>JAGTTD010000013.1:15970734-17467732 GCA_018398585.1 Simmondsia chinensis | reverse complement strand
GTTGTAAGTTCTTATATGAGAAAAAATAATTGAATTTTAACGTTATGATATATACTTAAATTTTGTTAGTTTAATTAGTAATTTGATGTTATCTTGATCTTAATTTTAAAATTAAGTGAAGAATTTCCTAAATATACATGTATATATATTGAATGCTTATTTACATCAATTGGAATTAATTAATAGAGATTAAATAATAAAAAATAGAGTTATTTACATCAAATGTGATATAATTTGTCTATTATGTCAATTTAATCATTTTACTTTTAATTGTCTAAATTTAAATCCCTATAATTTATGTTGTGTCAATTAGGTCGTTAGAATAAAATTTATGTTAATTTATTGTTGAAATTTTTAATATTTCAATGTGGGTTGTGTTAAATTAAATCAATGGATGAATTCCTAATGAATCACTGGCATCTAATGTCATTGTGTCCTTAAAATTTGTGTCAATAATATAATCTAAATTTGATCAAATGACTAAATTAATGTAATATAAATTTTACAGGGACTAAATTGATAAAATTAAGAGCATAAGAACTAAAATAAAATAATAAGAAAACTATATAAATATTGGTGTAATAACCTTATAAAATATATTTTATTTGTCATTTAATTCTTCCTGTGCTATGCTTTGATAATAACATGAACTTCTTGATATTTTAAATGCTTTTAACAATACTGAGCAATTATTTAACCAATTTAGTGCATTTTAATACTACTACTACTATTATTATTATCATTATTATCTTGTGCCTAGGATAGACAAACCCTCTGATCAAAAAAAAAAAAAAAAAAAAAAAAAGGATAGACAACACCCCCCCCCCCCCCCCCCCCTCTTTTTTTTTTTGTTTTTTTTTGAACAAACATTCTAATTTGTAACTCCATAATATTTATCCAAAATAATAAAAAGCACTAGAAGTAATCAGGACCGTCGATCTTGGTCATGTGGATGAATCTCTCTAGGGTTTATAACCCCAGACCTACCCAGTTTACAATCTCAGTCTCTGCTGTGTTGCCGCCCCTCTCTCTCTCTCTCTCTCTCTATATCACGCCGGCCGGTGGTCGGAAGCCCAGGCAATGGTGAGCACTGGAATCTCCATTTTATTTTTTTGCATTTATCATTTATTCTGTATACTAAATGTGCTTCTCATATGTTTTTGTTTTCTGTTTTTTCTTGGATTTTGTCGTAATGTAAGGCAAGTACGTGTTAAATAACCGAGGAAGCTTAAGCTAATGGATAAATGTCCTTGTTTGATTTTATAATCTAACATGTCCCTTGAGGAAATACTCATTTGTTTTGAAGTGTGAATAATGTATAAGCCCAACCATACCTTGGGTTTGAAATATATTGATATTTAAAGTGGGACTCTTAAGATTCAAAATCGTGACCTCTTGGTCAACTTGGTTCTAATACCATGCCATAGAACCAACTATTTCAAAAGTTTGAGATAATGGGTGAAGATTCATTTTTGATTTTATAATGTAACAGTACGAGACTGATTGATAGCTTGCATTTCAGGGAAAACGTTTCTTTTCTTTGGATTGATGGTTGCCTGAATTTGTAGAATGTCTCTGTTTCGTTTTTATGGTTTGTTTTCGATTTAGTGTATGGATGTTCTGGTTTTGGTTGATTTCTTTGGCGATCTCGAATGTGAAATTGGAACTGTCATTTTGGATTGGAGGAGGTTGTGTTTCCTTTACCAAGTATGTTGTAACATGTTATTTGTTGATAATTGAATTAAGAATGATGAAATTCTTTGTGACTTTGAGTATGAGCATGTAGAAAAATACTCTGCTCCGCGATCGACTGAAAGATTAGGAAGCTGCGATACACATGTATATGAAATGTGGCTGTAACTTGTCGATGTCATTTCATATTGAGCTGTTGGTTTATCCAAATGGGTTCTTAGCTTGGAGTTCTGCTGTAACTCTACCTTATCGGATATAGTTTTGTGATCCCCGTGAAAATGTTGGTGATGGTAATCTTGCAGTTCTATTTGCTTCTTTTTTATTGTTATTGCTTTTGCGCTCAATGTTACTTTTTTGTGAAAGTTGGCATTTTTCTTACTTTGGCACCAATGCTTTGCATCTCATTCATCCATTATTGACAGGCCTTTGTGAAGACGCAGAAGACGAAGGCATACTTCAAGCGTTATCAAGTTAAATTTAAGAGAAGAAGAGGTAGTCTAATTTGAAGGCTTTCTTATCAAGTAGCTTTCTGTTGTGGCTATGGGATGTAGTTAACTAGAATATTGAAACCATATGTAACATGATTTTGCAGAGGGGAAGACTGATTACCGGGCAAGGACTCGCCTTATCAATCAGGACAAGAACAAATACAACACTCCTAAGTACCGTTTCATTGTCCGCTTTGTATCCTTCCTAGTCGTTGATTTAGCCCGATACGTTTACTGCTAAGTTTCTATAGCACTACAGGTAAAGGATGCTTTTAAGTATACATGTCAGCCAAGTTATGACTGGTGATTTTTTGAGTGTACATATCTTATGCTAATGACTTGTGGTTTTTTCCCCCCCAAATTGAAACTATCATTGTTTGTTTTAATTATATCTTCCGGAGATATAGTATTTTAGAGCTGCCAAATGTGTCTATGCTTACTGTTAAGATGAGGCTGCCTCAGAGTTATCATTGAGTTAAATTCTATGGGATGATTTAAGTCTTTTCTGCTTAGTCCTTAACCTCATGTATAGACCAACAAGGATATTATTGCACAAATAATATCAGCAAGCATTACCGGAGATATTGTGCTTGCTGCTGCATATGCCCATGAGCTACCTCACTATGGTCTGGAAGTGGGTCTTACTAACTACGCCGCAGGTACTCATTTGCATTGTGGTTCACTTGTCATAGTGTCACTTATTGGTTTTACACTTGCTAATGTTGATTGTTCAACTTGGTAGCATACTGTACTGGACTACTTCTCGCAAGGAGAGTCTTGAAAATGCTTGAGATGGATGAGGAATATGAAGGCAATGTAGAGGTATCTCTGAAACAGTTTCACAGAGTTTCTGTATATCCTTCCCCTTTTGTTGTCCATTTGCTAATGCCTGCTTATTCATTATAGGCCACCGGTGAGGACTTCTCTGTTGAACCAGCTGACACCAGGCGACCCTTCCATGCTCTTCTTGATGTTGGACTTGTTAGGACAACTACTGGAAACCGTGTTTTTGGTGCCCTGAAGGTAATGTACATTCCTTTTTTATTGCATTCATTTTATTAGGTTTTTAAATGTGGTGCCCTTTGCTTATTTCTCTATTGTTGGCATAAAACAACTGTTTGCTAATTGTGAGGAGTTCCTGATGCACTTTGAAATAAAGAAATGTTTTGTCAATAATATGCACTTTTAGAGTGGTTGGCTTTTTTTTTTTTTTTTTTTTTTTGGGGTTCCCTCTAGCTGGAAAAATTGCATTCTTGTTGTTACACATGCCAAGCCCTGTGATGCATTGCATGCCTCTCTATCAAGATCGAGTGCTTTTGATGTAATTTTTATAGTTCTGTTTAATGTAATTGTCTAAGCTACTGAAAGCCGTATTTGGCCTTTATGACAAATGTGACAAGAGCTAGATTGCGGTTTTCTTTACCTTTCAGGATACTTTCATGTATTGGAGTATCATGATCTTTAACTTGTCTATCCTAGGAGCTCAGGTGTTATAATAGTAAGAGTAAAGGCCATGGACATCTTGATGTGTGGCTGTAAGGCTTTCCTACTCCAATGCATGAGAGATAATTTAGATTTATTTTCCTTCTTTTATAGATGCAGCGTATAATAAAATTAGATAGTAGGTTGACTGAAACTGGTGTGAATATTTTTTTGAGTCGGTTTCAAAAATAATGCTGAAAAATAAAAAAATAAATAAAATAATGCTAAAAAAAAATAATTCCAAATCTACTGTTGAACCGCGTTTACAAAATTCGGTTATAGTAAACCGCGTCAAGGTGATGCGTTTAAAATACATAAAAACCGCGTCTATAAAACACGTTTTATATTCATGTCAACCGCATTCCCAAAACGCGGTTCATTCAAGAATAAACAGCGTTATATAAACGCGGTTTTCACCATAAACCGCGTTCCCATAACGCGGTTTTATCCTTAAACCGCGTTGAATAAACGCGGTTTATCCGCAGTACACATAAACCCCGTTTTCATCGCTTATAGTCGCCATTATGCCGCAATTTGTGATGATCGTCACATTGATCCCACGTTCCTCTCAATGAAGCTCCAACATTATAAGTGGAGGTGGTAAGAAATCAGGAAAAAGTTATCAATAAAAGGCTATTAATTCAGTAGTGATCAAATAGCTACGACAATGATACTTAAAGATCTCCGGCGTATAAAGCAGAAGAAGGGCGGCGGCGGACGACATGACTGGCGGTGAGTAGAGGTGTAAACGAACTGAGCGTTCAATGAACTACTCGTGTTCAAAATCGATTAGGGCTCGTTTATGTTCATTAGGAGAGCTCGATAGCTTAACGAGCCGAGTTCAAGCCGGCTTGATAAGCTTAATGAGTCGAGTTCGAACAGGGGGTGCTCGGCTCGCTAATGTTCACGAACAGTTTGATAAGGGCTCGACAAGAGCTCGTTAAGGGGCTCGATACGAGCTCGTTAAGGGCTCGTTAAGGGGCTCGATACGAGCTCGTTAAGGGCTCGTTATGAGCTCGATAACAATTGGTATTGGTTCAAAAATAGTTCGATAATGGCTCGATAATAACTTATAAAGCTCGGCTCATTAATTTTAAACTCGATTGGGCTCGATAATGAGCTCGGCTCGACTCATTCGGTTTACCATATTAAACCACGTTCATATGACGCGGTTTTTGTTATGATAAACCGCGTTATTAAGACGCGGTTTTTGTTATAATAAACCGCGTTATTAAGACGCGGTTTTTGTTAGATAAACCGCGTTATTAAGACGCGGTTTTTATTACGCTAAACCGAGTTATTAAGACGCGGTTTTTGTTATGGTAAACCAAAACGCGGTTTTATTTCATCTGAAACGCGTTTTATTAACGCGGTTTACTATAACCGCATTTTGTAAACACGGTTCAACAATAGATTTGGAATTATTTTTTTTCCAGCATTCTTTTTTTTATTTTTTTTTTTCAGCATTATTTTCGGAACCGACTCTATTTTTTTACACATGCTCTAATTTTTATACTGTGATTTAAAAGACTTGATGTTTGAGGGTTTCTTTTCTTCGTTACTTATGGCATGTTGTAATTTGTATGTGGCCTACAGGGAGCTTTGGATGGTGGTTTGGACATACCTCACAGCGAAAAGAGGTTTGCGGGCTTCTCAAAGGAAAGCAAGCAGCTTGATTCTGAGGTTCACAGGAAATACATCTACGGTGGCCACGTTGCTGCTTACATGCGGGTAAGAATTGTGATTTGAAGAGCTCTGCATGCTGAAAAGGTGTTGGACTTCTATTTCATGCCGTTCTAACTTTCTTTTGATGATAATATCATAGACTTTGATGGAAGACGAGCCAGAGAAGTACCAGTCCCACTTCAGTGAGTATGTCAAGAGAGGAATTGAGGCTGATGACATGAAGGAATTGTACAAGAAGGTTCATGCTGCAATCCGTGCTGGCCGGACTATGAAGAAGTCTCAGAAGCAGCCCCCTAAGGAGCATAAGAGGTAATATTTTGAACTTAAAGACGTTTTTGCACGTTATTTTTCACTTAGCCTTCTCTTCCCTCTCTCCTTGTTGAAGTCAGTACCTTTTTCTGTCAGATAAGCAGGGTTGGGGGTAAAAAGATTTCAATCTAGAATTATCCTAGAGCCTCAACATTGGTATTCTTGACGATACCTTCTTTACTGCAGCTTTAGGGTTCCACCAACTTCCCAAGAAACATGTATAGATTAAGTTTCTGATGCCATTCACTTGTCAGCCGCAGCGGGTGTATCGAAATAATAACTGACCTGGCTGCTAGTTCGACTTAGATTCTTTAACATAGATGTTATGGACATGCCCATGGTCAGTATTATTAGTTATCCATCGACATTTGTAGCAAAATCGGGACAGGAGGGGTTATCGATGGCATAGCAGTGGAGATAATGCACCTGTATTTTGTGGAGTTGCCTAAACTTGGCGGTTAATAATGTGACAGGTACAATTTGAAGAAGCTAACTTACGAGGAGAGGAAGGCTAAATTGATCGAACGTCTCAATGCCCTCAATTCAGCTGCGGGGGCTGGAGATGATAATGATGATGAGGATGACAAATGAAAAAGCTCCCCTTTTTTTTTTTTTTTTTTTTTTTTGGGTTTTTATGTCCTTCAAGACCGGGGCATCCTAGATATTGAGTTTTCTGTTTTAGGGTAGGGGGGGGGGGGGGCGCGTTTTAACTAAACAGTTTTGGTCATTTTAGTGTTGTGAACAAATTTGTTGGATGTTATTTAGAGATGTACACAAATGGGAATTATGAACTTTCCAGTATTGACTTATTTGGACTTTTGAAGAAAGAACTTTTGTTGCCTTGAACAGATACAACATACTCAGTAGCTCAAGGGCTCTTGCATAAGCAGGGTTTGGAAGGGGTGAGATGTACAGTCTTACCTCATTAGAGTGATACCCTAACGAGTGGCCGTTTCTGATGACCTAACCTGAGAAACTTGAAAAGCACAAAAAGTATGGATAGCATTGAAGCATAAAAGTAAAGAGCATACAAGCATCAAGAAGTAAGAGTCAACACATGCCACATAATAACATAGCCGCATAACTTATGCTTTCAACAGATGTTGATGTTTATTCGAATCTGATTTAAAAGGTAAAAAAAAATGTTGGATAATCCTTCTAGGCCTCGAAAAGAGTCCAATCTAAACTTGAAAAGTAGGGTCTAATTTCATTATATCATTGTGCAACTCATGAGGACTTGGTCATATATTTGAAAAAAAAATATGTATAAATTTTAAAATATATATTAAATATGGAAAAATAATTTAATATTTAATAATATATTTATGATATTTAGAAAATATTTTAAATATTAGAAAAAATATTTTAAAAAACAAAAAAATGTTTTAAATATTTAAAATATATATTAAATATTTGAAATGATTTTTGGGTGATTTTTTTCAACTATAAAAGACTTTTATTAATATTGTTTCTAGTAATTTTGTAGAAAAAACACTTTTGAAAAATTGACTAAACACTTACAATAATATCAGAAGCACTTATTTACTGGTTAGACTAAATACAAACTACTTATTTAAAATAACACTTTTTATAAAAAAATATTTTAAAAAAAAGTAATTTTTTGCAGTAATATTAAACGGGCCTATAGGTTTGATTTGGATAAGTTCGTTACGTAATGAAAATATAACGAAAGAACTCCTTCACTCGGTCATAAAGTAATTTAAAAACATGAAAATCGCTGTCCAAGTCAAAAGTAACAGAATTAATGAAGTTTTTACCGCTCAAATCAAGGTGATGTTTTCATGTACTTGCCAAGATCTGCAGATAACTTGATAAGAAGAGTAGGAAAATCTTTTAGAATCACATGAACAACCAAGGGTTAAACTAATAGCTTGTGGACCCAAAGTTGCAAGCGCATTAGAGTTAGAAAAGCTTGAGGCAATGAACAAACAAGGCTCTCATATGTAAGAGCCAAATACCTGAGAAGAAATGTACTTATTCTTTTTTTTTTTTTTTTTTTTTTTTAACTGCTGAAGCCAAGAGCTAAGACTCCATCGCTTGGAGAAAAATTTGCCAAAAAGAGATCCTCTGAAGAAAGGAATAAGATGAAAGGTGGACAATGTAAATAACATCTTGTTCTAGCACAAATGCTAGTGTAGTGATGGAACACATGGCAGTGATAAATGGGAGCATTTGCCCAAATCATATCAAAAATTGGAATTTGGGAATTCATTAAAAATGGGGAATGGGGTGTGGGTAAAATAAGATCGGCGGTCTCTCCTATAATCATTAATAAGGTTACGGCTATCCTAATTCCAAAAAACGTATACAGAGTACTTGTTTCGCTGAGATTCTCATGTACAAGGAATTTTACTATTAAGACAGCAACATGGCTAGCTCATGATCTGAAATGTAAAGACATGAACTCCTAGAAACACAGATGGATCTAAAGAGCCAACATTTTATGGAAAGTTTAAGTATTCTCATGGAAGCTATTTAATAATGACATCCCCACGAGTAGGGCTGCAAATAAGCCAAGCCGGCTCGCGAGCCAGTTTGACTTGGCTCGTTAAGGGCTCTGCTCGGGTTTGTCTAAGCCAACTCGAAAGTATGCTCGGCTCTTTTAAGGTGGCTCGTTTAAAAAAATGAGCCAAATCAAACTGAATCTGACTCGGCTCAAAAGGCTCACGAGCGGGCTCATTTATTGGCTCGCATGCCTAGATTGTGGAATTAAATAACATGTATGTTTTTTTTTTCAATTTCCATGCATGATTTATTTTATTATCCTTTTCTTGCAATCCAAGTAAGAATAATCATAAATGAGTCTAACAAGTGTAATAAATGAGCTTAACAAGCCCGACAAATGAGCCCAATAAGCTAACAAAGCTCAAAGAGCCAGCTCACCAATAATCAAGTCTAAATGATACCAATACCGAGCCGGTCTCATTTAGTTAACGAGCCAAGACGATCACAGATATGCGGCTCCATAAGATAAATGATACCGATACCGAGCAAGTCTCATTTAGTGAGCGAGCGAAGTCGAGCAAGCTGTGGCTCGGCCCGGCTCATTTGCAGCCCTACCCACAAGTGGTAATCTTAATAGAAGGCCAATAGGGGTTGAGACTGGCTACAAGAGATGCTTGGAAGATATAGAAGATTTGGATCACTTATTCTTGAAGTGTAGAAAGGTGGCCAAAGCTTGGGAGATTGCAAGAGATTGGAATTGGATCATAACCAGAATGAGTGGGTATAAGGCTTTTAGAAACGCTTCAGAAAAGAAGTGGCATGAATAATAAACACAACTGTCACATTAGCTCTATTCACTAAAATTGACATCATCACGTCAGAGAGAAGCCTTTTTATGAATGCGATAAAAACTTAGAGGCCTTTTTATCAATACGACAAAAAATTAGGGGTCTTTTTAATAATTCAAAAAGGTTAGGTCCTTTTTATTATTTTCAGAAACGTCAGGGTACTAAAATGTAAATAACCCTAACAAAAAAGCATATTTATTGTATAGAAGATACGCAGAATGATGAATCAAAGAACATTTTGAGAGAATTCTAGGGATCAAATTAAAACATGGGTCAAAAGCGGATACTAGTTTTAAGAATGGAAAAGTAAAATTCAACTTACAAATGAACAATCAATTGGGTCAACTGACAAAGGTCGAAAAGATGGTCTAAAATCTAGGTCTAATGAGCAAAGCGTAAGAGTTTGTCAAAGTGACCTTGAAGGAATCCATAAAAAGGGATAGGGTGGCTTGGGGATATATCATCAAAAGAAGTTGACGGCAGGTTTGTGAAGACGAAAAGGGAAGGTGTCATGAAAGTAATAGAACCACGTTAAGAAAGATTGTTTTAGAAGGAGATAATGAAATAGTCATAAAGACAACTAATGGTGATCACTACACTCATCGGGATATTAAGACCTTGGTCTAGAATATAAGAAAAAATTAACTAAAGGCATACAATTTAGAGCCAGTCAAATGTTTATGGAAGCCCATAGCACAACAAACTGGATTACTAGGCCAGAATAAGTGAAATTCGAAGGAAGGAGTAAAATCACCCTCCACCTGATCTTAAGACAATAGTTACTTTAAACCGTAGGTAAATCTTACAAAGGATATCTAAGGAGTTCTTTTTCTTACTTTAAAAAAAATATATTCCTTCTCTTTTGTATGCCTTTCAACTTAAATAAAGAAAAGAGAGATGAAAAAGTTTAACCAACATTGAAATATTTTTATAATATTAGGACAAATGATATCAATTTCTATTAAAATTGTACAAAACATCGTCATTTTAGCAAATAAAGAATTTATTAACACTTGTTAAGCAGGTCTAACCCGAGTTTGACCCATTTAGACCTCACCTGGAGACAACTCTCTTAGAATTGGTGAGTCTAATCCATGTCAAGTATGCAACCCAAGTTGATCCGACCCGCCCAGGAGACATGTTAGTGAAAGAATTGGGTATGAGATTTTTCCCCTAGAAGCGACCTTGTTCAACTCACTTCGAGGAGCATCTGACTTGCGTCGACCTGCCCATATAGGCAACTCGAGTGGGTTGGCATGGGAGGAATAGGTCGACATGTTGGCTATGTCTATACAATTGAAACAACCATGTATTCTTTTGTTTTGATATCGAAAACAGAATAGTAATGGTAGTTTAAATAATCCTAACTTATTATAACATATTTTTTGTTCTCATTTTGCCATTGCTCAAATCAATTATTGGGCTTTTGATTTCGATGTTCCTTAATTTTCAAAAGTAAAATATTAGATGCAATTTAGATATTCAATTTTGTATACTAAATAATTTGACAAAAAACCCTTAGGGTATGGAAACTATTATTATACCAAAATGTTAGAGATGAAAATGATAGATACTAGAATACTTGGATGCATGAAATTTTAAGCCCACACTATTACAATTTGGATATAAATAAGAGAACTTACTATAAATGCGTGTACATCCAAAATGGTCATTGTTTTTATACAGGTAAAGAAAAAAAGCATTAGAAGAGTCATCAAAGGAAGGCAAAGCCTAATGTAGCAGCAAAAACCATGGAGACCTAGCTTTGAGCCAGATAGTTGAAACCATTTAGGCTCTATTTAGCATATGGAATTGGAATTAAACTGTGAAATTGCAATTCTAATTCCAATTCTGGTGAAATTAAAATTCCAACAGAATAGTAATTCCATTATTTGATTAATCAAATGAATTACAGTCAAAATTATAATTTCATAATGATTCCAGTTATCATATGTTTTCGGTCAATAGAGTTGGAGCATTGCAATTTTGTAATCAGTTAGGGTTGGCTCTTGGTCGAATCAAATTACTTTAAGTTCAAGTTATTTGAATTTGGAGTCAAATTGGGTCAAGTTCTATTTGCGTTCAATCACTTTGTGGTTGAGTCAACTTGGATTTTCGATTAATCAAGTTAGATTTTTTTTCAAATTCAGGCTAGAATGGATTAAGCTTGAGTTGATTTAGGTCATTTTGAGTTCGAGTCATTTTTGTTTGGGGTCAAACGGATTGCATCATTTCAAATTTCGCTATCTTGTATCAGGTCAAATATAGTTTCAAAGTGTGATGGATAGGATCATTTTGGGCTTCAGTCATATTAGGTTTCGAGTCAATTAGGTTAGGTCATTTTGACTTTAGACTCAGCTTGATTACGTCACATTGGTTTCAATTTTTGGATTCCAGTTATATCGGATTTCGGGTCAATCAGGTTGGGTCACTTTGGACTTCGAGTTAAGTTGATTTGGGTTATTTCAAGTTCAAGTCATTTGGAATGGGTGATTTCAAGTTTTGAGACAAATCTAGGTCAATGTCAAATATTTAGATTTTGAGTCATCGTATGTTTGAGTTAACCAAGTGAGGTCATTGTGGGTTTTAGGTCAGAGTTAATATAGAATTGCAATTTCTTGCCCCCACTCCAAGGATCTGTAAAGTATGATTTGTAATTAAAATCTAATTCAATGGAATTAGACAGTTGAATTGTATTTTCCATTTCAGCAGGTGAACCAAACAATAGAATTAGAATTTTGGGCACCAATTCCAGCCTCAGCCTCAATGCCAATCTATGCTCCAAACACAACCTTATTCTCTTAGTTGACTTGATGAACTAACTTTGTTGTCCATTATGCTTCCATATTAGTTGCTTTAAAGCATGATTATAGTGGATGTTTCTTGATCTACCAGGCTGAATTATACCTCCCCTCAGAACCTTAACAACAATCTCATTATCACCTTTGACCTGAATATTCTTAAAGCCCATATTGACTATCCTAAGGAGACCATCTCTAACCGCCACCACTTCAACCACTATTCAAGGAGCTTTACCAAGCACCTAACACCCATTGTCATAGAACACCTTGTTCCATCCCTCATTATGTAACCAGCACTGCAAATTTACAGTTCATGTACCCATCAAAATCAATTTTAACGTTCCCCTAGTCTAGACTACGTCTTATGAACCCCTCCCAATTACCTTGTCTCATAGCAACTCAAGTTGGAATTTTCGTGCTATCCCGATTATCAAATTGGCTTTAAAACCACCACTCTCATATAAGCCTTTTTTGCTTGTATCATCGCTTAGATGGGTGGTGGTTTTGATTTCTATAAACCTCATTGTTTATGTTTTTCCAAATTTGCCAAATTAGAGCCAATGCATTATAGGAGATTGGCCATAGTTTCTATATCTATTCCATTTTTATGCATTTCCGGCTCCTCTATAAGAGAGTTACATTCCACCAGCCCGCCAAGTCACCTACTTCTCACAACTATAACTTAGACCTTCCTCGAGGATGGGCAAGCGATAAAACGATGATCAATTATGTCTGGCACAAAGTTAATTTTTGGGCAGATAGCAAGAATAGCTACGCCTCCAAGCAAACTTTTCCGCCATAGGGGAGCCATTTTAAATACTTCGCCATAACAAAACATGAATCCTCCCCTAAGCATCGAGCTACCAAATCCATTTATTTCTTGATTCATCCCTTTCTTTCCAGTCTAAGTCATGGGCCATTTATGTAGCCGATTTGACACTACACTCTCCCAAGGCTAAAAAACCCAAGAAAAACTATCTTCAACAACATTTATGAGAAACGAAACCCCCAAAATCACTTTGTAAAAAAATTCCTTGGGAAGGTGTTGCTTAGTGCTTTTTTATCTCACTCCCCGTTTCTAATTAGGTCTGAGACCTTTTCATCGTACTCCACTTGAGATGCATGATTGCCCACCATATAGCGAATGGTATCCTAAGTGATCCGCCAGTCATGCTAGAAGGACATGGTCTTACCAATCCCATTTACCCACCTACGACCTTCTCTAAGAAGATTGTGCATTCAGACCACACCTTTGCAGCCAGGGGAGTATGATTTCTTCAAGGAATAAGCTCATCCCTTTAACGGTATCGAGTCGAAACAAAATGTGAAAGAATCCCAAAGGTTATTAGGTTGCATCAAGACCTTTCAACTCGGTTTACAGAAGAAGGCTAGGTTCTGAGCCCTAGGCGTCCCACCCCTTGAGGTTTATAGATTTTGACCCAATCAATCACACTCAGGCTCAAAGGCTCACAGCCTTGTCTAATTTCTAGGAAAATTTTCTATTAGCACTCTCATTTCCCTACAATTGCTAATTCATAATATTGTATCACTACATGACATGCACCAGGGAGGCTTCCAGCGTTGATTGATTGAGGGTCGCTCTACCTATCTTGGATAAGAAAGCCACTTTCCAACTTGATAGTCTGGAATTAATTACCGTAGTGGCTTCCTAGACCGAATTTCCCCTCCTCCCTCCATAATCCAAGGTGAACCCTGCATACTTGCCTAAAGCCTCAGAGCTTATGATTCTCAAAATGTTGCTGATTCTTTATTTGTAATCCCTTCCAAAGTTAGAGGACAAAAACAATCCAGAATTTATAGAGATCTACAAATCAACCCGACTTTGAACAATACCTTTCTATGATTTTATTTACTCTACAACAAGATTCAACTCCGGCTTCACAAAAAAAAAGTTGCCGTATGCATGAAAGGAGGCAAGAAGAGCTAGGACCACCCCTAACAACTCTAATTCTAATGTCGAACTTATGTCAACTTGCTCTAGTTGAAATCGCCTTGGTAACACGCCAATATACACAATGAACATATATGGAGATAAAGGGGCCTCCCTATCTAAGACCCCTACTTGATTGGAAAAATACCTTATGGAAAAATCCTTTACAAGGATTGTGAATAACACTGGTGATGCACCGGATAATCCATTCAACAAAGATGTTGGAAAACCCATATTAACGAGGAAATCCCATACAATTCAATCATATGCCTTCTCCATATCTAGCTTGATGCCACCCATTGCGATTTGCCTTCTCTTTCAATTAAGACAAACATGATTTCCTGGTAGATCAAAAATGTTCTTGAATAAACCACACTAGGACGAGAGCACCTTGAAACGAGGACACAATGGCAGCAAAAATTATGATAAGCTTGTTAGCTAACACCACAACAATGATTTTATTAAATCATATCGCAATGACTGATTAGTCTAAAAAGCTCGCGGTCCCGGGCCTATCCACTATAGGGATGAGAGTAATGAATGTATGGTTAACCTCGCGAAGAATCGTGCCTTCCCTCAAGCTGGCTGGGTATGATGGCTCCCATTATGTCATCTCAAACAACTTCCTAAAACTTTTGGAGAAAAAATATGCAAAAACCATTATTAGGGCCCTGGCGTTTTGAGGGTTCACCTGAAACACCACATCCCTAACCTCCTCCTTACTGATCTCCTTGGTAAGCTCTAGGTTCTCATGCCCACCAATTGACCTCTCAATAATCTCAGGAAACCGTATGGACATCGCAAACCACGCTAAAACCAAACCTTTTGGTAAAATCCTGGAAAGATCAATAATTTGTACAATCACAAGTCCAAGAACCCACCATATTCTGGAGTTCTAAACCATATCTTTTTTCCTCTTCAATGACCTTACCATATGAACTAGAGTTCCTATCTCACTTCACAAGCCATTCCTTTCAAGAATGATTAACCCAGTATTCTTCACCCCCCCCCCCCCCCCCCCCGCGGGTTGGCCTCATTACTACGTATTTTGTCATCAAGTTTTCTGTGTCATTTCTCGTCCATCATTTGATTCCCGCCTTAGCCCTCGGATCACTCTAAAATGCATCGAAGGGTGAACTTGTGTTCTCCAAACATGTTTGTAATATAACAAACCTAGTTATTAAACCACTAATTCTACCTAAAGCTAAACAGCCTAGGACTTGCTTGTTCTTCCCCTCCGGCAATTAGGCAGATTGGGGGATCCTCAGAGACATAGCCGTAACAGTTGAGTACCAAGCTACTTGAAAACACGTTCCACCAATCCTTACTACAAAGCGCTCTATCTAGTTTCCCAAGGACCAGTACATATCCTATTTGTCTTCTCCACGTGAACTTATGTCCCATCCAAGGGACGTCCAGCAGATCACAAGCTTTGCACGCTCGACCAAGGCCCCTCGACCATCGGTCATTAGCTGAGCTTCCTCCCACCTTGTCGTTAATCAGTAACAGGACATTTAGATCTCCCACAAGGTACCGCATGTGTGGATATACCCAGCCCATGTCAATATCCCACTCCCAGAACTATCCTCTTTTTCCCAAGCTGGGGCGTCAATTGCTAGAAGGGTGAAAAGATAAGCGTTCCGCCCCCATGATTGATAGGATGGGTATACACCATATTACCATAGCTAAACCTGCGCCACATTTTGTTCATTTGATCCTAGTTAACAAGCGTTTCGAATACAGTCACCACATCCAGCTTCGAGGACCAGATAATACACCTGAGCTTCATGCCAGACTTACTCCTCTTATATTCCAACATAGAATTTCCATGATATTGTGAACATAAATATCAAGCAAGTAACGTACGGTCACATACGGACAATTCTCCATCTAGCCTAAAGGGTAGTCCAGAGCCATGAGCTGCTCAATCCAAAGAAAAATTCGACAATCATCATATGTAGGGACACGCATAGCATACAAGAGGTACCAAACATTACATACACCACTACAATAGAACAAAGGGAAATAAGAAATATACATATAGGCCTGGACTCCTGGCCAGCCAGCAGGCCAATTACAAAAGACGATGGAACAAAAGGGGCATCAAGCCCTGAAATCCTAATGAGCAAACCCAACCTAAACATAAAAAAACCTATTAATTTTGCTCTTGTTTTAAAAGAAGAATCATTATTTTTCTACTTCTATTTGAAAAAAAAAAAAAAAAAAAAAAAACTTCTGCTTTTATCTAAAGGTGCTTTTTATATTTTGGCCGAATACCATGAAAAACTCAAAAAAGTTAAAAAACACTTTTTACTCCAAAAACCTTGGTCAAACATGGACTTATTATGATATCCTAGAACCTATTAATTTTGCTCTTGTTTTAAAAGAAGAATCATTATTTTTCTACTTCTATTTGAAAAAAAAAAAAAAAAAAAACTTCTGCTTTTATCTAAAGGTGCTTTTTATATTTTGGCCGAATACCATGAAAAACTCAAAAAAGTTAAAAAACACTTTTTACTCCAAAAACCTTGGTCAAACATGGACTTATTATGATATCCTAGTAATGAAATCGACTTGTGATACATTTTGATAGTAGATTCTTTTTTGCCCGTGTTACAAGTAAATTTATCTACTTGGAATTCCAGTTGAGTTCCTCCAGTTTTCCAAGTTTTGACGGAAAATGTGTTCAAAACAGATATAAAAAGTACATTCTGCACTTGTATTGCATACATTATACATCTGAAACAAGGATCTCATGTTTTTGCACGGATTTTAACCCTCAAATTCATCATAAGACCGATGTGGACCCAAACATAAATCATGTCTTCTGCAGTTTCCGTGCACTCAAGGGTTGAAACCATGAACCCAGAACATGGAGGTAAGAGAACACACAAAAAGTACAAATTCTCACAGAAGAAAACCAAGAACAAAATTCTAACTGACAAACACTTCCCACAAT
This sequence comes from Simmondsia chinensis, assembly GCA_018398585.1. Lineage (NCBI taxonomy): Eukaryota > Viridiplantae > Streptophyta > Magnoliopsida > Caryophyllales > Simmondsiaceae > Simmondsia > Simmondsia chinensis. Next base: position 17,451,050 of record JAGTTD010000013.1, on the reverse strand, counting down.
AAATGCAACAGAAAAGAGGAATGAATTGCCATATTTTTGTGCAGGAAATCAAAGCATGTACCAGATATGTAGAGCTCTTCTCAAACGGACAAGACAGAACTCCCCGTAGAAGCTCTAGGGTTCGGTTTCTTTCTGAAGCCTAACATCTTGTTTAAGGCACTAACGTAAGCTCGGACGCTGGAAATGACTATGTCCATATCGGATCCACTCCCACTGTTCACACCGGAATGAAAACAATGAAAAAAGTGAAAGAAAAGACACCCAAATAGAACATGTCAGATTAAATTAATAACATGCGCAAACAGCAAGCTGCATACCTGAACGTCCGTTGGACTTTTTCCCCAGTAGAAGCATGAGTTGATGTGTAATCTTCATCTCCACGTATCACAACTCTGGTGGTAGCTATTGCATCAATTCCTTCTGTCACAGCAGATAAAGAGTACTCTAGAAGAGTCACTGGCACCTGGTTACAAAGAGCAGATGAATTAAAACCAAGGGACCTGACTCGTTCAAGACATAGACCAATGAGATATTGTGCACTATCGCGGAAATGAAAAATAAGAACGTCTCCATCAAAGATACCAAAAATTTTGAAAACTGGGGCAGCTGTGATGATGTGGGAAATTGAAGACAGATGAAAGTTAAGTGCAAAACAAACACCCCAAAATTTGCTCTCTTGAATGATTAGCAGGCTGACTTGATCAATCAGAGCTGGGCATGAATTCAGCAAAGTAGAGAAAATTGGGATGATGAGAATCAAAGCTACAATACTTACTTACTACTCCCCATATCCATAAGTTTTGAATAGAAACACAACTAATTAAATATATCTAATAAATGACGAGAAATGTCGCCATAAATTTGATCTATACAACCAAAAGGTTGATCAATTGCCATCAGGCGACATCTTCCATCGCCCACCCATACACATGATGTCTGCCTCGATGATATAAATGAAGTGTCTGACAAAGATGGCGTTGAAAATGTAACGTAGGCACAATTCTTCAAGAAGAATAGCCATAACTAGTTGGGAACAATGAAAATATAAATGAGCATTGATCCAACACATAACCAAAGTATTGTCCTCAAGCTCTGAATAATGGAGTCGCTTTGGCACCAAATAATTGTCACTGAAATCACGCAAAAGCTAAGGAATCCTTCCCGTGAGTTTCCCATGTTATACACTTGTTCCCTCTTGTGAATGTCACAGAATTAATTCATTATTGAGATATTGGAAAATTTTCACGAGACTAATAGGTACAAGGATATATTTTCTTGTCATTGGAGTTTCGATAGCATTGGCAAGATAGTTTTCTTGGACGGATGACATATATTTGACCTTTTAACACGAAAAAGAAGTAAATGTATCACATCAATATTATATTTGCAAAGCAAAAACCACGATTCAATTATAATTAGAATGCATGACAATAAATTAGGCACAACCTAAAATAGCAATATGACCATATTTATTGTGGGTGGACTGTAAAGGTGAATAAATAGTGGGTCGATCAACCTCGATATGAAAGTAGTCATCACATGCCATAGGCAAACATTTTTAGTGCAACTGCAATTGAAAGTCCCGATACTGTCCTTTACCCTCAAATCTTCTTTCAGTCATAAAAAAATCGGCTTATACTGCTTTGATTTTGATTCATTTTAGAAACTTCTTGAGAACTATTGTACACCTACGTTTCGACAACACAAACACATGATTCCATGTTCCCATAAGAAAGTATGACTATGCAAAAGAGAAATTAATTAGAAACACTGAGAAAAGATTAATTGAATCAATAAAACGTGCGTATAAATAAATTTGAGTCTTCTGTGTGAGGATAGATAGTGAAACCAACAAAAGGAAATCTCTACATACTGGTGTCTACCTCTCGTGCAATGCAAATCATGGAATCAAAGAAAAATTGGCATGTAATAGATTTTGGGCCAGCCATTATCACTAAACACAACAGGATTTTTATTAGAGCCTTCAATATATATATATATATATATAATACTTTATTTAACAAAGAAAGTGATAAAATTGTATGCCCATAAATTTATTGCCAAGAAATGGTTGAAAGATAATTTTATATTTCCTTGAAAACCCCAACAAGATCTCTATAGTCTGTAATTTAACATCCATGCACTAGTTTCGGTATTAACAAGCCCATGATACAACAACGAACCACAATTTAGTTCAATTACACCTTAGGATAAAACTTAAAAGCAACGAATTTGTATTACTGATAGGCTGTAAGTAGACTTCTTGCAAGTATCTACAAGCTTGCATAAGTCTCAAAACAAGCAACTACCAAAAAGTAAACATAACGGAAATTTTCACGCCCATTACCTTGAATTGAAATTTTCCATGCCATACTTATCCAACAGGGTGTCATAGCAAGTCAAAGTAACCAAGGCTATGACTAACACAACTAACAAAACACTACAGGTATCTCAAATTTCATACCTTCACAATGGAATCGATGGCCTTGTATGCTGAATCAATTGGACCTGTTCCCACTGAACAGGCAATGTGCTCGGTTCCATCAGCATGCCTCAGCTTAACAGTAGCTGTTGGAAGTGAAAGAGTTCCACAAGCAACCTGTCCATGCCCATTGTGAAGCAACTAAAACATTTTTGAAGAACTACAGCCAATCACAGAACAACAAACATTTATCTTGTCCTCAAAGTTACCTGAAGATCAACAAGTGACCAGATCGATTCTGGCTGGTAAATTTCATCAACTACTAGTGCTTCGATATCTTCATCCAAAACGTGCTGGCACACAGGAAAAGTATCAGTAACACAAGCTAGATTAAATCAGGGAAAAAAAAAAAAACTACCATCAATAATAAGAATCTAGTGAACAGAACTAAGAACTCATCGACTAAAATTGTTAAGTGGAGATTGCACACTAAACACTGTGAAGATACAGGTTTGCCACAAGGGAACTTCTCAGCATTAATTACAGCCTGAACCAAAATATCAGATATTAGTGCTGTGCAATTCTGTTCTAAAATAATTTATGGACAAGGGTTCATTACTAGTTGCCAGACTGACATACACATGGTATTTGAAAAGTTTTAAAGCATATGGGAAGAAGTTATAAAAAGATCATGAATTTTAGCCTGAAGAATGAGACAGTTGGCCATGTTTTGACCAGGAACATCAACTGTCAGCTTTCCAACAAAAACACAAGTAAAAGATGCACTTCCAGCAGGAACTTCCGAACTTCAATCGTTTCTAGACATGCAAATTGAAACAGGCTATAGAACTCATCCACCAGTTAGGTACCCTAATGTCTAAGTTTGTGGTTCAAACTTTTATTTGCTTAAAGTTATGAAAGAACTCTATTTGATAGTAACACTAGTGTTTGGTTGACATAAAATATCTTTTTACGTCTTTTAACAGCTTAAAAAGGAAAATAAAAAAGTTATTTTATAACTAAATAAAAAATATATAGAACTTGCTCTTTACACAGCTTATTTAGAAAGATGTATCAAAAAGACTTTGTTAGCTTTAAAACTCCGTCACTATGACCCACTTTCACTTCTACCGCCATCAACACCCACCACGACTCGTTCAACATTAATGAGCTTCCACTATCAAACTAACTATTATTAAGATTCACTAGTAATCTCCCTGACTCGTCACCAACCTCTCACCATGGCCACCGCTCCGTTTTTCACCATCCAAACTGTGGTGCATTGCCACCGCCACTGCTATGGCCTCCCAAAACCATGGCTCTCTGCTTTATAATTTCAGCTCACCTTTATGGTCCACCTTCATCGCCTACTGCCATGCCACTTGTAGTCCACATCTACCGACAAGGCCATCCCTCTTTTCATTAGCTTGTCCACAACTTCCACCCATTACGAAAGCTTGCTACTATCCATCGTGGTTGTTCAACATCCAGTGTATAAAAAGGCGCAAGGCGCACTAAAGCGATAGGGGTCTTGGTGCCTAGACGCAAGGCACAAGGCGAAGGCGCGCACCTTAGCGAAGTGAGGCACACAATTTTGTAATTTGCATTCATATTATATATTTATAAATATTTGATGAACACAAGCTATAAAATTAATTAATTATGTAATACAACAACTCTAATTACAAATATATATATAGTGTTTAAGAAAAATAATGCTAAAAAGAAAGGAAAAGGAACATACCCAGTGCCTCAAGGGCTCCCGCCTAAGCAGGGTCTGGGGGGACGGATGTACGCAGCCTTTCCCTTTCAGGGTGTTAACCCGAAGAGAGGCTGTTTCCCAGTGCCCCCAACCTAAGGATGAGGATTTCCCAGGAGGTCACCCATCCTGGTACTACTCTCGCCCAAGCACGCTTTAACTTCGGAATTCTAATGCTAAAAGATATAGATATTTATCAAAACGCGTTGTATTCTATATCAACATAAGCTTTTTTACAAAAATTGCAAGACACCATAAATTCCACAAAAAATACATGGTACCAACATTATTCTTTATCATTCTTTTCCACTTCTATCATATAAAAATAAAGATATCAAAATCAATCATGCATAACTACTAATATGTTACTAAGTGAGCGGTAATAAGCTCCAAAATTTCTAAATATTTCCCTTTTTTCGACATTTCTCTCTCTTTTTTTCCTTATAGGATTAGTAGTATCTAAAAGTCAAGGAATAATACTCCATCTCTTGCACACACAATAAACAAAATACAAAAAACACACATAATATAATAATATGTTAAATTCAAGGCAAAATATAACTAAAAAACAAAAAGCGCACCTAGCTGCCTTCGCGCTTCGTGCGCCTTATCAAAGTCGCCTCACCTGAGGCCTGCAAGGCGAGGAAGCTGCGCCTTGCCTCGCCTAACCAGCTTTTTATACACTGTTGACACCACATGATCCACCCAACACCATGGCGGACCACCACGAATGACCACCTTGTACTATTGATTATTTTTATTATTAAGTCACTTGTTGTCATTATAATTGATAAATTCGTTTTTAAATCTGGATCCAATCATTTTATTATACAAAAAAGTTTCTTTTGCATTGTATAACCAAACATCTCACTGTAAAAAGTTACAAATCTTAAATATACAAAATTTATAGAAATAAATAAGCTGAAAAAAGATAAGCTGGAAAAAGTTGAACCAAACACACCCTGAATATGATTCCACCAACCATTAATCATAGAAGGCTTATGCAAACGGTTCACATTATCAATGTAATTTCATGTGGCTGATTTCACTGTAGAAAACCCGATTACAATATCTACAACAAATTGGAGATTATATGGTATATCTCACTAAACCCCCCCCCCCCCCCCCCCCCCCCCCCCCCCCAAAAAAAAAAAAAAAAACAAATTGGAGATTGTTCGGAGCAATGACAAGACAAATTAAGAAGCGCATGCACATGTTCACATCAATCTATGTCCGCAAAGCAGTAGTGGTTTGTAAGTTGTAAAAGCTGCAGCACCATGCCAACACAACTCTGTTGCGCAACAACTTGCTGAACCTCAAATACCAAAGACTACAGAAGGAAAGGCTCGATAATGGGCCGATGATGATTTGTTGGTAGCCTCCCATAGCAAGCAACTCGATAACAAGCTTGACTCTGGTCTATAATGAGCTACACTTGGTTTGACAACAAGCTTAACTTAACTCTATTAGACCGATGAAACGAGTCCATCCACGTACCAAGCATGATAGAATTTTATAGAACCAAGTTCAAATGAGGTTTCAAAAGCTCAATTGAAAAACATAAGCTTGTTAAGGCTTATTAAGCTTGAGCACAAACATGGGGTGCTCAGCTCATTCACACTCCTAGGCAGCGCAGGGAATTAGAAACAGAAAGGAAAAGGGAAAAAAGAGGAAAACAGAGAAGCCATGAAGACACAACCATAAGTGACAAATTCCCTCACAGAAAAGCCACCAAAGGAACTTTCATGAGAAATAACAGGACTGCAACTGGCTCTGCCCTGAATTGGTGGTTTCGGAACAATTATAAATAGGTTGGGGGCTCATCTTGCAGGCCCCAACTACAACTCGTCAAACAATATGACTCAAGTTCCCTGCGATTTTCCAGCAGTACTTTTAGTTGACTCATAGCAAAATCATTAAAATAATTAGTTAGCAGGGCAGCTTGAGCACCATCCTAGGTGCTCCAATTCCACTCGCCAATACCTGGATACGTAGGCATCTTTAGCTTCTTTCCACTTTATTCAGATGATATACATTGGAATGTATTACCACAACAAATATATTTTAAATGGGGTGGAGGCCCTGACATAGGGCCCATGCCGGCAAATCAAGATTAGACCTAAAACCACCTCATTTACATCCCTAGGGGTGTTCAAATACCGGGTCCAGGCCGAAAAAACTAGACTGAACCAATTCAATATCAGACCAAAAACCCTAAGACCGGACCAAAACCCAATGTAAATTATAATTGTATTTAAATTTAGCTGTGCATGTGAGGGTATAATTGTAAATTGGGTTAATTATTAGGGTTTTTTACTTTCCTTTTCTGAAACCCACATTGCATTCCTTGCCGACACTAACATAAACTCACGCACAAAAAATCAATTTCAAACCCTATTGGCTTCTACTTCTTCCGTAGCAAACTTGGGCTCCATGTAAACCCACTTCTTTTTCCTTTTTGTTCCTTTTTGTTATAGTTTTTTTTTTTAAAGGTTACAAATTTTTGTTTATGTAAGACTATATTTGTATTCTATGTGGATTTGTATTCTTATGTCACAGATCTTTTTTCTTTATATGTCGAAGATTTTACAATTGGTCCATAACCATGGATTCATTAACTGCATCATCTCGAAACGTAATTCATCAAGTATTTTATTATATAGAGCTATTGTATAATCCCTGAATCCTACTTTGTGTGACTCACAAATGTCGAGCTCCCAATCCAATAGAACAATTATGACCTCCGAAGAAAGAACCGAGACTAGTGTAAATCCAATCTCCTGGACCTACACCCCAACCTGTGGAGCTAGATCATTCAAGTGAAGATGAAGAAGTCAGGGACACAAGATAAACAAAAAATTTATGAGTAAAAAAAAGATGGCACAAAAGATCAGAAGTTTGGAATCATTTTGAAGCTTAGACTACTGAAGATGGTCAACAAAGAGCTAGGTGTATTTACTACAATATTACTTATGTTGCTAATCCTAAAATCAATGGTACAAAAAATTTGAAATATCATGTTACAAAATGCCTCCCCACCCCCCCCAAAAAAAAAAAACCCCTAATAATAAAACTAAAGGAAAACAATCTCAATTGGTTTTTGAATCTCGAAAAAGTGGTGAAGGGACACAAGATAAATTAAAAGCATGGGTATTAAATCAAAATGATGCTAGGGACGCATTGAGTTACATGATCATAGTTGATGAGTTGCTGTTTAGATTTATTAAGAAGTAGGGATTTAGACACTTGATGCCAGTTGTATCTCCTGATTTGTGTACGCCTTCACGTATCACAATTGCATGTGATTGTTCTGAACTTTATTTGAAACAAAGGGTGAAACTAAAAGAATTCCTTAAGATTTCATGTCAAAGAATATGCGTGACAACAAATACATGGACTTCTATCCAAAAGATAAATTATATGTCTCACTGCTCATTTTATTGATAATCATTGGACGCTACAAAAAAGAATTATGAACTTTTGTCCCATTTCTAGTCATAAAGATGAAGTAATTGGCAAAGCCATTGAACAATGTTTGATGGATTGGGGGCTTCAAGCTAAGTTGTACACCGTGACTATTGATAATGCAAGTAGTAATGATGTAGCATGTCCTTATGCGAAGAAGTTGTCACAAAGGGAGGGTTTTGTGAGTAAAGGCAAGTACTTGCATATGAGATGCATTGCACACATTGTTAATATTATTGTATGGGATGGCTTGAAAATAGCTGTAAAGGCTGTTGATCGTGTTCAAGCTGCTGTTAAATTTGTTAGACAATCTCCTACAAGGTTGGAAAGATTTAAGAAGTGTGTGGTCGTAGTTGTCACTTGATGTTAGCACTAGATGGAATTCTACGTACATCATGCTAAGCAAGGCATTAAAATTCGAAAGAGCATTTGGCAGGTAGGGCGAGCAAGACCCTTTTTACAAGTTGGAGTTTGATGGTGTCGAAAATGTAGGAGCTCTTACTGAAGATGATTGGCGTACTATTGGTAGAGTAGCCAACTTCTTAGAAGGCTTTTATCAATTGACCCTTCGTGTGTCAGAGACTCCGTAAGTTACGTCCAACACTTTCTTCTTTGAAATTGTTGCCATCTATAATTTGTTGCAAACATGGTTGAGTCATGATGATTGGGAGTTTGCTTCTATGGCTGCTCGAATGAAAGAAAAATATGACAAGTATTGGGGCAACATTGAGAAGATCAATATGTTGATATATATTGCAGTTATTCTGGATCCTAAAGTTAAATTGGTGGGTTTGCGACTTACCCTTCATAGAATGTACAGGGAGGACAAAGGTGAGCATTTAACGAACAAAGTGTATCACGCTACTCGTGATCTCTTTGATGAATATAGGAAGGAATATGGCCCTACAACTTCTCAAAGTGTGCAGAAAAGTACATCAACAAGTGACACATTTGAAGTTTTTGGCGGTAGCTTCGTTCAAAGAGAGATTGTGGCAGAAATTAAGAGGACGAAGAGTGGCTTAGATGGAACAGGGTTCGTGAAAATAGAATTTGACAAATATTTAAATGAAGACATTGATGAAGTTGATGACTTTGATATTTTGAGATGGTGGCAACTTCATGGACCAAGATTTCCAGTGCTTGCTCGTCTAGTACGTGATGTACTAGCTATGCTAATTTCTACAGTTGCTTCGGAGTCCGCATATAATACAAGAGGATGCCACCCTGATTCATTTAGAAGCACTTTGACGGCTGAGGCGATGTATTTAATCTTTCTATATTGTCTTATAATATTTTGTCATTGTCTATTAAGTTTTAATATAATATTTGTTGTCTTTACAAAGATGGTTCAATCTCTCATATGCGGACAAGATTGGCTTCATTCATCGCCCCACACAGTCAATGTAGAAGAGAGTCTTGCAGAGTTAGAGCAGCTTGAAAAGGGTATTAGTATTTTGTGGTAGTAATTGCCATGTTTTACTTTTTAAATATTTTGTTTGATTCTTATTTGTGTTTGAAATTTACAAATTTAGAAAGAACTACTATGGCTGATAACATCATTGATGCTTGGGAATCTAATGGTTAGATAATCTACTTCCAATATTAACATTTTGTTAGTAATTGTTTTGTTGAAATCTGACATAATATTTAATATTTTAGGTTGGGAGAGGACTTTTGTAACATGATAGGGCTTGAGGAAAAAACTTTGGGAGATGACTTTTTGTAACATGACAGCGCTTGAGAAAAAAAAACTCTTGAATCATAATTTAGTTCACAATGTTGCATCAATGTTGAGAATTATCATTTTCTTTTTGCAATTTGATTTCCATGGAAAGGGTACATAATATTATGAATGGTTATTGTAAGACACTCATTTGAGTCATTTCCCTCTTAATATGGTAGTGATTAGTGAAGTGTCGCATTTTTGGGCAATTTGTGATTATTTTATAGTTTTAAATTTTCTATTATTTCTAATGCTGATTTTTTTCCTCATTTTTTATCAGACGCCTTTAATGTTTCCTAAAATTGAAAACATATGCAAAATTCAACTTATAGTACTGGATCAGAAGGATGAAATTCGGTCCAGAATTCGGTTAACAAACGAGGAAAATTTCGGTCTTCGGTCCAGTCTGGGGTTGGACCGATGAACACCCCTCTATGCGCAATCTAAACTTAGTTTTCTTTGAATGCCAACTATGTAACTCAAGAAGGCACAATCCTAATAACAAACCCACAAGCCTTGCCCAAACATGTGGATTCTGAAGGTGACTCACGTAAACGGAATTTAGTTCCAACCAAACGCATTCAAGAAGTGGCTCCTACATAGCTCTTAGCTCCATACTTGAGTTGGATCGACCCTGATATTACTATTAACAGCCCCATTTGGTCAGTAAATAACGACTTGGGTATTCATCCAGGCATTGAGCGAGCTATATCAGCTGCTAAAATGATGGGCCAAAAGCCTCAAAAATCAACCAAACCAATAGACGTTCTTTCCACCATGCAACATAAAACCACAACAGATATATCTAATGAGGTGAGTATGAATATCACAATGATGGGAGGAATGTAACAAAGTGAACCCTAATTTACCTTTTTCTTCTCAGCTACAGCCTTGAAACGCCAAAAGATGTCGTCAAGTTCCTTACCCTCAAAGTAGAATCCCAGCTGAAGACAGAAAGCATATCATACAATTGCACATGCCAAGAAGAAAAAGAAGGTAATCCAATTGACGTTCAAGCAAATAAACAGCTATCTACCTGCTCAAGTCTTTTCTGTAATGCATGACGTCCACTGCAATAACAACCAAAACTCCAATTACCAAGCAGCATTCAATGGAACGAAGAATGGAGAACTAAAAAGAACAGAACTACTAAGTATTTAAAAGACCAACACCACCACCCCCCCCCCCCCCCCCAAAAAAAAAAAAAAAAAAAAAAACAAAACTTAGATTATTAAGCAAAGAAGAAGAGGCATTATGATTCAAAATCTAATATTGGGATGAACAGCTATAAGTTTATCTTCCTATTACAAGTGAAGTTTTCTTATACCAATTCCAGAGTCATTAGAATCTAAATTTAAGTCCATTGAGTAAGATAGAAATGCCTTTTTGACATGATACCGATATGGCTGCAAAGGCCACCACATGGCAAGTTCAATGTCATGTCTTTTGCTGCTTCACTCAAAGCATTAAAGAATTGTAAAACTTCAAATATTTATACAAATGTGTCTGTGCTGCAGATAAATCTGATACAGTACATTTATCCAAATTTTTGAACACCAGGTATTGAGCGAAGTTCAATTGAGGGTGGTTCAGGAAGGACGCAACAGAGTCATACAAGAAAAATCCCCACTTCTAGATTGTCTTCATAAGTACTTCTAGTTTATTCAATTACAAGAAAATTTGAGTAATAACGAATATAATGCTCATACCTAAGCTTTCCCAGAGTCAGGCCAGATTCATCAGCTCGCTGGAGCCCAATATCTTCAGGAGACATGATCTCATAAGTGCCTTTGTTTTTAAGCATTCCATGCTACAATTCAACAAAAAAAGTCATGCCAAATTTGAGCACCGGTCTTTCTCAAAAACTATCAAAAATAAACAAGGCAAGCAAATAAATGGGAACATAACAACAATATATTTTAAACTTTCTCCAATTTAAGAAAATGATACTATATGGACCAGCATTTAAACATACGATGCACTTACCAAAAAGTCAGAGCAGTTTGACCACTTCAAAAGAAGGCAAGTGACCATATTCACAAACAAAAAGAAAATACCAGCTCTGGCTTTCACCGAGTTGATAAAAGGAATAATAACACTAGAGAAACAACGTAGTAGAAATCAAAACATATGATTGCAAATAAATATATTTCCGTGGACCAAGGAGAAAAGATGAGAACACAGATGAGAAGGATTTACTACTAAGGCCAGTGATGCGGAAGTAACAGAAAGACAGCCTTTAAATATTTTGCCTCAGCTTTTCCAAGGAATGAGACCAACTGTTGCCACTGCCGATCAGCAAAACTTATAGTGAGTCAAACCAGAATATCCAAAAGCATATAGAAGAAGGATCCAAGGTCCGAATTGTTAAACCGCGTCTCTGATAAAGTTTGAGGTCCAGGAAGTAGTAATTCGCACACAAACTACACATTTGCCAACAGTGGCATCTCCAGCCAAAGCTAAGGAGAACAGAGAAACTGTTCTGTCATGGGAGCCTCTCTCTACCAAACATACAAAAACGAAATGGAGATACCTCTCCTACTTCGAATCCAGAAAACTTCTATAAATGTCTATATGTCGACCCCATGCATCCCTCTTCGTATAAGGACCCTAGCCTGCCATCACCATAACTTACCAGGAATAACCATTCCCTTGCTCCATAAATCTCCAGAGCCACTTCCCCAGGAGGGCTCAATTTGCTGAGGGCTCTAATGCCCAAGCGCCAGAGAAATATGTTGTTTCACAAGCCGTCATTTAAAGAACCAGTGATGTTTGACATCATCCTAGAGCGATCCCAAGGAACCACATTCTGCATGATATAATATATTAAGAGATGGAAATCACGCCAAAAACAATGAAAGAAATAGATGCAACTACTTGAAATAACGTTCCTGACAATAGTGAGCACCCCCCCTTCAATAGATCCTCTATTTCCATCATGACAGCTTCCTTTCAAACTAGTCAACATTGGAATCCTAGATTCCTTTTGTCTTTGAACTTGATCTCAAGACGAAGACTGTAAGAAATTTGAAGATTCCAACATTGCATCCAAAAATGCGAGCGAAGAGTTGTGTGTTGGAAAATGTTAGTAGGAAACACCGCCAACAGAATCAAAGAATGAAATTACTGTTTGCCATAATGCTTGAGCAACAAGAACTGTCGCTTCAACAAAAAAAAAAAAAAGGTTATGTATCATCTGCAATCAAATGTGAGAGACCAAAGGCCTCTCTGCTATCGAACAGTTCATAACATGCTACTGAATGTTTCCATAACTAGAATGGAAAAGGGGGAAACGGATCTCCTTGCCTCACCCTTGGAGAGGTTTGAGGTGGGCACAAGGGAGTGGCGTGACGGAAAATGACTAGAGAGGAAATCAAATGATCATATACAGGAAAGATCTATTTTCAAATTAATTTTGCTACTCACACATGTAAGCAAACAATTACAATCGAATGGAAGAGGACTTCCACACAATCAAACAAATACTAAATCTGAACTTGATTTCCTAGGCAGAACTATTCAAGCCCCAACATAGTCAATCCCATTCCATATGGTAGTTTATCAGTTCAAAGAGTTCCCATAATTCTTTTTTCTCATTTCTTTTTTATTGTACTCAAGAACTTATTCTTGAATTATGTTTATACCATATGCAAAGGGAACAAGTTAATGCAACTGCTACCCTAATACTGATGCCTTTTCACTTTCATATTTTTTTCCTGGCCATTACCCAGAGGGAGAAGAGCAGTCATCTTGACATTAAAACATGATTATATGTTGTGATGAAAGAGCAGTGCTTCCAGCATACCATAAATTCCATTGCAAGCATAAACCAGCATAACTGCAAGTGGGGGAAGAGCATTGCCGCTTTTAGTGTCTTAAAAGAAGCTTATAGTACCAACCTGATGAATCCCACTTTCGTGCTTGAAAGCGTTGGCTCCAACAATAGCCTTGTGAGGTTGTACAAGTAATCCTGTATACTCTGCAACCTGAATTAGCAAAGAATTAATGCAAATTAGGCAATAAAAGAGCACCTCTAGGAAAGAAGGGGGCGAACAGAGAGATAAGTAGTGGATGAAGTTGCGAAAGGGTACCATCTTGCTGGCCCTAATAATATATTCTGTACGAATTCCGGTGTACAGACCTCCCATCGACTTGCCACGGCATCTTAATGTCATGACAACCTAATTTTAGAGAGGAGGAAAACATTAGCCTACAGATAGTTTGAACCAAAAATGCAAAAAGGAAGCAAGGACAAAAATGAGAAAAGGAATAATCTTGGTAAAGAGCAGATGCACAAAAATAATATTGCGTGATACATAGATTCAATCTAGATATGTCTAATTGTGAAACTGAGGCAGAGAAGAAGTCCGAGGAGATGCAACATCACTGGGCAAAAACTGAAATACAAGACGCATTGCCGCCCTACAGTTCACATGATCAAATATGAAGAACGGATAGTGAATGAGAAGCAAATAATTTACACTCAGAGCAAATATTAAATAAATTATTTTGGTTCTTCAGCAACAGATAACAACATCATCAGGCTCAGTGTCTCAAAAGGCAAGGTCTGAGAAGGGAAAGATGTACGCAAACTTGCCCCTACAGGGTGCAAACCTGAAGGAGCAGTTTCTGAAGGGACCCCAACCTTAAAAGCGACAGAACAATTGATGAAAAACGTTTTCAATAAAAGCGAAATAAGAAAAGTTCAAGGAACATTATTCTGCATGATCATACGCATTAATGGTCTTTTCCCATAAGACAAAGCACAGCTATCTTCTCCTCTCTTTTCCTGCATTTCTCTCGTTTTATCTCCTCTTCTACATACTTTTGCACGTCATTCTCTCTACTATAATATCATTCCCCTTATATTCCTGTGCAATGCCAGGGGTTTCTTGACTTATTTTGCAAGATGAACTCACACAGTTACGCAGTCGCTCCATTCTACATATACTATCATCCATCAAAAACCTTGTAAGATGCATGAAAAACTCGCAAATACTTACCCTTCTAAAATGCTGTACCAAAAAGCCCCATAAAGTGGGTCCACTTTCTCCATAGCTTCATTCGACTTCAATGTTTTACAATCTTGGTTCTTAGGTGCGGTTAATGGTAAGGAAATGCCTTACAGAAGGTATAGATTACTGACTTAAGCCAGTTCGATGACAACAAAGACGATCCCCAAATTCAAACTGCAGAATATTGGTTTGTAGTACATTAGGATTGACACAGTTGTCAACTGCCAACCATAGCGCAAAACTCAAGAAAATAAGCAAACTCTAGTAATATCTAGGATTGACATACATTAGTGATCTTTCAAATGAACACCAATCCAAGCATCGAACCAAATCACAAATCATGTTCACATTGTGGCCATGGTGGTAGGGACACCGAAACCCAATACCACAGAAGCTATATAAGGGCACGACAATTACATTGGTAATTTAAGGGAACATAAGCTACTTTTAGGCCTTTATGTATACCAAAATTCATATAAATAACATATAAATAACTGATACAATTACTAATTTTACTACCTCATTGACTTCTATAAATGAAATACTATACATATGCATTATAAAGGATTACAAAGTACTCCCTGTAACAGCCAATTGTAGTATAGGCATTTATTTGATGCCTTTGGCTGCAACATTGCAAGAATTAATTAGATCACGCTCAAAGCCCTCTCTACATAAGAAAATAGCATAGTGCAAGTGAAAACATAATATTTGACAGGCCCCCTTCTCACCTGTGCCTAGACCGACCATCAGCCATAGGTATTTTTCCAGACACATTCATCACATATGTGAAAGAACACAAAAAGATTGTCACATTCAAGTTTCTCTGGACATCCAACATTAGAAGACTGAGGCATTCTTAATCAAGTATGTCTATTTCAAAATTCAAATCTACACTCTTCTCCTCCCAACGCCAAGCAAAACGCAACCAATACTATTGCAGCAACAAAGCCTACTTGAAACATAACTCAAGGACAAGTAATCAATCATACTCCATACATTCAAAAGCCAATTTATTTGCCACTAATGCAGTATCATGTATCCATCTTCCACAATCGAAGGCACCTGGGGAATATTTTGCAACATTCACCTCACTCAATTGCCTAGGGAAGACATTTCTTGCACCAACAATAAAGCTTATCGTGAAGCACTTACGATAGGAAAAGATATGCAAATTTTCTACAGATAAAATGTGATGCCAGTTTGAACATTGCAATACAGCATATTGGGAAGCACAAGCTTAGACCAAATACAAAAAATGCGATTTCGTATCCAAGCACATTTCAAATTAGGGGCTGCAAGGGAAATTTGAAACAAAAAGCAATCCTATAAATTTCGAAGCAAAAGCACACCTCTTCCAGTGATGCATTCCCAGCTCTCTCACCAATCCCATTGATTGTCACTTCTAGCTGCCTTGCACCTGCACATGCCCCCTGAATTCATACAAGAAAATATGAAAGTTCTCTATCTTCCAACAATAGTCAATAAAAGTATCAGTTAATGGGATACCGC
This sequence comes from Simmondsia chinensis, assembly GCA_018398585.1. Classification (NCBI taxonomy): domain Eukaryota; kingdom Viridiplantae; phylum Streptophyta; class Magnoliopsida; order Caryophyllales; family Simmondsiaceae; genus Simmondsia; species Simmondsia chinensis. The sequence goes on along the minus strand of JAGTTD010000013.1, from coordinate 17,435,154 downwards.
TATTGTGTTGGCAGTTGAAAGTCCAAGATCATTTTGACAATGTGTGGAGATGATCACATTCTCGATTCCAGGGGTGTTGGCCTTTATATCAGAAATTAATTGTCCAAACTCATAAGGTACAGTGTAACCCACTGTATCCGGAATATTCAAAGTTGTTGCTCCGGCCTTAATGACCTCCCCCAGAATCTGATAAAGGAAGTCCCTGTCTGACCTGAGAAGACCCGGATTTAATAAAAAATAAAAATAAAACAAAGAGAAAGGTCCAATTCCATTGATGAATGCACAAATGCATATGGGAAACGGCACGACAACATTATATCCTCTCCCTTATCAAACAACATTACACCCTATCAGCTCCTACAGTGAAAGACATGCAAAATAGCAAACCTCTTTGATACATTCTCAAAATTTCCCTCCAAGTTTAACATTCAAATTTACTTCCATTATTCAAATTTTCCTTCATTATTCGAACATCCCTCCATTATTCAGATCTCTCTTCACTACTTCCCCTTGCATTAGCTATAAATAAGTCATTAGGTTGTAAACATTATCATCTATATAAACACAAGAATGTTATCTTTCTCTCCTTTCCCTTTATATTTCCTTGGTTCAATGTATTTCAAGTTTAGTAGTTCAATTTTAGTTCATATCATTCTTTGTCTTTACTATATTCCAAAGAACGGCTCGAATTCAACAAAAGTTGACCCCATATGGATTAGTGAAGATTTCTTTAGCAATTAAAATGCCAACACCAATGAGGTGGTCTATTCAAATAGTGATAAAACTCCATAGGACGAAAGGTTCTAAATTCAAATCATCAAATCTGCTTACCTCTAAAAAATAATAAAAAATGTTGCTTTTTTCCAATTTACAGTACCCAAAACGTAGACCCAACAACTGAATTACATAAAGAAAAAGGAGGCAATTCCACCAATGAAGTTAAAAGCTTGAATTAAATAATTCTGGCATGAAATAAATCAATGGAGAAACTTCACCAATCAAAAAGCATGAGACAAACATTCTACAGCCATAAAGAAAACAAGTCTGACTTTCCATCATGTCCTTTACCATTCCCGAACTTCTTCTACAAAAACAGAACGTTGAAGTATAAAATAATTGTTCAGCATTCATCTCATAGCTTAAGTTGTTAGGGCAATTGATTCTTTAACATGATATCAAAATCACTACCGGCAAGTCTCAAGTTAAAAATTTCAATATCAACAACCTTCACACTTAATATTAATATAATTTCAACCCAACTAGCAAATTGGATTAAAGGTCTTGAATTCGAATTCAAAATCCAATAACATCTAGTTTTAACATTAATATAACTTCAACAAAACATGTAAACTAGCTTGTTTATAATCCATGCTTCAAGCATAAACAATATTCACATGACACCATATATTAGCATATAAAATCATTTATAAGCTTATACTAACAAACCAAGGAGGGCACCAACACGCTGTCACCGGATCCCATTAGAACTCCGAAATTAAGCGTGCTTGGGCTAGAGTAATACTAGGATGGGTGACCTCCTGGGAAGACCTCACCCTCAGGTTGGCGGCACTGGGAAACAGCCTCTTTTCAGGTTAACACCCTGAAGGGGAAAGGCTGCATACATCCGCCCTCCCAAACCCTGCGTAGGCGAGAGCCCTTGAGATACTGGGTATGTTCCTATACTAACAGCTAACAGCTTAGGCAGAGCTTCAATTCTCTAACTAATAATATCAAAATATGAACTTCTAACCCTTTGTTTGACAACAGGATAAGGGTAATGTGGAGTAAACCCTTACCTCCATTTTCTTTAACCCCAAATTGGGGTATTGAGGAGAGGTTAATTTTTAAAAAAATCTGAATAATTTTATCCTTATTTTAACAGTAACTCTCTTTATCCTTGCCTTTTTAAGTCAGTTGCCAAACAAGGATAACTCATTCAAACCTCACTATCCATCTTTATTAGACATATTCAAACAAAGTTAAAATAATACCTCACTCCCCTCTTTACCCCCTATACCCTCCTTCTCTTAAACCCTTTATTTGCCAAACAAAAAAAAAAAAAAAATTAATGATTACGAAAGAGAAAATGGGGGATACCTCCCTGCATCTTCAGGGCTGAACTCAACATCCTGACACCCCAAACTCCTCGCATACGCAACCATACTCCTGGCAATCTCAATCACCTCCTCCCTCGTCTTATTCAATTTATGCTTCATATGTATCTCACTCGTCGCAATAAACGTATGAATCCTCGCCCTCTTCGCATGCATCACCGCCTCCCACGCTGCGTCAATATCTGCCTTATTACACCGCGACAACCCACATATTACAGGGACATACCCTTCACTGTCCACCGCGTTACCCACCTCCACCGCAATCATTCTCACCGCATCAAGGTCAGCGTTGGATGCGGCGGGGAAGCCAGCCTCGATAATGTCAACCCCAAGCGAGGAGAGCTGACGCGCAATCTCGAGCTTCTGGAGGGGGGTCATGGAGGCACCGGGGGACTGCTCGCCGTCTCGGAGGGTGGTGTCGAAGATTCTGACATAGTTGGGATCAGGGATGTGGCTGGGAATGTAGTCAGGACGGCGGGAGAGGGCGCAGCAGCGGACGGAGAAGGAGGTGGGAGGTGAGAAAGTAAAGGAAAGCAAGGAGGTGGGGGTTTTGGGGAAGAAGGTTGTGGTTGTGGTTGTGATGTGGGGAGAGAAAGTAGGGGTTAAGAGAGTCGTCATTGTGAGAGAGAGAGAGAGATAGAGAGAGAGAGTGGAGGGGTGGAGGCGGTTGAAGGAAGGAAAGAGAACGAGGCAGGAGCGAGTGAGACATATATATATATATATGGAGGCCCGGGGAGAGATATGAGCCTCAAGGAAAGGGGCGGCCAGTGCTCCAAAAAAAAAAAAAAGGAAAAGGGCGGCTGAATTCTGACTTGACCCCCTTTTTTGTTTATTGCAAAGTTACCATTTTCTTCATATCACTCCAAATCCTCTCATCTTAGAGAGGGTCTTTTGATTTTTCAACTTTTAAAAATATAACAACATACACCATTAATTCCTCTTAGGTCATTGAATTTTTAAACTCATTCAATTGTCCAAAACACTCATTAAATCCTCATCTCTATATAAAAAAGAAAAAAATATATTGTAAATTGTCATTAAATCAATAAATCCCCAACGCCCAAGATGATTGTTGATGTGAAAAGGATTTCAATACACCTTAATTCCTGTATAGCAATGGTTCAAAGTAGGCATTACAGTTTCATCAATAGTTGTAAACGAAAAGACAATCAATTACAAAATTTTACAATGTAAGTATATATTGTTAGAAAAATTAGCTAATATTCAAGCATAGCAACAAAGGAGGGAGCTATTAGACAGAGAAAAATAATAAGATAAGCTCACCGGAAAAATTATTCCGATGAACATTAACCAGAGAGCAACAGCACGATAAAAGATAAGAACTAATTATAAGCCTACGATCATCATATTCAACTTATGAAATAGTTGTTTTTTCTAACTTGATATAACAAGTTCATAAGAAAACCAATCATTTTCACAACACGAATTCAATCGAACCCTAATTAAGAACAAAATCAATCTTTACAACATCAAATAGCAAAATTCAACTGCAGATCCAATTATCAAATTCCTACACTAATAACTTCATTCCAAATTGATGAACTAAAGGTACCGATTTAACAAGTTCAAACAAAAACAAGTATCCGACCATGATAGATAGGAGAAATTAGAAAGATCTTACAAATTGATGATATCGCGCCATGGTAAAAACCATTGTCCTAAAAGATAATTTCGCCGCTGCTCCGGTGCACACTGTATAACCGATGGCCGTCCTCCAGGACTAACGGGATCCGACTCTTAACGTGCACTCGTTAATTGCCGGGAAGAAGTGTTTAAGAACTTTGTCCAAGTATTTTTAGAGAGGAGACCGAGGATCGATAGTAGGAGAGATTTTTGGAGCAATTGGAGATGGTGAGAAGTAAAATGCTTTTGCTGACGGCAGAATTACCAATCAAGAGGATCTTGAAGGAGAGATCGTGTGTTTTTTGACTTTTCTCCAAGCCTCCTATTTATATTCAAGTTTGCAACAAGTAAATCCCAAAAAATCCTCTGAAATAATAATGTTTAACAGTTATATACCAATCCTTAAAAAACGGCTTGCAGTGGTGAGTGTTTAACTGCTTTTTCCAATGTTTTAAAATGGCTTGCAGGCATGAATTAGAGAAGCTTTAATTAGCCAGTTATTTCATTTGACTCCATAAAGCCGAAACCGTATAGATTGAGTTTTTTCCGTAAAACAAATGGGCTCGTTAAGAAAAAAGATACCCACAAAATTTTTCTAATGTGTGATACAATTTCCCCATAAAACTATAGGTTAGCTTGTATCATTTTTCCAACAATCCCCCACAATTTCGCTGCTTCTCCGGTGCACACTGTATAACTGGCGGCCGTCCTCCAGGATTAACAGGATCCGACTCTTAACGTGCACTCGTTAATTGCCGGGAAGGAGTGTCTAAGAACTTTGTCCAAGTATTTTTAGAGAGGAGACCGAGGATCGATAGTAGGAGAGATTTTTGAAGGAATTGGAGATGGTGAGAAGTAAAATGTTTTTGCTGACGGCAGAATTACCAATCAAGAGGATCTTGAAGGAGAGATCGTGTGTTTTTTACTTTTCTCCAAGCCTCCTGTTTTTATTCAAGTTTGCAACAAGTAAATCCCAAAAAATCTTCTGAAATAATAATGTTTAACAGTCATATACCAATCCTAAAAAAACGGCTTGCAGTGGTGAGTGTTTAACTGCTTTTTCCAAAGTTTTAAAATGGCTTGCAAGTGTGAATTAGAGAAGCTTTAATGAGCCAGTTATTTCATTTGACTCCATAAAGCCGAAACCGTATAGTTTGAGTTTTTTCCGTAAAATAAATGGACTCGTTAAGAAAAGAGATACCCACACAATTTTTCTAATGTGTGATACAATTTCCCCCTAAAACTATAGGTTAGCTTGTATTATTTTTTCAACAATCCCCCACAAAGGATACAAGAAGAAGAGGCCAAAAACAATAGATTGGACAAAGGGAGTTCAGATTTTCGGTGCTGATGTCTCGCGACTTAAATTGTCACCTAGTGTAACCCAAGTTTAGGACCAACGTCTTGCAAGGTGACTTTTGTCTTGAACCTTACAAGGGGTTGTATAGTCTTCCACTTAGACACATATCAAACTCCAGATCTTAGCAACTCTTGTAGTTTGGCGGGTTTTATCGACCATGCGCTTGTCTTAGATATTCATAGGCGCTCTAGAAGGCAAGTCTTAAACCTTCATAGGGAGAGGCCAGACTCCCACACCTACATAGGTGGATCCCATCAAGTATGTGCTACCGCACACCACCAAACATATGGATAAGGGTCCATTAAGAGCTAAGCTCAACCTCACCCCTGGTAACATACAGACAATATCCATCGAGTGTAACCCTCGCTTACACCACCAAACATATGGCTATGAACCCATCTCCGCACTGTCACACCATAGAGAGGGACAACATAAAACACAGTGCATTCCTTGAATAAAACTATGACTTTTCACATTGAACCTGTTAAGACCAGGTTGGATACATCACAGTTTATTTATGTATAGACTTTAGTCCCGTCCCCCTCGATGTTTCCACAATCAATGGATCCACAAGGTTCTTTTCAGACCTTACACAATTTAGTGATATCACTTTGTTTCGAGTAGGTGGTTTATGATCTTATGCCTAAGATGGATAGGTCTCCTTTTGCCAAACCCATCAAGTGTGCAGTGTCCACACCACCCGTCACGGACTATAGGTTAGGTTAAAGCATCATGCTCAACTATCATACATGGTATTTCACATTGTATTGCAACAAAGCAGTACTTGAGAGTTGACCACTACCAACATCAATCACTGGTTGTTCTCGCCCCCACATTGAGGTATCTATAATGAACTGTTAAACAACTAGCTCCATTGCCTGCCAATTTCAACAAATGTCAGTATAACACAACAGTGGAGCAAATGTCATATCAATACAATCATATCTCCACCCCAAATACTCAAATAGTACACATATCATACATGTATCATATACACAGTTGGCACAAAAAGACATACCGCAAATTTGTCAAATTTCACATATCATCACAACTGTGAAACATTCTCATATCAAATTAATTGGACCACTTCCAGTTTAGGTCACAAAAGACCATATACCCATTCTCATCATACTTAGAGAACATGCATTATTACTATTAAGGATAGTCCACATATTACCAATGTTGTATCTAATTTTTGGTGATATCAAGAGAAAAGGGTACAACAGACCATAATTCACAAGATGCCTTTTACAATTCAACTGAAGGCAACCCTAGCCTCTACAAGGCTCTCCCGCCCAAGTGGTAGCTTCATCAAGCTATTCATACTGAATTTGGACATTCACCAGAACAATATTTCCACTGTAATCAATTTCCATAAGGTAGTTATAACTAGCAAACATCGACGAAACTACAATATAGACAAGAGATGCTAGTCAAATACCATTTATCATAGGTTCTCGGGTCTCACAAAACCCCCACAATGAAATGTCTCACACAACATTATTAAGCCATTCAAATTTTCTACATGGTGAAGAACCCTTATTTACTTCTTTTAGGACACTGGTTCTAACTCCACTTTCAATAAGATCATATTTGCCATAAAGCCATTATAATCTTTAAGGCCAATCAAGGTTCCCAAATGACCTACACCTTACCCTTTTCCTAAAACTAAAAAAGAAGGTATAAGACACTGATCCTAAGAGCATAATAGTCTCCAAGACAACACCAAGTCCACATATGACTCGAACATATTATAAACAGCAGGTATTACTCCAGCACTGTAGAATCCAGCATGTAAAAGTCCATAACAGCATGTATATCAGCAACTTACCGCCTACAATCTATATATGGCAATATGGATAGCAGCATAAAGCCCAAAAAAATATATAGCAGCACATTCAGCTTGAAAGAGACATGTTTCAACACTTAAAACAATACGCTTTTCATCATTTCAAGCAACATGTAATAACATATACAACTTGCTCCAAACATAGCCATGGAAAATACACGAGACACTTCAACATGGAGACTAATACAACAAATTACACATGGATTTTCACAAGGGCTCATGAGTCCTATTAGCCCTTTGCAATAATCAACTATTTCACTTAGGTCACTCTAAATATGCAAGAAAAACAACTCTCACATACAAGGTTAATCTCCTGGTTAAAACTCAAATATACCATGATCTACCCACACAAGGGATTCAAAATTATGCTGCTAGACATGCCTAACCTAAGAGTTGCCAACTCTAGGTTCAAGACTTCATTCTAACAAGTTCACAATCAACCTTAAGTGTTAAACAAGTATTATCCACAACAATCGCACAGAAAATTGAAAAACACACAACCTTGAGGATTGTCCATGATGCCCATGCTCTGCGTATTTCAGGAAATATTCCACACAAAGTAGTCCCTTCCCCACCAGAAGCATTATATCTTTCAATAAGAACAGATGGCGACTCCTAAATATGAACCACTTCAAGGGTTAGCCAGAACATGGGTATATAAAATCCACACACCTATCCCAACACCTCATTCATGATAAGTAACTGCATTTAAGACAAATCTGTAGACAACATAGAGTTTCCTCTTTTTGCCCATTCAATCATTGTTGATGTCATCAAAATCTGATCAATTGAGCAAGAAGCTAAAATGACTTCGGCTGAGATCCCAACCATTATCCTAGTAGCAAACTAACGTGATTTGTCACTCAGAATAAGACATAAAAATAGAGTAGAAGGCCCAAAAGCATAAACCAATGCAGCATGCACCCACCTTCCTTCATACTATGTGCTCTACAGATGACTTCTTATCTACCTTGATCCATCACAAGCACATATTATACTTCGAATTACTCATGATTGATTGAATTTGTCTTTTAGATTGTTAGAAAAATTGGCTAATATTCAAGCATAGCAACAAAGGAGGGAGCTATTAGACAGAGAAAAATAAGAAGATAAGCTCACCGAAAAAATTATTCCGATGAACATCAACCAAAGAGCAACAGCACGATAAAAGATAAGAACTAATAATAAGCCTACGATCATCAGATTCAACTTATGAAATAGCTGTTTTCTCTAACTTGATATAACAAGTTCATAAGAAAACCAATCTTTTTCACAACATGAATTCAATCGAACCCTAATTAAGAACAAAATCAATCTTTACAACATCAAATAGCAAAATTCAACTGCAGATCCAATTATCAAATTCCTACACTAATAACTTCAATCCAAATTGATGAAATAAAGGTACCGATTTAACAAGTTCAAACAAAAACAAGTATCCGACCATGATAGATGGGAGAAATTACAATGATCTTACAAATTGTTGATACCGCACCATGGTAAAAACCATTGTCCTAAAAGACGATTTTGCCGCTATTCCGGTGCACACTATATAACCGGCGGCCGTCCTCTAGGATTAACGAGGTCCGACTCTTAACGTGCACTCGTTAATTGCCAGGGAGGAGTGTCTACGAACTTTGTCCAAGTATTTTTAGAGAGGAGACCGAGGATCAATAGTAGGAGAGATTTTTGAAGGAATTGGAGATGGTGAGAAGTAAAATGCTTTTGCTGACGGCAGAATTACCAATCAAGAGGATCTTGAAGGAGAGATTGTGTGTTTTTTACTTTTCTCCGAGCCTCCTATTTATATTCAAGTTGGCAACAAGTAAATCCCAAAAAATCCTCTGAAATAATAATGTTTAACAATTATATGCCAATCCTTAAAAAACGGCTTGCAGTGGTGAGTGTTTAACTGCTTTTTCCAACGTTTTAAAATGGCTTGCAGGCGTGAATTAGAGAAGCTTTAGTTAGCCAGTTATTTCATTTGACTCCATAAAGCCGAAACCGTATAGATTGAGTTTTTTCCATAAAATAAATGGACTCGTTAAGAAAAAAAATACCCACACAATTTTTCTAATGTGTGATACAATTTCCCCATAAAACTATAGGTTAGCTTGTATCATTTTTTCAATATATATGAATAATAGAAGGCACTAAAATGTCTTATAAAAAATAATAACTTTTAGGCATCAGAGAAAATAGAAAATATATACAGTGGCCAAAGTCAATTATGAAAATAATTTTACAATAACAATTATGAATTTAAAAAGACCAATAGCAAATGAATAGTCTCATTTCATCGAATTTTAAAGCCACAAATTAGAAATATATGAAATAACTAAATTCTAAATAGTTAAAATGTTCATAATAATGAAGATCTCCTAAACATTTGTATAAATAGATAGAACTAATTCCGATTTGTACACTACACCCTAGTGAACCCAAAAAAACCTTAGGGGAAGAAGGGAAAATATTATAGCTTCCAAGTTATGAACTCGCCCATGACAACATCAGCGGATAACCTCACATATGCTGCCACCCTAGTGGGCTTCTTCATCACCAACCACACCACATGTCAGAAAAGGATTGCGGCCACCCTTGACACAAATATGCCTTGGGCATTGGTTTGCTTGGAGGAAGAGGAAGGTGCCAACTCATTTAATTTTTTTTGTAAATAATTCATTCTTGGAATCGGTTATAAAGAAAATTAATGCTTTGTTTGGCAATTGGGTCAAGGAGGGTAAAGAGGGGGAGGGTAAAGAGGGAGAGGGTAAGGTAAGATCCTACCCTTATTTAGATATGTCAAAATAAGAGGGGTAAGGATAAAGAGGGGTAAATGAGTTAACCTTGTTTAACAATTGTGTAAAGGGGTAAGGGTAAAATAAGGGTAAACTAGTCCAAATTTTTTTAAAAATTTATCTTACCCCCCATCACCCTCCAATTTGGGGGTTAAAGAAATGCAGGTAAAGGAGGGTAATGAAAGGAGGGTAAGTTTTTACCCCTCATTACCCTCTTTTACCCCTCTTTATATTTTGCCTAACATGGGTAACAATTTACCTCCTATTACCCTTACCCCCTTTACCCCCCCCCCCCCCAATTACTCTTTTGCCAAACAGGGGGTAACTATTGAACATCAGTTATAAAGAAAATTAAGTAAATTGTCTATATTTAATGAGGGAAGCTACGGTTATGGCATGTGAATAATTTGCTTACAATGGCTCACCTTCGATCTCATGTTGAAATATATATGAAAAAAGGCTAAGAGCTTTGTTCAAACACTATATTATGAAAATCGTATGCTTTTTGTTCAAAAAAATAATAATAACAGAAAGCTTAATTAGTTTGTCTCTCTAAAAAGAAAAACTTGGTATTTGCTACTTCGGCTAAGTAAGATGTAGTGGAGGCTTTGGCTTTCAGGATTGTACGGACTTAGAAAGTGTTAAATAACTAGATGGGCCTTATATCCTGGAGGAGGCGAGCGGTACCTGCTGCACCGGCTTTGATCCGATAGGGATATGAAACTGTCTTAAAGAGAGCATAATCCGTACCTTGCTCAACTATTACGTTATTGGTATTTTGTCATTTCTACGTTGTCCAGGCAATATCATTCTACTTTATATGTCATGTATAATATTCTTTGCATTTAGTTCCAACAATTTTAAGACGGTTTCAACTTCCAAAGGCGAATTTGACAAGATATAATTCGTCTCTACTAATGTAAATAATATTAGGAGTCAAAACCAGATTTGCGACTAAAACCAGAGACAGAACCATGATAGAAAATAATTGCTTAGAAAAAGTTCTTAAACATGACCAAGGACCTAAAATTATTAATGTAAGTTTGTTGAAGTTCCTTGCTACAAATACTATGAAATGGATTATTTTCATCAAAAATGGACTGAAACCTCAAACTATTGTAGTTAAAGAACAATCTGTAATCATGATAACTAAAATGACGACTGTTGAAAATTATGATAGTTGGTAGGTGGATATTGAGGCATCTAGGATGCAATAATAAAAAGGGTCTAAGTTTGATAATATTGTTAACAGTAATTACAAGGTTTTGCTTGGCAACTCTTACATTACTATAGATGTCCTTTACAATCATAAAGTTTGAATAAACCTCGTCTTTGGTTATGTCTTGAATAAGGTAGGTTTCAAGCCTAAGTTTTATTCTCATTATTATGTATTACCAAGAATGATGGTTTTATCGATAAAGGATATATTTGTGATAGTATGTTCAAACTCAATGTTGAAGCTAAATAAATAGTTTTGCTAGTTCCATTAATATTGTGTTCATTGTGAACTTTTGACACGTTAGACTGTCATTTGAATCGCGAATATTTGAATAACATGAGTTATCTAGAATTATTCTCCAATTTTTTAAAATAAAAAATAGGATTATTTGCGCCAAAAGTCCTTGTATTTTGCCCATTGTATCAATTTGGTCATTATACTTTTAATTGTGTCAATTTAGTCCCTGAACAATTCAAAGTGTGTTAATTTAGTCCTTTGGTTGAAATTAAGTTATATTAGTGACATAATTTTGAATGGTAAAATTATATTAGATGCGAGTAACTTATTAAAAATTTATTTATTTACTCAATTTAACTTGATTCATGGCTAAACTATTAAAAATTTCATTAAAAAACTTAGCATAAATTTTTCTCCATGGACCAAATTGACACGTTCTGAATTATACAGGGACTAAACTGACACAATTAAAAGTACAAGAACCAAATTGTCATAATAGGCAAAGTATAGGAACCTTTGGCGTAAATAACCCTAAAAAATAATTTTGGAATAAGATAAATTTTATATTTTGTCTAAGATTATTGTAACAAAAAAATGGCACCTAATAAATTTAATTTTTAACTTCACATATCCTTGAAGAAGACAAGCGAAGCAAATACATGGCTTATTGTTATACCTCAAATAAGCTATGAGATCTATATGCAAGCCAACTGTTTGAGGTTACGAAAGAATCAATAACAGAAGGGAAAATTTAATTTCCAATGACCTACAGATGGGCTTGATTTTTATATATTTTATTTTTCATTCCTGCCATATATTTGGCCTCTATATGTGTGTTTGGTTGTTATTTAGGTACATTTATACTCGGAGTATAACAGATGTAGCTTCCTGAAGGGGGAAGGCTACGTACATCTACCCCCCCAGACCCTGCTTAGGTGGGAGCACTTGGAGGTACTGGGTTTGTTGTTGTTCTTGTAGTATAACGGAACAAACAAAGGTTAAAAATGTGGCAGAATTAAACGTAATCGAGGCATAATTGAAGACTACTTTGAGAAACCCAACCACATGTGGAAAAGAATAACCAATCGGGTTATAATTCGGTAACCTAAATAGGTTTCGTGTATAATTAATATATATATTTTATAATATTATATGTTATATTATATTTATATAATATTATATATTGTATTATATTTATATATTATATTATATATTATATAAAATATAATATATATATATATATATATATATATATATATATATATATATGTGTGTGTGTGTGTGTGTGTGTGTGTGTGTGTGTGTGTGTGTGTGTGTGTGTGTGTGGGGGGGGGGGGGGGGGGGGGGGGGGGGGGGGGGCTGCACAACACGGACCCCCATCACACACGGATCTGGCGGGTTTAAATATCGAATACTTAATTGTTTTAGGAATCTTTTGCCACGCCTCCTCTCATCCTCTCCTTCCCGAAGCCGCTATGAGATCCAGAGGGTTCTCAAACGCCAAAGTGCAGGTGGTCGGAGTACTGGGGGAATCAAAGCAAGGATCAACGTCAACATCAATTGGGGGAGTCTTCAAATCCTTAGTTTTATCATTATTGTTTTCTTTCTTGGATTTCATGATATTTAGAACTCTTATGGAGGAGTAGACTTTTAGTCTAGAGATGAAGGACGGGTAGCCGCCCATATCCCAGATTTATATTTTATTGTAAACAATAGTTTTGTTGTGTTATATGCGCACCACTGTAGGGAATTTATGATCATTGTTTGGTTTTCTTTGTGTGAGCTTGTAGCCATGTTAAGATTTTCAAATTATTAGCGTTAGTCTACGAGCTTATAGCCTAGACCATAACATAACTAGTTTTCACGCGTGGTTAGGGTTGAGGTTATACCCAACCCTAAACACAATCTTTATACAAATTAGTATTTGGTTATGAGTGACAAAGGAATTAAGTAGTGCTAATGAACAACCTATGCTACATGTAGGGGTGATATGATAGGTTATGCCTTTAGACTAGTCCATTACCCTAAGCCGTAATTTAAATACTAACCAAGGCTTAGTGCTTGTAGCCTGAGCCTCCTAAACCATTGTCATAGTAGAATATAATGATGGGATACAAGTAATACTACCTTGAATTCATTCTCTGAACTAACCTCAATTGAACTGATACTTTTAGTTTATCGTCAGTTTTGCTATTTTAGTTAACGATTCATTTAAACCAACTTAAAACTCGATTTCAACTGCTCGTTAATAACAAAATCCAACTTAACCTGGATTCCCTACGGATACGACCCATATTCCCAATTTAGCTATGACGATCTTGTACGCTTGGGAGTAGACGATTTTAAAACCTGCTTTTAAATCACATCAAGTTTTTGGCACTGTTGATGGGGAATCAGCAGGCCAAGTTGATTTAAAAATTAACGAGTTATTTACTATTTTTATCTTTATCTTTATTTCTATTTTCTTTGTTTAAAAAAAAAAAGAAAAAAAACTATTTCTTTTTCATTAGTTTATTTTTCTGTTTTATTATTTTTATTTATTTAATTTTTTTATTTTAATTATTTTTATTTTTTTTATTATAGCTGATTTTACACCGCGTACGATTGGGGACCACTTCATTCCCCAAACGTATGTCGCACCTGTTGGGGTTACGTTACCTGCCGTGGGTAATGTTAACTTCAAGCTTAAGCCTGAGATCATCAACATGCATGCCATTTTCAATGGGAAACCGATTGAGAGCCCATACGAGCACCTTGATGCGTTTATAGAAATTTGCGAAACTTGTCATCATCAAGGTCTCAACTGATGCTGTTCGCCTACGTCTTTTTCCATTCTTGTTAAAGGATGTAGCCAAAAGGTGGTTTCAGTCTCTTCTGAGAGGTGAAATCACCACTTGGGCTAACCTCCAGCAAAAGTTCCTAATCAAGTTTTATCCTAAAACCAGAACTATGGCTGTTAGACCTGTAATCAACAGTTTTGAGTAAAAGGATAAGTTGGGACAGATTTAAGGAGCTCCTTAAAAGTTGTCCCCACCACGGGTCACCCAAGTAGGCTCTTATGCAGAATTTCTGCGATGGTCTAATGGCTTACAACAAGCAAATGGTTAATGCTTCATGCGGGGAGCATTTAACCAACAAGATGAGGACGAGCCATGGACGCTATTTGAGTGCCTTAGGGAACACTCTCTTGACCAAGCCTCTTCTATGAGGGTGATTAGAGGGGGTATACATTTTGTCTATGAAGTAGCACCCAATGATAACATCAACCGTAGACTAGACGCCCTTAGTAGGAAGATGGATCAGATTATGAACTTGCATGTTAATTCTACTAATGTATGCATGGTCAATGCAGTTGAGTCATCAAGAGGTATTACTCCGTGTGAAATTTGTTCCGGCGAGGACCATTCTGTGCTTAATTATTTATATGCATCACAATTCCCCTAATACGTGCAGGAACAAATTCATGCAGCTCAAGAATATTTGGGAAATAGCGACCCGTTCTCAAACACCTACAATTCTGGGTGGTGCGATCATCCGAACTTCTCATGGAAGTAGGACGCCAATTGATATCAACCCACGAAACAACAAGATCCCGGCTTTGTAGGTAACGTGCACCCTCCCGTTTTTCAGGAAGGGCATAGGTATGATGTTCAATCTTACTCCAATGTTTCTCATAATGACCCTCCTCCTCCACCTCCAAGATTTATGTCACAGTTCAAGGAGCGTATGCTCCACTTTATGGAGGACACCACACAACTGGTTCGGTCTCACTCGCAATCTATCGCCAAATTAGAGACCCAGATAGGACATTCGACCCACACACTGAATAGGATAGAGGAAGGGAGGTTATCCTCCCAACCACTCACAAACCTCACAGGATCAACTAGTTCTAACCCTAACTTGCTCATTCATGAGCAAGCTCAGATTGTGTCAGTTTCATGAGAGGAGAACCTTAGGGAAGTTAAGATTGAAACTGAGAAGGATGTGACTCCCCTTCCCACTCCTAATAGGGAGGGATCAAGAGAAAGGGTTTTTGAACCGGTCGTCCCTTTTCCTTCGGCCCTTATAGGACCAAAGAAGAAGGATGACCCAAAGAGGGTTGAGCTCATAGATATGTTTAAGGACGTGAAGATCAACTTGCCATTAATTGAAGCCATTATACACATTCCTATGTATGCCAAGTTCGTCAAGAACCTTTGCTCTAAAAAGAAGCATGCACAAGTGCATATCCCGAAGAAGGTCCGGCTCACCGAGAAGGCGAGCAGTATTTTATTATCAGGCGCCCCACTCAAGTTTCGAGACCCTGGGGTTTTTACAGTTCCATGCGTCTTAGGAGAGCGTTACACTAGCAGAGCCTTGCTAGATCTAGGAGCAACTGTACACCTCATCACTTACTCAATTTTTCGGGAACTGGGTATAGGAGAACTTAAGCCAATGAATGTTACACTTCAGTTGGCTGATAGGACAGAGTGAGTACCTCGTGGGGTAGTGGAAGATGTACCTGTCAAGGTTGACAAGTTTGTCTTCCCTGTTGATTTTCTCGTCTTAAATATAGACCCTACTTCTAGGCAAAAGCACAATGCTCCCATTATTCTAGGTCGCCCGTTCCTAGCAACGGCCGACGCTGTGATTCACTGTAGGACGGGAGTGTTGGAGGTTTCTTTTTGAAATCTCAAGGGCAAATTGAAGGTCTCGAACTTTGTTCGACACCGTGAGACTGAGGACGAGTTCGAATACTACAGGGTTGATGATATTGACCCTCTGGTAGAGCCGGGTAAGCCCGATTCTACTAAAAGTGATTATTGTAATAGTGTCCCTGTCTGTGTCGATAGCTGTGTTTCATCACTTATACCCGGTAGGCTAGAGATTGTGACCTCGATGCTGGTAATGTTTTCCTCCTTGCTACTCACGGGTCTAGAAACGCTGTTGGGTTTGGGGATCGTCCCTACTGGGTCAACCTGAATTCTATGGCAGACACTGCCTCGGATTTTGGTTGACATTGTGCTCTGAACTGCGTCCGGCTGAAGACGTTAAGCTTAGCACTCTTGGGAGGCAACCCAACCTACTTTTAATTTTGTTTAATTTGTTTTTCAACATGAACTCTCTTAATTGTAGGTCCTTTTATTATCCCTCCCATGCTACACTACAACAAAAAAGGTAGATTTTAGGCGCATAATTATCGGTGTTTATGCAAATGTCGAGAAATCTCGGCGCTTAAATGCGTCGAGACACAGCGTCGAAAATTCTTGGTGCTTTTAAATGACGCAAATTTGGAACGGCATTTTTTTATGTCGAAAGGCGCGGTGGAAAAAAGCGTCGAGATTTTATCCGGGTATATATACCCTCCCGCAAACCCTAACCCTCATCTCTCACACTCGCCGCCATTGAATTCGTCTCTAACCCTCGCCATTTGTTCATCTCTCACCCTCGCCGTCATTGAATTTGTCTCTCACCCTCGCCGCAGGCGTTCGTCGTTCACCCTCACCATCTGATTTCCAACCTCGTCGTCTCCACCGCCCAACCCTTGCCTTCGTTCATCTCTCACCCTCGCCGCCAGCGTTCGTCTCTCACCCTCGCCGCCACCGTTTGTCTCTCACCCTCACCATCGGATTTCCAACCTCGTCGTCTCCACCGCTCGCCTCTGGCTCTCGCCATTAGATTTCACCCACAAACCCTAACCCAGTCGCCTCTCATTGTCTCACCGTCATATTTCGCCCACAAACCCTAACCCAGGCCTCAACCGCTCGCCTTTCACTGTTTAACCATCAGATTTCGCTCGTTTCTCCGCCTCTTCATCAGATTTTGCATACTTAATAGCCGATTTCGAATTTGAGACATCCGATTTTGCCCGCCTCTTCATCAAGCTGCAGTTTTGCCGCCATTTATTCGCCGTTTCACTGTTGCTCTTGCTTTGCTGTTTGTAAGTGATGTCCTTGCCCTAGTTTCGGTTTTTATTTTTATTAGACTGCTTATTCTTCTACAAGTGTTATATCATTTGAGTTGGTTGAAGTAGTTGTATTATAGTTTTGTATTATCGACGTTTCACACTTTTCCCTGCTTCATGCGCATCCTTATTGTTATGGTTCGAATGATTCTATCGTTGCATCTCATCCTTCGAATTGATTAATACAAAAGATTGTTGTTTTGATGAAATTCTTGTGTTACTGTCTTTGATTGATGTTTAAAATTATGTGTTGGTGGCGCTTGTAAGTTCCATTTGTTAATGTTAGGGAGATTAGATATCGATTTCATAATTTTTGTTTAGGGCTTTCAGTTGTAGCAATTTTGTGCCCGTTGGATTGTGTTAGGGTATAAAATCGTTTAAGAGCAGACAATTAGCAGTTAAGTTTTTGGGATAGTTAGTTCTTTAACCTAGTATTATAGTTTTTTTGACTTAGAAATCTTGAGGTCTTATCCCAATAGCCTTACTTATAAGATTGACGTGATATCAATATAAGACATGAGTGACTTGTATGGCACCCTTGCATTTAATTGACATTGTGATACAGTCCAAAATATAGTAGTTAAGTAAAAGGTACTTTAGATATTAATAAATAAACTAAGTCTTTTATATCAACTATATTCCTCTTCTAACTCTATAAATAGGGATGCTAATATTGAGTTCTCTCTCTCCCATCTCTCTCTTTAGGTCTATCCCTCCCTACCCCTTATCCCTCTAGTCTCTCTTCCCCCCTACCTTCCTTTATATTATACCTATACTTGTAATCCTATACTGTTGTATGGATTATCAAGTTTTGTCTAATATACTACTATTTTTTGAGTTGATTGAATGGTTCAATTGTTTGGATTCATATGGTTTGTATCACATTGGTCTAATGGGGGCATTTTACCCTGTGAAACCATTTTGAGTCTTTGCAATTTAAAATTTTGTAATAATTAGTTCCCTGACACAATGGCCATCCTGAATTTATGCTATGGTCCTTAGATAATTACAAAACTGAATGCTAAACAAATGTAATTCATGATATTGATTACATTAGTTTGCAATCTTCAACGGTATGGCTGTTAAGAATAGAATTTAGAAGACCAAACTTGGATGGGAGACATGATGCAAAAACAATTAGGGTACAATCAATGGTATTCTATTTAACACAACCCGGGCAAGGACATTATAAGTCAAAATTTGGGACATTATAAATCAATGGTTGAAGTAGTTGTATTCTTCTACAAGTGTTATATCATTTTTATTGGACTAAAATTTGGGACATTATAAATCAAAGATTTATTTAAATGAATGTGTTGGATTTCTTATTGCTTGAGTGGAATTTGTGGAATTTTCTTCTTGTTTCTCATCACTTATTGAATTTGAAAAAGTAAAACTTTGTTGCTATATCCCTTGTTTAGATGAAATCTTCACATTAGAGGATTAAAATTGATTATAAGGAACTCATGTATCTCACCTTAATTTCTAACTTCTCCTAAGTCCCATTAATTATTTGTTTTTGTATTTATATATGTTTTGATTGGTCGATTAAATATTTGTCTTATGAAATCTAACTTTTTTTAACTTTTAGGTAATTTGGTTGCACTACTTAATATTTAAAGATAGGGATACGAGTTGGATCACGCAACCAAGGATTAGTCAAGCTTATATTGATGGTGTCATTGAATTCATTAAGTTGGCTAAAGAAAACCTTATACGAAAAAACTCGATGTCCATGTAATAAATACGAAGTAACCAAATGGTTCTCATTAGAAGAAGTGGAATATCATATCCTTTTTAAGGGTTTTTGGCCAAAGTATAAGAAATGGATTTTCATGGAAAGGAAGATATTGTTCAACAGTTGAGATGCAATAGTCAAACATCTACCAATAATAATGAGGGAAGGGCCATAGGTCGAGATGATATTGGTAGATTACTACGAGAAAGTATAGGAGTTGATATTCCTTCCTCCACAAGTCAACCCCATTTGTTTGATGAACATGATTGGTCGGACCAAGTTCCCCTTGAACAACTCAACCAATCTCCTGAGCAGAAAGCCAAGTATAAGAAGATATTGGAAGCTTCTAATGAAGAACTATATCCAGGCTGTAGCCCATTCTCCAAATTGTCATTTCTTTTGCACTTGTTTCACTTGAAATGTATGCATAGTTGGTCTGCTGAGTCGTTCACGATGTTGCTAAGACTTCTTGTTGATGCATTTGCTTCTCATTTTATTTTTGTAAGTTCTATTTTACATTTGCTTCTCATCACTCATTTTATGTTGATGTGTATGATACAAACATTTGGAGGAGGAATCCCTTCTTCATTGACTTAGACAGATAAGATAGTCTGTGTAGAAAAGATAAGATCGTTTTGTTTGGAGAAGAAAGAGCAGATCTACATTGATGGGGCTTTGGCTATAACTCTAGCAGGGCAGTTCCTTCAATGTCAATGTGAATGATCGAGACAAAAGGCGGCATTGGGGTTGATACTTTTGGGAAACTACATGAATTTACCATGTGAAGCAAAATTTTGGATCAGATATGCTTGTCTTGCTGCTTGATAAGATGGTTTGGTTTTTGGATGTTTTGATACTTCTTCTACTAAATCTTTTTTCTAATATATTCATTGATAATCCTCTTTCAATTTTCCCCATATGAGGAATAGCCTAACTTTAGATAACAAGATATAATTTGAATCATGTGTGTTGTGCTTTGCAAGATGTGGCAGAGAGTGGAATCTCATGTGCTATATTGTCACCTTAAGATGTAGCAGACTCTTCATTTGCTTCAAGCACATACTAGATGGAAATGAGAATGAAGGGCAAGCTAAATAGGTGGCAATCACATGATATGGAAGTCATAAGATATAGCACAACCTAGGCCTCCCTCTATCTACTCCTACTTCCCTTCCAAAAGGGATTGTGGACACTTGAGGGTTGACGGGTTCCGATGAGTGATTTCATGTGCTCATTGTTATTGATTTATGTGATAGTAAACTGATAGATTGATGTTTTGTACATATGTAATGTTATTATTGTGTTCTCTATACAGGCTAGAGATGAATCGGGATCAAGTGATCGTGAACCCTCAAATTTTTCTGCATCTCCAAGCACGCCAAGCTCATTCGATTGATTAATATATTTGTAAAGAATGTACTTGACTAAGTTAGCATTGTATTTTTCTTTTTTTTTTTATTTTGGTTGATATTAGATAGAAAATTGGTTCTATTATGGCTTACAATTATGTTGATATTTGAAGGGGGAAAAATCTCAAATTTTGTATTGAACTATCAAGATACATTGACAATGTTATAATATTTTGATTGTTGAATTTGGAATCTTATGAAAAATTTATCGTATCAAATGATATTTTTTTTATTAAGTAATTATATATATATTTATGCGTGTGTGAGTGTGTGTGTGTGTGTGTGGAAAATATGCAAAAATAAATTGGCAACACAGGCTGTTTGTAAAATATTCATACTTAGAATAGAAAATTGGGTATTTAAAAAAAGTCAAAAAATCTTGGCACTTAAAATCAACGAGAATCTCGGCTGTTTTATGCGTCTCGGCGATTTTATGCGCCGAGACTCTCGGCGTTTAAAAAGAGCCGAGATTCTCGGCGCATAAAAACGCCGAGATTCTCGACGCTTTTATTCTGGGCGTTTGTTTTTTCGGCGCTTTTCCTAAGCGCCGATAATGAAATTCTCGAGACTTATTTGTGCCGAGAATTGCAAAAATAAGCGCCGAGAATCTCCACATTTTCTTGTAGTGCTAACTTTGTTTCTCTTTTACTAAACACTTGTATAATCCCTATTTCTAGCACTACTAACAAGTCCGTTTAGTATTCTGCCTTCTATGCCTTCGATTGCAGCTTGCTATTTCTGTTTTCCCTTTTTGGATTTGCTCGCCACGCATAGCTGAATATGCCATACCTCAGGTCGTCTCTTTCCTTTCCTTTCTTATATTTACTTTCGTTGAATTTCATTGAGGACAATACAAGGTTTGGGTTTGGGGATGGCGGATGAGAGTCAACTTTGTTTGTCCTTTAAGCTTAATTTGGCATAAATTAGCTACACTTTTGAAGGCATAAATGAGTATAAGGTTGTTTGTGACCCTTATTGTCGACCAGTTCTGAGATGTACTTTGATGATTAGAATGTTAATGAGATGAGATTATTGCTGGATCAGACTTTTGAATCCATATTTTCATTTTTTAACTAGTTAGTGAGATTATTACTTTTCGTCCTTAATTATGTGACATATCCTACTATTTGGGTCGAAATAATGGTAATAACTTTAGGAATAGGAATCCACTATTCTACTTCTAGCAATGTTGAAATCAATTATACATTTCTTTATGTTGAGTAGCCCCTTAAAAAAAAATGAATGGTTAGTTCTTGTAGCCCCTGTGTCTCGAGCAAGTAAGCCCGAAGGGGTATCTTAAAACCTGGTACCTTGAGCCAACTGGGTCGGGAGCTGCTGGTCGAAAGCTCGCTACATGGGCCACAAGGAAAGCTTAAGAAGAATCAACTCTGTAGTTACTAAAATAAGCACTAATACCTTTAAAAAAAAAAGGTGTGTGTGCTAACGGATTAGGTTGTGGATCCTTAATACTTGAGCCATTATGTCCGCAGGGGTCTCTTAAAACTTGGTACCTTGAGCCAACTGGATCGGGAGCTGCTGGCCGAAAACTCGCTACATGGGTCTGACAGTGACATGCCTAACCGAGTAAAAAAAAAAAAAAAAAAGAATGGAAAACAAGAGAGAAAAGAGAAGCCTTTTAATTTCACTATTGATTAGCGGTGAAGGGTTAGTATAACTTGTTCCTTTACTTATTACCTTTATGTCTTCTTAAAGTCGGAGGGTTTTGAAGTAAGACGAAGGTGAGAGAAGTTCTAAGATCATTCACTAGTAAAAAGACCTTAATGACGAAGAATTATTTTAGAACTAGTGCAATAATAACGTCACATAAGGATTCGCTACTCTCAAGTACACTCTCAAATATGATTGACCAATAATTTTCACAAGTGACCTTTGCAGTTAAATGCCTAACTCGACTTTTCCGCCAATAGCTAGTTTAAATTGAATCTTGCTTGAGGACAAGCAAGGTGTGGGTTTGGGGATGTTGATGCGCATGATTTTTATATATTTTATTTTCCATTCGTGCCATATATTCGGCATCTACATGTGTGTTTGGTTGTTATTTAGGTACATTTAGACTCGGAGTACAACGGAGCAAAAAAAGGTTGAAAAGTCGTAGAATCAAACGTAATCGAGGCATAATTGAAGACTACTTTGAGAAACCCGACCACATGTGGAAACGTATAACCAATCGGGTTGTAATTCGGTAACCTAAATAGGTTTCATGGATAATATATATATTTTATAATACTATATGTTATATTATATTATATATTTTATAAAATGTAATATATATATATATAGGGCCGCACAACACGGACCCACATAACGCACGGATCTGGCGGGTTTAAATATAGAATACCTAATTATTTTAGGGATCTTTTGCCACGCCTCCTCTCATCCTCTCCTTCCCGAAGCTGCTACGAGATCCAAAGGGTTCTCAAAAGCCGAGGTGTAGGTGGTCGGAGTACTGAGGGAATCAAAGCAAGGATCAACGTCAACATCAATTGGGGGAGTCTTCAAATCCTTAGTTTTATCATTATTGTTTTCTTTCTTGGATTTCATGATGTTTAGAACTCTTATGGAGGAGTAGACTTTTAGTTTGGGGATGAAGGACGGGTAGCCGTTCGTATCCCAGATTTATATTTTATTGTAAACAATGGTTTTGTTATGTTATATACGCACCCTTGTAGGGAATTTATGATCGTTGTTTGGTTTTCTTTGTGTGAGCTTGTAGCCATGTTAAGATTTCCAAATTATTAGCGTTAGTCTACGAGCTTATAGCCTAGACCATAACATAATTGGTTTTCACGCGTGGTTAGGGTTGAGGTTGTACCCAACCCTAAACATAATCTTTTTACAAATTAATATTTGGTTTGGAGTGACAAAGGAATTAAGTAGTGCTAATGAGACAACCTATGCTATATGTAGGGGTGATATGATATGTTATGCCTTTAGACTAGTTCATTACCCTAAGCCCTAATTTAAATACTAACCCAGGTTTAGTGCTTGTAGCCTGAGCCTCCTAAACCATTGTCATAGTAGAATATAATGATGGGATACGAGTAATACTATCTTGAATTCATTCCCTGAACTAACCTCAATTGAATTGACACTTTTAATTTATCGTTAGTTTTGTTATTTTAGTTAATGATTCATTTAAACCAACTCAAAACTCAATTTCAACCGCTCGTTAATAACAAAATCCGATGTAACTTTGATTCCCTGCGGATACGACCTGTATTCCCGATTTAGCTATGATGTTCTCATATGCTTGCGAGCAGACGGTTTTAAAACACACATTTAAAATCACATCACCTACGACCAAGGCTCTTCCACAAATGGGAAATGCAATTGTTTATATTAAACATTACTAGCAAATCCCCGTGCACATACATCTACAAAAATTGTCTAATATAAACAATAAAAATATCTAAGCAATGCATGATCAATGAAATTGTCTTGATTTGTCCGATGTTCCCTTTGTTGCTTGTAGATTCTTTTGCATTTGTGACTGTTTTGCAATCGTTGTTCTCCAATGTACTGCAATGAATAGAATATGTTAGGGGTCGTGAAGTTTTAACTTTCTCGGTGAATTTGATTAATGCTTTGATACTTTTGTAGTTGTGCATTTGACGGAATTCCTCTTCCCACGTTACACTTGTTATTAGGTTTGCAATAGGGTTTGGGTTTGGTGGGTGACATTGTGGTGCTTCAATGTTGAAAATCCATGGCTTGTCCTATATAGTTCTCCAAGTATTTTCTATGGAGATAAACACCAAATTTTGGCACTATAGAAAGTCTTAAAATGTGTGTATGTGTGTTGTGGTGTGTTCTTATATAACACATGAACAATCATACCTTTGTTTCGTAGTTCATTAGGCTTTCTACTTTTGCTCCTGTTAAAATCTCCCCTTATGCACATAAAACTTTGACAACCATTTGGGTACCACATCTATCTTGCAGTTTGACCTAGAACCGGTACCTAATGTATTTTGTTGAATAATTTCAGCATGTATACAGATGCATCCTATTTTAGTAGTTTTTTTTAGTACATCTATACCATCATAGCCTTATTGTTCCTGTACCCTCTACATAAGAAATTGTTATTCTCAATTCAGTTTATTTTTACATATTTTGCAGGCTATGCGTCTGTAACCCCTAGTTAGGTCGAATCTTTTACAATTGCATACACTCTAAAATAGGTTACCTGCATAAAATATTTTGTAAACTTTGATGTTATCTTTTGTGCTAATAAGTTTAGGAATAAGATTTGATGTAATGAAGCTATGACTTACGTCTGGCGTCATCGTGAAATTTTTGAATTGTATATTCTTTACATGAAAGTATATCTTGGCATGTTTCACTGCCAAAGTTTTTTAATGGAGTCAATTGATTTTTTTTTTTTGAGCTTCCTCGGTAAGTACCGCAATTGCATGAAATTAATAATTAGCATTATTTTATTGTGTATGTAAACATAATAATTGTCAATATTTAACAACTCTACTCACCACGCTTTAAGTTCTTCTACCTCTAGATGATCTAGGTTTACAAAAAAAAAACAAAAAAACCATTTTTTTTATATTTGTAGACAATATTGTTCGTGTGTAGTTTTAGAAAAAAATAAATTATTACTAATAGTTTTAATTTACATAAACATAGTGTGCTTTATTATGTAGCTTATAACTTATACTGTGGTATTATTTGACTTCTATTTATGATGCTACCGGTACATTGTCTTTCTTCAAATTAGTGAGCAAGTAATTCTCCTCGTTGGATGCGAATTCATTCCACAATGTCAATCATACTGTTTTCATTCTGTGTGCATTTATGTTGAGAATTGTAAGATATTGAGGAGCATTTCAGGTTAATGCAGTGTTATGCTATTGTAAAGGATTATGTCAAGTATTTGCCTTGTGTCAGACTATGCCAATGACATCTAAAGTGTGTTTATAACATAGATCCCTTTTAGAATTTTATATTTCATATACTTTAATTAAATTTATTATTATGTACCAATGTATACTGGTGGTGGGCGTATTTCATGAGGCACATCTCTAAGTACGATTATGTCACCCTAGTGAAAAAGAATGTCACTGCTATCTCTTATGTGAGTTCAAATATGTCTGTTTGTGGCATGCACTTTAATTGAAAGTTTGCCCCAATATATAGGTTTCAAATGTTTGTGGATACAAGCGGACTTTTAAGATTGAATACGCCTTTCCTACTATAAATATTGTATGCCATCTCTCCACCTTGTCATCCTCAACAATAAGATTTATGGCATTATGCTGCAAAAAAGATTAGCATTTGAAATTTTTTTTTGTTGTCCCCATATATTTGGGTATATGTAGCTGTGAAAATAAATGTTTTTACCTAGTCGTCCATGAGTACCGGCTTCCACTGTTGGTGAATTCTGTGTTGTCTTTTATAATATCGTATCCCATGGCTTCGCATTAAACGTCCCTTCACATTTGCTGTTAATGTTGCTGGTCCAATGTATCGTAATGGAATGTTGTTGATGTGCAACCCCGCAATTATAATGGTTTGGAAACAGATATATTAATTTAGTATAATTGAAGTTTGTTTTTGAAGTTTGAATTTCAATTTAAATGAGTTTGCCCTTTGTGCGAGGATGAACATTGTGAATAACACAATAATATTTATTTACATTTATTGTATGATGTTCAAAATTTCCTCATAGACCACATTTTTTGTCCAATTTGGAGGTACTTCTTCATTATTGTGGATTAGGATCTTCAATCTTATAGGTGTTGTAACATATGACAGTGCTATGCACAGTTGCCTATAGGTAAATACTGGTCATGGAAGGTAGACTCAAACCCTTTGTAAAGTTTGTCCTTGACTCTTGATTATTGTCATTGCAAAGGCCAACCTCAATGGGATTGTCTTCTTTTGAATGGTACTGGACTTTGCTGCAGTGATGGCATCATATCAATCCTTAGTATCAATACTGTGTCCCCCACATTTCTCCTAGTTATGATTTTTGCTTCAATGACTTTATCACCCATCTTTTCAATTGTTAATCTCATTCCATTGCATAATTTCAATGATGGATCAAGATTATGCAATAGCATTACTGGTGCCCCAACTTTGAGACTAGCTGGTGATTTGGTATGCCTGAGATTTTTATTGAATGTAGAAGTTCTGGTGGATGCATTACATCATGATTGGCCATCTGATCGACTTGGTTCAACTTATCTGCACTTAGATATGTTCTTGAGTTGCCAAACAATCAACTTAGCATTAGAGTTCAATTCACCGACATTAATGTTTCTAGGACAAAAATAGCGCTCTCCTTCAGGTAGTTGGTATTCATGTAGTTACTAGGCAAGTCTCGGTACACAAAATCAATTAAGTTTGATATAACATAGCCGTTATCTTGCCGCCCAAATGGTTATGGGATTTTGATCCAATCTGGTTCACAAGAAGCTGAGATGCCCTTCCCTCTAATCGCCCTTTGCCTAATCGTATAATCCAATCTGCAAATTCTATTAAGTTATTGGTGTTGTCACGGGTGTCATTACTTCTAAGCAAGCACATGTTTGTTTTTAGTTGTAAGATATGTTTATATTCCTAGATTGACGCTCGTTGCGATGTTGTTGCTACTATATCGGCACGTGACCCTTTATGTACCATCGGTAGGATTTGCCTAAAATCTCCTCCAAGAACTATCAACTTCCCTCAAAAAGCAACATTATTATCACAAATGTCTCTAAATGTATGATCAATGGCCTCTAATGCATTTTTGTGAGTCATTTGGTGCCTCATCCTATAAGATCAAGGCTGCTTCTTTTATAAGTGTTGTGTGGTGGGATCTTTTGGAGATTGTACAAGATGATGTCTCATCTGTTTGCAGTGGAATTTTGAACAAAGAATGGGCGACTTTTCCTTTTGGAATCAATAATGAGGCTATTCTAGATGAAGCAACTGCTAATACTATCAGTCTTTCAAACCTGAATTTAGATATCAATGTTTGCCACAAATATGTCTTTCTTGTTCCGCCACTCCCATACAGAAAGAAGATGCCTCATTGTCCGCTGTCATGTGCGGTCATGATGTTATCAAAAGCATACTTTTGGTCCATATTCAAGGTTCAGACTAGTTCTCCAAATTGATGACCTTCTATTTCGGTGTCAAAGTGCAAATACTCAACTAATAATCTACTTGATAAATTCCTTATTGTCATGGATGTTGGCATTGGCATTGGCATTGGTGGGCAATCTTTAAGTGAGCGGCCATTTTTGTTGAGTATATGTTCAATCTCTTGCAACCCCATTGCTTTCGCTCCTCATCTATGATGTGGATATTAGAGTTGTTTAACTGTCGTTATACCCTTCTCTCGTAATCATCTATCAAATTGGTCCAGTGATTGTCCCCCAACATGTCTGAGTGTCCTACCTCTGAGAACACTAGTATTGAGCAGAACATGTTTCAAAGGCTTGAGCTAGTTGCCCATGTGGATGCCTTAGCCAGCGTGTTGCTCCATTCATTGTCATCTTCTAGTAATCCAAGAGCCAAACATACTGTTTCGATTGTTGGATATGTTATCCTGTATTGTTATTATACCCTCAAAACACTTTGCCCCATGCATAAAGTTTAACAACATTTTTAAGTAAAAGCTTTCAACTGAATTAAAATGTGCATACATTGGCCTTCCAATGCAAATGCATTGTTTTCTTACTGTCCACCTTCTTATTATTTTATTCCGCACCTAGTATGTCAAGAATTCAGCATATGTATGCTGTGATGGAGCACTACACTTTCGATTTGCTTTAAACCATACTATTGGGATTGTATCTTTGTCTCTGTTGTCATTTGCAACATTGATTAGGTTTGCATGCTCTTCGGATGTTATGTTCTGACCACTAGGTAAGTGGAATTGTAACCTTTCTACAGCTGTATGTTGATGTTGCAAATCGAACTCAAATATTCTCCAATAGGACTCAAATTGTGATAGGTATCGACAATCTAAGTATTGTTTTATCTCTAATGTTTTTGTTGTCAATATGTGTTTTCCTATCTTTCCATGCCGTCTTCTTCTATGATAGCTGTTGCACGATCTGGTCCTTTGTGTATGCATTTGTATAAGTATTTTATAAGTTTTGTGTGAGCGCATTGCTTGATATTAATGTGACAATCATATTTCACACAGAGGTCTCGATTTTATGGTACCAACCAATTGTTTCCAAAAGACACACCACTAATTTCCATCATGCAACCATTGTTGGGTCTGCGATAATTAACAAACCCATTGGTATCCATTGTAAATTTGAACTTTTTTGGGGAGTGTTTTGTGCATTTCCTATTTTAATCCATGCACGGTGAGTTGGCATGGTACAAATCGCACGGTCCATGTATTATGAATTTATTCACCGTTTCGTATGGTAGTGCATCATGTGCTCCATCAGGAATTTTTGTGCAAATATATTGATCAATGTCATTTGTACACAAAGGCTTGTGATCATTTGCCACTGTTAGCAAGATGTGTGCATGTGGTAACCCACGCTTTTGCGTTTCAATTACATGGATATCTACGTAAACGAAATTGGTAGTGTTAGAAGGTACTTTGGTTGTATTTTTTGGAAAATTTTTATGAGCCCAAATAATGTGTGGTACCTGCTATGAGTTTGCCGAAGAATTGTCTTTTCTTGAGATCTCGTAGCAGCTCCATCAATTTAATTTTAAATACATGTGCTATTATGTCTCTGCGGTCTACTGGGTGTTGTTGGGGTGCCACAAAGAGTTCTTGGGGTGATCACGGGCCACTTAGGATTGCACGTGAATGTTATGAAATAATCAGGGGGTCCCATAACCCGACACAAAGCCATTGCATCTTGGTATTGTAGTATCGTATCTCGTGGTCCTCCGTGAAAACTTGACGGAAGTATGATTATATGGCCAATGGATTTGCCATTTATTCTCCTACACTTATTGCCTCTTCGATGCCATTATATAGCTTTGTTTGCAGCCTACATTGGTTATTTTCAATTGCAGCATAGTGTCAATGGTGAATTTTCAGAAGAGGTGACCGCCTTGTAGTAGGTTTTGTTGGTAATATATTTCAAAAAATATTTCCCTAGGGCAGGCGCAGCAGAAACACAATTTAACATTCTCAATTTTAAATCTAAATCCCAATCTAATTAGACTATTTAACTAGATCTAGATCTTACTCTAATAACATTATAATATGACAATTGAAAAACACCAAATAAAACAAGTATAAGCAAAGTACGTAGAATAGACGAAATAAAGGAAAAACAAATTAAATATCAAATATTTAATTAGACATACTTGAAGCGCAAATCTCAACTCCGATTTGAAGATCTGAAATTACAAAAAGGTTATTGACACCACAAAGTCTTTTTGGCAATGATCTCTTCTAGCACTAGTAGATGTGGGCTCCAAAAAATATTTTATTTAGGAAAAATTTACGAAAAATAATTTTTCATAAATATTATCCTAAACAATAGTTTTTCGTCATGGGACAAAACGAGGTTCCAAAACCCTAATGTTAAATAAAATCATGCCCAACACGCATGCTTATCTACAATAAAAGGGGTTGTTGACAACAGTGCCAAACCTAGGTGAGAATCGTGTGAAAAGTGGTCGCTGACACCAACGATGTGTTTTTATTTTTTCTTTTTTTTTTTTGTTTTTGAGATCTAGGCACGTGCAAAAGCAACTACATTGTTCATTTTTTGTTTACAACATGATATAATTTATCGTATTAAATATTCATTTCGTGAATATTTATTTAGCATAAAAAATTATTTATCTCATGAATTCATTTTTAAATATTTTCAAATGCTACTTAAGTTGAGGCTTGCGAAGGGACCTTAGAGACAATCTAACTTTAGCTCCAAATGGGTCAAATTTAATTGTCATCCTATGATAACAATTGATAACCATTTAGTAAAACTTAATTCTACTAAATAAGTTTTTCTGTACTTTAGAATTAAATATATTTACTCAAAAACTTTCCAAATAACTTTTATTAAGACGGTTAACCCCTTTATTGGATATCCGCGAGCAAAAGTAACTTTAACTAATATCGTTACTTTTCTCACATCTCTCGGCGTAGTTCTCGACTCGTTCTTCTCGAATAGTTTAATAATACAGAAACAATTTCTGTACTAATTCCAAATGTCAAACATACGGAGTACTTTGGCCAAAGATTCGAGAATTTGTTTGTATGCTTCCAACCCAACTAAGGGGACATCTTTATCTTGTAAGAGACTATAGATTCCATGTAAAACAACTGTTCTCGCTATACTTATTGCCGTTATCCAACACATGTAAGATTTAAGTTAACGTACTTTGACTAATCCTTTTAGCACATCAAAGCAACGAACAATTCATGCACGAGTTTGACTATTTCCTGGATTTAGAGTTATCGTCTTACATAATTAATTAATTCTGATAGCAGCAAAGAAACAACTAATTTAGGTGGTCTTGCTCAGGTTTCCAATCATATAGACAACACCAACACAATATTTTTGGATCCCTATCCACATGACGAAAGAAGGCCATCTAAAGTATCATATTATAGTCTTATCAGGCAAGTTGTCCAAACTCATCGCCGACTACGAGCATATACTTTGACAACATATCGCTTATTTAATTTAAATCTATCTGTGGCTCAATCTCATTGACCACTTAAACCAAACCCGACATGTCATCTAGGATTACATCCATCTCATGGAATGTTTTAAAAAACAATCACACGCATGTTTGATTCATAAAACATAATAAGACAATATATAAATAAAACAATTTTATTTATTTAATATTTAAAACTAACTAATTGGGTTTTGTAGGACACTAATTCCAATAGGTTTCTCCCTTCATATTCTCGGTATTATATTCGAAAGGCATAAAATTGTGTTTCTGTGACCTTGTCATTACTTCAGTTTGTACTATTTAATGTTGCGATGCCTGTACTCCACCCATATGTACCATAGGGTAATAACAAAGGTTATTGGAACGGCATATATGATGGATGAGTCTCATCTTACATTTTATGTAGCGCAATATCATTATTGCCCTACGAAGTTTCTGCTATAAGTGCCGCCACTTCATTAGTAGTTGGCCTTGTGTATTGTTTACCATTTCTTGCCAACATTCGAATTTTGTAGGTCATGAATAGTGTGGGTCCGTAGTATGTCTCTAGCATTTATGAATACACTAACATAAGGGTTGATGTTATCAAGCATTTGTTGCAGCTCTGTACCCATGCTATCTCTAACTGTGAGGTCTCACTGTTATTCCTTACCACATTGCATCTGTTTATTGTTTCATTCTCCATGTCATATATGTATAGTTGGCAATATTATGGGTGTGCACATGCAGTTCAATTGTAGCATAACAGTCAATGACGAATTGTTGGAAGAGGCGACCTAGGTTTCTCCCTTCATGTTCTCGGTATTGTATTTGGAAGGCATAAAATTATCTTTCTGTGACATTGTCGTTACTTCGGTTCATACTAGTTGCGATGCTTGTACCCCACCCATCTGTACTATAGGGTAATAGTAAATGATATTGTAACGGTATATACGATGGATGTGTCTTATCTATCTTTTGTAAACCACCTTCCATTTTGTGTAGCACAATATCACGATCGTCCTCTGAAGTTTCACCTTCTCT
This sequence comes from Simmondsia chinensis, assembly GCA_018398585.1. Taxonomy (NCBI): domain Eukaryota; kingdom Viridiplantae; phylum Streptophyta; class Magnoliopsida; order Caryophyllales; family Simmondsiaceae; genus Simmondsia; species Simmondsia chinensis. The sequence continues at coordinate 17,403,178 of JAGTTD010000013.1, read as the reverse complement.
TACTATAGTGTTGCCACTTCATTAGTAATTGGCCTTGCATATAATTTACCATTTCTTGCCTTGAATAGTTGCATTTTTAGGTCATGAATAGTGTGAGTCCATAGTATGTCTCTAGCATTTATGAATATAATAACATAAGGATTGATGTTATCAAGCATTTTTTGCAACCCTTGTACCCATGCTGTCTCTAATTGTGAGGTCTTGTTGTTAGTCCTTACCCCGTTGCATCTATTTGTTCCTTCATTATCCGTGCCATATATGTATAGTTGCGCACATTGCGGGTGTGCATCCGGCTCCAGCGCTAATGATCCAATTATGTGGTAATTAGCACCACTAATTTGAAAGGAGTACGTGTTGGGAAAAAGGTAAGTTTTGTTGAAAAAATAAACTATAATACTGATCATTGGGTTCACAATTTTTCAACTGTGGTCACAACAATGGGCACCTACTAAAGCACTTAAAGTAGGAGACTCTTCTCTCTGCCTGAGCCCCTGGTCGGAGAGTCACGCTTCGTGACACCTCACGTGCGAGAGTTCCCGGGAATAGGTTTATCTCTATAAACCCATTGCCCTAATACCGATTGCTGGGACGAATTTCAAAAATTCTCCCTACTTTCATAAAGTTTACGCAGCGGAAGGGTTTAGAATTCATAATTATAAACCTAGGGTTGATTTAAAATTCCTAATTTTAAATCTACATATTTAAATTCATAATTTAAATCTACAGATCTAAATTCTTAATTTAGATCTACAGCCTTTTACTCTAATACATTAATAACAATACATAAGCTTAAACAAGCATAATAACAAATACTGTAAACAAACAAAAACACGAAAACTAAAAGTGAAGGAAAAAAGACATACTTGGATTTGCTCCGAAATAAGAAAACCAGAAAGAAATAATAATCTTCAAAAGAATATCTGAAATTGATACCTCGCGATCTTCTACGCTATGACCTAGAACTGCCAGAAGGGTAGGCTTCGAAAAATATTAAATTGTGGAAAGAAAAATTTCAACAAAAATTTTTCTCTCCAATTAGGTCTCCGAAATAATTCTAGAAACCCAAAATAATTTGTTTTAGTTGAATGCCAAAGCTCTCAATAGGTACCTCTATTTATAGTACGCTACCGGAGCAAAAAATAGGCTGATTTTCGATGTGGGATTTGCCTTGTTAAAATCAAAACGCAGCGTATCATTTAAAAACCTGCTCAAAACGCTGCGTTTCAAAACAATAACGCGTGCTTCCTTTCCCTTTCTCCATGTGACATGTGTCGCGTGCATATTGGTCCGCCTTGAGTCGCGGTTCCCTCTCTTATGACCTCCACCGCGTTGGTTGGTCCATTCACGAAGACGCGGATTGCGGTCTAGGTGCATTTTTTCCTTTTTTTGGTTTTTACTTTGTTTCCCACATGTAAAAGCTCATCTTATGAATTTTAATTTTTCAAAATTATTTTATTTTATAATTTTTAATTTTATTCATCTCATGAATAATATTTAGTAAAATTAAATTTACCCATTTCATGGATAAATAATTCATCTCGTGAATTCTTTAATATTTTTCTGATGGCAATAAATACAGAGGCTTGCACAGGGACCTTAGGGAGAATTTAAATCTAGCTCCAAATGGTTAAATTAATCATCTCATGAAATAATTTAATTACCATTTAATGAGACTTAATTCCACTTAATAAATCTCACTGCACTCCAGACTTAAACCATTTATTCGATATCTCCCTAATAGACTGTATTGATGACAACAACCCCTCTACTAGATGTCCATGACAAAGGATAAATATAACCACTACCATTATCCTTCTCATAGCTTCTCTATTAGTTACCGACTAACCCTTCACTGAATAATTCAGTTATATTCATTGTATAAATTCGAAATGTCAAATACCTAGAATACTTTAACCAAAGATTTCGAACTATTCAAATACTTGCGAATCAACTAAGAGGACATTTGTATCTCATAAGAGACTGCGGATTCCCTATTGAATACCTGATCCTTGTCACATTTCACGCTGCTACCCAATGTACGTGGGAATTCAGTCATTTGTCTAGACCTTACTTATATACACCAAAGTAGCTAACGTTCCATGCACAAGTCCAGAATACTCTCAGGACTTAGAGTGGTCGTTTAAACAGTACAACATGAATCACTCATCTCTGATAGTAGTCTAGAAACAAACAACTCACATGATCCAACTCAGTGCATCAATCTTATTAAACGCACCAACATAACACTTTTGGATCACCATCCACATGACCAAGACAAGTCATTTAAAGTGTCACATTATAGTCTTAGCATACAAGTAGTCCACACTTGTCTTTGACTACTAGAACTTCAAATAACAATCTATATCATTTGTTCCAAGCTTATCTGTAGGTTAATCTTATAAGTCACTTTGAACAAACATATAAATTATAGCACGAGGACTATACCCATCTATGCTTACACAAATTTAACAAGCAAACCACTAGAAGTTTAATTTTATTTATTAATAAAATAACATTTATAGAACAAATTTGAATTTTTAGGACACCGTTCCTAACATGATCCTGGTTGTTGCCTTCATTGTGATTGTTCTCTGAGTTCTGTGTGTCTGTAGTTACCGCTGTTGGTGTTAGGTGCCTATTGGTATCGCCATCTTCTTCAAGTTGCTGCATTGCTTCTTGTACTTCAACTACATCTAGTCTTTGTTCATCCATGGTATGGTATGAGTAACGTTGTTCATGTTAGAAGGCCTTCGATGGATTAGTAAATTAATGTACCATATTAGGCTTGAGAAATGCATACCATTTATAAGTGCGGTAGTCCCACTATCCACTTGATATATATGTTGTGCATTATTTGTTGAAGGTACCATATTCCAATCTTTGTTTTGAAGGGTGTTGAGTTCTGTGGGTCGTGCTCTTACTTCTGTCAATGACGGCCCGTTGTTGGTGAATGTAGCAAATTGATGTTCAAGACCTCGTGAGCTTTTCCCCACCGGCCTCCTATTTGATGGTTGTCTTCTTCTCTTTCGTCGTAATATTTCCATTCCAACAATGCGAATTTGTATTTGGAGTGCTCACCGTTGTATGCGTCCTGCCACTGTCCTAGCACCATTTGCCTACAAAATTAGGAGCATGCACCGCCTTTGTTCTTGAGCTAACCGAAACCGTAGTTGTTGTTCATATTGCATCACGACATTGTCCATCTCCAACTTTGTTATTTTGCTACATATTTAGATCTTAGTATATGATTTTCTAATATATACGTGTTTGAAACAATTACATTTTGTAATATACACTTAAAATATGTAGTTCAATTTTTGTACATTGAACATAAGCATTCATCATGTGCATTTTATATTCAGTCTAGTCTAGTCTAGCTGTACTTTAACTCCAAGTGTCCAAATCCCTCTACATTGTCCTCTCTCCAAATTCTCAAATATTAGAGTGCCAACTTTAGGCCACATAACATGGACTTTTATTATTGATTGCATGTAGTCTTTGGGAATCAAGATGTTAACTTTTAACTACACGACTTGCATTATACTAGGAGTAACCCTTATGTTCAAATCATCAATTTCCTTCTCAACACTTCATTTTATCTCCCAACAACCCAAAGTTCATCACACGTCCAAACTCTTCACCTCCCCATCTCTCCAGTAAAGATACATGCAATTTGTATTATCATACATGAATTAAACTATTCCTTTAAAGTACACGGCAATTTTATCGTAAAATAATCCAAATCTCCCTAAGGCTATGTCAGTGAAGCCTCCAAAGTTCTTTGCCAGAGAACTCCTAAAAAGACCACATTTTCCCATAAGAACTCAACTTGCATATACTGATAAAATATTAAACATAAATCTGTTTGTTAGACTATATTGTATAGGTGTTATTACTATATGTAACCGAGCCCAATTGGCCTGCTTTGTATATGATGTAAAGCCCATTATAAGTTCTATAAATATACGAGAGGGCCACAGCATTATGTATGCTTCTCATTTTTTCTTGGTATCAGAGCTAACCTTAGCTCTCTTGTAAATTAGGCAAACCCTAGCCTCCCTCTCTTCCCTTCTCAAATATTCAAAACCCTAATATCGGGAAACCGTAGCGCGCCGCCGCCGCCATCAGCACCTCAACCCGGCTAACCCTAGCCTCCCCCGAACAGCCTTCTTTTCTTTTCTTGAAAGTAGTAATTTCTTTTAGTCTTTGTTGGAGTGAGATCTCGAAGTGATCGTCTAAAGATTGATTTTTTGAATATCGTTTTGAGAGATTTTGATCTAAGACAGTGAAGAGGGTTTGAATTTGAAAGTTGAAACCCTAGGTGGAGTGGAGGAATCGAAGATTTCAATGCACGAGAAAGAGATTTTGGCTGGTGGAGAATTAATTGATTCTGTTTTTGCCTGTGACTGCTTGTTTAATTTCTCGGAGGTGGTTGCTGTTGATTCTGCTCAACCCAATGATTGGTTCTGTTTTCCAACCTGGCCTACTTTTCTTTGGTGTTCCTGCTTTCTTCAGTGCTCCTGTTTATGGTGAGAATATGTTATATCCACCACTTTTTCATCTTGAAATTAATACTTATGCCACTGGTTCTAATTTCTATTCAGGGTTTGCGTCTCCTCAAACCAATTTTCAATCTTTTACTTCTTATTCTACTCCTTTGACTGATTTTCCTTGGATAATGGATAGTGGTGCATCGTCTCATATGACTAATAACCCCAGTTTGCTAACGTCTCTTCGTCCTTATCATGGCTATGATAAAATATTAGCTAGTAATGGCGCTTGTTTATCGATTGTTGGGATTGGATCTGGTTCTCTTCTTACACCTGTTGGTCCCTTCAATTTGCATAACGTCCTTTATGTTCGTAGTCTTTTCACTAATTTAATCTCTGTTCGTCAATTCTGTAAAGATAATTGTTACCTTTTAGAATTTGACTAGGGTGGTTTCTCCATTAAAAATGCTAAAACAATGTCCCTCATTGTTCGTTGTGCTTCCTTGGGGCCTCTTTTCGCTATTCCCATACCAAACACAGTCAGTCGACTTGGTCAACCCGGGCAGCCCATGGCATCCTCCCCACATGTTTCCCTAGTTGCTTCCAAAAACACACAATCTCTCTGGCATTGTCAACTTGGCCATCCCAGGGAGTCAGTCTTGTCCACTTTAGTCAAACAAAAATTTATTTCTTGTTCGAGTTCTTTTGAGTCCAGTTTGTGTCATGCTTGCCAACTCGGTAAGCATAGTCGTTTACCTTTTCAAAAGTCTATCACTAGTACTACACGTCCTTTCGATATTGTTCATTCTGATGTATAAACATCACCTGTTATCAGTTTCAGTGGTTCTAAGTATTATTTGCTATTATTGGATGATTATTCTCATTTTGTGTGGATTTATCCTATGCGTGCCAAATCTGAGGTTTTTGACATGTTTATTCAATTTCGTAATCTTGTGTTGAATCAATTTGGTGCGGAGATCAAACATTTTCAATGTGATTTGGCACCGAATATATCAACCGTGACTTTAATAGTCTTTTTCTGCAAAGGGGCATTCTCGGTAGGGTTTCCTGCCCTCACACCTCCCAACAGAATGGGAATGCTGAACCCATGCACCGTACTATTGGTAACGTGATGCGTTCCCTCTTCTTTAAAGCGTGCATGCCTTTGGAATTTTGGGTTGAAGCAGTTTCTGTTGCAGCTCATATTATCAACCTTCTACCGTCCACTTCTATTAAGAAAAAGATCCCCTTTCAACGTTTGTACAAGAAGAGAGTTAATTACGATCATCTTCGCGTTTTTGGTAGTGCCTGTTATCCGAATCTGAGTGCCACCACGTCTCATAAGCTTGCTCCGCGCTCTACCTTATGTGTTTTCTTGGGTTACCCACAGAATCACAAAGGTTATAAATGTTTGGATCTTTCTTCTAATAAAGTCATTATTTCGAGGCATGTTGTTTTTGATGAAGCAGGTTTTCCATTTGCATGATTGGACACTTTCTCTCAAGATACAATGACCCGGCTTCATCAAGTCTTTTCTCCTCCGCACATGTCTTCATCGTTCGTGGGCCTCCAACCACCGCTGCCGCCTCCTCCTGCGGCACCACCCACCGCAGTTGTTGCACCATCCCCCGCGGCTCCTGTACCACCGGCTGCGCCTGCGGGCCCTCCAACTATGTCACCAAATGTGGTTGCACATCCACCCGCATCAGGTTCGGCTCCCCCTACTTCCTCTCACTACAAGAAAAAGACGATTTAGTATCAGAAAATTTTCGATACTAAGAGCTTATTTTCCGATACTATAGACCTTTAGTATCGAAAATTTTTTTCGATTGCAATACTGGCGTGGCTATTGCCCTAATATCAAATAAAACTTATCCAATACTAATGAATCTAGAGCAATAGCATCGGATGTCCCAATAGTATCGGATGTAGTATCGAAGGTTATTGATGCAAATGAATTTTCTATAGTATCAATTCGTGGTTATTTCCGATACTATTGACGCCATTAGTATCGGCGTCGTTCCGTTGCTAAAGGTTAATACAATAGTATCAAAAATCTCCTTTTTGATACTATTGGCTTAGCCATAATAGTATCAAATTATTTTCCAATACTATTAATATGATTAGTATCAATTAATAATTGATGCAAAAGACCACTATAATAGAATCGAAAACTTTTCAATTCTATTTAATTTTTTGTGATATTTGTATCGTTCAGTAGCATCCAAATTTAGATACAAGCATAATATAAATAACCAATAGAAATTACTCCACATGAAACTATAATTTAATACTGTCAATTTCTATTATAATCCAAATATTCACTTTAATATATAGTAGGTCAAGCAAACTACGTTCAAGGTATTTAAAACTTCTACATCAAATTTTCTAAATTCCTAGTACAAAATATTACAAATGACCAAGTCTCCAAAAAAGATATTTCCAAACATGTGTTTCGGCATCACGAACAAACCAACTTTGAACACGTCACAAAAAAACCAATCCATAAACACGATGTAACAAGACCACAAAAACTTCCTTATGACATTGATCGCATCCTTAGTTTGAACTTGACCTCTGCAAAAATAAAAAATAAATTGATCAGCACAATAGTATAGTACAACCAAATATTTGCCATAGTACAACAAAAAATTAAAAAACCAATAACAATTTTGTGTATAACTTAAGAAAGATACAGAAAAATAAACAAGTCCATGACAATCTAACGTTTAATAAGACCATTATTAGAAAATTATATGACAATCATATTAGTACAATAAAAATGTCATTAGGAAGAAAAATACCTTTTTCTTTGATGATTTCGACTTGAAAAATAATTCCTTTAGCATGCGTATTTCTTCTTCCATGGCTTTCGTCTTATTAACAAAATCTTCCTCCGATTTCTGTTATTTTTCTTCCATAGCTTTTGTCTTAATAGAAAATTCTTCCTCAAGTTTCTGTCTTTTCTCTTTCTCAGTAGCTATTTCTTCTTCTAACGCTCTTCTGTTTTGCACTTCTTCAGCAACTATCATTAATGTCTCGTGATTTTTCTGTTTTGACCCACCAATGCAACTTCTCTTCACTCCAATTCCACATGTCTTCTTATATGCGTGTTTGTCTTCTCCCACAACTTCTTTATAAATTTTATCTCACTCCTCATTGACATCAGAATCTGACGGGGCTACAACTAACTTTCTTTGTATGGCAACCTGTATTTGAATCCACATTTGAGTTAATTCACATTGTATAATAAACATATTCAATATTATAGATTGATTAATTGCAAAAATTATAAGCTACATACAAGCTTTGTCTGCGAATCCTGATCCACAAATGCTTTTTTGGCTTGTCCATATGCCACTTGAAAAAGTTCTACTCGATTTGGTTCTTTTCCTCCATTGCCCTCTTTCTAGATCCAATAAATAAAACACAAATACAATAAAAGAAATATCAAAGATGACATAAAATCACTAAAGTACATGCATAAAACATGTCACTTACTAATTCTTCTCGTTTTTGAGCATAGGATTTAGTCCCCAAGTGGTGTACCATTTTGCTCGAGTCACGATTTTCAGTGTTTTGAGCTGCTATTTTCTATAACATAATTCATAAACAAAGAAATGAAAAGGCTAAATAGGAAAATAAATTCATATGACAAATAAATGTATATAACAACACGTTTGAAGGTACCTTCGCCTCAGTAGATTCCCAACGATATACCATATTCCTCCATTGTTGTGGATCCACTCTGTCATTTGGTGGTTTTAACTTCAATTCAAGACTCTTTACAACTCTATAGTGTTTCTTTTTCAACTTCGCTCTCCACGATCTCATACAATGATTCATCTTCTCAAATGCCCATTCTTTTGGACTTGGAGCACTAAAAGTAAACCTTGACTACAATATTTCAATCACAACCAAACATTAGAGAATAATATAACCACAAGACTATAACTGGATAATCTACTATTATATCATTGATAAAATATAAAGTAACATATTTTACCTCAATAATATCCCATAACTCTTTCTTTTTTGTTCCCTTTAAAAATATCTTCCAATTCTTCATATCAAAAGGCACTAAATTTGGATCTCTAGCCAATATCCCAAGTTATGAAGAAAAACGTCTTCCTGATTTACCAATCGGTTGTCCATCATTATTCAATTCAACAACAATTTTTTCATCACCTCGAAAGTTGGAGCACTTATTTGGTCCTCGACGTGGCTTCTTAAAACCATCTATCAATCATAAGAAATAATAAACAAATAGTAAAATTATAATCAGAGTCTTCTCTATATAGATAACCTTGGAAAAAATAACAAAGTAAGGCTTATGTTACCCTTGCCACTGGATGCTTGAAAAGTTTTAGAGGTAGTTTATATATTCTGTTCTTCGTAAATTGATTCATCATCAGAAGTCTCATCTCCAAAACTTTCAAAACTCGAACTTACATTGTCAGAACTTCCATCATCTGAAGGATCATTAGGCTGGAGCACAACTTCTGGATCTCCACCCTTAGCACTCGCTAGACTCTTTCTAATGTTTTTGATCATTGTGTTCTACATTGCATTTCATGTAAACATAAAGCAATAACAACATAATTTTCATTATAATTTCAGAAAATAATGAACAAAGATCAATCCAATACTTAAAAAGTCATTTACAAAGCCAATTACATTAAATACTAGCAATACTCACTCTCATCCATATGAACTAACAAAAGCGCAAATTACTCAAAAATCAATCAACTCTCATCATCAGTATAAGCATCATAATCATGTAAAGTGGGGTCCTCTTCACTTTCGTCTTCTGAATCATAATCAGAGTCTTCGTCGTTGTCACTGTTATCTAATTCTAAATCGTTTCCATCATCTTCTTCTTCAATGACTTCAGGACAAACTTCAACTTCATTTATATTTAGCAAATTGTGATCAATTATGGGCTCACAATTAAAGTAAGTCTTGGTATCTTCATTGGGATCCTCATCTCCCATGTCAAAAACATCTCTAGGTTTTGTCTTTGTAACAACATTCCAATTTGCTTCAACTAGGTTAGGTGTATAAAATTCTTGGAATGCTTGAGATGCTAACACAAATGGCTCGTTACTTTTCAACAAGTGTCAAAAATTTACTAAAGTAAAGCCTAGTAAATCCTGCTTAACCCCTTTTCCCAAGTCAGCCCAGTCACACTTAAGTAGAACAACTTTCCTCCCCTGATAGTAATTTAATTCCAACATTTCTACCAAAGTTCCATAGTATGTGACTTGGTCTTCATCAGAAATGATTGAATTCACAGCCACTCCACTATTTTGGGTGGGAGAATTAGCCTCTACATCTCTTGTGCAGAACTTGAAGCCATTGTAATTAAACTTTTTGAACCTCCTTACTAGTCTACTTGGTCCTTTACTAAGCCATTGAAGATCCCTATAAATTTCATTATCATATGCATGGCTTATATTCCCAACCTAGTAAAAGAGCCAAAAAAAAAAAAAAAAGAAGTTAATATATAAAAAATTTTAATTTACATAATTACAACTAAAGTTTCAAGTTGCCCACATACGTTCACTTTAAACCACTCAACAAACGTTTTTTTGTGAATGTTGTCAATATCTTCTTCTCGCAGGTTGCTATGTTCAAGACAAAGTGTGACTTTATGTTCTCTGCATCATACATATGTTAGTAAGAAGAATAGATGTGTTCAACAAATTATAAAGATATTTTAATAGATTTAGCTGTGAGGACTTACTGTACATATTCACTTCATCACAATTAAACAAAACATATTCATGTGCTTGCTTCCATGTATCATTGTTCAAATGCACTGAATCTTGCTTCCCTAAAGCATGGCCACATATAGAAAAGATGGATAGACCATTTCGTATTCCACGATCACCGCCGTCATAATTCCTTATAGATCTATCCTGCTTGGTTTGGATTTCATTTAGATATCTTGAGCAAAAAATCATGCATTCTTCAGCAATGTAAGCTTCTGCAATTGACCTCTCAGGCTTTGCTTTATTGCGTACACACTTCTTCAATCGATACAAGAACCTATAGTTGACAAACAAGTACCTTGCATTAGTTTCATTTATTTAATGCATGGACAAAATTTCATATCAAAACTCATTTTTCTCGTGTAAAACTCACCTCTCTATTGGATACATCCAGTGAAAGTGTACCGGTCCTACAGTGGCAGCCTCAAATGGTAAATGAACAGTTAAATGCACCATGACATCAAAAAAGGTCGGTGGAAAGATTTCTTCCATACGGCAAATTATGTAGATGATCCGTTCTTCTAACTGCTCATAGTCATTAACAGAACCATCTTTAGAGCACATTTCCCCGAAAAAATTGCTAAGCTCAATTAATATCAGACTGATTTCCCTAGGCAAGGCCTTCCGGACAGCAAGAGGTAGCAATTGCTGTATTAGAATATGACAATCGTGACTTTTAAGGCCAAAGACTTTGCCTTTCTCCAAATCCACACGCCGCGATATGTTGGAAGCATAACCATCGGGAACCCTCACTAAAGATAACACTTTGCAAAAGATTTCTTTCCGCTTTTGATCCATAAAATACGGTGCAGGTGGCAAGTAAGGTTTCTGTCCCTCCCCTTGATCAACTGGATGAAGATGAGTTTTGATACTCATATCTTTAAGATCAAGACATGCATTCAGAGAGTCTTTTGATTTTCCCTCAATATCCAATAAAGTCCCAATCACACTATCACACACATTTTTCTTAATATGCATTACATCCAAATTGTGTCGTATTAAAAGATTTTTCCAATAAGGTAACTTAAAGAATATACTTCTCTTTTTCCATCCTGTTTCAGGACTATTTTTATGAATTGTCCTCCTTGCCTTCCTCTTCTTCTTTTGACCTTTAGTCTCAACATTTGGCTTCCCAAAGACAACATTGATGTCACGCATTTGCTTTAACAAATCAAATCCAGAACGGAACTTTGGTGCAGTTTTTTTCTCAATTGTACCATCAAAAGATGCTCTTTTTCTTCGAAACCTATGAGAAGGATCAAGAAATATGCGATGGCGCATAAAGCACATTTTTCTGCTCCTCTTAAGATAACGAGAACAAGTGTCAAAGTTGTAATGAGGACAAGCAAATCGGCCTTTAGTTTTCCAACCTGACAAGTTACCGTATGCTGGGAAATCGTTTATTGTCCATAAAAGAGCAGCATGCATATTGAAGGTTCCCTTAGTAAAAGCATCATAAGTCTCAACCCCATCTACCCACAACTCCTTTAACTCATCTATTAATGGTTGTAGATAAATATCAATGTCATTGCCAGGGGCTTGTGGACCAGAGATCAGGAGGGACATTATAAAGTAGGAATCTTTCATGCATAACCAAGGAGGCAAATTGTATATCACAAGCATGACTGGCCATGTACTATGAGTGATACTTATTGTGCTAAAAGGATTGAAGCCATCACTTGCCAAACCAAGCCTAATATTCCGAGCATCCTTAGAAAAATCTGGGTATTTGCTGTCAAAATCTTGCCACGCTATTGAATCAACTGGGTGTCTTACTTTCCCATCTTTACTACGTCCCTTTTCATGCCATCTCATCGAAATTGATGTTTTTGAAGACATAAAAAGCCTTTTTAATCGAGGTATTAATGGAAAGTGACGTAAAATCTTCGATGGAATCTTAGTTTTCCCGTCATCAGCTCTTTTCCATCTTGAAGCTCCACATGCAGAGCATCCAGAATCATTAGCTTTCTCCTTCCAATACAACATGCAATCATTAGGGCATGCATCTATCTTGCTGTAGCCTAAGCCTAAATCAGATATGGTTTTTTTCATTTGATGAAATTTTTTTGGCAAGTTAGCCCCTTCTGGGAGAAGCTCAACGAGAAAATCTAGCAGATCACTCAATGATGTATCACTCCAATGATGAAGACATTTCATATGATAAAGGCGAATAATGCAAGAAAGCCTTGTAAACTTTTTACACCCAGAATACACTTCTTTCTCAGTATCATCAACCAACTTATAAAATTTTTCGACTTCTAATGTTTCATATGTCCTATCTACTTCTTCATATTCATCCATAAGGTTCTCATTGCCTGACATCCCAAATGCATCATGTAACAACCCATGCATATCATCAAGTGGATCATCTGACTCTCCATCATCAATACTCTCATCATTAACATCGGTAGATAACAACTCATCTCCATGAAAAATTGAAAAATTTGTATGAACCCCCTTCCAAACTAAGTGTTCATGAACAATGTCTGGTTGAACAAATATCACAGAACCACATATCTTACATGGGCACTTGATCCTACAATTTAAAGATGTAGTACTTTTTGCAGTGCTTATGTATTGTTCAACTCCATTCATAAATTCTTGACTAAACTTGGGCAAATTTATCCAACTTTTTTGACCATCCATCAATCACTTCTCCTATAGAAGTCAAATTGAAAAACATCACAAATTAGTTAATTCTTATAACTATATTAAAGTCCATACTCATAATACAAAAAGTTTCCTAATATAAAATCTTCTTACATAGAAACGTATATTAGTGTCAATATATCAACCATATATTAGCACAACAAAGTACAACAATATCACAAATATTGCAGATCAAATAATAATAGATAACAACATGTCACATTCAACAAACTTAAACCTCATTTACACCATCTTCATGAGTATAATCAATTACAAGCTCACTTTTCAATTAAAATTCCACTTTTAATTTCCATATTTATTTTTCCCAATCTCTAGTTTCTGACCAAAAATAATTAAAAATTAATTATAAAGGAAATACCTTCACCAACATAACAAATTTCCAATTACTTTCTCCTTTCACTCTCTACACACATATTGGCATCCCAATAGAGGACTCAACTAAAATCCAAATGAAAAATTCGGAACGTTTAGTTGTCACCACCAACAACTAGCAAATGAACATTCATACAAAAGTAACAAGAAATTTCAACAGTTAATAAAACCTCTAAAATACACCAAAAACGTGCACACTTAAAACCCTAATTTCAACAGCTTCATTCACTTCTAAACCCTAATTTACATCAAAATCCAACGAAATTAACAAAAAAATGGATAAATTGAAGAATATATCAACAAAAAAGAAACTGAAATACAACAAATAAAATAGATTAACTCACTAGAAAGGCGACGAGAATGGAAATGTGGATAAGCAAACAAATGAAGAAGAAAAGGAAGAATGAAGAAAGTTAAAAGAATGAAAAAATCGTCCAGTTTAAGTAATTTTGGAGAATAAAATTTGAGCGGGAGTGGGAAAGGGAGAATGAAATTTGAGAGAGTGGGATGAAAATCGAGAGGGAAGGGGAGGGCAGCAGGGCGGACAGAAAACCGCGTTAACAAGACGCGGCTTAGAGGTAATTGAACCGCGTTTCATAGACGCGGTTTACAGGTGAACCGCGTTTCATAGACGCGGTTTAAATTGGAATCAAACGCATTTACCACACGCGGTTTTATTTATGTAATTTTATTTTAATATTGTTGTGCACTGGTTATAAGTAGCGTTAAGTAAACGTGGGTTTATCTCAGGATAAACGCGTTTTTTTAAAGCGGTTTTATTTGAGTATAACCGCGTTTTTTAAATGCGGTTTTTGTTATGTAAATATTTTATTTTCAGCGTTATTTCTTTGATATTTTTTTATTTTTGAGCATTATTTTGAGAACCGACTGTAATATATATTTTATAGTCTAGTATCCGAAAATATTCGATACAATAGGATAACAACTCAATTGTATCGAAAAACCTTAGATACTATAGAATTTTTAGTATCGGTTACAAAATTTTCCGATACAATAACAATTTTCCCGCTGCAATGCGCCACCATGTTGCTTTAAGTGTCCATAACCTTAGTATCGGTAGCATGTATCCGATACAATTAATGTCTTTTTGTATCGATTCACATATCCGATACTAAATTTTTCGATACTAAGGGTCATTTTTCTTGTAGTGTCTATTCATCGCATGGTGACTCGTGCTCGTGCTGGTATTGTAGAACCTCTTCTCAAACCTTATATGATTGCTCATAGTACGTTGCTTGAGGTACCTTTTTCTTATAAGCAGGCACGTACTGATGAGAACTGGAAGCATGCTATGCTTGACGAATTAAATGCTCTTATTCGTAATAAGACATGAGATCTTGTTCCTCCGCCCCCTCATGGTAACATTGTTGGCTCCAAGTGGGTTTTTTGTATTAAACAAACATCTTCAGGTCAAGTTGAACGGTATAAAGCTTGGTTAGTTGCTCAGGGATTTACACAGCGGTATGGCATCGACTATGGTGAAACTTTCAGTCCTGTTGTTAAACCTGCTACTGTTCATACTGTTTTGCTACTTCTCGACACTGGACTATTCATCAGCTCGATGTCAAAAATGCTTTTCTTAATGGCACACTTAATAAAGAGGTCTATATGAAGCAACCATCGGGTTTCATCAGCTCTCAGTATCTTGATCATGTCTGTAAGCTTAATAAGTCTCTTGACGGTCTCAAACAGGCACCTCGTGCCTGGTACACTTGTTTTGCTACCTTTTTACAACGGTTGGGTTTTCGAAGCTGTAAGTCAGATTCTTCTTTATTTGTCTTACATCGTGGACATGATATGGCTATATTATTGGTCTATGTTGATGATATCGTTCTCACACCCTCTTCTCATGTTGTACTTCATGATCTACTTCGCTCTTTTCACTCTGAATTTGATGTGACCGACTTGGGGCGCCTTAATTACTTTCTCGGCATCTCGGTATCTCACCTCTCTTCAGGGTTATTTTTTTCTCAATCTAAATATGCACATGATCTTCTAGACCGGACCGACATGCTCTCCTGCAAGCCTGTTGCTACACCTACAGATTCCAAGTTCAAACTTTCTTTAGAAGACGGTGAACTTATGACTGATCCCACCTTATACAGGTCCATTGTTGATGCCCTTCAATATCTCACCTTTACTCGTCCTGACATCTCTTATGCAGTTTAGCAGGTGTGTCTGTTTATGCATGCTCCACGATCATCGCACTGGATGGCTATTAAGTGAATCCTTCACTATATCAAGGGCACTATTGATCATGGTTTGACTATCTCCCCGACACGTTTGGACCAAATTGTGGCTTATTCAGATGCTGATTGGGCTGGTTTCCCTGACACTCGCCATTCGACTTCTGGTTTCTGTGTTTTCTTCGGAGGCAACATTATCTCTTGGTCCTCTAAGCGATAGCCCACCGTCTCTCGTTCTAGTGCCGAGGCCGAGTATTGTGCTGTCTCCAACGCCGTGTCCGAATGTTGCTGGGTTCGGTCTCTCCTTAGCGAGCTCAGTCTTCTTCTTCCACGAGCTACTTAGGTCTATTGTTATAATGTTTCTGCCATGTACATGTCTACCAACCCCGTCGAACATATTCGCACAAAACATATCGAGATTGACATCCATTTTGTTCGTGAGCGTGTTCAAATGGGTCTTGTTCGAGTACTTCATATTCCTTCCTCACAGCAGATTGCCGATATCTTCACAAAGAATCTTTCGTGCACTCTTTTTCTGCTATTTAGGTCCAACCTTCGCATTTGTTTACTTCCTGCTTCGGTTGAGGGGGGATGTTAGACTATATTGTATAGATGTTATTACTATATGTAACTGAGCCCAATTGGCCTGCTTTGTATATGATGTAAAGCCCATTATAAGTTCTATAAATATACGAGAGGGCCACAGCATTATGTGTGCTTCTCATTCTTTCACGGTTAAACATCAAAATTGTTGCAATTACAGAGAATAATAGAACTGATAAAATGTAAAATATCTACGGAAGTTCTGATTTGCATGCACGTATATCACTATATGATTAACATGTAACAATCAGACACAAATCATGTGAAAAAGCTTGTTTGCTTTGAAAGTTATCGTTTCCCAAACTTATTATATAATGGCGTACAAATCTAAATTATTAAAAGATAGAAATAGAAGATGATTTAGAGGATTGATGGAATACTCACCTCAAATATGTAGGACACGCAGATGTGTTCGAGAAAGATGAAGGTTTGATTTACATATTTTGATTCTAAAATTACAAACCGTAACAATTGCAGAACTTTTCAGAGGATAGAGTAATAAAGTAATAGTAAAGGGTTGGTTCTGGTTTTTTGGGTTATAGGATAAAGCTGTAATGGGTATCAGTGGGTGGTTATTTATTTTTCATTTCAATTTACTTGTTAAAAAGGAAGGGATTTTTCTGAAGTAGAGGAATTTGGCAGAAAAGGTTTTGAGAGGGTTGGGTAGAATAAGATAGAATAGATTAAATGACCAAAATTTTAAATTCTAATAATAGTCTGTTCTTAGAAATTCTATGATGGTAGAAACAAACTTGTGGTATTTTTTGCATGAAAAAATATATATATATATATATAAATAAAAAATAAATATGTTTGATTATTTATATTTATTGCTCATTTAGATATAACTTGTCTCTACCCCAGTTGATAGTACTGGGGACATATTTCAAAAATATTTTCCTAAAAAGGCGCAACAAAAAATCAATTTAAAATTCTCAATTTTAAATCTAAAGTCCCGGTCTAATTAAACTTTTTAATTAGATTAAGATCTTACTCTAACAGGCTTATAATATGACAATCAAAAAATATCAAATAAAATAAGTATAAATAAAGTATGTAGAATAACCAAATTAAAAGGAAAGACAAATTAAATATCAAATACTTAATTAGACATACATGAAACGCAAATCACAACTCTGATTTGAAGATTAGAAATTAAAAGAAGGTTACTTGACGGCACAAGGTTTTCTTTGCAATGATCTCCTCCAGCACTAAGAGTGTGAGCTTCCAAAAATATTTAATTTAGGAAAAATTTCAGAACAAATTGTTTTCTTTAATCTTTCCGGAAAATAAATTGTCCGAAAAATTGTGCTGAACAACAAATTGAGAAAATCCCAAAAACAAATTTAGGGTTTTCATCGTAGCAAAAAACAAAGTTCCAAAAAACCAAATTTTTTTTTTTTAACACATAGCAAATGCATATTTAATTAAAAAAAAAATCTCAATTTATGCAATTGAAATGCGTAAACACCGAGTCATTCAGCAAATAATTACATTTTATAAACATAATTTAAAAAATAACACATTAACAAAAAAAAGAATTAGCAAACTAGCCTAATATGTCAAAAAAGTATAATAGGCCAATTCAACTGGCGTGTAGTAAAATAAACGCCAAGTCAATTGGCGTATTACTTAAATTTTTCTTTTTCTTATGGGGTATGACTAAAGGGCTTCAGTTAGTTGACTAAATTATTTAACCAAATCCTCATAGGGGAGAAGATACTCGACGAATGGAGGAAGAGCACATTGATCCCAATATATAAGAACCAAGGCGACATCTAGAGCTGCGCCAACTATCAGGGGCATCAACCTAATGTGCCACACGCTGAAGTTGTGGGAGCGGGTCATAGAGAAGAGGTTACAACTACAGACAAAGGTATCTAAGAACCAATTTGGATTTATGCCTGGAAGAAATGATAGAAGCCATCCACATCCTAAGGCGGATGATAGAGCACTACAAGGAGAGACAAAAGGACCTTAAGGCGGACAATAGAGCACTACAAGGAGAGACAAAAGGACCTACACATGGTTTTCATTGATCTGGAGAAGGCATATGATAGAGTGCCAAGGGAGGTTTTCAGGAGGGTTTTTGATAGGAAAGGCATCCCGATGCCATATATCCGGGCCATTAGAGACATGTATGAGGATGCACAGACTACGGTACGCACAGTGGACGGGGAGATAGACGCGTTCCCAATTAAAGTCAGGGTGCACTAAGGATCTGCCTTGAGCCCCTATCTGTTCATTCTGGTAATGGATGAGCTCACTAGGAACATCCAAGGAGGTGTACCTTGGTGTATGCTTTTCGCAGATGACATAGTGTTGGCGGGGAAATCGTGGGAAGAGGTCAATGAGAAGCTAGAATTATGGAGAAGGACATTGGAATCGAGGGGCTTACGACTTAGTAGATCCAAGATCGAGTACATGGAGCTTAAGTTCGATCCCTCCACCACGCCTAGCAGAGAAGACATCAAGATTGGATCGGATCCTATACCGAGAAAGGAGAGTTTCAGATACTTGGGATTCATGATACAACACAAAGGCGAAGTTGACGAGGATGTCAACAACCGGATTAAAGTAGGATGGCATAAATGGAGAATGGCCTCAACGGTACTGTGCGATAGAAAGTTTCCCTCAAAGCTAAAGGGAAGATACTATAAGACGGTAGTGAGGCCAGCCATATCCTATGGGGCGGAGTGTAGGGCGATGAAACAACATCATACACAGAAGATGAAGGTAGCGGAGATAAGGATGCTGCGGTGGATGTGCGGACACACAAGGAAGGATAGGATCGTGAACGACGTCATAAGAGGTGAATTGGGCGTGGCTCCATTGAGGATAAATTAAGGGAGCAATGTTTGAGGTGGTTTGGACATGTTAGGAGGAGACCGAGCACCGTTCCAGTCAGGAGATGTAAGTAGCCTCGGACGACGCTAGGCAGGAGAGGGAGAGGTTGGCCAATGAAGAGATGGTTGGAGATGATCAGACAAGACTTTACCCACCTAAACCTTCGGGGGAAGATGTCCTTAGATAGAGCCCAATGGAGGGCTAGCATAGGAGTAGCAGATGTAGCAGCTTAGGGTAGTCCAGCCTTTTGTGCTATCACTAGTGTTCTAGGCCTTAGGGTAGTCCAGATTCGGCGCACGTTTGTATGATCTGTTCTCTGATTGATTATAAGTTTACTACCTATTTCTTTGCCTTCATTTCCCTAACTTTGCCCTGCTTATATGCTTATCTGCCCTTTTGATGCCAGGCTCCATGGCTTCATTGCTGCCGACAAGCGTATCAGGTTGGGGGTCCTCAGAAACAGCCTCCCTTCAGGGCGGCCCCGGAAGGGGGAAGGCTGCGTACATCTACTCCCCCAGACCCTGTTGATGCGGGAGCCCTTTGAGGCACTGGGCTGTTGTTGTTGTTAGTCTGGCACACGTTGGGGGGGGGGGGGGGGGGGGGGGGGAATTTTTATATATATTTAATATTTACTAAAATTTTAAATTATTTATATAAAATAATTTTATTATATAAATTATTTATATAAAATAATTTTATTATATAAATTATTTATTTGATTTATTATGGATATATATACATGTAAAATATTTTTATTTTTAATTTTAAAAATATGTTATATTTTTATAAATTTTTTACATGCTGTTTATTTATAAATATGCATAATTCTCTCTCTTTCTCTCTCTTTTAATAAATTTTTTTACATGCTGTTTATATATATATATATATATATATATGTATAAATATATTACGCACGTTTATAAATAGACAGCATGTAAATTTATAAAAATGTAAAATATTTTTAGAATTAATAATTAAAAATATTTTATATGTATATATATCCTTAATAAATAATAAATAATTTATATATTAAAATTATGTTATATAAATATTTAAATTTTTAATAAATTATATGTATATATATAATTTAACACACCCCTCTCCCTTTTTCCATTTGTCTCTTTCTCTATTTGTGCCCGATCCCATAAAAAACAAAAAAAAAAGAATTTTTAGTTAATATGCCAATTCACTTGGCGTCTATTTCACTACACGCCAGTTCAACTGGCGTTTCAAATTATTAGGCACCAGTTGATTTGGCGTATTTTACATTTTCTGATATATTAAGCTCGTTTACTAAATTTTTTTTGTTAATGTGTTATTTTTTAAATTATTTTTATAAAATGTAATTATTTGCTAAATGACTTGTAAACACCCTTGTGTCTTTGAGGTCACCTTCTTTTTTTTTTTTTTTTTTTTTTATTTTTAGTTTTTTGAGTTCATTACACGCATCCAGCCTCCTTTGAAAGCTAGTGTCCTCGCGTGCTCCCCCCCCTCTTTGTTTTATTTAAACCACGATATTTATCTTATTATATATTCATCTCACAAATATTTGTTTAGCACAAAAAATTATTTACCTCATAAATAAATAATTCATTCATTTTCTAAATATTTTTCAAATAGTGCTTAAGTTGAGGCTTGCGAAAGGATCTCAGAAATAATCTAACTCTAGCTTTAAATAGGTTAAATTTGATCATCATCACATGATAACAATTGATTATCATTTAATGAAATTTACTTCCATTAAATAAGTTTTACTGTACTCTAGAATTAATATATATTCTCTCAAGAATTTCCCAAATAACTTTTTTTACGACAATCGACCCCTCTATTAGTTATCCATAAGCAAAAATAACTTTAACTACTATCGTTATTTTTTCAAATCTTTCACAGTAGTTCCTGACTGGCCCTTCTCGAGCAATTCAATAATACAGAAACAATTTTCATATTAATTTCAAATGTCAAACACATGAAATGCTTTGGCTAAAGATTCTAGAATCTGTTCGTATACTTGCGAATCAAATAAGGGGACATTTTTATCTAAGAGACTATAGATTCTACGTAAAACACCTGTTCCCGCTACACTTCATGCTGTTACCTAATGCACGTAAGATTTAAGTCAATGCATTTTGACTAATTCTTTTAGCACATCAAAGCAACGAACAATCCATGCACTAGTTCAGACTATTTCCTAGATTTAGAGTTGTCATCTTCCAGAATTAATTATTTCTAATAGCAAATAAATAATTCAGGTAGTCCTACTCAGTGTTCCAATCTTATTGACAACACCAACTTAATACTTTTGGATCCCTATCCACTTGACCAAGACAAGTCATTGAAAGAATCATATTTTAGTCTTATCAAATAAGTCGTCCAAACTTATTACTGACTACGAACATACTTTGACAATATATCACTAGTTTGATCTAAGTCTATCTGTGGTTCAATCTCAATGACCACTTAAACCAAACTAGATATTGTTGGGAACATATTTTAAAATTTTTTTCCTAAATAGCTTGAGCGGGCACAGCGGAATATCAATTTAAAATGCTTAATTTTAAATCTAAAGCCCTGATCTAATTAAACTATTTAGTTAGGTCTAAATCTTACTCCAATAGGTTCATAATATGAAAAAAAAAATATTGAATAAAATAAATATAAACATGGCATGTAGAATAAACGAAATAAAAGAAAAATAAATTAAATATCACATATTTAATTAAATATACCTAGAGTGCGGATCCCGATTCTAACTTGAAGACCAGAAATTGGAAGAAGGTTTCTTGACACCTCTATGTCTTTTTCTCAAAGACCTCTTCTAGCACATGGAGTGTGGGCTCCTAAAATATTTAATTTCCGAAAAATTTCAAAAAATTTCCTTTTAGTCTTTTTGCAAAATAATTTTTTCAGAAAAATTATGCTAAATAATATTTTAGAAAACATCTAAAACAATTTAAGATTTTCGTCGTTGGAGAAAACCAGGTACCAAAACTCTAACCAATAATCTTTTATCTCATGCCCAAAAGCAGCATATTTATAAAATTAAAAATGCCACGTGTTAGACCCTTATTCGCCTAGATAACCAATTCGAGCTGCACGTGTCGTGAGCTTGTTGGCCCATTTCAAGGGGTGAGGATCGCCTCAGGGCTAGTCACAGCACGAGACGTGTCACGTCGTGATTGGTCCCGTGTTCTAGGCGCTTGATCGTGCCCTACTGTGCACTATTTTTCCTTTTTTGGTTTTTTTTTTAAAATCCCATATGTATAAATTTCGTCTCATGAATATTATTTGGTAAAAATAATTTATTTATTTTATGAATAAATAATTCATCTAATGAATTATGTTTAGCAAAATTAATTTATTAATCTCATGAACAAATATTTCATCCCATGAATTCCATTTAAATATTTTCAAATAGTGCTTAAGTTGAGGCTTGCGGAGGGACCTTAGGGACAATCTAACTCTAGCTCTAAATGGGTCAAATCTGATTGTCATCTCATGATAACAATTGATTACCATTTAGTAAAACTTAATTATACTAAATAAGTTTTACTACACTCTAGAATTAAATATATTTACTCAAAAATTTCCCAAATAACTTATACTATGACAATTAACCCCTCTATTAGATATCCATGAACAAAAATAATTTTAACTATTATCGTTATTTTTCTCACATCTCTCACCATATTTCCCGACTCGCCCTTTTCGAATAATTCAATAATACAAAAATAATTTACGTATAAATTCCAAATGTCAAACATATGGAATACTCTGGCCAAAGATTCTAGAATCTATTCGTATATTTGTGAATTAACTAAGGGGACATCTTTATCTCGGTAGAGACTATAAATTCCACGTAAAACAACTGTTCCTGATAGGCTTCTTCATGGTTCGGTTAACCAAATTGAAGAATATTTCGGTTCGGTTAACCGTAGCAAAAAAGCTCAAAATTCTCTAATAGTTACCATAACCGAAAAGACTAATTAACCAACTTTCAATAAATCGGCAATTCTGTTCGGTTAATTTAGTCAACCGGTAACTGAAAATATAATATAGTATATCATTTATCTCCTTAATCATTTATAAATGTCCAAAAAAGTATTAAATGTGTAAATATCCAATAAATTATGAGCTTATAATCTAATTCTAAAATATTAAACGTATGACATTATATTTAACCAATATATGGGCAAACAAGTAGCACAAAATTATAGCAACCGTTAGTTAGTATTTGAGATATGACAGTGAAACACTAGTACTCTCTGATAAGAGATAAATTGGGATAAAAGGATAAAGTTGAACATATATTATGGAATGGTCACTTATATGCTAGAAAAACATATTTAATAAATAATATAATATTATGAATATATAAAAACAAACATATGATATATACTATTTCTAAAAATTGATTAATTGAAATAACAAAATCACTAACTGTTACTGTCCCAAAAGTCCTCAAATTTATTTGGTTTGGTTAATCGAACCGAAAATTCGGTATGGATAACCGCATTTTTAGGTCAGTATTTTGATTATGGATTTTTTTTAAACACCTCATAGTTCCTGCCACACTTCATGCTGTTATCCAATGTACGTAAGATTCAAGTCAACGCACTTTGACTAATCGTTTTGGCATATCAAAGCAACGAACATTATGATTGGCTTTTGTTGTTCAATGATGGTATTGATTAAAGAGCATTTTCAAACAAATCATTGTTTATTAGTGGTTACTCTCCTTAATGTTGTTGGTGCGTTCTGTAAGAGCATATTGATATTGCCAAGCCGATCATCATTAAGACAAATTGATAGCACTAACTAATATCGCCTTGTATGTGTGTTTCTTCATCTCATACTCTTGTGACTAGGTATGTTGTTAGGGTAGTGGCACCTTAAAATTGTTTTGTTGTCCGTTAAGGATGTTGCCATAATGTGGCGTGTGATTTTGTTGTTGGGCGAGAGTCAAAGACCATGTGGTGTTAATGATGCAAGGAAATGACAACAAACGCATGTTGTCTGGAAAAACGGTGAAAAAGATACTCTACATAGTGCCACTATGATCAAATATGATTGAAAAAATTTGATGATAAAGACCATAAGAATGGTGGTCCAGATCTGTTATTAATGGCACCAATGATGATATCATATAATTCAAGGGCATAAAAGCACTAGCTAAAGTTGAGATCTGGATGGCATCGAGGAGTATAGGACTTAAGTTTAAAGAAGAAATTGTTCACCTATGAGGATACCCAGAAAAGAGACAAACGAATTATAGAGCGATCAGGGGTGAGCATGTGTTTTATTTTATTTTAGTTCATCCCTATGGTGCGGCATGCTGACTTATGGCGATGTTGAGGTTGAGCTAGTCATGCTCTTAATGAGGTCTATAGCCCCTATGTTGGGGGTAGGGTGTAAGTACACTCTTTATAGATTCACCTATATGAATGTGGAAGTAAGGCCACTTCCTTTGGAAGTTTGGCCTAACTCCCTAGAGCGCTTATTAGGCCAGGATGTAGCACAGAGCCATAATGTGCATGCATTAGAGAGCCTATGGGGCACCTTGGATATCATGTGTGTCAGGCACGCTACATGCCCTCAAGCAACCAAGATTTAAAAGGCTAAGTCCACCATAGTTCTAGTATGAGAGTGGCTGAAACACTAAGTGAGAGTTCAAAGGCACTGCCACTTTTATGATGCACGGGGCCCTCACTTAACAAAAGTTTTTTCCCTTAGTATCTTTGATTTTTTATTAAAATGAGTAGGGAAATGTTAGATATTTTAATAAAAAATACATCTTTTACTAATTACCATATCATACTTATTGAGCATAATGACTTCTCGTTCAATATTGAAATTAAAACCTTTAAAATTCTCATTTTTAATTATGCTTTCACTTATGATTTCAAAATTTAATTTTGATTTGATGATGTTATTTATGTAGGAAAATTTCCATTGAATGCAAACAATAATATTTTTGTAACTATAATTGTTTTGGTACAGTAATTTGAGGTCCTTGGTTAGGAGAGGCGAGTCTCAAGCTCTTAGGGAAAGGGGGTAGGACCGGCACCCGACTTGACCTGCGAGATGAAGAAACTGGTCAGAGGGACCCACGGGTGGCGCCTGTGGGAGACCCCTTTGATGCTTAAGTTAGTATATGTTCGAGAAATAATGATAATAAATAAAAAATAAGTAAATGTAACGATTGGGACCCATGGGCGCGGCCCATGGGAGACCCCTTCGGTGCTTAAGTCAGGATTTATCCTAGAAAAGGCTAGAATAGATAATAAATAAATATATATAATGACATGCTTAGCTCGAGTTGAGTAAAGAAGGTACGATACCTTGTGTAACTCGGGGTAGAGCTCTGGGTAAAAGAGAGAGAGAATGTACCGTGTAAAGAGGGAGAGTTAGGCCGCAGGGGCATTGCATGCGGTGATTTTGGAGGTGTTCTTCGGCTCAAGGCCGTGGCGTCCGTGTTGACACGAGCTTGGTGAGATCCCGGCATCTTGAGGCGTCTCGGCTTTAGCCCTCACGGGGTGTGCTTCGAGCAGAGAGAGAGAGAGTTCGGGGGTCCTTTTGGGGGAGAGAGAACTTGCTTCCTTGCTTCCTTTTTACAATGGAGGGAGAGAGATAAATGGTGAAGAGAGAGAGTGTGGTGAGAGAGAGGGGGTGACGTGAGAAGGAGAGAGGGGGAGGAGAGAGAAAAATATGGGTGAGGAGAGAGAGTGTGTATGGATGTATCAATGTATCAATGTGTGTATGTGTGAATGTGTATGGGGGCTAGAGCCCTATTTATAGGGTGGCTAGGCTTCGGAGAGCGGGTCTCTGGAGATGTGTCCGATGGGTTTTTGGGGTTGCGTCTGACGGAAGCCGCGTCTGGGGCTTCGGGAGGCGTGTCCTACAAGAGGCATGTCCGGGGCCTCGGAAAGCGTGTCAGATGAGAGCTGCGTCCTTCGGAAAAGGTGTCCCTCGGAAAAGGTGTTCGGCAAGAGCTGCGTCCGGGACCTTAGGAAGAGGTGTTTCTCGGAGGGGGTTTCCTTCGGCAGAAAAGTGTTCCTTGGAGAAGGTGTTCGGCAAGACTCTTTGAGTTCTGAGCATCAAGCTGTCGTCCATCCGAATCGTGGTGCCGTGTAGTCGTTGTTGAAGGAGGGCATCTCGGGGCAAGATGCTGCGGTGTCTAGGGGCCATGCATCCGTTCGTCATCGTGGTGCCCGGAGGGGCCGTGTTATCCCTTCGTTGCGGGTCATGGGGGGCCACGTGTCGATTTTTCTCGAATGCGATTTTTTGGTCCTAACAGTTAGTCCCCCGCCAGTTCGCAAATGATTCTCGTTTGTGACTTGGTTTGCGGAGGTTCCTCCTTTTGTCCCTCCCTTTTGCTTTATATTTTCTCATTTTTTGCGTCTTCCTCGGTGGATGAGCTAGCCAGTGTTGATGTGGCTAGCATGTATGCTCCGTTACCTCCTCTCGCTGGGTATGGTCGTGCACGCCTTGTCGGCGGTGTCGTTAGATCCATCGCGGAGATTAGGGAAGTCAGCAGGCCCCCCGAGTGGTTCATCCACTCGTCGGGTCGCTAAGCGACCTCGTGTGTGTCGCAGGAAAGCAATCCCGGACTTGGTTGATGGAGTGTCGGTGTTGGAGTCTGTCCTCCCGGTGGACGTGTAGGTGGATGCGGGGGACCTCCTGGCCTTAGCGAGACTGTGGGAACGACAGCGGCTGTTGAGGTCACGGGGTCTTTTGGCTCGAGGGTGATGGGGCTTATGCCTCCTTCCTCTGGAAGCCCGGGAGTGCATTTTCCCAAGGCGAGGGGCCACATTGGCACTTTTCATGATTTGGAGGATTCGTTGTCTCCATTGATTCCTGGAGGGACGACGGCAGTGATTCCGAACTCGTCGTTAGGTGCGGGAGTCTCTGAGCCATACGTATCAAGTCTTGGGAGAGATGCCTCTCCGACAGTCCTTCACGGTGCTGCCCATTCGTGTGATACCGAAGTGGGTTGGGCGACGTGCTCACGGTTCCTTTCGCCTACCGAAATAGCATGTTTGGCGGAGGTGACTTTTCAGGATGTGCCGGCCCTTCTATGTCAGGTAACTTAACGCATTTTTATCGTTCTTTGCATTTACTTTGAGTCACCTTTCTCGCTTCTTTTTCCTTGGCACACTTTCATTCTTGTCATCTTGTCGCGCGGTCAGCTCCGGGTACTTCGAGCTGGAGGCGGAGCGAGCAAGAAACCAAGGAGCTTTGTACGACAAACTCGCCGCTGTAGGCCCATGTCGCGGCGCAGGGTTCGCGGATCCGAGAGCTGGAGCTCCGTGTGTTAGAGCAGGATGCTGTCATTTCTTGAGTCCCGGAGTAGGTTGCTCGTGCGGTTGCTGCATCGAAGAGCTTTACAGTTTTTCGCGTAGGCATCTTTCCTGCCTTGTGTGGGCTTACAGCTTTGAGCATCGGCGTTTGTCCTGCCTCAGACAGGGCTTATGGCTTCAAGCATCACCGCTTTTTCTTTTTGTCCCTCCCTTTTGTCTTATCGGAGGTGAAGAAAAAGCTGGATTGAGTTTTCTGGTGAAGAGTAGGTTGTATTGAGTCTTCCGGTGGCAACTTTTTGGAGTTAGTTTTTAAAAGTTCCGTCCTTGTCTCTGACGTATTCCGGTGGCAACTTTTTGGAGTTAGTTTTTAAAAGTTCCGTCCTTGTCTCTGACGTATCTTGTATGTGAAGGGGACAGTTTGCCTGGGATGTATTGTGTAATTTGTTGTTGTAACGCATATCCACATTTTTGCCTTTGTTCATCCTTTTGCTTCATTTTAACCAAGTATGGGAACTTGTCATGTTTCTAGGAGGCTTATTGCCTCACATATCGGCATTTCGTCCTGTCCTTCGTGAGCTTACGACTTGCATTGCTTCTTGCGGGATCTTGGCTTGCGTTGCTCCGTGTGGGCCCTCTGTTTGCATTGCTTTGTGCTGCCCTCGGCTTGTGTTATTGCAGCGTGTGGGCCTTCCGCTTGCATTGCCGCGTGCGAGCTCTCGACTTGTGTCGTAGCGACGTGTAGGCCTTCTGTTTGTGTTGCCGCGTGTGGGTTCTCGGCTTGCATTGTAGCGACGTGCAAGCCCTTGGCTTGTGTGGGGGCGTGTGACTTCGTACGTCAGCCTCTTGCCTGCCTTGAGTGGTCTTACGACTTGCAAGTCTTTTCTGCTTTGAGTAGGCTCTTGTTTTCGAGCATGGGTGTGTTCCCTGTCAAAAAACGGGTTAGCTTGCCACGGGTGGACCCACAGGCTTTATGCCTATCGTAGACGGATCTGCGGATTAAGGTCGAGGTCTGCTGCGGATGAATTCACAGACTTTTGCCTGTCGTAGATGGATTTACGGACTTAGGGTCTGCTTGCCGCAGACGGGTCTAAGGGCTTTAGCCCGCCGTAGACAGATCTACGGACTTAGGGTCTGTTTGCCACAGACGGATCTACGGACTTTAGCCTGCCGTAGACGGATTTATGGACTTAGGGTCTGTTGCCGCGGATGGATCCACGGGCTTTAACTTGTCGTAGACGGATCTACGGACTTATGGTCTATTTGCCGCGGACAGATCCATGGACTTTTTTCCAGCCGGAGTACAGAGCCATCCGGACTTATGGGCTTATTGCCAGTGTACAGAGCCATCCGGACTTTAGCCTACTGCGGACGGACCTACGAGCTTATAGTCTGTGTGTCGAGGACTAGTCCTCAAGGGGCCATGGCCAAGACCAGCGAGGTGCGCACACTCGATGCGGACTGCCCCCGTGGCTTAATGTGCCGTGGACGGAGGGCTGATAGTTTGACCCGCTACAGAAGGGCATGTATAGTAGCCGAGCTATTTCGAAATCTGACCAAGTTCTGGTATGTCCGTGTCGGAAGAGCACATATTTTTGCCGCGGACGGACCAACGGGCTTAGGGTGCCATGGGCGGACCATGGGCTTAAGGGTGCCGTGGGCGGACCACAGGCTTAAAAGGCCTTGGACTAGTAGGCATGATTTGCCGTGAGCGGTCCAGTAGGCTTGGTTTGCCACGAGAGTCCCCATGGGCTTTTTAGGGGCCGTGGGTGAGTCTGGTGGGTTTGTTTGCCCGAAGCGGACCTGCTCCTACTGCTTAAGCGTATAAAAGCCTCATTTTTTTTTTTTTTTTGTGGTAGGACTTATAACATAAATGCTTACGGACTTAGTGGGTTGTGGGTGAGACCAACAAGGTGAGCCCGTGCTATGATTCCTATAGATTTGGTATATGAAAGATTGTAATTAGAATAAGTCATGATGTAATAAGTGGTAGTATAAGCCAATGATGTGTGTAAGTAGGTTGATATACTAGTTAAGCATTGTTAGTTAGTGTTGGCACCAATGTCGGTTAGGCTATGGTCTAAGTGCATTGTATCTTTAGATATTTTAGACTTAGCCATCTTAAGTGAATGGTAGCATAAGTATGTAAAGACTCCCTTGAAGAAATCATAACTTTGATAATGAAAATATCTCTTTTGAGATAAATTCTCTCTCTCATCTAACTCTTTCTCTTTTTTCTTATTTCCTTTCACTTCTCTTCTCATCTAAGCTCTCTTGGATTCTATCCTTCCCTAGGTTATGATTTGAGATTATAGCTCGATCATAACAATTGGTATCAGAGCCTCATTTGGCTTCCAAATCAAACGTGATTTGATATCAAATATGTTTGATTTTATTGCAAGTGGATTAGGAGTTCAATTTTGAATTCTTGATTGATTAATATCAAGTTCTTGAGTTCTTGATCAAGAGTGTATCTGAAAATTTCATTGAAACAAATAAAAAGAGGTTGAATATCAAGTTCAGTTCAGATTGTGTGGATCATTAAGCCTTGCATTGAATCAAGCCGGTGGAGGTTGCATATGGTGCAAATCTTCAGAGCTTGAATTCATTATATAGAAGCTTGTGTGTTGGCTCAAGATAAAGTGTAAATGTGCTGAGTGATCTTCAGACTGAGAATAGATTCTATTGGAGATCAGAACTGTGAACAAAGTGCAGTACATTGATCATATTCGAAGTCTTATTTCAGGTTCTACTTCTGGAGTTGATTTAAGCTCAGAATTGTAAGTGTTACAAACAATTTGAGTTGTGATAGTGCTGATTGAAGTTGAGCAAGATCAACTTCTGTTTGTTGCATTAATCTTTGATAATTTAGATAAAGATATTGAGCTTAATTCAGTAACTAAAAGAGCAAAGAGTTGAACAGAACTGAATTGAATTGTTGATTGAATGTTGTTGAATTCTGGAGTTTTTGAGTTGATAAGCATTGATCAAGTGTAGTTGCACTGGAATCTTGTTGATTCCATAGGAATTTACTGAATATTGAAGAGTTACTCGCTCGAAAGTGAAATCAACAACGAAATAAGAACAGAATCGCAGAAATCTGACTTCATTCTTAAGGATTGTGTTGAGTAGTGTGTTGAAGTCATAATTACAGTTAAAGTTCGAAACTAATTAAGATTCAGAGCCAGAATTGCTTAAGTATCGCTGTTGTTAGGGTTTGGTTTGAGTTCTCCTGATTCACGAAGTTCGATGTTAGGGTTTGATGTTCGATTATTGTCTTCGGCTGAGCAGTGACATTGATTTGTTGGTACTAAAAAGCTGATTCATTGTTGCACAGAATCCTTGACTGTGTTGAGCGATTCTTTTGTTAGTAAAGCAAGAGTAACGATAGTGCTCGTCCAAGAACCTAAACTTGAATTACAGTTCGAACTTAGCTATTGAAGAAGGAAATGTTGCTGCAAACAGGGAGAAGATAGCTGATAGAGTTAATCAGAAATTACAAGAGTTCGAGGAAAAGATGTCCAATCAATTAAATCAACAATTGCAACGGTTTGAAGAGAAATTAGCTGAATTCAGTAAGCAATTCAGCAGAAAAAATGTGTCCAATGCCACAAAGAAATTGCAAGTCCACATTGAGATTCTAACCATTAGAATGCTGAGTTTGAACCTAACTTTTCGAAACGAGATTGAAATCAATTTGAAAGTTTGCCTTAATCAAAATAAGTGTTTTTCAAGTAAAAGATTGAGATAACTAGAAAGGCCATTGGTGATTTATGAAGGAAGCGTTCCGGAATTCTTACTCATTGAGAAAAGCAAGTTATTCCTCGAAAAGCAATATATGTTAGAGAGTATTCATGTGGGAAAAACTAGGTTGGTGTTTCGGTATGTGGAAAGATTTGGAGCATCGACTTGGATTAAAAGAATGTTGAAGAAAGTAAGGAAAAAGGAGTATTTGAGCTAGTGTGATTCAAAAGCTGAGCAAGTTAAAGTAACTATTGGAAATCAAGAAGATAGTACTGCAAAGCACTCGATTTCTATTGGGAAACGATCAGTTGCTGCTGTAGAATCATCAAATGAAGTAAAAAAATATGCTATTTGCTTCTCTATGGCTTGCGGTTACGCCAATTCAGAACCATAAGTATGCAAGTAGTATTCAGTTGGAGGATTTGCATGATCATGTGGAATTGCTTCCTTCTTTGAGTGGAGAGAAGGCTTATCCAAGTACAACCATGGTTGTAAGACCTCCTCCTGAGCCGGGAGAAGGAACTTGTAAGCTAAAGTCAACTAGAGTTCGCTATCAGTGGGAGAAATTGCAAGAACTGGTTGATCTATGTTCTTTTTCAAGTAGAGTTGTGACTTATCAAAGTGCAAACTCTTATAACAAGCTTCCTCCTGATTTGGGAAAACAAAGATCATGACTGTAAGGAGCTAAAACAAGTAGCTTTGTGTTATGAATGCAAGAATCCAAGGCATGTGCGGGTGGAGGTTGTGAGCTGTGTTCTATGCTGCTGCTGATGTGCTGTTGCTATTTTGCTGTTTTGGCGCCAATATTGGGTTTAAAAGTTAGTTAGGTAGCTTCTAGATATTTCCTAGATATTCCTTCTCATAAGATGGTTGGTTATGTGTCTTGATTCATTGTATTAGTTGGCTTATCTTGCCTATAAATAGTGTTCAGTTGTAATTCAGATTTATTCAATGAAATTAACTATCTCTTTGAGATTAACCTTCTTGCTCGCATCTAACTCTTCTAATTTCTCATCTCCTTCACTTCTTTCTCATCTCATATTCTCTTAATCTAGCTTACATTTGTGAATCTATCATAAACGTAACAATTGGTATCAGAGCCTCGTTTGGCTTCCAAATCAAACGTGATTTGATATCAAATATCCTTTGATTGCATTGCAATTTGCTTAAGAATTCAGTCCTGAATTCTGTTGTAGAATTGTAGAGAAAAATGCTTGAAAAACACATAAAAAGAGTTCAATTGTAGATCAGTTGTGAGTCTTTGAATTCAAGCTTGTGTTGATCACATTGTTGACAGTTAAACTGCATAATTCGGTGATTGAAGAGCAGGCTAGTTGATCGTATACGTGTTCAGATTCGAGAGCTAATTGCAGTACTTTGGTCACAATTAGTTGAGCATCAACTTCTGTTGCTGCATTGTTCTTGTTGAATTCAGTAAGCTTAAGTGATACAAATTGATCAATTATACTTGATCACAATCAAAAGATAAAAAAACAAGCTGCATTGAGGATTAATTCAGATTCTCCATTTCAGAAATTGAGGTTGAGGTAACTGTTTTTCTGAACTACAAGATACACTCGATCCGAATAGGTTTTGTTGCCAAATTGTGATGAAATTGCGTTGATAAGCTTAGAAGTGGTGAGAATTCATCAGAACCTGCGTGTGATTCTTAAGAAATATATGTTATTGAGTGGAGAAGTGTTAGGCGAAATTCTGACAGCGAAGCAAAAGTCTGACAGTGAACTAGGAAGCGAAAATTATTGAAATCCGATTTCGTTTGTGAAGTTCACTTTGAGTATTGTGTTGAGGACTTGATTGCAAGTTAGAGTCGAGCTTAATTCAGAAGTGTAAGTCGAATTACTCGACTAACATTGCGGTTAGGGTTTGTTCGAGTTTCCTATGTTCGAAGTTCACCGGTTAGGGTTTGGAATCGGCTGTGATTCTTAAAATTGATCTTAAAATTTTAGAAAATTGCCGATCTTAACAATTTGTGCTGCTGTTTATTCGAAAATCATTCAGATCAATTCACAGTGTGAAGTTTAAGAGCGAATTATGGATGGTAGTGATGCAACAGGTTCGGATATGCTTACGGTTGCATATTTGGACAGTAAGTTGAAGCAAGTTAGCGCTGAAATATTACAATATCTGAAGCAGCAAATCAATGGTAAGGTTGATTAGCAAGTTCAATCGATTGAAGTAGATAGATCGGATCAGGTCGTTCTTCAATCACAAGAATTGGAGGATAGGTCTAACGTGCATCGGGATCAGCATATGGAGCAACTTGAAGTGAAATTAGCTGAGATTCGAGAACAATGTAGAAGGCCAAACTCTTCCGCAGTAGCTGAAGTGCACAATGTGGAGCCACTTAACGTAGTTGAAGAAGAATTGGATCAAGCTAATGCCGAAATTGATGAACACGAGTTGGATGAACCTGAGATTGAACGAGATGACCATTATGAAGACTCTTTGCTAGAGTTAGAGTATTTTGAAGAGGATGAGCTACAGCATAACATGCTTCAGGAATGGGAATACGATTTTCTTGTCATGGGAATGATAAAGAATGCAAAGAGTAAAGTGAAGAAGAATCATCTTAACGACGCATTGAAAAATTTTTGGGAAACAAGGAAGAATTCAAAGAAGAAGTTGAAGCGTAAGGTTGTGTTTCAGCCTAAGAGGTTTGATGATCAACAGGAACTAACTCAAGAGGCTGCTCTTACTGATGTATATGCTGGTATACAAGAGTCAGATATGTATGTTGGTATTCACGGAATGGTTGCAGCAGAATCTGTGATGCCAACTGAAAAATTTGATGCCGTTGCTGAGATATCACTTAAAACATCCCCAAATCTGTTAAGTATTACTCCTTGGCAAGCTTATATGCAGAATCGAAGCATCTTCACTGCTGAGTAATGTTATTCTGTTGGGGAATCAATGGTTGCGGCTGCAGTGTCATCAAATTCAGATCTGAGTATACTTAAGTTCACCTTTGGGCATGCTGGAATGCTAACTCAGGACCAGAACAACATCAACTTGGATGCTTTATAAGGTCTGTTGTGTTGGGTAAATGATTATGAATATATAGTGGCTGAAATGCACTATCGGCACGCCGATCGGCAAGTTCGGAATGATCTATTTCTTCATTTAAGTAGAATTGTGACTTATCCAAGTGCAAGTTCTTATGATAAGTTGCCCCCTGATCCCGGAGAAGACTCCCAAGATTATATGAAGCTGAGAGGAGTCGAATTTTTTGTTGAAAAGACACACTCGAGCTGCAAGAGTGCGCCTTAAGGTCCACAACAAACAAAGCTGGGTTCCTTTGCAAGCAATTGAGTTGAAGGTTGTGTCCCAAGGTTGTAGTGTGGGAAGACAGATCTCTGATCAGATCCACATTAGTACCATAGGTGCTTTAAAGGATATAGTTGATGATGGCAAGTCCTTTGAACCGGGAGGGGATGAATCACAAGTGACTGGAGAAGCTTGGCAACAGGTGCTGCTGTGTGATGATGAACAATTTAGTGCTAATGCAAGAAATGGTGGACAAATGGTAATGGCTGTGAGTCATGATGAAGTTAATATCAAAGAAAGCCTTGAGGGAAAGGATTTTACATGTTGCAAGCTGCATATTTCAGATCAAGTCATTGTAGTCCCAATTGTTACAGAATTGGTGTCATTGAAGTTCCAATTGATACAAAAGCTTTTTCTTGAAGGAATGGTAATTGCTGCTAGTTGTTTGAGGAGATATGGATGGCTTGAAGCTATGTTAGGCTGTTGGTATGACCTCAAAGCTGGTGCACAAAGCCAAGTACAGCCACGGACAATGGCACCTGGACATTGGAACAATCAGCAGTTAGGAAATGCTGACCAGATTCAGAACCTGAACATGTTTGGGTGATCTGTTATGGTTGTTTTGAATGGAAAAATTATATGAACAAGCTTCAATACTTTCTCAATGTGTGGATGAAGGAGTACAACAAGAGAACAAAGGTAATTCCAGCTGAAAATATTTTACATTTCAGCAGTGAAGCTCAGGGTGGATTTCCTCTGGATCTGAAATTAGTCTCAGTAACATTGGGGTGTCATTTGTGTCCTGATCTATGGTTCATCTTCAAGACGGATAACAGGAACTCAATTGTGACCCATGAGTACTTAATTTGGTGGAGCAAAGGTTCAGAATGTAAAGCCAAAGTCACAAGTGCTCAATTGATCAAGTTGGGACAACAAGAATGCAAGATGGCTGCTGAAAATTCTTGGGGAATTTTAATTCTTTCACTGTCAGCTGCATATCGGGTGTTAAGTACACTCATGGATGGTTTAACTGTGATCTTGAGAAGTCTTATGAACTTGCGGAAGCTGGGAAGCTTCTTGATGAACCCAACACGAACTGGAATTGATGGTAGTAGTAGTTACAGATTGCTTCTTTCTCTGGTGATCACTTTGGGCTGCACTTGGGACTACCGACCAACAATTTTCGACACTTGGTTTGAGAATGGGAGGCCTCCTGAGATGTTAAGGGACTTCATGTGCAGTCTTATGGGTTTAATGACATTTAAATTCAGTTATGCGGCATTTTACAAGCAGAATTACAGTGCTGCTACTGCGGTTAATGATTCTCTGCAGCAATACCAGGTCCTGAGATGTATTAACTGCATCAAGAAGTATCTTGGAGGTGTTTTTGATGTCTGGTTTGATCAATCCAGACCCCCTGAAGAGGATTATATATTCAAGCACAAACATTTTGTAGCAACAAGAGACATACTCATGTATTTGCTGCATTTTGGAGTTAGTTCAGCATGGGTCCGTCTCAGTTGCAACAGATTTCAGCAGGTCCAGTTATAGTGCCATTCAGTTCTTGATCTGCACGGGTTACATACATGTTCTTGCTGTTGTATGCGATTGCAAGGCAGCCAGCACACTCAAGGTGTCTTCTATTGCATAACAAGTGAGTTTCAAGTGCAGATAGAATACTTCAGATGGTTGCTCAGTTGCAAGACTTCAGCAAGAAGTTCAACACTTCATAAGCAAGGAGTTCAACTATCTTTTCATAAGCTAAGTGATCTACATTGTTACAACTCTCTTCCATTCTTGAGGACAAGAATGTTTTCAAGGGAAAGGGATTGTTATGAATGCGAGAATCCAAGGCACGTGCGGGTGGAGGTTGTGAGCTGTGTTCTATGCTGCTGCTGATGTTCTGTGGCTGTTTTGCTATTTTGGCGCCAATATTGGGTTTAAAAGCTAGTTAGGTAGCTTCTAGATATTTCCTAGATATTCCTTCTCATAAGATGGTTGGTTATGTGTCTTGATTCATTGTATTAGTGGCTTATCTTGCCTATAAGTAGTGTTCAGCTGTAATTCAGATTTATTCAATGAAATTAACTATCTCTTTGAGATTAACCTTCTTTCTCTCATCTAACTCTTCTAATTTCTCATCTCCTTCACTTCTTTCTCATCTCATATTCTCTTAATCTAGCTTACGTTTGTGAATCTATCATAAACGTTACACTTCATTGGTGAAATGTGTTAACCAATCTGCTAAAGTGCATTCTAAGGTTCAGCAGAAGCAGGGCCTTAATTCTGGACAAGTAATTGCACTGTTGGTTGTATCCAAGCTGGGTAACATGTTGAAACAGAAGTTTGTTCTGGTCAAATTCAATATAGTTGGTGTTCACACTGTTGTGTGTGATATTGGAAGACCCCCTAATGTTTTGGAGTTAGGATATTCAATCATTCACTCATAGAAAAAGGTGAAGATGAAGATTGTGATTGGACTCTCCTTCAAATTTGAAATTATAATGTTTGGTGTTGAAGTGGCAAGTAATTTAAGTTCTAAGCTGGTTCTATATGGTATTCAAGCTAAGGACAAGGAAATATCCCAATGGTACATCCAAATGTAAGACCTCCTGAAGTAGATCGTTTGGTGAAGTCACATTGGTGGTTGTAGCATAAGTGTAAGGTTGAAAGCATTGAACAGATAGCTGGATGGTTGGGAATTTGCCAGTGGTTTGAGAAACATTTAGAAAGGATCTATGACATTAACCTTGAAAGCTGTAACATTCTTTTAGTGCTGGAAATTGTGAGCAAGGTTGGGAGGTGTAAGAGAGGTTTAAACATGATTGAAAGGGTTGAAGAATGGACAATTGAATTGTCCAAGTATACAACCATCACATGTGAGTGGGTGCTTGACCGTGGCAATTTTCTGGGCATAAATTATGAGCATTGTGAGTTGTTTATCCATCTTGTTATCATTTTTGATGCAAGTTCGGGAAGGGCTCAGTGGGGTGTTGTCATAGTGCACTTAGGTTCAGTAAGAGATCAGGTTTTCTGCTGTGAATTCTTCATGTCTGCATTGTTACCAACAGCACTGGATCAACAACTAGAAGCAAGACTTCTAGATGAACTTCAAAAGCTTTTAGCTTGTCACAATGTTAACAGCGTGGGTGATTGCTGCACCAGACTACACAGACCAAGAATTGAGGATGGTATTGCCCATAGGAAGCTTGTGATTCACTTTTGGAGTCATGAGGACCTCGGGTGCCTTAGTTCCATTAAGAGGCTCTTTCCAAGCAGCAATGGAGCAAAGATTCGCAAGGCCTACTGCAGCATCCATCTTGGGTTTGTTGAGAAGGCAACCAAGGGCTCGGAATTTAGATTGGAAGCTGCAGGTTTTGTGTATCAGCTGATACACTCTAATTCCTCAGCAGTAGGTAGCTGTTAAGGGGCTATTCCAGGTGCAGCAAGGTTATTTACTAGCATGTCAAAGAGGAGTACAAGCGGATTCGAAGCAGCTGCTTTTAATCATCGGTGCTTGATTTTTGCAACAAATTGAAGTGCGGCAAGACTATTCGCAACAAAAAGGCTCAACAATGTAATTGCTGATGTTAATGTTTGGCTGATTTGGAGTAATATGGGTAGACCACCAGAGGTGAACTCTCCAAATCAGGCACAAGACACTGTTAGCAAAATAGTCCTTGAATTGGTGAAGTACAAGGTTGTTTTGAGGTTCCGTTGGTCTCATGGATTGGTGTATTTCGCAATCATACTTAAGCTCATGAATAAGGAGCCAAAGTATGAACACAGGAAGTAGGAGGAGACCCAAACAAGAGTTGATGACGTTGTGGAAAAACTGGAAATTGTGTACTGCAAGATTAACAACTTCAATGGGAAGACCCATGTTGTCTCTTCAACAGATGCAAGCATTGAGGGCAGAGACAAGACACATACTTAAGGTTTAACAATTGACAACAGGACCATGGTTGGAATTACTCTAATATCGGCATCAACAAGTCCTCTTCAGCTGCAAAACTTCAGCTTTCTGATGGTGTCTTCAGCTGCAGATTTTAATATTTTAATACTCATTATTTCAGATGTTCTCTTTAACAGCTAATTTCAACAAGGATTTTTCTACATTAATAAGTGTTCTTCAAAGTTCAACTCTCTTCTTAGATTCTTGAGGACAAGAATCTCTTAAGGGGGGGGGGGAGGGGGGGGGGGGGGGGGGGGAGTATTGTTATGATTCCTATAGATTAGGTACATAAAAGATTGTAATTAGAATAAGTCATGATGCAATAAGTGGTATATAAGCCAATGATGTGTGTAAGTATGTTGATATACTAGTTAAGCACTGTTAGTTAGTGTTGGCGACAAAGTCGGTTAGGCTATGGTCTAAGTGCATTGTATCCTTATATATTAATCTTAGCCATCTTAAGTGATTGGTAGTATAAGTATGTAAAGACTCCCTTGAAGATCATTACTTTGATAATGAAAATATCTCTTTTGAGATCATTTCTCTCTCTCATCTAACTCTTTCTCTATTTTCTCATTTCCTTTCACTTCTCTTCTCATCTAAACTCTCTTGGATTCTATCCTTCCCTAGGTTATGATTTGAGATTATATCTCGATCATAACAGCTCGCTGCGGCCGGCCCTCACGGCTTAAGCGTTCATGCCGAGGGTTTTGGAAGGTCTTACGGCATAAACGTTTACTTGTTTTGGATTTTGATGTATTTGCTGACCATGATCGTTGATTTGATCATTTATGTATACATACTTTGTACTTATGTTTTGTTCTTGTCTTGTCCGATTTTCTGGAGTTTGATTTTTTGGTCAAATATGTTACATGTATTGTATGTATTTTTATTTATATGTTCCCTTCTTATGCGTGGCGTGTCGCCTGCCTCGGACGGGGCTTACGGTTCAAGTGTTGGTGCAGATTTGCGGCTTGTATTGATGTTTCACCTGCCTCGTGCTGGCTTACGGTAATATGTAATGGTACTTGGGATACCTGTAAGGTGCCGGGGGCTAAAAGCCCACTTGCGATCTTTACACTTAAACAAAAAGAAATTATGGTGAGTTTGAAAAGCTTCCCCCTAAGGGGTGACCCGAGTCTGCAATGCTTTTATGGCCTGTGAATCAGGGCGAATGTGGTGGTATCATTTATTAGTTTTTCCTTTTCAATCTTATCACGTCAATCGCCACGCCTCCCATTCGCAAACTCCCCATGGGGGCTTATCATACATCCAAATCCCCTCAATTACGGACTCAGACTCATGATGGGTGACCAAGGTCCCCGAGTCTTAGCAATCCATTTGCTAAGGGCCACTTCTAAGTTCTGCTGTGCTATATACGTTCGAGTCCTTTATAACTCCCACGGACGAATTGGCCGGTAGATAGGTGTGTTTCTAGACCATTTTTATCGCTCTTTAAGGGTGTTTTGGCTTTAGATAAAGCATGCCTGCTAATTGTTTAACGTAAGACGAGTAGAATAGTTTTATTTTCTTTTTTTATATTTATTATAAAAGAGTTCTCCATCATCCTGAATGAGGGGGGATATCTGGGCTGGTCATAACTCGGGACGTGACGCCCCTGTATTAGAGACCCTTGATTCCAGGTAGCTGCCTGATGGTCCGTAATATGTTGTCGGCCAACTTTTGGACGAGGTGTGCAAATCAGGGCATGATCCCCTATGGGCTTGGGACCCATGATTCCAAGTAGCCATTGTAGTATTTAGTCAAGGCTTGGGCTGTATGCAGTCGTAAATAGTTGTTGTCTGGTATGCGAGTCAGGCTGAGATACATCTCAGTTCTCAGACGTCCTTTTCTTGCCTTCTTATACGAGCGCTGTTTAATAGTTGTTATCAAATGGTTTTTGGTCGCGAGAGATTTGATGTCAACTAACTAGGGGATTTGATATATACCTACGTGTTTGTTAATACAGGAGGTTAGGTAAGAGTAGAGAGGTTCAGGTTTTCCCCTTGTTCGGACAATCCCTCAGGAGTGGATGTATCCATAATGAGTGGGCGGATGCTCAATTAAGACTGCATGCATGCTCTGGTGATATGTGGCGATCAAGGGGTGATTTCGCA
Source organism: Simmondsia chinensis (assembly GCA_018398585.1). Taxonomy (NCBI): domain Eukaryota; kingdom Viridiplantae; phylum Streptophyta; class Magnoliopsida; order Caryophyllales; family Simmondsiaceae; genus Simmondsia; species Simmondsia chinensis. The sequence goes on along the minus strand of JAGTTD010000013.1, from coordinate 17,362,820 downwards.
GCTTCGTGCATCGCCCGCTAAGGCGCGCGCATGAAGGCGCGTGCAAGGTCAGACGGGGGCGGGTCCGGTGGCAATACATTAGCCGGTGCCTCCACTTCCTGGTGGTGGTACCCGCTGGTGATTCTGGCGGCCGCTTGAGGGTGAAAATCGAGAGAGAGGGAGCTAGGGTTTTTTTGGGGTTGTTGGGTTCACGTAGGTCGTGGGGACTTCTCCGGTAAGCCCATCGCCGGTGCCTTGTCCTTAGTGGTTCGCCTCTTTCTCCTCATCCTTTTGGTGGTGGTCCGGCAGTCCCTGGTGGCTGTGCGACGGTTGTGGCCGGATTTTCTCTCTCCTCGTGATTTCTCTCTCTTCGCAGTCTCTCTCTTCGTTTTGGAGCTAACACACGTAAGTCCTCTTTTGCTCTTTACTGGTTGTTGCTGCTGGGTGTTGGTGGCCGGATTTCGACCGGTCTTGATCGATGTGCGGGTGTTGTCGGCGCCCGGTGAGAGTTGTGGTTGAAAACCCTTACTTTTTCTAGGGGTTTTTTTTTTCCTTTTTTTGGCTTGTGTCACGCACCATGGCTAAGGTGCGTGATGCTGCTGCGTTCGATGTGGGTGCGGGCTTGATAGTTGGTGCGGGTGACCCGACTTCACCCACATGGGCGGATCGGGTGCGTTCCTCGGATCATAACACGCTACAATATATTCGTCCTATTCTTGTTAACAGTAAACCTGTGGGAGTTGTTCCGCGCGGGGCTTTTGAGTCTGGTAACGAGAAGTGGGACTTGCATATTCTCGTGCCCATGAGATCGCTGCCTTCCTATGGGGTGAGAAAGGTCTTGAATGTGTCCTTTCTGATGGCGAGGTTTACTACTTTCGGTTTAGAACTAAGGCTCAGGCTGAGAGTGTTCTTATTGGTGGTCATTGGTTCTTCAAGGGCGTATGCATGTCGCTCCAACTTTGGAGGGAGGGCATCACGATGCAGAAGAATTGTCAGACTGCCCCTTTTTGGGTCCGTATATCTGGACTTCCCTTGACCTTGTGGAAGCCTATTGGGATCAGTGTTGCTTGTAGTACGATTGGTCGACCTTTGTTCATGGACAAGGTCATTGCTGATTGCACTCAGCTTGGTTATATCCGGGTCTGCGTTGAGGTACAGGCCCCGTAGGAGACCTCCATTGATGTGAATGGGATGCTCTAAAGTTGAATATTACGTGTGAGGCTATGCCGATACGATGCCCAACTTGTTTGGTCTTTGGGCACGACTGTTCACCACTTGGGGCTCGTGAAGCCCCTACTATGGCGGCACCGGTACTAGGGTGTAAAAAGAAGAAGAAAAACAGGAAGAAAAAGGGTACCGAGGCTCGGATCGGTGCGCCGGTGGCCCCGCCGGGGGACGGCGAGGCTGTGGCGGTGTGTGGTGAGGCTGGCACTGGTGTGAGGGGTGCTGGTGGTGGTGTCGTGCATCACCAGGGCATAGGAGGAAGTCGGTGGTTAGGGATGTGAGAAACGGGGCCGCCCCCCCTGCTGCTGCTGTTGGGCCTCAAGCTGGAGGAGGCCCGCTTCGTGTGGTTGGGCGTGGCCCAGCCCACGGGAGGAGAGGGGGGGTACGCGACCTCATCACGGGCCCGATTTAGGACTCGTCCCTTATCAAGGGGCCGTGAGTCCCTTGGCCCAAAATGGTGGGCAACCACACGCCACCTCAGCTGCGGTTGCAGTTGGTCTGCCCTGCAGCCCGATCTTGGATGGTGGAGGACGAGTAGCATTGGCCTCGCCCACAAAGTCGCCTCACGAGGTGAGCCATGTCCAACCCACTAGCAGGTCCCGCTCTAGCTCGGTTTCTTTTGGAGTACCGGTGGATCACTCGCCTGAGGACTTGGGACGTGCTTTGGTTCCTTTCGAGGTTGAGGAGGCTCAGGGGGCTCTTGTCGGGCCCCTCGCTTGTGTTGAGAGTCGTTCGTCTGCTGCTACTTTTGAGTCGTTGAACCCCTTTGAGTTACTAGCTGAGGAGCGAGCGAGTGATACGTCCACATCGGAGTGTGCATCGCAGTTGACTCCTATTGCTCATCGTACTAGCTCTGCGGCGGCCTGTGCGGACCGTGAGGGCCATGGTGCGCTTTAGTCTCCAGTTTCCATGATTGGATGCTGGAATGTGAGGGGGTTTAATAACCCCATTACTATTCGTGCTGTGCGTGGCTGGATATCCTCCAGTCGTTTGAGTTTGGTTGGCTTGGTTGAGACCAAGGCCAACCCAGTTGCTGTTGATTCCGCTGTGGCCCGTTGTGCTGAGGGGTGGCAGTTTTTGATTAGTGGGGTGCGGGTCCGTGGGTGCCGGATCATTGTTCTATGGGATCTGTCCTTCTACCATGTAGTGAGAGTGCAGGGTGGGGATCAGTATCTTACCTGCCGGGTTTCTGGTGTCCGAGGTGATGTAGACTTTACTGCTACTTTGTTTACGGCTTTAAAGAGCCGGGACCGCGTCGGGAGCTTTTTCGTTATATTCGAGGAGCCAGCATGGGCCTCCAGGAGGAGCCTTGGATACTTCTTGGAGACTTTAACGCTATCCTCAGTCCGAGTGACAGGAGAGGTGGCCAGCGCACTTGGCCTGGGCACATGGATGACTTTAGAGACTGCATCTACGATTCTGAGCTCACAGTCCCGCCTTATATCGGGCTACGATATACGTGGTCCAATGGGTTAGATTGAGACGCTCTCATTCTGAAGCATCTTGACTGGTGTTTAGTGAGTGCGGGTTGGCTGCGTTCTTTCTCCTCCTCATCTGTCGAGTTCCTTCCCCGGGAGTTATGGTTTGATCATTGTCCCTTTGTAGTTACAGGACTTGAAAAGCGCCGCACCTCGCGACTCCCATTCAAGTTCTTTAACTTTTGGGCCAACCATGAGGAGTTCCTGCCTACTGTGCGGAGGGTTTGGGAGACTAGCATTGATGGCACACCCATGTATCAGCTCACTCAGAAGCTGAAGCGACTGAGGGGGGAGCTGAAGGCCCTTAATGCTAGACAATTAGTTACATTTCAGCTCGAGTTGTGGCAGCAAGAGATGCCTAGACTGAGGGGCAACGGGCGCTTGATGATGATCCGGAGAGTATTTTACTTTGAAAGGAGGAGCGTCGTCTTTCTCGAGTGTACTCGCGATTATGTAGGGATGAGGAGGCTTTCTATCGCCAGAAGTCTCGCATCCAGTGGCTCTCCTTAGGGGATCAGGGTACCTAGTTCTTCCATAAGTCTGTCACACATCGGCAGGCTAGGAACCGAATTTCTTCCATTATTTGCACTGATGTCAGGAGGACATAAGATGACGTGGAGATCTTGGAGGCGAGTGTCTCCTATTTCCGTGGTTTATTGACAGAGCCGAGTGGGCCGCTCCGTGAGGATATTTCGGATCTCTTTCAGACCCGGCTATAAGAGGATCCGGCTAGACTGCTTACCATACCGGTTACTGATGTTGAGGTGAGAGATGCTTTGTTCTCCACTAGGGATGATAGGGCGCCCGGCCCTAATGGTTACACCTCCCTCTTCTTTAAGAAGGCTTGGGATGTTGTGGGGCCAGATGTTACTCGAGTTGTCTGGTCTTTCTTTCAGTCAGGGCGCATGCTTGGCGCCCTAAATACTACTCGCATCAGCTTGATTCCGAAGGTGGAGAATCCATCCACCTTCGCTGACTATCGCCCGATCTCCTGTTGCAATATGATCTATAAGTGTATCACTAAGATCATTGCGAACAGGTTGAAAGGGGTTCTTCCTCACCTTATTGATGACTCGCAGTCCGCTTTTGTACTTGGCCGGAGGATATCTGACAGTATTATGTTGGCCCAGGAGCTTCTGCGTGGCTATCACCTTCAGACGCCGTCACCTCGATGTGCTCTGAAGGTTGATCTTCGTAAGGCTTTTGATACGGTGCGCTGGGAGTTCATTCTCACTGCTATTCGATGCATGGGTATTCCCAAGGTTATGATTCGATGGGTGCGGGAGTGCCTTTCCACAGCCATATTTTCAGTCGCCATTAATGGTGAGCTTCAGGGGTTCTTTGGCACGAGCAAAGGTATCAAGTAGGGAGATCCTCTCTCACCCTACCTTTTTGTTATTGCCATGGAGGGCCTACAGGGTTTGCTACGCCGTGCATCTTCTGATCCGAGGTTTCGCTTTCACCCACGTTGCCAGAGTACTAGCCTTACTCACTTGTGCTTTGCAGATGATCATATGATTTTCAGTGAGGCTGATGAGGGTAGTGTTTCGGTCATTCGGGAGGCATTAGATCGATTTGCTGCACTTTCAGGGCTATCCTCGAATGCAGCAAAGAGCACCGTCTTCATTACCGGGGTTGATCCTGAGCTTCGACAGTCTATTCTTGACATCTTGGGGTTCAGATTGGGGCAGTGCCCGGTCAGATATTTGGGGGTGCCGCTCATCACGACGAGGCTTCAGTTCATTGACTGCAAGCCTTTATTAGACCGCATCCTTGCCCGCATTCAGCTATGGACATCTCATTCCTTATCTTATGTCGGCCGTCTGCAGCTCATCCGATCGGTTCTGTTTTCTATTCAGGTCTTCTAGTCATCTGTCTTCATCCTTCCAAAGCTGATGATCCAGAAGATTGAGTCGACTCTTGCTGCCTTCCTGTGGAAGGGCACTTCTTTGGGCCCTGGCAGGGCCAAGGTCTCCTGGTCGTATATCTATTATCCCCGTCGGGGGGTGGTCTTGGGATTCGACTTTTGTGCGAGTGGACCCAGGCTTCTCTTATGAAGCATATCTGGGTTCTGCTCACTGATCGTGACTCTCTCTGGCCTCGGTGGATCCATGCCAACCGACTCCAGGGGAAGTATTTCTGGGATATTCGGCCTTGAGGTTCGATTCCATGGTCGTGGAGGAGCATCCTGGGTGTTAGATCGTTGTGTGCTGGGGCCTTCAGGCACATTATTGGTGACGGACGTGATACAGCGCTGTGGTCTGACTACTGGTTGCCGTGCGGACACTTAGAGGGGCGATTCACATTCCGCCGCCTTCATTCCACTGGTCATCGATTGGGCTCTCGTGTTTCTGACATTATTGAGGGTGATCAGTGGCGCTTCCCTCAGGATATTGCTGAGCTGCTGCCTATCTGGGATTCTGTTGACTTCAGGCCCCGGCCGGGGGAAGCTGATAGTGTGCGGTGGATGGGTGACCCATCTGGGGTCTTCTCCACTAGATCGGCTTGGGAGATGATCCGTAGCCGGAGGGAGGAGGACCCCATCCACCCTCTCCTTTGGTTCCAGCTTCATATACTGAGATATTCCTTCATCCTTTGGCTCGCCTCCTGTGAGCGGCTTTGGACTTCTGACAGATTGCTGAGGCATAGAGTGCGGGATGTTCGGGCTACTTGTGTGCTGTGTGGGACGGATGATGAGTCGCACAGTCATCTCTTCTTGAGCTGCAGCTTCTCTGCTACTGTCTGGTCCAGGGGGTCTTCTCGCACCTCTGTCGCATGGCCTTTGCTTCCTAGGCATGGGCTAATTCAGTGGGCCGCTACCAGGCTTCGTGGTCGCGGGGTGGATCGGATACTTGCCCGCCTTTGTCTCTTTGAGACGGTTTACATTCTCTGGTACGAGCGTAACCTGAGGATTTAGCGCTCCCAGTCCAGGCCTTCTGCAGTTGTCGCTGAGGAGATCACAGGATTGGTTTGCAGCAGTCTTATTACAGCTCACACGCTTCGCGGTGCCCATCGTCACTCACAGCTGTTACAGAAGTGGGGGATTGAGCATTAGCTTTGTTTTTGCATTTTGTGCTTTGCTTTCTTGTTGTTTGGCCGTGTTGGCCTTTGATACCGATGTTTGATTCTTTCTTTATTTGATACCGATGTTTGATTCTTTCTTTGGATTGATTCTTTGATGTAGTCCTTAGGCCTTTGCTTCGGGTATGTCCCTTGTAGACTTGTGCATATATTTTTTCATATATATGATATTCTCACACTGATTTACCAAAAAAAAAGGATGCTCAATTAAGAAACTAGCGCGAGGTGGGGAGCCGAGCTCCTTAGTTAGGGAGAATAAACTGCGTTCAGTGATTCACATCTAGTAATGCGGCGAGTGGTGGTTCTTGTCAAAGTTAGTTCACAATGACTCGTAAAAATCAGTGACGATCAAGTAAAATCAATTTTGACCCAATTTATTGATGATAACTAGGGCCAGTTGACTTTGTCTTTGACGCTCAAAACTGGCTAGTTTCAACCAATCCACCCTATCAATTCTAGTTAATGCATCAAGGGCCGGTTAATAGAAGTTAACGGGCCCAATACTAGTGAGATAAGGTTAGACAAAATCAAACACATTTTAGCAACTATGGGTGTGGCCAAACTTAATCAAATTTAGTCATACCCGACCGAGGCGAGACATGTTAAGTCCAGTACCGAGCATTGTCAAGCGGAGTTTGTCGCTTTTGCTTCTTTTCATCTACGATGCAAGTGTCTATCTTTGGTACACAAAGCACTCATGTAATTCATTAGATCATGTCAAATCAGAAATCGCAGGTTATTAAACCACTCAGTTCAATGCAATCAACAGAGGCATTTCTCGTCAGATGTTATCATGCGATTCATCTCATCTTAGCTAGTATTGAAAAAGGTTGATATAGTTTTGTCGCTCCTTATAAGAGGACTTAACAATTTGTTAATTTTGATCGCAATTTATTTTGTTCGTTTTTCCGTTAACAACGTCAAATGTTGTCTAGCTCGTTTCTCGCCATTAGGTGGTTCACAAACACATGCTCATTCTTTTAATGGGGAGGCTTGTCTTGAACCTCTCTTTTTTCCTTTTCTTTTATTGCTTTTTGTTTGTTAAATTCAAGAATGGGAATTTGTAATGACTCACCCTCTGGCAAGGCTTTGACTTATATTTGTCGATTCACAATAGTGGGCTTCTTCCCCATGCCGAATGGGGGGATGTATTTTGCCCAGACCTGTCTCGGGACGCGTTGGCCCATGGGTCCGAGATGCTCGATTTTGGGTGGTTGCCCACTTTTTTTTTTTGTCTATGTTTGCAAGTAACTATGTTTGGGATTTTCGTAAAATCTCATTGTAGCTCGAATTTGGTCAAACCTATCTAACTCACTCAAGCCCGGTGAAGCCAATCAAGATCGGTCAAAGGAGGTCAACGCCGCTCAAACTTGGTCAAAGTTGGTCAAACCGTGTAAAAATCAGTCTACTTTGGTGAAATTCGTTTGAAACCGATTCAATTTGACCGAAATCGATTTAACATGACAAAATTGTAGGAAATCGTTAAATTTTGGTCGGCTAATTCGAATATTTATCGCGAAATTCTATTTTATCTCCATTTTACCTCTTTAACTTTTAGCTTTATTTCAGGCATGTTTCGTTGGTTTATACCTAGCTTAAAAAGGGGACTTAAGCAAAATATTTGGCAGGCAAGATGAAATAGCTAAAGGACAGCTATCAAAGATGCAAAAATATGCAGGAAAATCCGTATTTGATGGGAGATTGATAGTGAAATATTGGGAGTATAAAATTTTAACCTTTTAGTGCGATAGTAATCCTTAAGATTTAACTTCAATAGAAAGTAGTAAAAATTAGCAACATGTATCAATTTTAACATTACTTGAAGTATTTAGCTCCTACTTTCACTATTTTAATTATGTCGTTATAGCTTATGTCTCCCATTATTTATTTATGTTTTGCATAAGTAAATTGGTGAGGTGTACCAGTTTCGAGTGATTTGTAGAAAAGCAAGGGAAATGCGAGGTCCCACCATCTTTCATTTCCTTTCCCATAGACAGCGCCAACTGTTTTGGTACAGTAATTTGAGGTTCTTGGTTAGAAGAACCGAGTCTCAAGCTCTTTGGGAAAGGGGGCAGGACTAGCACCGGACTTGACCTGCGAGATGAACAAACTGGTCAGAGGGACGCCCGTGGGGGACCTCTCCGATGCTTAAGTCAGTATATGTTTGAGAAATAATGACAATAAATAGGAAATAAGTAAATGTAACGACAGGGACCCATTGGCGAGGCCCATGGCAGACCCCCTTCAGTGCTTAAGTTAGGGTTTATCCTAGAAAAGGCGAGAATAGATAATAAATAAATATATATAATGACATACTTAGCTCGAGTTGAGTAAAGAAAATACGATACCTTGTGTAACTCGGGGTAGAGCTCCAGGTAAAATAGAGAAATAATATACCGTGTAAAGAGGGGGAGTCGGACCGCAGGGGCATTGCATGTGGTGATTTTGGAGGTGGTCTTCGGCTCAAGGCGGGTGGCGTCGATGTTGACACAAGCTTGGTCAGATCCCAGCACCTTGAGAGGTCTCGGCTTCAGCCCTCATGGGGCGTGCTTCAAGTGGGGGAGAGAGAGAGAGTTCGGGGGTCCTTTTGGGGGAGACAGAACTTGCTTCCTTGCTTCTTTTTTACAATGGAGGGAGAGATAGAAATGGTGAAGAGAGAGAGTGTGGTGAGGAGAGAGAATGTGAGGACAGAGAGAGGGGGTGGCGTGAGAAGGAGAGAAGGGGGGGGGGGGGGGGAGAGAAAAATGTAGGTGAAGGGAGAGAGTGTGTAGGGATGTATCAATGTGTAAATGTGTGAATGTGTATGGGGGCTAGAGCCCTATTTATAGGGTGGCTAGGCTTCCGAGAATGGGTCTCCGGAGATGTGTCCGATGGGTCTTTGGGGGTGCGTCTGACCGAAGCCGCTTCCGGGGCTTCGGGAGGCGTGTTTGCCAAGAGCCGTGTCTGGGGCCTCGGAAGGCATGTCAGACGAGAGCTGCATCCTTCGAAAAAGGTGTCCCTTGGAAAAGTTGTGCCTCAGAAAAGGTGTTCGGCAAGAGCTGCGTTGGGGACCTTCGGAAGAGGTGCTTCTCGGAGGGGGGTGTCCTTCGGTAGAAAGGTGTTCCTCGCAGAAGGTGTTTGGCAAGACTCTTTGGGTTTTGAGCATCAAGCTGTCGTCCATCTGAATCGTGGTGTCGTGTAGTAGTTGTTGCTCGGCTAGCTCTTGGAGGAGGGCATCTCAGGGCAAGATGCTACGGTGTCCGGGGGCTACGCGTTAGTCCGTTAACGCGGTGCCCGGAGGCCCCGTGTCATCCATTTGTTGCGGTTCATGGGGGGCCACGTGTCGATTTTTTCCGGATGTAATTTTTTGGTCCTAACAATAATGAAATTCTAGTATATATATATTGGAATTGAGGACTAATTTGTAGTCTTAAAATATTTGTCATAATGCTATAAGCATTCAGTATTAAATATCAATTATAAAGAAAATTAAGTGAATTGTCTATATTCAATGAGGGAAGCTACGATTAGTGTTGGTGTATTTTCAAACCAAAGTGTTTCGAATATGTATTTGATGTGTTTCAGGAATTTGTGTGTCGACACACAGATTCTGTGTGTCGACATACAGTCGTACAGAACCTAGAGGCGGCATTTGTGTGTCGAAACATAGAGCTTTGTGTCAGCATAGAGCGGTTATGGCCGTTTCTTTGCAAGGGTATTTGTGACTTTTGAAAAATTAATTAAATATGTTTCAAATGGTGTGCCTCTTCATGAAGAGACATGTCTCTCAATAAAAAGACACTTCGGAATTTTATATAAAGCCCACCAAAGACATTTGCAAGATAAGTTTGAAAAATATCATTCTCTCTATCTTTTAAGTCTCGGTTATCGAATTTATCTATGCCCTTACTCTCACTTTGTTTTTGGGTTTCATTGTATCCCTTAGACTATTTCATTATCTATGAAATTAGTTTTAAGAAAAACGATTTGCTACGTGCCTTGAAGCCAGTGACTGATATTGATACATGTATTATTTCCCTAACAAAATTTGTGTTTTCTACAAATTGTTCTAACAATCTTAAGATTTAATTTCGTTCATGAAAATGACTTCTTTTCTTGGTGTGATTTGATGACAAACTTTATGAGATTGGAGAAAGTGATTAAGAGAGAATGAAGATGTTTTCTTAAATCCTTTTGCTATATAATTACTACGGATCATGATATATTTTCTTATTCAAAATATGTGAAAATCATGAAGTTCAAACATTCATGAGAGTTTGTATTTTATGGATGTTGATTATGCATATGATTGAGTATACATGTGGCATCAAAGCCACATTTAAGAACTCGTATTTTCTTCATTTGGGCATCATTTTTGGTGATTTATATCATGAATTTTTTTTTCAAGTGTTTTTGGATCACGTATATGTTTTGATCAAATGATATTATAGTATGACAATGTAATAATGGAATTATAATTTTGTACTACAATTATGTGCATGTATGCATGAAGAAAATATCTCTATTCGTTTTAATTTATTGTGAAGTTCATGAAAATCTGTTGTTTTATGCGCTTTTAAAAAATGAAGCATGCAATGAATGCTTTTCATGTTAATCTTTGTATTACAAATATGAATACAACATCAAAAATTGTTTCTGCATGCAAATTAAAAATCATTCTAATGACTGCCAATTATCTCGGAATTTGCCGCGAAAATTGTGCACGTGTTATTGAGAAATATGATGCAAATATACAATTACAATAAATTAATTAAAATAAAGGGGATTATATTAAATAACTGCACAAAAAGGAGATTATTTGATGTCTACATGAATTGCACATTATAATTTAAGGGGTGAAAGAATTTGCTTCCAAGAATTCGAACCCACATGCCTCCAAGAAAACATTTGTAAGGGCGGTTACCATCGATCCACATGCCCACTAATTCTCATAGACAATGAATTAATTGATAACTTGATAAAGGTATTCATGATTGTTTGAAGTCGGTAAATTTTTGGATAATAGCAAATTTGTTGTAAATATTAAATATTTTTTAGGTACAAATTTTAGAGTCGAGTTTGGATATTATTAAATATCATAGAAAATTAAAAATTATATAAAAGACATTTATATACATACATACATATATATATATATATATATATATATATATATATATATATATATGTATGTATGTACGTATAATATATGTGTGTATACATATGCATGCAACACGTGTCATATATGAGTCGTACTGTAGATTTGCAACGTGTGACTCACTGTGATTTCATGTGCATATATATATATATATATATATATATATATATATATATGCAGCAAGATCAGGTAAGTAATACACAAAAAGGAAAAAAGGAAAAAAGAAACAAAAAAAAAGGAAGAAAAAAAAAAGGGAAAAGAGAAGAAAAATTTTTAATAAAATAATCTCGTTCTGATATAAAATACTTGCTATTTTTCTTCAAGTATATTTGTGTTTGTCTTTTTATTGTCTTCTTATAGAGTATAATATCTCTATAGTTTTATAACACGTTATCAGCACGAGTCTCTAGCCAGCTGATGATTGTTCTATATTCGAGGTAAGTTTTTATTTCCTAATCTTTGAAATTTATAATTTTACTAACCTTGAGTTTACTGCTCTTGACATATATGGAAAAAAATTATTTGCCTTGGACCCTTAATGTTGAGGTTCACCTTAATGCTGTGAATCACGGACAATTAAAAGGGGGTAATAGCGCATCCTTGCAGGATCGCGTTAAAACAATGATATTTCACAGGCGTCATATCCCTGAAGGATTGAAAGTTGAGTATATTACAATAAAGGACCTGTATGTCCTTTGACTATATTTAAAGGAGATGTTTGATCATCAAATGTCTATGATCCCCCCTAAAGCTTACTATGAATGGATTCACCTACCGCTGCAGGATTTTAAAATTGTCAGTGAGTATAACTCTGTAGTGTTTAGTATTACCTCTCGCCTGCAATTATGTGGTGAAAATATTACTGAGGAGGATATGTTAAAGAGAATGCTCTCTACTCTTCGTGTCTCAAATATACTCCTGTAGTAGCAATTTTGAGAACGAGAATTTAAAAAATACTAAGAGTTCATATCTGTCTCCTCGTTGCTAAATAAAGCAATGAATTATTGATGAAAAATCGTTAGACACAACCAACTGGATTCGCACCATTCCCTGAAGCGAATGCTTCGACATATGACCAGCAGGGACATGGTCAAGGTCATAAACGTGGACGTGGTCAGGACCGCGGACGAGGTTATAGTCACGGTCATAATAACTGGCATTATGGTACCATGAATGGACCAAAATTTAAGAAGTCCACTAATGACGAGGAGAAATATAGAAAGAGAAAACTTTATTTTTTGCATTTTCTAATTTGCGTATTCATGGCTGGTTGAACCGCCTACTTTTTATTGCTTGTTTATTATTTATGCGGTCGGCTATGCTACCTACTTATTATCAGTTATTCATATAGCTATATTTCTCATCCACTCTATTTGATACTTAACTAAAGGCTCCAGAAGAGCACATATCATGTTTCCTGAAGAAATAATATTTAATTTCAATATACCCGTTGGGATGATTAACCAAAAGTTAACAGACCCAAAAGACTTTTATTTTATGACATGACTATTTGAGTCATCCTGGTATAAATATGGTTAAGAGAATTGATAAAATTCTCGCACCCATTAAAGAATCAGAAGATTCTTATATCGGGTGTTTCAAATTTGGTTGAAGGCTCTGGAAGAGCACATGTTATATTCCCTGAAGAGACGAAACTAAACATAAGCGATGCTCTGTTTTTCGGTAGATCACAGAGAAACTTGATCAGTTTTTGAGATATTGGTCGCAATGGTTATCACATTGGGACAATAAATAAGGGCACTAAAGAATATCTTTACATTACATTGCTTACTTAAGGAAGAAAGAAAATAATGGAAAAAAATGTCAGCACTTTCTTTCGGGTTATATTATACTTACATAAACCCAATTGAATCAAATACAATGGTTAACCAGAAGTTAACTGATTGCAAAATGTTCACCCTATGGCATGACCATTTGGGCCATCGAGGTGTAACGATGATGAGAAAAGTTATTAAAAGTTCTCATGAGCACTCATTAAAGAACCTGAATATTCTTTCACCTGATAAGATTTCATGCGCTGCCTGTGCTGCTGAAGGAAAAAGTTATTACTATGTCATACTCAATTAAAATTGATTCTGAGTCCCATATATCTGGAAGAATACTAAATGGAACATATGTGGGGCAATCATTTTATCACATAGACCAATTTGGTATGATACTAATAGAGGCCTCTACCCGTTAGTTCCGTGAGTCTGGATAATACACTTGTGATGTGGCATTTGTGAAACTCCTTGAATAAATGATCTGACTATGAGCTCAAGTCGTAGATTGTATGATATTGCAGGAGAAATTACGTCCCAAGAATTTAATGATTATTGTATGGGATGAATTGCCATGTAGCCGACGTACAGATACAAAATGGTCTTATGATTAAACGCCTGCAACGAATGGCTAGACCATCATTATTGCCAAATTTTACATGGATACATTTTATGATACATGTTGCAGCACTAATTATGGATCTCCCCAGTATAACTTGTCTCTGACAAGATCCAGATATATATCCCATCTATGAATTTGATTATATACTGTATGTCCCAATTACTCCACCTCAATACTGAAAGATGGCTCTAATATGGGGACTTGAATTTATATCGGGTTTAAATTCCAGTCAAGAATAAAATATCTGGAGATGGTAACTGGAAACATTTTACAGCATAGTTTACTGATTGTCAATTTGATAAAACAGGGTTTCCAGAATCAGGGGGAGAAAAACGAAAGATGGAAAATGAGAATGTATGTGGAATGCGTCATCGAACCAGAAGTTCGAAGAATTGTTCACTTGTAAATTATTACAAGGCTATTCATAGATGTATTCACTAATGGAAAAAGGGTGACCAAATAATATGTCCCTACTATAGATGCTCCTGCTCGAATTAATATCCCAATCGAGCGATATTCTAATATATTGAAAAATGCATCTATTGCATGCCAGAAGCATGGTAGATGTATCGGTTCCAAGATTTGAAAATGAGAAAGAAAATGGAGCAATAGAAAAGATTAGTTCCTCTATTATAAATTCTTGGGGAGAAAAACTCTACAAAGATAATAATATGTGTAAATAAAAATCCCTCAAGATTATCAGGTACCTGAAGCTACCTGAGTCTATTGAAATTATGATGATAAAGAGATCTCTATGAAATATAGGATATTATGGAATCGAAATTGATCAGATGTTTGTATATATAGTAGCTACTCCCTGATCAAAGAAATTAAAAATCTTGGACTAGTGCTTATTCAAGAATGCCAACAAAGAAATAATTGGGTCAAATAGAAAGATGCAAATCAGGCTAAATTAGCCATGTGGACCTAAAGTTCAAATGCCTAAAGAATAAAACCTATATGCTACATGTGAATGTTGATGCAGAAAAATAACGAGGTGGTGAAAATCTTAATTTGTAGCCCAAGGTTTGTTATAAAGACCAGAAATAAATGGGACATACATATGTAAGAAATGGATGCAATTAATCTGGTGGTCTTTGTATGCATCTTATGGATGTGATAACAGCTTATTTATATATGTCATTTGAGATGATATTTTTATAAAAGTCCTTGAAGGACCAAAGATGCTAGAAGCATATAGTTCAAAACTACGGTACATATCTACTAAAAGAAATATATGTTAATATCATCATGACTCTTAAAGAATTTAAAGAAGCTTTTATACACCTAAATTGAGAACTCGAGATTGAGGATCTCGGAAAAGGAAAGATTTTGTCTCGACCTGAAGATCGAGCACTAATATGATAGAGTATTACTCTATTGGTTAACTTATACCAGTACGGTACTTGAGTATTTCATCATGTTGTTTAGTGCCTCAAATTTGACCTCTTCTGGTCCTCAATAAGGTAACTAATAAATTCTTGACCCCACCATACCTTGGTTTAAGTGACGCATTGATACAGCTGTCACACAACTAGATATGGCCTCTTTGGTCAACTTGTCACTAGTATGTGTTATATGGTTAAATGTTTATCTTGATGGATTAACTAGTATACATTATTATATTATGTCAAACTTGCAATTAATATGTATGCAAGTGTTGATCAGCATCCAGTAAGTGACAAGAATGCTATTTTGTTATATAATTATATTGCTTTGTTTTGGCAATCTACTAATAATTGCAGATACTACGGAAATACTTGCGCTTTATGAGCAAGTAGAGAATTGGTAACATCAAAGCCCTTGATACAACGATCAGGGGGAGTGCAACAATGAAGATAAGTATGCTTTGTTCAAGCAAAAGAGAGTTCATAGAACCAGTACACTTCAAAGAAGTTCTTACTCTCATGCTTCTTAAAGAAAGATGAAGTACATGTTCGCTCAAGAACTTGGAAGAGTTATTCAAGAAAGCATCTACTACAAACTTTTAAGAAATTGGAACAAGATTGGCATTCGCCAACTTCGAGACATCCTTGATTAATGTGTGCTCCTGAAGAGGAGTTAATTATGCACTGCACTCTTTTTCCTCTGCTATGGGTTTTACCACTAGGTTTTTTTCCTAGCAAAGGTTTTTTAATGAGGCAATTCAAGAAGCATATATAACTTGGACAATATACACTTTCAAGAGTGTTATGTCCCGCACATATTATCAGAATGGTGACAGAACGAAACATATCTCATCAAAGTTCTTCTTTACACATGAGCTTCAGAAGATGGGTGAAATAGATGTTCAACAAGTTCGCTCAAGTGAGAATCTGGCAGATTTGTCACAAAAGCATTGCCAACAACAACTTTTGCAGTTAGTTCACAAGATTGTTATGCGTCGACTCAAAAATGCCCCTTACTAATATGTTCTTATGAGGGGGAGTTAAATATGAGCTATATTCTTTTTCCCTTCGCTGTGGTTTTTCCCACTGGGTTTTCCTAGCAAGGTTTTTAACGAGACATGCATATTTAGGTTGGACGCTGTGTCCCATTATAAATGGAAAATATCCAAAAGGGGATTGTTGCAAATATTGGATATTTTTCGGGTACAAATTTTGGAATCGAGTTTGGATATTATCAAATATCATAGAAAATTAAAAATTATGTAAAAGACATTTATATATACGTACATATATATATATATACACGCATACATACATATACGTATAATATATGTGTGTATACATATGCATGCGACACGCGTCATATACGTGTCGTACTCTGGATTTGCAATGTGTGACTCATTGTGATTTCAAGTCCATGTATATATATATGCAGCAAGATCAAGAAAGTAATACACAAAAAGGAAAAAAGGAAAAAAGAAAAGAAAACAACAAAAGAAAAGAAAAAAGGGAAAAGAGAGTAAAATTTTTAATAAAATAATCTCATTCTGATATAAAATACTTGCTATTTTTCTTCGAGTATATTTGTGTTTGTCTTTTTATTATCTTCCTATAAAGTATAATATCTCTATAGTTTTATAGAAAAATTAAAATTATGTAGGACCAACTATTTCTGGCAATTTCAATTGAATTGGATAAGAAATAAATTATGAACACATCCATGTTAAATTGGTGATATGAAATTGCATGTTTTGGGTGGTTGTTAAAACTAAACAGTGAAGCGATTCCAAAAAGGAAAAATCCTTATTTTGGGTGGTTGTTGAAACCAGGTGCCAACAAATAACAACAACAACAACAGTCCCAGTGCCACAGAGGCTCCCGCACGAGCGGGGTCTAGGGGGTGGATGTACGCAGCCTTTCCCCTTCCAGGTAGAAGAGAGGCTGTTTCCGCGGACCCCCAACCTGAAGGTCGAGTGGTCATGCGAACATGGTATCCTGCAGATCATAGAAGCCACAAGCATCAGCTTTGGACCCCTCATAAGACTAGCACTATAAATATACCCTACAGGAGATAACTACAGGCATATAATAAAGCCAATAGTACATGGCCAATAAAAGCTGAGTAATCGAAAAACAACTAAATAGCAAATAAGTGCACTACCTGGGGTTATGACTGCTTAGAAATCTTAAACTACCAGTCACTTGCCGCACTATTCTACGATGCCACATCCGCTGTCCTTATGCTAGCCCTCCATCGTGCCCTATCTAAGGCCATCTCCTCTCTGAGGTTTAGGTGGGTTAGGTCGTGTCGGATCGTCTCCAACCAACTCCTCTTTGGCCTGCCCCTCCCTCTTCTACCTGGCGTAGTGTGTAGCTGTTCACACCTCCTGACTAGAGCTGTGGTCGCTCCCCTGCTAACATGTCCAAACCATCTTAGGCGGTGCTCCCTCAATTTATCCTCGATCGAGGCTACACCCAATTTACCTCTTATTACATCGTTCCTGATCCTATCCTTCCTTGTGTGGCTGCACATCCAGCGCAGCATCCTCATCTCTGCCACCTTGATCCTCTGTGTTTGATTTTGTTTTATTGGGTGACACTCCGCCCCATATAACTGAAACCAGGTGCCAAAACGATGCCGAAACTAATAAAATAAATAAATAAAATTATAGATACATGATTGATATAAATTGGTAAAAATGAAGAATTGTGTTTTCATTCTCATAGAAGTATCATGATTGAAACATAATATAAGTATACATATTTGGTGAATATAATTAGAGTATAAATTATGTATTATGTATACATTATAAATTTATTATTGTATGAATTTGTAATATAAACAATAATTAAATTGAGGTGTAATGCATGTATGGTCATAAATATGGAAAATATTGAAAGGGCATGCATGTGTATGATAACATTATTTTATTTGGCAAAATTATTACTTATAAATATTTTATACATGCTTGTTAAAAGCCAATTCAAGTGCTATTAAAGTTATATGATATTTTGTACGCAAAATATACATGCGAAAAGGAAGATATCTTGTGAAGATATATCATGTCTATAAGGACGCGTCTTATGTATGTGTATATGTAAAGATGTACATGTTCATGCTTTAGTTTGTGGCATATGTTATATCATACTATTATGAAAATATGGGAACACAATTATGAGGCTTTCGCATTAAAAGGAACAATGGGATTTTCATGAAATATAAAAATGCATCCATAGTTTAGATTCATATTACAAATATGCATTTGAGTGAAAGAAATTAAAGCTAAATACTGATAAACAAAAGTTTGATTTTTATTATTGAGAATTGCATATTCACTTTTCAATTTAATTGACCCTTTGATACACATAAATATTTGCATATGTGAATAAAATGCAATATTTTCATATTTACTTTGCAATGAAATGCCCCACTGAATATAGCATGCGTATATGTTGAAGCAAAAGAGGCATTGGGTTTGTTGTTGTTGTTGGTGTTGACGCAAAAATTAACACATGCCTATAGTTAGTGATACATCCTCATAATAGTCTAATGGATAGTATATTCATGTATGTTCATACTTATGGAAAAGATTTTGAGTATAAGTATGTATATATGTTAATGGAGTTACAAGGTTAATGGATATACAATTAATGTAATGAATACATGCATGTTCATAAATATGAAATATAATTTAGGTATACACATGGATATTAATGCGTTTATATAACCAATACATGTATGCATGTTAATGTGATCATGAATTTTTGCAATTTTAATTTGTAAACATGAATGTTATATGTTTACTTGGTGAAAATGAAAGTGACGTTAATTTGAACGGAATTAAAATTAGTGGATCATGAAAGGTAAATATTACATTTTATATATGTTGATCCCCAATGTCACTTATATTAAGATATTCATATCGAGTGCAATATAAGTACGATTTTTGCAGGGCAAATAAGACTGTTATGTGATTTTATATTTGTATGTTATGATGCCATTAGTCATTCAAGTGGAAAATTCTAAGAGTAAATAAATACTGAATTATGATGATTTATATGTTATCCATAAGGTTTGATGCTTATAAATGGGATAATGATTCATATTAATTGTGGGTAAATTGAAGGTCATGAATGTAAATATGGATGAGTGTATAAAAGTGATTTTGAATCTTGCGTCAATGTTGATGAAATGATGTTGCAATATGATATTGTGAAGCTAAATATATCAACATAAAAATGGCTTTTGTTCAATTCCTAGATCGAAAGTTTGAATTTCGATGAAAGTGACAGGTCTATTTCAAAAGATGAAAGTCATGAAAGATGGAAGAAATCCCTGATAATGCTCTAGGACTTAGAAGAAGTATAAAAGTGAGAAAAGAAAAGTCATTGGACTATATTTCTCTATGTACCTAATGGAATGAACTAGAGACAATATGTACGGTCAAGTTCCATATTGCAGTGTTATCAAATATGATTTTATGATGAGGCTATGAAGTCTCGTGATGCCGCTTTTGGAAAGAAGTAATATATGAATCGAATAAATGCGTATGTAACAAGTTTAATAATGATAAAGGATATTTAGTACCAAATGAAGGTACCCTAGTAGTAAAATTGGAGTATGAAAAGGTCAAATATAGTCTTTGTTTTTGGAAAGTTAAGTGGATATACTAGAAATTTAAGTAAAATTTACTGGCATGTGGGACATAAGATACTGAAATGACCATGAATTATGGTATTACTGTAATGGGTATTCTTCTACTTAGAAGGATACTCGGATGACGGTTGTATCCTTGATAAGGAAGATTACGCTTCCACAAGCTAGTGAGTATTACTTTATGGTGGGGGTGTTGTCTCTTGGAATTTCAAGAAACAAACATGTATTATTAATTTCTCCATGATTGTAAAGTTTATTGCTCTGATTTTTACTTGTAAAGAAGCATAATGATTAAAGGATCTTTTGTTTAATGTTCCTTTATGGCATAAGCCAACATCATCTATTTCTATCGACTGTGATAGTGAGGCTATGCTTTCAAATGCATAAGAGTAAGGTTTACAATGTAAAGTCCAGACACATTAATGTGAGACATAGTTATGTCAATCAACTCATGAAAGATTGGGTGATCACTGTAGACTTTAAAAATGCAAGTCAGAATCTGGCGGATCCCTTAACGAAAAGTCGTGCTAGAGACTTGGTCTTAAATACAAGTAAACGGATGGGTTAAACCCGTCAATTTTAGTCACCCATGATGGACCCTCAACCCAATGCCTGGTACAACGCCAGGTCTTGTGTTCAATGAGAGCGTTCCATCATCCGTGTGATTGCAAGCACTAAAAGTAAAATTTCATCCTAGGTGTAGTACTTGGTAACTATGACAAAAGGCAAAGAAGGTTGAGCGTATGCTCTTAGTGGATCCGAGGAAATTATTGAATGTCGTGTTGCACGTGTTGGTACCATTGTCCTAAAAAACCCTATTATTTGTATCTAAATATTAACAAATAAAAATTGTTTTATCTGTTTTACTTCCGATTATGGTTTATGAGTCAAATATGCATGTGATTATTTCTAAAATTTCCATGATGCGGACGCGATCCAATACGACATGTCATAGTTTGATTTAAGTGGTTAATGAGATTGAACCACGGATGGACTTCTATCAAAGTGTGAGGTGTTTTCAAAGTAAGTTCATAGTCAGTGATAAGTTTTGGACAACTTGTCTGATAAGACTATAACATGATACCTTAGATGGCTTGTCTATATGGATAGGGATCCAAAAGTATCATGTTAGCGTTCATCAATAAGATTGGAACATTGAGCTGGACCACCGGAATTGTTTATTTCGTAACTGCTATGAGAAATAAATAGTTCTTTGTGATTAGACGATAATTCTAAATCCCGTGATTGTCTTGTGCTTGTGCATGCAGTTTTCGTCACTTTAATGTACTCAAAGTGAGGTCCTATAAAGTGACCAAAAGTCTACGTATGTTGAGTGACTGCATGAAATGTAGCGGGAACAAAATAGTCAACATGGAGTCCATAGTCGCTTATGAGATAAAGATGTCCCCATAAGTAGATTCGCAACTGTTTAGAAAATTCAGAATCTTTGGCCAAAGTATTCCTAGTGTTTGTAGCTTGAATTGATACGAAGAATATGTTCTTGTGTCACAAAATTATTCAAAAAAGGGCGAGTTGGGAACTTAAGGAGAAGCAGCGAGAAGTATAATGATGGCAGTTTAAATTTTTACTTCTCATAGGTATCTATTAGAGGGGTTGATCATTCATTTATTACAGATACAAAACTATCGAATAAATAAGTTTAATTCTAGAGTGCAGTAGGACTTATTTAGTGGATTAAGTCCTGCTAAATAATAATTAAATTTTATCATGAGATGATAATTAATTTGACCCATTTGGAGCTAGATTTAAATTGTCCCTAAGGTCTCTGCCCAAGCCTCTATTTTACACCATCAGAAAAAATGTTAAGGCTGTGTTTGGAGCATGGAAATAGAGCCTAGAATTGGGGCTGAGGCTGGAATTGGGGCCTAAAATTTCAATTCTATTGTTTGGTTTACCTACTGGAGATTGTACAAAAATACAAGCTTTAAACTTAATATCCATTTACAATATTAAAAATAGGAAAGCTTTGATTCCAACTAGAGATTCTTTAATAGCTCCTAACTTAGTTGCAACCTCAGTAAGTTGTTTATCTACTGAGATGACTTCTTCTTGAAGTATTTATGTTAATATCGAGATTAAATCTTGATCTTAACCTAAGATAAAGAGAGTTTGGGATGAGAAAGAAGTGAAGGAGATGAGAAAATAGAGAGAGTTAGATGAGAGAAAGAAGGTTAATCTCAAGAGATTGATTGATTTTTCATTGAATACTTCTTCCAATCCACAAACCACTATTTAAAGGGACTAATTACAATGACCAAGACACACAAAAAAACCGCCCCAAAGCTACCGGCACCCTAACCGAACTAACAAAAATTGGCGCCAAAACTAATTCAAACCAACTAGCTTACCCGCCTCATTACATTTGAAAAACAACTCGATAGAACATAACAATCCCCTCCCCTTAGAATTTTCTTGTCCTCAAGAATAAAAAGAAGGAAATTGGCTCAACAAAAAACGTTTATCTTCCCAAGTGGTGAAAGACTTGTCCAAATTGCACCAGCTTACTCGAACTTGTTGTCTGTTTGAAACATCGGTTCTTTCCTGCTTAACTTCTACCACTGCTGCTGGTTGTAGGGTCAAGGAACCACTGGAACCCACCTTTGGAGGTGCTAAATAAGCCCCATGTCCTCGTTTAACCTGCTTCGTAAGAAGTGAAACGTGAAAAACAGGGTGAATAAATGAATCGAGTTGAAGCTCTAGCTTGTAAGACACCTTGCCAATCCTTTCCAAAATATTGTAAGGTCCAAAGAATCATGCACAAAGCTTAACATTCTTCCTCACAGCTACTGTAGACTACCTATAAGGTTTTAGTTTCAAATATACCATATCACCCACTTCAAAATTTCTGTCTACTCTCTTGCAGTCTGTGTACCACTTCATCCAAGACTGGGCTTGACTGAGATTATGCCTTAAGAGCTGCATAAGGTGTTTCCTTTGCTATAACAGTTTAGTCACCTCAACCACTTGTGTCTCCATTCCTTGCAACAACAATGGATTGGGTGGATCATACCCATAAAATGCCTTGAAAGGTGTTGTGCCTAAAGAAGCATGGAAATGGGTATTATATCAAAATTCCGCCAATGAAAGCCACCTATCCCACACCTTAGGATGGATAAATACCATACTTCTAAGGTATTGCTCAATGCATTGATTGACCCTCTCAGTCTGACCATCGGTTTGAGGATGGTAAGATGAGCTAAGGGCCAAAGTTGTTCCTAAAAGACCAAACAACTCTTTCTTAAAGCGACTTGTAAAGAGCTTGTCCCTATTTGAGATTATGGATTGAGGCAATCCATGGAGCTTGTAGATGTTATCAAGGAACACACGAGCCAATTTCTCTGCAGTCATCGGTCGAGCTAAAGCCATGAAATGTCCAAATTTGGTGGACCGATCTACTACCACCCAGATCACCTCTTTCCCTTCTGATTTAGGCAATCCTTCAATGAAATCCATGCTTATATGCTGCCATATACCCTCCGGAATAGGTAAGGGTTGGAGAAGACCTTGGTATCTATGATCACCAAGTTTAGTTTGTTGACAAACCTCACAGCCTTGCACAAAATCAGACACTTCCCTCTTCATACTAGGCCAATTGAGATGAATGTTCAGCCTTTGATACGATCCCTCTATGCCTGAATGACCACCCCATGAAGAATCATGGGCAGCACTGATAACCTGATGTCTAAAATCAGTAGAGAGGCTAATGTACAACTTTCCCTAGATTCTGATAATGCCTCGGGTAACAGACACACCTGCACCAGTACCCAGATTAATCACCTTGCTCACACTAGCAGCTGCTCTACATTCTTGTGCAAAAGTATCATTCTCGTAAGACTGATGTACTTCTTCCATCCAAGTAGGAGAAATCACATAAATAGCCCCGAGAGAACCCTGCTCATAATCCTCAATCCTGCGTGAAAGTGCATCCGCTGCTATGTTTTCCTTTCCTTTATTGTACTCAATATCATAATCAAGCCCAAGCATCTTCATCAGCCCTTTTCTCTGTATCCTTGTCACATTTTTCTGCTCTAACAAATGCTTGAGACTCTGGTGATCAGTCTTGATGATAAAATGATGCCCATCCAAGTAGTGCCTCCACCTTTCCACTGAGAGCAAAATTGCAAGATATTCTTTTTCATATGTGGAAAGTGCTTGATGTTTCGCACTCAAAGCCTGACTAAGATAAGCTATGGGCCTCCCTCCTTGTGACAATACTGCCCCAACACCATTTCCACACGCATCAGTCTCTAACACAAAGCTTGAAGTAAAATCGGGCATGGCCAAAATAGGAGCTTTGCACATTGCTTCCTTAAGAGCTTCAAAAGCATTCTGGGCTTCCTCCGACCATCTGAAGGCATCTTTCTTCAATAAGTCTGTAAGTGGCTTGGCTATAGTTCCATACCCTGCTACAAACTTGCGGTAATACCTTGTCAACACTTAAAAACCCCTTAATTGCTTTAAGGTTACCGGAACAGGCCAATCTTTCTTGGCTTGGAACTTTGAGGGGTCAGTGGAAACTCCATCACAAGAAATCACATGACCAAGGTACTCCAAATGAGATTGAGCAAAAGAACATTTGGCCAACTTATCATACAACTTGTGCTCACGCATGACCAAGAATACTTCCCTCAAATGCTTCAAGTGCTCCTCGAATGTTGCACTGTAAACCAAGATGTCATCAAAGAAGACCAACACAAATTTCCTAAGAAATTGTTTGAAGACATCATTCATAAGAGCTTGGAATGTTGCCGATGCGTTTGTCAAGCCAAATGGCATGACAACAAACTCAAAGTGTCCATGGTGAGTCCGGAATGCTGTCTTGTACACATCTTGCTCATCCAATCTAATTTGATGATAGCCTTGCCGTAAATCCAGCTTGGAGAAGACATGGGCTCCATACAACTCATCTAACAAATCATCTATAACTGGTATTGGAAACTTGTCCTTGACAGTCATAGCATTAAGCTGTCTATAATCAATACACATTCGAGCTGTGCCATCCTTTTTTTTTGACAAGAATCATCGGAGAAGCAAAGGGGCTGTGACTAGGCTATATGAAGTTGGTCTTGATCAAGTCATCCAATTACTTCTCAATTTCCGACCTCTAAGCATGTGGATATCTATATGGTCTAAGCCTCACAGGTTCTGCATCGCCTTTGAGGGGAATAACATGGTCTAAACTCCTCTTGGGAGGTAGAGACTTGGGTACTTCGAACAAATCCTCAAACTCATTGATCAAAACCTGCACTTTTGGCTCGGTATTGCTCACCAATTCAGTAGGGGCTATAGCAAATAGCTGTCCTACCCATTGGAAGGAGCATTTCTTGAATCCTTTCTTCATCCTGCTCCCTTTCATGACCTTCAATTGGGCTTGTTCTGCTATACCTTGCAAAGTCACTTTAGATCCTTGTATTTCAAAGGAAACCGTGAGGTTAGCAAAATCAAACAACACCGGGCTGTAAGTTCTCATCCAATCGACCCCAAGCACCATATCACACCCTCCCAAAGGAAGGATTCTAAAGTCATAACTAAACTTACAGTCCTGCATTACCCAATTGAACCCACGGCATTTGTTTTGAGTCATTACAGATTTCCCATCAGCCACGGTAACAGCGAGGGGATGAGTTTTAATTATTTCATGACCCACTTTCTTAACCACTTTAGGATCAACAAAACTATGGGTACTACCACTGTCAATGAGGATGATGATAGACTTTTTACCTGCCTTTCCTCTGATTCGGATCGTGTTGTGGGCACCATTTCCAGTCAAAGCTTTCATTGAAATTTCCATAGCAGCATTTTCTATGCCTTCCTCCAGGTCCTGATCTGATTCAGCCCCATCACCCTCAATTTTCTCGTCATTAGAATGTTCTCCAGCACTAACCCCCTTAGTAGACATGAGAAATTTTGGATTACACTTGTGGCTAAACTGATAAGGTTGATTACAATGGTAACACAACCTCTGCTGCTGCTTATCATCTGATCTGATGGTCCAGGATCTGGCAGACCCTTGCTATTGTTTGGAGCTGCTACTGCGAGGTCTAGAAGCATCACTTGAAGACAGAATTGTTGATTCATAAAGCTTGGCTTTGGCATAAGCCATAGACAAGGTTGTAGGATCAATGGCCTTAACCAAGTTTTTCACCTTTGGCTTCAATCCACTTATAAATGCTGAAACATAATACGACTCAGAGGCTTGAATTTCAGTTATAATGCTGGCCCAGAGATTCTCAAACCTGGTCATATAATCTCTCACAGATGTCTCCTGTTTCACCTTATTAAATTTATCCACAATATCACTATCATCCTCATCACTAAACCGATCACACAATTCTTTTGCAAATTCAGTCCATGTGAGGGAGGGATTACTCTTCATCAAACTATAAAACCACACTTCATGATCACCAAGAAGGTACAAGGCAGCGATTTGTACCTTTTCTGAATCATCAATATGGTAGAAGTGGAACTAACGTTCACACCTCCTCAGCCAAGAGTGGGGTTGCTTCCCTTCAAAGGCATCAATCTGCACCCGAGGCTGTCTTTGGCCACTACTTCTACTATTGGTTGTCTCCTCATTACTGCCAGAGCGTTGTTGATACCAATCATCAGGCGGTCTATCAATAAGATCCACATTCACTCCCCTAGGCCTGTGTGTAACCTCCACTTTAGTGGCTCGCACACTAGGTCCTGCATTCCAATTTGAAGGTCGAGACATCACATGCTCACTACGACCCTGCCTATCAGTCACCTCATTCTCATGGTTTCGATCTGGAGCTCTCATATCAACACCAGGATTAACCACTGGAGCGGAAACATTCTGTCTTATTTCATCAGGAGATCTGAGTGGTTGATTTGTTTGAAGTGCGCTAGCCGGCAACAAAGGTTCTGGAACAACAGGAGGATTTGGCCTCATAACTTGCTCCCGAATCTCTGCTAACTTCTCTTCTAGCAGCTGCCTCTGTTGATCGAACCGCTGATCCAACCTCTCCTCCAACTCTTGTGATTGTCGCGAGACCTGATCAGCAATCTTAGCCTCTACCTGCTAAACCCGCTAATCGACCCTCACCTCAATTTGCTGAGGTAATGATTCAGTGAGAGCTTGCTTGAATTGAGCAAGCATTGTCTCCAGCTTACTGTCCAATTGAGCATTTGTAACCAAGTCTCGTCCTGCTACATCACTCCTGCCAACAACCTCAGCATAGGAAGACAAGGCAGCTGCTGATCTGGTGGTAACACTACCGATCAAGGAAATTTCATTTGAATCCATTAATTTGAAAGCCAAACGAGGCTCTGATACCAATTGTTAAGATCGAGATTAAATCTAGATCTTAACCTAAGATAAAGAGAGTTTGGGATGAGAAAGAAGTGAAGGAGATGAGAAAATAGAGAGAGTTAAATGAGAGAAAGAAGGTTAATCTCAAGAGATTGATTGATATTTTCATTGAATACCTCTTCCAATCCACAAACCACTATTTAAAGGGACTAATTACAATGACCAAGACACAAAAAACACCTGCCCAAAAGCTACCGGCACCCTAACCGAACTAACAGAAATTGGCGCCAAAACTAATTCAAACCAACTAGCTTACCCGCCTTATTACATTTGAAAAACAACTAGATAGAACATAACAATTTACTACTCCTCTGGAGCCTTAAATGTAGCTTGTTCTAGGTCATGGATCCTTGAGTTCTGAGTGGCATTTTATTACTTGCAGATTGCGAGTTTTCCTCAGAGTTGGCTTACCTGTTGCTCTAGTAGTTGGATTTGGTCTTCAGTGGCTGCAATCTCATGGGTTTGTTAATTCTGTGTAATTTTGGCAACCTGAAGTTCTTCGAGCAAGGGATGTAAACCCTAAGGCCTATAGAATGGGTAAGCTCCTTAATTGCTAGTTGAGAATGACATTTCTACTCGAGAAGTGGGGGAACCTCTTGAGAGACTTTGATATGGATCCCCTCTAGAGTCTCGAGCTTCTTCACAATAGGTGGTGCGGCCTTTGGATCATCCCTCATGCCCTTGACAAGCACTAGGGCTTCCTGGTTGTTTGAAGTCGAGGCTGAGGTCCAGATTGGAAGTTGAACGAAGGTACTTATCCTTTGAAAGTGGGGTGACGATTCTAGATCCAATTGGTGAAAGACCATCCTCTCACTTACTCTAGCCTTCCCATTAAAGAGGTGATCCTTGGTGAAAAACGAGGAGGAGCGGTGGCCAAGAATAAGGAACAATGTGTATTAGAAATGTTTGAACCAATGTCCTGAAAACCCAATTATTTGTATATAAATGTTAATAAATAAAATTGGTTTATCTGTTTTATGTCTGATTATAGTTTATGAGTCAAATATACATCTGATTATTTTTAAAACGTTCTATGAGATGGATATAGTCCAATACGATATGTCATAGTTTGGTTTAAGTGGTTAATGAGATTGAGCCATGGATAGGCTTAAATCAAAATTGTGACATGTTGTCAAAGTAAGTTCATAGTCGGTGATGAGTTCTAGACAAGTTGTTTGATAAGACTATAACATGATACCTTAGATGGCATGTGTAGGTCATGTGGATAGGGATTTAGAAATATCATAGTTAGTGTTCGTGCAAAAGATTGGAACATTGAGCTGGACCACTGGAATTGTCTATTTCTTAACTGCTATCAGAAATAAATAGTTCTTTGTGATTATGCGATAACTCTAAATCCTGAGATTGTCTTGAACTCATGCATGTAGTGTTCGCCATTTTAATGTACTCAGAGTGAGGTCCTGAAAAGTGGCCAATAGTCTACGTACGTTGGGTGACTGCATGAAATGTAGCCGGAACAAAATAGTCAACATGGAATCTATAGTATCTTATGAGATACAGTTGTCCTCTTAAGTAGATTCGCAAGTGTTCGAAAATTTTGGAATCTTTGCCAAAGTATTCCTAGTGTTCATCACTGGAATTGATACGAAGGAATATGTTCTCGTGCCATAGAATTATTCGAAAAAGGGTGAATCGGGAACTTAAGGAGAAGCAGTGAGAAGTATAATGATGACAATTTTAATTATTACTTTTCATGGATATCGAATAGAGGGGCTAATCGTTCATTTATTATAGATTGGGAATTATCGAATAAATAAGTTTAATTATAGAGTGCAGTAGGACTTATTTAGTGGAGCTAAGTTATGCTAAATGGTAACTAAATTTATCATGAAATGATAATTAATTTGACCCATTTGGAGCTACATTTAAATTTTTCCTGGGGTCCTTGTGTAAGCCTCTCTTTTACTCCATCAGAAAAATATTAAGGCTGTGTTTGGAGCATAGAATTGGAGCTTGGAATTAGGGCAGAGGCTGGAATTGGGGCCCAGAATTCCAATTCTGTTATTTGGTTCACCTACTAAAAATTGTATAGAAATACAAGCTTTAAACTTAATATCCATTTATAGTATTTAAAATAGGAAAGCTTTGATTCCAACTAGCGATTCTTCAATAGCTCCTAACTTAGTTGCAACCTCAGTAAGTTGGTTATCTACTGGGATGACTTCTTCTTGAAGTATTAATGGAATTCATGTGATGAATTATTTATTTACATGACTTGTAAATTTAAATTTGCTAAACAATATTCATTAGATGAATAAAATTAGAATTTAAAAATGAAATAAATTTGTTAAAATAAAATTTTATAAGATGAATTTTTACATGTGAGAAACAAACCAAAAAAAAGGAAGAACCATCCACGCGCGTCGCCTCTGGCCAATCATGCCGTGACACATGTTGCGCCATGTCAGGGGAGGTGCGATCTGCCCCCTATGGACTGGCCAATCAGGGCCCGGCATGTGTCCCCCCGCTGGGCCCGTCTTAGATAATGATCGGCGCCTTTGGGTGCGGACTAATAGGCGTATGCTGTCACGATCCTTAACCGTGACCTTATCCTGACCTTGTCATGACAAAACGTCAAGATGCCTATTAGTATTTTATTATTATGACTTAATTTTAGACATTATATGTAAAAACAAATAGCTAAGAATTAATGGGATGTCATAGCCTTGTCCTAGGCTCGGCCCACCTTGTTATGGACTTGTCAGGCACCCTGTCAAAGCCCTTGCCGTGGCCCAGCCTAGGTCCGCCTGCCGCATGTCTTGGCTCGGCCCAATGCGCTGTGTTGGCCTGACCCTTCTTTGCACGGGTTTTTCTTGGCCCAATTCCATGAAGTCTTCTAAAATATTACTTAGAAAATATCTAGGCTAGTTGAAGGGTTTTCCCGCCTTTTTTCCTTGGTGCACAGGTTGCACATGGCTTGGGGAAGTGGTGTTGCATTTAATTAAGTTCATGTATCAACTTATGTACTAGCTTTAGAAATATGAACTCTTAATTCGTAATCTTTATCCAATTATGAAATCATATGAATGAAATCTCTACTTTTCTCATCTTAAAATTCTCTCTCTTTCTCATCTAAACTTTCACCTTCTTTCTCATCTCATATTCTAACTCTATTTCTCTTCTCATCTAACCTCTACTTCACCATCACGGGCTTAGGTTCGTGAATATCCCGTCACCAACTCTCGGGTTTGTGACAAAGTGGTATCAGAGCTAGGTTGCGATCAAGAGGCTCGTTCTATCCAAAAGAGAGAGAGAGAGAGAGAGAGAGAGAGAGAGAGTTCTGCTGCAACAATGGCTCCATTGACAAAGGAAGAGATAGACAAGTCCCACAAAGAATGGTTAGCTTCCATGATGACGGTGCAAGCTACCATTGAATCATTGACCAAGTCCATAAACCAATACATGGACAACCAAGAAAGGAAGCACGGGTGTGGGGTTGTAGAGAAGTCAGTTGAATTGTTGAGCCGACCATTGTCAAACAAACCCCTGTTGAGACAGCCATCGAAGAAAGTTCGCATGAAGCAACAAGGGAACCTTGGGTACTTCAAGAGGACCTAGATAGCGGTAAAAGGAGGTTCAAACACCCACCACAACCACAAGAAGGGCGTTGTGACCTTGGGGAGGAACCAATGGAGCCACCTCCTTTGGAGCTACCCATTATTCAAGGGCCGCCCATCATTGAGGAAGAATGGCATGAAGTGGGGCCAAATGCAGCAAAGGTGCCCCTAGAAGTTCAAAAGCCACCGAGCCCGACTATGACTTGCAAGCCATGGCTGTGGGGTGACCATGGACAGAGGGAGGCACCGCAAGTGACTTACACCCCTCCACCAGACCTTGACAAGACCGAACAGCAGCTGGAGGCTGCGCAACAAAACAAGGAATGCGTGTGGAAGCGCAGGTGCTGTGCACTGGCGCACATTGGGTGCGCCGGGAGGTGCACATGGTGGGCATGAATGCGCATGCGGTGCGCATGATTACACTGGGGAAGTGCATGACTACGCATGGGACACGCACGGATGCACATAGAAGAAAGTAGCACAATAAGGCAAAACCATGTCAAGCTCACCATCTCAAGCCTAAGATCACTAGAAGAGACGTCAAGAAGATCAAGGTCAAGGCAGGAGTATGGGAACAATTTCAAAGAACAAGGATCGGCACGAAGCGCTTAAGCCACATAACATCCTTGAGGACAAGGATGATTTCAAGGGGAAAAGTTTGTCACGATCCTTGACCATGACCTTGTCCGAACCTTGTCATGACAACACATCAAGACGCCTATTAGTATTTTATTATTATGACTTAGTTTAGCCATTATATGTAAAAAAATAGCTAAGAATTAATGGGATATCATAGCCTTGTCCTAGGCCCGGCCCACCTTGTCATGGAATTGTCAAGGCACCTTGTCGAGGCCCTTGCCATGGCCCGGCCCAGCCCAGGTCCGCCTGTCGCATGTCTTGGCTTAGCCCAATGCACTGCGTTTGTCTGGCCTATCTTTGCACGGGTTTTTCTTGGCCCAATTCTATGAAGTGTTCTAAAATATTACTTAGAAAATATCTAGGCTAGTTGAAGGTTTTTCTCGCCTTTTTTCCTTGGTGCACGGGTTGCACATGGCTTGGGGAAGTGGTGTTGCATTTAATTAAGTTCATGTATCAACTTATGTACTAGCTCTATAAATATGAGCTCTTAGTTTGTAATCTTTATCCAATTATCAAATCATATGAATGAAATCTCTACTTTTCTCATCTTAAATTTCTCTCTCTTTCTCATCTAAACTTTCACCTTCTTTCTCATCTCATATTCTAACTCTATTTCTTTTCACATCTAACCTCTATTTCGCCATTACAGGCTTAGGTTCGTGAATATCCCGTCACCAACTCTCGATTTTGTGACATATGCCACGTGGCGGGAGTAAGGTGGCAGGCACGGACTAGCTTCCAAGACTGAAACGGTGTCGTCTTGTTCATTATTTTTATCCCACATTGGTACTTTTGGTATCTATTTGGTCCAGTAGCCTTTTATAAATTGGGGTCATGGAATTAAAGTGTAACATCAATTTATTGAATTAAAATTAAATAGTTATCTGAAAGTATTGAATTTTGGACAACTAAATGGCGAGAAATTTCCCTTGAAAATTTTTCTCTAGTTCAACATTTTTTGGAGCCCATTGTCACGGGATGAGCACAGATGTGCGGCTCCCGGGCCCCTAAGGCTAGGGTCGAGCCAGCCTATCCCCTATGGTCAATAAGCAGCAATATGCACCTTCAAGAGATGGAATACACGGCATACCACGGACATGCCTGAACACAATCAATGCACATTAATATCGGACATGCTAAGGAGACCCCATATGGCATATGTCTGATTATTGAGCTCCAGGGACAGTGCTAGCCCAAGGTGACCCGTGACACTCTCCCCCACTTAATTCCACAAACGTCCTTATTGCGGGTGCCTGCCCATCGTCGCATCCCTACATCTCTAGCAGCCTGATTGGTCACAGGACGACCACATCGTCATCCCCTCCAGCGTGATACCTCTAACATGCCATTGACACTCGCTCGACGATAAGCAGTGTGCCCAAAATGCAACCTGCTAGCTCTATGCAGCATAGTGCACCATGTACACGTCTCGCTCCACAATGCTTGTTGACTCTTCACCTTATGACTTCACACTGCACCCCAAGGATCGGCCCAATCTCCACGGAGTAAGCCAGCCATACGGTCAGCATGCCTGACCGGCACCCAACACGGTGTGCCTTCCGCCACAACCGAAACAGTGAGCCACTCAACTTCACTCCAAAAGTTCCTCGTTAGAGTGCCCCTCCAACACAAGGATTGTCCATACCCACGAACAAACCCACTCTACGCACCTGGGACCCAAGCAGCTCCCACACAAGGATTGTCCATAACCACGAACAAGCGGTCCCAAAACAGCTGCTTACTCGCGTATCCTGAGCCTCGCTCTGGTACCACTTGTCACGGGATGAGCGCAAATCACCCGTGCGGCACTCGGGCCCCTGAGGCTAGGTCGGGCCAGCCTATCCCTTATGGTCAACAAGCAGCAATATACACCTTCAAGAGGCGGAATACACGGCTTACCACGGACATACCTGAACACAATCAATGCACATTAATATCGGAAAGGCTAAGGAGACCTCATATGACATATGTCTGCTTATTGAGCACTAAGGACAGTGTTAGCCAAAGGTGGCCCATGACACCACGCTCCAGGTGTTCATAAGAGATTGTGTAGAAGGTCTTGCACTATCCGTGATTTCTTGGAGCGGCACTGTGGTCTTTATCCAAGTATTCTTCTTTCCTTTTCTTTTAGTTTTCCCTTTTTTATTTATTTACAGTATTTGTTATGCTAGTTATTTATGTTACTTATATGAATGTATTAGAGTATAGGCATGTAGATTTAAAATCAAAAATTTAAAATTTGTAAATTTAAAATTAGGAATTTTAAATGACCTATAGTATTAAAATTAGAAATTTTAAATCGTTCCTCTGCATTAGTTATAACTAATTTCAGGCATATTTTTGAAATACATCCCAACAATTGGTGTCAAAGCCAACCTCTGATTACATTCATAATATACATAATAGGCATATTAAATCGAAATAAATAGATATGCATATAAATAAAATAGAGATTTTATTAAAAAAAAGGAAAAACGTCAAAGTGTTATTAAAGTTATTTAATAACGGTTCAAATTGTCGATTTGGTTTTACATTGTTTTAAATATCGGTTGAATTAAAGATTAATTTAGATAAGTAAATTATGACTTTCAAAAAATTTTATATTTTAGATATGATTTATTATATTTGATTAGATTTTCAAAATTATTTTATTCTAATAAGATTAGATAAGATAAAGATCTAATTAGATTAGATATTTTGAAGATCTAATATGATTAGATGTTTGAATTTTATTATTGATCTAATGAGATTAGAATCAATATTTTTTTAATTAAAAAAATTATTATATTTTTTTTGGGCACTGTTGCTGATGTCACCCCAAAAAAAAATTTTTTTTGGACGTGCAAACATCAATACTATTTTAATAAATAATAATATTAAATTAATTTTACTATGTAATTCATTTTTGAATGTTGTTCTAATGTAGATTATAAGATAATCTAGTTGTAAATGCCCTTTAAATAAATTAAAAACCGCTAATTCATAAAATTCAAGCCGGAGCATTTCCAGATAGGTTTAATGGGATTAGAATTCAATGATTGAAGTATTTTGAAAGTCTAATAAGATTAAAGTTAAATTAAAAAAAAGGAGGGTAACCTAATGTGACTAGGATTTATTTAATAGTTAAGTAAGATTCAGAATATAATTTTGATGGTGATTATGAGATAATCAAGATTAAAAAAAAGATCCACCATTGAAAATATCAAGTGGGGGCGAGGTTCAGGAGTTGAGTCCTTACGGCCTCCATTTCTAATCTAACAGTGCATTGGATAAGCGTTACTCCCTAAGGAGGGCTTTTTATCTGCGATGTACAGGCTAGACTTGTACGAAATTGATTGAGGTACAGGAAAACAGGTGCGACCATGCCATCGTGAAGCATCTTGAGGACTTGTACCAAAGTTTATTCAATGGTATGCACTTGACTAGGATAATATATTGGACTCCTAGGGAGTGCTTTATCTTAGAGGCCAAGGCAGAATTGTGAGTTTATTATGTTTAGGAAACATGTTAATTAAGAATAGTTCTTACCTATCTGATAACTCAATACGGCTCCGCCGCTGGAGGGTACTGGGTAGATTAGTAAGGTCATCATTGCATACATCAAGGAATGGCTGGGTGGATTTCATGCTGTATTTTTTTCTTCTAAAGAGATTAGAAAGTTTACTTACTCAAAACTTCAAGTGGGAGCGAATTTATATGATTTTCACGGCCTCTATTAATTGACTAACGATATAGTGGATGGCTGCTACTCCATGAGAAGGGCATTCATTTGCGGTGTACAAGGTTAGACCTCTTAGAGATAGACTGAAGTGCAAGACAATAGGTGTGACCATGCTGCCGTGGAGTACTTTGTGGACCTGTATGGATGTCTAGGTAGCGGTATACACTTGACTAGGGTACTACGCTAGCCTCCCCAAGAAGCTCTATCGTATGACCTTAGAGGCTAAGGGTAAAGTGGTGTGTTCATTTTGTTTAGTAACAATTTACAAGAAACAAAATTAATTGAGAAAAGTTCTCACCTTACTGATATCTCGATATAGCCCCACTGCCGCGGAGTATTGGGTAGTTTGGTTGGGGCACCATAGCATCCATCTTAGTATGCGATTGTGAACTCCATACCTTAATTATTTGCTAAATTAAAGAAATGTGTCTATGTATGTTGTATGACTTGTTTATAGTTTTATTTATAACACTGCTTGTTTTTTGAATTTTATAATGCATTGCGATTGATACTGTTGTCATGTTAAGCTCACTAGAAAGTATATTTATATGTTATGTACATAAGGAGAATTAAAGATGCTTGTTTGTTCTCTAGTTTACTGCTAAAAGATCTACTAGGTTGAAGGAGCAAGTTTGAACATTGGCCTAGGCTAATGAGTTAGCCGGGTGCTAGATTCGAATATTAGTGTCGATTGTATTCTAGTATAAGATACTTGAAAAATCGACTGTAGTAGAGATGCCCAATTTTTGAGAAAAATATTTTGTTAGGAATTTCCACAACAACTAATGCCCGCTATGATAATAGTTGTTAGGATCGCCCAGAATCACCGAGCCATATACTAAAATAGTAATGCGGAATTGAAAGGGAACGAGGAAAATTAAGACAGCAGAATTTACGTGTTTCAGCGGAAGCCTACATCCACGGAGGGGAGCCACATGATTTCACTATTATAGCCGAGGTACTACAACAGAGTTTCTCATTCACTCTCTACCTCCCACTATTTGGACTACATCTTAAGTCCCTTACTTTCCACCCAATACCTAAACCATGGCACAAGAGGTCCTATTTATACGCCTCTATGTTCATAACTCTGGCAGCCCAAGAGTCACATTTATTGGACACCAATAAATTCAGTCATGAATTAGCGGGTTAGAATACCATCAATCTCCAACCTTAACAATCTCCCACTTAGAGACTGATGAGGATCACAAACAGCATTTTACAATAATCTTCCATGCTACCCTCTCACACGCAATCAACATGTTCCAGCTCTTATTTTATTTTCTAACCTGGTCCAAATTTTCCGCTTCAATAGCCAGTCAATCTAAACCCATCCACACCAGGACCCCAAGAAAAATAAAACCAAACTCCGGACAGATCATACAACGAGAGAAAACCCTAGGTTTAATTTTAGTCTTCAGTTTTTATTTGTACTTGGTCAACCTAATTTGACCCAAGACCTAAAATAAACCTAAACCTAAACCTAAACCTAGCAAAATGACCCAACATTTTCTCTCTCCTCCGTCTTGTGCCTTTCTCTTCCCAGTCACTAACTTTCATCATTATTTTTCACTGTGAACTTTCAATTTCTGTTCTCTGTGTAATGGTATCGGCCACTACCACCGACGAAACACACCGGCCATCCTTGCCAGTCGGCCATCACCGAGAACCTCTACCATCGTCCACCACCAAGCACCATCAAGACTTCTCTGGGCATCCTCTCTCTCCAGTGACTAACCTCACCAGGAGCCACTGCCACCGAAGTGCGTCGCCTTCATCATTTTCAGCGTCGACATCTCTCGCTGTCGATCACCACGACGCATCATTGGCCGTTTATTTGCCACCAAAGCTTGAAACCATTGCCAGATTTTGACTCTATCATCGCTGCCGAACGGAGCTCATCATCGGAGGTCACTGTCTCCACTCTGACCACCGCCAGCACACCGAACTTCTACTCTCACTCTATCGTCGTCGTTCTTCTTCACCGTCAACCTCGCAGCCACCACCGACATCACCATCGGACCGGTCGGCCACCCCGAGATGCGCAACTCTGCCACGCTTGAAGCCCCACGCCGACAACCACCGTCGATCTCTTCGACTTCCAGGTCATTGACGCCAAGGTCAGATCTCCGTCGACCACCACAGGTTTGTGTCACCGAGCCAAAAACCACCAGATCTGGGCAGTTTTGAATAGTAACCCACCAAATTTGAACAGCGCCATGAACGAAAGACCACTATATCTCCCCGAGCCACCACCACCGTGAACCTTCAACGCTGCCACTTTGCTTTTTCAGCCTTGATTCACATGGTCACTGTAGATTTGGCCACAATCTACCACCCAAGTACACCGATTTAGTCTTTCTGTCACTTCGTTCACCATCACGCACTCTCACGCCCTACCACACATCTCTCTTGTGCTCCACGCGCCATCCATGAGCCACTAGCACAACTCACATGCCATTCACGCGCCACCGTGCACCACCCACGCGTCTTCCACGCTCCCCCCAGCATGCCTTCTTTTTTTTAAAATATTTCTTACCGGAAAAATACCATCCAGCCACCAGTCCTTTCCTCCCACTCAAACAACTACTTCTCCAACTTTGGTTCAACCTGGGGCTTTGATACCAGTTCTTAGGAATTTTCACAACAACTGATACTCTCTATGATACCAGTTGCTAGGATCGCCCATAATCATTGAACCATAAACCAAAAAAGCAAAGCAGAATTCAAAGGGAATGAGGGAAAAATTGAGACATCGGAATTTACGTGGTTCAGCCGAAGCCTACATCCACGGAGGAGGAGCTACATAATTTCATTATTTTAATCGAGGTATTACAATAAAGTTTCTCATTCACTCTCTACCTCCCACTATTTGGACTACATCTTTAGTCCCTTGATTTCAACCCCATACCTAAACCATGACACAAGAGGTCCTATTTATAAGCCTCTACATTCATAACTCTCGGCAGCCCAAGAGTCACCATCATTGGGCACCAATAAATTTAGTCATGAATTAGCGGTTTAGAGTACCATCAGTCTCCAACCTTAACATATTTGATGGGCTATTAGGTAGTATGAGAACACCTTATAGGAAATATTATTGACACTAGAGTGTGTTAAGGATTTTCAGTTCAAGAGCATGTCATAGAGATGATAGCTCCTTCAATTGAACTGAAATTCTTGACGCGGATATTGATAGCCAATCTCAATAGGATATAATCCTGATTTGCTTATCAAGGTCCTTCAACCAGTTCAGTATGCATTGATTAATGGTGATAACTCGTTGTTTGAACTGATGAAGGTACAAAGAGTGAGAAAAAGGGTGTCATGGGTACTAAGAGAAAAGTCTACTTAGTGGGAGCAATCATCTCATGGAACTAGGAACCTCTAAAGGGTAAATTAAAATAAAAAAAGGACTAGTCATTAAAAAAAAGAAATAGAACGAGTTGCCTAGAAGCTCATCTATTATTGTTACCAAGGTTTGAAAGCCATCAGAACAATGTGTTCGGTATCTTATTGGTTGTATCAAGATTAGCTGGTAGTTCACCAGTGTCCTGGTGGATTGCAGATTAACCAATTTGAATCTATACGGAGTTGTGGAGTTTTAAGTAAGCTAGGAAGCTAATAGATGACAAGTTGTATCCTTCGCCTAAATGTGGCACAAGAGTTTCAATTTAGGCACCAAGAATTAATGGTTTAAGTTTTTCAAACATAGTTTTGATTTCGATGGACTATCTTCATATACCAGTCTTGTAGAAATTTTATTTCTATTTATGATTTTGTTTACAAAATTACTTTTAGTTATTTTTGACATAAATTGATTTATATATAAATACAGTGTTTATTTAAAAGGTATAATGGTAGATAGTTTTCTAAATCAAAACTTTTTTAGTGGCAATCTATCTCCAATACAAGCTAGTCTGCATTTCTATGAAAAAGAAGATTTTATTGAAGTAGTATAGCTCTCACTAGTACTTGAGTTTAGGTCACATTAGTCTAATATGATTCAAAGACTGGTTTGAGGTAGTCTTTAGGATTGCTAGATTCAAAATGATAACCAGTCTGCTTGAGTTTAGGTCACATTAGTCTAATATGATTCAAAGACTGGTTTGAGGTGGTCTTTAGGATTGCTAGATTCAAAATGATAACCAGTCTGCCAATCATGTTTGAATAAAGGGGGACTTAAAGAATCTTTAAGAGTAAAGGAAAGACAGCCACTAAGCTGCTTGAACTTGTTCACAAAATGTTTGTGAATTGATGATTGTTCAAGCGGGTTGAAACTATAAGTGTTTCATCAAGTTTTTTTAGTTGATGACTCAAGTCACTTCGATTAGATCAAGGTAATGGATTTCAGGAAATCTCTTAGTTTTTTCTTTACTACAAAGTGTTTATAATGCTACCTCGGTATTTTAAAATGTCAGCTAGATATTTTAAATACTTATAATACTAGCTGGGAACTGAACTAGACGCCCAAGCGACTGGGTGACCACCAGGTCGCTCAAAGTATGGGCAACCAGCAATTGCCCGAGGACCGGGCGACCTGGGTGACCAGTGATCGCCTCAGACCTGGGCGATCACCAGGTCACCCAAAGTATGGGTGATCAATAGGGTCGTCCAATGGTTGCCCAAGATGGGCGACCTGTGGTCGCCACACAAGTGGCCGCTGGCGACCAACTGGGCTCCCAGACGGGCCACAAACCCTATATCAAGATTGGGTGGGGCACATTCCCTCAACCCCGTTTCCTCTCTCAACTCGCTCTCTTTCCTATACACTCTCTCTATCTCAAGGCCAGCCTCGTCTAAGGTAGGCCACTCTACGCCTCAACCTGCTATCGTCCTTCACGTTCATCTTTCTAGAGCAATTACTCAACCTTCTACTCTTCTCAGGCTAAGTCTTTTATACGTATCTAATACCAACTTTTAATATTATTTTATGAGATAAATACTAACTTGAGCATTGGAGGGGTCCCCCGTGGGTTACCCCGCAGGTCCCTCTAACCGTTTGTTTTAGTCTTGCAGGGAATATCAAGCCGGGCGTGCAGCGGGAGCATGAATCTAGCTCGTCCTTATAAACCCCATCTCATATTGGACTCCTACTCAATGAATAAGCTAATTGACTAAATTCGTCGAAAACATAATTGCTACTGTCTGTGGGAAGGATTACCTGCTCACTCCTGGCTCGATGTTTCTTGAAAGGCTCAAACATCTTAAGGGTCAAGCAAGGTAATTTTTAGTATTTTTCTGGTCCCTTGACCCTATCCACGAAGGCCCACCTAAATGAAAATTTATAAAGAAGGCTCGGTTGAACAAGTTTAAGTGCAGTTGTACCTTTTACGCCTCTTTTTCGTTTTTTTCTTTGGAAAATTTTTTTTGAAAAATCATGGCAAGCACCGAGAGCTCTTCAAGAGCTTTGTTTGAACAAAAAATTTGATCCATAACTCTTTTTGAAAAATCAAGATGGGCCACGGATTGAAAGTTATGTCCGTTTTAAGTTGAAAGGTCAGCTATACGCCTTACATGAGTTTAGCTCTCCCAAATCATGTTTCGGGTAGTTTCTGCCACCAAACATTCAAGAATTTTATATTATTACCTAGGGCTTCTCACGAGCTTTATTTTGATATAAAATTCGACATGTAACTCTTCATGGATTAAAAGATATGCCCGTTTTAAGTGGCAATGTAAGTTACATGCCTTACCTGCGTTTAGCTCGCCTAAATAATTTTGTAGGTACTTTGTGCCACCGAACATTCAAAAATTTTATACAAGTGCCTAGGGATCCTCACGATCTTTGTTTTTATATAAAATTTGACCCATAACTCTTTATGGGTTGAAAGATATGTCCGTTTTAAATTGTAAGATAAGTTATACACCTGTCCGCTCAAAGCCTTTTTCGGGTACTTTTTGTCATCGAACGTCCAAAAACTTTATATAGCTACTTAGAGCTCTTCAATTATCAGATTCGATTTATAACTTTTCATAGATCAAAAGTTACACATGTCCTATGTTTTACGGTAAGTTACCTAATTACAAGGGGCGACCTATTGATTCGATTCACCTTTTTTTTATGCTTTCTTTGATCCAAAAGCTCAAAAAATCATTGTAATTATCTAGAAATCTTCAAGAGATTCATTTTGATGGGTGATTTGGCTCATAGCTCCTCAGTGATTAAGAATTATGCTTGTTTAAATCTCAGGGCCAACTTATTTAAGGCATCAATGACTACCATGTTAGATAAACACCAACCGCGTCTTTGCTATATTTTTTTAAAAATATAAGAAATTATACCGGTTGCATAGAGCTCTTCGAGAGCTTCTCTTTGATATGCAACTCGCACTCTAACTCCCAACGAGTTAAAAGTTATGCCTGTTTAAAGTTACGTGATACTTAATAAAAGAAAAAGAAATAGAAGTAGAACAAGCCAGGAATACTCAAGGTTTGACCGGCTCTGTTTGACCAACCATGTTTGACCTTCCAGGTTTGACCGCCCACATTTGACCGATTAGGTTTGACCAACCACGTATGACCTTCTAGGTTCGACTGACCATGTTTGACCTTACAGGGTTGACCACCGACGTTTGACCTTTCAGGTATGACCAATCACGTTTGACCTTCCAGGTTTGACCAACCATGTTTGACCGCTATTTTTGGTTTGTCTTCTTAGAGTTTGGTTTGACTGGCTAAAATTCATTGACCAAACCTTTGGCTTTGGCAGCTATTTTTGGTTTGCCCTCTTAGAGTTTCGTTTGACCGGCTATAATTCGTTGACTAAACCTTTGACTTTGACTGCTATTTTTGGTTTGCCTTCTTAGAGTTTGGTTTGACCAGCTATAATTTGTTGACCACCCCTTCAGATGTTGACCGCCGCTTTCCTCTCTTCACCAATCTATGCTGTTGACCACCCATTTAGGCGTCGACCGCCACTTTCCTCTCTTCACCAATTTATGTTATTGACCAACCCATTTAGGCGTTGACCGCCGCTTTCCTCCCTTCACCAATCTATGTTGTTGACCACCCATTTAAGAGTTGACTGCCATTTTCCTCTCTTCATCACCATCGACTACACGACATACCAACAATGCCTCCACTGCCACCTATAGCGTTTGGCATTGCGGCAACTCTACTCGCTCTACCTCGGTCGCCCATTTTCTGCTCGCCCGCACCTCGACTTGCCCACGCTTGTATGGACTTGACCCATGGTTCGCTGTTCGCCTTCCTCTAGTGCAGCCATGCTACTACTGATAGCCCACTTCGGCCACTAGCACTGGTGGTCCTTTCTCTCTTACGTTCAACCCTAAAAGGGCTAATTTCAATTATAATCTATGCTCCACTCAACCCTAACTTGGGTTAATTTCCACTACATCGTTAATTTAATTCAACATTAAAGGGTTAATTTTAGTCGCAGTATCAACATAGCTCAACCTTGATTGAGCAAATTTTCAATAGCAATCTCAGTTTAATCCAACTCAAAATGGATTAATTTTCCTTGCAATCCCAATCTCGTTTAGCTGTAATATATCAATTTCGTTAAATTTCTTATTCATTTCAACTCCACATGCGTTAATTTTCATTATAATAATCGATTTAACTCGTTCTAAATTAGACCACTTTTTGCTACAATCTCATCTTAGTTCAACCCCGTATAAGCAAATTCTCCGTGTAGCACTTGTTCAATTTAACACTTATAGAACTAATCCTTGCTATGATCTTAGTTTAACTCAATCGTCATGAAGCAATCCTCGTTGCAACCTCTGTTTTACTCTACCCTGTTTGGATTGATTCATGCTACCGTCTCATTTTAGTTCAACCCTACTTGAACTAACTATTCATAGCAATTTCAATTTAATTCTATCGTTGTTGAACCAATTTCGTCTTAACCTTGGTAACTTCTAGTTGCAATCCTGTGTCAAGTAAACCTCCACTTGGCCAATTTTCATTTCCAGCCTAAGATCGATTTGGGCCATAATCCCGATTCAACTATATCTTTTTTCGATCCAGTCTTCGTTATAACTAATGTTGAGCCAATTCTCATTTGACCAGGTTATAACTGAGTATATTCTTCTTACATTTCATTCCTATCCAATCAAACTCAGATTAAATCAACCCATTTGTTCATATAGCAACCAAAGTCATTCATAACATATGTGATTCTAGCTTTGAGTATGGTTTGCTATAATTTCTTATGTCTTTGATAATTGCATTCAAATTTCTCTCATGTTCTTATTGAGATTAAGGATCTTACAACT
Source organism: Simmondsia chinensis (assembly GCA_018398585.1). NCBI lineage: Eukaryota > Viridiplantae > Streptophyta > Magnoliopsida > Caryophyllales > Simmondsiaceae > Simmondsia > Simmondsia chinensis. Next base: position 17,319,938 of record JAGTTD010000013.1, on the reverse strand, counting down.
GTTATATGGCCCTAATAAATAGCCTATCCTAGATGTATACTAAGCTATTATATGAAGTTAACAATTACTCGCTTTTTATTCTGAGAGTCTCAATTACACAGTTTTCTCTCAGTCAGTCACAAGCAACTAAATTCAAATGAGGTCAGTTCTCATCACAATCCTAAACTACTCCAATCCTACTATTCGAACAAATTATGCTTGTTAGTCAGTAGGAAGGTTGTCTATGCCTACCGGCCACTATACTGAGCAATCAATTTCACTATAATACATCTTTCATATCAGAAGCCATACTTCGTTATAATTATACTCGCAAATTATCAAACTAATAGTCAAGCGCAACAATTCTGAATTAGGAGTATTAAAGGAACGAAGTCATCAATCATATCTTTTATAAAGCTAGCATACACGGTCCAACGCTGGGACATAAACCATACACGGTCCAATGCCGGGACACAAACCATAGACGATCCAACGCCGGGACACGAACCATACACGATCCAACGCTGGGACACAAGCGCAAATCAAAAGATACATACAACCGCCAAGTTCAGAAGTGGTAAAAGTGCAAACAGCAAGATGACAAAGCTACTCGATTCACCCTAAAGACTTTGCTTGAGCACGCAAGGGACCCTATAATTATCTTAAAACTCGAAAGACATGCCTATCTTCTCTTTCCATCACTGACTAATCCAATTACTCTAGTAATTTATCATTCATAAATTTTATCCACCCACAAAACAACTCCAAAGCATACACTTTATAAAATGGGAATACAGGACATGGTTGTCACCTATAAGAACTGAGCTACTCGCCATATGCGATCATGCTCGTTGTTCGCTTACAAGGCATTAACAAGTGATGTTCAAAATAGAATCTCACCATACTAAAGCCACCTGGTACATTGGGTGATATCATCATCTCTCGAAATCAAACGTTATCAAAAGCTAAGCACCTTCAAGAGATATTGAGTCCACAATACATTCAAAACAAAAATAGCCTCTCAAATGGCAAGGGCAGGAAAAATTGTTCTTTGTCCATGACTTCCTTTCTACGAAGGTGGTGTAACTCTTTTCAAGAATGTCGGAATCCACCTCGGTCATTTCCATAACAGTAACATAAATCTTTTTAAAATTGGAGGACTTCACATCAGTCATTTCCTTATTTTAAAGGCAAATTATCTTAGGATTGGGGGATTTTGCCTCAGTTGTTTCCTTATTTTCATGGCAAATTATCTTAGGACTGGGGGACTTCGTCTCAGGTGTTTCCTTATTTTGGTGGGAATTATCTTAGGACTGGGGGACTTCTCTCAATCGTTTCCTTATTCTGGTGGCAAATTATCTTAGGACTGGGAGACTTCGCCTCAGTTGTTTCCTTATTCTGGTGGCAAATTATCTTAGGACAGGGGGACTTCGTCCCAATTTATAATGTAGACTTCCTTATCCTAGTAACGTAAATCATTTTTATGACTGGGGGACTTCGTTCCAATTAACAAAATTCGACTTCTTTGTCTTGATGACACAAATCATTTTTCATGACTATGGGACTTCACCCCCAGATCACAGGCTAGATGTCATTTATGCCACAAAGGGTAAACCGTTCCAAAATCATGAAAATTCACAATCAACAATGAGTGAGAATACATTTCTTTTGCACGATGCAAATCATGTTAAAGCAACTACAAGTCGAGAAGCACTCATCCATGAGGTACAATCCCTTTCAAAGCTAAGTGAGCTTCACCTCAATCATGTCAATATAGCAACATACTTAAGAGACTTCATTGTTCACTACAAGTCAATGATCAGATTATAGTTAAGCAGCTTAACCTCTTCTCTTGATCCAATAAAACATCTGTAAACTAAAAAGTCTAACATAGACCACACATATTACTGTACCCAAACAACTTATACTTTAACCAACTTCTTGATAAGATATTCAGTACAACTGCCAGCCAACAACTTGGTAAAGCATAGTACAAGATACCATCTTCATTTGCTTAGCGCCACCTTCATGATTGCATACATTCTATGGTATCATGTAAGCGGTACTTCCAAACCACGAAAACAACTTCTCGACAATCATAAACAACTTAATAGTAAAAATTCCTTTAGAGGATCTAAACAACCAGCAATAAGGAAAGAATAGTCCAATACCAGCGATAGTCTATATTAAAGTTGTCTTGAACTTCCTTACAATATTCTAAAACTCCTTTCACAGCCTATTCAATCGCGATCCTAAGGCCAGAATAACTAAAGAATGTGTATGCTACATCAATGGCATCCTTGAAGGTCTTTTGTCATTAACATCCTATAAACTCACCTTATAGAGTTTTCTGCATTCGATACCAACATAAACGACATACTACAAGCCATCAAAAAACTCATCATTGATAAGTCACACATTGTGTACAAATGCCTGTCGTATCGACATTAGTAAAGGTTCATGTGATTTACTCAGCCTGAGCCATGCCGAGCTCATTAATTCATAAATAAACATCTAAGACAAACAAACTTTAGCCGTTGATTTCCTATAACGATAGTATATCATCAGTTTGTCATTTAAAAGGTAGTGGCTTTAGAAATATGTTATTTCTTACAATATTTCTTTATTTTAATATCGATGCTCAACATATCTGGTAGTGTGTTATACTAACATGTTTGGTTTAATCTACTGCCTCGAAGGTGCCTGACTTTATTCAGGTATTCTAAACATAACACATGATGATTATCCGCGCACGTACCTACCACCATGGTTCGCCCTGGTGCCACCACCCACTATGGGTTCAATGCATATCACCATGGTCCGCCCTGGTGCCACCATCAGCAATGAGTGTAATGCATATCACCATGGTCCACCCTTGTGCCACCACCCGCAACGGGTGCAATGCATATCACCGTGGTCCGCCCTGGTACAACCACCCATAACGGGTGCAATACTCATCACCATGGTCTGTCTTGGTGCAATCCCAATACGGGACACCATGACTTGCTTAAGGATTATTAAGCATCATTATTTACTCCACATATATAGCGTATAGTTTATCACATTGAAATTACAAGTTTAAAAGACACAGTAAACAAACATGAAACATGGAACACCCTAACCTCATCCAGGTATGTCATATGTATATATCATCTATGTCTTAAATGGACATATTAAGTTAACAGCTAGGGAATTTCAACCAGATATGCCCTACTCGTCATAGTAACGTTATCGAAATACATCATGCTCAACACTTTATGGATATTACAAACAAAAAACCCAAGGCTAGTCAAGATAGCCATATTCCCATATGCTTATTACATAAAACTCATAACACAGCAAGCGCTTATGAAAATAAAGGAACAAAATGATGTAGATACTCTATGATTCAAAACTTCCCAGAAGCTCAGACTCTTTTTACACAAATGAAGATTGCCCATTTAGACAAACAGGAAGATAAAACGTTCCTTTAAAATCGCTAAAAGGCTAAACGCCTTGATAGGGCAAACAGTCTATTACGCACTTTGTTAAGATCTACAATTTGGCTAAAAGCCCTACTAAGGCTCATGATAGGCCCTGCGCCCAGTTACGAGCCAAAACGACTTAAATATTCAGTTAAAAGACAAAACCTTGATACACAATTTACCTAGGACATGTACTTAGATCTTATGCTCCGATAATGCGCATGGGTAACAACTACAAAAACCAAAACATAATGCCTCTGTCACTTAGACAGACATCACATGCTAGCTAACCACAGGTAAGCACAAATGTGTAATCCACTCTATGGTTGAACTTGGAATGACCGAAGTTCGCCCATGGAGTGGGGAGACTATATGTTTTTAATGCTACCCGGTATTTTAAAATATCAGCTAGATATTTTAAATACTTATAATACTAGCAGGGAACCCATAACTGGGAACTGAACTGGATGCCTAAAAGACAGGGAGACCACTAGGTCACCCAAAGTATGGGTGACCGGCAGTTGCACTCGGACTGAGCGACCACCAGGTCGTCCTACCCCTGGGCGACCTATGGTCACCACACAGGTGGTCGCCGGCGACCAGTTGGGAGCCCAGACGAGCCGCAGGCCCTACATAAAGATGGGGTGGGGGCACATTCCCTCAACCCCGTTTCCTCTCTTAACTCCATCTCTCTTTTACACTCTCTCTCTCCCCCGAGGCCAGCCTCATCTAAGGTAGTCCACTTCACGCCTCAATCTCCTATCGTCCTTCACGTTCATCTCTCTGGAGCAATGACTACTCAACCTTCTACTCTTCTCAGGCTAAGTCTTTTATATGTATTTATTACCTACTTTTAATATTATTGTTCGAGATACATACTAACTTGAGCGTCGGAGGGGTCCCCCGTGGGTTACCCCTCAGGTGCCTCTAACCGTCAGTTTGAATCGTGCAGGGAATATCAGGTCTGGCGTGCAGCTAGAGCTTGAGTCCAGCTTGTCCTTATGAGCCCCATCTCATATCAGACTCAGCTTGAGTCCAGCTCGTCCTTATGAGCCCCATCTCATATCAGACTCCTATTCGATGAATAAGCTCACTAACTAAATTCGTCGAAAACACAAAGTGTAGCAGAAAGGCTCAAATGATAAGATTCATATGATGAATTAATCTTGCATATTGTTATGATTCAAGTTAAATCTTGATCATAACCTAAACAGAAGAGAGTATGAGATGAGAAAGAAGTGAAAGAGATGAGGATATAGAGAGAATTAGGGGGATGAGAGAGTGAAGTTATCAATCAATATTCAAGAATGAATCAACACAAGCTAGAAACATCTAGTTATAACAACTAGATACATTGCTAGTAGACTTATTAAGCTAACCGACTAAAGCCAGCCACCTGACATGACCAAGGATTGACCAACTTCAATTGACATTAACTAACATTCCCGCCTTACAACATATTTAAAAGCAATTACTAGATACAACTATCAATGATCATAACATTTCCCTCCCCTTGTCAACATTCTTGTCCTCAAGAATGGAGGTGGGAAATTGACTTCAAATGAATTTCAGATTCTCCCAAGTAGACTGCTGCTGCTCCAAGTTGGTCCATTGAATTAGTGCTTCTGCTGAGCCGAAGGAATGCTGCCTTGTATCAAAAATAGCTAACGGTGCCTACAGAATCATGCCATTGCTTGTTATAGCTTGAGGGTCTGGCGTACTAGAACATCCTTCTTTGACTTACTTCTTCAACAACGAGACATGAAAAACCGGATGAACTAAGCAATCAGGTGGCAGCTCCAGCTGGTAAGCAACTACTCCAATGCACTGCAAGACTTTGTAAGGCCCAAAGTATCATGCTGAAAGCTTGATATTTAGCCTCATAGCTACTGAATTTTTCCTGTAAGGCTGCAAATGTAAGTAAACATAATCACCAACATTAAAAGATTTGTCAGTTCTGCGTCGATCAGCAAAGAATTTCATGCCTGGTTGTGTTATGTGTAGCTAGTCCTTGAGCTACAACATCAATTGCCTTCGTTGCTTAAGTAAATTAGGAACACTAGGTACAATAGACACTACTTTTGCAGCCCAATGGGTGAGGGTGGATCATATCCATACATTGCTTTGAATAGAGAAGTCTTAAGAGCGGTATGGGCATGAGTGTTATACTAGAACTCTGCTAAAGATAACCAACCAAACTAGTGCTTGGGATTGGTGAAAGTCATGCTCCTTAAGAACTACTCCACTCATTGATTCACACGTTCCGTTTGTCCATCCGTTTGTGGATGGTAAGATGAACTCATGGAAAGAGTTATTCCCAACAGCCTAAACATCTCAGTCCAGAAATGGCTTATGAAAAGCTTGTCCCTGTTAGATACAATCGACTGGGGTAGACCATGGAGTTCGTATATCTGATCTAGGAACAACCTAGCCAACTTAGCAGCAGTGATAGGGTGAGATAACCCAATGAAATTCCAAAACTTGGTGAACCTATCAACAACAACCCAAATCATCTCCTTCCCTTCAAATTTTGGAGGACCTTCTATGAAGTCCATACTAATATGTTGCCACGGCCTCTCAAGAATGTCCAAGGGCTGGAGAAGTCCCTGGTACGGGATGTGCTCACTCTTAATATGCTGGCACACTTCACAGTTCTGCACACAATGAATTACTTCATTCTTCATTCCGGGCTAATAAAAGTACAGCTCCGATCTTTGATATGTGGCCCCTATTCCAGAGCGACCATCCCAAGTAAAGGTGTGAAAGGATGAGGTGACTTGCTTCCTTAATCCTGTACTAATTCCCACATAAACCTTCCCTTTAAGTCTTATCAAACCATTGCTCACAGTTACTTCAGCAGCAGAACAGGACTTAGGCTTAACACTTGCTGCTGTAATATACTCTTGAGCGAAGGAATCATTCTCATATGTTTGCACAACCTCCTCCATCCAGCTAGGCAAGGTGATAGTAATTGCACTACAACTAGATGAGCTAGCACCCTCCATGCTCCGGGAAAGAGCATCAGCAGCTACATTTTCCCTTCCACTTCTGAACATGATAGAGTAATCATGGCCTAGCATCCTAAGGAGATCCTTCTTCTGCACTCTCGTCGTTATCTTTTGCTCCAATAGGTACTTAGGACTTTGGTGATTAGCCGCAATAACGAAGTGGTGTCCCTCGAAATAATGCCTCCACTTCTGGACAGCAAGCAGAATGGCAAGGTATTCCTTCTCATAGATTGATAAACCCATGATGTAGACTTTGCGTATCTGTTAGCAAGTGCACTAGTCATACCAAGTAATGTAGAAGTGAGTAGAGTATCATTCCCAGGAGGATTGTATTGAATGAATACCAAAATTAGTAGCTTCAATACTATTTGAAAGACCGAAAAATTTAGGATTTTGATATGACAAAAAGTAAAATAAAATCAAAAGAAATAAAAGTTAAAACGAGATTAGATTGTTCTAATTTTTTGTTGGGTTTTATCAGTTTATAAAGTCTAAGGCATCCGATTTCATCTTAGTTGCATCAATACGCCTTTTCTATTCTCGATATTCAAGTTGTTACCGTGTGTCGATGGTTGAAAATCCTAATTTACTAAATATTCTGTCTTGAGCAACGTTTAGCATACTCTTTAACATATTAACCCATCACTCTCGTGCATGAATTTAAATATGAAAAGAGTTTTTAAAACTCTATGATTTTGTTTTTTGAAAACTATACAAATCGCGTTAATCTCTCTCGCGCATTCGCCCAATTTGTGGTGCTTATCACCTCAGCAATCATCATAAATCTCCTCTCGAACTCATTATGAACCATTATAGGCTTTTAAATGGTGATCAAGCATTTAAAACTCATGAAGAACAATGATAAACACTTCAACAACACAACAACATAAACATTGAATACTTTGAATTAGTAATAAGCGTATATTACAACTTAGGCTACATCGTAGCCTTAGAATAACAAAATTAGTTCATTATAAACTTAATATTAAACATTATAAACACAAAATTCATGAACTAAGGAAGGAAAAAAGGATTGAAAGAACTAAAAATAAAAAATTATAAACCAAACTTCCTTCCTTCTTTCTCCTTTCTTCTTTCTCACGATTTTTCTCTCTTGTCTCACTCAAATCTTGTGATTTTTGTTTTGAAATTTGATGCTTAAACACCCCCACACCATCCCCTATCTATAGTAGTTAAACTAGGATAAAAAAATTGTAAAAAATCTTCAAACTTCATCCTCATTAGCTGAAACTTGCGGCAGCTGCAGCTGTGTTCTGAAGCCCTGTTCTCCCTCCTTTTTCTTCAATTTTTTTTACATTCAACCGCCCAAAACCTGCACAAAAGCATCATGTTCATGTTTTATAAGGTGTATACAATGAATTTGAGCTAAAATATAGCATAATATAGCGCCCAAAGTGGAGAAAATAAGCAAGTTGTGCAAAACTGTCAATTTTCTGCAGCAGCAGCAGTGATGCTTGTTCATCCATTCTTTTTCATTTTTTTTGAATTCCACAGCCCAAAACTTGCAAAAGATGAGTTAATACATGTTAAAATGAATTTGGGTAAAAATAATTGAGTTTTTGCTCCCAAAATGCAAGTTGAAGCGGATTGCACCACCACCTACACCCTTGCCACCCAGATTCTGCAATGGTTGTTCAACTCAATTTTTTTTTTTTTTAATTACTTTTCACCGCCCAAAATCAGCTTTAACATAAACTTGAACATGTTACTGAAGTGTTCAAGAAGTTCTTTCATGTTATTTGTCCATTTTGCCACCCAAAATTGCAAGTTGAAATGGATTGGTTGAGCTTGGTGCATTTTCTCTGTTCTTGCTGTTCTTTGCTGATTTTCCTCAAATTTTTGAGCTTAGACCCACCTAAATTCAGAATTCACATCAACTTTGACATGTTAATGCATTGTTTAATTAGTCCTTGCACTTTATTTGTGCATTTTGTTACCCATTTTCGCAAGTTGAATTGAATTGTAAAGGAAATTGGTGATTTCTTGCTTTAGCCATGTTAATTATTATGTTTTTCCCATTTTTTTATTTGCTTTGGTGTATCTTGCTTTTACTTGTTGATGTTAATGATAAAACCTAGCAAGATTTATCATAAAATGAGTGTTTTTGCAAGAAAATGGCAATATGAGTGAAAAAGAGCAAAATCGAGCAAAAGCGATTAAAATTTGATGTAAAATGTTTAAAAATATATTAAAATAATATAAAAAGTTATATACTAATTTAGACTTATCAACCCATGTTCCTTGCATTCAAAGCCTGACTCAATTATGCAATGGGCCTTCCAGCTTGGGACAGAACTGCTCCCATTGCAAATCCACTTACATCAGTCTCTAATTCGAAAGGAAGAGTAAAATCTGGCATTGATAAGACTGGAGCAGATCATGGAGAAGCTTTGAGATGAAGGAAATCTTCTTGATCCAAATCATTCCACCCAAAGGCATCTTTCTTAAAAAGATCAGTGAGAGGTTCAGCCATTAAACTATAGCCTGCAATGAATTTGCAGTTGTAACCAGTTAACCCCTGGAAACCCCTTAACTGCTTGATGGTAACGGGAACGGGACAATCTTGCATTACTTGTATCTTGCTAAGATCGGTGGCAACCCCATCCTTCGGTATGATATGACCTAGATAATCCACTCTGGAAGCTGCCAAAGTGCATTTAGAGGGTTTAGCATACATCTTTGAAGCCTCATCAGCTCAAACACCAAGCGCAAATGCTCCCAATGCTTCTCCAGAGATGTTTTATAAACCAATACGTCATCGAAGAAAACCAGTCTAAATTTCCTAAAATAAGCAATGAAAACATCATTCATCAAAGCTTGAAATGTTGTTGGGGCGTTAGTAAGTCCAAACGGCATCACCACAAACTCGAAATGTCCATGGTGAGCGCGGAAAGCAGTTTTGTATATGTCGTCCTCCTTGACTCTAACTTGATGGTGCCCTTGTCTCAAGTCCAATTTGGAGAAACAGCTGGATCCATGAAGCTTATCAAGTAGATCATCGATGACTAGAATTGGAAATTTATCCTTAACTGTAAGGGAATTGAGATGTCTATAATCTATGCACATCCGGGAGGTTCCATCCTTCTTCTTCACCAAGATATCTGGTGAAGCAAATGGACTATGACTTTGTCAAATGAAATGAGTCTTTAGCAGATCCTCAACCTGCCTTTCTATCTCATTTTTCTGAGCATGAGCATACCTATAAGGTCTCATACCTTTAGGCTGAGCATCCCTCTTCAGGGGTATAGCATGGTCCAACACTCGTTAGGGAGGCAAAGCTGTGGAAAGATCAAACACATCTTGGTACTCCTGCAATGGCTCTTTCAATCCTTGATGCAAGTGCTCTGGCTCTTCATTAGTAGTAGCAGCCTTGATTGAGCATAAGTGCCTAATCCATTGATGTGCTTCTTCTTTATTACTCCCTTCAGCTTCTTGCCCGTCATAAGTTGCAATTGGCCTTGTTCTGTTATGCCTTGAAGCATAATCCGCTGACCATTTCTTTCAAATGACACTGTAAGCCCAAAAAAATCGAACACAATGGGACTCAGGGTCTTCATCTAATCCACCACTAAGACTATATCACATCCACCTAACCTCAACAAACGAAAGTCATAAGTCAAGCTATGCTCCTGAATAAGCCAAGAAAAATGTTTACACTTAGTCTGAGTCAGAATTGAGTTTCCATCTGCCACTATTACTGTCAAAGGATGAGTCTTTATCATCTCATGACCCACTGCCCTAACTATCTTTGGGTGCACAAAGCTGTGCATACTGCCACTGTCTACCAGAATCAAGATAGATTTCTTCCCCACTTCACCTTGAATCCTAATGGTGTTGTGATGTCCATCACCAGTTAAGGCCTGCACTGGAATTTCCAACTTACCCTCCACTGGTTCAATCAATTCTTCAGGAATTTCATCCTCTGTTTCATCCAGAACATCACCTTCTTCCAGATTATCCTCACCTTCCACTCCTGCAACAGCCATGAGAAACTTTGGATTGCACTTATATCCAAAGAAATACTTCTAATTACATCTGTAGCATAAATGTTGTGGCTTCTTCTCTACTAAGCTGCTGCTTCTTTTTGTAGCCTGATCTGTGGAGCTCACAAGTGTGTTTTCAAACAACTGGGCCTTAGAATAAGCCTGTGACAGTGTAGTTGGTTCCAATGCCTTCACTTGATTCTTTATTCTCAGCTTCAAGCCACTGATAAAGCTTGATACATAATAAGATTATGTCGTGTCAAGGAAGGCAATTAACAATCCTGCTCAAAGGTTCTCAAATCTTGTCATGTATTCTTTTACTGTAGTTGTCTGGGTAACTTTATTGAAGTGATCCACAATGTCACCTAAGTCTTCATCACCATAGCGATCACAAAATTCCTTGACAAACTCTGGCCAAGTTATCGAGAACCTGCTCCTCATTAAGCCAAAGTACCAAGCCTCCTGATCCCCTTTGAGATATACTACAGCTATATCTACCTTCTCTACCTTAGCAATTCGATAAATTGGAAATATCTCTCACACTCCTTATCCATGACTATGGATGAGTTCCACCAAACGTATCCATATCAATTCCAGGCTGTCTGTATGTAGATCCTCGATTAGTGCCAGCAAAATCATCACTAATGGCATAGGATAGAGGGTTAGTAGTAGAGTAAAGTTGGCTGGGATAAGCAAAATTGAAGCAGAAGCTGGCCTTTCCACTGGCTAGACTCTATTAGAAACTTGTAAACACAAGTTTTGAGTTTGTTCAATAGTAGCACCTTGTCTAGCCAACAATTGTTACATCTCATTGACTTGTCCACTCAAGACCTTAGAATCTTGGCGATTGTATTGTATAGAAACAAACAAGCTGTTCATCTGTGTGGACATTTTCGCGATTAGTTGAGCAAAGTCAGTAGCTGGTACACTTCCAGCCTCTCCTTCCGCATTAGCTGTTGTTCCAGTGGTCAAAGCAGCTGTGTAAGAAGCAACTCCCGCACGAGTAGTTACTCCACCTGGCATAGCTAGCAACAACACACACAAGAATGAACTTGATTAGTAGCGAGCTACGAATCAATTTGCCAAAAGCTAAGTTTTGCACTCACCTAGATAAGGATCCTTAAGTAAGGATCAGCTCAATTCGTGCTTGATTTAGGTTAGCCGCCAACAATTGCTCCGCTTAACACTTTAGCCTCGTGAATCAATCCAGCAATGATTGATTCAATATCAATTCTTCTCTAATCCTTCACAATTCAGCAAGATCAAGGCTGATAGTCTTGATTGGATCAAGAGCCTGTGACAAATAGCACTAAAAAGTAACAAGCTCACAAGAACAAGTATCCACAAGGAAATTGCACTTAGCTGTATTAGATCCTACACTAGGATCAATGACACTAGGATCAATGACAATTGTTAGCTCAAAATCGAACTAATCCGGTGCAATGCTGCTGAAGTTCGATTGAATCTTCAAGCACTTGCTCCACAATAATCCTTGGTCGAAGTTGTCACTACAATTCCAAGAACACTGTGGATCAACTGCAAGGTCTAAGCCTTTAAGGCTTTGATACCAAATGTTATGATTCAAGGTAAATCTTGAATCATAACCTAAAGAGAAGAGAGTATGAGATGAGAAAGAAGTAAAAGAGATGAGGATATAGAGAGAATTAGGTGGATGAAAGAGTGAAGTTATCAATCAATATTCAAGAATGAATCAATACAAGCTAGAAACATCTACTTATAGCAACTAGATGCATTGCTAGTAGACTTATTAAGCTAACCGATTGAAGCCAGCCGCCAAACATGACCAAGGATTGACCAACTTCAACCGACATTAACCGACATTCCCGCCTTACAACATACTTAAAAGCAATTACTAGATGCAACTATCAACAATCATAACACATACCAAAAGGTTTATTGTGCAATAAGTTTAATAAATGGGTAATGGTAAGCTTGTGTTCGAAAATTTGACAATATGAGATATTGTGCCTTAACAGCATGATACAACTTTGTTCTGATTGATGCATTTGATGTGTACGAAGGCTAATCTTAAATTGCACTGAAAAAATAGGGCAGCCATAGTGGGAGGATGATCAGGACACTTGATAGATTCATTTGATCAGCCTTAATGGTTGAGCATGATAATGAATCTAATAGACTGCAATGGAGCTCCCAAAGATAGAAATGCAGACCAATGTGTCATGGAAATGAGAGGTAAATTGGAGTAAATGTATTCTAACAAAGTCTGGGAACTTGTAGAGGCCTCCGAAAGGCATTAAATCCATTAGATTGAATCTAAATGGATCTACAAGAGATTGAGAGGAGTGGATGAGAAGGTCAAGACCTTCAAGGTAAATATTGATTGCAATGGGTTATACCCTATAGGAAGGATTCGCTTATGATGAGACCTGCTGGCTGATTTCTATGCTTAAGTCCATCAGGATACTCTTATCCATTGTATCCCATTATGATGAGATATGACAAATGGAAGTCAAGACGATGATTTATGAATGGTCATCTTGAGGGACATATGTATATGATACAACCATATAAGTTTATTAACAAATATCAGGAGCATATAGTATGCAAACTGAGGAAGTCCATTTATGGATTAAATTATCATCTTGGCAATAGGATAGTAGATTCGATGGTGATCATCAAATCTTTTGGGTTTGAACAAATGGCTAATGAACCATAGGTGTGCAAGTGACATAATAAGAAAGTAGTGACTTTCTAAGTGATATATTTGGATTGCATTTTACTCAGTCATAATAGTATAAAATTGCAATAAGCTGTTAAGATTTGACTGTCCAATTATTTCAAAACAAAATACCTAGGGTAAATCAACTGTGTTCTTAGGTTGATCTTTTGCGAGATTGTAAGAAAGGATGTTGGTTTGATATCGGTTACACATAACTTTTAAGAATTCTTGAAGTTTGACGTTATAATTTATTTTTACCCTAGGAGTGGAAGTCATTAGATGGTGAAGTGTAAAGCAATCTAGTTGCTTAGTTCACTATGGAAGTTGGGTACTTCATAACTTAAGAAGTTGTAAAGTAAGCTTGTTGACTTCGAAGATTTCATATAGTTCCACAACTTGTAAGGGAAAGGATGAGATAGTGAGGCACTGGTATTGAAATTGTTATAGTCAATGAGTTGACATGTTCCTAGAGGATGGTTATGCCATGCAGAGTTAATTGGGTTTAGGACAAGTGGGAGATTGTTGGCACCAATGTTCTGAAAACCCAATTATTTGTATTTAAATATTAATAAATAAAATTATTTTATCTATTTTACGTCTTATTACGGCTTACGAGTCAAATATGATGTGATTATTTCTAAAATGTTCCATGAGATAGATGTAGTCCAATACGACATGTCATAGATTGGTTCAAGTGGTTAATGAGATTAAGCCATAGATAGACTTAAATCAAAACTGTGAGGTGTTGTCAAAGTAAGTTCATAGTCGGTGATAAGTTCTAGACAACTTGTCTAATAAGACTATAACATGATACCTTAGATGACTTGCCTAGGTCATATGGATAGGGATCTAGAAGTATTATGTTAGTGTTCGTCGATAAGATTGGAATATTGAGCTGGACCACCGAAATTGTTTATTTCTTAACTGCTATCAGAAATAAATAGTTCTTTGTGATTAGGCGATTACTCTAAACCCTGAGATTGTCTTGAACTTGTACATGTAGTGTTCTTCACTTTAATGAACTCAAAGTGAGGTCCTGTAAAGTGACCAACAGTCTGCATACATTGAGTGACTGCATGAAATGTAGCGGGAACAAAATAGTCAACATGGAGTCTATAGTCTCTTATAAGATAGATATGTCCCCATAAGTAGATTCGCAAGTGTTCAAAAAATTTAGAATCTTTGGCCAAAGTACTCCTAGCGTTCGTCACTGGTATTGATACGAAGAATATGTTCCTGTGTCGCATAATTATTCGAAAAAGGGTGAGTCGGGAACTTAAGGAGAAGCGGTGAGAAGTAGAATGATGGTAGTTTTAATTATTACTCTTGGATATTTGATAGAGGGGTTGATCATTCATTTATTACAGATTGGAAATTATTGAATAAATAAGTTTAATTTTAGAGTGCAGTAGGACTCATTTAGTGGAATTAAGTCTAGCTAAATGGTATTAAATTTTATCATGGGATGATAATTAATTTGATCCATTTGGAGCTAGATTTAAATTGTCCCTCATGTCCCTACGCAAGCCTCTATTTTACACCATCAGAGAAATATTAAGGCTATGTTTGGAGCATGGAATTGGAGCTGAGGCTGGAATTGGGGCCCAGAATTCCAATTCTATTGTTTGGTTTACTTGCTGAAATTCGAATTTCAATTCCACTACCCAATGCCATGGAATTAGATTTTAAGTGAAAATCATACTTTCTAATTCTTTGAGGTGGGGGTAAGGAATTAAAATTCAATATTAACTCCATTGACCTAAAACCCAAAATTATTCCACTTGATAAGCTCTAATCCAAGATGATTCAAAATCTAAAGACTTAGAAACGGCCTTAAATTTGTCCCGAACCTCGAAATCTCGCATCTCAAATGACTTGAACTTGAAATGACCGATATCATCGTAACTCAAAGTTCAAAGTGACCCAACCTGATTGATGTCAAACTTAAGGTAATTTAAATCCAGAAAATGAAACTATTCGATGTAAACAAGCTTAGCTGAAGTGGAAATCACCCAACCAAATTGACCCAAAACCTAATACGACTCATACCTAAAATGTTCCGACCCATCTCAAACTCAGTTTAAGATGACTCAAAATTTAAAATGATACAACTCATTTATCCCAAAACTAAGATGACCCTAGCTTGAAAAGACCTCCCCTATCATAACTGGCCTGAATCCCGAAAAGGCCTAACTTGATTAACTGAAAATCAGAGATAACTTGAACACCAAATGATCCGATGCGATACTTGACCCGATTTGACTGGAAACTCGAATAACTTGAACTAAAAGTGAATCGCTATGGCCATAATAACTTGAACGCAATGTGAATCTCTACGACCAAAATCCAACCACAGTTGATTTAGAACTCGAAATATTCCAACTCAATCGACCGAAAACCCTTAATGATTTGAATCATTATGTAATTATAATTCCGACCTCCAATTCCATTGGCGAACCAAACAATGGAATTTCAATTCTATCGGAATTCTAATTCCATCAGAATTTGAATTGGAATTGCAATTTCACAATCCAAATCTAATTTCACATGCCAAACATAGCCTAAAGAAATTCATGAGGTGAATTATTTAATCACGTGATGAGTACATTTAAATTTGCTAAATAATATTCATTAGATGAATAAAATTATCATTTAAAAAGAAAATTTCATAAGATAAATTTTTACATATAGGAAACAAAACAAAAAAAAGGAAGAGCGATTTGCGCGCGCCTCTGGCCGATCACGGTGCGACACGTGTTGCACCATGACAAGGGAGGTGAGATACCCCCCCCCCCCCCCCTCTCCCAAATCGCACGCTGGGCCTGTCCTATGTAGGTGAGGACAAATGGGCATGCACCACGTGGTGGGAGTGAGGTGGCAGGCATAGACTAGCTTCCAGGCTGAAACGGTGTCATTTTATACATTATTTTTTATCCCACATCAATACCAATAGCGTATTATGAATAGGGGTCCTGTAATTAAAGTTTAACATCGATTGATCAAACTAAAATTAAATAGTTATCTGAAAGTATTAACTTTCGGAGAACTAAAAGATGAGAAATTTCCCTTGAATTTTTTCCTTAAGTTTAATATTTTTTGGAGCCCACACTTTAGGTGTTCAAAAGAGATTCCGTAGAAGGTCTCATGGTCTCGGTGATTTCTTGGAGCGACACTGCGGTCTACAACCAGGTACTCTTCTTTCCTTTTCTTTTAGTTTCGCTTTTCTATTTATTTACATTACAGTATTTATTATGCTAGTTATTTATGTCATTATTATGAATGTATAAGAGTAGAGGCCTGTAGATTTAAAATTAGGAATTTAAAATGACCTGTAGGCTTGAAATTAGAAATTTTAAATCGTTCCGTTGTGTTAGTTATAAATAATTTAGGGAATATTTTTAAATACATCCCAACAATAGGGACATGATCAATGGGGTATACCTAAAACAGTGTGAAGTTTGGCTGCTTCAAGAAGAGTTTAAATGACATGGGTTTGACTATGTTACACTCATAAAGGGTACGGGACACAATGTCTTAAATGTGTCAGTCAAAGATAAGGTGTGTTGTGGGGAGTAAGTCTTGTATGTGGAGACATGTGTGGTTAGTCAAATGGACTTGTATGGTTCAAAGGTTAGTCTACCATTACGCTCCAACTAATTGTTGCATGTCTTCACTAATTGAGGATTCAATTGGAATACACTCTCATTTATGCATAAAGACTTCTTTTAATTCCGAGATAATTTAAATTTGTATGAGAATGTATGTATTTTGAAAATGATGGTGGATTGTTGGTGTATTTTTAAAATAAAGTGTTTAGAATATGTATTTGAAGTGTTTCGGGAAGTTGTGTGTCGACACACATATTCTGTGTGTCAAACACAGTCTTACATAACCCAAAGGTTGCATCTTTGTGTCAACACATAGAGCTCTGTGTTGACTGTTGGGAAAAAACATGAATTTTGTGGGAAAAATGAACTCTGATGCCCATTATTAGGTTCACAGTTCTTAACTATGGTCACAACAATAGGCACCTATTAGAGCACTTAGAATAAGAAACTCTTCTCTCTACCTAAGCCCCCGGTCGGAAAGTCACACTTTGTGACACCTCAAGTGCGAGAGCTCCCGGGAATAGGGTTATCTCTATTACTTCATTTGCATTAATGCCGGTTGTTGGGACGAATTTCAAAATTCTCCCTAAAGTTTACGCAGCAGAAGGGGTTTAGAATTCATAATTCTAAACCCAGGGTTGATTTAAAATTCCTAATTTTAGATCTACAAATTTGAATTCATAATTTCAATCTACATATCTAAATTCTTAATTTAGATCTTTAGGATTTTTACTCTAATACTTTCATAATAATACATAAGCTTAAACATGCATAATAACGAATACTGTAAATTAATAGAAAATCAAAAACTAAAAGAAGAAGGAAAGAAGAACATACCCGAAATTGCTCCAATAATAAAGAATACTAAAAAAATCGAGACCCCGCGATCTTCTACGCAATGACCTTGAACTGCCCTGAGGGTGGGCTCCGAAAAATATTAAACTGAGGAAAGAAAATTTTTAACGAAAATTTTTCTCTCCAATTAGGTCTCTAAAACAATTTTAGAAACCCTAAAAACATATATTTTAGTTGAATGTCAAACCTCTAAATAAGCACCCCTATTTATAGTAGTTTATCGGAGCGAAAAAACCCTGATTTTTCGATGTGGGATTGCCCAGTTTAAAACAAAACACGTCATATCGTTTAAAAAGCAACTAAAATGCTACGTTTCATCGTCCAGCTCACTCGTGCTCTAGCCTGTAACTGCGTGCTACGTGGTATGCGATGATTCGTCCGCGCCCAAAGGCGCGGATGCATGCCTTGAGCAGCCTCAGTCGCTCGCTGATTGGCTGCTGCGTTTATACACGGATTGCCATCTTGTGTATTTTTTTCCTTTTTTTTTTTTGCTTTGTTCCCCACATGTAAAAATTCATTTTATGAATTTTAATTTTAAAAAATTATGTTATTTATAATTTTTTTAATCTTTATTCATCTCATGAATAATGTTTGGCAAAATTAATTTACCCATCTCATGGATAAATAATTCATCTCATGAATTCTTTAATATTTTTTCGATGACAATAAATACAGAGGCTTGCGCAGGGACCTCAGGAACAATTTAAATCTAGCTCCAAATGAGTTCAATTAATCATCGCATGAAATAATTTAATTACCATTTAATAAGACTTAATTCCACTAAATAAATCTCACTGCACTCCAGACTTAAATTATTTAATCGATATCTCCCTAATGGACTGTATTGATAACAACAACCCCTCCACTAGATGTCCATGACAAAGGATAAATATAAACACTACCATTATCCTTCTCATAGCTTCTCCATTAGTTACCGACTCGCCCTTCAATGAATAATTCATTTATACTTGAACACATTCACAGTACAAATTCCAAATGTCAAACACTTGGAATACTTCGGCCAAAGTTTACGAACTATTCAAATATTTGCGAATCAACTAAGGGGACATATGTATCTCATAAGAGACTGTAGATTTTCTATTAAATACCTTATCCTTGTCACACTTCACGCTGCTACTCTGTGTACGTGGGAATTCAGTCATGCGTTTAGACCTTACTTATAGTAAACCAAAGTAACTAACGCTCCATGCACAAGTCCAGAATACTCTCAGGATTTAGAGTCGTCATTCAAATAGTACAATATGAATCACTTATCTCCAATAGTAGTTTAGAAATAAGTAATCCACATGGTCCAACTCAGTGTGTCAATCTTGTTAAACACAGTAACCTAACACTTTCGGATCTCCATCCACATGACCAGGACAAGTCATCTAAAGTATCACGTTATAGTCTTAACATACAAGTAGTCCAAACTTATCTTCGAATACGAGTCTTTCAAACAACAATCCATACCATTTATTCCAAGTCTGTCTGTGGCTTAGTCTCATAAACCATTTAGAACAAACATGTAAATTATAGTATGAGGACTCTCAGGGATGTCTCCCAAAAGAAAATTACATGTAGTATAAATGCTCGCTTACACAAATTTAACTAGGAAACGACAGGGACTTCAATTTTATTTATTAATAAAAATAATATATTCAGAATAAATCTGGATTTCAGGACACTGTTCCTAACAATCTCCCACTTGTCCTAGATCCAATTTATGACAAAGTCCATTCTCACCCCTTTTAAGTTTGAGCCAAATGTCTACTGAGCCTAACCCTTAGTGAGCATACTCTATTGTGAAGTCAGCAATACAATGCTGCTTGATATTCTTCTCACTAATGGCTCCCACTCCAAGGGTAAAGACATGCTCAGACGTCCAACGTCTATCATATATATTTGACTGGAAGTCTTAAATCAGTATAGCCAACTAGAACCACCCCGCCACTTTGAAAGGTTAGCATAGGATCTCTAGTTCTTCTCAAGAACTAGAGAAAACTCTTCACTGCCACCTAGTCCATTGGACCCACGTTAGACTAACACCTGCTTACTATACCATAGCATAGCAGACATCAAGTCTCATGCACAACATGGCATACTTGAGGCTCCCTCTGCCAAAGCATATGGAATATTCTTCAATTGCTCCTTCTCTTGAGGTGTCCTAGAACAGTACTCAAAAGATAAAAAGGGACTCCATGCCTAAAACGTAAAAAACCTTTCTTAGAGCCCTCCATGCAATACCTTGATAATATTTTGTCAATATAAGTGACTAGAGAAAGACCCAACATGCTACTCTTATGACCTTGCAGAGGCTTAATCCTAAAAGTAGAGTTGGCTTCTCCCATGTCCTTCATATTGAGCTTGCTTGACAATGAAATCTTTACAGTTAATGACACCCCTTCATCATTCTCAATGAGTAGTATATTGTTGACATACAATATCAAGAAAGTCACTACTTTCTCTTAATGTCGTTTGTATACGCATGGTTCGTTCAACCAATTGCTCAAAACTATGAGACTTAATTGCTTCATTGTGGCTAAAAGGATCAGATTCAATGCCACGATCACCCATTAAGGCTCCCGCTATGAACCTGTTAGGTGTCCTAACAATCCTTCCACCACACCTAAGCTCTCGTGTACCAGGAACATTCTCATTCTAGTCAGTAGGCACATCTAATACATCCACTATGTCTTAAACTGTGTCTAGCTATTCAGAATTATTGTCATTTTCCTTTTAATGCTATTTTGTTTTTGCTTTTGTATTTCGCATTGTTCACGTATATAAGGAGAACAACATGAATAAATCATATACATGTTCCTTAGTAAATAAAAATTTTATTTCTTATAATAAAGGCGCACAACCATATTCAAACTAAATAACAATTATTCTTCAAACCACATAAATTAAATTCATGTTCAATGCAGGTACAAATCAATAAGAATTTTAAGAAGCAAAAATAAAACTCTAACACGAAAATCTAAGCTATCACTTCGTACTACTAAGACTGCTACTCTTGTACTGCCTTCAGCTGTTAGGTACAGCTCCTATCATGTAGCCTCCTGGTTAGTCTGAGCCTCTATAACATATTACAGACTTGGTCAGTTGAACTTGAATTCACACACCAGGAATCCAGTGGACTCTCTACTACAAAAGACTCAAATCAGTGAGATATCAACATACCTTCACCGGATGGTTTAGCAATCTTTGCAGGAAAAGTAGCCATGTACTTTACGCAGTTTCTCTTCCAGTGGCCCATCGTTCCGCAAAAGTAACACTTTCCTTTTGCTGGCCTTTTGTTAGGATTAGTCGCTACACTAGCAACCTTGCCTTTGCCTTTCTTTCCAGTCAGTCCCTTGTTGAGCTTGCTCCCACTAGCCCTTGATACCTGAGTCAAGTGGACACTCCCCTTGGCTCGCATAACACCCTCTGCTACCTGTAGCTTCTTTATCATTTCAGGCAATGAATAATCCTTATTATTCATTGTATAGTTGAGCCTGAATTGAGTAAAATAGCTGGACAGAGAGCTGAGGATGATGTCCTGTTGAGACTGACTATCAATTTTAGCACCTAGAATCTCCAACTCGGACAAGTACGCCATCATTTTCATGGCGTGCTCCTGAGCTAGCGACCCTCTCGACATCCTCATGTTGAAGAGCTTCCTCATTAACTCTTGCTTAGCTGCCCCATCTTGACCACCAAACATTTCCTTTAAATGTTTGATCATCTCAGCTGCTATTTCCATCTCAAGCATCTGATGCTTGAGTACATTGGTCACGGAAGCCAAAATGTAGCATCTGGCTAACTCATTAGCCTTATTCCAACGTTTATAATGCTCTTTAATAGCAGCTGCAGATGGGCACCATAGGTCGAGTTTCAGTGAGAACAAACTTAAAACCCTCATGTATTAATACTAAGTCTAGGTTTATTTTCCAGGTGAAGAAATTCGGTCTAGTTAAGGCTTTATCTTTCAGAATTGTGTGAAGTGCACCAGTCACAGCCATTTCAAAAACTGTAAATGCAAATAAATGTGTAACTAGGTTATAAGAGTCATGTATAATCCAGTGATATATATTCTCTCAATTTACCATACACAATAAGTCATAGATCCACCAAACTGTACTATCATGCGTACAATGATGACCCAAACACACCACTCCTTACTCCCCAACAGCGGGGTCGCACGAAGCTAGTTCGGGTGAGAACTATTCTCAATTAACTTGTTTTCTTGTAACTCCTACTAAACCTGATTAACTCACCACTTTACCTTAGTCTCTAACATGACACAACAGAGCTCCTCGAGTAGGCTAATGCACCACGCTGCTCAAGTGTAAATCATTACCTAAACCTCCATATAAATACACAAAATACTCCACGGCAGAGTGTGTTCGCATCATTTCTTTGCACTTCGGTTTATCCCTACAAAAGTCTAACCTGTAATCTGCAAACAGACATCCTCCGCAGGGAAGTCTATCGATCTACTACACTGCTAGGCCAGTAACGGAGACCGTGAGGTTACAACAATTGCAACCTCGCTCCCACTTGATTTTTATAACCAGTTGCTTTTAATTAACTTGCATTTACAACCTAGATTATCTAATAATCCCCTATAGAATCTCATTCTAAAATTAATCAAATTTAATTATTTAATTTATTCAAAAACACTATCATTTTACAATATAGATTATATCATAATCTTACTAGATAATAAAATTAATTAATTAATTTTAATTAAAATAATGCCAACATCTAATTTAGATTATCACATAATCTACTTTTCAAAATCAAATTCCAAAATTAAATTAAAATAATTTTATTTAAAATTAATAGCGATTTTGTGCTTAGACTATCCCACAATCTTTATTTAGAATCTCATTCTAAAATTAAACAAGCTTAGACTATCCAATAGTCTAGATTAGAATCTTATTCTAAAATTTAACTTTTATTTTAAAATCAAGCTAACTTAGACTATCATATAGTCTGTTTCATAATCTTATTCTAAAATAATTTAAAACAACTTTAATTTAAAATAATACTGATTCACAACTTAGATTATCTCATAATCCAATTTCGAATCTCAATCTAAAAGGAAATTAATTAATAAAATAATTAATTTATAATTATTATGTAAATTAGTACTGAGGTCTACACGTCCCCAAAATAAAATAATAAAAAAAATTTATTTTTTTATTTATTGCTAACGTCAGCATGACGTCAGTGTCTGCTGACATTTTTTTTAAATTTTAAAATAAATTGAATCTAATCTCATTAAATCAATTTTATCCAATTTCGTAAAAATAATTGAATCTAATCTCATTAGATCAACTTTATCCAATTTTGTTAAAAATTTGAATACAATCTTATTAGATCAATTTTGTCCGATTTCATAAAATTAATTGAATCTAATCTCATTAGATCAATTTTATCCTATTTCATTAAAATTAATTGAATCTAATCTCATTAGATCAATTTTATCCGATTTCATAAATCATAACTGAGAACGTACAATCTCTTTATACGAACAACATATTTATAGGTTGTTTCGAATTAACGAATAATTCGTTAACGATTTAAATAATTTAAATCGTCACTATAAACAACCTAGTTAATTATTAAATCTTTTAACCGATTTATACAATTTAAATTGATACTTTAAATAACCTAGTTAACTACTAACTCTTTTAACTCATCAACGATTTAAACAATTTAAATAATTACTTTATACAATCCAATTAACAATTAATTCATTAACAATTTAAGTAATTTAAATCGTTACTTTAAATAATCTTTCTTTCTTAATAAAATCTCTATTTTATTAAATCGTAAATCTATTTATTTCGATCTTATTTTACCTAGTCATGTATATTATGAATGTAATCAGAGGCTGGCTCTGATAACAATTGTTGGGAAAAAAACATGAATTTTGTGGGGAGAAAAAAACTCTGATGCTGACTATATGAGTCACAATTCTCAACTATGGTCACAACAATAGGCACCTATTAGAGCACTTATAGTAGGAGACACTTCTCTCTACCTAAGCCCCCGGTCGGAGAGTCACACTTCGTGACACCTCACGTGTGAGAGCTCCCAGGAATGTGGTTATCTCTATAACTCCCTTTGCTCTAATAAAGTTGTTAGGACGAATTTCAGAATTCTCCCTAAAGTTTAAGCATTGGAAGGGGTTTAGAATTCATAATTCTAAACCCTAGGTTGATTTAAAATTCGTAATTTTAAATCTACAGATTTAAATTATAAATCTACAAATCTAAATTCATAATTTAGATCTTTAGGCCTTTTACTCTAATACATTCATAACGATACATAAGCTTAAACAAGCATAATAACGAATATTGTAAATAAATAGAAAAGTGAAAACTTAAAGAAGAAGGAAAGAAGAACATGCCCCGAATTACTCCAATAATAAAGAATACCAAGAAAATTGAGACCCGTGATCTTCTATGCAATGATCTCGAACTATCCAGAGGGTCGACTCCAAAAAATATTAAACTGAGGAAAGAAAATTTTCAACGAAAATTTTTCTCTCCAATTAGGTCTCTGAAACAATTTCAGAAACCCTAAAAATATATAGTTTAGTTGAAAGCCAAACCTCTAAATAAGCACCCCGATTTATAGTAGTTTGCTGGAGCAAAAAAAAACCTGATTTTTCGATGTGGCGTTGCCCAGTTCAAAACAAAACGCGTCATATCGTTTAAAAAGCATCTAAAACACTGCGTTTCATCTTCTAGCTCATGTGTGCTCTAGCTTGTCACCGCGTGCCATGTGGCACGCGATGATTCGTCCGAGCCCAAAGGCACGGATGCAAGCCTTGGGCAGTGTCGCGCGCTGATTGGCCACTGCATTTATACACGGATCACCGTCCTGTGCATTTTTTGGCCTTTTTTTTTTTTTCTTTGTTCCCCACATGTAAAAATTCATCTTATGAATTTTAATTCTAAAAAATTATTTTATTTATAATTTTTTAATCTTTATTCATCTCATGAATAATGTTTGGCAAAATTAATTTACCCATCTCATAGATAAATAATTCATCTCATGAATTCTTTAATATTTTTTCGATGACAATAAATATAGAGGCTTGTGCCAGGACCTCAAGGACAATTTAAATCTAGCTCCAAATGGGTTAAATTAATCATCTCATAAAATAATTAAATTACGATTTAATAAGACTTAATTCCACTAAATAAATCTCACTGCACTCTATACTTAAATTATTTATTCGATATCTCTCTAATGGACTACATTGATAATAACAACCCCTCCACTAAATGTACATGACAAAGGATAAATATAACCACTACCATTATCCTTCTCACAGCTTCTTCAATAGTTACCAACTCGCCCTTCACTGAATAATTCATTTATACTTGAACACATTCACAGTATAAATTCCAAATGTCAAACACTTGGAATACTTTGGCCAAAGTTTCCGAACTATTCAAATATTTGCGAATCAACTAAGGGGACATCTGTATCTCATGAGAGACTGTAGATTCCCTATTGAATACCTAATCCTTGTCAAACTTCACACCGCTACCCAGTGTACGTGGGAATTCAGTCATGCGTTTATACCTTACTTATAGTACACCAAAGTAACTAACGCTCCATGAACAAGTCCAGAATACCCTTCAGGATTTAGAGTCGTCGTTTAAACAGTACAATATGAATCATTCATCTCCGATAGTAGTCTAAAAATAACCACATAGTCCAACTTAGTGTGTCAATCTTGTTAAACACACTAACCTAACACTTTCAGATCTCCATCCACATGACCAAGGCAAGTCATCTAAAGTGTCATGTTATAGTCTTAACATACAAGTGGTCCAAACTTATCTTTGAATATAAGTCTTTCAAACAACAATCAATACCATTTGTTCCAGGTCTATCTGTGGCTTAGTCTTATAACCCACTTAGAACAAATATGCAAATTGTGGTATGAGGACTACACCCATCTCATGGATGTCTCCCAAAAGAAAATCACTTGCAGTATAAATGCTTGCTTACACAAATTTAACTAGGAAATGACAGGGACTTCAATTTTATTTATTAATTGAAATAATATATTCAGAATAAATCTGGATTTCAGGACACTGTTCCTAACATCGACAAACAAAGCAGTTATGGCCGTTTCTTTGCAAGGATATTTGTGACTTATGGAAAATTAATAAAATGTGTTTTAAAGGTTGTACCAAAGAGGGCACCAATACACAAGCACTGGATTCCATTAGAACTCCGAAGTTAAGCGTACTTGGGCAAGAGTAATACTAGGATGGGTGACCTCCTGGAAAGTCCTTACCCCTTAGGTTGGGGGTACTCAAAAACAGCCTCTCTTCAGGGTAGCACCTTGAAGGGGGAAGGCTGTGTCCCCCCCCCCCCCCCCCCCCCCCCCCCCGGGCGGACCCTGATTAAGCGGAAGCCCTTGGGGCACTGGGAATGTTGCTGTTTTAAAGGGTGTGTTTCTTCATGAAGAGACACTTGGGACTTCTATATAAAGCTCACCAAAGACATTTGCAAGATAAGTGTGAAAAATGTCATCCTCTCTATCTTTTAAGTCTCCGTTATCCGATCTCTCTATGCTCTTACTCTCACTTTGTTTTTGGGTTTCATTGTATCCCTTAGACTATTTTAGTATCCATGAAATAAATCTTAAGGAAAACGAATCGCTAAATACCTTGAATAGGGTGACTGATATTGATACATGTTCTATTATTTCCCTGACAAAATTTAAGTTTTCCACAAATTGTTCTAACAATTATGGCATGTGAATAATTTGCTTATAAAGGCTCATCTTCAATCTCATATTGAAATATACACCAAAAACAAAAAAAAAGATTAAGAGCTTTGTTCAAATACTATATTATGAAAATCGTATGCTTCTTGTTCAAAAAAATAATAATAACAAGAAGCTCAATTAGTTTATCTCTTTAAAATGAAAAAAACTTGGTTCTTCCTATTTCTGCTAAGTAAGGTATAGTGAAGACTTTGGCTTTCAAGTTTGTGCAGACCTAGAAAGTGTTAGCTAAGTAGTTAGGTGTTGTATCCTGGGGGCGGTGCGCCAGTACCTGCTACACCGACTTTGATCTGATAGGGGCGCGGAACTGTTTTAAAGAGAATGTGATCCGTGCCTCGATCAACTATTAAGTTATTGGTATTTCGTCATTTCCATGCATTTCAGGTAATATCCTTCTACTTTATATGTCTTGTATAACATTCTTTGCATTTAGTTCCAACACAAGGTAAATTCTCCACTACTATATTAAAATTTGGTGTATTAGTTTTTTAACTTATATATAACCATAGAGACCCTCTGAACTATTGGTCAAAGTCAAAAATTCCTCAAACTTTCAAGTTCATTAAAGACACCCATGAACTATTGGTCAAAATCATTGTGAACCCACCCTCCCCTCCTCTCCCCCAAACTTCTAATTTCATGAAAGACATCCCGGAACTATTGTGAAGTTAATGTCACCTCCTTAAACTTTAAATTATATCAAGGACACCCCTAAACTATTAACGAAAATCAATTTCGTTTCCTAACTTTAAATTGTATCAAATTGTAACTTTGTTAGTATTCCGTTAAATTATGTTGATGTGACTCATAAAATAAAATAAAAATATCTTAAACTATCATTAATATTAAAAATAATTTTAAATATTTAAAATTATTTTAAAATTTTAAAAAGATAAAGCAACCTAAAATTACCAATAAATAATTTTGAATATAAAAAATAGATTTTTTATTTTTAAAATTAATAAAAAAATTTATATTTAAGATTGTTTAAGATAAATGACATTTTTTTTTTCCTTAATTATATTATTTTTCATGTTACAAGTTAGCTTAATGTAAGGAATAATCTATTATGATTCTCATAATAGGGGGACATATGAAATAAAGTATAAATGTAATAAGGCATGGAACCGAGCCTATTGAGTTGTAATAGCTAGTTGATATTGTAATTAGTAGCTTAAGCTTTGGTGAAGTCATGTAATAAGTGAAGTCTACAGCTTAGGTGGTCAATGCCGGTCAATAGTGGAGGCTTAGTGAGTGGTTGGTGGCTATAGCGTGAGTTAGATACAATGTAATAGATCATATCTTGTAAGTAGTATAAATGGTAAGGCTTAGGCTTTTAATCTCATAACTCTAATGAATGAATTGATATTTTTGATATCCCCTCTACTGTCTCATCCCTTCCCTTCTTTCTCTCATCTAAACTCTTTATTCTTTCTCATCTCATATTCTCTTTATCCTAGCTTACGTTTGTGAATTAACCACAAAGGTAACAATTGGTATCAGAGCCTTGATTTGGCTTCCGAATCAAGCTCATATCCGGAAAGAAATTACAAAATATTATTAGTTGTATTGCAATTAATCAATAAAATAATTGTGTTACAAATTTAGTTCAGATTTTTGGGATCAGAATTCAAATCTGAATTTTGAATTGGATTGGGCGCTTTTTGCATAGTTTTCAGCAAGTGATTAAGAGGTGTTGCGGTTGAGATGATAATTGAGTGAATTACATAGAACAAAAGTTCAATTGATCAGTATTGTTGAGTGTATTCAATATCAAGCTGATTTAGATTGAAATTCAAAGGAATCGATCAAGCAATTTGCTGCAGAAGTTGAATGCTGAAGCAAGTTTGTGCTGCTGAACTGGTGTGCTGAGCTAAGTCGATCATTCACTTGAATCTACATAGAAGAAGTTACAAGTGAGCTAATTCATCCACATTGCGCTTGATCATTATCAAAAGATCACAAAACAAGCTGAATAGAGGTTCAATCAGATTCTACAACTCAGAAATTGAATTTAAGGTAACTGTTCTGAACAGCAAGTTCAAACTCGATTCAAATCTGTTCTTCTTGCTAGATTATGATGAAATTGTGTTGATAAGCTTAGAAGTGGTGAGGATCCATCAGAATTTGCGTTGATTCGTAAGAATTTTATGTTATCGAGCCGCGATTTGCTTAGGCGAAACTCTGACAACATTGGCGAAACTCTGACGGTGGAAAAGAGAAACGAAAAATTGCTGAAATCTGATTTCGTTCATGAAGTTCGTTTTAGGTATTGAGTTGAGGACTTGATTGCGAGCTTGAGTCGAGCTTAGGTCAGAAGTGTAAGTCGAATTAATCAACTAACATTGTGGTTAGGGTTTGTTCGAACTTCCTTTGCTCGTAGTTCGTCAGTAGGGTTTGAATATGCGGTGATTCTTAAACCCGATCTTGAAAGCTCAGAAAATTATTGATTTTAACCATTTGTGCTACTGTTAATTCGAAGATCATTCAAATCAATTCACAGTGTGAAGTTAAGAGCGATTATGGATGGTAGTGATGCAACAGGTCAGGATTGGCTTACGAATGCATACTTTAACTGTAGGATGAAGCAATTTTGCAATGAATTATTACAACAGGTGATGCAGCAAATCAATGGCAAGGTTGATCAGCAAGTTCAACTGCTTGAATCAGACAAATCTTATCAGGTCAATTTTCAATCACAAATATTGGAGGATAGGATTATCAAGCGTTGGGATCAGTGTAGGGAGGAACTTGAAGTGAAATTAGCTGAGATTCAAGAACAATGTCGAAGGCCAAACTCTTCCCCAGTAGCTGAAGCGCACATTGTGGAGCCACCTAATGTAGTTGATGAAGAATTGGATCAAGGTAATACCATAGTTGATGAACACGAGTTGGATGAACTTGAGGTTGAAGTAGATGATCTTAATGAAGACTCTTTGCTAGAGTTAGAGTATTTTGAAGAGGATGAGCCACAGTATGACATGTACCAAGAATGGGAATACGATTTTCATGTCATGGGAATGATGAAGAGTGCAAAAAGTAAAGTGAAGCGGAATCATCTTAACGATGCATTGAAAGAATTTTGGGAAACAAAGAAGATTACAAAGAAGAAATTGAAGCATAAAGTTGTGTTGCAACCTATGAGGTTTGATGATCAACAAAAGTTAACTCAAAATGCTGCTTCTACTGATGTCTATGCTGAAGCTATGTATGCTGCTGTACAAGGGGTAGTTGCTGCAGATTTTGGAATTCTAACCAAAATAATTGATGCCACTGCTGAGATTTCATTGCTATCATCTCCAAACATGTTAAGTCTTATCCCATGGCAAGCTTATATGCAGAATGGAGGCACTTTCTCTGTTGAGCCATGTCATCCTGTTAAAAAGACAGTTGTTGCTGCGGCAGTATCACCAAATGATGAGCAGAGCGGGTCTAAGTTCACTTTTGGGCATGATGGTGTGTTAACTTGGGTCCAGAACAACATCATCTTGGAGGTTGAGCAAGGTCTCTTGTGTTGGGTGAGAGATTACGAGTGTAGAGTGGCTGAAATGTACTATCGGCATGCCGATCGGCAAGTTCGGCATGATCTATTCCTTCCTTTGAGTAGACTTGTGACTTATCCAAGTGCAAAATTTTGTGATAAGTGGCCTCCTGATCCGGGAGAAGACTCTCAAGACTATATGAAGCTGAAAAGAGTCGAAATTGGTGATTTAGGCAATGTAATTGGTTCTGGCAGACCGTTTGATCCAGGAAAGAACAAATTACAGGTTTTTGAGGTTGCAGAACATTCTTGGGGAGATTCTTCACTGTCAGTTGTGAATGAGCTGCTCAGATTTGGTTTGATTGGTGCTATTATGTCTTTTAGAAGATGTAATAACTTGTTCACTTCAAGTAGCTTCCACTTGGACATACACTGAGCTGCAATATGTTGTTATGAACTGCATCGGGTTGGTTCTGCTGAGCTGCTAGATTCTGCATCACTTTCGGTGCAATTGGGAAACAATCATGGATTTATTAAGCCTGTCATGAGTTGGGTTAGTAGGTGGTTGTGTGAGTTGAAATTGTTGGAAAACATTGCAGTGGAGCACGATAAATCAGCAAGGAATCGAGTTCCAGTAGCTAATAAGCACTTTCGGCATGTCGATCGGCAAGTTCGGGGTGAAATAATTCTATTTTTGAAGGGAGTTTTGATCAACAAGGTCTCTATCATGAAGCTGTGCTACTGGGAGGACATTTGCAAGTCGTTTGTCTCCAAGGTTTCAGCTGAGGACAAAGAAATCACTGAAGTTTTGGAGTCACAGCTGCATCCTTATGGGCCTACAGTGTGTTGGGTTGCCATGATCAAGAATTGTGTCTATTGGAGCTGCGTCTGGGAATGCCAACAACCAGAACTTGATGTTTGGTTCACTTGGTTCGAGTTTGGAAGGCCTCCCGAGGTGTTAAAGGAATTCAAATGCATTTTTGTGTGGTTAATAACGTACCCATCTGTTGTGCAGCCCTCTACAAACAGAATTTCAGAGGTTGAAGATGCATTTGGTGGTTCGCAACAGCAAATTAGAAGTTTGGGCTATGTTAATGTCACGGGTCTGCCCCAGCTCGTATCTGGGTCCGCGAAAGTTCGCGCCAGAGGTTTGCTGAGGTTCGGCCCAGCGGATTGTCAAGGCTCAGCCCGGTTCGCTGCCAGAGGTTTGTCAAGGCTCAGCCTGGTTCGCTGCCTGAGGATGTCATGACACTGCCTTAGGCCCGGCCCGTTAGTACTTGTAATGGCCCATTCTTAATTGAACTAACACCCGGTATTAATATATATAAATTGGGTATTAATTCAATTAATTAGCCAATTAAATAAAGGAAATGTATTAGAAGAATCTAGAACCTCAAGAAGCGGTTACAAGCAACACGCTCCTCCCCTTCCCTTCCCGCCTTTTTACTTGTGGCGGTTATTTCCCGCCTAATTCATTTGAATTGTTGTAAGTAGCTTAAATAGGGAGACTTATACTTGTAATTGGTATCCAAAACAAATATGAAATGAACTCTTCTCTTCCCCGTCTTTAATTCTCTCTATTTCTCATCTAAAGTTCACTTTCTTTCTCTCATCTTAACTCTAAACTCCTTATCAACCAAATTTTTAGATCACCTCGATCTTTGAATCTTAAGTCACGAACTCAAGATCGTGACAAGGTGGTATCAGAGCCATCTTCTGATCATCAAACTGGCCATTACAAGAAGAACACGATTCGCTGCAACAATGTCTACATCGGAGGAAACGATTGATTCTCAAGTTCAACAAAGATTTGAATCGGTTGAACGGCGCTTGGAGAAGCTAGAACGAATTTCTGAAAATCAAATTCAAATTAGCAACGAGCTCAAAACCTCCATAGTTTCTCAAGCTCAAATTACCGAGAATCTAAGGATCACAATGGAGACCTTGAACACTACAATACAAAGATTTGTAATTAGCTAAGAAAAACGACCGGAGTTCACATTACTGACTGCCACAGCTCACGCTACCGCTGGAGGGTCCGGCAATTATGTTCCAATTGGAGGAAGTGGCTTGATTCCTCCACCGCCACCACCACCGGAGATCAGACATGAGCGTGCTCCCTTACGTATTGGTGATGAAGGAGAAAACAGTGGGAACAACGGTAGTCACCGCACCTGGAGCTCACACCACACTGCCAAACTTGATCCGCCCCGCTTTGATGGATCTAATCCAAAAGGATGGATGAGGAGGTTTCTTAAGTACTACCGTTGGTATCAGGTACCATCGGAGGAGTTGGTGGAGTTCGCCTCAAACCACCTGCCCGATCATGGGGAGGCTTGGTACCAGGCCTTAGAGCTCAAGAATCCAGTAATTACGTGGCAGTTCTTCATGGACAAGCTTTGCAAGAGATTCGAAGATTGGTCCCTTCATGATATTGTGGAGGAATTCAGCAAGATTGTTCAAATCAACACGGTGGAGGACTATATCATACGTTTCGAAGAACTCAAGAGTTGGATGTTGATTTATCATCCAACTTTAACGGAAGATTACTTCGTTTCCAGTTTTATAAGCGGCCTCAAGCCGGTCCTCAGAGCCTCAGTCAAAGCAGCCAGGCCAAAGGACTTAAGTTTGGCATTTGAACAAGCCAAGCTTCAAGACTTGGCTATCGCTGAGATCCGTGGCACCAGAGGGACTAGAACGGGTGTCACCAGGCCAAGATTCCATGTCAAGACACTGTCCAGTGCACGCACGGGACCGTCTGTGTCTTTCCAGGGCCTAGCGTCCTCGTACGGGTCCGTGTCAAGGCCCAATGGGGCACAGTCAGGTCCGGCACCTTCCACTGGCTCCAGTGCTCCAAGGCGAGAACCTGGACAATGTTACAAGTGCCGGAAGCGATACTTCCCTGGACACATTTATAAGTCCAAACAGCTCCAAAGTATGGAGGGGCAAGAGGAGGTTGAGAAAGAGCAAGAAGAAGAAGAAGAGGTGCAAGAAGAAGAGGAGGCTCAAGAAGACGACACATGGGTGATGGAAATCTCCCTTAATGCCCTCTCTGGACGCATAACTCATAATACAATGCGCTTGAGTGGGTCCATCAAGAAGAGGACCATTACTGTCCTTGTTGATAGTGGAAGCACCAATAGCTTTCTAGACGCTGCTCTGGTCCGTGAACTTAAGCTGGAGACCGTGCCAACGCTTGTCATGACAGTCACCGTAGCTAATGGGGAGAGCCTCATGAGCTATCAGAAATGCACGGGTGTCAAGTGGAAGGTTCAGGGCACTACCTTCACTGACGACCTACGGGTTCTTGAGCTGCGTGGGAGTGACATGGTTTTGGGAGTGGATTGGTTACAACGCTATGGCCCCGTAACCATTGACTTCACCAACCTCCACTTCTCTTGCTGAAAGGATGGGAAGATGGTCCGGTTGCAAGGCATGGCTGAGCAAGCAACATTACATTCCATATCCGAGCGTGGCATTACATGGTTCTTGAAGAAACGGGCCAGCTACGTGATAGGCCATCTCTTCATGGCCACCGGAGTAGTGGAAATTCCTGAAGCTAAGTTACAGCCAGACTTAGCACATCTGTTGAACCAATATGAAGATGTGTTTGACATTCCAAAGGGGCTGCCTCCACCTCGCACTCATGACCACAACATTCCTACCATACCAGGGGCCAAACCTGTTAACATCAGGCCCTACCGGTATCCTCACCACCAAAAGGATGAGATCGAGAAGCAAGTTAAAGAGATGCTCACAACTTCCATCATACAGCCAAGTAGAAGTCCGTTCGCTTCACCCGTCCTCTTAGTCGAAAAGAAGGATGGCACCTACTGATTCTGCGTTGATTACCGCCAGCTCAACCAGATTACTGTCAAAGACCAGTTCCCCATTCCGGTCATTGATGATCTCTTGGACGAACTCCAAGGGGCAGCAGTTTTCTCAAAAATAGACCTCCGGGCCGGGTATCATCAGATTCGAGTCAGAAATGAGGACCGCCACAAAATAGCCTTCCGTACACACCAGGGACACTATGAGTTCCGGGTCATGCCCTTTGGTCTGACCAACGCCCCAGCCACATTCCAAGCACTAATGAATGAGGTTTTTGCCCCATTCTCGAGGAAGTTCATCTTGGTCTTCTTTGATGACATATGGATTTACAGCCCGGGTATGGGCACACACTTGCAACACTTAGCATTGGTCTTGGACACGCTCCGTGCCCATAAGCTGTACGCCAAACGCAGCAAATGCACGTTCGGACAAGACCATGTTGAGTACTTGGGCCATATTATCTCACAAGAGGGGGTGGCCACTGACATGGCCAAGATTGAAGCCATGAGAGATTGGCCCGTACCTACAAGCGTCAAAAGCCTCCGTGGGTTCCTTGGCCTCACTGGATATTACCGTAAGTTCATCAAGAGTTATGGAATGTTGAGCAAACCCTTGACGAGCCTCCTCAAGAAAGGATCCTTCCTCTGGAACGTGACCGCTCAGGAAGCCTTTGAGTCCCTGAAATTCGCCATGATGACAGCGCCCGTGCTGGCCCTGCCTGACTTCAGCGAGCCTTTTGTCCGGGAAACAGACGCTTGTGACGTTGGCATTGGGGCCGTCTTGACTCAAAAGGGGAGGCCCTTAGCTTATCTTAGCCAGGCCCTCAGTCTGCACCACTTGGGCTTATCTGTTTATGAGAAGGAGCTCATGGCCGTGATCATGGCCATCCAAAAATGGAGGCATTACCTCCTTGACAGCCATTTCATCATCAAGATAGACCACTCCAGCTTGCGCCACCTCTTGGACCAGCACATCCGCACCAGACTTCAGCAAAAGGGAGTCTCCAAGCTTATGGGCCTCAGCTATGGCATTCAATACCGTAAAGGGGCCGCAGATGCCTTGTCAAGGCACAGTGAAGGTCCGGACCAGGGCACGCTGGCCTAGCTGACCCTTGTCACCCCAACTTGGGTGAGGGAGGTTAGCGATAGTTATGTAGATGACGTCCAAGCTTCCCAGCTCCTTGCTCAACTGGCCCTTGACCCTAAGGGCCAACCTCCATTCTCCCTTGAAAAGGGGATCATCCGTTACAAGGGACGCATCTATGTGGGTGAAAGTGCATCCGTAAGAGACAAAGTCTTGCTTGCCCTCCATGATTCACCAGTTGGAGGACATGCAGGAGAGATGGGCACGTTGATGAGAGTCAAGAGCATGTTTTACTGGCCAAAGCTCAGAGACAGTGTCAAGAAATGGGTGCGCAGCTGTGACATATGCCAACGTACAAAAGGGGAACATGTGCCCTACCCAGGCCTACTCCAGCCCCTGTTGGTCCCAGACCAGGCCTAGTCCAGCATCAGCCTGGATTTCATTGAAGGCCTGCCTCGGTCTCAAGGAAAGGACGTGATCTTGGTTGTGGTGGACCGCTTCACCAAGTATGCCCATTTTTTGACCTTGGCACATCCTTATACAGCAGCAAAAGAGTGGCTCAACTCTTCCTGGATCACGTATACCGTTTGCATGGGTTGCCAAAGGACATAGTCTCAGATAGGGATTCCTCCTTCTTAAGTCTATTCTGGAAGGAACTTATGCGTCTTGCTGGGGTGAATTTACTCATGAGCAGCTCTTATCACCCCCAATCTGATGGGCAGACCGAGAGAGTCAATCAGTGCCTAGAAAATTATCTCCGTGCCATGGCCCTCCTCAAGCCCAAGCTATGGGCCTAATGGATGCCTTTAGCGGAATTTTGGTATAACACCAACTATCACTCCTCGCTGAAGACCTCACCATTCAAGGCCCTGTATGGTTATGAACCATGCCTCTTAGCCTGGGATGTTCCTTGTCACTCTACTTCTCTTGATGTGGAGGACTTTGTCATAGAACGGGGTCATATAATCAACATTCTCAAGGAAAATCTGAAGGCATCCCAGCATCGTTATAAGCAAATGGCAGATCTGAAAAGGATCGAACGCACGTTTGAAGTAGGGGACTTAGTCTACCGCAAGCTGCAGCCTTACCGTCAGACATCCGTGGCCTTAAAAAGGAACTTGAAACTGGCAGCTCGCTACTACGGTCCTTATCCAATCTTAGCAAAGATTAGGTCTGTTGCTTACAAACTAGATCTACCAGAAGGGGCCAAAATTCACCCAGTTTTCCACGTATCCAGGCTCAAAAGGAAGATTGGGCAACGGGTTCAAAGCAGTAACGAGCTTCCACAATGTGACTCAGACGGGGATCCTAAAGTCATGCCTCTAGAGGTGCTCCAACACCGGACCGTGACAAGAGACAAGAAGAGAGTTGCACAGGTGCTGATCAAATGAAAAAACTTGGCAGAGGAGACATGGGAAGATTGGGCCTTCCTACGCAGGCAGTTTCCCCTCTTTAATCCTTGAGGACAAGGATCGTTTCATGGGGAACGCACTGTCACGGATCTGCCCCAGCTCGTGTCTGGGTCCGCTAAAGTTCGCGCCAGAGGTTTGCTGAGGTCCGGCCGAGCGGATTGTCAAGGCTCAGCCCGGTTTGCTGCCAAAGGTTTGTCAAGGCTCAGCCCGGTTCGCTGCCTGAGGATGTCATGACACTGCCTTAGGCCCGGCCCGTTAGTACTTGTAATGGCCCATTCTTAATTGAACTAACACCCGGTTATTTCCCACCTAATTCATTTGAATTGTTGTAAGTAGCTTAAATAGGGAGACTTATACTTGTAATTGGTATCCAAAACAAATATGAAATGAACTCTTCTCTTCCCCGTCTTTAATTCTCTCTATTTCTCATCTAAAGTTCACCTTCTTTCTCTCATCTTAACTCTAAACTCCTTATCAACCAAATTCTTAGATCACCTCGATCTTTGAATCTTAAGTCACGAACTCAAGATCATGACAGTTAACTGCTACAAGAAGAATTGTGCGTGTGCTGTTAATGTGGGGTTGATCAGTGCAGACCTCTTGCGGATTATGGTACACTCAAGAGCCTCATTGTGCAGACCTCTTGTGGATTATGGTACACTCAAATGCAGCATTGTGCGAAACAAGTTGTCCTTCCCATGTACCTTCAACATTTCAGACTTAGCTCATCGATTGGTTGTTCAGCTGAGTAAACTTCAGCATGAGTTCATCAATTACAGCTCTCCCCTCCACAACAATAAGTAATAGCAAGTTTCCAGCTTAAAATTCAGATTCAGATGTGCTCTTGCTGTTACTGATGTTCTGTTGCTGTCATGCTGCTGTTAGATTGTTGTTAAGGCTGTTATGGGTTGATTGATTGGTTAAGTGGCTGCTGCTGGTGTGTTTAGGCTACTTCAGATGTTGCTGCATTTCTGGCTGCAGCTCTTCATCCAAGTTTGCTTCATGTTTAGCTCGTTATTCCTATTGTGGCATTTGTTCTTCAAGCTTCAACCTTCTTCTTGATTCTTGGGGACAAGAATCTTTTAAAGGGGGGAGTATTGTTATGATTCTCATAATAGGGGAACATATGAAATAAAGTATAAATGTAATAAGGCGTGGAATCGAGCCTATTGAGTTGTAATAGCTAGTTGATATTGTAATAGCTAGTTGATATTGTAATTAGTAGCTTAAGCTTTGGTGAAGTCATGTAATAAGTAAAGTCTAGAGCTTAGGTTGTTAATGCCGGTCAATAGTGGCGACTTAGTGAGTGGTTGGTGGCTATAGCATGAGTTAGATACAATGTAATAGATCATATCATGTAAGTAGTATAAATAGTAAGGCTTAGGCTTGTAATCTCATAACTTTGATGAATGAATTGATATCTTTGATATCCCTTCTATTTTCTCATCCCTTTCCCTTCTTTCTCTCATCTAAACTCTATATTCTTTCTCATCTCATATTCTGTTTATCCTAGCTTACGTTTGTGAATTAACCACAAACGTAACATAATCACGGAGTTATATGATGATACCTGGAAAACAAATTATCAAATTTAGGTTATCATAAAAATATTTGACACTTGAAAGGTATATTAAAAAACCTTAGGATACCTGAATCAATTTTTGTTTTTAATTTTTTTTTAATTATTTCAGATGTCTTTGTTATAATTTTTACGGCTAGCGAGTCAAATTGATTTTAGTTGATAGTTCAGGAATGTCTTTGATGAAACTAGAAGTTGGGCGGGTCACATTGATATTAGCCAACAGTTTAGGTGTGTCTTTGATAAAACTAGAAGTTGGGGGCGGTCACATTAAATTTGACTAATAGTGCAGGGGTGTCTTTGATGAAATTGAAAGTTCACATTGTCACTTTGATTTAGACCAATAGTTTAAGGGGTTTCTATGAACATTATCCATGCATATATTTTGTAAAATTCTTTTTAGTTTAAAATTTTGAAACGGTGTTGTATAAGGGTATAAAGTATACTTTTTATTGAACTTTTCTTTATTAGTAGTATCACGACATAGTGGGTCATGCGTGAAATGAGGGCATAAGCGAGAGGATGGTGGTTTTACTAACAAATATAGCAAGTTTTACAATCTTTCACAGCTTCATTTAAATTATTTATTAAATACATGTAACTTTTCCATAAAAATTAGACAATTTGATATTTTTAAATTAGGTATTTCTTGAATAATTTCCCTGACATTAATAATTTTTACCCCGTCAATAAATATTTTCACAAATTATTTCATAAAATTTGCAGAGTAAAAGATTAATACACCAAATCTCATGGTACTAATATATAATTTACCTTATATAATATGCCTAATCTTTATAATAACGTAATAAAATTTTAAAATATCTACATAATATAATTTAGTATATATAATATCCATAATTTACATTTTTAATTATATAAAAATATTTTTTAAATTTTGGTGACATAATGTATATGTATCCATACAAACAAAACATGCATAATTTACATAAATAAATTATTATTTAGATATTCTGATGTTCGAACATTTATTACTTAGGTACCCAAATAATGCAATATATACAATGGAGTACCTTGAGTTTTAAACATTTTATCACTTAGGACCCTAAAGTTTTAAAATTATATCAATCAGATACCTTTTTATCGAAATTCGATAGATTTTCACTGAAAAATGCTAAAATTAAACACAATTTTGACAATATATTAATATCTTTATGAGAATTTGATGATTTATTGCCCCAGATTGAAAAAAATGACCCATGATTGTGACAATATTTAAGTAATTTATATCAATATTTAGTGAATATTTTATCACAATTTACTGAATTTTTTATGAAACATTGACATGACTTTTATATTATCTTAATTATGTACTATATCAGCATTTTTTGCATAAAATTGGTTAGATTCTTGCAAAATTTAACAAATTTTAGCATATGGACCTAGGTAATAATTTTTTTTTGAACACAAGGTAATAAAATTTTCAAACCTTCTAATACCCTATTGTATATATTGAACTGTCAGGATACCTATGTGTTTAATGCTCAAACATCCAGGTCCCTATGTTATAATTTCCCAATATCCTAGGACAGAATACAAAGTGCCCCCTGAATTTTCTTACTAAGGAGTCAAATCTACTATCAGTAATTTAGGGTTACAAACAGAGACTAGGCATCAAGACTAAACGAAAAATATTACAGAGATTAAAGCCAGAAAACGAGAAAGAACAAGAGAAAAGCCATAACAGAGCGATATAAGTGAGATACCCTAGTTGTATCCTTGAAGAAGACCTCATCTGGGACTACGCCTTCAAGTCACCGCCTTGAACCGAGCATCCCGAGATCCAAAGGTTCACCACCGTCTTTTCTTCTTCTCCATCTTCAGCCCTCCAATCTTAGTCTACAAGCCTTTTTTCTCCTCATATAAGCTTTCTCTCACTAGAAAGCCATTCTCTCTCCTCTAATTTTTCACTCCCTCTCTCTCTCTCTCTCTCTGTGTGTGTGTGTGTGTGTGTGTGTGTGTGTGTGTGTGTGTGTGTGTGTGGGGGGGGGGGGGGTATTTTTTCATCTCCAGAAACCCCAAATGGGTTTCACTTTTTTTTTTCATTTTTGCTCTTCTGTAAAAACTTCATCTGATGCTCATCCTCAAAACCTTAAAGCAGAGGGTTAAAATAGCAACAAAACAACAAGCTCATCCAACAGCTGAGAACAAGACACGTGGCACAATCTGCGCAAATCCACGAAAAAGCTGGCATGGGAAAATGGGTCAGGTAAAACCCCACGGGTAATATTACAAACCTGATATTATTTTTACCAAAAAGTAATACAAGATATTTGCCAAATCTTTAATACCCATTTTAAACAAAATACCCAATTTAAAACCCAATTACAAAATCAATAAAATCGTCTATAATTTCTAATACCCAAATTAGGATATAATCATCCAAGTTTGCCTCCAACGAGCCTAAATAAAGTGGGTGGCTCAAACCGGCTGATGTATCTTATATTTACATATTTTGTTCTTCATTTTTGCGACATATTCAGCTTTTATATGTATGTTTTGTTGTAATTAAGGTATATTTAGGCTTGGAGTGCAACAGAGCAAACAAAGGTTAAGAAGCGGCATAATCAAGCATAATCGAGGCATAATTGAAGAATGCTTTGAGAAAGCCGACCATGTGTGCGAAAAAGGACCAATCGAGTTGTAATTCGATAACTCAAATAGGCCTCGTGGATATATATATATATATATATATATATATATATATATATATATATATATATATAACGGGTACAAGGGGAGTGAAGTTAAGAATTGCAAAAGGTGGCCCAATTGATCGGCCAGCACCGCGTCTGTGGCATGACCAGATATAATTAAAGAAGGGGAGACCTTATTTTGTATATTTTGCCACACCTCCTCTCCTCCTCTCTTTCCCAAAGCCGCTACGAGATCCAATGGGTTCTCAAACACTGAAGTGCATAAGGATCAAAGCAAAGGATCAACGTCAACCTCAATTGAGGGAGTCTTCAAGCTCTTAGTTTTTATTCATCATTTTATCTTTTTTAGATTTGAATAATGTGTAAAACTCTTATGGAGGAGTAGACTTGTAGGTTAGGGATGAAGGGCGGGTAGGTACCCAGTATCCCGGATTTATATTATGCTTTTGATAATGGATTTGTGTTATATTATATACGCACCCCTATGGGCAATTTATTATCGTGTTTGGTGTTTCTTTGTATGTGCTTGTAGCCATGTTGAGATCTCCAAATTATTAGCATTAGTCTACGAGCTTGTAACCTAACCTAAGAGGGTACCAACACGCAAGCACCAGATCCCATTAGAACTCCGAAGTTAAGCGTGCTTGGGCGAGAGTAGTACCAAGGTGGATGAACTCCTGGGAAGACCTCGTGTTGTACTCCTCAGGTCGGGGGTTCTCGAAAACAGCCTCCCTTCAAAGTAGCACCCTGAAGGGCAAAGGTTGTGTACATCCCCCCCCCCCCCC
Source organism: Simmondsia chinensis (assembly GCA_018398585.1). Taxonomy (NCBI): domain Eukaryota; kingdom Viridiplantae; phylum Streptophyta; class Magnoliopsida; order Caryophyllales; family Simmondsiaceae; genus Simmondsia; species Simmondsia chinensis. Next base: position 17,278,658 of record JAGTTD010000013.1, on the reverse strand, counting down.
CCCCCCCCCCCCCCCCTCTTCCAAACCTTACTTAAGCGGGAGCCATTGAGGCACTGGAAATGTACGTGTGGTCAGGGTTGAGGTTGTACCCAACCCTGAACACAATCTTTTATACAAATTAGTACTTAATTAGGAGGGATAAAAGAATTTGTTAGTGCTGCTGAGATAATCCATGCTACACCTAGGGTGATAAGATGGGTTATGCCCTTAGACTAGTTCATTATCCTAAGCCCTAATTTAAGAATTAATTTAGGTTTAATATTGAATTAGGAGTAAGAAAGGTACTAGGTAGCGCTAATGAGATAACCTATGCTACGCTTAGGGTGATATGATATGTTATACCTTTAGACTAGCTCATTACCTTAAGCCCTAGTTTAAATATTAACCTAGGCTTAGTGGTTGTAGCTTAAGCCACCTAAATCATTGTCATATTATATTATTATGACGGGATACGAGTAAAGTTATTCTGAATTCATTCCCTAAACTAACCTCAATCGAATTGACATATTTATTGCTTTCTTTAGTTAACCGCAAAACAATCAACAAAACCCAAAAATTCAACCACTCATTAATAACTAAATTAACTCCGATTCCCTGTGGATACGAATCGTATATCCAATTTAGCTACGATGATCTCGTACTTTTGCGAGTACACAGTTTTAAAACACCTCTTTAAAACACATCAACTTTTTGGCATCGTTGCCGGGGAATCAGTAGGCTAAGTTGATTTAAAAATTAACGAGTTATTTTTTTTTCATTTTTATTTTTATTTTCTTTGTTTAAAAAAACTTACTTATTTTCATTAGTTTGTCTTTCTGTTTATTTTCATTAGTTTACTTTTCTACTTTTTTTTTTTGTTTTCTTTTTATTTAGTTTTTTTAATTAGTTTTTTCATTATTATTATGGCTGATTTCACACCACATACGATTGGGGATCACTTCATTCCCCAAACGTACATCGCACCTGCCGGGGTTACCTTATCCACTGTGGTAATGCCAACTTCAAGCTTAAGCCTAAGTTCATCAACATGCTTCCCACTTTCTATGGGAAGCCAATTGAGTGCCCATACAAACACCTTGATGTGTTCTTTAAAATTTGTGAAACTTGCCATTATCAAGGTGTCTCGACTGATGCGGTTAAACTACATCTTTTTCCATTTTCGTTAAAAGATGTAGCTAAGAGGTGGTTTCAATCGTTACCCAGGGGTGAAATCACAACTTGGGAGGACCTCCAACAAAGGTTCTTGGTCAAATTTTATCCTAAGGTAAGAACAATGGCTGCTAAGCATGCTATCAACAGTTTTGAACAAAAAGACCGAGAGAAATTTCACGATAGTTGGGATAGGATCAAGGAGCTTCTTAGGAGTTGTCCCCACCACGGGTCTCCCAAGTGGGTTCTAGAGCAAAATATTTATGACGGACTCACTGTGTCCCATAAACAGATGGTTAATGCTTCATACGGGGGAGCATTTAACCAACGGGATGAGAATGAAGCACAGACCCTTTTTGAGTGTCTTAGCGAGCACTCTCTTGACAAGGTCTTATCTACTAGGATGGTTAGGGGATGTGCACATGGTATCTATGGGGTGGCACCAAATGATGACATTGCATTTAAGTTAGAAGCGCTTAATAGGAAAGTTGATCAGATCATGGCATCTTAGGCCAGTCCTACTAACGTGCATGCAATTAATCCTGTTGAATCATCACGTGGTACCAAAACTTGTGGCATTTGTTGTGGCACTGACCATTATGTACTTGACTGCCTTTATACTTCACAATTTCCCGAATTTGTGCAGGAATAGGTATTTGCGGTGCAGGGCTTTTAGAGTAATGGTGGTCCATTCTCAAACACCTACAATCCTGGATAGCGCAACCACCTGAATTTCTCGTGGAGACAGAACAACCATCAGAATCCACCCACTAGACAACAGAATCTTGGTATTATAGGTAACGCACACCCTCCTATCTTTTCGGGAGGGTAGAGGTATGTTTCTCAACCTACCCTCTCTATATATCCTGACCCCTCTCCCCCATCTCCAGGTTATTATTCTCAATTCGAGGAGCGTATGCTCCAATTCATGGAGGACACCACACAATTGGCTTGATCACATTCTCAATCTATTACTAAAATAGAAGATCAGACAGGACAATTGACCCAAGCATTTCATAGGCGAGAGGAAGGGAGGTTACCCTCTCAACCTCTCACAATTCCAGCAGGGTCAACTAGTTCTAACCCTAACTTGTTTCCTCACGAGCAAGTTAAGGTTGTGCCAGTGTGTAGGGAGGGGAATCTTAGGGACGTGGACATTGAGGTTGAGAAGGAGAGCATGGATCCCTCCCACGTTGCTGATGGGGAGGACCCACAAGATAGGGCTTGTGAACCCGTTGTCCCTTTTTCTTCTGCCCCTTATAAGACCGAAGAAGAAGAATGACCCAAAGAGGGCTGAGCTCATAGATGTGTTTAAGGATGTAAAGATCAACTTACCGTTGATTGAAGCCATTAAATATATTCCTATATATGCCAAGTTCCTCAAGGACCTTTGCACCAAAAAGTAGCGCGCATAAACGCATATCCCGAAGAAGGTCCGGCTCACCAAAAAGATGAGCTGCATTTTAGTGTTGGGCGCCCCACTCAAGTTTTCAGACCCCGAAGCATTTACAGTTCATGTGTCTTGGGAGAATGTCACACCAGTAGAGCCTTGCTAGATCTAGGAGCGAGTACAAACCTCATCCCTTACTCAGTTTTTTGGAAATTGGGTATGGGAGACCTTAAGGTAGCTAATGTCATGCTTCAGTTGGTTGATAGGACAGAGCAGGTACCTTGTGGGGTAGTGAAAGATGTACTTGTCAACGTTGACAAGTTCGTCTTCCCTGTTGATTTTCTTGTCTTAGATATAGACCCTATTCCTTGGCAAAAGCATAATGCTTTCATTATTCTAGGTAGACCGTTTCTAGCCACGGCCAATGTCGTGATTCATTGTAGGACAAGAGTGTTGAAGGTTTCTTTTGGAGACCTCAAGGGAAAATTGAAGATCACAAACATTGTTCGACACCCTGAGACTGAGGACGAGTTGGAATGCTATAGGTTGATGATATTGACCCTTTGGTAGAGCCAGGTAAGCCCGACTCTACTAATAGTGCTGATTATAATAATGTCCCTGTCTGTGCCGATAGTTGTGCCTTATTACCTACACCTGGTAGCATAGAGATTCGTAACCCCGATGCTGATAATGTTTCCCTCCTTGATAGTCATGGGTCTAGAAACGCTGTTGGCCTTGGGGATCGTCCCTACTGGGTCAACCTAAGTTCTGTGGTAGACAATGCCTCGAATTTTGGTTGACATTGAGCTCTAAATTATGTCCGACTGGAGACGTTAAACTTAGCTCATTTGGGAGGCAACCCAACCTACTTTTAGTTTTGATTTAATTCGCTTTCCCACATGAAGTCTCTTTCAATTGCAGATCCTTTTGTTATTCCTACCATGCTAGCTTTATTTCTCTTTTACTAAACACTTGTATGATACTTATTTCTAACACTACTAACAAGTCTAGTTAGTATTCTATCTTCTATGTCTTCAATTGCAGCTTGCTATTTCTGTCTTTTTTTTTTTTGGATTTGCTCGCCACGCTTACCTGAGTATACCATACCTCATGTCGTCTCCTTCCTTTCCTTGCTTGTATTTACTTTCGTTGATTTGTATTGAGGACAATGTAGGGCTTAGGTTTGGGGATGGCATGTATGGTGCCAACTTTTATTTGTCCTTTTAACTTCATTTTGCTTAAATTAGTTACGTTTTGGCATGAATGAGCATAGAATTGTTTGTGATTTCTATTGAAGATCAAATTTCAAATATACTGTGATGATTAGAATATTTATGTTATGAAATTATTTCCGGAGCAAACTTTTGATTCTGTATTTTGTCTTTTAACTTGTTAGAGAGATTATTATTTTTCACCCTTAATTTTGAGACATATCCTACTTTTTAGGTTGAAATAGCAGAAATAATTGTAGAAATTTGAATCCACCATTTTACTCCTAACAATGTTGAAATCAATTTCCTGTCTCTTTATCCTGAGTGATTCCAAAAAAAATAAAAAAGGGGTTCCTGTGATTTGTTGGTTCTTATAGTCCCTATGTCTCGAGCAAGTAAGCCCGTAAGGGTGTCTTAACACCTGGTACCTTGAGCCAACTGGGTCGGGGGCTGCCGGTCCAAAGCTCACTACATGGGCCACAGGGAAAGCTTATGAAGAATCAACCAGCTTAGGTTACCATAATAAGCACTAAGAGCTTAACAAAAAAAAAAAAAAAAAGAGAGAGAAAAGGTATGTGCTAGCACTACAACAAAAGCGTGAAATCCCGACACATATTTTCCGACATTCAGGAGAGCGTTGAAACATAACGCTAATTTGCAAGGCTTTTTCCCGATGCAGATATTTCAACATCAAAAAGTGTCGAGAATCTCGATGCTTTTATGCGTCCCAATAGTCGACGTATATTTATGTCGGTAGTATCGACACAAATAAGTGTCGATAATTTAGGTATAAAATCTCAAATCCTATTCTTTCAACCCTTCATTCTTCCCGCCTCTCACTCTCTGCCTCTTGGTTCGCCTGCCTCTCACTCGCTGCCTCTTGGTTCTCCTGCCTTCATAACCAACCGTGCCGCCACAATCAACGACCATTGGCCACTCACCACGTTCACACACTCTACCACCGGTAGGTATTTTGTCTTTATTTTGTTTCAAACTGAGATAGGAACTATTATTTTAATGATTTCATGACCCAATGTGTTGAGAAATTTTTCGATTTTTCAATTTCTTCACCATAAGCTTATGGGTCTTGTATCTCTCTCCATTTGAGTTCGATATTCAATCTTGGAGCTTCAATGCCCGAATTTTGTTTTGGGGGTTGGGGTTTCGTGGTAGGTGGAGAAGTTTTTTGGATTTATGGTTTAATTTTGTCCTTGTGGGGAGAAGAAATCATTTTGTCGCATTCTCAAATCCCTAATTCCATCCCTCTTTCCTTGTCTTCTCTTTTTCTGTCTTTCATTTATTTTAAATTTATTTGTCTTTGTATCTTTATTTTTATTTTTTTTATTTGAAGCTTTTCTTTTGGTGTAGTCTAGAGGAAAGATGATAGGTCTTTCATTTGCTATAATTTTATGTAGTTGTTCTACATTTGCATTGTTAAATATTATGTGTTTATTTCTAAGATTATGAATATTTAGAACTTTACTTAGTGGGGTGGTTTCGACAAAGAAACTCTAATCTCAAATGAAGGATGAGGACTAAAAGTTATAATCTCAAATGAAGGATGAGGTTATCCTACCCTTGCTTGAGTGCTTTTAACAAAGAGGATTAACGGTAAAGACCAATAGGAAAAGGAGCAAGAGTAAAAAGAGGTATAGTTAAAAATGGGCAAACAATAGGGTTTAGCACAAAAGAATAAACACTCATTGATTTGGAGTGGAATGGAATAGAAATACATGTCGCAAATGGGATTGCACATACTAAGAATTTCTTTTGTGTTTGAACTTAGATGGGAAAAACTTTGAAAGTATCAACTGTTTTTACATCTTCCATTCTAAAATAGTAAACTACAGTTAGTACGAAACAGAAGGGAAAAGAACAGGAACATGGCTATTATGAACTAAGCTTTTCCGGAGCAATAACTCCTAGAGTAGGCTTGGTCATTTCTCTATCTTCAATCAAGTTAAAGGTGAAAATATTCGACTAAAGCTTTTAAGCAATGGAAGAAGCAACTTGAACTACATTATCTTATCACTAAATCATATATTAATGTTTGTAAGTTTATAAACTACAAGTAATCAATTTTTAATATTAGGTTATTGCACATCCCGATTGTATTATTCTTGTGTTGGTTATTAAAACAAAAAGAATATGTAACTTATGAGAAAATTTGAATTTTTGGGAAATTTGGTTATCAACTTGGCATTTGAAGATATGGATACAAGTTGTATTAAGCAATATCTAATGAATAGCCAAACTAATATATAATCGTGTTGTTGAATTCTTAAACTTGTATAGCCAGATATACCATGAAGAAAGTAAATTTTCGGAGCAAGCAAACAAGAATGGTAATGGATTCAACAATTGCTCCTTCGAATTCGGACATGGATCCAATAGTTGAGCCAAATTTATAGCCAAACGTGCCCTCTCCGCCTCCATCGACATAGGCCACAAACTCACATGTGCGAAGATTACCATTGTCCGATCCAAGAGATGATGAACGTCATCACGAGAAGGCATCTACAGGTCAACGATCAAGAGCATCTACAGGTCAACAATCCAAAGCATCTACTCAACCTCAGTGTTGGGAGGATAATATCGTGTTTGATGAGAATGAGGAAGTTAAGATTGTAGGTAAGTGTTTGAATTGTGAAGCACTAAGTTTACATAAGACTAATATCATTATACTAGTATGTTTTATGTTTGATTTAATTATTTGGAATAGATGGTGAAGGAAAAGAGAGTATGATGAGTGGATCTGTAGTTGCATGAGATGTTTGGCATGCCACAGAAGGACCGAGATTTGTGGTTCGATTAAATGAATTTCATCAACCAATCAAGAAGTGTGGTAATGTGTTGGTGCACTTCCTTGAAGATATAGCAAGGAATGGATGCTATTGTCCTATCGGGATACTTAATTGGCATGAACTTAACAAACAATATAAAGCTGATATAATTGATACAGTTCGAGTAAGTATTATGCACATTTGGTTCGTTGCTTTATTTATTCCTTTGTATTATGTTCATAATTGTAATGTATGTGCACATAATTAATTGTTGTTTAATCTCAATGGTACAGTCCAAGTTTTTGATGCCAAAAGAGGTAATTACTGATAAGGGAATTCTCAAACACGATAAACATTGGAGGCAATACAAACATGAGCTAAAATCTCGGTATTACAAGCCTCTTAAGTCTGAAGCTGAAATTGCTGCTTTAGTACCTTCTTCAATAAATCGGGACCAATGGATACGTCTAGTAGAGTATTGGTTTTCTGATAAAGGAAAGGCAACTAAACTTCTAGAGAGAATTCTTATTCCATTCTACCTCATGTTTTTCCATGTTTTGATGTTGATTTTTCAATCCTTAGCAACATTATGTTATGCATTCATGTTGTTATATTTTAATGACAGAAATTGTCTGAAAATGGAAGAAAAGCACGGGCAGCTCAAGATTACATTCATACCACTAGCTCCACACGCTATGCTAATAAAAGAGAAGATTTTGTAATATTTGTGTTAAGTCATAAGTCTATTAAAAGTTTATAGTTCTCCAATTGTTCAAATTAATGTTTAAATGTTGGTTGAAGGTATGTTCTAATGGAAGGCAACCCACCCATTTGGAGTTCTTCAAAGAAACACACATGACAAAGGATGGTGGTTATTTGCCTAATTCGAGGTCCCAAGAATTCATGGTATATAAATCAATAACCATTTGTACTTACAACTATAATTGTCTTATTTTTTCGCTCATTTAGTTCAATAATGTTTCTTCTTTCTATGAAGGAGTACACCAAATCTTTGGTTGATGAACGTGCTGAAAATTCTTCCCCTTCAAAGTCTCGTCTACAAATAGAGGATGAAGTTTTTGATGAGCTTGTGTATGATGAAGAAAATTCAGGCCATCGAGTTCTTGGTTATGGATTTGGAGTAAATAAGGCGGATATATACGATGTGAGAAGTGAATTGAATAAAAGAGGACATTCATATATGAATGACCCTTCACAAATCGAAAGAATGAAAATGGAGTTGGATAACATGAAAAGGCAAAATCGTGACAGAAACAATATGATGAGAACACTTACAAGCCAACTTGTTAGAGTATTGGGTGCAGTTCATAGTGGTGAAGCCTCAAATGAAATGTTGGAGGCTGTTGAAGTAGCTCTTAATATGGTTGCTACACAGGCAAATAATTTATGTCACTTGCCTTTCTTCATACATATTTATTTTTATATGTTGTTGAAATGTGAAGTGTTTGCAAACATGAGATGCTTTCTACATTGAGTAATATAAATTGTTGTTTTGGAAGTCTCCGAGTGCATCAAATGATCAAGGTTCAAGGAATATACCTGCATCTCCAAGCTCACAAAGTTAGGCAGTTGATGATGACTCTTTAGACATGTTAAACTTAGATTTCATTATCTTTTTTGGAACATATAAATGGCATTTTGTATGTGGCACTATGGGTTTTTTGTTTTTTGTTTTTTTTTTTTTTTTTTTTTTTTTTGCTTAAAGATTGTATTTTGGGGAAAAGACAATTGATTTTTGATGGCTTGATATGAATGTAGTTGTTTAATATTTAGATACATTGTTTTGAATGAACGAAAATAAACATTGCAATCCTTTTGGTTCAGTAAAATATTTATTTTAAAAAAGTACATATTAATCATTATCAGACGATTGAATGAGTACAAATACTAGATCGAATTATATATTGAATTTCCAACCATTAATCATAATGTCGACAGGATTATGTGTCGAGCTCTCAACGCATAATAGCGTAGTGGGACTGGACGCCTTTGAGCGTCGAGTGTCTCGACGAATTTAAGCATCTAGAAGGTCAGCGTGAAAAGCCGTCGAGATCCTAGAAGCTAAAATGCGTCGAGATCCTCGACGCTAATATGCGTTAGTATAACACGACACTCATTTTCCCCAACACAATATGCCAGCGTCCATAGTTCCTACCTCTACTCTTTTAAGCGACGAAAAATACTCAAAAAGGCGCCGAGAAAACGCGGGTTTTGTTGCAGTGTAGTAACGGCTTATGCTGTGAATTCCTTTAACTTGAGCCATTAGGTTCGAGAAGTGCTCTTCACTTAATACCTTGAGCCAACTGGATCGGCAGTAACCAGCCAAAAACTCACTAAATGGGTTTAAGGGAGACACGCTTGACCGTAGGGGGAAAAAATGCAAAAAAAAAAAAGGGAAAACAAGAGAAAAAAGAGAAACCTTTTGATTTCACTATTGATTAGCAGTGAATGATTAGGATAGCTAATTCCTTCTATTATTCTCTCTATTCGTCTTAAATTTGGAGGATTTGAAATAAGACAAACGGGAGAGAAGATCTAAGCTCACATACTAGTAAAACGACTTGAGTCGCGAGACTTGAGTTAGAGCTAGTATAATAATAATATCACATAAAGATTAGGTATACCTTCAAATATGATCGAAAAATAGTTTTCACAAGTTATTCTTACTATAGCAAGCCTGCCTAAATTTTTCCATCATTGGCTAGTCTAAGTTGAATCTTGCTTGAGGACAAGCAAGAAGTGGGTTTGGGGATATTGATGTACCTTATATTTACATAATTTTATTCTTCATTCCAACGATATATTCGGCTTTTACATGTGTATTTTGTTATAATTTATGTATATTTAGGCTTGGAGTGCAACGGAGTAAACAAAGGTTGAAAAGCGGCAGAATCAAGCATAATCGAGGCATAATTGAAGACTGCTTTAAGAAACCTGACCACATGGGTGAAAAAGGACCAATCGGGTTGTAATTCAGTAGCTCAAATAGGTCTTATATGTGTGTGTGTGTGTGTGTGTGTGACAGAGAGAGAGATAAAGGGTACAAGGGGAATGAAATTAGGAATTGCAGAAGGTGGCCCGATCAATTGGCCAGCACCGCGTCTGCGGCGCGACCACTAGGTCATGCCGCAAATATAAATTAAAGAGGGGGAGACCTAAATTCATATCTTTTGCCACGCCTCCTCTCCTCCTCTCCTTCCTGAAGCCGCTATGAGATCCAAGGGGTTCTCAAATACCGAAGTGCAAGTGGTCGGAGTGCTGCAAGGATCAACGTTAACGTCAATTGAGGGAGTCTTCAAGTTCTTATTTTTTATTCAACGTTTTATCTTTTTTTAGATTTGAATGATGTGTAAAACTCCTATGGAGCAGTAGACTTGTAGTTTAGGGATGAAGGGCGGGTAGCGGCCCGTATCCCGAATTTATATTATGCTTTTGATAATGGATTTGTCATATGTTATACACACACCTGTGAGGAATTTATTATTGTGTTTGGTGTTTCTTGTGTGTGCTTGTAGCCATGTTGAGACCTTCGAATTATTAGTGTTAGTCTATGAGCTTGTAGCCTAACCTAAGAGGGTACCAAAACGCAAGCACCAGATCCCATTAGAACCCCAAAGTTAAGCGTGCTTAAGCGAGAGTAGTCCTCGTGTTGCACTCCTCAGGTTGGGGGTTCTGGGAAAGTCTCCCTTCAGGGTAGCACCCTGAAGAGGGAAGGCTACTTACATCCACCCCCCCCCCCCCCCCCCCCTCTCGACCCTGCTTAGACGAGAGCCATTGGGGCACTAGGAATGCTACTTAGTCTACGAGCTTGTAGCTTAGACCATAACATAACTAGTTTTCACGGTCAGTGTTAAGGTTGTACCCAATCCTGAACACAATCTTTTATACAAATTAATACTTAATTAGGAGTAATAAAGAAACTTTTTAGTGCTATTGAGATAATCCATACTACACCTAGGCCGATAAGATGGGTTATGCCCTTAGACTAGTTCATTACCCTATGCCCTAGTTTAAGTATTAATTCAGGTTTAATATTGAATTAGGAGTAAGAAAGGAATTAAGTAGTATTAATGAGATAACCTATGCTACACTTAGGGTGATATGATAGGTTATGCCTTTAGACTAACTCATTACCCCAAGCCTTAGTTTAAATATTGACCCAAGCTTAGTGCTTGTAGCTTAGGCCACCTAAATCATTGTCATAGTATAATACAATGACGGGACACAAGTAAAGCTATCTTGAATTCATTCTCTAAACTAACCCGAATCAAACTGTCCAAATAATCAACAAAACCCAAAAATTCAACCACTGATTAATAACTAAATTCGACTTAACTACGATTCCCTATGGATATGCCCCGTGTACCCGATTTAGCTACGACGGTCTCGTACGCTTGCGAGTACATGGTTTTAAAACACCTCTTTAAAACACATCACCGGCAAACGACATCCTAATTTTTCGAATATAAATTCTCAGACAATTTTACCTTTTATTTTAGTCAAGATGTTTCAGCCTATTATTACTGATAAACTTACAAAAATAAGTTACATCCTATAGTAGATATCGAATTTCATGGGACTATAATCCAACATTAGTAAATTCATATTGTCCATACACATTAAATTAATATATAGATTAAATACAATTCACGCCTTCATTTTATTTTTATTCTTTTTTGGGAAAATGACCCCATAAATTATGTTTTAGTTATATAGTAAACAGTGAATTGTGTTTCATTTAAACATTAAAATTCAATAGGTATCGTTGATTTGGGTTAAATAATAAATTTAGGTTTTTTTAATGGCACGGTTTATATTATTATTTTTTTTCCAAATTTTTTAAAATAATCCTTTTTTTAAAGGATAATATTCATAAAGACTTTCAAAGTATCAGTTAAAAGTAAAGTGTTGGAGAATTTCCCAATAAACCGGGAACCGGGTAACTAAAAGATCTCAAATGTCGAGGCCGTGTAATCACTTTCTTTAAGGTTTATTTGGAAGTACGAAATATCCTCGGGGATACAACAACAGCCAAAAATCAAGTGAAGATGTGTAAGAGGAGAGACATAGTGAGATGAATGAGAATGATGTTTTTCAAGATTTTCACAACACTTCATTATGAATTCATTTAAGCATTTCTTGCAATTAGTTTTCACAATTTCATCATCTTCTCAACATGAGAATGAAGGGGTTATTTATAGATTTCAAGTGTCTCTTCATGAAAGGACACGTCCCGTCATGAAGTGACACTTCCCCTTTTTAATATTTCACAATACTTGCAAGCAAACACCTTTCATGTGTATTTTTTTCCAAATGAACCAGAGGAAATGTTTATATAAAAGAGGGCTTAAAGATGTCTCAGAACATCACCAAAACAACCACCAAAAGAACTGAAAAAACCACGTTACTGTAATTCTGTAAGATCTGTTTGTCGACACACAGGCCCTGTGTGTCGACACACAAACACTTCAAATTAGTTCTGTTGGGCTGTGTGTCGACACACGGTACCTGTGTGTCGACATACCTTATACAAGCCAATACACTTCAAAATCAAGTATGGGACAAATTTCAAACACTTTATTCATCACATATATTATGAAAATACACCAACATCCCCACACCATTTTCAAAATACAATCATTCTCAAATAATCATCATCTCAAATTAAAGGAGGCCTTATTGTGCATCAACGAGGGTGTCTCACGATTAAACTCCTAGCTAGTGAAGAGACCATATAGTTAATCGGATCAAAAATGGTAGACCAAGCTTTGAACTATACAACTCATTTGACTAACCGACTATCTAATCACGCACAAGGCGTACTCCCCGTACGCACCCTACAACTCTAGATCAACACATTTATGGCCATGTGTCCTGTACCCTTCATGAGTATTTCAGGGCCAAACTGTTAGTCAAAAATCACCCCTTTGAAGCGGCCAAACTTCAACACTCACTAAGGTGGACCTCATTGGTCATGTCCTTGCGACGCGACATTCAATAAGAATTTAAAAATCAGGTCCATTAAGAGCATAGCTCATCCTCTTAGTATCTTTGACGCAGGTACCAAGCCCTACACACACGGGATGGAAAATTCTCATTTAGTGCTTGCAGTCACACGGATGATAAGTCTTTCTCATTGAACCTGGGACCTAGCGTCATACTAAACGTCGAGTTGAGGGCCTATCATAGGCAACTAATAATGACAGGTTTCACACCATCCCTTCATTTATTTATTATCAAGTCTCTAGCAATGTTTTTAAATAAGAGATCCGCAAGATTCTGACTTACATTTTCAAAATTCACAGTGATCACTCAATCTTTCATGAGTTATTTCACTTAATAATATTTGACACTAATGTGTCCAAACTTTCAGTTATATATCTCACTCTTATAAATTTGAAAGCATAGCTCACTATCACAAAGGATAGAAATAGTCAATATTGGCTTAGGCTACAAAGGAATCTTAAACATAAGATCCTTTAATCATTATGTTTCTTTACAAGCAGGAATCAGAGCAATAAACTCTACAACCACGGTGGAGTTAATAATACGTGTTTGTTTCTTGATATCCAAGGAATAATACCCCCACCACTTTGTAACATTCACTCGCTTTAGAATCATAGTCCTCCTTATCGGATATACAACTAGCGTCCAAGTATTCTTCTATATAGAAGAGTGCTCATTAAAATCAACACCCTAATTCATGGTCATTCCAGTACCTAATGTACCACATGCCAGTAACCTTTACTTACAGAGCTAGTTATCTTTGCATAGCTATCTAACAACAAAGGCTACATCTAACCTTTTTAAATTCCAATTATACTATTGAAACATTTTCATTTGGTTCTAAATATTCATACCAAATTTCAACATGTAATCACGTACATACATGCAACGAATCCTCTGCCTTTGTTAAACTTGCCAAATGCATTTTTCGGATTCGTTAATTATCCTTTTCAGAAGGTAATATCTTTAGACTTCATAGTCTCGTCATAGGATCACCATCTATGACACAATAATATTGAACTTTGACATTCATATTATCTCTAGTTCATTCCTCGAGAAATATACAAGTCCGATCGCTAGGACTTCTCTTTTCATACTCTTTTACTCTATCAAAATTCTAGAGTCTTTCCAGGGATATACCCTCAAACATGATTTTCATCATAAAATACTTTACCTCACATTACCACAATGCATCATTCAAGATCAATGAAAGGGTCAAAGTCGCTTTGAATGTACTCATTTACATTTATATCTTAAGACATTCAATTCACCCATAATTCAGTCATACAAAGTTACATGCTGTTTATATGTATCAAACCTTATGGGTAATATAAGAGTCATCAGAATTCAGTATTTACATACTCTTTAAATTTATCACATTGATGACTAACAACATCCTAACATGCGAATATAACATCACACAATATCCTTATTTTCCATGCAACAACTGCATATAACTTAGACTCAACTTGAGCATCTTCACATTCATTGTATAAATGCACTTCATTTTAACCGACTACTCAATCATCATATACATACGCCCTTAAGTACAAGTAAGCTTTACTTCAACCGCATAAATCATGATGAGTAATGAAATTTCTAAAGGCATGCCAGTTTCCATTGAAACATTACATCCAATAACATTGGAAAACCCACTTGAGATATGTGGTCAATTATGAAATTATAAATCATTATTTCCAAGTGCTTTTATACAACGTCTTTCATCATCCTTAGTCATGAACTCCAATTTGAATTTCTTTATATCAGTCACATTAGGGATCAACATATGTAAGATAACCATATATTTCATGACCCACTAATTCCATTCAAATTCACATCACTTTCACTTATCAAGCGTACAAACAGCACTTATGTTCATAGATAACAAAGCCGTAAAATTCACAATCGCATTTATGTTCATGGACATAAGGACCTCATAACCACATCAGCATATATGGTTACACAAATCATTTTTTATGATGCATAAGCCTCAATTTAATGAAATCATACATCCATAATTGTATCAACATGCACTTAAGCATTAATCATACAACCACATTAACACCCATGCTTATTCTTCTATATCCATGGACATGCATGTATTAGTGATATTAACTAACATGCATTAACATTATAACTCTATTAACATATATAAATCTGTATACTCAATTTTTTTTTTCCATAGTCATGATCATATAAACATTGCCTTTCATGATCCAATTTCTTTTACTCAAATTATATACTCCAAATGCGTAAGTTTGTATTTGGTATAACCATTTCCTTTCATAATCAAATATTCACATGACATCAAATATCGTGTAATTTTTGTCCTGATCAATAATTTTAATTTCACTCAAATTCGAGCCACTTTCGGATTCACCAAGTAAACATATAATATTCATGTTTACAAATTAAAACGTCAAAGTTTATGATTACATTAATCATGCATACATGCATTAAACCTCAACTTAATTACTCATAGTACAAATTCATACAACAGTGAATTTACTATACATAATGCATAATTTATACTTTGTTATAAAATCTGAATGTATTTTCATATTTCACGAAGGACCCATTATTCTTTTCAATTCGAAAAATATCAACATACTTCATTCGCTTATATGTTATTATTAGTTTTGGTATCGTCTCGGTATCTGGTTTCAACAAAAATTTACCATACATAATGCCTAATTTATACTTTGTTATGAAATCTAAATGTATTTTCATATTTCATGAAGAACCCGTTATTCTTTTCAATTCGAAAAATATCAACATACTTCATTCGCTTATATGTTATTATTAGTTTTGGTATCGTCTCGGTATCTGGTTTCAACAAAAATTTACCATACATAATGCCTAATTTATACTTTGTTATGAAATCTAAATGTATTTTCATATTTCATGAAGAACCCGTTATTCTTTTCAATTCGAAAAATATCAACATACTTCATTCGCTTATATGTTATTATTAGTTTTGGTATCTTCTCGGTATCTGGTTTCAACAACTACGCTAAACAAGAATTTCCCTTTTAGCATCACCTCAACGTCTGGTTTCAACAACTACCCAAAACAGATTTTCCATATAATCAATTTATAATAAGCATGTATTTATAATTTTACTTATTAACCTGAATTAATTTTTACCAGCTTTTAACTGCTAAAATTTTGCTGTTTACATAATCATGAACATACTTGACATAATAAAACAAATTCTTTGTAAAAGTAAAGAACAAATAGGCTCAACTACCCGCCAAGTTGTAGTCCTCCCTTCCTAATACACACATATATATTTTATATATATATTGTTTGATAATATTGCATAAGGAAGCAAGTGGATTGGTGGTTATTTATTCATCCCTTAATTGCATTGTGGGTGTGGACATACGTTCGAACCCCTGAACCACCACCTTTTTTTTATTTTTAATTATGCTTTACGCATCAGATGAATGTGGAATGACAAGAGAAATTATTTTCTCCCTTACGAACAAGGATTCGAGTCTCCTTTTTGCAACAATAATCCAATCTCTATAGACATGGAAACCGCGAAATTTATTTATTTATTGTTAAATCATCATAATACTGATCAGTTGATCAAATTAAATGTAATTGAAAACACTGGATCAAAATTCACAATTCACAACCATCATGAATTCAAAGGCACTTGATCATAAATTTATAATCCAAACAATCAATGCCCATTTAAATTTAGTTTGATATCACATGTGTACTCATCATTAAATGCACATCAATGAATCTCATGATTTCATCCCAGATCATATATTTAAATTAAATATCAGTAATCCTTGATCATATAAACGGAATTCATACAAGGAATAGCGATCAAAGCTCACAATGTTCATAAGAACATGGTTGGGAACCACTTTCACATCAACGCAAAAAATACCTGCATTTAACTATATTTCCACATATAGTTAAATCAGAAGAAATACCTTGATCCTTAGCAATTCGTATAAGAGAAAGATCCAAGAAAAAGTCTTAGTCCTCTCTATTCATCACTTTCATCAATCTCACATGGTTCGTCATCAAATCACGCAAAGTGAAGAACCATGTTCAATTAACGAAAATAAGCCTTAAGATTGTTAGAGAATTTCCCAATAAACCGAGAACTGAGTAACCAAAAGACCTCAAGTGTCGAGGCCGTGTAATCACTTTCCTTAATGTTTATTTCGGAGTACAAAATATTCTCGTGGATACAACAACAAAAAAGTGAAGTCAAGATGTGTAAGAGGAGAGACACAGTGAGATGAATGAGAATGATGTTTTTCAAGACTTTCACAACACTTCATTATGAATTTATTCAAGTGTTTCTTACAATTAGTTTTCATAATCTCATCATCTTCTCAACATGAGAATGAAGGGGTTATTTATAGATTTCAAGTGTCTCTTCATGAAGGACACGTTCCTTCATGAAGTGACACTTCCCCTTTTAATATTTCAAATACTTGCAAGCAAACACTTTTCTTGTGTATTTTTTCCAAATGAATCAGAGAGAATGTTTAT
Source organism: Simmondsia chinensis (assembly GCA_018398585.1). Taxonomy (NCBI): domain Eukaryota; kingdom Viridiplantae; phylum Streptophyta; class Magnoliopsida; order Caryophyllales; family Simmondsiaceae; genus Simmondsia; species Simmondsia chinensis. The sequence goes on along the minus strand of JAGTTD010000013.1, from coordinate 17,261,574 downwards.
AAAAGAGGGCTTAAAGATGTCTCAGAACATCACCAAAAGAACCACCAAAAAGAACTGAAAAAATCACGTTACTGTAATTCTGTAAGATTTGTATGTCGACACACGGGCCCTGTCTGTCAACACACAAACACTTCAAATTAGTTCTATTGGGCTGTGTGTCGACACACGGTACCTGTGTGTTGGCACACCTTATACAAGCCAATATACTTCAAAATTAAGTATGGGACAAACTTCAAACACTTTATTCATCATATATATTTTAAAAATACACCAACATAAGGTGATCCCCGAACTTTTAGTTTTATTACCAAGGACTCTGAAACCTACTGAAAAAATTATAAAAAAATTGGTCGAAATAACATTTGATATATATTCTAGAGGTGTCCTAAGATTCTAAAATCTTTTTGAGGTAACCTAAACTTTGTAACATTTGTTTTAGAATAATATTTATAAAGACCCCCGAACTATTGACCAAAATCAAAGTGGTCCCCCAAACTTTCAATTTCATAGAAGACACCCCCCAAACTATTGTTGAAAATCAAAGAATCCTCTAAACTATTAGTAAAAGTCAATGTAATCCTCTCTACTTCTAAATTATATCAAAGAAACTCCCGAACTATTAATTAAAATTAATTTGACCCCTAACTTTAAATTTTAACAAAGATATTTGAAACTATTAAAAAAATAGAGAATTTTAGTTTAGATACTCTGACGTTTGTCAATTTTTTTTTCCCCCCAAAAGGCAAGCATTCTTCTCATTAATTGCTTGTCAATATATCTTATCTATGCTCCATTTTTAAAATATTTTTGAGATATTCTAAACTTTCTTAACTTTTTTTTTAAATATTCTCTCCATAACTTTATTAATATTCGGCTAAATTATGTTGATATGGCAAATGAAATAAAAATAAAATATCTTAAATATAATTTACCTATCATTTAATTTTAAAATCATTTTAAATATTTAAAATTTTAAAAAATTATAGAAATCCCTAAACCTACTAATAAATGCTTTAAATATAAATCACATTTTTTCCTTCGCTATATTATTTTTCAAGCACCTAGTTAATTTAATTTAATGGAATACTAACGAAGTTATAGGATAGTACATGGAAAAAAGTTATCAAAATTTAGGTTATCAAAAAACATATTAAAACCTCATGACACCTGAAAAGTATATCATCAAATTTTTGGAACTCTGGGTCAAATTTTTTGAATTTTTATATTATTCGGATGTCTTTGATATAATTTTGGAAGTTGAGAGATCAAATTGATTTTTGTTAATAGTTTGAGGGTGTCTTTGATAGAATTAAAAGTTGAAGGGTCACAATAATTTTAACCAATAGTTCAGGAGTCTCTTTGATAAAACTAAAAGTTATGTGATCACATTGATTTTGACCAATAATTAAAAGGGTGTTTTTGAAGAATTTGACCAATAATTAAAAGGGTGTTTTTGAAGAAGTTGAAAGTTTGAGGGGTTATTTTGATTTTTATCAATAGTTTAGGAGTCTACATGAATATTATCTTTTGTATTAAAAATTAAGATTCTGTAAAATTTTTGCTGATATGACACATAAAATAAAAGAAAAATACCTCAAATTTAATTTAATTATCATTTATAATTAAAATAATTCACAATATTTTTAAAACATTAAAATAGTTATAAAAGTTTTTAAAATTTTAAAAATATAAAACTACCTAAAAATACCAATAAATAAGTTTAAAAATTAAAAGAATTTAGAAGTTAATCTTTTTATTTTAAAAATAATTTTAAACATTTTATATTTAACATTATTTTAATATGCCTTTTTGCCTTGGTCAAAGAGTTATGAAGATGATACCTAGAAAAGAATTACCAAAGTTCAAGTTATAATAAAAATATTTTAAAACTTCATAACACCTGAAAAGTATGTTATCAAAACTCATGATATTTGAACCAAATTTTCAATGAATTTTTTAATTGTTTTGAATGTCTTAAAATTTTTTAGTTCGGGGATCAAATTGATTTAGTTATGGGTATCTTTAATGAAATAAGAAGTTGGAGGGTCACATTGTTTTTAACCAATAATTGAGGGATGTTTTTGATGAAATTGAAAGTTTAAGGGGAAGGGGGTGTTGGACATTTAATAAAAAAAAGTACTTTTCTTTTAATTTCAAATTTCAATGAAATGGCACTCTGTTCAGTGTCTGGCCAACCAATTTTTGGCAAGAATTGTACCACAACGTGCTTATTAAGCGGCTGTGTCATCATAGCAGAGCGTTAACTTGGATTCCTACCCACATCATCAGTATGTAGATTTTCCACAGCCACCTATACTTGCTTCCCAATTACCCTTCCTCTCCCATTGTGGACTATTGGTTTTTGGAAGGTTATATTTAAAATAGATTGAATTAGAATAGAAATTATTTGGTGTTGGCTTTTTGGGACAGATTTAGATAGTAACTATTAGTATAGTATTTTAGATTAGTATATGTTTGTGTTTATATAGCCCTAAGGGCCCTTATGTAATTTTATATACTTCAGTATTCCTATATATACATGCCTCAGTAACCCTATTCGGTTTAGGCTCTCATAACTATTCTCTCACACGGTATCAGAGCATACCAAACTCTAAACAACCTCTCTCTCTCCCGCAGTGCCACGTCTCCCTCCTCTTGGTGCCCGCATCCAAAACGAGGAAAAAAAAAACCCTAGCAACGCCACCCCCTCTCCCCCCTTCTCCAGTGACCACTACCTCCCGGGCGTAGTGCGTTGGCTTTCGGCTCTTGAATGGTGATTCAATGGCTACAACCCACACCTCCTCCTCTCCTCCACCACCTCCTTCGTCCCCATCGAATATCTCCCTGGCCCCTTCGCTGACGGCTGATCTCCCTTGGCCAACAACCAGCCATTTGCGGACACCCCTTCATCTCAGTTCTTTGCCTCCACAGGTCTCAGCGCCACTTTTTTGGGCCATAACTACGGTACCTCATTTCCCACCTTAAACTTTACTAGTGGATACCTCAGTTCCTCATCCATGGTTTCCGGTATTGAGAATTTCTCCTCTCTCCCTGGCATTTAAAATAATTTTCCAAAACCCTTTCCCCAACCTTTTTTGGGTCCCCATACTACCCGGCTCCCTCCTTTCCCTTAGCGCCCCTCCCCACCTCCTCAATTACTAGCCTCGTCATCGTTAAACTTGACGCTCTGACCGATTACACCACTTGGCGAGAACAAGTATCCATGATCCTACGTGCCTATAGGCTTATGAGATTTTGTTATGATTGTTAAGGAGTATTATTGCTTACATTCTTGTAATAGGCTTACATTCTTGTATTTGGCTAGTAAGGTTTAGGCGAGAATGGTAGTTAAGTCTTTAGTCAAGGTAGTTGAGTTAGTTGGTCTTTATTGGCGGCTGAGCTAAGGCGGTTAACTAGTTCAATGCATCTATCTTATTATAAATAAGTGAGATCTGGCTTGTAATATCATATTGATAAATGATGAATTGATTATATTCTTCTCTCAACCCTAATTCTCTCTATCTCTCATTCTTAAATCTCTAATTCTCTTCTCAACTCTGCTCTATTTCTTCTTAAATCCTAGGTTATGGTTCAAGATCATACTTGAACCATAACAATTGGTATCAGAGCTTAAGTTCAGCTCTAATTCCGCATAAGTGAGCTACCGAGTGTAAGTAATTGCATCTGATCCTTGATTCAAGCAATTGTGAAGAATCAGAGCTGAAATTGTTTAAGTTGTTGCGTTGTTGTTCCTAAATAACCTGTAGTTGTGTGCTGCGTGAGGATTGATCATTAGATGTTGATCAAGATAAAAATTGGACTCAAATTCAGGACTTAACAGTTGCTGGATTAAAATTCAGCAGCTAAAGCCTTGCTTTACTAATCCTAAATTAGGATCCAATACAGCTGACTGCATTTACATAACTATAAGTTCATTCATCTAGAAATATGATAATCTAATCCTTGATTAAGGATCCAATACAGCTGAGTGCAATTACATATCAATACGATACATTCAATACAAGTATATTATACTATACATTGCTTGTTTCCTTTGCAGACTCATCAATCAGTATACATTGCAATTGTAAAGACAAGCTATGCCAACTACACTATCCGGTGCAGCTTCATATGCTGCTGCAGCAGCAGGAGCCGCTACAAATGGAGCTTGAAATATTGGAAATGTTGTTGCTAATGGACAATCTGATACAATATACAATGTGGCTCGCCAAGTGAATACAATTGTCTTGTCTCTCCAGCACAGTAGGGAGGCAACTCAAAACCTCACCACACAAGTCAGTGAAATGCAGCAGTTACTAGATAGGCAAGGTGTGGCACTTGAGGAAACTCAAAGTCTGCGAATGCAAATTAACCAAATACAGCTGCAGTTGGATAAGCAGGGTGTTCCTGGTGGAATTCTGCGTCCTGCTAGTCAGATACACACTCCAATTACTCAAAATACATTTGAAGGCAGTGGAGATGTGATTGTGGCTCGAGGAAATGGATTGAGGCAGCCAAGAATTGACATGGAACCATTTGATGGAACGCAGCCACAATCCTGGATTAGAAGATGTGAGCGGTATTTCAACTTCTATCATATATCTGAGGCTGAAAAAAGTGGACCATGCTGCAGTTTATTTGAAAGGCGATCAAGAGACTTGGTATTTTGGACTAATGAGGGGCAGAACTGCCATTACTTGGGTTGAATTTGTGAAGGAGATATGTGAACGATATGGGGAAGAAGATATTGGAGACATTGTGAATGATTTCAGCAAAGTAATACAGACAACTTCAGTTAAGGAGGACATGAGTAGATTTGAGAACTTGAGAGCACGCATGTTGATTGCTTATCCTGAGACCTCCGAGGCTTATTATGTTTCAAGCTTCATTAGTGGTTTGAAGTTCAAGATCAAGAATCTTGTTAAGAACTTAGAGCCTACAACTCTTTCTCAAGCTTATTCCAAGGCCCGGCTCTTTGAAAATACCATTTTGTCTACAACTGCTGGTTTGCGTTCCAAAGGTGGACAAGGAACATTTGCCACCCCTTCATTAACAGCTAGAGGCAATAGAAGCCGTAATGTGGAGGACAAAAAGGTTCAATGCTCATGCTCCAAGTGCAATCAAAAGTACTTCTTTGGCCATAAGTGTGACCCTAAACTCCTTATGGTTGTCACTGGGATGGAATATGAGGAGGAATTGGAAGATTTACCTAAGGAAAGTGAGGAACTAGATCAGTTGGAAGATCATAAGCAAGAGGAAGTTGGGGACTTTAATGAGGATGAGCTTAGAATTTCAGTGCAAGCCTTGACTGGTGGTGGTTTCCTCAACACTATCAGAATTAAGGGAGAGGTTAGACATAGACCAATATTGATCTTGGTGGACAGTGGGAGTACACATAGCTTCGTTGATCCAAAGATTATGCGAGCAAGTGGACATGAGATGATCAAAAGCAACCCCTTGACAGTCACGGTTGCTGATGGGAATTCCATTTTAACGCAAACTAAGTGCAAGCAGTTCTCATGGTTGATGAAAAAGCACAGCTTTACTTATGATTTTCGAGTATTGAGGCTTGGAGGATGTGATATGGTCTTAGAAGTTGATTGGATGAAAACCGTAAGTCTAATTGTGTTTGACTTTGCTGAGCTTACAATCTCATTTGACAGAAATGGTCAGAAGGTGCTGCTGCACGGCATCAGGGAGCATGGTAGGGTGCAAATTATGACCAGGAAAAGACTTGAGAATGCAATTAGGAAGTAGAACTTCCAATGGATTGGGCAATTGTTCTCAATTGGGGTTGCAGAAGTTGAGCAGGACCAGCAGCAACAGCCTGAATTGCTCATTTTTTTACAAGATTATAGTGACTTGTTCAAACCTCCCACTTCACTTCCTCCAAAAAGGACATTGGATCATGATATTCCTTTGAATAATGATGCTCAGCCAATGAGTTTAAGGCCTTACAAATGTGCTCATGACCAAAAGGATGAGATAGAACTGCAGGTGGAAGATCTCCTCAAAACTCACTTTATCCGACATAGCCACAGCCCATTTGCATCACCTGTCATATTGGTGAAGAAGAAGGATGGGTCATCTCGAATGTGTATTGATTACCGACATCTTAACTCTCTTACCATTAAAGACAATTTTCCTATACCAATTATTGACGACTTGCTGGATGAATTACATGGAGCCAGTTGTTTCTCCAGGCTAGACTTGCGGCAAGGATATTATCAAGTGAGGGTCAAGAGTGAAGACATTCACAAGACTGCATTGCGCACTCATCATGGACATTATGAGTTCATAGCAATGCTATTTGGTTTGTCCAATGCTCCTGCAACCTTCCACGCACTAATGAATGAAATATTTAGGGACTATTTGAGAAAGTTTATTCTTGTCTTCTTCGACGATATCTTGGTGTATAGTCCTTCATTTGACAGTCATTGGATCCATCTACAACAAGTATTTGAGCTCATGAGGCAACACCAATTGTATGCCAAATTGTCCAAGTATTCTTTTACAAGTTCACAGGTGGAATAATTAGGACATATTGTGTCCCAAAATGGAGTAGCAACAAATCCAGCTAAGATCAAGGCAATGCAAGAGTGGCCAGCTCCTATCTCTATCAAGCAATTAAGGAGTTTCTTGGGTTTAACTGGCTATTACCGCAAGTTCATCTCTGGGTACAGCTTGATGGCTAAGCCACTTACTAAATTGCTGAAGAAGGATGCATTTGGATCGAATAGTAAGGCTCAGTCAGCCTTCCAACAGCTCAAATCGGCCTTATGTACAGCTCCCATGCTAGCTATGACAAATTTCAAGCTTCCATTTGTATTGCAAACCGATGCAAGCAGTATTGGTATTAAAGCAGTCCTATCACAAGGAGGGAAGCCAATTGCCTATTTGAGCCAAGCATTGGGTCCAAAGAATTTGAGATTATCAATTTATGAGAAGGAATATCTAGCAATTCTTCTTGCGGTGCAAAAGTGGAGACATTATCTTAAGAGGCATCATTTTGTTATTAAAACTGACCACCAAAGTTGGAGTAGAAAATCACTACAAGAGTACAATGCAAGGGACTTATGTAGATGTTGGGGCTGGACTATTCGATTGAGTATAGAGCAAGAAGGGATAATGCAGCAGCAGATGCTCTGTGATGATGTCAAGAAGGACATGACCAGGCTCATTGCAGTACAATATCATTAACAATTCCCTCGTGGATTGAATATGTTTTGCAGACTTATGAGAGTGATGAGTTTGCTCAAAATTGCATTCTGGCTGCTCAAGTTAAAGCATCTGCCAGCTCTGAATCAGGGGTTACAGTAAGTAATGGTCTGATCAGAATCAAAGGGAAGATCTATGTAGGTTCTTGTTCATATTTGAGACAACAGATAGTCCTAGCCATTCATTCTTCTGCTTGGGGAGGCCATGAGGGCATTGAAGGTACCCACCAGTGTGCAAAGTAATACTTCTATTGGGTAGGAATGAAGAAAGATGTGGAGAAATGTGTTCAAATTTGTGAGGTTTGTCAACGGACCAAAAGTGAACGTGTGCCTTATCAAGGATTACTATAGCCATTACCGGTTCCAGAGAGAGCTTGGCAACACATAAGCATGGATTTCATCAAGGGTTTGCCTAAATCTAATGGAAGGGAAGTGATTTGGGTTGTGGTTGATAGATTCACCAAGTTTGGACACTTTATTGGGCTCAATCATCCCATTACAGCAGCAAGACTTGCTAAAGGGTTCTTGGATCACATATATCGTTACTTCTGATCGGGACAGGATTTTTATCAGCAACTTCTGGACTGAGTTATTTGGATTATTAGGAACTACACTTGCTCTAAGTTCTTCTTACCATCCTCAAACGAATGGCCAAACTAAACGAGTAAATCAGTGTTTGGAGCAGTATTTGCGTGGCATGACTTTCACTCATCCTAAACATTGGTTTAGATGGCTTGCTTTGGTAGAGTATTGGTACAACACACACGCACATTCAGCCATCAAAACAACCCCTTTCAAAGCATCATATGGTTATGATCCTCCCTCACCAATGGGCCTTCAAGGAGTGGTATCTTCTGTTACTAAAGTTTCTGATCTTCTAGAGCAATGAAGGCAGCTTATGCTTCAGCTCAAGGACAATCTGCAGCTAGCTCAATCTCGAATGAAATTCTTTACAGATAAGCATAGAACTGACAAGTCTTTTGCTGTAGGTGACATGGTTTACTTAAAGTTGCAGCCTTCTAGACATTCTTCTGTTGCTATACGCAAGAGTGTAAAGCTGGGAGCACGATATTTTAGCCCTTTTAAGATTCTGCAATGAGTAGGAGCAGTTGCGTACATGTTGGATTTGCCATCAGACAGCTTGGTGCATCCTGTATTTCATGTTTCATTCTTGAAGAAGTAGATGAAAGAGGGGTCCTGCAACTCCTTGATTCCACTAGCAACAGCAAAAGATGGAACTCTTCAACAATCTCCTGTGGCTACATTAGCTACTAGACCAAGTCCTACCTTGAAGAACACAAAAGAAGCATTGATTCAGTGGGCTAATTTGGAGGTTACGCACAACACTTGGGAAGCTTTGCCATTTCTTAGAAGTGAATTTCCTCTATTTCATTCTTGAGGCCAAGAATGTTGTTAAGGGGAGGGGAATATTATGATCGTTAAGGAGTATTATTGCTTACATTCTTGTAATGGGCTTACATTTTTGTATTTGGCTAGTAAGGTTTAGGCGGGAATGGTAGTTAAGTCTTTGGTCAAGGTAGTTGAGTTAGTTGGTCTTAATTGGCCGCTGAGCTAAGGCGGTTAACTAGTTCAATGCATCTATCTTGCTATAAATAAGTGAGATCTAGCTTGTAATATCATATTGATAATTGATGAATTGATTCAATTCTTCTCTCAACCCTAATTCTCTCTATCACTCATCCTTAAATCTCTTATTCTCTTCTCAAGTCTACTCTATTTCTTCTTAAATCCTAGGTTATTGTTCAAGATCATACTTGAACCATAACAGATTTGTTGATGGCTCTCTTCCCTGCTGTCCTAGCCAAATTCAAACCCCAACAAGTATATATCTCTCTAACCCCGACTATACCACATGGTCTTGTGTCGATCAAAGTATTAGGGCCTGCCTGTTGGCTTCTCTTGCTCGCCCTATCCTTAATGATGTTATTCATCATCCCACCTCCAAAGATATGTGGGATTCCCTAGCTAAACGTTTTACGTGATCACTCCCTCGCTAAAGAATTTGACCTTCGTTCTCAACTTGTTACGTTATGCAAAGACAACAAAACCATAACGGCCTATCTAACTGAACTCAAAACAATAGCTAACAACCTTGCAGCCATAGATTCACCAGTCTCAAATAGGGAATAAATGCACTATGCTCTCTTTGGTTACCACCAGTGTATGCTTCCTTTAGCACCTTCACTCGGAATTCCTCTCATAACCTTACCTTCGAGCAACTCAAGCCATAGTTGTTGGATGAAGAAGTGGCTCTCTCTCGAATTCAGGTGCGACCTTCCCTTGATCATGGCCATGCTCCCACAGCGTCAGGTCCCTCACCTAACCACACGAGTAATGGGCATGTTCGTGGTGGGTGTGGTCACAAGTGTCATGGACGTAACTCTAACCATCATGGCAACTATGGAGGTCGTGGCGAGGGTCACGGTCAACCGCAACAAATGCCGGGGTCGGGTTTGGCTACAATTGGTGGACTTCCTCCAGGTATCGCTCCTCGTAAGTCTCACGATGGTATCGGAGCCGGGCCCCTTGTTTGTCAGATTTGTCATCAAACAATTCATGCATGGTCATCTAACCTCTCATTGGCAAATGGTGAAACGTATTCTGCGATACCTTAAGCTCACACCTGACCATGGCCTCACCATTACTCCTGGCTCTTACACCTCCATCACTGCATATGCATATGCTGATGCTGACTAGGGTGGATGCCCCAATACATGTCACTCTACTACTGGGTTCGCCTTGTTTCTTGGACCTAATATTATCTCCTGGCATGCGAAGAAGCAACCTACTATTGCTAAGTCCACCACTGAATCTACATATCGAGTTGTTGCTAAGGTTGTCGATAAATGTGACTGGATCAGATATCTTATGCGAGACTTGGGTCTACGGCATTCAGGCCCTATTGTCATATACTATGATAATGTCTTTGCTACCTACTTGGCAGCAAATCTATCTCCAATGACCGTAGTAAACACGTTAATGTAGATTTTCATTATGTTCGAGAAAATGTTGTTAAGGGTGACATCCAGGTTCAATTCACTCCTACTACAAAACAAGTTGCTGACATATTCACTAAAAGATTGGCCACAGATTACTCCGGCTTCCACAAAGCTAATCTGCACGTTAGTCCCCCTTGTACAGATTGAGGGGGCGTATTAGTATATGTTTGTGTTTATATAGCCCTAAGGGCCCTTATGTAATTTCATATACTTTAGTATTCCTATATATAAATGCCTCAGCAATCCTATTGGATTTATGTTCTCATAACTATTCTCTCACAGTAACTTTGCTTTAATATATTGTATAGATTTTGATATGGTTTAATTTAGGTGATTTATATTGTATAAATTTACATTCAATCCCAACAACTATATATATTAAGAAAATTAAGTATTCTGTTCAAAATTAAATTTGAGAATCAATTGAATATTCTCGAAAATGCTTTGACCGGAATTAAAGTTTGAGTGCAAGAAAAATTATTTAAATTACATATTAATATTTGTTTTTTGGTCAGACATTAAAATATTTGTGAATATTTAATTCATGGGGAATAGCATTTTAATGCACACCAAGGGGGCAATGGGGAAATCCTCTTATTTAAGGGCTTGCATATGAAGCCTTAAAAGAAGACGAGAAAAAGGTTTTGTTTATATATATATGTGTGCGTGCGTGTGTGTGTGTGTGTGTTCATTATTCTGGTTAAGGTGTTGTGAATGCTCTAACTTTCAAGGCTGTGTAGACCGAGAAAACATAAACTTTCAAGTTGGGTGTTGTATCCTAGAGGTGGCACGCAAGTACCTGCTGCAACGGTTGTTAATCCGATAGGGGCGCGATACCGTCTTAAAGAGAGTGTGATCCGCACCTCGCTCAACTATTACATTATTGATATTATGTCATTTCCATGCATTTCAAGTACTATCTTTCTATTTTATATGTTTTTATATAATATTTTTTGCATTGGTTCTAACAGGGGGCATTTTGATTCTGACCAAATAGTTCGGGACGTTTCTTTTGTTGTGAAATAGTAAACAATCAAACATAGCAACGAAACAATAATAGCGAGGAAAGATCTTTAAAAAATGATAAATCGCACCGTGGGACAAGCCACTGTCCTAAAAGACAATTTCGTTGCTGCTAGGGTGCACACAGATCAACCAGCGGCTGTCCTCTAGGATTAACGCGGTCCAACCTTTAACGTGCACTCGTCAGAAGTCGGGTGGGATGCCGAGAGAATTCTGCCCAGACTTAGATATTGGAGAAGAAGAGGAGAGGAGAGAAGCGATGTTTTTGGAATATCAAAAAAAAAAGATTGAAGGGAAATGCGTACTTATAGGGGCAAAATGTGATTGTTGGAATCATCCAACAGTCACCTAGGACAAGACGCATCTCTCCGTTCAATAGTGGGAAGAGACGTGACCCGTGGAACACCGAACAACATCGGGAAGGAACACAACTCTTGGACCAAAATAAGCATGCGGTTTTACGAGATGGGAAAAGGAATTCCTGTTTAAAGAAAGAAGAGAATTCTCAATAAAACAAAATATCTGTAATAAAAAGGACACCCACACCCACCCCCACCCCTGAGCACGGCACGGCGCGGCAGGCGACATGCGCGTGCATGTGGTGCCTTCTATTCTCTCTCCCAATACTGAGTTCAAGTGCTCCTTATTACAAAGTCATATATAAACTACCCTCCCTTCTCTAAATTATCCATGTGGGATGTGGGTTTTAGCTTAGGACTTCAATTATTCAATTTGGCTAAGCTTTGTTATATTTTCAATAGTCCCCCACAAATGTCACAAAGCTAAAGGAAAGAGATCAGTCTGGGTAAAAGGGCGAGGTTAGCTTTTCAATGTCGATGTCTCTCGACTTGAATCGACACCTAGTACATAACCAGTTTAAGACCAACAGCTTGTCAGGTAACTTTCATTTTGAACATGACAAGAGTTTGTGTAGTCTTCCACCTGAGCATATACCAAGCTCAAAGTATCTCCGCAAATCTCGCAGTTTGAAGCTTTTATCGGCCATGCGTCCGTCCTGGATTCTCGTAGGTGCTCTAGAAGGCAATTTTTCAACTTTCATAGGGAGCGGCCACACCCCCACACCTACATAGTTGGATCCCATCAAGTGCGTGTTACTTCGCACCACCAAATAATGGCTATGGGTCCATTAAGAGCTAATGCTCATCCTCATCACCTTAGTAACAATTTCTGGGTTCTATCAAGTGTGACTCAGCTCACACCACCAAAACTATGGCTATGGATTGCCCAACACTGTCAACATCATAGGGAGGGACAATTATTTATTATAGTGCACAATCGAACTGAACTATAACTTACTCATTGAACCTATAAAACTAGGTTGAGATACATTATAGTCAATTCACTTTATAGACTTTAATCCCATCTCCCCCCCCCCCCCCCCCCCCCCCGGCGGATGTTTCTAACACAATTTTTTGACATAGTGTCTTTATTAATGGATCCACAAGGTTCTTTTCAGACCTTACACAATTTTGTGATATCACTTTGTTTTGTGTAGATCGTTTATGATCTTATGCCTGAGACGAATAAGTCCCACTAATAGCATGAAGCTCATCCTCGACATCATGGCAGGTCGGTGTGTCCATCAAGTGTGCTGCCTCACACCACCATAACAGGCTATGGACAACATTAAGAGCACAGAGCTCAACCTCAATATCATAGCAGATTTAGCATATCCTTAAGCCAAAAAATAACATTTATCTCAGAATGGGCTAAGGTGACTTAATCACAACTTTCCCTAACTTTGGCATCATTTGATCCATTGAACATCGAGAACATCTCCTGAGATAGGTATCCACTAAGATCAAGATTTATAAGTGGGATTAATCCCAATTCCATCAACTTTATCGAATCTTCCCTTCTTAAAGGGCACTTAAACATGCATTGCCTTCTTAAAGGGCCATTCTTATAAGTCATCTTCTTAAAAAGCCTTTTATTAAGAAAATTCAAGCAATCTCACTTCTAACTCGAGTGAGATCATGAGTGTCCCTTGACACAATAGCTAAGGCAATAGCCTATAGCTTGCCAAACCCATCAGGTGTGCAGTGCTCACACCATCCTTCACAAACTATGGAGAGGTTAACCTTGATCTCAGCCTTCACAAATGGCATTACGACACTGTAAATGAAGAAAAAGCGGTACTTTAAGTTGATCACTACCAACAACAGTCATAAGTTGTCCTTACCCCCACGTTGAGGCATCTACAACGAGCTGTTAAACGACCAACTCTACATCCTACCAACTTCAACAAGAGTTAGTATAACACAATAGTGGAGCAAATATCATATCAATAACTCATATCTCCACCCTAAGCACTCATATAGTACACACAGTTGGCAAAGCAATTATATACCGTAATACATCAGTTTTACATACTATTATAAGAGTGAAATTTTATAATCTTAACTCAACTCAACCACCACTAGTTGGTTCACAAAAGACCATAATCCACAAAGTGTCTTTTATCATTCAAACAAAGGCAATCCATGCCTCTGTAAGGCTCTCGAGTCCAAGTGCTAGCCTCATCAAGCTATTTGTCCTGAATTTGGACGATCACCACAATAATTTCCACCATAATCAATTTTCCATAAGCTAGCTATAACTAGTGAACCTCGACGGAACATAATAATCACAGGAGATTGCGACCAGACAACATATTTCATAAGCTCTTAGGTGCTCACATTAACCCCCACAATGGAATGTATCACTCTATATTCCTAAGCCATTCAATTTTTCTATCTACCAACTTAGACTTTAAGGTCAATTCAGTAATGCATGTTTGAGAGGAGTACCCAAAATACAATTTACTAACAAGCCTAAACACATAGCCATTAATAGGATAGTTCTCATCAATATTAGATACCAAACTGGCATCACATTATCCATTTGACATAACATAAAGTCTATCACCACGTAAGCCTCAATGCATAGTACTTCACTAATATCTTAACAGTTTGATTAGAGCACTTAAATACTCATCATTTTGATCAAGATAGTTAGACTAGATCTTCTACTAACATATAATATACCGGGACAAGTGTTAATATACCAGGACAAGTGTTGTGTTATTCATCAAATTACAACACTATCAATCATCTTAATGCATTCAGCCAGTTACACAATATCACTTCTTCACCTTACTAGGGTCATATAGCATGTCATCAAAATGACCACTCTTTATGGATTTTCTACATGTAATAAAGAATTAAACCTCTTAGGTGTTCTAATAATTTTCACACCAAGTATCATACCATCATCACATAGGTATGTCATATCAAAAATTAGTCCAAGAAGGTCATTATAGTACTTACAATATTCACACTCGTGACAAAATTAAGCATATCATCAACATAACTTTTCACGTCTGCCTCATAAAGGTCTTTCTTATCAAACATAAGCTCAAGAAAGACTTGATATTATTTACAGTTTCTCGCTCGTACCAATAAGAGGCATGTGAACAACGTGATGTTTCACACATTCAAAACGTCATCATAAACAATTTCATATGTGACTAAGAACGATCAAATTATGACGCCACTATCTAGGGGTTTAATGAAAATCAAATAAGGAGTTTTAAACACATAAACTTTATTTTTTATTCAAGAACTTTGAACCCCTAGGGTTTGTTTCATAAGGTTTCTCCCTTATAATTCAAGAATTTAACTTTCTGTCAATCCCTAAGGAGACCCACTAGCACCCGCTCATAATCGAGTCTTACTCACTATTAATGAACTCTCTTCAAATAGGTGCATTTATTCTTTTATAATGTCATCAAGAGTTTTAGATTTGCCGGTACTATATCGACGTGATTACCCAAAAACAAAGTACTCTACCAAAAGGAAAAAATACAAACAGGAAAACCTACTTCAGCTAGAGACCCCCACATTTACTATTTCCAAGAATCAACAAATATTCCAATGAATAATGGCAAACCTTGGGTTATACTTGAGATAACTAGCATAGATGAAAAGACAAATACTCATCCAAGGAATAGGTAGGGAGTGTTTAGCTTCATATCAAGCAATACTTAGCGAACGGCGTTTTTTTAATTACACCATACGTACTAACATGTACAAATACAGAGATTGACATCATTATAAATATGTATATTTAACTTTAAGCAACATCATCAAATCCAATATACAAGAAAAAGAACCCAATTTAGACTTCCCTATATTTATTTCTATTTATTTATTAGGCATCAAGAGCCTTAATGTCTAACCAAAGTCATATCCTTTTTTTTTATTTTTTTTATTGATGAATGAAACCCCTAATATCTTTATCTCCCTTGGCCGCCTTTTGAACAACAGACATCAGGTTGCCGGCCCACATCGACTCTTCGCTATTTTCATCTCGTTTTTATAGTGCAACGACCACACACAAGAAGGGCATCGGCCCGAAATACAAGGCGAATTCTCCATATGGCTCGTTTTCGTTGTGGTCCAGCATCATTGGCCTCTGTTGATTAAATTCTTTTTTTTTTTTTTCGAGTTTAAATTATCATAAGAAATAATCAATACTGGGATTAATTTCTTCAAATTTCTAATTAATATATATCCAAAATTGACCGCATATGAATTCGGCTTTCGTTTTTACCCAAGGTCTAATGAAAACTACTCAATATTTCAACGTATTTTCAGATCCAATCCCATATTCATAGTCTAATCACTCATATTAAGTGACTTTAGATTGTAAAGAAGATAAATTCTTGTGACCATAATTGATTGATAAAATCGCCTTTTAGATTGTTGTGAAACAGTAAACAATCAAACACAGCAATGAAAAGATAATAGCGAGCAAAGATCTTACAAAATGATAAACCACAAGCCACTATCCTAAAAGACGATTTCGCCGCTGTTAGGGTGTACACAGATCAACCGGCCTTTAATGTGTACCCGTTAGAAGTTGTGTGGGATGTCAAGAGAATTTTTCCCAGACTTAGATATCGGAGAATAAGAGAAGAGGAGAGAAGCGATGTTTTTTGGATGATCAAAAAAAGGTTGAAAGGGAATGCGTATTTATAGGCGCAAAATGTGATTGTTGGAATCATCCAACGATCAACTAGGAGAAGGCGCGTCTCTACGTGCAACAGTGGGAGGAGACACAACCCTTGGAACACCGAACAAAATCGGGAAGGAATGCGACTCTTGGACCAAAATAAGCATGCAGTTTTACAAGATGGGAAAAGGACCTCCTGTTTAAAGAAGGGAGAGAATTTCCAATAAAACAAAATACCCGTAATAAAAAGGACACTCATTCCCACACCCGAGCACGGCACGGCGAGCGCGTGTGGTTCCCTCCATTCTCTCACCCAATACTTAGTTCATGTACTCCTTATTAAAAAGTCATATATAAACTACCCTCCCTTCTCTAAATTATCCATGTGGGACGTGGGTTTTAATTTAGGACTTCAATTATTCAATTTGGCTAAGCTTTGTTATATTCTTAACATCTTTGAATATTATCCTTTTTTAAATTATATAATAGTGCATGGGTTTATTCAAGTTTAGGACATGTTTGATATGTGGTTAAAAAATAGGGGGTAATCTTTAATAGAGTAATGGTTAATGGGGTAACCGTTGCCCCATTAAAAAATTTTCCTTTCATGTTGTTTGGTTGTACCACGTTAAAGGAGTAACCATTAATCCAAGAATCTTTTCCTATGTTTGATTTAGCTGTAATATAATTTTTTAATTTTTTTATTTTAAATATTTATTTAGTCCAACATAATATTTTTAATGACATATTCATAATTATTTAAATTAATTAATAAAATAAATATATACTATAGTTCTTATTATACACAATAAAATACTTTTTTTGGGGGGGCGGGTTATCTTCATCATACAGCCCCTAAACCACGAATAAGGGTGCACATTAGTACAAAACCGTATCAAAACAGAACGGATCAGACTAGACCAAAGACTGAACTACATCTAATCACAACACTGAGGACCGAACCGACTAAAACCGGGTGGGTCTGGTCCAGGACCGGTTTAAAACCAGACCTATTTGGACTGATTTTTCATCTAGCAAGTGCAATTATAAGGGAAAAATATGTTTCCATATGAAAGTAAACAATTAAAAAATAATAATAATGGTATAGTTCGCACAACGTATAATATAAAGATAATTATACAGATGCTTATATAATCATAATTAGTAAAAAAATAAATATTTAATTTTCTAAGATTTAAATATTTTTAGATACATATGGTATATATTAATTACACATTAAAATTATGTACTCAAAATATTTAATGTGAAATTAATGTTGATCAGTCTTAGGTCTAGTCTTCGTTTTTTTCCGGTGTACGACCAGATTAGGCCGAAGACCGATTAAGCCCACGTACTAGGACGGAAAATCAGAGTGATATATGGTTGTGCTGGAATGGTCCTTGACCAAAATGGCTGGTCCAATTCGGACGAAATTTTGTTCACTCTATTCATGGAAACCTAACCACCAAAAGTAATGAAACCCCCCTTAAAACTGAAGCTTATAAGACCCAATAATGGTTTAAAATCAACTATTTCCATAATATTTTTTTTATGAAAATAATATTAAACCATTATTAAATTACATTAATAAATAAATTTTTAAATATTACATTTATAATGTTTTAATAATTATAATAAATAATAAATTATATTATATTAAATTATTTATTAAATATTTAATTCAAAAATTTGATTCATAATTATAATAAATAATAAATTGAATTATTTATTAAATATTTTACTTAAATTATTTATGCACAAATTTGGTTCGCCAAAGTTGAATAGGGTAAAAATTTACCCATCCCTTGATTATGGATGTAGTACTAGGGAAGGGTAGTGCAAAGTGGGGTTAAAAGTTTTAATGGTGCAACTTTTAATAGTGAACCAAATGGGGTAAAAAGGAGTGTAATGTTTACCTCATTAACCATTACCCCCTTTTCACCCCATACCAAACATGCCCTTAGTGTTAAACTCGATGTATATGTGTAATTTGGGTCTAATAAGAAAGTTTAAGGTTAGAAAAACAAATTTGTATATGGTGAGTTGTATCTAATTTCATAATTTATAAGGCTAAATTAAATATGTAAGGGGTGAATTGTATTTGATATCAAAGTTCAATGGGTGATTTATATATAAAGTTCAGAGAGTTATTTTACGAAATTAAAAGTATAGGGGTGAGTTGTATTTGTTGGCCCTACAAGCCATTAATATTATAATTTTGATGATAACAATCATTGAGTGAGTTGTTATATTTTGTTCTAACCTTGTTGAAAGCAGCTCATTAAAAGGGGTTAGAATTTTTTAAAACAAAAATAAATATTAAATAAAAAAATAAATTTCCTTCATAGTAACTGATAACCTTAATGCTTATTCAAGTACAATATAATGCATTACCCAACGCAACGCATGCTCATGGTTAGTGTATTAATGAATTTCAAAACCGGTCATTTTAATTGATTGAAGGTTTTAATTTGTAAATTTGTAATATAAAAAAGGAAAATGTATGGTTGAATCTGAAGTGAGAAATTAAAAAAAAAAAAAAAGAATGTCCTCTTGTTTATGTATTTTGCCCTTAAATTTATTTTGGGCTAAGGGTGTAGTGTAGAAAATTTTGTCCCTTAGGTCAGTGAAGGATTTAGGGTGACAACATAGGCTGAATTTTGTATCATGGAGATGAGGCGTTGTATACCTTCTGCATCAAATTTACTCATAGGAGCGTGAAAACCGTCTTAAAAAAAGCATGATTTGGATCTTGCTCAATAATTACATCATCGGTATTTCATCGTTTCCATGCGTGTCAGGTAATATCTTTCTTTAATTATATATGTCAAATAATATTTTTATGCATTTCCTCCAACAGAAAGTAGCAAAAAATCAAGATTCATCATGTCGATACCAAGCATTCCAAGACAACGGATCAAGTTTGAAGTGATAATAGATCAAAAATCAAGAGAACAAAATCAAAATTTTACACCCTAAACTCAAGAGAGTTGGAACGATGTCATTTAATGATAAAAGGACACGTGCACATCATTTGAGGCCATGCTCCAAAAGCAACTGGCTTTGGGAACGAAAATAATGATGTCTCATGTCTTGCTAGTTGATGACGTAAAGCCTTGTAATAATAGCATCTCGAGATGGATGGAAAGGCCAAAGAGGCTCAAGCTCAAAGTGCTTATCAGAAGGCTGCAAAAAAGGTGATTTTTAAGCTCAAGATAGTTATTTGGAGTGCATATTAAGGAATGTAGGGCCTCAAGCATATCCATAAAGGACTGGAGGAATGTGGGAAGGCTAAAGGAGCCTTCAGCACGTGTGTCAACGCACGTTCAATGCCAATTCGGCGCAGCAAGGCATTGAGACCGAACGTGAGACAGATACGATTTTTTTTTAGGGTGTAACAGTCAGAATTTTAGCCTATAAATAAAGGATACCGTTCATGTTGTAAAGTATTCAGAACCATTTACAAGACTTCTTCACGTGTTTTACAGTACACTCGTGCTTTACTTATTTTCCTTTCCTTATGAGTAACGTAACTTGTAGCTTTCTGTTTTACTTTCATCAAGGTAATACCACTTTTGGGTTTTAGTTACGAAATTCTTGTTCTAGATCTATTTCCACAATCAAAAAGTTAAGATTAGTGTCATTGGTTTAAGCCTTTAACGGCCAAGCATCGAGCTTGATTGTTGTGGTCTTAACACTAGTGCCTTTGCTTAGTGAGTCAGGATAATTTAGGTTCAAGTAACTATTTTAGGGCTTTGATGGCAAAGACTTAACCATAATTGCATTGGTCCTAATCCAGTGACCCGTATACAACTCGCTCCACCTTTACCTTATCAAACATAAAGCATTCGAGTTATCATAAGTCAAGTGTGCTACTTTGTGAGTGGACTGCTAAGCACTTGAGCTTATCTCCATCCCAGTTCCTAGCTCTTAAATGCAAGAGTTAAGGTTCCTGTGGTCTTTGTTCTGTCACCCTAAATGCCACTTGGGTTGAGTCCATATCGCTTTTAATTTGTTGCCAGATTATCCGACCCAAAAAACTACAAAAATATATTTAAAAATCTCTTTAATTGGAGCGAGCGCAAAATCCACAATTTAATTGCAAACCGAAGTCAGATTTACCAAAAGCATAAATGCACTTCAAAAGTGATTGATTGAGGTCAAACCAGTGCGGTTCGATGATTAGACTCACTCCCGAGTTGAGGTGAGTCCCTTGTTGTATGTTTGATTTTGTATTTACAACGAATACACACACACCAAAAACGGACAGAAAGGAGCAAACATGCGCTCTTCAAAAAGGTTTTTTTTTTTTTTTTTTTTGTCTATCTTCTAGAACTCAGGATCGAATATATCGATTAAAAAGAGCTCAATTTAACTCCTAATCAATTCAAGCTTTCAATGAAATTATTTTATAAATTAGCTTTATCGGAGGCATGCCTAAAATAACGAGATTAAAGAAAATTTTATTAGGTAAATAAGTTTAAAAACAACAAATCAAGCCCAACAATTAAAAAACGGTTTAAAAAAACTTGAGCATGCTAAGTATCGACACATAAAGGGCATGTGTAGACACACATGCTACATAGGGATGGCAATGGGACAGGGGGGGTACAGGGGGTGCCGACTCCATATCCGTACCCGCCACCCAAATCCATACCTATACCCGCTCTATTACCAACCACAGGTATGAAATGGATACCCTTACCCACCCCAACAGGTACAAATTCATACCCATATCCGCCCCATTACCCAAGGGTATCCATTACTCACCCCGTACCCACCTAATATAAGTACAAAACAATTATTCATACTTGCCTATATTAATTATTTAATACTATTCTTAAAAATTCAACTATATTTTTTTATAATATTAACAAATAATTTACAAAATTGAATTTAAATTTGTAAGTTTTTAATTTGAAAAAGTTAATTAAATATAAAATAAAGAGGGTATGGCGGGGTGGAGCGGATATAGAGCGGGGTGGGGTGGGTACAACACTATACCCATACCCGTGGCGGGTACTGTTGGGACGAATTTTAAAAATTTTTCCTAATTTAATAGCAGCGGAAGGGTTTAAAACTCCAAATCTTAAACCTAAGGTTGATTTAAAATTATTAATTTTAAATCTACAGATTTAAATTCCTACTTTAAACCTACATGTATCTATTCTAATACATTCATAATAATTATATGAACTATAACTAGCATAATAAGAAAATTATAAATAAATAGAAAAATAAAAAATTTAAAAGAGAAGGAAAGAAGAATACTTGGAATTGCTACAATAATAAATAAAAAAAACTAAAATGATAAAGAAAAACGAGAAAGCCGAGACCCAAAAGTCTTCTACTCAATGACCTCAAAACTTTGGAGAGTGGACTTCAAAAAATATTAACTGAGGAAAGAAAAATTTCAATCTCTAATTAGATCTCCGAAAGTCAACTCCTTTCGAAATTTTTTATTTTAAAACTAATTAGATACCAAACCATAAAATCGATACCCTTATTTATAGTAGGATACTGAAGCGAAAAGTAAAAAAAAAATCGATGTAGGATGCGCGAACTTAAAGCAAAACGCAGTGCATTATACAAAAAATAAACCAAAACGACGCGTTTCACATCGTGCTCAACCACCTTGTCTCTGCCTGCCATGTGGAGGCACACGATTGGTCCGCCATGGGGTGCGCGGATCTCCGTGTTGGGGAGCGCACTGATTGGCCGCCCACGTTATAAGATGATCGTGCCCCTGTGCGCGATATTTTGCTTCTCTTTTTCCATTTTGTTTCCCACATAGATGAATTTTAATTTTTAAAATTATTTTATTTTATAATTTTTAACTTTTATTCATCTCATAAATAATATTTGACGAATTAAATTTATTCATCTCATGAATAAATAATTCATCTCGTAAATTCTTTAATATTTTTCTGATGGTAATAAAATCAGAGGCTTGTGCAAAGACCTCGGGGACAATTTAAATCTAGCTCCAAATGGGTTAAATTAATTACCATTTCACAATAAAATTTAATTATCATTTAATTGGGCTTAATTCCACTAAATAAATCCCACTGCACTTTGGACTTAAATCAATTATTTGATAATTCTCAAATAGACTGTATTGATGATAACAACCCCCCCACTAGATGTCCATGACAAAAAATAATTATAACTACTACTATTATTTTTCTCACAACTTCTCCATTAGTTATTGACTCACCCTTTATCAAACAATTCCTTTGTACTTGAACAAATTCACAATATAAATTCTAAATGTCAAACACTTGGAATAATTTGGCCAAAGATTTCTAATCATTCAAACACTTGCGATTCAACTAAGGGGACCTCTATATCTTATAAGAGACTGTAGATTCTGCATTGAATACTTGATCCTTGTCACACTTCATACCATAGTTAGTTAAATACGGTACGGGAATAAAACAGAGTTTAATACGTACGTGTATTATTCGTATTTTCTTATTAAAAATCCGGTCAAAAATTTGGCCAATCATACGTTGACTCTTAAAAAACGTGTATTCGTACATTCGTGTTTAAAACGGCTACATTCTCAAATTTACGGTCCAAAAATTCGGATAATTTTTTACAAAATTTAAATCCATGTAGACACTAAAACAATTCAATGTCCACTTACGCATCATTAGAGTATGTTCAAGCCAAAAATAACTATATGTATACTTAATCCAAAATGAAAGTTTCTAATTCAAAAATAGACCAAGTACTATAACTAAAATAGAAATTACAAGCCAATTGCCATGGTCTGAATAACTTACATACCAAAATACATAACTACATACCAAACTTGAAAATTAATCAATTCTACAAATGGATTATTCATCCTCACTGTCAACATAAGTCACACAAACAGAGGAAGCAATACTACCATACATACTTTCCTCACTAAATAAGCTTACGTCTTCTTGCAAATTTCCTTGATTTTCCTCCACAAGTGTTGAGGCATCAGGTTCAACTTCTTCTCCATACTCAGGCCATTCATTAAGTCCACTCAAGTCAATTGGTTCCATGTCTTGTAGTTGTTTTCCTTTAAAATTCTCCATCATCATCGTATTCATCCTACAATAAACAAGAAGCCCCAACATATCAGGAGTAAGCCTATTTCTCTTCTTTGTTTGAGCAGCTTCAAATGCACTCCAATTGCGTTCACATGATGAAGAACTACAAGGTTGGCTCAAAATACGAACGGCCCACTTTTGAAGCACAGGTAGAACATCACCATTGTAATCCCACCAAATGCCTTCAAGAAAAGATAAAGCATATAAGGAAAAGTATAATTTAATACTACTTGACTGAGTAAGAATTAAATTATTATATGAATGTATAAACTTACGTGGATGACTTGTTTTCATCAAACTTATTAAAGATGCAGTGAATAAAGTGGGCAGTTGCATGCGGTAAAGTTGAACTTCTTGCAAAAATCTTCCTTTACATCATCATCTACCACATTGCCATACAAATAGCTCAATCCTTGCTTCATTTCCCAAGTCTCTTTAAAGTTAGAACTAGTCATGTAGGCGAGATTTAGAAAGGCATCAGCTGCATGAACTGGATGTATAATATTTTCATTTCTCCTCTTCTCAAACAAAGTTAGTATATGACCATACCTCAAAGAATTTTGATTGGATTTCTTTTTGAATGCTTCACTTGCCATTTCCATTGCCTCATACAAATATCCCGCCATAGATCCATCACTATCAACCAAACGAAGAACTCGAACTAGAGGTTCCATAACTTGTATGACCTCATTTCCATTGGACCAAAACTCTAAACTTTGTATAAGATTAGCCACAAGTTTAGCATCTCGTGATTTGCTATAAGACAAATCCTTCCATTCAATAGATGCATTGAACAACCTTAGCTCGTTTTCAACATCTAATAATGATTGCAACATAAGAAAATTTGAAGCAAACCTCGTGGCACATGGCTTCTTTAACTCCCTGCCATTCGTAGCTTTTCTCATCAATGCAGTGACAACTGTATGTCTATACATTTATGATTGAATGACTTTCGTTTCATCAATTGTATTTTTCAACCACTGTACTTGCTCATAGATGTCTTTGAGAAGTAGTTGGACACCATGTGCAACACACTTGGTCTTGTACATGATAGGATACTTTCCAACAAGCATGTCACCCGCCTATTCAAAGTTAGAAGCATTATCTGTAATAAATTGAACAACATTTTGGGGTCCTACCATATCAATCACTCTAGACGATAGCTCTTTGAGAAAAAGCCCCGTCTTCCTCTCAATTGAAATTTCAACTGATTGCAAAAATATCGCGCCACCAAGAGAATATGCAATGAAGTTGATAAAACTCCTTTGCTTCATGTCACTCCAAGTGTCTAACATTATAGTACATCCAGTTTTCTCCCAAGATTTTTTTACCTTATCCACATACTCATCCACTTCATTCTTTGCTTGTGGAATAAGTTTTGTTCTCAAAGTAGAATAACTTGGCAATTTATATGTTGGTCCAAACTCACAAAAAGCTTTCACAAGATCCATGAATGATTTTTGTTGCACAACGTTGAATGAAATGTTGTTGAGAATGAAAAATTTCGCTAGTAACTTATCAACTTCACTTTTGTCCATCTTTTTTACCATGTTAGGCATGTTGGTTTGATGCAAACCTCTTCTACCTATAGATGGTTGTGATGAAGACATACCTCCGGCCATAGATTCGAATGGTCTAATGCCTTCGCTTTCATCTACTTGATTGCTACTAGTTTCAGTTCTTGCTCTTTTGTTTCCACTTTTTGAAACAGCAAGATATGCTTTGGCTTGTACATCATCAGGTACTTGTGTGCAAACTTCAATATCGTTGCCTTTAAGTCCAGATAAGTGGAACTTTAATCTTGTTATCCATCCAGTAAATACACGTTGGCAATACTTGCATTTAAATTTGTTGTTCAACTCTTTTGCATGCTCCCATAGTGCATCCTTCTTTCTCACCATAGTTTTTTACCTACAAATCCATAAATCAAAGCACTTTAAGACATAATACATATTTATTCATAACCACATTTTATGAGATATGAGTTACCCCATTAAATTATCAAAGTGCATTTGATTAAACACATGTTGATTATTAAATATTTTAAACAAAGTATAAGCATTAATTGTGTATTTGTGTTTGGACAAAAAAAAAAAAAGCAATTGCGTATTTGTGTGCACTAAAGATTATTCATTGTAATAAAATACACATAATCATTTATCATGTATATTATATATCCAAATAAGTATTTAAATGGAACAAACTAAGTATTTTCAATGCACCTATGATTTTTCCGAATTTCATTTTGAAACCAAACATCACTATGATAAAAATATTTAAAAACTTGTATATATGAATCAAATAAAATACAATCTACAAGTTAATATTTTGTATCAAAGATTCAAAAGCATGTGTTTTTATATTTTGTTTTTCGGGTGGGGACCACGAGTTATCTTATATATATCAAAACATCAAATATACAAAGAATTTGCAATCATCAACATGAAAGATGAAAAATATATACGTAATCTAAAAGACAAATGAATACCAAAATAAAATACCATTAAATTCAAATACATATAAAACTTCAGTTGAAATGCAACAAAAAAAACAAGTACACAATGAACCCTGGTTGAATCGGAGGTCAAAGTCAATGTCGAACAACTGAAAAGAGAATGCAAGTATAAAATTAGAAGATGAAGGATTAAAAGAGTAAAGAGATTTTAATTTTTAAATATTTAAATTGTAACAATGTCAATAAAATAAAGCTTATATTTTGTTAAAAAAAAAAAAAGCTTGTGGAGGAAGAAGGGGTGTGCAGAGGAAGAAGATGAAGCGAAGACAGAGAGACTGCCATGTGCATTTAAGCGGCTGCAATGCAAATCACTTCACTGTCAAAGTACTCAAAAGCCCTTTTTCAAAAAAGTTACTTTTCAACTTTTTTTTTTAATTTTAAAAAATTAAAATTTACTTTTTTTAAGCAAAAATAAATCAGTGCCGTTTTTTTAAAAAAAACGTACGAATTTTTCATAAAATACGTGTAAGTCGACTTATACTAAAAATACGTGAATTTTTCCGTATTTTTGGTAAAAATACATATACGTGAGTAGTATATGCCAAAAATTTGTATACGCATTTTTATACGAGTATTATACGTGAATTAACTAACTATGCTTCATACCACTACCTAGTGTACGTGGGAATTCAGTCATTTGTCTGGACCTTACTTATAGTACACTAAAGTAACTAACATTCCATGCACAAGTCCAGAATACTCTCAGGATTATTGTCGTCATTCAAACAGTGTAGCATGAATCACTCATCTTCGATCGTAGTCTAGCAACAAGTAACTGACATGATTCAACTCAGTATGGCAATCTTATTAAATACTCCAATATAACACTTTTGGATCACCATCCTCATGACCAAGACAAGTCATAACTTTATAGTCTTACCATACAAGTGGTCTAAACTTATCTTTGACTACGAGTTTTTAAAACAACAATCCATACTATTTGTTCCAAGTTTGTTTGTAGAACAAACATGTAAATTGTAGTATGAGGACTACACCCATCTCATGGATGTTACTAAAAAGAAAATCACATGCAACATATACGCTCAATTACACAAATTTAACAAGGAAAACGGTTGAAACTTCAATTTTATTCTTTAATAAAATAACATTTAGAGGGTATAGTTTGGATTTCAAGGACACTATTCCTAACTATCTCCCACTTGTCTTAAATCCAAATTACTATGCACTTTCTACCCATCGCTTCTATGTATGATCCAAAGGTCTACTAAGTCAAAGTCTTTGTGAAGTCAATTACTCTATCTGAACCAACTTGTCTTCTTTGCAACTTTTGAAGCTGCAACATGTTCGGCCTCCATGATGGAGTCAGCAATACAAGACTGCTTGATACTCCTCCCACTAATTGCTCCTCCTCCAAGGGTAAAGACATATGTAGATGTCGAACTTCTGGTATATCCATTTGACTGGAAGTTTGAATCAGTATAGCCAACTAGAACCAGCTCGTCACTTTGAAAGATCAGTATGTAATCTCTAGTTCTTCTCAAGTACTTGAGAATATACTTCACTACTACCCAGTGCACTGAACCGTGGGTTGACTGATATCTGCTTACCATATCAACAGCATAGCAGACATCTGGTCTCGTGCACAACATGGCATATATGAGGTGTTACGCTCGTGATTGAAACACAAAGCATAAACTAAGTGAATTGAAGATAGATGAGAGTATGAGATGAGAAAGAAGTGAAATTAGATGAGAAGTTAGAGAAATATAGATGAGAAAGTAGAGAGAGTTAGATAAAAGAGAGAATGTTCATCTCAAAGTGATATTTGTTGTATATTTGATTGAATGAATCCTTATTACACTTGATTAACACTACTTATACGCAAATGCAAGGCAAACTACTAGCCAACCAAAGCTAGAAATATCCAAATCAAAGAAAATATCTAACTTCCTAACTAAAGCCTTATTTCGCGCCAAAACCACAACTACCTAACAATTGAACCAGCTACTACCGAACTGCACTTCTAGGCAGCTTATTACTTCACACGCTTCCCACAAAACTAAAGCTAAACAACAGCCAAAAGCAGCACCTAACCCAGCAGCTAACCGCAGCTCATCAACCATAGCAATATGCAGCAACCGAACACAACACAACAGCACAATCAGCGACAGAAACAGCAACCGAAACCCAATAGATCCTCATCAAGCCCTGATCATAACATTCCCTTCTCCTTAAGAACATTCTTGTCCTCAAGAATGCCAGCTAGTGATTGTCCATGCCTCGCAATGCAATTCTAGATCCCTGGCTTTCAAAGGACACAGTTTGCTTAGCAAAATCAAAGGACACCGGGTTGAACGAACGCATCTAATCAACTTCAAGCACCATATCACATCCACCCGAGGGAAGGACTCTGAAATCGTATGTGAACTGATGCTCCTGCATAAACCACTGAAAAGCTCGTCATTTGCTCTGAGTAAGGATAGAGTTTCCATCAGCCACGGTCACTGCTAAGGGATGAGTCTTAATCACCTCATGTCCCACTTCTTCACCACTTTAGGATCAATAAAATTGTGAGTGCTTCCACTGTCAATCAAGATGACAATAGATCTCATGCCCGCTTTTCCTTTGATCCTGATTGTGTTGTGAACTCCTTGCCCTGTTAAAGCCTTCAAGGAAATCTCCACTTCATCCTCAATAAAAAGTTCTTAATCAGAACCCTCATCTTCAATATCGGCCTCGTCACTATCAGACTGCCTTTCAAAGTTAACTCCTCTAACTGTCATGAGGAATTTGGGATTACATTTATGGCCAAATTCATAAGGCTGATGGCACTTAAAACAGAGTCTTTGAGGCCTTTTCTCAAAGGTATTCTTTTCAAAGGTGTGGTTCACTTTGGGTTCATCTACCCCCTTGTGATGTTGTTGGGAAGTTTCTCCTTTGTGCTTTGGCCCATCATGGGATGTTAGAACCATGGCCTCAAACAACTTAGCCTTAGAATAAGCTTTGGTTAAGGAAGTAGGATCAATTGCCTTCACTAGATTCTTGATTTTAGGCTTTAGTCTACTGATGAAGCTTGAAACATAAAATGACTCAGGGGCTTGAGGATAAACAGTTATCATGCTTGCTCTAAAATTTTCAAATCTTGTCATGTACTCCTTCACAGTTGTAGTTTGAACCACCTTGTTGAAGTTATCAACAATGTCACTGGAATCTTCATCACCATATCATTCACAAAGCTCAACCATAAATTCAGCCCAAGTAAGCATAGAATTACTCTTCAATAGACTATAAAGCCAAACTTCATGATCTCCTTGAAGATAAACAGTAGCTAATTCCGCCTTTTGCTCATCGGGAAAGGAATAAAAGTGGTAGTAACGTTCATATCTTCTTAGCCAAGAATGTGGCTGCTCTCCATCAAAATTTTCAATTTGAACTCTTGGTTGTCTAAAGCCATTGCCTCTATTACCACTTGTAACATCATTGCTACGAACAAGACCAATTTCAAATGAAGTTTGTCCCTGTACAACCTGATCTGGTGGCCTAACAAAGTGTTCTACATTCAAGCAAACAGATCACGTGTGTGTTGGATCAGGAGGTTGATCAAGATGTCCTGCATTCAAGGTGTTCGATCTGAGGTGTATTGAATGATCCGGATGATGCACATTATGTCCAAGATTCAAGCTAGAAGACTGAATTTGCTTCTGAGCAAATGGTTTGACATGCGGATTTACAGTTATTTCAACATCTGGAACAATATTCAAAGGTCTGGAATTTAGTTCAGCTTCTTCATTTTGTTCCTGAGTTCTGACATCAACAGCTTGCGTTCGATCTTGAAGTCCAAAAGTAATGTTCTGCATTTGAGGATCACTCTCAACAGAAGACCTCATCCGTGGGTGCGAAAACAATTGACTGGCAAGAAGCAAAGGTTCAAGAGCTGAAGACACATTTTGTTTATTGAATTGCTCACTCACTTTAGCCAATTTCTCCTCCAATCTCTGCATTTGTTGATTGACTCGATTGGCAATCCTCTCCTCCAGTTCCTGAGATCTTTGATTTACTTGATTAGCAATGTTCTCATCAAGTTCCTGCGATCGCTGATCAATTCGATTATTATGCTTTTGTTCCAGCTCTATCATCAGTTTATTTTGCGATTGTTGCATCTGAGCAAACAGTGCTTTCATGTCAGCATTTAACTGTCCAACCGTAACCTCTGACTCTTGTGCAGTATTGGCAGCAATAACCTCAGCAAATGATGGATTTGTAATTGCTTTTGTAGCTCCAGATCTTGTTGTGACTCCACCCGTCATTATCGAGTGATGAATGTTAATGCAATTGAAAGGCGGATGCAACTCAATCTGAAATGGATCAGCTCTGAATTGATCAGCTCTAAATTGAATCAGAGGAGCTCAATCCTAAGCTTGACTCAGCTTGTACTGCAGTGAATCCCAATGAACTTATAGCAACACTTAGATCTTCAACTAATTGAGCAGAATCTGTAAGGCTTGGAACTGAAATTGATCAAATTGTTCTTGTAGTTGTTCTTGCACTTTGATTGGCTGGATGAACTAAAAAATCAGCAATAAAACCTATTTTTGTTGATCAATTGCAGCTAGCTTAAAAAACTTGACACAATACAACTCAATTTAGCTGATTTTGATTCAACCAAATCAATTGCAAAGCATCTAGACTCTTGCGCAGCATAACAACCAGATTTTGAATTTGTTTCTTGATTATGAGCTCGATTGGAAGCCAAACGAGGCTCTGATACCAATTGTTGCGCTCGTGATTGAATCACAAAGCATAAATTAAGTGAATTGAAGATAGATGAGAGCATGAGAGAAAGAAGTGAAATTGGATGAGAAGTTAGAGAAATATAGATGAGAAAGTAGAGAGAGAGAGATGAGAGAGAGAATGTTCATCTCAAAGAGATATTTGTTGTATATTTGATTGAATGGATCCTTATTACACTTGATCAACACTACTTATAGGAAAATGCAAGGCAAACTACTAACCGACTAAAGCTAGAAATATCCAAATCAAAGAAAATATCTAACTTCCTAACTAAAGCCTTATTTCGCGCCAAAACCACAACTACCTAACAATTGACCAGCTACTACCGAACTGTACTTCTAGGCAGCTTATTACATCACACGCTTCCTACAAAACTAAAGTTAAATAGCAGCCAAAAGCAGCACCTAACCCAGCAGCTAACTGCAGCTCATCAACCATAGCAATATGCAGCAACCAAACACAACACAACAGCATAATCAGCAACAAAAACAGCAACCGAAACCCAATAGATCCTCATCAAGCCCTGATCATAACATGAGGCTTCCCACAGCCAAAGCATATGGAACATTCCTCATCTGCTCCTGCTATTAAGACGTCTTAGAACACTACTCTAAAGAAACAGGGACTCCATGCCTGAAAGGTAAAAGCCCTTTCATGGAGACCTCCTTGCGATACCTTGACAACATCTTGCCAATTTAAGTGGCTTAAGAAAGACACAATACTCTTATGATCTCGCAGAAGCCTAATCACAAGAATATAGCTAGCTTCTCCTAATTCCTTCATATTGAATTGACTTGACAACAAAATATTTACAGCTGATAACACCCCTACATCATTCCCAATGAGTAGTATATCATCGACATACAGTACTAAGAAAGTCACTACTTTCTCTTGATGTCATTTGTACACGCATGGTTCATCAATCAATTGCTCAAAACCATAAGACCTAATCGCTTCATTGAATCTAATATTACATGAGCATGATGCTTGCTTCAGTCCATATATGGACTTCTTTAGTTTGCATACCATATGCATCTAATTCTTGCCAATGAAACCGTCTGGGTGCACCATATAGATGTCTTCTTCAAGATGACCATTCAAAAGGGTCGTTTTGACATCCATTTGCCAAAACCCATAATTAGAATGAGCTGCAATGGATATGAGTATCCTTATGGACTTTAGCATGGCTACTAGTAAGAAGGTCTCAGCATAATGGATTCCTTCCTTTTTGGGTCAAACCCTTAGCAACCAGCCTTGCCGTGAAGGTCTCTACCTTTCCGTCCACTCTTCTTTTCCTCTTATACACCCATTTACAAACCAATGGGCTTAATGCCAACAGACGCCTCTACAAGATCACAGACCTGATTAGATCATATAGATCCTATCTTAAATTTCATTACTAAGACCTACGGGTCAGCATCCTTGTCTTTTATTGGCTAATAATAGTTGAGAGGATCATATTTAATGTCACGGTCAACCATTAAGGCTCCTGCCATGAACTTGTCAGGTGCCATGACAATCCTCCCACTATGCCTAGGCTTTCGTGTACTTGGAACATTCTCGACCCTATCAGTAGGTGCATCTAATGCATCCACTATGTCCTGAGTTGTGTCTAGTTGTTCAAAATTAGCATCATTTTCTTTTAATTCCTCTAACACTACTCTGCTTTGGCTTTTGTAGTCTACTACAAAATCCTCTTCTAAATATTTCGCATTTACATTTACAAAAACCTTTTGATCAGAAGGACCAAAGAAAAGACCACCCTTGCTCCTTTGGGATAACTCCAAAATAGATTGGTAAAGTAGCATGACTCATCATGGACCTTACCATCTCTAATAATGCCCTATTCCTTCTTATGTAACACCATTCAACTATGGTGTACCTGGAGCAGATAGCAAAGATCTTATCCTATTTGCAGTTAGAAAATCTAGAAACTCACCCGAAATATATCCTCCACCTCGATCTGATCGAAGTGACTTAACTTGTCTACCTAATTGCTTTTCAACCTCAGCTTCGTACTCTTTGAACTTTTCAAAAGAGTCTGACTTATGTCTTATTAGGTAAACATATCCATACCTTGAATAATCATCAGTAAACGTGATGAAGTACTCTTACCCTCCTCTTACTTGAGCGCTCATTAGCCCACATACATCTATGTGAACCAGCTCAAGCAAGTGGCCAGCCCTGTTGCCTTTACTCTTAAAGACAGACTTGGTCATCTTTCCTTCAATGCAGGATTCGCAGACTGGTAATGACTTCAAGTCCAAAGGTTTTATCAGTTCATCTTTTATTAGTCTTTGGATCCTGTTCGAATTAATGTGGCCTAAACGTTGGTGCCATGTGTAGTCATTATCCCTTTCGGGGTGTTTTCTTTTAGGAGATTGAACAAGTGAGCTTGTGTTAGATTCATTTAAACAAATATGAGAGTTTTGATCAGGAAACAACATAAATAATCTATCGACACATGTGCCTTTGCAAAAAATTAATTTATTTTGCATAATAACACGCTCACAACCAAATTAACCAAATAACCATTATCCATTAATTGAGATACATAAATCAAGCTCCTGTGTAGTGCATATACAAATAAACAATCCTTTAAAATCAAGACTCTACTACTAAATACTAAGCTAACATCTCCTGCTCCTAAGACCGCTACTCTTATACCATCTCCAACCGTCAGGTACAGCTCTCCATCATGCAATCTCTTGGTTAGCCTAAGCCCCTGTAACATATTACATACATGGTCAGTTGAACCTAAATCCACAACCCAGGAAATTGGTGGACTCTTAACTGCGCATGACTCAACTAAGTGAGATATCAACATACCTTCACCAGATGGTTTAGCAGTCTTTGCAGGAAGTGAAGCTAAGTCCTTAGTGTAATCCCTTTTCCTGTGGCCTACTTCTCCGCAAAGGAAACACTTTCCTTTGACATGCTGACTGTTACTCATCGCTAATTCCTGGGCACTCCTCATGCCCCACATCATGTCTTTTGTTGCAACTCTCTCATTAGTTCAGGCAATGAATAGTTTTTATTGTTCATGCAAAAATTAAGTCTGAATTTAGTGAATGTGTCTGACAGAGAACTGAGGATGATATTCTGCTTATTTTGACTATCAAACTCAGCTCTAAGGATTTCTAGTTCAGAAAAACACGCCATCAAATTCATGATGTATTTCTCAACTAGTATTCCTTCGGACATCCTCATGTTGAGCAACTTCTTTATGAGTTCTTGCCTCGCTGCTTTATATTGCTCCTCGAACATTTCTTCTAAATGTTCAATCATCTTAGCTGGTATTTGCTTCTCAAGCTCCAATGCTTGAGTACTTCTAACACAGAGGTCAATATATAGCACTTGGCTAACTCATTTGCCCCATGCCAATGTTTGTAACACTCTTTTGCAGTAGCTGTGCAATTAGTAGTGGGCATTGGTGGACAAGCTTCGGTGAGTAGACCCTTGTGATTAATAACTAAGTCCAACTTATTTTTCCCGGGAAAGTAATTTGGTCCAGCGAATACATTATGCATTAGAATTGAGTGAAGTTTACCAGCCGTATCTATTTCAAAACACTGTAAATGCAAACACTTGTGTAATTATCTAATATGAGTCATGTATAATGCAATATGTCTATTCTTTTATTTTAGCAAACACAATAAGTCATGTATCCACAAAACTGTACTATCGTGCATGCCATGATGACCCAAACACACCACTCCTTACTCCCGGCAGCGGGGTTGTACGAAATTAGTTTGGGTGAGAACTATTCTCAATTAACAAATTTTCTTGTAATTCTGACTAAACATGGTTAATTCACCTTTTTTGTTTGGGTAAGTACATAGTTAATTCACCACTTTACCTTAGTCTCTAACATAACATAACGGAGCTCCTCGGGGACCCTAATGTATCACGCTAGTCAAGTGTAAACTATTACCTAAACCTCCATGAAAATACACGTAATACTCTACAGCAATATGGTCACATCGCTTCTTTGCACTTTAGTTTATCGTAATAGAAGTCTAAACTTGTAACATGCAAACCGACATCTTCTGTGGGGAGGTCTATCGATCTACTACATTGCTAGACCGGTAATGGAGATCGTGTGGTTTCAACAATTGAACCTTGCTCCCACTTGATTTTTATAAATTAGTAGTTTTAATTAACTTGCATTTACAATTTAGATTATTTCATAATCTCCTTTAGAATCTCATTCCAAAAATTAAATTAACTAATAAAATTAATTAATTGAATTTTTTATTTAAAAATGTACCGACTTACAACTTAGATTATCTCATAATATGCTTTGGAATCTCATTTTGAAATTAAATAAATGAATAAAAATATTAATATTTAATTATTATGTAAACAAGTACTGACATCTACATGCTCCAAAAAAATTTTAATAAAATAAAAAATGCCGATGTTAGTGCCGCTTCATCGCTCCTGGCATCAGCCACTGACAAAAATATATATTTTTTAATTAAAATAATTAACTAAAAATATAGAATTAAATCTAATCTCATTAGATCAATTTTTTCAATTTTATAAATCATGATTAAGAACACACAATCTCACTATACGAACAAGATAAGTGCAAATTTTAATGAATTGACAAATCTGAATTAACTATTAATTCAATAATGGTTTAAACAATTTAAAATGTTACCTTAAATAATCTTTCCTTCTTTATAAAATCTCTATTTTATTAAATCGCAAGTCTATTTATTTTGATCTTATTATACATATTCAAGTATATTTTGAATGTAATAAGAGGCTAGCTCTGATACCAATTGTTGGGACGAATTTCAATCATTTTTCCTAATTTAATAAAATTAACGGAGCGGAAGAGTTTAAAATTTCTAATTTTAAACCTAAGCTTTATTTAAATTCTTAATTTTGAATCTACATATTTAAAATCCTAATTTAAATCTACGAACCTTTATTTTAATACATTCATAGTAATTACATAAACTATAACTAGCATAATAAGAAAACTGTAAATAAATAGAAAAACAGAAAACTTAAACGAGAAGGAAAGAAGAATACTTGGAATTGCTCCAATAATAAAGAATACCAAAATGATAAAGAACTCCGAGAAAGCTGAGACCCAGAAATCTTCTATGCAATGACCTCAAAACGCTTAGAGAATGGGCTCCGAAAAATGTTAACTGAGGAAAGAAAAAAAATTTCAACAAAAATTTTCTCCCCAATTAGATCTTCAAAAGTCAACACTTTCAGAAATCTTTTATTTTAAAATTAATTAGATATCAAACCATAAAATCGATACCCCTATTTATAGTAGGATACCGGAGAGAAAGATAGTAAATTTTTCGATGTGGGACACGTGAACTCAAAGCAAAACACAGCGCATTATACAAAAACAAGCCAAAATGATGCATTTCACATCGTGCTCAACCGCCCAGTCTTTGCATGCCACATGGCGGCACGCGATTGGTCCGTCACGGGGCATGCGGATCTCAGTGTTGGGCAACCCAGCGCGCGACATTGACTAGCCGCGTTATACAATGATCGGGCCCCTGTGCCCCATATCTTGCAATTTTTTTTTCTTTGTTTCCCACATGTAAAATTCATCCTATGATTTTAATTTTTAAAATTATTTTATTTTATAATTTTTAACTTTTATTCATCTCATGAATAATGTTTGACAAATTTATTTTTATTCATCGCAAAGAACTCATATATAATTTAAATCTAACTCCAAATGGGTTAAATTAATTACCATCTCATGATAAAATTTAATTACCATTTAATGGAACTTAATTCTACTAAATAAATTCCACTGCACTCTAAACTTAAATCATATTCGATAATTCCCAAATAGACTATATTGATGACAACAACCCCTCCACTAGATGTCTATGACAAAAAATAATTATAAGTACTACCATTATTTTTCTCATAGCTTCTCCATTAGTTACCGACTCGCCCTTTATCGAACAATTCATTTATACTTGAACAAATTCACAATATAAATTCCAAATGTCAAACACTTGGAATACTTTGGCCAAAGATTCCGAATCATTCAAACACTTGCGAATCAACTAAGAAGACATCTATATCTCGTAAGAGACTGTAGATTCCGTATTGAATACATGATCCTTATCACACTTCACACAGCTATCCAGTGTAAGTGGGAATTCATTCATTTGTCTGGACCTTATTTATAGCACAACAAAGTAACTAACATTCCATGCATAAGTCCATAATACTCTTAGGATTTAGAGTCGTCGGTCAAACAGTACAACAGGATTCACTCATCTCCTATAGTAGTCTAAAAACAAGTAACTTACATGGTCAAACTCAGTGTCCCAATCTTATTAAACACACCTACATAGCGCTTTTGGATCACCATCCACGCGACCAAAACAAGTTATCTAAAGTGTCGCGTTATAGTCTTAGCATACAAGCAGTCCAAACTTGTCTTTGACTACGAGTTTTCCAAACAACAATCCATACCACTTGTTCCAAGTCTGTTTGTGGGTTATCTCCTAAGCTACTTAGAACAAACATGTAAATTATAGTCTGATGACTACACCTATCTCATGGATGTTACTAAAAAGAAAATCATATGCAACATAAATGCTCAATTACACAAATTGAACAAGGAAAATGACTAGAACTTCAATTTTATTCTTTAATAAAATAACATTTAAAGGGTAAAGTTTGAATTTTCAGGAAACCATTCCTAATAGTTACAAGACGGGTACATCTAACCCGTACCCACTACCCGCCTCACCTACACCCAAACCCTTCCCAAACAGGGCGGGTACCCCCTAGTAACGGGTTTTACCCGCCCCATTTCCATCCCTAATGCTACAGGAGCCTCTGGCTACTGTGTGTCAACACACAAGCCAGCAAAAGGTCCAAACAGCTACTTTTTAAAATACGATTTCTTTCCTCTTTTTTTCTAGAACGCTCTAACAGCTATTGAGTCCTCATTTGTCTATAAGTAAAGGTTGAGTGCTTTGTTTAAATTATTTAATTTACCAAGCTTTCATTGATTTAATTTCTTGTGTTCTACTTGTGCTTCAAAATTTTAATCTCTTGTTGTTTTCTTGAAATTTTCTCAAGCATCACTAGTTCTGTTTTTTATTGAGTTTAGGAACCTAATTGGCATATCATTAGCTTTTTCCTAAGCTTGATTTTATTGTGAAGTCACTCTTTCAAATTGTTGTGATTCATTTTACTCAAACTTTTATCCTGTAAAAGGTTGATTCTAAGCTTATGTACAAAAAGATCGCTTCTAAAAAGGTTGGATTTTGAGCCTATATTATAAAAGGATCTCTTGTAAAAGGTTTGGTCTGGAGCCTACATATAAAAGGACCGGTTGTAAAAGGTTGCATCTTAAGCCTATGTTTCAAAAGGATCATCAAACTTAGTGAAAAGCTCAAGTGACAAAGAATAGTCACTCGGGAAGTAGACTAGCTTCCATGTTGGAAGTGAACCATTATAAAAATCATGGTGCATTGTCCTCTTTTTCTCTTTACATTTATTTGTTGCTCTTATTATTTACCTTTCATTTAATATTGGTTTTAAAAGTTTAAGTTTTCAATTTATATCAAAAGAACCCCATCCAAACCAACACCCCCCCCCCCCCCCCCCCCCCCCCCAACCCAAGTTGCTCTTTGGACCTTCAGTATTTAATTGCCAAAATTAGAAGAGGTGTGTGTTGTGTATAATTTAAAGTGTAGGGGGTCTCTTATGTATAGGAAGAAAGTTCAAGGGGAGACTTCTTAATTTGTCCAATATTTTATACATATATTTTCAAATTTTAATATTTATAAATATATAAATTATTTCTAAATATTTTATATACACATTTCTAAAATTTAATATATTCATATATATTAGGTATATAAATTATGTATATTGTGTATGTCAAAGGATAAAATGTCAGGAAGACATTATGGTGGTTCTCAACCACTAATTCTGATCTTAACCGAGAAGAAGTAGCTAGCCCAAGACAAGTCAAATGCTTATAGAGGCATGCCAGGCGTGTGATGTAAGGATGGCAAACGCTTGCAGTAGGTAGCTATGGTGTTAACTGTAATGATTCCCTCCCACCAAAATAATGATATTATTATGTGTTTCACTCATAATATAAGAGAAAAGGATTTTTTAAAGCACACAAATTTTATTGTATCTTTTAGAGAGAAAAGTCTTTTTTCCTTTTTATTTCATGTTGTCATTTACAATGTACAATGGTATTTATAGAGATTAAGGGGACTCTTGATGACATGTGGTGGGAGCTAACTTGCTTCTTCTTTCGAAAGCGGTTCCATGAGCCTCTCCCACATATGAACATGATCGACGAGGATGTGAAAATTTTCCAAAATCGTCCCTGATACCGGAAACCTTTAATCATCCCCAATAAGGAATCGTATTGTATATAGTCGATAAGTGGTTTTGTCCATCCTTCATTTTGCACCTGCTTGACTCATGTATGAAATCGTCTAAATCATATCTCTGAGCAACTTCTCATACCCCTATATCCTGATCTTGGATGTCATCCTTAAGGGTGCTTCCTATCCAGCTTGATCTGTTATGCTCATAGTTTTCTTCTCAAGGGATTAGGCGAATATCAAAATTGCCCATCTCCTTGATCTCTTTTTGTAATTGATCAAGTTATTTTGATATGGCGGCATCCTTGGGGTTATAATGTCCCTTAACCTAGTTTTCAATAAGCTGAGAGTCACTACGAGCGATTACCCTCCCTACTCCTACCACTTTTGCCATGCCTATTCTATCAGTAAGGCCTCATATCCAACTTAGTTATTTGTTGCTTTAAGACCTTATGGCATATTGGAATCGAACTCCTTTCGGGCTTTCAACGACCATTCCTGCGTCTTTACCTGATTCCTAGAAGAGTCGTCAACATATAGCTTCCAACCACAAGCAGGACTATAATGTGTTAGGAATGGTGTCCTAAAAATCCAAATTTGCCCCGTAAATATTATTTTATTAATGAAGAAAATTGAAGTTCTAGTCATTTCCTTGTTAATTTGTGTAAGCGAGCATTTATACTGCATGTGATTTTCTTTTTAGTAATATCCATGAAATGGGTGTAATCCTTACACTACAAATCTTTGTTCTAAGTGGTTTATTAGATTAACCCACAGATAGACTTGGAACAAATGATATAGATTGTTGTTTGAAAAACTCATAGTCAAAGACAAGTTTGGACCACTTGTATGCTAAGATTATAACATGACACTTTAGATGACTTGTCTTGGTCATGTGGATGGTGATCCAAAAGTAATGTTATGTTGGTGTGTTTAATAAGATTGATGTACTGAGTTGGACCATGTAAGTTGCTTGTTTCTAGACTACTATTGGAGATGAGTGATTCATGTTGTACTGTTTGAACGGCGACTCTAAATCCTGAAAATATTCTGGACTTGTGCATGGAACGTTAGTTATTTTGGTGTACCATAAGTAAGGTGTAGACAAATGACTGGACTCCCACACACACTGGGTAACGGTGTGAAATGTAACAAGGATCAGGCATTCAATAAGGAATCCACAGTCTCTTATGAGATACAGATGTCCCCTTAGTTGATTCACAAGTATTTGAATAGTTCGAAATCTTTTGCCAAAGTATTTCTGGTGTTTGACACTTGGAATTTATGCTATGAATATGTTCAGGTATAAATGAATTATTCAGTGAAGGACGAGTCGGTAACTAATGGAGAAGCTGTGAAAAGGATAATGGTAGTAGTTATATTTATTCTTTGTCATGAGCATCTAGGGGAAAAGTTGTTATCATCAATACAGTCTATTTGGGAGATATCGAATAAATGGTTTAAGTCTAGAGTGCAGTGAGATTTATTTAGTAGAATTAAGTCCCATTAAATGGTAATTAAATTTTTAATATGAGATGGTAATTAATTTAACTCATTTGGAGCTAGATTTAAATTGTCTCTGAGGTTCCTGCGCAAGCTTCTGTATTTATTGCAATCAACAAAATATTAAAGAATTCATGAGATGATTTATTTATTCCTGAGATGAGTAAATTCAATTTTACCAAACATTATTCATGAGATGAATAAAAGTTAAAAATTATAAAATACAATAATTTTTTGAAAACTAAAATTCATAGGATGAATTTTTACATGTGGGAAAGAAAACAAAAAAAAAACACAAAATTGCGTGTGCATAGTAGCTATCCGTGTGTTTCAAATCCGACGAACCAGCGCGCGACGCGTGGACGTCCCCCTGGTGTATCCACATCTGCATGCATTGACGAATTGGAACACGACACGTGGCACGCGATTTGAAAATTAAAAAAAGCATGCGACTTTTGTACTGAGGTGAAACGCTACGTTTTGCCTTTTGTTTTAATTGATACGATGCATTTTGTTTGTTTTATGTGCATCCCACATCGAAAAATCAGGATTTCGCTCTGGTATAATACTATAAATAGAGGTACCTATTTCAAGGTTTGGCATTCAATTTATAAATAAAAATTAAAAGTCTTTGAAAGTGTTGACTTTCGGAGACCCAGTGGGAGAGAGAAATTTCTCCAGAAATTTTTTTCCTCAAGTTTAATATTTTTAGGAGCCCACTCTCCAGGCGGTTCGAGGTCATTGCGTAAAAGGCAGCTGGATCTCGATTTTCTCGGGTTTTTGGAGTTATTACAGTTCTGGTATTCTTATTATTAAACCAATTCCAAGTATTCTTCTTTCCTTCTCTTTTAAGTTTTTGCTTTTCTATTTATTTACAGTTTTTGTTATTATGTCTATTTAAGTTCATGTTATTGTTATGAATGTATTAGAGTAGAGACATTTAGATTTAAATTAGGAATTTCAAATCAACCTTACGTTTAGGGTTAGGAATTCTAAACCCTTCCGCTGCATTAATTTTTTTAAATTAGGGAAACTTTTAAAATCCGTCCCAACATAACGATTATTAGCGTTTGTCTTATTAAAGCAACCATTTGAATGAAATTCGTGAGAGCCTATGCCTTCATAGGTGTGCATAACTTGTAGTTTATATTATATTCGGAGAGCTCTAGGGCCTAAAGTCAGCATTCTTCTAGAACACTCAAACTTTTGCAGCAACTTCTTGAAAGGTTGATTCGTCAACTTCGAAATGGAGAGTGCTTGAATATTTCCCGGTGGCTTTTATAACAGTCAGGGCTAATTGTTCAACATGTGGATATCGACTTTCTACCCCCTAGAGCATTTGGCTGATGTAATACACTAGATATTGTTCTTTAATTCCCACGACGATTAGAATTGCACTTAGCCCATTATGAGGCTGCAATATACATGAGCAACTATTTGTTAAATAAAAGCTTGGCCATGGTGGGCAAGTGTAGAAGGTGATCTTTTAATTGTTTGAACACCACAGAAACCTCTTGATGCCACTCAAAAGATCCTTTTCTTCGATAGATTCGAAAGAAAGGCATGACTTTGCCCGGTAGAACGAATGATAAATCGACTTAAGGATGCCATACTATCCATGATATGTTGAACCTCTTTTATCATCTTTGGTTCCTCCATTTCAAGAACTGTTTTAACTTGACCAAAATTGCTTCTATCCCCAGTAATTGGCTGTGAGTCGGAGGAACTTATCTTGCAATATTTCAAATGTGCAGTTTGTCGAGTTCAACCTCATTTGAATCTCATTAAAATTTTTAGTGCGTCCTTTAAGTCGTCAAAATGACTGGACATTTTAACTGATTTCATGATCATTTCATCAATATAAACTTCCATGTTTCACCCAATCTGCTAAGAAAAACTTCTATCAACAAACCAAATTATTTAGTTTTAAATTATTAATAAATAAAATTATTTTATTTGTTGATTTTCTGATCATGTTTTCCAAGTTATACAAACATGTGACTATTTTCTAAAACATGCCATGAGATGGACGTAGTCCACGATAACATATCAATATTTGATTTAAATGGTTTATGAGATTGAGCCACGGATAGACTTAAATCAAAAGTCTTTATTGATATATAAGAATTAAATCAAAAGTTGTGAAATTTTGTCAAAATAGGTTCATAATTGGCAATAAGTTTTGATGATTTATTGAATAAGGCTATGATGTGCCTCTTTTTTTTATATTTTATTTCTCATTTCTGCGACATATACGGCTTTCACATGTACGTTTTGTCATGATCTAGGCACATTTATGCTTGGAATGCATTGGAGCAAACAAAGGTTGAAAAGTGGCGAAATCAAGCATAACTTAAGCATATTTGAAGACTATTATGAGAAACCCAACCATACGTGCAAAAGGTGGACCCATCGGGTTATAATTTGAAAACACAAATACATTTCTTAGCGTTTTGGTTTTTAATTGACCAATCGGCATGAAAAACCGATCGATCAGTAGCCCATAGTAGGACAGATCCTACAGTGAGCCAGCCAAACTATCGGCAGCCTGCAGTAGG
The DNA here is from genome assembly GCA_018398585.1 of Simmondsia chinensis. Lineage (NCBI taxonomy): Eukaryota > Viridiplantae > Streptophyta > Magnoliopsida > Caryophyllales > Simmondsiaceae > Simmondsia > Simmondsia chinensis. The sequence goes on along the minus strand of JAGTTD010000013.1, from coordinate 17,218,519 downwards.
CTTACCGATCGATCGGCACCATACCTACAGCACGACTACTAGGTCACGCCGCAGGTATAGATAAAGAGGGGGAGACCTTAATTTCGGATCTTTTGTTTCATCTGCTCTCCTTCCCGAAATAGCTACGAGATTCAAGGGATTCTCAAACGCCGAAGCGCAGATGGTCGAAGTGCTGGGAGGATCAAAGCTTGGGTCAATGTCAATGCAAATTGAGGGAGTCTCCATTTTCCTAGTTTTATTTCATTATTTCTTTCTTTAGTGATTTTGATGATGTGTAAAGCTTCAATGGAGGAGTAGACTCTTTTAGTTTAGGGATAAAGGACGGGTAGCCATTCGTATCCTAGATTTGTATTTTACTTGGACAATGATTTAGTTATGTTATTGCCGTACTCCTGTGGGAAATTATTCATGATTGCCTATATTTTTTATTTGTATTTGTAGCCATGTTTAGATCTCTAGCTTTTTAGTGATTGTCTACGAGCTTGTAGCTTAGACTATAACATAATAAGTTTTCATTCATGATCAAGGTTGAGGTTGTACCCAACCCTAAACACAATCTTTATATAAGTGAATATTGAATTAGGAGCAAGAAAGGAATTAAATAGTGCTAATAATATAACCTATGCTACAATTAGGGTGATAAGATAGGTTTTTCTTTTAGATTAGTTCATTACCCTAAGCCCTAATATAAATATTAACTCAAGGTTAGAGCTTGTAGCCAAGCCCTTTAAATCATTGTCCTAAGTAAAATACAATGACAGGATACAAGTTAAGCTACCCTAAATTCATTCCCTACACTAATCGAATTGACACCCTTTTTATTGTTTTAATTGCTTTAGCTTAGTTAATCACATGACTCAACCAACAAAAACTGAATTCCAACCGCTCATTAATCATTAAGTTCGACTTAACATCAATTTCTTGTGGATGCTACATCCGTATACCCAACAAAGCTACGATGATCTCGTATGCTTGTGAGTACATGGTTTTAAAACACATTTTAAAACACATCAGGCTATAATACGATATGTGAGATGACTTGTTAGATCATGTGGATACAGGAGTATCATATTGGTTTTTCAAAATAAGGTTATAACATTTAGTTGGACCACCGGGATGGTTTATCTGTGTTCTACTATTAGAAATAAATAATACTTTTTAGGATTACTTATACCAAAGTCCTTATACGTTTACTCATTGTGTCAAATTCAGTTCTTTTAGTTTTAATTGTATCAATTTAGTCTTCATACAATTAATATTGTATCAATTTAGTCCTTAGAGTAAAAAAATTATGTTAAGTTGTCAACGAAAATTTTAAGGGTTTGGCCATGGATTGGATTAAATTGAGTCAATGGGTGGATTTGTAATGTGTTACTTACATCTAGCTTGATTGTAAAGCTAACATTACGTTAATAAACCTATCTTGAATTTGACTAAAGGACTAAATTGACTCAATATAAATTGTAGAGGGACTAAATTAACACAACTAATACAAGGATTAAATTGACACAATGAGAAAAGTATAAGGACGTTCGGTATAAATAACCTACTTTTTATTAGGCAACGACTCTAAATCCTAAGGATGTCTTAGACACGTGCATGCAGTGTATGTCACTATGATGTATTCAAAAGTGAGATTTCTTAGAATGGCCGATATCCTGTGTACGGTGGGAGATAGACATAAAGTGTGGCGGGAACATACATTCAATAGGGGATTTGTAATCTCTTATTAAAGATAGAGATATCCTCTAAAGTTGATTTGCATGTTTTCAAAAATTCGAAATCTTTTGCCAAGATATTTCAAGTGAATTTCACTCAAGTTGATATAAAAAATAAGTCTTGTATCACATAATTTTCAAAACAGGACAAATCCAGAACTTACGAAAAAAATGTGAGAAATATAATGATAATAGTTTAAGTTATTATTTCTCGTAGATATCTAGTAGAGGGTTGTTAATCGTTCATACAATAGCAATCTGTGAATTTTTAAATAGAGGATTATTTACGCCAAAGTTCCCCCTTTTTCTTGATAATTAAGCAAGCTTTCCTTAAAACTCAAAAAAATTCAAGTACAATCACAATTCTTCAACAGAGCTATCAGACTACTACTACAACTTTCCGATCAAACACTCCATTATCATAACCAAATCAAAAGCGGCCTAGATGTATACACTTCATTTTTAGCTAGGACGTTTGCATGATGATTCGCTTCCCTACTTGTATACATGAAAGCTATAGAACGGAAAGCTCGTTTTAGGATATCAATTTTATTCAGTAGGAAATTGACTTTCCACAGTTTGCTTTCACCTCCATTTACCCATGAGATTGCATTCGAAGAGTCGGATTCCACCTCAAGATCGATATCATACTATCTTTGCCTTCTTGCCAAGAACTCTAAAGCTAAGCGTATAGCTTCAACCTCCAGCTTGGTTAAACTCCATCATCCCAACAGCTTACGAAAAGATGGCTAGAAACCGGCCCCTATTATCTCTTAGAAGTTAGATCCCTTCCTATTCTAGATGGCCCCAGACTACCAAGCGACGACCTGTCTGTATTCCATTTCAGTGCTCCAGTTCTCAGTGGTCTCTGTGAGACGTAATGGCTGAATATGATTTATATTTTCAGCTTTTTATTATCTTGAGTATGGTGTAGCAGAAAACCAGATTGACATCCAAAATACAAGCCTACATTTTTTAGTTTTAACCAGTTCTGCCATAATCATTCTTTTCGCTGTGAAAATAATCTCGTTCCTGTAGTTCCAACCAACCAAAGTACTACAAAAAATAAAGTAATCCAGATCTTCTTCTGCAAGTTGTAAAAAGGAACATTTTACGATACCTCAAACTAGTCGCTAGTGTCTCTGGTGAGGGCTAAGGTAATGTTCCACTAGCCACATGTTGAAAAGTTTTGGGATGTGTGGACCAATGTTTCAATTACACCAAAAGTCTTGGTTTCGTAGTACAAGTGTGTTTCTTAAGTTGCTTACTCAAAAGCAAATCCTTGAAATTTTAGTTGTCAACAACTCTTAAGATTACTAGGAAGAGGGTTATCTTGGACTAGTATAATTGGGTACAAGTTGGAGTCAAACTCTTTATAGATTAGGAGTTTTTAATGGGCAGACTCCAGGTTTCCCAATATAAAGATTGTTGGTCTCTGCTCATATGAGGCATAAGTTTTATCTATCCATTGTGATCATCAATCACATGAGTAGAAGGCTTACAAATCACCATTCACCATCTTCTCGTTCTTTTTAGAAGATTAATCAATTTTCAACAATACATCTACACCAAGATATGTATTATCTTATTCATGGAGTTATACATTGATAGAGTGCTTAATTTATTGTCTAGGGTTTATTTTAAATATTTATATTCCTTAATATTTGACTAACATATGGTATCAAAGCCGCCCTAGACAATTATTAGGCTCCTCCTCAGGACTTTTAACCTAGTTCATCATTAAATCAAATAGTCTTTCATTAATCTATGTTCCCTAAGATTTAATTTTGTCTATGGACAAAGAGAGATGCGTTCTAGAGAATATGAACCAGTTTATTGTGTGCAACAAGATGCTAATTGTGTAGAAAATTTTTCCAAAATATAACAAGAAAAAAAAAAAAAGGAAACTATTTTGGAAAGATCTTATAGATTAATTATGTACATAGGATTTAAATTCCTGGAGTAATTCAAATTCACATTACTTACAATTACTCCATGATTGCAAGTGAGATCGACCCATCAATCTGATAAATCATGAAGTTACGTGCTTAACTACTAGTGCACAACTCTGATTCGATTTGTTTCTCTGAAATTTAATTGCATATTTCTCTTTGTTAATGCACTTTTATGTGTGATATAGATAAGGATTATTAGTCACTAAGTTATGTATAAATTGGGCTACAGATTACATATGCATCTATATTTCTATTATGTTTGCTAATTGTAATCCAATTCGCATATCATAAAGCTTTGTCTGACCCATAGACTTAATTTAGTAGCCAAAGCGTTCTTCTTTTTGGTTATGGACAAATAAAGTCTCCATTTTTAAAGGATCATGCCCGTATTAAATTAATATCCCCCAAAAATTTAATTTATATAAATGGGTATTGGAGTCTAAAATAAAGTCTAACTTTTATGCCTTGAAGGTGTGTTGTTTAAATACATGACAAGAAAGAATATCCATAACAAAGTCGGAATTGTTTTTTTGCTAGATTATATCTATTACATTAGTATATGTCCCATGATGATCTAGCCTTCATAATAGAGCTGAGGGCTTGGTCATTGAGTAGGGGCCTTTTTTTTTTTTTTTTAAAATTTAATAATGTGACTAAGTGCATGCCAAGAAAGAATATCCATAACAAAGTCATATTTCTTTTTTATCGGATTGCATGTAAGGCAATAATACACACCACATGATAATTTAGCCCTCATAATAAAGCAGAGGCTTGATCATTGATTACGTTTCTTATAATGTGACTAATTGCATCGTAAGAAAGAATATACATAACAAAGCCGGATTTTTTTCTTATTGGATTGCATGTAAGATATTTTTATAGGTCTCATGATTTTTTTTATAAGTAGATATGATGCTTAGCATTAATACAGGGTAGAAATCTGGCATACGAACAAAGTCCGCATAAGTGATAAAAAAAGGTCCCCACAGCCCACTCACCATAAAACAAGAAAAACAGAAACTTGTATACATCTCACGATGATTTAGTGCTATAAAAAAAGCCGAGAGCATTAGCATGTTGTAATTCATCAGATTTGACAGACAAGGCATTAGCATGATCAGATTTCTTACATACAGCAGCAACATGATCAGATTTCTCACATACAACATTCATATCAGATAAATCACATGAAACATGTAACACTTCAGCATGATCTGATTGAAAAGAAACCACATTATCTGCTGACTCTGATGTTCTATTATTACCTGGAAAGTTTCTTTTCATATGACCAAACTTATTGCATTCATAATCATAATATTTCACTTTCGAAAGATCCTTTCTCCCCCTAAACTAAGAACGATGTCTACTCTTAAATCTCCTTCTGTTATTGTTATTGTCCCTATTGTTAGTTCTTCCTCTCACTGATAATCCCTCACCGCTATTGCTAGAGCGCATCTCTTTTCCCTCTCTTTTCAGTTCTAAAATCTTACTTCTAAAAGCATGTGTTACTTCACTCAAGCAAATCTTTTGCCTCCCATACCTAAGAGTATCTTTAAAGGCACTAAGTTACTTAGACAAGGCACACAGTAGTATAATAGCTTGAATTTCATCCTCTATTGTCACACTAACATTTTTTAGGTCCTATAAGATTCTATTAAACTAATCTAGAGAGTCATCTAAAGGCTTATTTTCTTCCATCCTAAATGTAAAGAATTTTTCTATGTATAAAATCCTGTTAGATAGTGATTCAGTTTTATAAATCTCCTCTAACTTAGTCCAGATCTTAGCAACGGTATTTTCAGAGGAAACAAGAGGAAGAACATTATTATCTAAACATATAACAAGAGTACCATAAGCATGTTGCTCCATCTCTACCTTATCCTACTCTAACAAATGAGAAGGTTGTTCTTCTGGTGGCCGTAGAGCAGATCCCATGCCTTGGGACATCAGAAGCGCTCTGGCCTTGATCTTCCAAAGAGCATAGTCGTTTTTTCGATCAAAACGCTCAATCTCAAATTTTGCAGCCATTTTTCAAACACTTTTCATAACCTAAAGCTCTAATATCATTTGTTGAAACCAGATCTGTTCACTTTAAAGTACAAAAGTGGATCTGACAACTTTAATAGTTGAAAGACTGATCTGGCAAAACTTTAACGTTAAAAATTTACTTAATAAAGTATTAAGTGTTTAAAGTTACTAAATCTATTACTGTTTTTAGGATCGTTGAAAACGTCGACAAAATGCTGCCCTAGATTTGAGATCAAGTTCACAAGCGATGATAAAAGAGAAAAACGAAACGAAAAAACAAGAGAACACAATGATTTACGTGGTTCAGCCCTAACTGGCCTACTCCATGGTTCCCCCCTACCATTAGAGAGCTCTACTTATATTATTACATACCAAAATCAGAATCGATACAAGTACAAGGCGCTTTCAATCAAACCTAGGCTATTAATTGCAAATCTCTCTTTAAATCAACAAACTCAAACAACTAAAACGAAGAACTTAAAGAGAGAAGAGTAAGAACGTTATATCAACTTCAACTAGGTGCTATAATGCGACATGGCCAGAGATCAAGGCCTTCTTGATCTCACTCATGGATCATAGCACTCTACAACCGAAGGATTGCCATGGAAGCTTGCTTGGAAGCAATGGAAACCCTAGAAAAACCCGTGGAATCGCCTCAGTGCAAAATGGGAGAGAGAGATGGAGAAAATGACTGAACTTCTTAATTTCTCTCAGAAAAATGAGCTTTATATACTTCCCAATCATAATACGCGTGCTTTAGATCACAGCCATCCAATATAATGCAGATCAACAGCCGTAGTTTATTGAAACAAACACAAAACGGGTGCATCTCCTTCTGACGTGTGGCCAAGCTCAGGCCATCAGATCTCAAAGATCAATGGCCCAGAATGACCCAAAAAAAACACAATAACCCACACCGAATGCACGACACGTGTCTTAATGGTCGCTGTTTAATTTAAATGGGTATAAGGTAGCTTCCAGAGGAAGCTTAATAAGTGCGGGACATCTGGTAAGCACAAAGGGAGCAAGTTAGCGCGAAAGCCAGAATTGGGTAGCACGGGTAGGAGTTTGGGCAGGGGAACTTTACTAATTTAGGTTAAAACCATTTAAACTTTACAAGTTATTTATCAAAACAACTTTACTCTCTCTCTCTCTAACGCTCTCTCTCTCTAGCTCTCTGGCATTTTTGCAACGTTCGCTGACACACCACCCCCCAACCCCCCTCTCGCTGACACCACCCCCTCGTCAGCAACCTCACCGACCCACCCCATCGGGACACCCAACGCCGGTCACCGCGCCGCACCAAACCCACCCATTCACACCACCCGCCATCAAACCCCAACATCACCTTGCCTCACCCAAACACCCACCACCACCTTGCCTCACCCAAACACCCACCACCTTGCCTCACTGACCTCAAACCTCACCAACACCTCACCTCACCCACGTAAATCTCGAACACCACCGCCATCTTGCCTCACCCACGCACTCACCACCGCGCCCACCCCACAACCACCAACCCATCACCACCCCCCGACTGGACACCTGCACCTGCACCTGCACCGGCACCGGCACCACCACCACCGCTACCCACACCCCACCCCAACCCAGCCCACCGCACCCCACCACGCCCCATCACCACCACCACACCACACCTCACCCACCTCACCACCACCGCCAGCCCCTCATCACCACCATGACCACCTCCAACACTCCAAAGCCAGCAGCCCGCAAATCGACAATCAAGAGCGGGCCTAGGTAAGTATTAGCTGGGTCAGAGTATCAACAACGCACCAGCCCCAGGTTTGATCTATCCTTTATTACAGCAGGGTAGTGTTTTAATTTACCATTGTTGAGTATTTTTCACTTGGTTCACTTGGTTCTTTCTCCTTTCATTATTTTGAATTGTGTGATCTTATTGACTATGGCGGTAATCTCGTGCGTATAAGCTATATTAAGCTTCTTGTCTATGTTGATCACTTAGCCGCATTAGTCACAATTAGTTGATGAATGCGACCAGTTATGGAACTCAGACATTGAGGCTATCTTCAAAGGGGTTGGGGAGGGGGAGGGCAAGGCAAAAGGGGACAGGGAACTTGAGATAAGGGACACTAAATGTTGGGACACTAACGAAGAAGAGTTTCGAGGTGACCCAAATGATGATGAAGAGAAACATCAACATCCTTTGTCTGCAAGAGACTAAATGGGTTGGCGTGAAAGCTAGGGATGTGCTGGGGCATAAGCTCTGGTATACGGGCAAGGTCAGAGGCAGGAATGGAGTTGGGATAATTGTGGAAAGCAGCCTCAAGGATAAAATAGTCGAAGTATCAAGAGCTGGTGATAGGATCATAAGTATCAAGATGGTCCTAGATGGAGAAGTATTAAACGTAATCAGTTCCTACGCACCTCAAACTGGACTAACTGACCATCAGAAGGCAACATTCTGGGAGGACTTAGACACAATGATGCAAGGCATGCCCCAAACCGAACAAGTGATGATTGGCGGGGATTTTAATGGGCACGTTGGCGTGACGGAGGACGGTTACACTTCTCAGCACGGAGGATTCGGTTTTGGAACCAGGAATGCAGAGGGCAAAGCCCTACTAGACTTCGCGGTTACATACAACCTAACGGTGGCCAACACCTTCTTCAGAAAACGCGAGCAACACATCATCACGTACCAAAGTGGTGGGACAAGAACACAGATTGACTACATACTATTAAGAAAAAGGGTGTAAAGAGACTGCAGGGATTGCAAGGCTACCCCAAGAGAAGACATGTCTACACAACATAGGGTGCTGTGGGCGGATATAAAGGGCAAGAAGACGGCCAAAAGAATCTGCAAACCCGTACAGACGTATACCTGTTGAAGGCAGTTAAAGGGGGAGAAGTATAAGGTATACAAGGAAAGAGTGGAGGCTGAGCTCGGGGAGGACTTCGAGAGAGATACAAACCAGATGTGGAACCAACTGGCCCAAAAGATGAGAAGATTGGCACGGGAAGTTCTCGGCATATCAAAGGGAAGGGTACCAAGCAACAGAGAGTCCTGGTGGTGGTGCGAGGAGGTCCAAGAGAAGATTAAGGCGAAACGAGTTTGTTTCAAAGAGGTAGATCATAACAGAGATGAGGATAAGCGACATCAGTATCTTCAAGCTAGGAGAGAAGTGAAGCGAGTAGTCAGAGAAGCACAATTAAGAGCTTATGAGGATTTCTACAAAAGGATGGAGACCAAGGAGGGTGTGAGGAACTTATATAGAATCGCCAAAGCTAGGGAAAGGAAGACTAGGGACTTGGATAGAGTACAATGCATAAGAGGGGAAGACGGACAGGTACTCGTGGACAGACATCTAATTAAGGCTAGGTGAAAAACGTACTTCCACGAGCTATTCAATGAACAAGGAGGGACAGAGATATCCTTAGGTGATCTTCAAACATCTAAGGAGCAGCAAAACCGCTGTGACTGTAGGCAAATTAGCCCCGAGGAAGTCAAGGAAGCCTTGAAATCCATGGGAAGGTGTAAAGCAGTTGGCCTAGATGGTATACCCATAGAAGTATGGAAATGCCTTGAACAGGAGGGCGTCAGATGGCTGACTAAACTATTTAACCAAATCCTTCTGGGGGATAAGATGCCTGAGGAATGGAAGAAGAGCACATTGATTCCTATATATAAGAACAAAGGCGACATTCAGAGTTGCGCCAACTATCGGGGTATCAAACTAATATGCCACACTCTGAAGTTGTGGGAACGGGTCATAGAGAGGAAGTTAAGGCAACAGACAGAGGTGTCCGAGAACCAATTCGGATTTATGCCCGGGAGATCAATAATAGAAGCCGTCCACATCCTAAGGCGGACGATATAGCAATACAGGGAGAGACAAAAGGACCTTCATATGGTTTTCATTGATCTAGAGAAGGCATATGATAGAGTACCAAGGGAGGTCCTTTGGAGAGTTATGGACAGGAAAGACATCCCCGTGCCATACATCCGGGCCATTAGAGACATGTATGAGGAGGCACAGACTATGGTGCGTACAGTGGATGGGGAGATAGATGTTTTTCCGATAACAGTAGGGGTACACTAAGGGTCTGCTTTGAGCCCCCTATTTGTTCATTCTGGTTATGGACGAGCTCACTGTGTACCTTGGAGCATGCCTTTTGCAGATGACATAGTACTGGTGGGGGAGTCGCGGAAAGAGATAAATGAGAAGCTAGAACTGTGGAGAGGGGTACTAGAGTCGAAGGGTTTACGACTAAGCAGAGCCAAGACTGAGCACATAGAACTCAAGTTCGATCCCTCTACCACGCCTAGTCGGGAAGACGTCAAGATTGGATCTGAGGCCATATCGAAGAAGGAGAGATTTAGGTACTTGGGGTCCATGATACAGCACAACGGCGAAGTGGACGAGGTTGTCAACAACCGGATTAAAGCAGGATGGCATAAGTGGAGGATGGCCTCCGTGGTACTTTGTGACAGAAAGTTCCCCTTGACGCTAAAGGGAAGATATTATAAGACGGTTGTGAGGCCAGCCATGATGTATGGGGCGGAGTGCAGGGCAATGAGACAACAGCACACACAGAAGATGAAGGTGGCGGAGATGCGAATGCTGAGGTGGATGTGCGGACACACAAGGAAGGATAGGATCAGAAACGACATTATAAGAGGCAAATTGGGCAAAGCCTCCATTGAAGATAAATTGAGGGAGCAACGTCTGAGGTGGTTTGGACATGTTAGAAGGAGACCGGACAATGCTCCAGTAAGGAGATGCGAACAACCCCTTACTACACTAGGCAGAAGAGGTAGAGGCAGGCCAAAGAAGAGATGGCTTGAGACGATCCGACAAGACCTCGCCCACCTAAACCTTTGGGAGGAGATGGCCTTAGATAGGGCCCAATGGAGAGTTAGCATAGGGGTAATAGACGCTCCGGTTGTAGTAGGGTAGTCCAGCTTACTAGTGCTAGGCCTTGACATCCTCTTGGCACACGTAGGCTGTGTACTGGCTCTCATGAGCTGATACTTGCTATTTGCCCACTTATCTTTATCTCTATCTCGATCCTCTATCTCTATCCTTATCTTTATCTTATCTATTGATTTGTGCCTGATGTGGCTTGTTTTGAGTTTGTTGTTTTGCTCGCTCGTGTGTTTTGCCCTACTCATGCTTTGATGCTCTCCTGCTGTCAGGTCTTTTGCTCTATGCTGCGGACCAGCTTCTCAGGTTGGGGGTCCTCGGAAACAGCCTCTCTTCAGGGTAGCCCCTTGAAAGGGGAAGGCTGCGTACATTTACCCCCCCAGACCCTGCTTATGCGGGAACCCTTGGAGGCACTGGGTTTGTTGTTATTGTTGTTGTTGTTGTTGTTGTCATAAAAAATGCCATTGTATAAATTTGATATTTTTACTAGGTTCAAAACATTGCGTTTTAAACATTTCAATTACCAAAACGACACCTTTTGCTTCCAAACTTAGTAACTAATAGCTTAAGTTGCTCTAGCCTTCTTTTCGAACATAGCTTAGACTATATAGGAACCAAATAACAACAATATTATGATGCAAGTTGGTCTAAAGATCCGACTTGCGACCGAATTGCAGTCTTGAACCTCGATGATACGTGGTGGATAGAAGAGGTGCCTCTAACCCGTTGATTATATCTAACGATGCCGGATTAAGAGGAATTGACTAAAACTCATTGATTCTACGAATACATGAGCAATAACCTAAAAAGGAGTTACATAATTTTTATTGAACTTTTTCACAATAAAAATTACAAAGAACAACTAAAACATAAATTCATCAAATTATTTCTATTAATCAAAACCTTTTAAAATTATTAACTAATGGCCTATTTACAGATATAAAAAAATCCTACTTTTAATAATAATCCAACTCTAAGAATTAATCTTACTTTAAATAATAGCTACTCCTAATAATAATCTAATTCTAAAACACTAAACCTAATTACATAATTCAGTAAGATTAAACACTAATAAATAAAATCCTAATTGGAACATAATTAAAAGTCAGTTTGTTTTCTCAATCGGGTTACTCTAGTCCCTATTTGCATCATATTGAAGGATACTTTCGCTATCTTGCTGTATTTTTAATTAAAAAATTGATACGGTACCTCTGTTGATGAAAAATGACATTATTACACTAGAGATAGGCCTTTTTATTAATTCAAAAAAAACTATTAAAACGTAAATAACCTTAATAAGTAGGTGAATATGTATAGATCAATGATATTGCAGGGTAAAAACATTAATGTCAGAATAGTTTAATATTTTTAAATTAGATATTATTTTACCAATAATATATAGATCAATGATATTGTAGGTTTATTCATGCAGGTTCTATGCTTCCTTCACGACACGCGCCTCAGGTTGGAGGTCCTCGAAAACAGCCTCCCTTCAAGATAGCTCTCTGAAGGGGGAAGACTGCTTATATTCATCCTTTCAGACCCCGCGTATGCGGGAGCCCTTGTGGCACTGAGACTGTTATTATTGTTGTATTATTTTACTAATTGTTTTGATATTTTTCGATTTCACAATATAATTTCCTATGTATCTTGTAATATAATAATACTTTAATCCTACTCGGGCTTGTGATCAGAAAAAAAGGAAAAAAAAAAAAAAAAAAAAAATCCTACTCGTGCTCAAGTGCGCGAAAACAAACCCTAACCCATACTCGTTCTAATCTGATTCGAGTTCCCCTCAATTCTCACACCTTCATCATCGCCCTCTCCGTCTTCTCTACTTCAGCGGTTCCCCTCCGCAACGCCTTTCCTCCGTCGCTCGTCTTGACCTGATTCGAGTTTGTATTTCCAAGGTAAACGATCTAAATCAAGATTAGTATGTTTGACATTGCTTGTCGAATGTTTGATTCCATATATATTAGGGTTTATTAGTTTATATACACGTATTAATTTTGACATTGTTTTGTCATTGCTCTTGCTGTTGACATTGTGTAATTACATCGATGTTGATGTTGGTGTAGCTAGCTTTTGGTGTGTGTGGTTCCTTGTACGTTAGAGTTGTAATGGTTCAACTGCACTTGAATGAAAGGACTTTGAGTTTCCTATAACTATCTTTTCAAACTTAGCTTTTAAAGCATGCTAGGAATTAATATACCGGTGATTCATGGTTTGTTTTTGTTAATATCTAGTTCAGGTAATAATCAAGGAACCAATTCGAGTATGACTAATGGTTTGAGTAATTTCTGATACGAAAAAACTAATAGTTGAGTAATTGATTTGAAATACACAATTAACGAGCGCTGGAGTCCAGTCAAGTACTCGAATAGGTAATCGAGTATTCGTTCAAGTAAGATTAAATACTTGACTCGAGATAGTGTATAAGTTCAAGTACTTGTATAATTATTAGAGTTCGAGTCGAGCGTCGAGTTACTTGACTCGACTCGACTACGGTCCTATATGCGAGGGTGAGTTTTGAATCCAAGATTTCATGTTTGGATGGCGCTATGGTGGGTGGCCTAACCCCTATATCAGATTGAACTATGTAGGGGGTGAGTTGTGTTATTGTAAACTTGAAGGGATCAGTTGTGTTTTAATGAGAATGCTTAAGAAATTTTACACGAATTTATGCTACCTAAAGCTAAAGGGTTTGACTTTTCAATGAAAATAATTATTTTTTAAAATGAATTTTTCTATAATCCTTTTTTTAAGAATCAATTTTATAATTATGAATAAGTGCGTTTTTGTCTTAAGAAAATTTTAATTCTGCCCCTAGTTGTACTTTCAAGGAAATGTACTAATTTTCTGCTTTAGCTTAAAAGCAAAAAAAAAAAAAAAAAAAGCTTATGCTTTTCTCTAAAAATACTTCTGTATTTTGGCCGAATAGCCTAGAAAATCTTGGAAAATCTTTCTTTGAGTTACAAAAAAACACAATTTTTACTTTAAAAAAACATTGGCCAAACAGGTAGTAGAGAAACATCAAACAATTTTTTTAGATTGACAAGAGTTACAATATAAAATAAAAATTTATCTATATATCTATTTTATTTTATGTACATGTTTGAGTGGAAAACTTCCCATTTTATACAAGTTTCTCATCTCGAAATTTTGAATTGTAATATTAATAGAACCGAATAAAATTCTCCAACCTTGTTGTGAGAGAGAGGAAGAGTGAGGCCTTATTATAAGGGAACTGCATGAATTCACACAATTAAGCCATATTTTTGTTCAAGTACACTTGTCTTTGTTGCCCGATAAGAGGGGTTGGGTGTTGGATGGGTTTGACACTTCTACTGCTAAATCTTTTTTCACCATCTTACATCACATTATCTTTTTCCATCATTTCCTTTATGCTCTTATGTTTGGAAAGCTAATCTACCTTTTGGAATCAAGGTCTTTTTGTGGTTTTTACTTCTTAACAAGCTTAATACCCAAGTTTGCTTGCAAAAACGGAGACCTTTCTTGAGGCGTTGTCTCCAAGGATTTGTGTTAGGTGCTTCCAAAGTGGGGAGATGCATGACCATTTATTTTTACATTGTGTTGTGGCTTGAGATTTATGGTGCAAGCTATTCTCTATTTTCCACCAGATTTGGGTAAGGGGAAGGCCAAAATTGGTTGAGGGTATTCTTCTAATTAAGTTCCATGGCGTAAGAAAGAGGAAAGTCATTTTAGTGTTATATTTTGCAGCCTAGATTGCGATTCTTTAAAATATTTGGCTAGAAAGGTATGCTAGGATTTTTAAAGACTAGCATATGCCGGTTAATTTCTAATGGCACAAAGGTGGTCTTTTGAGGAGTTATTTGGACAAACAATTTCAGGAGCTTTGCTGACATACCTTAGCTGATTTGCTGAGGGATTGGAGGGCTTTATGTTATCATTCATCGTTTTATACTGTTGCACATTTGCAATTTTTGAGATATCTTATCTTTAGCTATTTGTACATTTTTTTACTCTTAATATATTTTTCGATAAAAAATTGTTATTCCCTCGCAATCTGTAGTTCATCACAAGCTTCTCTCTCCCTCTCCCTCTCCTCCTTCCACTCCCCCTCTGTCTCTCTATTTTCCCTCGCCGTGGCAACAATTCGCATCCAAAATCATTGCTTCACCGAGTGTATTGGGTTATTATAAGTCATTTTCTTTTTTTCTTTATGAATTTTTACCTAATTTTAGTGATGATTGCGGATTTACCACAGTTGGTGATTATGTGTTTGCTTTATGATAACTTTTGTTGATTTTTACCTAATTCCAGTGAAAATTATTGTGGATTTTTACATATTCTTGTGGAATGACGAGCAACCTTGCCTCTAATCCAAGTAATACTTACAGAAATTTTCTGCGTGTCAAAAGAGATTTGATCTAATCCAAGGGGATTGGAGGTGGTTTTTATTGTTGCATTTTGTAATTTTGAGGACATCTTGTCTTTAACCTTATGTACATTCTTTCTCTCTTAATATTATCTCTTTTCTTAATAAAAGAAAGCGTAGGACAAAAGCTCATTGTTAAAATTTGTTCATCCTAACTCCACTTAACTGGGGTTGGATAAATTCCCTGTGTATAATTAACCTTGTTGCACATTTTTGGTTTATTCTCATGACCCTTGGCGTGTATATCTTTGTGCTGTTCAGGTCAAGCCTTTGGGCAATCTTCTTCTAGCAGCCGATTTGGCTCTTAGTCAGGTTTCAGCCAATGAATAACCCTTTTGCTCCGAAACCCTTTGGTTCACAAACAGGAACTTCCATGTTTGGTGGTACCTCAACGGGTGTATTTGGTGCTACATCGTCATCATCTACACCAGCATTTGGTGCTTCATCCTCACCTGGATTTGGGAATTCATCTCCTTTTGGAGCTTCTTCGGTCCCTGCTTTTGGAAGTTCATCAACATCATTCGGTGGTAAGTTTAATTCCTACCTTATTAAGCCAAAAAAAAAAAAAGATTAGATGTGATGATACACTTGCAATTGCACATCTGAACTAGGTTAAACTTTCTCGATTGATGCTATATTGGTTGATTTTATGGAAGTAACGTTAAGCTGGGTGAAATCTAACTTGTTATATGCATTAAACATGGCCTATGATTGTATTGCTTAAACTTTCTCAATCGATGGTATGTTGGTTTTATGGTAATGTTAAGTTGGGGAATATCTGCCTTGTTATATGCGTTCAACAAAGACCTACTATGTTGCAGGCGTGGATGTCATACAACGTCAAGTGCTTATTTCAAATTTCTTGAACTTTGTCAGTACTTCGTTTATCTACATTGTTAACCAGGTTCGATAGTGTTTGTGATTTTACTTATTTATTAGTTTTCTCTTTGTTGAGGCTGTAGTCATGAGCCGGATATTGCAAATCTTACCTTATACTTCCAGTTCATTCTATGTTGTTTTGAGCAGGGGCGGGCCTTCACGAAATGCATGTCCTTTTCTTGACCTCATCTTTATGCTGTGTGTGGCCAAATTAGTAATAACTTGTTTATTCTATAATATTATCATATACATAAAAATAAAAATAAAAACTGTTAAGGTTGCTTTTTGCAACATTTTCCTTTGTCGTGATGGTATATACTTTAAGATTCTCCGTCCTATTATGCGACTATCCCTAATTGGTTGGGAGATTTGGATGTTAGATAGAGGTAGATAGAGGTACTTAAAAGCAATCACAAGTATGCAATCAAGAAAACAATTATCTATCTATCTTTTGTTCCTGAGTTTCTTCTCCTTTGGTCGCTGCTTATTGTTTTGTTAAAGATACCAAGTATGAATGATGAGTCTAACGTAAGGCTTTCTGCACCTACTTTTGTCGTCGGTGGTTTCAGTGACCATCCTGATTTGATTTGCTTCTGCCATTGTATTGATTCGATTAACCCTCATCGCTATGTATATATTATATAATTGACCCCTAGTTGATTTCTTTGGTTATTTTTCCACAAATCCTTAAGTATTTCTTTATGATGCTCTTGTCAGGTTTTGGGCAACCTTCTAGCAGCTCATTTGCCTCTCAGTCAGTTTTTGGCCAATCCAACAACGCAACCAGTAATCCTTTTGCTCCAAAACCCTTTGGTTCACAATCAGGAACTTCCATGTTTGGTGGTACCTCAACTGGCGTGTTTGGTGCAACACCATCATCTTCACCCTTCTCGTCTACACCAACATTTGGTGCTTCATCATCGCCCGGATTTGGGAATTCATCCCCTTCTTTTGGGGCTTCTTCGACTCCTGCGTTTATAAGTTCATCCGCATCATTTGGAGGTGGGTTCAATTTTTCCATATTTGCACCTGACCTTCATTTTTGTGCTTCTATCCGTCCACAAGCGGGAAAAAAGGTGAAAAAGGAGAGAAAAGATAGATTGGATCATTCAAATTCATGTGCACATTCCTGATTGCTTAAAGTGTCTTGGTAGATCTTATGTTGTTGATATTAAGCTGGGTGGTATCTATAACAACATAAGAGAATAGATGATGTTGTACAATATCAAGTGCATTTTAATTTCTTAAATTCAGTAAATTTTCTGTTGGTAGATGTTATGTTTTTAATGTCTGTCTGGGTGATATCTGGCTTTTTAACTGATTGGATAGTATTATTTGACAATTCTCATATAAATTCAAGTTTCCTTTCTGCAAAGGCTGTAATGAGACTGTTGAGCTGGACAGTCAATATCTTCAGCCTTCAGATGGCACCTATGTTTCTACCCCCTTCTGTTTTAGAAGGGATGGTTTTCCTAGATGTTTATCCGTTTGTTTACCTCACCCTTGATCCAAGAATAGTTTTGATTCAGAATTGCAAGATTTTATTTATTCCTTGGCAATTTGACATTTATTACATGTAGTCTTCCCCCTAAAGCTTCAAAAAAGGAAAGTGTTTATGGATTCTTTTTTACTCCACTGTCCTGTGCGTTGGTGATGCATACCTTTACAGCCTTCATGTCCTCACGTTGTTTTGAAATAAGCAGCTCTTAGAGTATTTATGCTGATTTCTTGTAATGCATTGAAGTATTTTGTTACTGTTTTCTGTTCCATAATTGCTACAACTTAGGTGCTGTGTACATACTGGTCCTTTTGTCTTGTAATTTTAGTATCCCATCTGATCTTGGAGTTTATTTTTCTATCAATCCTCAACTTTGGATAATGAACTTTTTTCTAATTCATCGTGCTAAGAATTAATAATTTTTTCATATCCCACGTCCCTGGATTTATTGTGGAAAAAGATGGTCTTCATGGGGTCTCTTTTGGTGGAGAGTTTTCATGGTTTTTTTTTCACATGGCCATTGATTTGAAGAGGGATTGAAGGGCCTTATGTTACGGGCTTTTGGTTTTGACATCTTGTCCTTAACACTACGAACATTCTTTCTCTCTTAATGTAATTGCTTTTTTTTATTTTTTTTCCCGATAATACATTCTTTCTCTCTTAATGTAATTGCTTTCTTTTTTGATTTTTTTTCCCGATAATTCTTTCTTTTTGATTTCTTTTTTGATTTGAAAATAATTTCTGGGCTTTAACCCCAAATTCTGTTACTTGTTCTTTTAATCTTTCAAAACCATGCAGGATCCTCCCTGTTTGGACAGAAGCCTGCATTTGGAGGTTTTGGTTCCTCTACTCAATCAAGTCCTTTTGGGAGCACATTTCAACAATCTCAACCAGCTTTTGGTAGTGGTATATTTGGTTCCTCCTCATCCTTTGGTGCATCAAGTCAGCCTTCTTTTGGAGCTTCTAGCACCCCAGCTTTTGGTTCATCGAGCACTCCTGCTTTTGGTTCTGCAAGCATGCCTGGATTTGGGGCCACAACAACCCCTGCATTTGGTTCGACTGCTAGTCCGACATTTGGAAGTACAGGAACTGCTTTTGGTGTATCAAGTACCCCTGCTTTTGCATCTGGGGGAGCATTTGGAGCTTCTAGCACTTCCGTTTTTGGTTCTTCAAGTGGCCCTGGATTTGGTGCATCTAGTACACCAACATTTGGTGCTTCAAGCAGTCCTGCATTTGGGGCTTCCACCACCCCCTTGTTTGGTGCATCAAGCACCCCCGCTTTTGGGACTTCAAGCAGTCCATCATTCAGTTTCGGGTCCAGTCCAGCATTTGGTCAATCTACTTCTGCATTTGGTACCAGTCCTTTTGGATCTACTGCAGCTCCTTTTGGTGCCCAAAGTTCTCCATTCGGTAAGATTTATTTTACAACACTGTTGTGCTTATCTAGTTGGGAGTCAAATTGATTCTTCGGAGTATTTTGTATATATATATGTATATATATATATATCGTGTGTGTGTGATTTTCACTGGCATTATGAATGTTTACGTGTTCTGTTGGCATAGGATCTCAAGCTACTACCCCTACTTTTGGGAGTAGTGCCTTTGGACAGCCAGCTTTGGGGGGTCAACGTGGAGGAAGTAGAATTGCTCCTTATACGCCCACAGTTGAGGCGGATAGTGGCAGTACTACCCAGCCAGCTATGAAGCTAGAGTCAGTATCTGCTATGCCAGTTTATAAAGATAAAAGCCATGAAGAACTGCGATGGGAGGACTACCAGCTTGGCGATAAAGGTTCGTGTTGTTTCATTTTTCCCTTCATTTGTTGATTTAGCTATTCGATATTCACATTTAAAAGGAATGAATTAGTGATTCTCCCAAATATGCTAGTAGTTCTAATCTTAATGTCCCGGGATAACATGGCTTAATCACTTTGGTGATCCTGTGTGAATCTGAACTGATTGTCAAATTAGTTAACTCACTTGTGTTTTTTGCTAAATCTGATGCTTCAGAAAATTCTTTACCACTGCTCCTAAGTGCATTTCCTGCTGTAAAAACATTAGTTTGCATTTCTAATCTTGCCATAAGTGGCAATCTTTGTGGCACACATTTTCTTAGAACAGGCTGAAGCTGTCTGTGTTTCAACAATCCTTTTGATCAATTGCATGTGTCACACAGCTCATTTCCATTTTATGAAGTATCTTTGGTAGTTATTTGTTGATGAATATTTCCATGTCTTCCTCTTATTTTCTATGGGTAGGGTTCAGGGGCAGAGTTGGCCGCTTTTGGTCCCTCAGGCCCCAGCTTCTTGCCCCAATAAAGAGGAATTGTCATGGGGATTGGTTTTAATTTGGTTGAAAGGCCTTTGAACAGCATCAAGTGATCATTCAACTTCTTGGAGGGCTTAGTTTGACTTTTTTCTGTTATAATTCTCTCTAATAGGTATATTTGATGATTACAATTCCATTAATAATACTTTGAAGGTGGAGATATGATTTTGTCAGACTCAAGGGGTTAATAGATTGTTCCTTAGCAATATATGCACTTTTCATTTATATTTAATATAGCTTGATTGTGGACATTCCATTGTATCAGATCTAAGTGGATATATTATTGTTGTTCCTCAACCTTTTCTCTTAAATTTTTCATTTCAATTATACTACTTTGTGGAACTCATACTCTCCATTTTTCATTTGGGTACCTCAGGTGGTCCTAATCCTGCTAGCCAGCCTGCAGCTGGGACGGCTTTTGGTGTATCTACTGCACAGTCAAATCCTTTTGCGGCTTCATCAACATTTGGTCAGTCATCTACGAATCCGTTTTCTGCATCAACAGCATCCAATCCATTTGCTCCCAAACAGCCATCCTTTGGTACGACAGGTTTTGGAGCATCATCCGCGCCCACATTTGGTTCTTCCCCTTTTGGGTCTTCATCGACATCAAACCTTTTCAGCTCAACATCATCAGCAGCAACATCTCTATTTGGAGCATCGTCAACTCCAGCATTTGGATCCAGTTCCTCGCCTTCTCTTTTTGGCGCCTCTAGCTCTTCTGCCTTTGGATCTTCGCCATCTCCCTTTGGCGCCTCTTCAGCTCCTGGTACTACTCCATCATTTGGTTCTGGGTTAAACTTTGGGGCCTCTCAGTCGTCCCCTCTCTTTCAGTCGACAACACCTTCACTTGGACAGACAGGTTCTCCTTTTGGACAAATTGGTTCGTCCTTCGGACAGAGTGCCCCCTTTGGCCAGTCCAGTATTTTCAGTACGCCTTCAACTGGATTTGGAGGCAACATCTTTTCAAGCACTCCTGCACAGATATCTACAAGCAGCCCACTAGGCTTTGGTCAATCAATGGTAAGGCATTACAGATCATGCGGTTTGTTGGTGTCTGCATTACCTTTTATTTGCTGAATCAATTCCTTCATCAGCAACAAGTGTAGTGTTAATTTATAGTTTAAATTGTTTGTAGTTGCCTACGTCATGGCATAAGTTTTTGGGATAGATAAATGTTGCAGAATAATGCTGTATTTGGATTCTACTTTGAGTTATGAATGGTCTACATTGTTGTCAAATCAGACGAATGTTGCCGCCTCGCTTATTTTTGAATGTCACTTGTTTATATAGCTCTTTAGAATATTGTTTATGACCAATTCAACTATAATATTGGCTCGTTCCAGTGTTTCCATCGTTTACTCTGACTTGACTTTGTATTCATGTTTTGGATATTGACATTGGCTGATGTTATTGCAGCCTTCTTTGTCCACTCCTTATCAGCCAACTCAAACGTTACAGGGGCCTAGCACTTTCGGCTTTAGCAACTTTGGACAGACACAAGCAGGTCATTCAAGTTTATTTTTTGCCTTGTCTTGTGTGAATAGTTGTTGTCTAGGTTTACTAATTTTGCTGATGGTTTTCTGTGATCATGTAGCTGGTAGCAGTGGCTTTGGTGGCGCATCAAGCATTTTTGGCCAGAGTTTTGGACAGCCGTATGTCTTCCTATTGGAAATTGCCTTTGTTTTTATTCTTCTTTGAAATATGGCTGGTTTTTTATGGTGTCATCTATTCAGCAATATACCTTGTTTATGCAGTTTTATATCGGGATATTTACATCTTCTCCGAACTTCTGAATTTCATTATCATGTTTCTTGTGTCATAATTTTATTTTATTTATTAGGTTACCTGTTCGTTGTTCTAGTTTGACTGCTATGCATTCTAGCTGACGCAATAAACTATGTTGCGGACCTGTTACTTTAGAATACCCCTTTTCCTTAGCTCTCTCTCCTCTGATCCTGCTGTAGTTTAAAAGTAGTCTGAGGAGAAAACCTTACGTTTTTATCTCCCGGCTGCTGTTCATTCTGATTTCTGCTGAGATTTTCACTGTTGCTGCCATGCACCTAATGCTAACCTATTTTCCACGTTGTTTCACCCCCTTATTTCTGTCGGGGGTCTCAGTCAGACAAAAGTGAGGCATGGCATGTTGATAAGGTGGTATATTGCTGGCTGCGTTTAGTTCCAGTAAAGGGAAAAATCTTGTCGGTCAGGTCATGTTTGTAATTCAAATGGATAAATAGTGTTGTGTTCATCTGTTCTTCTTACCTTTCAATTGTTACACAGAACGTTAGCTGGTGTTATGATCATAATTTTCCTGGCATTTATTTGATATAAGATCTGAAAATTTAACATAAAATAAGCCCCAGCAATCTGCCATCTTCTTTTGACCTGCTGCTATAGAACCAAATTTCTTCAGAGCTGATTGTCTGGGGTGCTGGATCATTACCCTTAAACTACTAATACTTTTTTTGTTTTCTTGTTTCACTGCAGAGAAATATTAGTAAGCATATATGTATAACTTCAAATTTATTTGTTAGAATTCAGTCCTTCGACTTGAATGTGTGTAGCTGGTCTGCTACTCAGGGTTTGAGTCCACATATAGATGTAACCGTGCAGATGTAAAGTTATTTGCTTGAACTGTCCTTTTTACTGGCATTCAATTTATGTAACAGGTCTGCTATGCAGAGCTCTGCTGTGGTACAACCTGTAGCTGTGGCGAATCCATTTGGGATACTTCCATCAATGCCACAAATGTCACTTGGCAATGCCGGATCATCACCATCAATTCAATATGGAATTTCTAGCTTGCCTGTAAATATATTTTCTGTTTATTTCTATAGTTGATCACTGTATGGGTGCTATACTGGATATGATATTGATGTTATCTTCTACAGGTTGTTCACAAGCCATCCCCAGTTCGAATATCATCCCTATTGACCACACGGCATTTGTCCCAGAGGCGGATTAGGCTTCCTGCAAGAAAATATCATCCTGAGAATGATGGTACAAAGGTGAGAGATAACATACTTTCGCTCCAGCTACTGCATTTTATTTAATGTTTTGGAGGTGGAAGCATATTTTATTCTCTGGTGATCAAACTTTCCATGTAGGTGCCATTTTTCCATGATGATGATGATGACGAAGCACCAAGAACTCCAAAAGCTGATGCACTTTTCATTCCCCGGGATAATCCAAGAGCTTTAATCATTCGCCCAAAGGACCAGTGGCCCCTGAGAGGAAAATCTTCACTGAAGGCTGCATCAATGCGTGAAAATGGTACGTGCCTATTTTACAGTTTAGTATGGTGGATTCTGATTGTACCATCCTTTCTGTGGTTTAGACCACGCCACTAGCAAAATCCGAGGCAGGATGTTTCTTCTCCTTGTATCTCTACCCCTTTTGACATATTTCGTTGAGCAAAATGGTTACTGAGCTTCTATGCCTGCTCTTGGAGGTCAATGTTTGAGATATCCACTGGTTTGTAGTTGTTGGCCGGATGACATAACCCTTTGGATGCTTATATGGAACCATTGGCATAATGCTTATGAATGATCCATGAAGACACGAATGAGGCATCGTGTCTTGATAGATTTAGGCTGAGTTATTACTTTTGTGCAATATCATATTTGAATCAATTTGGGCTGCTTTTTGACCATCTTGGATGAACTCATTTGTTAAGTTAGTAGTGGCGTGTAGAGACACTTTGGTTTGTCATATAAACATTGCCTATATTTGATACTTTGGGGTCTCATGATAGTATTTCTGTAAGGCTCTATTTGGACTAGGAAAATTGTATGACAAGAGAATTGAGAGGAAAAAATAAAAAGGAAAGAAAAGGATAAGAGAACACCTTCCTGATGGTTGGAGGTAGGTAAACGTAACATAGAAAAGAAAAGCATCAATTAAGACTTTAGATGGAGAGAGAATATTATGAATAAGTTTGGGATAATTGGATGAAGCATACGATAGAGTGGGAAAGCAGGTGACGGGTATGGGGCAGAGACTTAGCCTCTTGGCATTTTACTCAAACTTCTCATATGTTTGGCTCTGTATGGCACATGGAATTGGAATTGGACTGTGGAGTTGCAATTTCAATTCCAATTCTAATCGAATTGGAATTTTGATGGAATTGAAATTTTATTATTTGGTTCATAAAGAATTGTAGGTTGGAATTATAATTACATAATGATTCGAATCATCAAGGATTTTCGGTCAATTGAGTTGGAGTATTTCGAGTTTTAAATCAACTATGATCGGATTTTGGTCGGAGCAGTTCACATTGCGTTCAAGTTATTATGGTTAGAACAATTCACTTGGAGTTCGAGTTATTCGAGTTTCGAGTGAAACCGGGCCGAGTATCATGTCGGATCATTTAGTGTTCTAGTTATCTCGAATTTTTTGTTAATCGGGTTAGGTCTTTTCGGAATTTAGGTTAGTTACGATTAGGTTTGAGTTCATTTAGGTCATTTTAAGCTCGAGTCATCTTATTTTTGGGCAAATGAATTGTATTATTTCAAATTTCGCATCATCTTAACCTGCATTCGAGATGGGTTGGTTCATTTTGGGTATAGGTCGTATTAAGTTTTGAGTCAATTTGGTTAGGTCATTTCCACTTAGTCTTAGATTGTTTACACCACATTCAAGTTGAGTAGTTTCATTTTCTGGATTTGAGTCATGTTGAGTTTCGGGTCAATTGAGTTGCTTACTTCGGGCTTTAAGCTAAGGTGGTTTTGGTCATTTCAAGTTCAAGTCATTCGAGTTGGGTGATTTCGAGGCTTATGTCAAATTTTAGGATGTGTCTAAGTCTTTAGATTTTGAGTCATCTTGGATTTGGGTTAATCGAGTGGGGTCATTTTGGGTTTTAAGTTAATGTAGTTAATATGGAATTGCAATTCCTTACCCCTCCCCAGGGAATTGGAAAGCAAGATTTTCAATTCAAATCCAATTCCATGAAATTAGGTAGTGGAATTGTAATTGCAATTCCAGCAGGTGAACCAAACAACAAAATTGGAATTGTGGGCCCCAATTCCAGCCTCAGCCCTAATTTCAGGCTCCAATTTCATGCTCCAAATGTAGCCTTAGAGGAAAGTTGAATTCCCAAAACAATCTATGCCTCTTTTTTATATTATTTCTGATCCAAGCATAGAATATTTCCTTGCATATTTTTTTTCCCTCAATATTGTCTGGTTGAAATAATGCTGGAGGCATAATACCCATTAGGCTCTATGTGACACATGGAATTAGAATTGGTTCGTGGAATCCAATTCCGGTGAAATTGGAATTCTAATGGAATTGAAATTCCATTGTTTGGTTTATAAAAGGAATTGGATGTCAGAATTATAATTATTTAATGATTCGAGCCGTCACGGGGTTTCGATCAATCGAGTTGGAGTATTTCGAGTTTTAAATAAGCTATGGTCAGATTTTGGTCCGAGTGGTTCACATTGCGTTCGAGTTATTATCGTTAGAGAGATTCACTTTGAGTTTGAGTTATTCGAGTTTTGAGTCTGGTTAAGTATCGCATCGGATCATTTGATGTTCTAGTTATCTTGGATTTTCAGTTAATTGGGATAGGTCTTTTCGGGATTCAAGCTAGAACTGATCGGGTTTCATTTGATTTAAGTCATTTTCGAGGCATTGTAGTTTTGAGACAAATAGGTTATATCATTTCAATATCGAGTCATCTTAGGTTGAGGTTGAGATGGGTCAAGTCATTTTAGGTTTTCTTCAATTTGGTCGAGTCATTTCCACTTCGGGTCAACTTGTTTACATTACATTCAAGTCGAGTTGTTTAATTTTTCGAATTTGAGTCATCTCGAGTTTCGAGTTAATCGGGTTGTGCCACTTCAGACGTTTCAAGTTCAAGTCATTCGAGTCGGGTGATTTTGAGGTCCGGGTCAAATTTTAAGTTGTGTCTAAGTCTTTCAATTTTGAGTCATCTTAGGTTAGGGATAATCAAGTGGGGTCATTTTGGTTTTTAGGTCAATGTAGTTATATGGAATTGCATTTTCTTACCTCTACCCCAATGAATTGGGAAGTATGATTTTCAGCTAAAATCCATTTCCATGGAATTGGGCTGTGCGATTATAATTTCAATTCCAGCAGGTGAACCAAACAACAAAATTGGAATTCTGGGCCCCAATTCCAGTCTTAACCCAATTTCATGCTCTAAACATGACCTTACTGTAAAAGGATATAATGTATTCACAATTCAATGGCTCAATGGACTTGCTCTCTCTTCTTTGACTTGTCCCTATGGTCATGATACCGGATAAAATACCATTATAGGGTATTATGTTTGAGAAAAGGAACAAGATGGGCATAGCGTACACTACATAAAGAAAATGGCAATATGTCATTGAAAAAAGAATGTGGAAGGCGTTAACTTTATCTTTGGTTGCCACATCATCTAGCACGTCAGCTGTGATGAAGTTCTTTCTAGAACATGTATCCCTTGTTCTTTTCTAGAAACTTATTGCCCTTGTTGTGTATATGGTAAGCATTATGGGCCTATTTGGTAACAGAGAAATTTTCCAGTTTTTAAGGAAAATTTTCCTAGAAAACTGGAAAATGTGTTATGCAGTCTAGTTTTCTAATTGGAGAAGTTCAAAAATAGTTTTTCAGTTTTTTCTGTTCTTTCACAAATTTGGTTTCCAAATTTTCTTCATAAAATAGGAACCTCGTTTTCCAACTTTTCCCCCACCCCTTTTCACATTTTCACACTACTCGCCCCTTTTATAATATTTTTTCTATATACATTAATCTCTTTTTACGTAAATGATTTTGGATTACTTAAGTCTAGATTTCCAATTTCTAAAGCGATAAATAATTTTCAAGGCAGAGGACAAATAAGAGGATTATGCGAGTTATTTAATTATAGACACTCATCTTTGCAAAATGTGATAAAGCAGGCCTTAGGGTACTTAAGGTTAGGTTCCTTTTTTAAAAGCGATACCGAACTATCCACTAAGGTAGGGTTGTAAACGAACCAAACTTTTAATGACCTACTTGTGTTCGATCGATTAGAGCTCGTTTGTGTTCATTATGGGGGCTCGATAGCTTATCGAGCTGAGTTCGAGTAGGCTCGATAAGCTTAACTAGCTGAGTTTGAATAGGGGGCACTCAGTTCGTTAATACTCGCGAACAATTTGATAAGAGCTCGTTAAGAGCTCATTAAAAGCTCGTTAATAGTTGATATTGGTTCGAAAGTGGTTCGATAATGGCTCGATAGTAACTTGAAAAGCGTTGGTCGCGAGCTCGACTCGATAGCAAGCTCCGCTCAGTTTTAAGCTTGATTGGGCTCGATAATGAGCTCGACACTACTCGATAAGAAGCTCAACTCGACCCGATAAAAAGCCTAATTAGCTGAGTTGAGCCAAGTGTCGAACATACTAAAATCTTATCGAATCATGCACAATTAAGGGTTGGAATAGCTCGATAAGAGCTCGGCTCGAACTTGAGCTCGATAACGTAGAGGTATAAACGAGAGGAGCTGACCCAAGAGCCCCTTGTTAGAACTTGAGCTCGATAAGCCTTATCAAGCTCAAGTTCTAACAAGGGGCTCTTGGGTCAGCTCCTCTCGTTTATACCTCTACGTTAAGGTGAAAAAAGTTGATTCGTATATAGTGTTATACATTATTTATATATCATTCTCAATTTTCAGAAATTGGAAAACGTGGATCACTTAAAACGCATTTTCCAATTTTCTATGTTGCAAAACTGGAAATGAAAAACTGGAGATGAAAAAGAAAAATTGGAGATGAAAAGGAAAATTGGAAATGGAAAAGAAAAACAGTTTGCTGTTACCAAACAGGCCCTATATTTTCTTGTTTTCCCCTCAAACGTAGTGGTCTTTTAAGTTATTTTTATCCTCAAATGTACCTCTGGAATAGTTTAAATTCATTTGGGTTTTGGTGGTGTTCTTCCATTCTAAGGCATATAGGGCTTCTCTTGATTCGAATCACTTGAAACTGTGAGATTATGCAATGCACTAACGAATAAATGAAAGAGATTGAATTAGGAAGAATTGATTCTGTAGGGTGCTCTTCAATTACTAGATCTTAGTCGGTGTTATTGCTCCCTTATGGAGACCGTGGTTAAATCTCAAAATGAACTTCTCATCACGAGTATCTGACAGTCTCTGATGCTAGAATGCTAGTCATGTGCATAGAGCTGCTTCTTTTTCAGTATCATTGAGTAATTAAGGAACTAGTTCCTTCCTATACTAGGTTGCTGGATTGTTTCCCGCTCTTCTACGCAACCCTTTATCATTTTAAGGCCTTAGTACGGATTGTTCAAACTTGTATTTTCATCATATTATCTCTCTGAGTGGAGTGCATCTCTATCACATTGGTGGTAGAGCCTTATGGTCCACCTGTCGCTGCAGTTGCCTGTCCCAACTTAATTCTCTCTTATCTGCGTGCAAATAATCCATCTCTGAGCCTGTATCGTCCTTGGAATTTGTTTCAACTTGTTCTGGAATGATCTCGGCCAGCATTGCCGTTAATAGCTTCATGTATCCATCTTGTTTATTTGTACAAAGCTCTTAATCCAATTCATTGCTTGATTAATACAAATGAATTCCACCATGGGATTATAGAGCAGTTGATTTATAGTTTGGATACCAAGTTCAAAATTCCACGGCTGAAGGAGCTGCAGAATCTGTGGAGAGTTTATGGGCCCATTCAGTATGGCTTTCCTAAAATTCTTAAGAGATCTTTCGGATTTATTTGTCTAATTTTCAAAATATAACAACTTTCTGTACAAAAATCACATTGATGGGCTTTTTGTATGACTGGAATTTTGGAAAGCCCTTGATACGTCCCTTTATTTAAAGCGGTATTCCCTCATTTTAGGGGTCAATTTTAACCAAAGGGAGAGAATATTGATGAATTACTTAAGAGTTAATTTGGAGAAGGATGGCATTTGGGAAAGATTAGATCACAAGTCTTAAGTGATTGTGAATAGTTCTTAGAGCTTGTAGAATATTGCTTTTAGAGCTGCCGAGTCTAGTTCATTTTGCCCACGGGATAATTTGCATGCAATATGCTAACTTCGTGTTTTGGCGCGTCATTATAAGCGCGATAGGTCTAGCTTGTCTTTTAAGTAAAGCACCATCTTCACTATAATCAGGCTTGATTCCCACCTCCAGTACATAAGATTGGGACTGCAAATCCCCTACTTCTAGCTTGTTATATATTTGAACACTATAAATATTTCACTCTCTTTTGGTGCTATTCCTGGCTCTTTACAGCTGTTTTCATTATAATCTTACCTTTTCATGAAAACCCCAAAAGGGGGTTTCTCGTTTTTGTAGCCTGAACTTTTCACATGCAATGTCTTTTAAATGCTTGACAGGTGTGATCAATACAGTACTTTGCGGCCTGTCTTGCCAGTAAAATCTTCCCATCAATTTTAAATGTATTCTTCGACTGTGTAGTCTGCTTGAAGAAACCCATCGCGTTTTACCAGCCCTTTTTAGAAGTGAATCAAGGATGATATTTTTTAAGGATAATTTATGGTATGCAGGTGTGACTAAATACTTCTAGGTTATCTTCATATATTAAGGTTAACAACCTGAATGGACCAACTCCTTCGACTTAGGTTTTCTGGTGTTTTTTGATGATCAAATTTACATCTTGTTCTTTATTTGCCACAAGGATTTCTCATCTGCATGTAGCTTTTTGTCCGTCACTTGTTGCTAAATTCGCTATGACTAATGATGCCTTTTCATTTTAAGTGGCCAGACTGCTTTTTTATGAGTTTGTGTAAATGTTTGTTGTGAGATTGAGGGAGACAATGCCCATCATTTTGTAGGTAATGCACCACAAAAGGAGAACGAGCATTCCTTGAATGGCTCCATGGCCACGATAAATGATAGTAAGTTTCTCTCTTGCTCAATGTAGTTTGGGAGGAGTTTTGTGGGAATAAATTGGGATTCATTAAACTTGGATAAAATAGGTGGAATTTATGTTCTTTCTCTTTTGGTTAGAATTTTCTTTCAGTTTAATAGTTTACGGAACGGTGAGGTCATATGTGGCTCTGTCATGTGGATAGGTGGCAGTTTTTTGAAATATAATTACCCGTGAAGATTTAATTTGTTCAAGTTGTTTTTTAGGTTATATATGTCATTTTGAGGTGTAATTTTGACGCTCTTCACTCTGTAGAGAACACTTACATGTACCAATATGTGTATGCAATATACCGCGCTCTAGAGAAGCAGGAGTCTCACATGTTAACACCTTGCCTTGAGAAAAATGTACAATTACATTAATTGGATCATGTCAGTACTTTAAAGCTAACAAAAAGAACTTGGACAAGCGTGGTATTAGAATAGGTGACATCCTAATGTACCTCATTCAATGGGGTATGGATTTAGTGCATTTGTCAAAGATAAATGTTCCATACATTTTGTCATATCAAATCCATGCATTCTTCATATTTGTTTTGAAATCTTAATTTTGTGCATTCTTCATATTTGTAATATTTCAGTTGCATGTTTTAAGTTTGTTTTTGTATTACTCATATTACTGCATAATTAAGCTTATTAATCATATTTTAGCAGAAATATATTATATTCCCTCTTCCATCATTTTATTTTCTTCATTTCATGCATCCCTTCTTCATATTGTCTTCCAATTATTTGTCGTATCCGTACTCCCTTGCTTTAGTTATGTCCTTGCTACAGTCAGCCCATCGGTCCTATGTATATATAAATGGTTCGAAAGTTACTTTGCATGACAAAATACATGGTGGATTTGTTAAAGCAGATGCACTGGATCTCTGGCCCTTGCAATTTTTATACGTAAAAGTAGTAAATCTTTTGGTGGGCTAACCATATCTTCCCCCCCCCCCCCCCCCCCCCCCCGCCTTTTCTTTTTTTCTTTAATTTTATGAATCTGGTTTTTTGTCCAGTTGCTTCCAGAGAAGATGGACCATCAATAAGGGTAACAGACAATGGTGTCGATGATAACACGGTTAACCAGAAAGGAGATTCGTACATTACACTTTCAGGTCACAGAGCCGGTGAGGCCGCGATTGTATATGAACACGGCGCTGATATTGAATCAATGATGCCAAAGCTTAGGCACTCTGACTACTACACAGAGCCCCGAATCCAAGAACTGGCAGCCAAGGAAAGGACGGAACCGGGTTTCTGCAAACACGTCATCAACTTTGTTGTCGGTCGTCAGGGATATGGAAGCATCAGATTCCTCGGGGAAACCGATGTACGAAGGCTTGATCTCGAGTCTATTATCCAGTTTAACAACCGAGAGGTGATCGTGTACATGGACGACACGAAGAAACCCCCTGTTGGGCAAGGTCTTAACAAGCCTGCTGAGGTTACACTTCTTAATATTAAGTGTTACGATAAAAAGAATGGAGGCCAGTACACTGAAGGACCGAAAATCGAAAAATACAAGGAGATGCTTAAGAAAAAGGCTGAGGACCAAGGTGCTGAGTTTGTGTCTTATGATCCTGTAAAAGGGGAGTGGAAATTCAGGGTCAGTCACTTTAGCAAGTACACGTCTGGTGATGATGATTTCTGATATGACTCTCCGCCTGACGATGGGTGTTCTTTTGTATTTTGCTTTTATAGCCGTACAGTTTGTGCCCTTTCATGTACGGAGTTATTGTCAAAGTAATAAATGGTATTGGACAATGGTGTGCAACAACCTAGTGCCTCGTAGAGGCTTCCTCCACGGCAAGGGACAATGATATGCCTTGGAGTGAATTATTGGCCACCAAATTGCCCTAGCAACAATACTTTTGCTCTGACAATATTATTACCGTGTATGTATCAGGTGCTTTTAAGTATATATAGTGGTTTTCACTGTTTGATTTTTGTTGGAAGTGTATGATTTATGTGGCTAACCATTTTATTGTGTACTCCAGAGATTTTTGGTGTAACCCACAGGGTGGGATTTAGGGCCTGCTAGGCATTATGTGATAAAACCCTTTTTCTGGAAGCTTTTTTAATTGAAGCACTTTTATGGAAAGTATTGTTTCAAAGAAGTTTGTATTTGGCCCAACTAATTGGTAATCGTTTATCATATTATCGTGAGTGTTTATTTAGTGTTCAAGAAAAATGCTTCTTTTTTTTTTTTTGTCAAATTGCCAGGAAAGGCAATGGTTTTGTGTTTGATATTCTTTGGAAAATCATACAAAATAATATAATAATCAAAAATTCGCAGCATAATCACCCCAATATCAGAAAGTTACACAAACTATACCAAACTGCAAAAGTCAAAGCAAAATTAGAGGTGGCCAACAGGCCGGGTCGGCCCGAAAACCGGCCTGACCCGGCCCGAACCCGGTATACACCGGGCTGGGCTCGGCCTGTGGCCCGGGCCAAGCCCAAGCCCGGCCCGTTAGCTGTTGCTCCAACGGCTCTAAGAGCCGTTGGAGGGGGAGATAGCCGTTGCTCCCCCTCCTAATTAAAAAAAGATGTATTTTTAAATATTAGGCTCTAACTGTGTTGTATTTGTACTTGTCATGTTATTTATTTACCATTATTTATTATTATTTATTGTATATTTTATTTTATTACATATATTGAGCATTATTAGTATTTGGGATAAAATGTATTTGTATCTCATATTATTTATCAATAAATTATAATAATTTTAGTACAAAACGACTTTGTATTATTTAAATTTTGCATTTTTTTTTAAAGTTGAGGAAAAACTGGCCAACCCGGGCCCGCCCGGCCCGGCACGGCCTGCACTGTAGCAGGCCCGGGCTGGGTCAGGCCCTGGAGCCCTCCAGGCCCGGCCCGTGACCACCTCTAAGCAAAATCATACAAATTAAACGGAAAAATTCCACCGAAATGGGAAAAATTCGAAAGGAGGGGGTGGCTGATGACCATCACTGGCCCGACACAACCCTCGGAACCACCCTCTACTGCCCAATTCTGGCCCTGGAAAAATTTTAACAGTTGTGGCAACAATTGCTAGGGTGAAATAAATGTGTGCTGCGGCCGAACTTGTTAGGGATCACTTACAATGGAAGAGAGAGTGAGGGAATAGAAGGTTAAAGGGGGAGAATTTAAGCATAGTTTTGTTGGAGTTGAGAGAAGAGGAGGGAGAGGGAGAAGAAGAGGAATTAGGGGGAGAAGTGAACT
The DNA here is from genome assembly GCA_018398585.1 of Simmondsia chinensis. Classification (NCBI taxonomy): domain Eukaryota; kingdom Viridiplantae; phylum Streptophyta; class Magnoliopsida; order Caryophyllales; family Simmondsiaceae; genus Simmondsia; species Simmondsia chinensis. The sequence goes on along the minus strand of JAGTTD010000013.1, from coordinate 17,185,664 downwards.
TCAGAGAAAGCTCAAGTAGTTTTCTGTTAATTGACAAAAGAATGTGTCATGATCTTGGTATATTGGATATACTGGATTAAGTAGTAACAATTCGTTGTTAGCAATCAAGTAGTATAAGTCATTAGTATTAGTCAAATTAGCAATTCCTTTAATTGTATTAGCCTTATTAGCTCGTATGTTGTAGAAGGAATGTTGGTTAAGAATTAGTTAATGTCGGTTAGGTAGTTTAGTGTCATGTTCTTGTATTGTCTAGGTGAAGTGTATAGTTAGATATTTTCTCCTCTTAGCCAACTTAAGCTTTGGTTTAGTATAAATAGGTTGGATTCTTTATTGTAATGACTCATTGAATGAATTGATAAAAATCTTTTTCTCTCATCTCAAATTCTCTCTCTATTTCTCATCTCTTCTCTTTTTCTCAACTCAAATTCTTTCTATCTCCTAGATTATGACTCAAGATTGATCTTGAATCGTAACAGAATGAGTACAACTTAAAGCTTCCGAAGTTTATATAGGCTCTTATAAGGATTAAACTAAAAAAATGAAAAAGAGAGAAATAACAGAACCGGGAAAAAGGTGCGCAACTACATAATGGCTACCAATCACTTTTCTTGCCAATTTTTGAATTGAACAGTTAAAGAAATATCTAAATGGTTTTGGACCTTTTGGTGCCACTGAAGGGAAATCATGACATTACTTCAACACCCTCGTCTCAAGGATTGAAGGTTGGGTGTTGAATTTTGATGAAGGGATAATTCTCTCACGTGGCTTCTTTTTTGCTCAAATTAGCCCATTGCACAAGGACTTGAATCATAGTAGTGTTATTCCCCTTAACTAATCTTTTATCTAGAATGGCTAGTAGTTTAGTGAACACAGGGCCTTCAAAATTCATATTTGGAGTCTAGGTGGGATGGCTGTAAGTCTGATCTAACGCTCTTCCTTAGCAAAGAAACGTGGACAGCAGGATGTATAGAGTAGTGAGGAAGGAGCCCGAGGTGACATGCAGCTGGTCCAACTCCTTATAACACCTTGTAAGGACCATAATTAGATTTGTGGATAAACAATAAGTGTGAGAAATTAAAAGTAAAGGGAAGAAGAGCAGAATGCACAACGATTTATATAGTGGTTCACTTCCAATTTGGAAGTTAGTCCACTCTCCAAGTGATTATTAAGCTTGATAATCCTTATGAAATTTAGGGTCAGATTTTAACCTTTTACAATTGATCTTTTTGTACACAGGTTTAAGACCCAAACTGTTACAATTAGTCCTTTTATAATATAGGTTTAGGATCCAACCTCTAGAAGGAAACAGTTTAAGAAATGAAATTCCCACTCTTTAAAGAGTGATTTGACAATCAATCAAAGTTAGCAAAAGTTAAAGATATGTCAATTAAGCCTAATATCCTCAATAATAAAGAAAAGTAGTGATGCTCAAAAAAACTTCAAGAGAACAAGAGATTAAAACTTTAAAGCGTGAGTAGAGCACAAGAAACTTAAATCAATGAAAGTTTAGTGAATTGGATGATTTTACCAAAGCATTCAAACTCTATTTATAAGTAAATCGGACCCAAGAAGCCGTTGGAGAGCTTTTGAAAAAATAGGAAAGAAATCGGATTTAAAAAGTATTCATTTGGACTTGTTGCATGGTTGTTTATCAACACACAACAACCCAGTTTTCCTCCTATTTGTCTATGTGTCTACACATGCTTCTTATGTGTTGACACTCAATATGCCAGGGTGTTTTTAAACCTTTTTGATCGCTTGGTTGATTTGTTACTATTTATAACCCTTTTTTTGGATAAATAATTTTTTAATCAATCCAAAATATCACTAATACAAATTTCTTGATCTCTTTATTTTAGGCATGCCTCTAATGATGCCAATTTATTGAATATTTTTATTGAAAATTTGTATCGCCTCAAAGTAGAGTGCTTTTTAAATAAGATTTGGAAATCAAATTTCAAAATCTTTTAAAAATATTTTTGTTAAAGTATCACAAATTAATATTGAGATATATAACTCAATCTATAAATATGATCCTAAGTCTTAAAAAATAGAAAAAAAAAAAAAAAAAAAATTTCTTGTGGCGCATAGAATTGGATCTTGTTCTCTTTATTTTGGATAAATTCACTTCAACTTTAATTAATTTTCTCTTGATCTATTGTCTTCAAATGCTTCGTATCCACATTATCATTCTTGAGTTTTCTTGTTAGAATGTGCCCCACCGTGCAAAAGACCAAGCGTGTTGCACATGATATCCAATTACTTCTTAAAGCCATTTATGACCAAGTACAATGGTTGAAAAGTATAGTTGATAGTGCAAAAATCATCCAATCATATATGTATAGACATACAATTGTCCCTGCATTGATGAGAAAAACTAAAAAGGGTAGGGAGTTAAAGAAGCCATGTGCCACAAGGTTTGCTTCATATTATCGTCTATTTCAATTGTTGTTAGATGTTGAATATGAGCTAAGGTTGTTCATCGCTTCTATTAAACGGAGGGATTTATCTTATATAAAGTCACAAGATTCTAAAATTGTGGCTAATCATGTACAAAATTCAGATTTTTGGTTTACTGGCAAAGAGGTCATACACCTTATGCAGCCTATAGTTCGAGTTCTCTGTTTGGTTGATAGTGATTGTTCCACGATGAGATATTTATATTTGTTAAGCTCTGAGAACAATACAACGCAGCGAAAATACAATAAATTTTATACCAAAAATTCAGTATAAATCAGCAAAAAATTACAGGAAAATTCGCAGCTATAAAACAGTGAAATTGCTGGAAAATATTGCAGAAAAAATACTGTAAAATTTCTGGAAACTACTGTAAATTGCTGGAAAAATAAAACTGTAAAAACAGTGAATTGTTTCAATAAATTTCAGTAAAACGCTGCTGTAAATTGAGTAAAATGCTGTTGTAAAATGCAGTGAATTACAGTAGTCGAATTCAGTGAGATTGCAGCGAAATAATATCTAAACACAGCAATTAAATAACACCGAAAAAGAGAAAGTAGATTAGAATACCAAAGATACCATGCCCTGGGAAATACCATTGTCCTAAAAAACGATTTCGCCGCTGTTTCGGCGCAAAAAGTTGTATTGGCGGCCATCCTTCAGGATTAATACGATTCGACTATTAACGTGCATTCGTTAATGGCCGAGTATGAGAGCCCGAGAACTTTGCGCAAGTTATTTTGAGAGAGGGAGAGATGACCGAGGGGTAAAGGATGTGTGAGAGTTGAGTTATGGTAACATATCCAACAGGATGCTGAGGTATCATATATATAAAGAAACCAAGAAAAGTACAATTACAAGAAAGCCATTGGGCTAATAATAATATAAATAACTCTATTATCCTAATACGCCCCCTCAATCTGTACTCAGGGGACCAACGTGCAGATTGACTTTGTGGTAGTGGAAGCAAGCAGTAGCCAACCCTTTTGTAAGAATATCAGCAACCTGCTTGGTAGTAGGAGTAAATCGAACCTGGATGTCACCATTGACAACCTTTTCACGAACATAGTGAAAATCGACATCAACATGTTTGCTACGATCATTAGAGATAGGATTTGCAGCAAGGTAAGTAGCAAACACGTTATCACAGTAAATAAGAATCGGACCAGTGTACCGCAAACCCAAGTCACGCATCAAGTATCGGATCCAGTCACACTCTGCTACGATTTTGGCAACGGCACAATACTCAGACTCAGTGGTAGACTTCGCAACTGTGGGCTGCTTTTTAGCGCGCCAGGAGATGAGATTAGGACCAAGGAAAAGAGAGAAACCTGTAGCAGAGCGTCGTGTATCAGGACAACCACCCCAATCAGCATCAGCATAAGCAGTCACTGATGTGTAAGACCCAGTTGTAATGGTGAGACCGTGATCAGAAGTGAGCTTGAGGTATCACAGGATGCGCTTCACCATTTGCCAATGAGACGTCGTGGGAGCATGCAAGAACTGAGACACACAGTTAACCGCAAAGCATATGTCGGGACGGGTCATGGTTAAGTACTGGAGTGCACCCACTACATTACGGAACTCAGTGGGATCGGCTAGGAGGTCCCCATTGGTCGAAGAAGGTTGTACTTGGGCTGGTATCGGTGTTTGTATAGGTTTGGCCTCATGCATGTCATGCTTGCGAAGAAGGTCCAGGGTATATTTGTGCTGAGAGAGGAAAAGGCCATGGTGAGATCGTTTGGCCTCAATACCGAGGAAATAGTGGAGTGGACCGAGGGCTTTCATAGCGAACTGAGTGGAAGGGGGGCGGTTAGTTGACTGAGAAGCTCAGGGTTCGAGCCTGTGAGGATAATATCATCAACATAGAGCAAAAGGCACACAATGCTGGTAGGGGAGCGATGAATAAGTAGGGAGGGATCTGCCTTACTACAGTAGAACCCAAAACTGAAGAGGAACGTGGTAAATCTGTGAAACCAGGCTCGAGGAGCCTGTTTTAAGCTGTACAAGGCTTTGCATAGTCGGCATACATGCGTAGGGAACGTAGGGTTGATGAACCCAGGTGGCTGACGCATGTACACTTCCTCATTCAAAAAACCATGTAAAAACGCGTTTTCCACATCAAGTTGGCGAATGGGCCAGGATTTTGTAACAGCCAGGGCCAGTATGAACCTGATAGTCATAGGTTTTACAACAGGGCTAAACGTTTCTGTGAAATCAATGCCTTCATGCTGAAGAAAGCCCTAGGCAACAAGGCTAGCCTTGAAGCGATCGACTGAACCATTAGGTTTATACTTTACCCTATATTTTCAAGTGCTTCCAACAACATTTTGAGAAGGAGAGAGAGGTACGAGATCCTAAGTGTAATTTTGAATAAGAGCATTAAATTCCTCAGCCATGGCTTCCTGCCACTGAGACTTTTTCACAGCCTGAGAAAAAGAAGTGGGTTCCTGAATCACAACAACGGAGCCGAGGGAAAGGATGTGCTTAGACTTGCGAATTCCGTCCTTAAGACGCGTACTCATGGGGTGGCCACGCTGGACAGAAGAGGAATCCTCCGGGACCGTAGGCATGGCAACACCTGAGACAGAACAAGGGAGAGGCTGAGAGGTAGGGGTGGGACTGGCTAGAGGCGTGGATGAAGAGCCACCCGAGATGCCCCCTGGAGCCGAAGGGCCTGCACCACAAGAGTGAGGCGAAGGAGTCCCACGAGTACCTGCGTCGGCATTGGCCGGAGCAGGAACCGGGGCTGGTGCAGCCGGCTGGACCGAAGGCATGGTGCCTGTAGACATTGCACCGGGGAGAAGGGGAAGGGGAAGAGGAACCTCAACAAGTTCACTAGACGGGGGCGCCGTGCAACTAGACACTAACGTGTGGTATAGGAAAATATTTTCAACAAAATGCACATGACAACTAATATGAACACGACCAGTAGTGGGGTCCAAATAGCGGTAACCTTTGTACCGACCTGCATATCAGACGAAAACACAAGGGAAGGTACGCGGAACTAATTTATGAGCGGTACGGGATGTGATGTTGGTAAAACAAGCACACCCAAAGATCGAAAAAAGGTTATAATCAGGAGCCCGATGAAAAAGCTTTTCAAAGGGAGACAAGTTACGCATTGAAGGAGTCGGTAGCCGATTAATAATATAACAGGCAGTGCAGGCGACTTCTGCCCAAAATTCATAAGGAAGTTGGGCTTGAAGGAGAAGGGTCCGTACCATTTCACTTAAATGTTGATGCTTACGTTCCGCCACTCCATTTTGTTGTGCAGTATTAGGACATGAAAGACGAAAGTGAATACCGTGAGTGCGACAAAGGGCCGCCATTTGCCTGTTGTCAAACTCATGACCTCCATCACTTTGAAAACACTTAATTTTAGTGGAAAACTGATTTTCATCAAAAATCTTAAAGTTGGAGAAGATGGAGTACACTTCCTCTTTCCGTTGCATCGGATAAAGCTAAGAGAAGCAAGAATAGTCATCAATAAAAATCACATAATAACGTAAAGCCAAAGTTGATTGAACCGGAGATTGCCAAACATCAAAATGAATTAACTGTAAAGGAGCAGTCGTTGTATGTAAAACACGAGTAAATGGTAAACGACGAGACTTACCTAGACAATAAGCCTGACAATGGGAAATAGAACTAGAACTAGAACGTAGTAAACAACGTGAACGTAAAACATCCAAAACTGAGTGACCTAAATGTCCTAGGCGCCGATGCCGCAGATCTGGGGGTGCGGTTTGGGCAACAAGTCCTATGAAGTGCGGAGAAAAGCCATATAGAGGACCGCTACTGCGCATCTTGAGTAGGGGTATCCCTGTAACCTTGTCCTTAACACAAAAGGAGGAAGAGTCAAACTCAACACAGCAGTTCTTGTCAAGACACAGTTGTTTAACTGATAAAAGATTATAAGTGAGACCAGGCACTAGAAGGATGTTAGATAGTTTTAAATCATGCTTGGGAGCTCGTAATTTAGAGGAGCCAGTATGGGTAACAGGTAACAAGGATCCAGTACCAACTTGAATAGATTTAAAACCAATGTACGGCGAAATATTTTGTAAAATACCTGGGTTAGAGGTCATATGATTAGACGCTTCAGAGTTAGGGTACCATGTAGTATAAGCAGAGTCCGCAACCGACAAGGCAGAGAGGGAGTGGGAGAGATTGGTTTGAACAAAGCGGTGGAGGCAAAGAGAAGTAGCATGGCCAACCTGATGACAAATCTGACAAACAACGGGACCAGAACCGAGTATACATTCTTGCGGTGGACGAGGAGCATAGCTGGTATTGTTGAACCAAGATTGCGGTGGAGTGGGTGCGGCTCCAGAGTTGATCGTGCCTGTCCCAGGGGTTGGCGATTGGAGTTGCGCCCACGAGCCTTACGCCCACGACCACCATGACCACGGCCATGACCCGACGAGTCGGATGGCGCAGCTGACGCGGCAAGGGCATGCGTATGATCGAAGGAAGACCGTGACTAAATCCGGGAGGTGGCAGCTTCTTCATCCAGTAGTGCAGTTTTAAGACGCTCAAAGGGAAGATCCCGAGAGGACTAACAAGTGAATGTACCGAAGGCCGCATATTCCGGTGGAAGACCAAAGAGGGCATAGTGCATTAATTCACGATCCGAGATAGGAGAATCTATGGCAGCAAGGTTATCGGCAATGGTCTTAAGCTCGGTTAGGTATGCAGTCATGGTTTTATTATCTTTGCAGAGACTGACAAGTTGGGAGCGGAGGTCAAATTCTTTGGCTAGAGAGTGGTCACGGAATCTTTTAGCTAGGGAATTCCACATGGTCTTGGAGGTTGGGTGATGGATAACATCATTGAGGACTGGGCGAGCAAGAGAGGCTGAGAGACAGGCCCTAATACTCTGATCAATGCAAACCCAAGTTTGATGATCAGGGTTAGAGATAAAGGCACCAGTGGGGATTTGAATTTGAGGAGGAGGGCAAGGTAACGAGCCATCAAGAAAGCCCATTAAGCGATGGGCACGAAGGAGCATGGAGACTTGTTCATGCCAGACGTGATAATCTATTGGGGTATCAAGTTTAACAGTAACCAGGCTTGTGAAAGACGATGTAGGGAGGGGAGCCGAAGGGAGGGCCAGTTGGTGATACCCAGAGAAGGGCATGGCTAGGGAACCGGGAGGGAGAGGAGATGGGCCAGAAATCGAGGATGCATGATCAATACTTGGAGGCATAAAAAATAAACTTTGAGAGCTATAATTGGGAAGGGACATACCATAGGTGTACCAGGTAGAGGGAGCAGAGGTGACGGCGGGAGGAAGGTCGGCCGGAGATGGGTTGGGTTGTCAGTGATGGGTTCACCGAGGAAGGGCGGTCGACGGTAGTCGGAGTGATAGGAGAGGAGGAGGAGGGTGATGAGTTGCTAACCATAGATTCACCAATCGAAGAGGAATACACGGACTATGCCTCCTCAGATCGGACCAGAGAGAAGAGGGGGCAACCGGACGTGGGGAGAGGAGGCTGCAGCGTGGCGTGAAGGAGGGCGGCGGCGCAAGGGAGAACGGCCGTGTGGAGAAGAGGGGTTGGGGAGACGGCAGCAGCACAACATGAGTGGACGGCGGCCAAACGTTCTGCGGCTCGAGGGTGAGGCGCCATGGGAGGGGTTCGTGTGGTGATTGGGGCGAGGGAAGGGGTGTGGTGGCGGCGGCTGTTTTGTGGGTTAGGGTTGAACTGATTTTCCCTTTTTTTCTTTGAGAGAGCAGATGATATCAAGGGTAGGGCTCTGATACCATGTGAGAGTGGAGTTATAGTAACATACCCAACAGGGTGCTGAGGTATCATACATATAGAGAAACCAAGGAAAGTACAATTACAAGAAAGCCCTTGGGCTAATAATAATATAAATATCTCTATTATCCTACTAGGATGTATATTATTTTTTGATATCCTCATGTTCATATGAAGCTTGCTTTTTATACTAGATAAATCTTGCAGCCACAAATCAAATGCAGTAAATGGGGTGCAACTGCTCTTTTCCAAAGTCTATAAACGGCTGGGGGTGGTTAATTGCACAATCTTAATCTTAATTAGTCAACATTCTCTTCAACAGCTATTTTATTTAAGTATTGTAAATTCAACAGTAAAAACCTTCGTTAAATGGTAACAGTGGTTGAAGATTTTTCCGTAAAATAAGTTTACCCGTTAAGAAAAAGATCACCCACGCCCAAGCAAGGCATGGCTGTAGGGCGGCGCGCACGCGTGTGGTTCCCATTCTCTCACCCATGACTTAATTCAAAGGGTAGTTTTAACATATAGATATATAAACCCAAATAACCTCCCCTCTTTTGTCTATGTGGGATGTGGCTTTGTATTTTCCTTTGTAGTTACTACTTAGCTTGCTTGTATCTTTCTTTTAACAATCCCCTATAAAGAATACAAGCATAGAAGAGGAAGAAAGATAGATTGGGCAAAGGGAGTCCAGTTTTTCAGTGCCGATGTCCCACGACTTGAATCGTCACCTAGTGTAACTCAAGTTTACGACCAACATCTTGCAAGGTGACTCTTGTCTTGAACCTCACAAGAAGTTATATAGTCTTCCACTCGGACACATACCAAACTCGAGACTCAGCCACTCTTGCGATTTGGCGCGTTTTGTCGGCCATGCGCTCGTCTTGGATATTCATAGGCGCTCTAGAAGGTAAGTCTTAAACTTTCATAAGGAACGGCTAGACTCTCACACCTACACAGGTGGATCCCATCAAGTGTGAGTTATTGCGCAACACGAAACATATGACTATGGGTCCATTAAGAGCTAGAGCTCAACCTCACCTCTTGGTAACATACAGACAGTGTCCATCAAGTGCAGGCCCTGCTTACACCACCAAATATATGGCTATGGACCCGTCTCTACACTGTCACACCATAGGGAGGAACAACATAAAACACAGTGCATTCCTTCAATGAAACTATAACTTTTCATATTGAACCTGTTAAGACCAAGTTGGATACATCACAGTTTATTCATGTATAGACTTTAATCTCATTCCCCTCAATGTTTCTATAATCATTTTACCACAAAGGCCTTTTGTCAACAGATTCGCAAGATTCTTTTCAGACTTTACATAGTTTAGTGATATCACTCTGCTTTCTAAAAGATCCCTCACGATCTTAAGCCTAAGACAAATGTGTCTTCTCTTACCGTTATAAAATTTGTTCTTTGCCACAGCAATTGCAGCTTAACTGTTACAGTGAAGTGATACTGATAGAGCTGGAAGCCCCCACACTGGCACGTCTCCCAATAAACTTCTTAGCCACTCGGCTTCATGACTTGCCAGCTCAAGAGCAATGAACTCAGATTCCAAGTAGACATAGCAGTGCAAGATTGCTTAGAGGATTTCCAAGATATAACACCTCTAGCTAGTGTGAATACATCCACTAGTGGAATTAATTTCATCATGATCGAACACCTAATTTGTGTCACAATATCCTTCTAATACAGCGGGAAACTTTTTGAAGTGAAGTCCCCAATCCACAGTTCCTTTCAAATATTTAAGCAATCTTTTTAATGCATTCTAATGCTCTTAATTAGGATTATGTGTGTATCTACTGAGTCTACTTACAACATACACTATGTCAGGTCTAGCATAGTTCATCAGGAACATAACACTATCAATTATTTTGGCATACTCAGATTGGCACATAGCAATAGCTTTATGTTTAGTTAAATGTACATTGGGATCATAAGGTATTCTTACAAGATCAATATTAAACATGTCAAACTTTCTAAGTATTTTCTCAATATAGTGAGATTGGTTTAGGCTTATGCCTTCGGGAGTTCTCACAATTTTAATTCCTAGAGCTACGTCTGCCTCACCCATATCTTTCATATCAAATTTAGAGCATAGAAAGTTTTTTGTTTCACTGACAACATTCAAGTTCGAGCCAAAAATTAGCATATCATCAACATATAGACAAACTATTACATATCTATTTGAATCAGACCTAGAATACACACAAGAATTACCATTGTTTATAAGGAAATTATTCGCTACTAGCATGCTGTTAAATTTCTCATACCACTGTTTAGGTGCCTGTTTGAAACCGTATAGAGATTTTACAAACTTACAAACTTTCTTTTCATTACCAAGAACAACAAAACCCTAAGGTTGTTCCATGTAAATCTCTTCGTCTAGGTTACCGTTAAGAAATGTTGTTTTAACATCCATTTGATGCACTACTAAATCATGAATAGACGCAAGGGCAATCAAGGTTCTAATCGTGGCTATTTTAGAAACAGGTGAGTAAGTATCAAAACAGTCGATCTCCTTTTTTTTGGTGTAACCCTTAGCCACTAATCTTGCCTTAAACTTGTCTAATATCCCATCAGCCTTCATTTTCCCTCTAAAGACCCACTTACATCCTATTGATTTACATCCTCTAGGAAGGTCTACCAGTTCCCATGTGCGATTATCTAGGATTGACTCTAGTTCGCTATTAATGGCTTCTTTTCAAAAGGCCGAGGCAAGTGATCTCACAGCCTCATCATAGATTTTGGGGTCTTCCTTTAACATATAGACACTTACAATTTCTTTATTTATGGAGTTATCTTCTATTAGGAAAGTAATAACAAAATCAGGTCCAAAGTTGGTTTCTTTCCTATCCCTTTTACTCCTTCGAATTTCATGAGTGTCTATATCGATATTATGATCATGGTTAACAATTACAGTATGAGAAGGCAAACTAGCAGATTATGCATCATTAGATTTCAACGAAAATATATGTTCAAACAATTCAGCATCTGTAGATTCCATAATGCTACCACATACATATGAACTGTTAGATCCCTTGATTAAAAACCGATAAGCAGCACTGTGATAAGCATACCAGATAAAAATAGAATCAACAATCTTAGGTCTAATTTTACTCCGTTTAAAGTCAGGTAACCCAACATTGGCTAGACACCCCCACGCTTTCAAGTATTTTAGATTAGCCGCATAACTTTTCCACATATCGTATGAGGTTTTATCTAGTTTTTTTAGAGGAACTCTATTTAGTACATGACAAGCAGAACCACCCCCCCCCCCCCCCCCCCCCCCCCCCCCAATGTTATCAGGTAGTCCAGAACTAATAAGCATAGCATTCATCATACTTTTTAAAGTCTTATTTTTCCTTTCTGTGATACCATTAGATTGTGGATAGTAAGGAGGGCTTTGCTCATGTATTATCCCATTTTCCTCGCAAAATTTTCCTAGTGAAATTGGGTCATATTCTCCTCCTCTATTGGATCTAACTCTTTTTATTTTCCTTCCTAGTTGATTTTCTGCTTCAGCTTTGTATTTTAAAAGCATTTCTTCTGCTTCATCTTTAGTACTTAAGAGATATACCATTGAGTATCTAGAGTAATCATCCACAAAGGTCATGTAGTATCTTTTTCCACCTCTACTCATTTGGCTTTTAAAGTCTCCTAAGTCACTGTAAACTAGCTCAAGAAGACCTGATTATCTCTCAATGGACTTAAATGGCTTTTTAGCATATTTAGCTTCTACACATACTTCACATTTACTAAAATTGGTATTGCTGAAGCTAGAAATCATGTTCATTTTCTTAAGTCATTTAACTGACTCCACATTTATGTGTCCTAGGCGAGCATGCCACAATTCAAGAGATTCAATAAGATAAGCAGAAGAGGCACCAACATTATTATTTATGCAAACAGCATCAAGAACAAATAAGCCATCATTACAAAATCCCTTGCCCACTAATTCTTCATTCCTAGTCAGGACTAATTTGTCTGAGTCAAAGGATAATTTCAACCCAGCTTTGATTAAAAGACTACCCGAAATTAGATTCCTACGCATATCAGACACATGCAGCACATTTGTTAAAGTAAAAACTTTCCAGAAGTGAGTTTTAAAGAAATCTTTCCTTTTTCAAGGATAGGTGCTGCTGTAGAATTACCCATGTAAACCACCTCTCCATCGGTTATTTTCTGGTATTCTTGGAACATGTTTCGGTTTGTGCAGATATGCCTGGTAGTCCCGGTGTCCACGATCCACTCAGTCATGTTGTTCACCAAGTTTACCTCTGAAACAATAGCTACGATGTTCTCCGTCTCTACAAGGTGGGCTTTGTGCTTTGGGTCCTTAGGCTGGTTCTTTTTACTCCTGCAATCTTTAGCCATGTGTCCACGTTTTCCACAGTGATAGCAGTCTCCGAGGAATCTACTGTTCGGCTTTTGAATCTTTCCACTAGGTTTGAAATTTGAGAGATACTTTTTCCTTTATTCTTGAACCTGTCAAAAGCACTACTCCTAGCTTCGACAATATTAGCTTTAAATTGGTCGGAGTATGAGTACCCCCTGTTCTTAAGCCTATTCTCTTCTTCAATTTTTAAGTGGTTCACTAACTCCTCTAATGTCAGGTTCTTTTTCTTATGCATAAGCATATTTCTATAATTCTTCCAGGAAAGTGAAAGTTTTTCAATCAAAACATATGCTTGTGTGATTTCACAGATTTTAAGGCCTTCTGACAAAAGAGTAGTTACAATATTTTCATATTCATGGACTTGATCAATTATAGGTTTATTGTCTATGAATTTGAAATCTAGCCACTTACTAACCGCATATTTTCTAATCCGTGTGTTGTCACCCCCATTTTTTTTTTTGTAGGGAATTCCAAATTTCTTTTGATGAATCTAATTTTACATAAATGTCAAAGAGCCCATCACTCAAGTAATTTTTCCTACAGGTTCGGTCATCTGCGGTGAATTTTTCTTCATAGGCCTTTTTCTCATTTTCACCCTCATGTTTCTTTTTTGCATAGAGTACATATTCTATACACACTTGTTGTAGGAAAAACAAAATTTTCTGAGACCACCTCTTATAATTCTTCCCGTCAAGGGATTCAACCTTAGACATGTCAGGAAGAGGTAATTTGGTTGCCATGTTTAAATATAGCTATGTAAAATTAAATCGTCTTTTAGATTGTTAATATAAGCTCTGAGAAAAACACAACTGCAACGAAAATACAACAAATTTTATACCAAAAATTCAGTATAAATCAACAAAAAATTACAGGAAAATTTGCAACTATAAAATAGTGAAACTGCTAGAAAATATTGCAGAAAAATACTGTAAAATTGCTGAAAAATACTACAGAAGAACACTATAAATTGCTTGAAAATAAAACTGTAAAAGCAGTGAATTATTTCAGTAAATTTTAATAAAACGCTGGTATAAATTAAGTAAAATGCTGCTATAAAATGCAGTGAATTATAGTAGTCGAATTCAGTGAGATTGCAGCAAAATAATATCTAAACACAGAAATCAAATGATACCGAAAAGAGAGAAAGTAGATTAGAATACTGGAGATACCGTACTGTGGAAAATACCACAGTCGTAAAAGACGATTTCACCGCTGTTTCAGCGCAAACAGTTGTATTCGCGGTCGTCCTCTAGGATTAACACGATTCGACTATTAACGTGCACTCGTTAGTGGCCGGGTAGGAGAGCCCAAGAATTTTGCCTAAGTTATTTAGAGAGAGAGAGAGATGACGGATGGGTAAAGGTTGTATATTGTTTTTTGATATCCTTATGTTCTTATGAAGCTTGCTTTTTATACTAGATAAATCTTACAGCCACAAATCAAATGCAGCAAATGGAGTGCAACAGCTCTTTTCCAACGTCTATAAATGGCTGGGGGTGGTTAATTGCACAATCTTAATCTTAATTAGTCAACATTCTCTTCAACAGCTATTTTATTTAAGTACTGTAAATTCAACAGTAAAAACCGTTGTTAAATGGTAACAGTGGTTGAAGATTTTTTCGTAAAATAAGTTTACCCGTTAAGAAAAAGATCACCCATGCCCGAGCACGATGGGCGGGCGGTGCGCACGCGCGTGGTTCCCATTCTCTCACCCATGACTTAATTCAAAGGGTAGTTTTGACATATATATATATATATATATATATATATATATATATATATATATATATATATATACACACATACAAATAACCTCCCCTCTTTGTCTATGTGGGATGTGGCTTTGTATTTTAACTTGTAGTTACTACTTAGCTTGCTTGTATCTTTTTTTCAACAATATTAAGCAACAAAAATGGCAAGGAAAGCACTAAAAAGAAATTTGATAAAAATGTTTCAAAGTATGGTCATATATATATATATTGACTTTATTTGAGAAGAGGACAAATAAAAACATTATACATCCAATTCGTGCAGATGTAGCATCAAATTTAATTTCCACCGACATCAACTGATTTATGAATGTATTGAAAGTATTCAAGTGCTGGGTGATGTGATTTTAAAGTGTGTTTTAAAACCTTCTACTCGCAAGCGTACGAGATTGTTGTAGCTTTGTCGGGTATACGGGTCGTATCCACAGGGAATCGTGTTGAGCTAGACTTAGTGATTAACAAGCGGTTTGAATTTTTGGGTTTTTTTTTGTTGTTTGAATAAATTGTTGGCTAAATTAATAAAACCGAATATAAAGTAAATGTGTCAATTTAATTGAGGTTAGTTTAGGGAGTGAATTTAGGGTAGCTTAATACGTATCCCGTTATTATATTTTACTTAGGATGCTGATTTGAAGGACTTAGGCTACAACCTCTAAGCCTGGGTTAATACATAAATTAGGGCTTAGGGTAATGAACTAGTCTAAAGGCATAACCTATCTTAGCACTCTAAGTGTAGCATAAGTTATCTCATTAGCACTAATTAATTCCTTTGTTACTCCTAATTTAATATTAATTTATATAAAAGATTGGGCTCAGGGTTGGGTACAACCTCAACCTGGACCACGCGTGAAATCCTGTTATGTTATGATCTAGGCTACAAGCACAAGACTAATCGCTGCAAAGTTGGAGATCTAGTCATGGCTACAAGCACACATACAAAAATATCCAACAATTATTAAAAACTCCCCACAGGGGTGCGAATATAACATAACTAAACCAATCGTCAAAAGTATAATATAAATCTGGGATAGCCGAACTTCATCCCTAAACTAAAAGAGTCTACTTTTTTATGGGAGTTTTATACATCATTAACATCTAAAAAAAGAGAACACAATGAATAAACAACTAGGAATTCAAAACTCCCTCAATTGACGTTGACGTTGATCCTTGCTTTGATCCTTTCGGCACTCCGACCACCTGCGCTTCGGCTTTTGAGAACCCCTTGGATCTCGTAGCGGCTTCGGAAGGAGAGGAGGAGTGGAAAAAAGATCCCTAAAACAATTAGGTTTTGGCTATTTAAAAGATCCGATGCGGCCGACGGGGTGTGTGCGGCCTCGTCCGTCCGTCCGTATTGCCCTCCTCCCTTATTTGATATACATATGTTTATATATATATATATATATATATATATTAACTATTCATGAGATCTATTTGAGTTACCGACTAACAACCCAGTTGGTCATTCTTTTCCACACGTAGTTGAGTTTCTCAAAGGAGTCTTCAATTATGCCTCAATAGTGCTTGATTTTACCACTTTTCAACCTTTGTTTGCTCAATTGCACTTTAAGCCAAAATATACCTAGATTACCGTGAATGAAGAATAAAATACGAAAATATATGGCACATCAACATCCCCAAACCTACATCTTGCTTGTCCTCAAGCAAGATTCTATTTAATCTAGCCACTAGCGGAAAAGTCGAGTCAAGTATTTAACCGCAAAGGTTTGTGAAAATTATTGTTCGACCATACTTGAGAGTGTACTTGAGAGTAGCGAATCCTTATGTAACGTTATTATTGCACTAGCTCTGGCTGAGGTCTCCGTTATTAAGGTCCTTTTACTAGTGAGTGATCTTAGAACTTATCTGCCCTTCGTCTTCAAAACACTCTGACTTAAAGAAGAAATAAAGGTAATAAGTAAAGGAACAAGTTATCCTAACCTTTCACTACTAATCAATAGTAAAATCAAAAGGCTTCTCTTTTCTCTCTTGTTTTCCCTTCTTCCCTTTTTTTTCACTCGGTTAGGTGTGTCTCCCTCAGACACATGTAGCGAGTTTTCGACCGGCAGCTCCCGATCCAGTTGGTTCAAGGTACCAGGTTTTAAGAGACCCCAATGGACCTAATGGCTCGAGTCTTAAGGATCCACAACCTAATTCGTTAGCACATACCTTTTTTTTTAGTGCTTATTTTAGTAACTATAAAGTTGATTCTTCTTAAGCTTTCCCTGTGGCCCATTTTGCGAGCTTTCGACCGGCAGCTTTCGACCCAGTTGGCTCAAGGTACTAGGTTTTAAGATACCTTTACGGGCTTACTTGCTTGAGACACAGGGGCTCCAAGAACCAACCAGTCACTTTTTTTTTTCAGGGGTTACTCAAGATAAAGAAATGTACAATTGATTTCAACATTATTAGAAATAAAATAGTGGATTCCTATTCCTAAAGTTATTATCATTATTTCGACCCAAATAGTAAGATATGTCACAAAATTAAGGGTGAAAAGTAATAATCTCACTAACTAGTTAAAAGACAAAAATATGGATTCAAAAATCTGATCCAACAATAATCTCATCTCATAAACATTCTAATTATCAAAGTAAATCTCAGAACTAGTCAATAATAAGGGTCAAAAACAAC
This sequence comes from Simmondsia chinensis, assembly GCA_018398585.1. Classification (NCBI taxonomy): domain Eukaryota; kingdom Viridiplantae; phylum Streptophyta; class Magnoliopsida; order Caryophyllales; family Simmondsiaceae; genus Simmondsia; species Simmondsia chinensis. Next base: position 17,168,627 of record JAGTTD010000013.1, on the reverse strand, counting down.
CTTATACTCATTTATGCCTTCAAAAATGTAGCTAATTTAAGCCAAATGAAGCTTTAAAGGACAAACATAAGTTTGCTCTCATCTGCCATCCCCAAACCCAAACCTTGCATTGTCCTCAATGCAAATCGACAAAGATAAATTCAAGCAAGGAAAGGAAAGAGACGACCTGAGGTGTGACATATTCAGCGACATGTGTTAAGCAAATCCAAAGAAGAAAGATGGAGGTAGCAAGCCGCAATCAAAGACATAGAAGACAGGATACTAAAAAAACTTGTTAGTAGTGTTAGAAATAAAGAGCGTACAAGTGTTTAGTAAAAGAGAAACAAAGTTATCATACGAGGGATAATAAACAGATCTACAATTGAAAGAGAGCTCATGCTAAAAAATAATAATAATAATAATAAATAAAATAAAAGTAAACTAAAGATAGGTTGGGTTGCCTCCCAAGAGCGTTAAGTTTAACGTCTTCAGCCAAACGCAGTTTAGAACACGAGATCAACCAAAATCCATGGCAATGTCTGCCATAGAACTCAGGTTGATCCAGTAGGGACGATCCCCAAACCCAACAGCCTTTCGAGACCCGTGACTATCAAGGAAGGAAACATTACCAACGTCAGGGTCACAAATCTCTATCCTATTAGGTGTAGGTGATGAAGCAAAGCTATCAACACAGACAAGGACACCATTATAATCATCACTTTTAGTAGAATCGGGCCTGCCTGGCTCTACCAAAAGGTTAATATCATCAACCTTGTAGCATTCCAACTCGTCCTTAGTCTCAGGGTGTCGAACAAGGTTCGAGACCTTCAATTTTCCCTTGAGGTTTCCAAAAGAAACCTCCAACACTCCCATCCTAAAGTAAATAACAGCATTAGCCGTTGCCAGAAACGGTGGACCTAGAATAATAGGAGCGTTGTGCTTTTGCCTAGGAGTAGGGTCTATATCTAAGACAATAAAATCAACAGGGATGATAAACTTGTCAACCTTGACAAGTGCATCTTCCACTACTCCATGAGGTACCCGCTTTGTCCTATTAGCCAACTGAAATGTAACATTAGTTGGCGTAAGGTGTCCTATTCCCAGTTCCTTAAAAACTGAGTAAGGAATAAGGTTTACACTCGCTCTTAGATCTAGCAAGACCCTACTAGTGTAACACTCTTCTAAGACACATGGAACTGTAAAAGCTTTGGGGTCTCGAAACTTGGGTGGGGCACCTAACACTAAAATGCTGCTCACCTTCTCGATGAGCCGGACCTTTTTCAGGATATGCGCTTGTGCGCTTTTTTTTTTTATGCAAAGGTCCTTGAGGAACTTGGCATACATAGGAATGTGTTTAATAGCTTCGATCAAAGGTAAGTTGATCTTCACGTCCTTAAACAAGTCTATGAGCTTAGTCCTCTTTTGGTCATCCTTCTTCTTCGGTCTTCTAAGGGCCGAAGGAAAAGGGACAGTAGGTTCAGCAAACCTACCTTGTGGGCCCTTCCTGTCAGCAGTGGGAGATGGGCTCTTGCTCTTCTTCTCAACCTCGACCTCCCCATTTCGAAGGTTCCCCTCCCTAGACACTGACACAACCCGAACTTGCTCGTGAGGGGGCAAGTTTGGGCTAGAGCTAGTTGACCCTACTGGAAGTGCGAGAGGTTGGGAGGGTAACCTCTCTTCCTCTCGCTTATGAAGTGCTTGGGTCAATTGTCCTATCTTGTCTTTTAATCTAGCTATAGACAGAGAGTGAGACCGAACCAGTTGAGTAGTGTCCTTTATAAAGTAGAGCATACGCTCTTGAAATTGTGAAGTATATCCAGGAGGTGGGGAAGGAGGGTTATCATGGGTAACATTGGAGTGAGGTTGAGTATCATACCTGTGCCCTCCCTGCAGAATGAGAGAGTGCGCGTTACCTACAAAGCCGGTTTCTTGTTGTCTCGTGGGTTGATTATGATTGGCGTTTTGCTTCCACGAGAAGTTCGGATGATCGCGCCACCCAGGATTGTAGGTGTTGAAGAATAGGTCGCTATTTCCCGAATATCCTTGAGCTGTGTGAACCTGTTCCTGTACATATTCGGGAAATGTGACGCATATAAACAATTAAGCATAGAATGGTCCTCACCCGAACAAATGCCACACGGAGTAGTACCACTTGATAACTCAGCTACATAGAATGGGCGCACATTAGTAGGATTCGCATGCAAGTTCATAAGCTGATCCATCTTCCTGCTAAGGGCGTCCAGTCGAAGGTTAATGTCATCAGTAGGTACTACTTCGTAGACACCGCTTGTGCCCCCTCTAACTACCCTCACAGAAGAGGCTTGGTGGAGAGAGTGTTCTCTGAGGCGCTCAAATAGTGTCCACGCCTCGTCCTCATCTTGTTGGTTAAATGCTCCCCCGCATGAAGCATTAACCTTTTGCTTGTTGGAAGCCGTGAGACCATCATATAAATTCTGCACAAGAGCCCACTTGGGAGACCCATGGTGGGGACAGCTTCTAAGAAGCTCCTTGAACCTGTCCCAACTCTCGTGAAATTGTTCCTGGTCCTTTTGTTTAAAACTATTTATTGGGCGCCTAATAGCCATGGTTCTGGCTTTAGGAAAAAATTTGACCAGAAAGCATTGTTGGAGGTCATTCCAAGTGGTAATTTCACCCCTGGGTAAGGATTGAAACCACCTCTTAGCTGCGTCTTTTAGCGAAAATGGAAAAAAGACGTAGTCTAACAGCATCTGTCGAGACACCTTGATAGTGAAGAGTTTCGCAAATTTCCATAAATGCATCAAGGTGCTCATATGGGCTCTCAATTAGCTTCCCATAGAAGATGGGAAGTATGTTGATGATCTCAGGCTTAAGCTCGAAGTTGACATTACCCACACCACGGCGGGTAACGTAACCCCAGCAGGTGCGACATACATTTGGGGAATGAAGTGGTCCCCAATCGCACGTGATGCGAAATCAGTCATACTAAAAAAAAAACTAATTAAAATAAAAAATTAAATAAATAAAAAAAATAAACGAGAAAGGAAAAAAAATAGAAAAATAAACTATTGAAAAATGAATTAAATTTTTTAAAACAAAATAAAATGAAAAAAAAAACTTGAAATCAGGTAAAGAGGATTTTAAAAGATTTTATAAAAGATTATGTAAAAGAGGGTGTTAAGAGGCTGTATAAAAATTGTGTATAAAAAAAAATCTAATGAAAAAATAAGTTGGTTCTTCTTTTTTTTTTTTTTCCTTTTTTTTTGAAAACAAATAAAATAGAAAAAAAAAAAATAACTCGACAATTTCTAATCAACTTTGCCTACCGATTCCACGGGGGAGGGGCCAAAAACTTGATGTAATTTTAAAGTGTGTTTTAAAACCGCCTACTCGCAAGCGTACGAGATTGTTGAATTTTTGTCGGGTATACGGGTTGTATCCACAGGGAATCGTGTTAAGCTAGACTTAGTGATTAACGAACGGTTTGAATTTTTGGGGTTTTTTTTTTTGTTGTTTGAATAAATTGTTGGCTAAATTAATAAAACCGAATATAAAGTAAATATGTCAATTTAATTGAGGTTAGTTTAGAGAGTGAATTTAGGGTAGCTTAATACGTATCCCGTCATTATATTTTACTTAGGACGTTGATTTGAAGGACTTAGGCTACAAACTCTAAGCATGGGTTAATACATAAATTAGGGCTTAGGGTAATGAACTAGTCTAAAGGCATAACCTATCTTAGCACTCTAAGTGTAGCATAAGTTATCTCATTAGCACTAATTAATTCCTTTGTTACTCCTAATTCAATATTAATTTATATAAAAGATTGGGTTCAGGGTTGGGTACAACCTCAACCCGGACTACGCGTGAAATCCTGTTATGTTATGATCTAGGCTACAAGCACAAGACTAATCGCTGCAAAGTTGGAGATCTAGTCATGGCCACAAGCACACATACAAAAATATCCAACAATCATGAAAAACTCCCCACAGGGGTGCGAATGTAACATAACTAAACCAATCGTCAAAAGTATAATATAAATCTGGGATAGCCGCCCTTCATCCCTAAACTAAAAGAGTCTACTTTTCTATGGGAGTTTTATACATCATTAACATCTAAAAAAAGAGAACACAATGAATAAACAGCTAGGAATTGAAAACTCCCTCAATTGACGTTGACGTTGATCCTTGCTTTGATCCTTTTGACACTCCGACCACCTGCGCTTCGGCGTTTGAGAACCCCTTGGATCTCGTAGCGGTTTCGGAAGGAGAGGAGGAGTGGCAAAAAGATCCCTAAAACAATTAGGTTTTGGCTATTTAAAAGACCCGATGCGGCCGACGGGGTGTGTGCGGCCTCGTCCGTCCATCCGTACTGCCCTCCTCCCTTATTTGATATACATATGTTTATATATATATATATATATATATATATATATATATATATATATATATATATATATATTAACTATTTATGACATCTATTTGAGTTACCGAATAATAACCCAGTTGGTCATTCTTTTCCACACGTGGTTGAGTTTCTCAAAGTAGTATTCAATTATGCCTCAATACTGCTTGATTTTACTACTTTTCAACCTTTGTTTGCTCCATTGCACTTTAATCCAAAATGTACCTAGATTACACAAAACACACATGTAAAAGTCAAATATATTGTAGGAATGAAGAATAAAATACGAAAATATAAGGCACATCACTGGGCAACATAACCACCTTCTGCCATCTTCACGTTGAACAACTTCTTCATTAGGTGCAAATTGTTGTTCGCGGATGGTTTTTCATACATGCCTGACAAAGCTGCAATCAAATCTACCATTGTGTTCTCGTTAACAACATTATGTGCCACGGTCCGGGACAGAGTAAGTCGAATGACCCCCAAAACTTGTCGGTTCAACAAGTTCCACTCCTCGTCCTCCATATTATCAGGCTTCTTTCTAAATACAACTTTTTCGCTGCCAAAAAATCCTCAATCTGTATCCATTAATATCCAAAAATAATCCTATCAAATCTTTCAATACAAAAACTTTTACCTCGTTGGCCCCCATTGATAAACACCTTGAATTTTGACAATCGCAAGCACAACATTTAATTTTGAAGTTACCTCTGGGCTGTCACGGCACAAAAATGATTTTGAACTAGTTTAAAATTTTTTGTTTTTTGGGCTGGGCTGTCAGTGTTCTTTTTTCAAAAAGCAATTTAGGTTTTTCTTTTTTCTTATTTTACCCAAAAAACAGTGCAATCAGCTTTTCCCCGAAAAAGAACGCCGCCTCGTCTTTATCCTGCGTCTCTCTTCGTCGCCGGCAACAACTCCGGCGCCGCTTACACGCGTCACCATCTCTGTCAGACAACCGAGGTCCACCGTGACGCACAACGGCCACTATCGGCTCGAACAACCGCCGGTTCACCGGTCTCCGACTTCCTCTGAGTCCTCACCGAGCACCGCCGACGCCGCGCACTGCCGGAACTCAACGCCGGTCTCGATCTCGCGCAGAACCACCGACAATCATCACGCAACTCCAACGCCGCCTCCAGGTCTCACCTTCGAAGCTTCTCCGACGACCACCAGCGCACGAAACCAGCAGATCTACCACCCAGGTATTCCAATCTAGTCTTTTTCACCTCCGTTTCATTAATCCCGACACTCCCGTGGATGCCATGTCAGCAGGTGACACGTCAGCGGGCCGGGTGATAGGATCCAAGATAGGATCCTATCCAAATCAATCAATCAATCTACCACAAATCCAACACAATTCAACACACAATCTTGATACCAAGGCCTACGGGATAGCTAGATTGCTATCCCGTTTGTATATTTGTATATATTTGTAAGTATTGATTACAAGTATAGGGGAAAATGGGGGAGATGTAGAAGAAGGATGGAGAAGACTTAGAGAAATTGGGGGAGAAGGAGAGAGACTAGCACACACATTGAGCATGAATGAAAATATCCTAACAACGTAGATATTTATAGGATAGTGGGGCCTCTAGGGCTGACAAGGCGTGGGCATGTGACGTGGCAAGTGACGAGGCAAGATTTGCATCCATACCGTCCTGGACCAGACCTTGTCCGCAAAAGCTGAAGTCTGGAAAACGTAGCTGGAGGTCGTGAAGAAATTCCCTAGTGGCTTCCTCGGGTGAACGTCCTTGCCATTGTATCAACACCTGAGTGGCGGCAATGCGACGTCTGCGAACTACCCTTTGGTCCAGAATGTGTGCAGGTTGGAGCGGAACCGGAGCTGGCGGCCAAGTCGAGGGTAAGGGAGTGGAACTGGCGGGGACTTGGGGCATCGTTTGAGAAGAGAAACATGGACTATGTGGTGTATGGCGTTGTGGGTTGGAAGTTCAAGTTTGTAAGCAACTGGCCCAATGCGATCGAGGATCCGGAAAGGTCCATAATACCGTGGAGCGAGCTTATGAAATTGGCGGTAGGCAACGCTCTGTGGGTGGTAGCTTTGAAGCTTAAGCCAAACATACTCCCAAGTCTGAAACTCACGGTTTGAACGTCGAAGATTCGCCTGTTGCTTCATCCGATTCTTGGCATGGTGTAGGTGATGCTTGAGACGCCGAATAGATTCTTCCCGGGCAGTTAGGTTGCGATTAATGGCTTATACTGTTGGTGATGCTTGGAAAGCCGTGTGGAAAGTAGTGTTATACCACCATTCCGCTAGAGGAATCTAATGGCGCTAGTCGCGGGGAATTCACCCACCATACATCGCAAATAGGTCTCAAGGCATCTGTTGAGCACTTTGGTCTAACCATCCGACTGAGGGTGGTAGGACGAAGAAAGGTTGAGCTGGGTTCCGAGAAAGAGTTCTTGCTAGAATGTGTTGACAAAAATCGGATCCTGATCACTGATGATAGAGTCAGGAAGTTCGTGTAGCCGATTTATCTGATCTAAGAACAATTGAGCAACATCGGCAGTAGAGTAAGGATGAGGGAGAGCATGGAAATGAGCAGATTTGCTAAGACGGTCCTCCACCACTAGGATTACCATGAACCCGGAAGATGGCAGGACACCCTCAATGAAGTCAAGCAAAATGCTACTCCAAATGGTATATGGGCAATAGCTGTAATGATCCCGGAGAGGCCACTGACTCATATTTGTTCTGTTGACATACTGAACAATCGCGAACATATTCGCGAACATCTCTCTTGAGACTCGGTTAATAAAAGAGTGTTTGAGCCCACCTATAAGTTGCCTCTACACTAGAATGCCTCCCTGGAGGTGAATCGTGCATCCATAGAAGGATCGAGTTGGGCAAGGCGATAGTAGCACCTTCTACTAGGTGCCCACGGTGCCTAAGGTGATCTTGATGCCAAGTAAATCGTGGTTGAGAGAGGAGTTCTGTCATCTTGTCATTAATGATCGTGTTGAGTGCGGGGTCTTAACGCCAAGATGCCTGCAAGGTGCTGTAAAGATCAGAAGATATGGCTGATAATGCTATGCAAAAGACTTCTGAGCTTTAAAGTCGAGATAAGGCATCTGCAGCACGATTCTCGGTTCCCTTCTTGTAGACTATCTCGTAATCTGGACCAATGAGACTTGCCAACCATAGAAACTGTAAGGAAGTGGAAAGGCGTTGCTCAAGAAGGAACTTCAGACTCTGCTGATTAGTGCTGATCACGAAGTGTCGCTCTGTTACGTATTGTTGCCACTGTTCGATGGCGAAGACCACGGCAAGAAGTTCCTGTTCATATACCGACATTTCCTGGTTCCTTGGCACCAAGGTTTTGCTGATGAAGGCCAAGGGCATGCCTTCCTGCATTAGAATTGCCCCGATTCCGATACCGGCAGCATCTGTCTCGATGACAAACTTCTTGGCTAAGTCAGGTAAGGCGAGTATTGGGGCGGATGTCAAAGCTAACTTGAGGCATTGGAAGGCGGATTCAGCTTCGGGGTTCCACCCAAAACTGTCTTTCTTCCACAATTCGGTTAAGGGTTGAGCAATCATTCCGTACTGAGCAATGAAACGCCTGTAGGAGCCGGAGATACCAAGAAATCTGCGAAGCTACTTAATAGTTGTTGGCGTGGCCAATCAGCCATTTCCGCCAACTTACTAGGATCTGCAGCCGCCCCACTTCCTGAAACGAAATTACCCAGGTACTCGATTTGTCATGCACCAAAGGAGCATTTGGCCTTGTTGGCGACAAGACTATGTTAACAAAGTATGCCCAAGACGAAATGTAAATGCTCCAAGTGTTGTGCCCACGTAGTGCTGTAGATGAGTATATCGTTAAAAAAAAAAAAAAAAAAAACCAACACATACTGGCGTAGCAAGGGCCGGAATATGTTGTTCATCAAACTTTGGAAGGTTAATGGTGCGTTGGAAAAACCGAATGGTATCATAGTGAATTCATAGTGCCCTGAATGAGTATGAAAGGCTGTCTTGTAAACATCCTTGGGCGCCATTTGGATCTGCTAGTATCCGGACTTCAGATCAAGCTTGGAGAAATAAGTTGCACCACCTAACTCATCCAAGAGTTCCTCCACAATGGGAATGAGGAACTTATCCTTCTTTTTTTTTTTTTTTTTTTTTTTTTCCAACGGAAGGAACTTATCCTTCACTGTCATTTGATTTAAAGCACGGTAATCAACGCATAGCCGCTAGCTGCCATCTTTCTTCTTGACCAGAACAATCGGTGACGCGAAAGGCGAATTGTGGTTTTGGATCACACCAGTTGCCAACATCTCGTGAATTAAAGAATCAGTGACATCTTTTTGAAATGCCGGATACCGGTATGGTCTCAAGTTAACTGGGTCACTTCCCTCTTTGAGGGGAATACGATGATCAAACCCCGGCCTACTTGGCGGCTTCCCAGCACTTTGGGTGAATACCTTAGGAAAATCATCAAGTAAGCTCTGCAAGGCGTGAGGGTCCTCCACCGACTCAGGCTTGGCGGCGTGTAGACTGAGCAAAGATGGCTGTTGGGGTTGGTCAACAGTATTGGCATAGAATGCTACTGGCTGAGCCATAAGTGATGAGAGTGTGTTATCCAAAACAACCTTGAGCCCTTAGTTGTGAATTTCGCGTAGAGAATAAACCTTGTCACTAATGCTAAATTCCATCAGCAGTGTGTCAAAGTTCCACTTAACTTCCCCTAAAGTGCGTAACCACTGGATGCCCAACACCATATCGCGTCCGGATAGGGGAATCAACAAGACATCAGATGTAAATAGAACTCCTTGAAGAGTCCATTGAAAGGATCACCATATTCCTACACATGAAACCTGTTTTTCTCCTGCGATTGTGACTTAAGGTTGATGGTTGGTGTCCACAAAACACCCCATTTGGCGAGCTAAGTGCTCATCGAGAAAACTATGGATACTCCCTATCCACAAGGATGCTCAAAACTCGTTTGTCATGGTTGCCTTGCACCCTTATGGTTTGGCATTAGGCCATTCCATGAAGAGCATGTATAGAAATGAGAGGATCAGGGGATGAATCCGGCTTTGGCTCTATGGTTTCTTCGCCTAACTCGTCGTTGGAGGCCTCAATCCAGAACATCTGTACACGCCTTCGCGCGGGGCACACATGCCCAGGCATGAATGTCCCACGACAATAAAAGCAAAGGTTTCTTGCTTGCAGATCATCAATGTCTGTTGGAGATAGCCCCCTAGGGGTTCTAAATGTTGGCGGATTCCTTGTTGGCGGGACGACAGTTGGCGGTGCGGGTAAAGCCAACTGCCTATTTGGCGGGAATCTCTGTGGTTGGTTTTGTGCCATCTAGGTTGTATTACTCGGTAATGGTAGGATCGGCGATGTTTTGGCGGGGTTCTTTCCAGTCACCCGCTCAATATACGCACAATTCGCCTCTTGTAACTGGGCAAGTGTGATGGCTTCTTGTAGCGTGTTCGGCTTAAACATCTTAAGTCAACCTGCCAAGTCCTCACACAGTCCCCCCATGAAGATGCCAAACCGTTGCTCTTCATTTAGGCCACTACGACTAATCAGTAGATATTTTGTTATGGCTTAATTAGTATGTTTAAGCATGTTTAGACCCAATTAATCTTAGGGCATGTTTGGTATGAAGTTAACAAGGGTTAATGGTTACAGGTAACCATTATACTCCTTTTAACCTTGTTTGGAGAAAATGTTTACCCCCAAATGGGGTTAAGACAATTGTACTATCCCGTAGTGCAACATCCATAACAAGGGAAGGGGTAAAAAAAAATTTTCAACTTGTTTATTGTTTGGGAAATTTGGATATTATAAAAATAAGTTTTATATATTTAAAAAATTATTTGAATATTTAATAAAATATTCTAAATATTTAATATTAGAAAAATATTTTAAAAATTCACTAAATATTTAACATATATACAAAATATTTTAAATATTGTTATAATATTTATATATTTAAAAACATTCTAAATATAAAATATAAAAAAATATGTATACAAATTCAATAGTTAAAAATATATAATAATATTTAAATATTAAAAATATTTTATATATTTACAAAAATACTTATATATATTTACAAAAATATTTTAAATACTTATAAAATATTTCAAGGTTAAAAAAATACATTAAATATTCAAAAAAGCAAATAGAAAGCAGGAGAGATCTACTATGGTGATATTGGTGGTGATCGGAGGTCATCAAGCGATGTCAGTGGGTATAGGTCGTTGCCGTTGTAATAGGGATTATCTGATGTTTTTAATAATTTCGAAATTATTTTTTAGATATTTAAAACATCGTCAATTATACAAGGATGATTTTGTTTAATATTTTAATAAATCGTTATATTTTATTATAATTAAAAAAAAAATTAAAAGATAATATAAGAAATGAATTAGCACATGAAAGATAAAAAAGAAGTATGTTGCACTTAAACCAAACATAATGAAATATTCATGGGTTAGTGCTTACTCCTTTAAAAGTGCACAACCAAACAAGGTGAAAGGAAAAAAATTTCATGGGGTAATGGTTACCTCATTAACAATTACACCATTAAAGATTACCCCCCTTTTTAACCCCATACCAAACATGCTCTTAGTATAAATTAGGGTCTAGGGTTAGGAGAGAGATTATGATTTGGCATTGTTAGTTGCTCTCATCTCTCTCTTTTCTCTCTATATGTCTTCCTTCTTCCTTTTGCAATTCGTACCCCTCTGTCTTCCTCTGTTACGGTTGCTTAGTCCCTTAATTATATACTTATATTGTGCTTACATCACGCACATATAGGAAATATACAATACTATACTCTTTCCTCTCATTGTTTGTTGATTGATTTGGTTTAAGCTTGATTAGTTGGTTGTGAGTTGAGTTTGAATCAAAAAATTAGTATTGGAGCTTGGTAATCCTTGGCTTGAGGTTCAATGGTGGAAAACACACGTTCACAAGCAATGATTCGGGAAGTGGAAGATGGGTTGAGGACGACTTTCATGGCTCAACAAGAGGAGTTGCATACAACCTTCAATGCTCGACAAGATGACTTCAATTAGCAATTCAATCATCTGAATACGGAGTTTAGTCAGGCCATGGCTCAGACAAATCAGACATTGGGTGGATTCCATCTGATGATTAATGGAATGTCCTTCAAATGGGTACTATCATGAATGCGATTCACGATCTCCAGTCGGATTCATCTGCTCAGCGTGGTGTTCGGGAGGATCAGGCTCAATCTCAACCGGAGTAGCATCCATCTCTAATAGCTCGCCCATCCGAGCGGGTTCCGCCTACTTTGGAGCGTTTAGAGTCAGCTTGATCATCACTAGACCAATCAGGCATCCGAACATCAGTCAACACGGACCATAGGGAAGGTAATTCTTAGTACCCAACCCATTTAACGAAAATAGACTTCCCTAGATTTAATAGAGATAATGTGAAAGGATGGTTGTGTAAATGTGAGTGTTGTTTTTTGTCGGATGGTACTTTGGAGTCGGGTAAAGTTATGCTTGCGAGCATCGCCCTTGAAGGTGAGGCTAAGGCTTGGCATGACGCCTTTGAAGGGTCATGGCCGACTGGCACAATAATTCCATGGGACATGTATTCGGAGAAGATTCGAGCTAGATTTTCTAGAAAAACTTAGGATCCATTATTTGATTTGAGGAGGTTGAAGCACTGCGGGGCATTAGATGAGCATGATAATGCCTTTGAGACGTTGATTAGTAGGTGCGGGTTGAGTGAATCACAAAAGATAAGCATGTTTATGGGTGGGTTAAAAGATGAATTAGAGGGGTGGCTTAAATTGTTTAAGCCTTTCGAGTTTACATGATGCGGTGGTTTTGGCCTGTTTACAAGAGGAAAATATCGCCCACTTAGCGAGAATTGCGGGCAAAAGCTCCAATAAAATAACCCCATCTTCCGTACTCTCGTGAATTTACCTAGAGCTAGCTCGACTACCACCAATAGATTGCCCCCATCCAGGCCTAACCCCATTACCACCCATCGGCCTAATCAGCCAAATACTTCCCTAGTCCACTCAAAGAACTCGAATAGAAGTCAAATTCCTTTGACTTTAGCTGAAGTAGAAGAACATCGAGCAAAAAACCTCTGTTTCTATTGTCATGAGCACGTTTCACTGGGACATAATTGCCTCGTGAAAAAAAGTATCAAATGTTTTTGATTGAAGTTGATAGTGCTGAATAGTAACTAGCTGAATTTGGGTCGGTCGGTACTGCTACAGCTGATCCAGGAGCAGTAATTGAGCCCAATCCCAATCTAGACCCCCATATTTCAATTCATGCTCTTGAGGGGATCGCGCAATGTCATACTATGCGACTTTGTGGATATCAAGGCAAACGACCCCTTAGCATACTCATTGATAGCGGCAGTACACATAATTTTGTTGATTTGGCTTTGGTTTGATAATTGAAATGTGAGGTACAGGCGTCAAAAAAAACCAGCCGTGACAGTGGCGGACGGAAAATAGTTAATTTGTTCTGGGTTGTGCTGTGGATTTTAGTGGAGAATGAAGGATATCAATTTCGTTTCCAATTTTCTTGTCATTCTGCTATCCGGGTGTCATATGTTCCTCGGTATTCGATGGCTTCAAACGTTGGGAAAGGTACAATGGGACTTCAAAGAACTTGTTATGGATTTTTGTTGGCATGAACAAGCGGTTACCTTGCGTGGTTCATCTTCCGAGCATGTTTTGATGACTTCCGGCACTTCATTACATTGTATACACATCTCATCAGCCTCACTGTTTGCTGTACATTTATCAGGTGCTGCAGAACCTGACATTTTTGCGCTGCAATTGACCACGGAAGCTGACCGAGAGCATCAATCAGATCTGGACAACTTATTGACTGAATTTGATGCTGTTTTTGCTGAGCCAACTTGCCTTCCACCTTATAGACCGGTTTTGATCATCGCATTCCCCTTAAGGAGGGGAGCAACCCGGTGAACCTTCGTCATTACCGTTACTTGACATTCCAAAAAGACCTGATTGAGAGGTTGAGTCAAGAAATGCTTGATGCGGGTGTAATTCAAAATAGCTCATCACCCTTTGCTTCACCCGTTGTCCTGGTGAAGAAAAAAGATAGAACTTGGCATTTGTGTGTGGATTATCGTCAACTCAATAAAATGACTATAAAAGATAAATTCCCGATCCCCATCATCGAGGACTTACTCGATGAGCTCGGTGGCACGTCATATTTCTTGAAACTTGATCTCTGCTCCAGGTATTGGTAGATCAGGATGTCCCCTCATGATGTGTACAAAATGACTTTCTGCACACACTCCGGTCACTTCAAGTTCATCATTATGCCATTCGGCCTCACCGATGCACCATCCACGTTCCAAGGTATCATGAATGATATCTTTCGTTCTTATTTACGTAAATTTGTGTTGATATTTTTTGATGACATTTTGGTGTATAGTGCCACGTGGGCCTACTATATACGTCATCTTTGGACCATCTTTGAGATTCTTCGTGACAACAAATTTTTGGTCAAATACTCCTTTGCGGTGCGAAAGATTGAGTACTTGGGACATTTTGTCTTGAGTGAGGGGGTGGCCGTTGACCTCGAGAAATTGCGTCCCCTAAGTGAGTTGCCTCGGCCAGCAAATATAAAATAGCTTCGCAGGTTTTTGAGTTTGATAGGGTATTACTGCCGTTTTATCGAGCATTATCGTACATTGGATCGATCGTTGGCGGAATTGCTTAAAAAGGGGGGATTTGAGTGGTCGGCCGCGGCCGAAACAGCTTTTGAGCACCTCAAATAGGTGTTAACATCAACCCTGGTGCTCACTTTGCCTGATTTCTCGAAAGTGTTCATAGTGGAGACCAATGCTTCTGATTTGGGGATTGGAGCTGTGTTGATGTAGAAGAGACATCCCCTCGCATATATTAGTTGAGTGTTGGCACCGAAACATCAAGCGCGGTCTATTTATGAATGGGAGCTGCTAGCTGTTGTCTTTGCCTTGGAAAAGTGGCAACAATATCTCACCGGTCGTCACTTTATTATACGCATTGACCAACAGAGCTTAAGGTACTTACTTGAACATAAATTGTCCACACCTTTTCAGCACTTTTGGCTTTCAAAGTTGATTGGGTTTGATTATGACATAGTCTGTAAGCATGGGAAGGGAAATCAAGCAGCCGATGCGTTGTCCCGTGCTATGAGTATCGAAGTCCTTTGTATGGTTCGGATTTTCTTTCTCGCCAGCAAGAGGCGTGGCACTCTGATCCAAATCTCGTGGCAATTATTCGAGCAAAGGAAGAAGATCCTCTTTCGCACCCAAAATTTTCATGGCAGCGCGGGCAACTACGAAGGCACAGTCGGTTAGTAGTGGGCAATGGTCGAGATTTACACTAGTCGATCTTGTTGTGGCATCACAATTTAGCGGTCGGGGGTCACTCAGGGATTGAGGCTACCTATTGTCAATTCCGAGCTCTTTTGTTTTGGAAGGGGTTGAAGGCTGATATTTGTGACTACATTTGACAGTGTCCGACATGTCAGCAACATAAGTATGAGGCTGTTGCATCTCCAGGATTGCTCCAGCCATTACCTGTACCCGACACTGTGTGGAGCACCGTCTCAATTGACTTTATCACGGGTCTTCCTCCTTCAGCTGGGCATACAGTGATATTAGTGGTGGTTGACACGCATTTCTTCGCTCTTGGTCTCCCTTATTCGACAGCCTCTGTGGTTGAGTTATACTTGGACCAGATATTCCGATTACACGGTTTGCCCGAGACACTGATTAGTGACCGTGATCTTGTCTTCGTGAGTATCTTTTGGCAGGAGTTGTTCGCCCGCATGGGTATGCAACTCAACATGTCTTCGTCATACCATCCACAGTTTGACAGTCAGACTGAAGTGCTGAATCGTTGTCTAGAGACCTCTCTATGATGTATGGCTAGTGAGTGACCTCGGGAATGGAGTCAATGGTTACCTCTCGCAGCGTGGTGGTACAACACCACCTTCCATACCGCTGCTCGTGGCTCACACTATGAGATACTCTATGGGCAGCCTTCTCTCATACATCTTCCATACTTACCCGGGGAGTCTCGTGTGGAGGCCATGGATTAGAGTCTACATGCTAGAGAGGACAACATCGCTTTACTTTAGTTTCATTTACATCGAGCGAGAAACCATATGAAGCAGCACGCCAATTCCCATCATACTAGGGGACTTCGTGTGGTTGAAGCTCCAACCTTACCGACAGCAAAGTGTGCAGCATTGTACCTTCCATAAGCTTTCACCTCGATATTCTGGGCGCTTTTGTATGCTTGATTGTGTGGGTTTAGTGGCTTACAAGCTCGTCTTGCCGCCGCATGCCCAAATTCATCACACCGTTCATGTTTCCTTGCTGAAATGTTGCTGCTCGGTTCCGTTGCATAGTACTCCGCTACCAATTGTTTGGCCGCCTGTCTCGGCCCCCCCTCGGCTTGCTCGCATTTTAGACAAAAGGCTGGTCAAGCGCTGCAGAGTTGAGGCAACGCAAATCTTGGCGCAATGGCTGGATCGTTCACCCAAGGAGGTTACTTGGGAGTTCCTTTACTACTTCCAACACAAAATTTCTGATTTTGACCCTTGGGGACAAGAGTCAACTCGAGCTAGAGGCATTGATACGATCATTAATCTCGACACTCCTGTGGATGCCATGTCAGCGGGTGACATGTCAACGGACTGGGACAAATCATTACTTGATTAATAGTAGAAATTTTATGGCTTAATGAGTATGTTTAAGCACGTTTACACCCAATTAATCTTAGTATAAATAAGGGTCTAGGATTAGGAGAGAGATTATGATTTGGCATTGTTAGTTGCTCTCTTCTCTCTCTCTATCTCTCCCTTCTTCTTCCTTCTGCAATTCGTCCCCCTCTTTCTTCCTTTGTTACTTGGTTGCTTAGTCCCTTAATTATATACTTATACTGTACTTACATTTCACACACAGAGGAAATATACAATACTATACTGTTCCCTCATTGTTTGTTGATTGATTTGGTTTAAGCTTGATCAGTTGGTTGTGAGTTGAGTTTGAATCACAACACCGCCATGCGCCGCTAGTCTATTCAAGCGTGTCGTACCATGCACCGCCCTTTACATCGACGTTCACCTTGCCGGAATAGTAACATCGGCCACTGGTCCTTTCCTCCCACTCTCACAGCTATTTCTTCGATTTAGGTTACACCCAGGGCTCTGATACGAGTTGTTAGGACCACCCACGAATTTACCGAACCACAAATTGAAATAGCAAACACGAAATTGAAAGGGAATGGGTTAAAATATTAGACACTGGAATTTATGTAGTTCAGTGAAGCCTACATCGACAGAGAAGGAGCAACAATATTCACTTCTATTAAACTGAGGATTACAATTTTCACTCTTCCTCACTTTGCTCATATTACAGCACCAGCTAAGAGCGTTTATAAAAAGATCTCTTATAAACAAAATTGTTGGAAACTCAAGAGTCATGTCATAATCATAGGCCTTAATAAATCCAGTCAATGATTATGACGGTTACTGGAAATGAACAGTCCACACTTAACACGAGGTTGAGAGAAAGAGATAATTGAAGGCACTATATTTCTTCTTCTTTTTTTTGTTTTTTGTATATTTTGTGAGCAGTGCAGAACCTCTTTTATAGATGAAAATTAGACCCCATATGCACAAGTGGTTGGGAGATTCAAGGAAAGTGGGACAAAAAAAATGGCGTGCTTGTGGAAGTTAAAGCATGATTTAAGGGGAAAAATCTTCAGCGAATCGGAAGAAAATATCAGGGTACACAACCACCTTTCAAAATTCCACAATGGTAAAATGAAATCCGAACTTAAAAATTTGGGTTGGAAAAAATACCGCGCCGCACCGACGTCGGGCCCGTTTCAATATTTGAAAAATTTTGAAGCACATCCAACAATTTGGTTAGCACTTAGCACCATAGTGAATTTAAGGCCTTGTTTAGAAATAGAATATAATTATCATTTTCCATTTCCAATTTTTTTCAACTCCAATTTCATTTTCCGTTTTTTTCGTCTAGAAAATTTATTTAGGGGTAGAAAATCCTTAATAGCTTTCCAATTTAGAGAACTAGAGAATGTGTGCAAGTGAATCCTCGTAAATCCAAAAACTCGATAATCTGATTTGAAAAGAATCTCAATGGTTGGGATAATTGATTTAAAAATAATAGATTCAAGTACATTGGATTCCTAAAAACTCGGATAAGGATTTGGATACTAATACGAATTCGGGATGCATGATTTTAAATTGTAGACCGTCTACTCGTAACGCTTGATGGCAAGGGAATGAGAGAGTGAGAAAGAAACAGTAGGAATGGGCTAAGAAAGAGAGAGAGAGGTGGAACGAAGAAAGAGAAACAGAAGGGAATTAAGATTAAAAGAAAACATGAAAAAACTTATTAAAAGCATAAAGGTCAAATTTTTTGAAAACTATTTTAAACTATTTTCCGAGTTTTCCAAGTGAACGGGAGAAACTAGAAAGGCATTTTGCAACTTTTCCAATTGGAAAACTAGCTTTGGAACAACTTTTCTAGTTTCCAACAATTTGTTTTTTGGAAAATCCTCCCATAAAATTGAAAAATCTTTGTTTTTAAGCAGCCTCTAAGAACCTATTTGTCTAATTCGTCGCCAAATTCCATGCAGAACACTAGTTTAGGCTTTGTTGGAAGTTCTGGTTCTTGTAAACCTTTTGTTGGAGGTTATGTGTTTCCCTCGATCTCTCTGCCCTTGTCCGTCATTGATTCTGTCAATTTTTTGTTTACTCTGCCATTGATCTTTTGCTCTCTTCTCACTTATTTTCAATCTAAACTTTGTTTTTGTGAAAGTTAATACTTGCTTCATGTTGAAGGGGTAATTGTGAGATTTTGTAGACTAAAGGATGATGTCACGGGTCCGGCACTGGATCGGTCCAGAGGCTTGTCATGACAATGTCAAGGATCGGCCCGGGTACGCGCCAGCGCTAGTCATGACATTGTCATGGGTCGCTAGCGATTGTGTCTTGGTCCAACACTTCGCTGGTATTAGCACCCGATAGAATTAAGGATATATTGGGTATTAATTCAAACAAAGGGACACGCTAGGTATTAGTAAATTGTAATAGAATAATCTAGAATTCCCTAGAATACTTGTAACTAACCACGCTCCTCCCCCTTCCCGCCATTTTTGGAGGACAGTTATTTCCCGCCTCTTTATTTGAATATTTGTAAGTAGTTATAAATAGGGGGGCTTATACTTGTATTGATCATCCAATCAAATATCAATAAACTCTCTCTCTTAACCCGTCTCATCCTTTATCTCTAATTTCTCATCTAATTTTCTTCTCTTCCTCATCTTAATTCTTCAAAATTCTCTTAACCTCTAGATTCATTGATCTCCCTTGATCTTTGGATTTAGGTCACGACCTTAGGAACGTGACAAGGTGGTATCAGAGCCATCTTTCGATCACCAAACTGGCCATTACTAGAAGTACTCGATCCGCTGCAACAATGTCTTCATATGAGGAAACGGCTGATTCACAAGTTCAACAAAGATTTGAGTCTGTGGAGAAACGCTTGGAGAGATTGGAGAGGATCTCTGAAAATCAAGTTCGAATTAGCAATGAGCTCAAAACATCCGTTGATTCTCAAGCTCAAGTTACCTAGAATTTAAGAGCCACATTGGAGACGTTGAACGCCACCATGAGGAAGTTTACCGTCAGCCAAGAAAAACGACCGGAAGTAGAAGTACCGGCTGCCACTGCCCACACTAATGCTGGAGGATCTGGAGATTACGTTCGCTTGGGGGAAAATGGCTTGATTCCTCCACCTCCACCTCAACCGGAGCCCAGAATTGATCGTGCTCCCTCACGGATAGCTGAAGATGGTTAGAATAGTGGATTCAGTGGCAGTAACCGTACTTGGAGTTCACACCATACCGCCAAACTAGATCCTCCACGCTTTGATGGATCCAATCCTAGGGGTTGGATCAGGAGGCTACTCAAATATTTCTGTTGGTATCAAGTGCCAACGGAGGAGTAGGTGGAGTTTGCATCTAACCACTTGCCGGAGCACGAAGAAGCTTGGTATCAAGCTCTAGAGCTTAAAAATCTGGTGATCACTTGGCAATTCTTCATTGATGAGCTTTGCAAGAGGTTCGGAGATCGATCTCTTCATGACATTGTGGAAGAATTCAGCAAAATTGTCCAAAACGGAACCGTGGAGGACTACATTATACGTTTTGAAGAACTTAAGAGTTGGATGTTGATTTATCATCCAACCTTAACAGAGGATTACTTCATCTCCAGCTTTATCAGTGGCCTCAAGCCCGTACTTAGAGGCTCAGTCAAAGCAGCATGGCCAAATGACTTAAGTTTGGAGTTTGAGCAAGCCAAGCTTCAAGACATAGCTATCGCTGAGATCCGTGGCTCTAGAGGGACTGGATCGGGTGTCGCTAGACCTGGTTCCAGTGTCAAGACAGTGTCCAGTGCGCGCACGGGACCGTCTGTGTCCTCCCAGGGCCCAGCGCCCTCCTACGGGTCAGTGTCAAGGTCCGGTGGGGCAAGGTCTGGCCTAGCAGCTTCCTCTGGCTCCAGCGCTCCAAGGCATGAGCCCGGCCAGTGTTACAAATGCAGGGAGCGTTATTTCCCTGGGCATGTTTGCAAGCCCAAGCAGCTCCAAAGCATGGAGGGGCAAGAAGAGGTGGAAGAAGAACAAGAGGCTGATGTGCAGGAGGAAGAAGAGGCTCAAGAGGAGGAAACGGGAGTGATGGAGATCTCCCTTAACGCTCTCTCAGGGCGCATTACTCACAACACAATGCGCCTAAGGGGATCCATCAAGAAACGGGCTGTTACCGTCCTTATTGACAGTGGGAGCACTAACAGCTTCCTGGATGCTGCCGTGGTCCGTGAGCTAAGGCTGGAGACAGTGCCAACGTTGGTAATGACAGTCACCGTAGCTAACGGTGGGAGCCTCGTGAGCTACCAAAAGTGCACGGGCGTCAGGTGGAAGGCTCAGGGCACCACTTTCATTGATGACCTACGTGTGCTAGAGCTACATGGTAGCGACATGGTTTTGGGGGTTGATTGGTTACAACGTTATGGCCCTGTGATCATTGACTTCACAAACCTTCATTTCTCTTGCTTCAAGGAAGGCAAGGCGATCCAGTTGCAAGGCATGGCTGAGCAAGCAACCTTGCACTCCATATCTGAGCGTGGCATCACCCGGTTCTTAAAGAAGCGAGCAAGCTGTGTATTAGGCCATCTCTTTATGGTCACCGGAGTGGAAGAATCTGAAGCTGAGTTGCATCCAGACATAGCGCACTTGTTGCGCCACTATGAGGATGTGTTTGACATCCCAAAAGGGTTGCCCCCACCTCGCAACCATGATCATGGCATCCCTACGCTGCCAGGGGCGAAACCGGTTAACATTAGACCCTAGCGGTATCCGCACAATCAGCAAGACGTGATAGAGAAGCAGGTAGAGGAGATGCTCAAAACCTCTATCATTCAGCCCAGCCGGAGTCTGTTTGCTTCACCGGTTCTCTTGGTCAAAAAGGACGGCACCTACCGTTTTTGTGTTGATTACCACCAGCTCAACCAGATCACTGTCAAAGACAAATTTCCCATTTCGGTTATTGATGACCTTTTGGATGAGCTCCAAGGCGCAGCGGTTTTCTCCAAAATAGATCTACGGGCCAGTTATCATCAGATCCGGGTCAGAAATGAGGATCGCCACAAGACAGCCTTCTGTACACACCAAGGGCATTATGAGTTCCGTGTCATGCCCTTTGGACTCATCAACGCCCCAGCCACGTTCCAAGCCTTAATGAATGAGGTCTTCACCCCATTCTTAAGGAAGTTTGTTTTGGTATTCTTTGATGACATCTTGATATATAGCCCTGAGATGGGTGCACACTTGTAACACTTGATAGTGGTCCTAGACACACTCCGTGCCCATAAGCTGTACACCAAACGCAGCAAATGCACGTTCGGTCAGGACCATGTTGAGTACTTGGGGCATATCATTTCACAAGAGGGCGTGGCCATTGATGCAGCCAAGATTGAGGCCATGAGAGATTGGCCCGTGCCAACCAGTGTTAAAAGCCTCCGTGGGTTCCTTGGTCTCACATGGTACTACCGGAAGTTCATCAAGGGGTACGGAACCGCGAACAAGCCCTTAACAAGCCTCCTCAAGAAGGGAGCCTTCCTATGGAACAATACCGCCCAAGATGCCTTTGAGTCCTTGAAGTCCGCCATGATGACAGCGCCCGTGCTGGCCCTGCCTGACTTCAGTGAACCGTTTGTCTTGGAGATGGATGCTTGTGGTGTGGGAATTGGAGCCGTTTTGACTAAAAAAGGTAGGCCTTTGGCTTATCTCAGCCAGGCCCTCAGCCCACGCCACTTGGGCTTGTCCGTGTATGAGAAGGAGCTCATGGCTGTGATCATGGCCGTCCAAAAATGAAGGCATTACCTCCTAGATAATCAATTCATCATCAAGACCGATCACTCCAGCCTGCGCCACCTCCTGGACCAGCGCATCAGCACCAGGCTCAGCAAAAAGGGGTCTCCAAGCTAATGGGCCTCAGCTACAGCATCCGGTATCGTAAGGGTGCTGAGAACCGTGCCGCAGATGCCTTGTCAAGGCGCTGTGAGGGTCTGGACCAGGGAACGTTGTCACAGCTGACCACTATCACTCCACTTTGGGTGCGTGAGGTTAGCGACAGTTATGAGGGTGATGCCCAAGCCTCCCAAGTCCTTGCTCAACTGGCCCTTGATCCCAAGGGTCAACCTCCATTCTCCCTAGAGCAAGGAATCATCCGTTATATGGGGCGCATCTATGTGGGTGAAGGCGCAGCCGTGAGAAACAAAGTCTTGCACGCCCTCCATGATTCTCCAGTGGGAGGACACTCAGGGGTGACAGGCACGTTGATGAGAATCAAGAGCATGTTCTACTGGCCCAAGCTCAAAGACAATGTTCAAGAATGGGTGCGCAGCTGTGACGTTTGTCAGCGCACTCAAGGAGAGCATGTGGCCTATCCTGGCTTGCTTCAGCCTCTGCCTGTGCCAGATCAAGCCTGGGCCAGTATCAGCCTGGACTTCATTGAAGGCCTCCCTAGATCTCAGGGGAAAGACGTGATCCTTGTTGTGGTGGACCGATTCACCAAGTATGCCCATTTCCTAACCTTGGCACACCCTTATACAGCAGCAAGGGTGGCCCAGCTCTTCCTGGACCACATCTACCATTTACATGGGTTGCCAAAGGACATAGTCTCAGATAGGGACTCCTCATTCTTGAGCTTGTTCTGGAAGGAACTTATGCGCCTTGCTGGAGTGGATCTACATATGAGCAGCTGTTATCACCCACAATTAGAAGGGCAAACAGAGAGAGTTAATCAGTGCCTTGAGAACTACCTCTGTAAGCTATGGGCCCAATGGATGCCTTTAACGGAGTTTTGGTACAATACCAATTATCACTCCTCATTGAAGACTTCACCGTTCAAGGCCTTGTATGGGTATGAGCCACGCCTCCAAGCTTGGGATGTGCCATGCCACTCCAGCTCCCCTAATGTGGAGGACTTTGTCACAGAACGAGGCAACATGATCAACATTCTCAAGGAGAACTTGAAGGCAGCTCAGCACCGTTACAAGCAAATGGCAGATTTGAAGAGGACTGAACGCACATTTGAAGTAGGGGACTTAGTCTACCTCAAGCTTTAGCCCTACCATCAAACTTCCTTGGCTCTAAGGAAGAATTTGAAGCTGGCAGCTCGCTATTACGGTCCATATCCAGTCTTAGCCAAGATTGGAACGGTTGCTTATAAGTTGGGCCTACCAGAAGTGTATCCAGGCCCAAAAAGAAGATTGGGCAATGGGCACAAATCAGTAACGAGCTTCCACATTGTGACCTAGAAGGGAATCCTGAAGTAATGCCTCAAGAAGTGCTCCAGCATCGTACCGTGACAAGAGACAAGAAGAAGGTTGCACAAGTGCTGATCAAGTGGAAGAACTTGGCAGAGGAAACTTGGGAAGATTGGGCCTTTATTCGCAAACAGTTCCCTCAATTCAATCCTTAAGGACAAGGATCGTTTTATGGGGGAGGCAATGTCACGGGTCCGGCATTGGCTCGGTCCAGAGGCTTGTCATGACAATGTCAAGGACCGGCCTGGGTACGCGCCAGCGCTAGTCATGACATTGTCATGGGTCGCTTGCAATTGTGTCTTGGTCCAACACCTTGCTTGTATTAGCACCCGATAGAATTAAGGATATATTGGGTATTAATTCAAATAAAGGGACACGCTAGGTATTAATAAATTGTAATAGAATAATCTAGAATTCCCTAGAATACTTGTAACTAACCACGCTCCTCCCCCTTCCCGCCATTTTTGGAGGACGGTTATTTCCCGCCTCTTTATTTGAATATTTGTAAGTAGTTATAAATAGGGGAGCTTATACTCGTATTGATCATCCAATCAAATATCAATAAACTCTCTCTTAACCCGTCTCATCCTTTATCTCTAATTTCTCATCTAACTTTCTTCTCTTCCTCATCTTAATTCTTCAAAATTCTCTTAACCTCTAGATTCATTGATTATCTTTGGATTTAGGTCACGACCTTAGGAACGTGACAGATGAGCGCTTCCATATTGATGTGATTTAGCTAATGATGGATTGTGCATGCACAATCATAGCGTGCAAGTGATTAGAAATGCTCGTTTCATTAACCACAACGAGGAGAGATTTCCTGTGGATGGTTTTACTGCTTGGGCCTTCAATGCAGAAAGAGTGGGAATGTAGGACTGGCATGGCTTGCAGGCAGTAATAAGAATAAAACAACAGCAACAACAACTACAACCACCCAGTGTCTTAGAGGCTCCCGCGGAAGCAGGGTCTCGGGGGGGGGGTGGGGTTGAAATGTACACAACTTACTTCTACAGGGTGCTACTCTGAAGGGAAGCTATTTCTGGAGGGCCTCCAACCCTGAAGCGAGGAGGTAATAAGAATGCATGGAGAATTATTTTTGAACATGGCCAAGATTTTGAAGTATATCATAGATTGATCTGTTAATGGTTTCATCTAGTAAAGGTTTGGAGAGTTTTTGTGAATCCCACTCTTGGCACGACCCAATATTGCTAAATAACCACAAATGTAAGAAATTGGATGTCATTTTAATGTTTATTTTTGTTGACATAATGATATCATTTTATCGAATTTCATTTTCAATTGTTTCCATATTTGTTCTCTTTAAAGAACACTCCTAGATCTTCTATTGGATAAAAGATTTGAAATTCCTTTCTTGTTCTCTTGTTTTTTCTTTGAAGGCAGGCAACAATCAATTTTTATTGTGAGAGTGAATTGCTTCAAATTGGGATATCTATTTCTTTAAAAGCGGTTTGGAGAAGTAGCAGAAATTGGCCTGATTCTGCTTGGGACTCTTATAATGGTATTGTGTAGAAATTCAATTGAATGTCCTTTTTTGGTTTCCTCCACCTCCTTTTACTCTTTCTCCAACATAAATTGATGCACCTGCCCAGCGCATGGTTAACAACATAGTCATGCAATGAATCATCAATTATCAGTTGGAATGAATGAATTCCTCTTGTTATTGGCTTCACCTGTTGTTGTGTGTGAAAGTATGCACTTGAAGCACTAATCATAGAATCAAGTAGAAGTCATAATGTAAAGGGTGGTTATGTAACAGATTGCAAGATACGTTTGCAATAGCTTCCATTGTACACATGTATTATGTTTTATTTAATAAAACATACTAATAAATGTGCTTACACGTTGATAATAGTAAAGAGATTAAAATTGATAGTTGCATGATTATCCATTCGTTTTTTTGGTCATATGAGCCTTAAAAGATACAATTCTATGGAAAAGCCAAACATAATTGCCGTGACATGTTATATACCTTATGCAACACCTTGTTTTCACAAATTTATGATCGCAACTGTGGTTGAGATCTGCGAATCAATTATATGGCACTGAGTATCAAAAGGTCATGCATCTCAAAGGCGAAGGTAGGGTGATTTTGCCCAGGCGCATGATACACGTGGTTTATCTTTTGTGCTTTGTGTCCCCTAGAAACCAAAAATTTTGCTTGCTTTCACTATTGCATCACCTGCTATATTAGTGGTGAATGCCCATACATGTACTTACATGCGCATATTGTTTTCTAATTGTTTGAGACTATGATGTTATTTGTGACATCTCTGAATTCATAGATTCTCTGGCTTCTTGTCATCCTGTTCCTCGCTAAATGACTGCATGTCAGATATTTGCCTTCACCTTGCATGTAGACATTAGGCCCCCATGTTTTAGTTTGTCACACTTTTAATGAACATTGGTTTCTTACGGACAACCAAAATACGTTGTTGCTGAATCAAAAAAATGTGGCAGCAACTTCAATAGTGAAAAGACCAAAATCAGTTTGATTCTTTTGATTTTGTTGAGAAGTTTAGGAACTTGCAGACCCCTCTTGATACTGGTTTATTGCACTAGTTAGTGCAATGAAATATATTTGAATAATTGCTCTTACTTTGCTGCGGTTATTGGAATTCCATCAAGAGCTTACTGTTACAACTTACAAGCCTGATAAGGTGAACTGGCATTGCATTCACTCAGTATCTGAACATGTAATCAGGTTATGTTGAATCCATGAATGTCATTCAAAACTCTAAATGACAATCAATATTTAGATATACATGTGCTTTATTGCACATGATATTGCAGAAAGCAATGCTGTATGGGAATTCTGATTACTAACAGACTTAATGATTCAATTTGTGTGGACCGTCTAATGCAGGCTACCTATATCTGTGTTAAGCGCAATTAGACAGCATACTTCCCGCAGTTTGTCATGCACATGATATTTGCAGGAAGCCGATGTAGTTGATCTTCTGACTATTCGATCTTAACAATATTTTATTGTTTGGGCCGTCTGATGCAGGCTATGTATATTCGTGTTAAGCGCATTAAGACAACATACTTCCTTCAGTGTGATCCAAGTGAAACAACTTTAGAGATAAAGCAGAAATTACAAGTTCTAATTGATCATTCAGTTGGTAATCAGAGGCTGATCTTGGTAGAAACTGGTGAAGTACTGGAAGATTCAAAGACTTTGGCAGATCAGAAGGTATTGCACTTAGTGGCTTTTTCTAAATCTCAGTCACGATAATGGTTTAGGTTTTGGGGCTGGAAAAAGATTAATTCATTGATGTAACTTAACAGCAGTTGACCTAACCCAAGACAACATTACATGATAGTCATTACATTTACCCAATGGCCACTTTTTGATTCCACGCGTAGTAGTCAAATGATGTTAGATATAGTTTATGCGTGGTATGCACTTCCTGTAGCAGGGCATTAGGCAGGTACAGATCTTTTATATTTAATAGATGCCTATCTAATTCAATCATTTAACAGGTTGAAAACGATGCTGTGGTGGCACTGACCTTACGGAAAGGTGACTTTCCCCAGCCTTTTTGAAATTTGTTTTTTTTTGGATTATCAGATAATGTTGCTCATGCTCGATAGAGTTTCTTGAGAATGTTTGCTATAAGCTGTTGTTATTAAGTGTTTCCTCTTGAAGTTCCTATCACATAATGAGGTAGCTGACTAGCTTCTAGGGATATGAAACCAGTTGGCTCTGGTGAAAATCAATCCTCTTTGTTTTACTATGAAGACAATTAGAGCATTTGTGAGTATGTTAGGTTTTGGAATGTATGCCATGGCTGCAAATAAAGGCATTAAATGCAACGTAAGGCTCATTGCATAACGATTTTTAAGCTCGTTATACTTTTGGCTGTTATGTAATTATCTTTTGTAGAGGCATTCATATTGCATTATTGTTATTTATAAATTTATATATATGAATTATCAAAAGAAATGGATCTATATGATAAAAACTTATTAAAATTTTACGATTGTATGGCTGTTCATTTAATTATTTTGCAACTAGGGGCATGAACCTTGATACATAACTTAAATGCCTTGACATCCCACTTTTGTGATATTACGATCGTGATCATGAACCTCGATTTGGTCCATGATCATGCTTCGTGGGGTGCAAATTTTCACTTGTTTGATTTCTATTTAAATCATTTCTGCTATATGATTTTGTTACTCTATTGATTGCTAATCCAGGGTTCCTCAACCTGTCAAAGTAAACAGCAGTGACATGGTCTTTGAATTCAATATTTGCAAAGATATTTTCATTGATTCCTCACCTAAATTCCATTTTGTTTGCAGATGACAACGAATTTGAAGATGTCAATATTGTCAAGCCAAATGATTTCTATCAATCTCGTGATGCTGATAACTGTCCCAATTGGTGATGCTGGTACATTTTTCACTTTGCTGCATGTCCTGTATCGTCCGCCTCGTGATTGTTAGGCTTGACGATTATTATTCTTCCCTTTGCTTGAAATATGAATTGTTCCAATGCCATAGCTTTACAGATTAAAATATAGTGCCTGCAGTTGTGTTCTTTGTGGACAATGTTATTTTCTGCTGTAATTGTCAGTGTCACGGTATAATGGAAGAGCTAACTTCATGGCAGAGGCTTCACTTTGTGAAAAATATTAACATGTTTCTTGTTTTTGGGGTTTTACGTTTTTATAATGCTGTGAAACAAGGCATGATGTGGGACTTTTGAAAAGAGCCGCACGTTTCTCATTTGCTATTTCTTTGGCAAAAAAATATTAGTGCACTATATTTGAGAGAAGAAATGAGGAGGGTATAATATTTTTTAGAAGCATAATAAGAATGACAATTTTTTTTTGTTTTTGGTCAAAAGGAATGGCACTTGAAAAAAGCTGAAGAAAAAAAAAAAAAAAAAAAGAAAGAAAAGTTTGACATGAAACTTCAAGATATATTTCTTTAACTATGTTGTACTTCCTTTTCTTTTTTTCAAAATATGTTCTCTCTTTTTGTATATAATAAAATATTATATGTTCTTTGTTATGCTTTTTTACCTTCTTTGTGGGTTCCCCATCCCTTGGAAGACATGTCATTTATAAGGTACTCATGGCGAATTTGGCTGGCTTAGATTAGGCATGTGACTCGTGATTTGGCAGTAATGAGGCAACACTTTTTACTCATTTCTTTTTTCCCCCCGAGTCTAGTGGTTTGATCAATCACATTTTCGTAGATTTAGCGACATGCCAAATTTTGTGCTTGGTAGAGTTGCAAAGAATGAGTTGCAAACTGTCAGCAGTCATGTGACCTCTTCGCCCTTTTCCTCTTTAAATGCCTCTTTCCTTCTGCAGAGTTCTGTTGTGAGCTTACTTAATCTTGCTCTCCCCTATTTGTATGGCTGCAATGCATAAAACTACGGGCGACAACGTCCTGCCTGTCTACATTGCAAACAGCTTTATAAGTAGGGGAAAATGAAGACAGGAACCCCCCCCCCCCCAAAAAAAAAATAGTAACCTTAGCTCCGTTGAAACCTTAGCTCCTCGAAAACCTGACCATCGGCTCCTCTTTTGCATCAAATCCGGCCAAAGAGCAAAGTTGCACCATAAGCTATGTAAAACACCGCAAAATCCTAGCCTTCAAGAAATTTTAAGGTTCTGATTGGAATTTGAATTTGATTGTGAAAGTACAATTTGAGTTTGAATCCTGATAAAATTGAAAATATATGGAAATAAAATCCTATTGTTTGGCTAACCAAAGATTTGGAAGTGGATATCATAATTACATTACCAATCATCTCGAGTTTTAAGTTAATCGAGCTTGAATGTTTGGATTTTGGGTCAACTGGGGTTGGGTTTTGGTTGTAGTGGATCATTGCGGATTCAAGTTATTTTGAGCTTTGAGTCAATTTGGGTTGGGTTTTATTTGGGTCAAATCATATTTTGCTTAATTCCTATAGAATTTTAAATTAATTAGATGAGATCGTTCTATAGGATTCCTGTTGGCATAGGTCATGTTTGAGTGTGGCAGAATGATTTAGAGCTTAAGTCATCTTGGTTTCAACTAAATCAAGTAGCATCATCTCCAATTCTAGGTTACGTGGGCTGGGTCAAATTTACGTCGGACTAAGTTGTGTCACATCATGCTTAATTTTTGTCATATCTAGATTTCAAGTCAATTAGGCTGGGTTATCATGGGTTTTAGATCAGCTCGATTAGGTCCCATTTAAGTTAGACTCGAATCAAGTATGGTCATTTCAAGTTAGAGTCATATCCAATTTTGTTTATGTAACAATTTTAGAGTCATCTCTTTTGTGGTGTAAAAATAATTATTCTACATTAGGGATGAATTTTGCAATTCATTATACTATTTTTACGTATATTGTTTAAACAAATTTTATGCCCAAACCCACCTACTTTTATGAGATAAATAAAATTGAAATGAGGAATTTTGAAAATCTAAAAAAATAATTTAGAACAAATAAAAGGAAAAAGAAAAAAAATTATTTTTATTAAAATTATATTTAATCTATATGCTTTAGAGAAATATAATAGTATTCGACAAAAGAAACTGCACCAAATTTTTTTAAAAAGGCACATAATTCATAAGATAAAAATTAATTTTTGAACAAAAAAAATTATTTTTACTAAATTAGTTTTTTGAATAATCCAAATATGACTTATTTTAAATTTCAGCTTCAAAAATAGAAATGTTATAATATTAAATTTTGTTGCAATAAAATTTATATTTATATTTGGGATAAAATAAACTCAAGAATTAAAAGTTATATCCACATAATACTAAAAAGAAACCTTTTACGTGCCAAAAATGATTAAGAAGATGAATAAAGATAATTTTTGTTAAAAATAAAATTTTAAATAACTAAAAAAAAATTAAAAAAACCATTAGAGACTTTTTTATATTTTTTTGTCATGTGATATGCTATAGCTTAGTAATTGTTTCCTATAAAAAAGTAATAAAATTAGACTCGAATTATTTGCCCACTGTATTGATACAAAATCTTTAATTTTGTTAATAGTCTTCTCAATTAGTCTGCTGTATTTAACCATGTATTATAAATAGTCTTCTCAATTTAATTTTGTTGATAATATGCAATTATATTACCTTCCATTTCAGATATATATTCTGACATTAAAATTTTAATGTAGTGAGCATCCTCTATGCATCGTACAGGAAACAGTTAGAAAAACAAGTTACTAAACTTTATGATACCTAAAAAACATTTTAAAACTTCAAGGTATTTGAAAAATGCATTACTAAACCTCAAATATCTTAACTGAATTTTCTCTAAACTTCAAAAACTATTGACAATTATACATCCAAAGGCACAAAACATTTAAGAAATTTATTTAATTTATTAAACTAATCTAAATTTTTATTCTATAGTTTGAATTGTGGTGGGTTATGCATTTTTGTAAAAAAAATTATTTAATTTATCTTCAATTTTATTTTGACTTTTTTTGGGTTAAAATTGTAAAGTATATCTAAGAATTGTGTAATTTTTGGTTGTGGCTGTTGTGAAGAATCAGAAATTACATTTGGTATGTGCATGACAGAATTTAAATTAGAAGGATAAATTATATGATATACACCAAATATCAACTCTATAGGTAGAAAGTTAGATATTCCAATGTATACTTGATGAAAATTATAGTACTTTTTAAAAATGGCTACTATGTTTTAATTACTTAAATTATTTCATTTTTAATACTAGATTATAAAAATATTTTCAAGATGTAAACATGGACCATGCAACGCACGGGGAAAGACTAGTTTTATTTAAATTAATCTTATAAACCGAATAGGAAAAGAAATTCTTAAAAAAAGAAGCACTTCTAATTAAAAATATTTAGTTATTCTCTTTCCTATTTGTATTGTACAACTTCAAAAGAATAACTACTTTTAGTCCTTGCTTGGTGCATGTAATTGAAGCTTGTAATTGAGGTTGAAATTATAATTAAAGTCTATAATTCTAATTATGTTTGGTTCATTTGTTAAAATTGAATTGAAATTTAGATAATATTTATGGAGACCTTCTGAGCTATTGGTCAAAATCAAATGACTCGTCAAACTTTTAATTTTATTAAAAACAACCTTGAACTATGGATCAAAATCAATATAATCTCCCGACTTCTAATTTGATCAAGGACACCCCAAAACTATTAACTAAAATAAATTTGATCCCCAACCTCAAAAACTTATTAAAGACATCCGAAATTATTAATAGAAAATTTGGTTCCAGTATCTTGAAATTTAATAATATCGATTTCAGGTTCCTCGAGATTTTAAAGTATTTTTATAATATTTTAAACTTTGATAATTTTTTTCCAATGTTTCTTTTCCATACTTTGTTAGGATTGCGTTAAAATTAGGCTAACGTGATATTAAAAAAATTAACTAAGAAAAAAATATAATTTAAATTAAAATAGTTTTAAATATTTACAAAAATTAAAAAAATTAAAATTTTTTGAGAAAATTTTGTTTAAGTACCTTGAGGTTTGGTAATATATTTTTCAGGTACCCTAATTTTTAAAATATTTTTAAGGTACCCTGAATTGTGTTAAACTTTTTTTTTTTTTTTCAGGTACTTTTGGCTAATAGAACCCTAACGGAATTAAACAGAGGATACCTAAAAAAAGTTAACAAAGTTTAAGATGCTAAAAAATATTTCAAAACCACAAAATATCTAAAAAATATATTGTCAAATCTCATGGTACATAACCAAATTTTAGGGGGAGGGAACAAAGTTAAGGTGATTTTATCAAAATAAGGTGGTTTACTAACTTAAGTCATCTTTTGGTCCCTAAAGTGGCCAAAAATGGACCTTTTGGTCACTCAAATCAAATTTTGGAAGATTTAGTCACCAAATTCCTAAAAAAAAAAAAAAAAATTCCCTTTAGTCACCCATATGATTTAAAATGGACAAATTGGTTACCCAAGTTAAAATTTGGAAGATTTAGTTAGCCAACTCGTAGTAAAAGTTTCATTTAGTCACTCAAGTGGTTTAAAATGGACAAGTTAGTCATCCAATTAATAATTTGAAAATTTTTATCTTTCAACTTTAAATAACAACTAGTTTTAATCGCTAAAGTGATTTAAAATGATAAAGAATTTATCATCGAAATGAAAAATAACTAGTTTAATTATGTTTTTGACTTATTTATTTTATTAGTTCTCATATTTTCTTTTTAAAGTCTATGTTTTATTTGTAATAAAATAGTGCACATTAGGGTATTGACGTAAGGTAAAATTAAAATATTATAAATCAATTTTAACATTAAATTAAACTTGATAAAATATTCTAAAAAATAAGAATTTAAGGAATATTTACAAAAAAAAAACAAGAATCAATAAATGCCAGTGCATTAAAATTAACCACATGTTAAGGAAGACTTATTGCTCTCGTATGTATTGAATTTTTACTAAATCATCTAACCATTAACAAATAAAAATATTATTATTTTTGTATGGACTAATAACATGTAAGAGTTTGATATAATAACTGTTCCTTAACATGTGCCCTTAGGGCAGATGTTAGAAAATCCTAAAAATAATGAAGATCAATTTGAAAAAAAATTGCTGAAATCATGTGTCTTTTTTTGGGGGGAAAAAAAAATCAAATTCTAATAAAATCATACTATCGGAATCATGTTCTATTTTAGCATTTTTCAACAGAAATTTATCGCATTTTGACAAAAGGATGCTTAATTGAAAAAATTTTAAAACTTAGGGTACCTAAGTGACAAAATATTTAAACTTCAAGGTACTCCATTGTATATATTATTGAAACATTGGGTATCAAGGTAAATCATTAATTGATTGATAATTTCCTTAAATAAAACATGATGAAATATTATATGAAAATAAGAATCAAGGAATACGAAGCACGTACTTTAGACATTGGAAAATGTTTTAAAAAATTGAAAATTGATGAAAGATTTTGAAAAATATTTTATTTTATAATCAAATTGATCTTTATCATTTTTAATGCACCTATCATTTATTGATTCTTGTTTTTTTTTTTTTTTTCTAAATATAAGAATATTCAATTTTTTATAGTATTTATCAAGTTTTATATAATATTAAAATTGGTTTATAATCTTTTAATTTTTACCTAATATTAATAAGCGCACCAATTTGTTACAAATAAAATATTGAATTTGAAAAAAAAAAATGACCACTTTATGTAACGCCCCCAAATAGGCCTAAATCAATAAGGGCGCTACACGGCCGTACTATAATAAATCCCACCATCATAGTACGAAGCCCAAAATATTTGATTCATAATTTCTCAAATTTCCATAAACATTTCTATACATTTATGAAATCGAATTCAAATACATCATCACCAACGATTTAAAACTAATAGTACGACAAGTCAAAATTACAATATCTCAAATAGTCTATAATATCCTGCTACAGAATTTATTTAATACTTGAACTATGAAAATTAACCTAATTCTCGTAATAGGAAGCCGCTCTATCTTTCTCGTCCTTCAGGAATTTGCCATGAGCTACTAATATGGAAAATAAAGGAATTGGATAAGCAAACAACACGTTCAGCAAGTACATCACATACCCTACCCGTATAAAGCATATTATTTAAAACGGAGTTTATCTTCAAATTTTCATGTTCAAAAAAGCACATATCACCACTTTATTCTTTAATTTATTTCACAAGAGCTCTTGGTAAAACTCACAGATGAATCGGAGACTAGGGCCGGTATTATTCCAGCCATAGGGTTACAGATCGACATTTTTTCAAATTCGAACCGGTTCTAAGTCGATAGACCAGTTAGGGTCAACGTAGTATTTGTAAGTTCAGAAGAACTAACAAACGAATCGGAGACTATGTGCCGGTATTATTCCCGTGACAGGGTCACAGATCGACTTTCACATATTTCACATTCTTTCGTCGATAGACCCTGACAGTTATCTGTGAGCTCTTCCCATAAAAACCTTTCAATTCAAATCACAAGTTCACAATAATTTCTTTCTCATATTTAGAAGTACAAATTCCTTCGAAAATTCGTATATTTCAACATCAAATCATTGTATAGATCAATATAATTCAAATCATAAGAGTAGAAATCACACAATCAATCAAATACATATGCTCGGACCTATTTTAACAAACTAATAAACTGTTCAAAATATAATCTCATACATCAAATCATGTAAAACAATTGTCATATTTCACAAACAAGTAGGGGAAGTGGTATACTTACATTTACGATCTTCTAATTCGATGTATAAACTTGTATTACGTATCTAGCTTTCAAAATATATCAAGAGAGAGGAATCGGAATTGATGATTGATGAGAGAGAGAGAGACAGAACCGACAGAGAGCCATGAGGGAGAGGCGTGAGGGAGAGCAAGAAGGGAGGAGAAGCTAGGGTTTAAACCCTTCTCCTCTTCTACATATATAAATTTATAACCCTAATATTACTATTGGGCCCTTCCAAAATTAGCCCATTATTTTATTTATTTGTAGCCCAATTGAAACAATAGTGAATTCTAATTATATTATAATACCTAATCCAATTCAATTAAATCGGGTTTCATATATTATAATATCTAGTCCAATTTAATGAGATCGAGGATTGCACCCTTATCCTCTTAAATAGAAGTTTCGTTCTCGAAACCTACATCTTCAATTTAGTTAGACAGGGTATTACATCCTCACTTCTTTAATAAAAGTTTCGTCCTCGAAACTTACATTCATAATTTAATTAGATAAGGTATTACAAGGATCAAATGAAATAAGTCAAAAACATAATTGAATTATTTATTTTTTTTTTTATCTGGATGATAAATTTTTTTTATTACGTTAGCGAAGAAAATGAGTTGTTATTTAAAGTTGGGTGATAAAATTTTCCAAACTATTGCTTGGTGACCAATTAGTCCATTATAAACCACTTTGGTGACCAGATTATACTTTTATTAGGAGTTGGGTAACTAACTCTTGCAAAACTTAACTTGGGTGACCAATTTGTCCATTTTAAATCACTTGTGTGATTAAAAGGGACTTTTTTAGAAATTTGGTGACCAAATCTTTCAAAATTTTATTTGAGTGACCAAAAGATCCATTTTTGATTACTTTAATGACCAATAGGAGACTTAAATATGTGGTTTACCAGATAATGTGTCTGTGTGTTTTAATTGAACGAAGCTCGCTTAAAGCCCTAATCATGGCGGAACATGTTCTAACCCAACCATGACCCGATTGTTGATTTCATGTTGAACTCATGATAACATGCCGAAACTATTGAGGAGAACAAATCTACTTTCCCTCCATCCACTCCCCTTCTTCTCCTCTTCTTCCTCTTCCCCTCTTCCATTTGCCCCACCACCTAACTAACATCTCACCAATCTTATCAATTTCCCACCTGCCAAATCAAATCTTTATGCTTCTCTTTTTTGCTCCCTTATCCAACTTTTCCTTTAGTGTGGCTATCTGTCTCAAGCTTGTGAAGCTTTCTCCGCCTTGCGGGGTTGCAGTCTTGCCCCAGTGGACTTGCCCGCATGGAACCGCCTTCTGTATCAATTTAACAGTTGCGGTTTGGTTTCTCAAGTATGACTTATTTACAAGGAAATGGTGGATTTTTGTAAGGTTTCCCCTAATGTTTTTACTCATAATATTGTTATTCATTCTGATAGGGTCTGATCCGGATCTTATCTAAACTATCAATCCGCACCCAAATAATCCAATCAACACTCACAACCGACACCACCACACAATCAAAATATATAATCAATCACAAGGGCCTAAGGGATAGCTATATAGCCATCCCTTTGTATATATTGATATTGATAGTATACTAATTACAAGTATTGGGAAAAGGGGTGAGATATAAAAGAAGGGGGAGGTGTTAGGAACAGTGTCCTGAAATTCAAATTTATTCTTGATATATTATTTTAATTAATAAATAAAATTGAAGTCCCAGTCGTTTTCTAGTTAAATTTGTGTATTTGAGCATTTACACTGCATGTGATTTTCTTTTAGGAAATATCCATGAGATGGGTGTAGTCTTCAAACTACAATTTATATGTTTGTTCTAAGTGGTTTATGAGACTAAGCGACAGATAGACTTGGAACAAATGGTATGAATTGTTGTTTGAAAGACTAGTAGTCGAAGACAAGTTTGGACCACTTGTATGTTAAGACTATAACGTGATACTTTAGATGAATTGTCTTGGTCATGTGGATGGAGATCCAAAAGTGTTAGGTTAGTGTGTTTGACACACTGAGTTGGACCATGTGGGTTACTTATTTCTAGACTACTATGGGAGATGAGTGATTCATGTTGTACTGTTTGAACGACGACTCTAAATCCTGAGGGTATTCTGGACTTGTGCATGGAGCATTAGTTACTTGGTGTACTATAAGTAAGGTCTAAAACGAATGACTGAAATCCCACGTACATTGGGTAGCGGCGTGAAGTGTGACAAGGATCAGGTATTCAATAGGGAATCTACTGTCTCTTATGAGATACAGATGTCCCCTTAGTTGATTCGCAAATATTTGAATAGTTAGAAAACTTTGGCCAAAGTATTCCAAGTGTTTGACATTTGGAATTTATACTGTGAATATGTTCAAGTATAAATAAATTACTCAGCGAAGGGCAAGTCGGTAACTAATGGAGAAGCTGTGAGAAGGATAATGGTAGTGATTATATTTATCCTTTGTCATGGACATCTAGTGGAGGGGTTGTTGTCATCAATACAGTATATTAGGGAGATATCGAATAAATAATTTAAGTCTGAAGTGCAGTGAGATTTATTTAGTAGAATTAAGTCTCATTAAATAGTAATTAAATTAATATCATGAGATGATTTAATTTAACCCATTTGGAGCTAGATTTAAATTGTCCATGCGCAAGCCTCTGTATTTTATTGCCATTAGAAAAATATTAAAGAATTCATGAGATGAATTATTTATCCATAAGATGGGTAAATTAATTTTGTCAAATATTATTCATGAGATGAATAAAAATTAAAAATTATAAAATAAAATAATTTTGAAAAATCAAAATTCATAAGATGAATTTTTACATGTCGAAAACAAAGCAAAATAAAAAAAAATACAAAGAAGAACTGCATAGTCGTGATCCGCGTGAACCGGATCCAACGAACCAGCGGGACGCTCACCAGGGCTATTCGAGTCCCCACGCGGGGACCAATCACGCGTTGACACGTGCCACGCGTTTTGAAATAACAGGCGCAGTTTTAACAGGGTAAAACGCTCCGTTTTACCTTTTTAAAAACAAAAACGGTGTGTTTTGATGTTAACTGGCGAATCCCTTTTCAATTAAAATTAGATTTTTTTCGCTCTGGTATATTCCTATAAATAGAGGGGCTTATTCCGAGGTTTGGCAATTTGAAGTCAAAATATTTCTTTAGGGTTTCTGAAATTGTTTCGAAAACCCTCTGGGCAGTTTGAGGTCATTGCGTAGAAGGTCTCGGGGTCTCCATTTTGAAGAATATTATTATCTTTCTGGTTTTTTTTTTATTGGAGCAAATCCAGGTATGTTTTTCTTTCCTTCCTCGTTTCGCGTTTCTATTTATTTACAGTAGTCGTTATTATACCTGTTTAATTTTATGTATTGTTATGAATGTATTAGAGTAAAAGGCCTGTAGATATAAATTAAGAATTTAGATCTGTTGACTTAAATTATGAATTTAAGTCATTAGATTTAAAATTCGGAATTTTAAATCGACCATAAGTTTAGAGTTATGAATTCTAAACCCGTTCCGCTGAGTAAAATTTAGGGAGAGTTTTTAAAATTCATCCCAACAACAGGTATTAGGGCAAAAGGTTTATAGAGATAAACCTATTCTCGGGAACTCTCGCACGTGAGGTGTCACGAAGCGTGACTCTCCGACCGGGGGCTTAGGTAGAGAGAAGAGTCTCCTACTCTAAGTGCTCTAATAGGTGCCTATTGTTGTGACCATAATTGAGAACTGTGAACCCAATAGTCGATATCAGAGTTTATTTTTCAACAAAATTCATATCTTTTTCCCAACAGGAGGAACTAGAGAAAAGGGGGAAAAGATAGAGCGAGTGTCAACACACTCATAATCATACTAAGTATACTAACTATGGGGGGAGGAGTCCCTTATTTATAGATGAGGGAGGGGGAGATTAGGGCAAAGGTGGCACTAGGGCACCCTAAATAGGCGGGTCCTTACCCGAGTCGGCTTGGCAGGTGGGTCAAGGGCCTAACTGTAACAATACTGCCCCCTCAAAAGATCCTCATCCTCGAGAATCAAGAGAAGGGTCGCCGTCATATATATGTCTGCTTGAGGTGAGCTTGGCGTCTGGCTATGTGGTATGCCGGGTACTTGGCGGCAGCAGCCCAGGTGAGCGGGGGCTAGTGAGATGGCGTCCGTCTGCAAGCTTAATCCCATTCTGGCTCGTATCACCACTTTCCCCACCAAAGACCCTTGTCCCCAAGGGTCATAGACAACGAGCTGGCTCCAGAAGGTAGATGATCATCCCGGGTCAAATACTAGCTTTTGGAACGCCAGAAAGACGAGACCCTCGAAGTTGATGCCTTCCTTGAATCAGTGAGAGTGTGGGAGCTTGGTGGAAATGGTAATGACATTGCTAAAATATGATGGTTGCTTCGGGGGCATGGGAGGATCTATCCCAATTGGCGGATCTATAAATGCCGAGAGCAGAAAAGAAGGAATTGGGACTGTGGTAAAGATGGCGATAGGTGGAGCTACAGTGGAGATGATTTCCACCTCCCCCACTGTCATATTCGAACACCAGAACAACTTCAATGCCCAGCTCAATCCACACTCAAATTCACATAATCGAACTCATAACCAATCAAATAATGACCACGGGACAGCTAAATTGCTATCCCTTTATATATATATATATATATATATATATATATTGGATAGCAAAGATAAATACAAGATTCAGGGAAAAGAGGGGAGATATAGAAGAAGAGGGGAGAAACTAGAGAAATAAGAGGGGAAGCTTTGCACTCAATTCACATTAGCATTGCCTAAACCTATGGGGGTAATCCCTTATTTATACTAGTGAGGGTATACATTAGGGTTGAGGTGGCAGCGGAGGCTCTCGGGTATGCGGGTGTGGACCCGGGTTGGCGGGTAGGACTGCCATTGGCAGGTAGGAGATACTCGGTCTGTATAAATACCGCCCCCTTAAAACGATCCTCGTCCTCGAGGATCAGAAATAAGGGAGCCGCTATATCTGTGCCAGCTTAAGGTGCGGTTGGCGGATGACGATCAAGTGGGTAGTAGCTCAGGCAGTTGGGGACTAATGAGCTGGCGTCCTTCTATACGCCTAATCCCATTTTGACTCGTATCACTTCTTTCCCCTCCAAAGACCCTTGCTCCCAATGGTCATGGACAACGAGCCGGCTCCAGAAGGTAGATGATCCTCCCGGGTCAAATACCAACTTTTGGAATCCCAGCAAGACATGAGCCGCGAGTTTGGCCAGGTTATGGTCTTTCGTGAAGTGTACCCGGCAGCTGAACAATAA
Organism: Simmondsia chinensis; assembly: GCA_018398585.1. Classification (NCBI taxonomy): domain Eukaryota; kingdom Viridiplantae; phylum Streptophyta; class Magnoliopsida; order Caryophyllales; family Simmondsiaceae; genus Simmondsia; species Simmondsia chinensis. The sequence goes on along the minus strand of JAGTTD010000013.1, from coordinate 17,128,802 downwards.
GCGGAAAAGTGACGGCTTGGCGGAGATGGTGATCACATCCTCTAACTCAGAATCCAATTGTTGAAGCACTAGAGGATCTAATTTGGTTGGTGGATCGATAAAGGCTAAGAGTAAGAAGGGTAGGACCAAGTCTGGAGTTGTGGAGATGGATGAGAGTGGAGCAATCGTGGAGATGGCGGCATCCTCAGAAATGCCAAGAAGCGGAGTGATGGCGGAATCCAGGATTGGATCTGGGGCTAGCTCTACTGTTGGCTGAGAAGGAGGTGCATCATCATCAAGGTTGTTGTGATCTTCCCTTGCAAGCCTTGGCGTGAGTGGTAGTGGCACCGTTCTCATAGACCTCTTTGACGCTAACCCCTCCAGGTAGGCGCAATTGCTCTTTTCCAACCACGCCAGTGACTTGGCGTCATGAAGAGTTTGTGGCCCAAACAAGAGGACGCCTTCCACTATATCCTTCCGCAAGTTGCCTACCATCAACTTAACCTTTTGCTCTTCTTTCAATCTAGAGTTACTCGCCAATGACTCAAACCGACTTAAGTACTCGTGAACTCGTCCTGTTGGTGGAGCCTCATGAGCTCCGTGAGGGAGTTGTTTGGGGTACCTAAATACCCCTCACTATGATGTAGCTACTCCTCCATTCTTCCACGACTAAATCTAGGAAATTCCATCTGAATAAATCGGGTCGAATTTCGGTAATTACCTCAAGCTATTCATTGAGGCATTTTGTCGAACACCTTCTATGCAGGTCAGGTGGGTGACTGGTTTTTGATGGTTGCTGGCTGCCGGAGGTAACGATCGGGGAGCGGTGGTGCTTGGTGACGGTTGATGATGAAGGGTGGTCAATGATAGTGCTGTCCAGGTCTGATCGGAGATGAGGTGGTGGACGAGGTGATGTTGATGAAAATAGCCAAATCAACTACCGATTGATGGCGTTGCTGATGATGATGTTGCTATGAAGATGGTGATTCTGGCTGTGGCGGTGGTTGAAGATCAGTGATGATGATGATGATCGAGGATGATAACGGGAGGTGACAGTGAAGATCAGCTTTTAGTGATGAGCGGAGGTGATAACGGGTGTTGAGTTACTGGAATCTCAAGTTGCTGATGGTTATGGTGATGAAGCTACTCTGTTCTATGCAATTAACGAGGATGAGCTGCCAGTGGTTGAAGATGATGATCATCTATGATGATGACGATGGAGGCGTTGATCGGTTTGTGAGGTGGAGGGATTGAATATGGAGGTGATCGGATGGTGCTGAGAGGTCGGTAGTGGTGGCGTTTGGAGATGATCGGATGATCAGACGATGATGATACTGATGATGACAAGGCTGGTGACGATGTTGATAAAGATGATAATGGGAAGTGATTATTGATGATGGCCGATGGTGGAGGTGATGATTGGGTGCCCAGTGATGAAGATCGGTGGTGATGATGATGACGAGCGATGATCGGGGCCGAGAAGGATTGTTCTGATACCAATTGATAGGGTCCAACCCGGATCTTATGTTAGGAATAGTGTCCTACAATTCAAATTTATTCTATTAAAATTATTTTATTAAAGAATAAAATTGAAGTTTCAGTCATTTCTTTGTTAAATTTGTGTAAGCGAGTATTTATACTGCATGTGATTTTCTTTTTGGAAACATCCATGAGAATGGGTGTAGTCCTCTGACTACAATTTACATGTTTGTTCTAAGTGGTTTATGAGATTAACCCACATATAGACTTAAAACAAATGGCATGGATTGTTGTTTGAAAGACTCATAGTTGAAGACAAGTTTGGGCCACTTATATGCTAAGACTATAACGTGACACTTTGGATGACTTGTCTTGGTCATGTGGATGGTGATCCAAAAATGTTATGTTGGTGTGTTTAATAAGATTGGCACATTGAGTTGGACCATGTGGATTACTTGTTTCTAGACTATTATCGGAGATGAGTGATTCATGTTGTACTGTTTGAACGACGACTCGAAATCCTGACAGTATTCTGGACTTATGCATGGAGCGTTAGTTAATTTGGCGTACTATAAATAAGGTCTAAACGCACGACTGAATTCCCATGTACATTGGGTAGAGGCGTGAAGTGTGACAAGGATCAAATATTCAATAGGGAATCTACAGTCTCTTATGAGATAAAGATTTCCCCTTGCTTGATTCACAAATATTTGAATAGTTCAAAAACTTTGGCCAAAGTGTTTCAAATGTTTGACTTTTGGAATTTATACTGTAAATATGTCCAAGTATAAATGGATTATTCAGTGAAGGGCGAGTCGGTAACTAATGGAGAAGCTGTGAGAAGGATAATAATAGTAGTTATATTTATCCTTTGTCGTGGACATCTAGTGGAGGGATTGTTGTCATCAATACAGTCTATTAAGAAAATAATGAATAAATGGTTTAAGTTTAGAGTGCAGTGAGATTTATTTAGTGGAATTAAGTTTCATTAAATTGTAATTAAATTATTTCATGAGATGATTAATTTGACCCATTTGGAGTTAGATTTAAAATTTTCCTGAGGTCCCTACACAAGCCTCTGTATTTATTGTCATCAGAAAAATATTAAAAAAAATTATACGATGAATTATTTATCCATGAGATGGGTAAATTTAATTTTTTCAAACATTATTCATGAGATGAGTAAAAATTAAAAATAATATAATTTTTGAAAAATTAAAACTCATAAGATGAAATTTTACACGTGGAAAAAAAAAAAAAAACAAAATCGTGTTTAATAGCTAATGATCTGTGCCCATCGGATCTGACAAACCAGCACGCGACACGTGTCGTGCACTGGGTCGTCCGCTGGTGATCTGTGTTTGCATGTGGGAGCCCATCACAGCTCGCCATGTGGCATCCGGTGAGAGTCGGCTGCACGCGAGACCAAAATGCCGCGTTTTGGATGTTTCTTACATGAAGAACTTTGTTGTTAACCTTGGCGCATCCCACATTAGTTTTTGCTTTATTTTTTTACTCCGGTATACTCCTATAAATAGAGGTATCGTTTCAGAGGTTTGGCATTGAATTGAAACAAATTATTTTAGGATTTTTGGAATTGTTTCAGAGACCTAATTGGAGAGAAAAAATTTTCTTTCCTGGTTTAATATTTTTCGGAGTCCACCCTCCAGGCAGTTTGAGGTCATTGTATAGAAGATTACGGCGTCTCGATTTTTGGTGTTCTTTTGAATATTATTATTTCTTTCTAGTTTTTCTTATATTGGAGTAATTCCATGTACGTTTTCTTTCCTTCATTTTTTTTTCGCTTTTCTATTTATTTACAGTATTCGTTATTATGCCTATTTAAGTTTATGTATTGTTATGAATGTATTAGAGTAAAAGGCCTGTAGATCTAAATTAAAAATTTTGATCTGTAGATTTAAATTATGAATTTAGATCTAGATTTAAAATTATGAATTTTAAATCAACCCTAGGTTTAGAATTATGAATTCTAAACCCTTTCCGCTGCGTAAACTTTATAAAATTTGGGAGAATTTTTGAAATTCGTCCCGATGACCAGTATTAGCGTGAAGGGATTTATGGAGATAGCTCTACTCCTGGGAGCTCTGGCACGTGAGGTGTCAGGAAGCGTGACTCTCCGACTGGAGGCTTAGGTAGGGAGAAGAGTCTCCTACTCTAAGTGCTCTAATAAGTGCCTTTTGTTGTGGCCACAGTTGAGAACTGTGAGCCAAACAGTCGGCATCGGAGTTATGTTTTCCCAACAATTGGTATCAGAGCCGATCTCTGATTACATTCATAACATACAAGAATAGGTACAATAAGATCGCAATAAATAGATTTGCGATTCAATAAAATATAGATTTTATTAAGAATGAAGGTTAGTTTAATTTGACATTGATTATAATCTACGGTTTGATTTAAATTGTTTAAATCAATAATAAATTAATAGTTACTTTAGATGATTATTTAAAGAAACGGTTTGAATTGTCTAAATTGTTGAAGAATTAATAGCTAATTGGATTATTTACAGTATAGGTTTAAATTGTTTAAATCGTTAATGAATTAGTCGTTAATTCGGGTATATGAATTTATGAACTTGCAATTATGTTATTTGTATAATGAGATTATGCATGTTTGATATGATTTGTGAAATCGATAAAATCAATCTAATAAGATTAGATTAAATAATTTTTAAAAAATTTATAATTGAAAAAAATATCTGACACGTGCTAACGTGTCAAGTTGACGTCAGCGCTAACATCAGGCTGACGTTAGCGTCAGCATTAAACAAAATTATTTATTGGTTTACATAATAATTATTAATTAATTATTTTATTAGTTAGTTAATTTCTTTTTAGAATGAGATTCTAAATTAGATGATGCTATAATCTAAGTTGTAAATCAGTATTATTTTAAATAAAAGTTATTTTAAATTATTTTAGAATAAGATTTTAAAATAGACTATGATATAGACTAAGTTAATATTATTTTAAACATAAAAAAATAATTTTACTAATTAATTTAATTTTAAACTAAGATTCTAAAATAGACTATGAGATAGTCTAAGCTTATTTAATTTTTGGAATGATATTCTAAAAATAGACTATGAGATAGTCTAAGCTTTAAATCACTACTGATTTTAAATAAAATTAATTTTATTAATTAATTTAATTTTAGAATTAGATTATAAAAATAGATTATGAGATAGTCTAAATTTCGGTATTATTTTAAATAAATAAAATAAAATTAATTTTAGAATGAGATTCTAAAGAATAGGTTATAAGATAATCTATGGTACCTTTTTTAAAAGTAAAATTAATTAATTAATTTTATTGAATAAATTTAGAACGAGATTCTAAAGCAAGATTACGAGATGATCAATATTGTAAAACAATAATGTTTTGAATAAATAAATTAATTAATTTTTATTAATTTTAGAATGAGATTGTAAAGGTGGTTATGAGATAATCCAGGCTGTTAATGCGAGTTAATTAAAAACCACTAACAGTATAGTAGATCGATAGACCTCTCTGCGGAGGATGTTGGTTTGCAGATTACAGGGTTAGACTTCTATTGGAATAAACCAAAATGCAAAAAAGTGATGCTACCACGCTGCAGTGGACTATTACGTGTATTTATATGGAGGTTTAGTTAATGGTTTACACTTGACTAGCGTGATGCATTAGCCTCCCCGACGAGCTCTATTTTGTTATGTTAGAGACTAAGGTAAAGTGGTGAGTTAATCATGTTTAGTAAGAGTTACAAGATAACATGTTAATTGAGAATAGTTCTCACCCGAACTAGCTTTGTGCGACCCCACTGCCGAGGAGTAAGGAGTGGTGCGTTTGGGTTATCATTGTATACATGATAGTACAGTTTGGTGGATATCTGACTTATTGTATATGCTAAATTGAAAGAATAGATCTCACTGCTTTATACTTGACTCTTGTTAGACAGTTATACGAATGTTTGCATTTACAATATTTTGAAATGGATATGACTGGTGAACGTCACTTGATTACTAATGCATAATGAACTCATTGGACCAAATAACTTTGCCTAGAAAAACCAAGTTGGACTTAGTTATTATGCACAAGGGACCTACTGGAAAGAAAAAAAACGTCAAGGTTGCTATTATAGCGACAAAGGCCATAATGAAGTCAACAAAAGGAAAGTGTTTCTTTTGCAAGAAGACTGGCCACTGGATGAAAAACTGCACTAAGTACTTAGCTTCTCTTCTTATAAAGACTATTAAGTCATCTTGTGAAGATATGTTGGTATCTCACTTAGTTGAGCCATGCACAGTTGAGAATCCACTAGGCTCCTGGTGTGCGGACTCAGGTTCAACTGACCATATCTGAAATATGTTACAGGGGCTTAGGCTAACCAAAAGGCTGCATGATGGGGAGCTTGTACTTGATGGTTAAGGACAGTGCAAGAGTAGTGGTCTTAAGTGTAGGTGATGTTGCCTTAGTCTTTAGTGCTAGAGTTTTTGATTTTAAAAGATTGTTTATTTGTAACTACTCTGCACAGGAATTTGATTTCTATATCTTGTTTTATGAATAATTGTTATTCAGTTGATTTTGATTATGAACATTCTAATACAAGAAATAAATTTACAAAATATACATGTAAAAATGGTTTATTCGTGTTGTTTATTGATCAAAACTCTCATATTTTTTTAAAAGATTCTAACACAAGCTCACTTATTCAATCTCCTAAAAGAAAACACTTTGAAAGGGATATTGCCTACACGTGACACCAACGTTTAGGTCACACTAATTTGAACAGGATCCAAAGACTGGTGAAAGATGGACTAACAGAGGCTTTGGACTTGAGGTCATTACTAGTTTGCAAATTCTGCATAAAATGAAAGGTGATCAAGTCTGTCTTTAAGAGTAAAGGCAATAAGGTTAGTAACTTGCTTGAGCTGGTTCACACATATGTATGTGGACCAATGAATGTTCAGGCAAGAGGTGAGTAGAAGTAGTTCATCACATTTACTGATGATTACTTAAGGTATAGATATGTTTACCTAATGAGACATTAGTCCAACTCTTTTGAAAAGTTCAAAGAGTACAAATTTGAAGTTGAAAAGCTATTAGGTAAACAAGTTAAGTCACTTTGATAAGATCGAGTTGGTGAATATCTTGCGGGTGAGTTTCTGGATTTCCTAACAGCAAATGGGATGAGATTTCAGCTTTCAGCTCCGGGTGCACCGCAGCAGAATGGTGTTGCAAAAAGAAGGAATATGACATTGTTAGAGAGGGTAAGGTCCATGATAAGTCATACTACCATACCAATATCTTTTTGAGGTTATCCCAAAGGAACAATGGCAGTATTCTGCAAAGTCTTTCTGATCAAAAGGATTTTTATAAGTATGTGAAATTTTTAAAGGAGGATTTTATAGTAAATTACAAAAACATAACAGAGTAGTGTTAGAGGGTTTTTAAAGAAAAATGATGCTAATTCTAAACAGCTAGACACAACTTGGCATACAGTAGATGCATTAGATGCACCTACTATTAAGGTTGAGAATATTTTAAGCACACGAGAACCTAGGTGTAGTGAGAGGATTGTCGGGGCACCTGACAGGTTCATGGCGGAGCCTTAATGGTTGACCATGACATTGAATCTGATCCTTTCAGCTATAATGAGGTATTAAAGACAAGGATGCTGACCAATAGGTCTTAGTAATGAAATCTGAGTTAGGATCTATGTATTTTAATCAGGTCTGAAATCTTAGAGACTGTTGGCATTAAACCCATTTGTTATAAATGGGTCTACAAAAGGAAAAGAGGAGTGGACAGGAAGGTAGAGACCTTCAAGGCAAGACTGGTTGCTAAGGGTTTTATCCAAAAGGAACGAATTCATTATGATGAGACCTTCTCACCAGTAGCCATACTAAATTCCATAAGGATACTCCTATCGATTGCAGCTCATCACGAGATTTGGCAAATCGAAGTCAAAACGACCCTTTTGAATGGTCGTCTTGAAGAAAACATCTATATGGTGCAACCAGATAGTTTCATTGGCAAAAATCAGGAGCATATGTTATGCAAACTGAAGAAGCCCATGGATGGAAAGAAGCAAGCATCATGCTCATGGAATATTAGATTCAATGAAGCAATTAAGTCTTATAGTTTTGAGTAATTGGTTGACGAACCATCCGTGCACAAACGACGTCAAGAGAAAGTAGTGACTTTCTTAGTATTGTACATCGACTATATACTACTTATTAGGAATGATGTAGGGGTGTTATCAGCTGTAAAGATTTGATGAGCTAGTTCCAGTTGGCTATACGGATTCGGACTTCCAGTCAGATAGAGTTGCTAGACGTACGACGCATGGGCTTGTCTTTACCCTTGGAGTAGGAGCCATTAGTGGGAGGAATGTCAAACAATATTGTATTGCTGACTTCACTATAGAGGCTAAATGCGTTATAGCTTTAGAAGCTGCAAAGAGGGGCATGTAGGTTTAGATAAAGTAGTTGAGTTTACTAAGACCTTGACTTCACTGGACCTTTGGTTCATACATAGAAAGGATAAATATAAAGTTTATTATAAATTGGATTTAGGACAAGTGAGAGATTGCTAGGAATAGTGTCATGAAATCCAGATTTATTCTATTAATATTATTTTATTAATGAATAAAATTGAAGTTCCAGTCATTTCCTTGTTAAATTTGTGTAAGTGAGCATTTATACTGCACGTGATTTTCTTTTTGGAAACATCTATGAGATGGGTGTAGTTCTCAGACTACAATTTACATGTTTGTTCTAAGTGGTTTATGAGATTAACCCATAGATAGACTTGAAACAAATGGTATAGATTGTTGTTTGAAAGATTCATAGTCAAAGACAAGTTTGGACCACTTGTATGCTAAGACTATAACGTGACACTTTAGATGACTTGTCTTGGTCATGTGGATGGTGATCCAAAAATGCTATGTTGGTGTGTTTAATAAGATTCGCACACTGAGTTGGGCCATGTGGATTACTTGTTTCTAGACTATTGTCGGACATGAGTGATTCATGTTGTACTGTTTGAACAACGACTCGAAATCCTGACAGTATTCTAGACTTATGCATGGAGCGTTAGTTAATTTGGCACGCTATAAGTAAGGTCTAAACGCACGACTGAATTCCCACGTACACTGGGTAGAGGCGTGAAGTGTGACAAGGATCATGTATTCAATAGGGAATCTACAGTCTCTTATGAGATAAAGATGTCTCCTTAGTTGACTCGCAAATATTTGAATAGTTCGAAAACTTTGGCCAAAGTGTTTCAAATGTTTGACATTTGGAATTTATACTATGAATATGTCCAAGTATAAATGGATTATTAAGTGAAGGGCGAGTCGGTAACTAATGGAGAAGCTGTGAGAAGGATAATAATAGTTGTTATATTTATCCTTTGTCATGTACATCTAGTGGAGGGATTGTTGTCATCAATACAGTCTATTAAAAAAATATTGAATAAATGGTTTAAGCCTAGAGTGCAGTGAGATTTATTTAATGGAATTAAGTCTCATTAAATTGTAATTAAATTATTTCATGAGTTGATTAATTTGACCCATTTGGAGCTAGATTTAAAATTTTCCTGAGGTCTCTGCACAAGCTTCTGTATTTATTTTCATCAGAAAAATATTGAAAAAAATTATAAGATGAATTATTTATCCATGAGATGGGTAAATTTAATTTTTTCAAACATTATTCATGAGATGAGTAAAAATTAAAAATTCTAAAATAAAATAATTTTAAAAAAATTAAAATTCATAAGATGAATTTTAAATGTGGCAAACAAATCAAAAAAAAAAAAAAAAACAAAAAAAAAATCGCGTTTAATGGCTAAAGTTTTGTGTGCATCGGATCTGATGAACCAGTGTCCATTGGTGATCTGTGTTTGCACGTGGGAGCCAATCACAGCTTGCCAAGTGGCATCCGGTGAGAGGTGGCTGCATGCGAGACCAAAACTCCGCGTTTTGGATTTTTTTACGTGACGAATTGCGTTTTGTTGTTAACCCTGGCGCATCCCAGATCGGTTTTTGGCTCCAGTATACTTCTATAAATAGAGGTACCCATTCAGAAGTTTGGCATTGAATTGAAACAAATTATTTTAGTGTTTTTGGAATTGTTTCAGAGATCTAATTGGAGAAAAAAAATTCCGTTAAAATTCTTCTTTCCTGGTTTAATTTTTTTCAGAGCCCACCCTTCGGGCAGTTCGAGGTCATTGCCTAGAAGATCGTGGGGTCTCGATATTTGGTATTCTTTTGAAGATTATTATTTCTTTCTGGTTTTTCTTATATTGGAGCAATTCCAGGTACGTTTTCTTTTCTTCACTTTTGTTTTCGCTTTTCTATTTATTTGTAGTATTCATTATTATGCTTGTTTAAGTTTATGTATTGTTATGAATATATTAGAGTAAAAGGCCTATAAATCTAAATTAAGAATTTTGATATGTAGGTTTAAATTATGAATTTAGATCTAGATTTAAAATTATGAATTTTAAATCAACCCTATGTTTAGAATTATGAATTCTAAACCCTTTCCACTGCGTAAACTTTATAAAATTGGGGAGAATTTTTGAAATTCGTCCCAATAACCGGTATTATAGCGAAGGTATTTATAGAGATAACCCTATTCCCGAGAGCTCTCACATGCGAGGTGTCACAAAACGTGACTCTCTGACCGGGGGCTGAGGTAGGGAGAAGAGTCACCTACTCTAAGTGCTCTAATAGGTGCATTTTGCTGTGATCATAGTTGAGAACTATGAACCCAACAGTCGGCATCTGAGTTTTGTTTTCCCAACATCTTTTCCAAACTATCAATCCACACCGAAATAATCGAATCAACACTCACAATCCACACCACCACACAATCAAAATATATAATCAATCACAAGGGCCTATGGGATAGCTAGTTAGCTATCCCTTTGTATAGATTGATATTGTCAACACACTCGTAATCATACTAAGCATATTAACTATGGGGGGAGGAGTCCCTTATTTATAGATGAGGGAGGGGGAGATTAGGGCTGAGGTGGCACTAGCGCACCCCAAATAGGCGGGTCCTTACCCGGGTTGGCGGTCGGGTCGGCTTGGCAGGTGGGTCAAGGGCCCAACCGTAACACATTCTCTATGCAAAGTGGGTATCTTCAGTTCTACATTGGAATTGATCAGAGCCGTGGAGGAAATTGATGGTTTTAGCAATAATACCGTCATTTGGGGGTTTTGCAAGCAAGGATTGGTTAAGTATGCCCTCAGGTTATTGTCTGAAATGACTAAGAGAGGGTTTCCCATCTATTCTTTTGCTTGTAATTTTCTGATTAAAGGGTTATTTTAGGGTATGCACGGTGGGTTTTGGATTGCTTGATGGGGAATGGGGAAGGGGTTGCTATGCCTGATGTTGTGACCTTCAACACGTTGATCGATGATTATTGCAAAGTTGGCATTATGAATGAAGCTCTCCAAGTGATGGAGGTTATGAAACAGCTTGATTTTTTACCTTTTAGTTCTATTGTTTATAGGTTTTGTAGAATTGAGGATTTTATCGAAGAAAGACATGTCATGGATAAGTTATGGGTTTCTCAACATGTCAAAGAGTGCCATTTGAATGTGGAATGTATTCAGAATCAAGAGGGAATCAATGCAAAGGAAGGATCTGATGTTGTCAATTCTGATGTAGTCTAGAATGTAATAACACACACAACTCTTATTGATGCGTATTCCAGACGACAGAGGATACATGATGCACTTTCTTTGAATGAAAACATGATTACTGTTGGAGTCTTACTTGATGTTGTTACTCATGTTTGCATCTTAAGTGGCCTTTGCAAGAGTAAAAGGTTAACGGAGGTAGAAGCACTCTTCAGGGAGGTGGAGGAAATGGGCATGGAGCATACGCATGTCTCGTATCTTGTTCTTGTTGATGGATTTATCAAAGCCAGGAACATTGCTTTGGCATCTGTACTGATGAGTTAGATGGTGCTCCTTGGGCTTGTTTTGGATGTGATCTTATATATTACCGTGATAAATGGGCTATTCAAGGCTGAAAGCCAAATGAAGGTGAGGACATGTTCTGAATGCTTGCAAGGCTTAATTTGATGCCAAATCATGACCAATTCTGTGGTAATTGATGGCCAATGCAAGTTACAGGACATGAGGGGTGCTGAATCTGCTATGCTAGAGATGGAGGATAAAGGTGTTTTGCCGAATATTTTAACTTTTTCATCTATGATGAATGGTTATGTAAAAGAAGGAAGTCTTCACAAAGCTTTTAGTCTAATGAAGAAATTGTTGCAACTAAACATACGGCCTAATTCTATTACATATGGAACAATTGATGGATGGATAAGGGTGAAATAAACATTTGGCCTGTGCAAAGAAATAAAATTATTAGGACTAGATGACAACAAATTCATAGTTGATTCGCTGGTGAATAATTTGGAAAGGAACCGAAAGATGGAGGATGCAGTGGAAATGATTAAGGACATGAGGTCCAGGGGCATATTACTCAACTGCATTAACGATACCTCACTTATGGATGGTTTCTTTAAGGTGGGAAACATCTCTGCTGCACTAAACTTGGTTCGAGACTTGATGGAAAAGAACATAGCGCTTAACGTGGTGGCATGTAACGTTTTAATGCATGGGCTCCTAGAGCTCAGTGCCCATGAACCACGATCAATTTATGACAGCATGAAGGATATGAATTTGGCCCCTGATTGTGCAACATACAACACCATGATCGATGCATATTGAAAGGAAGGAAAAGTTGTAAATGCTCTCAAAATAAATGCTCTTAAACTGTGGGATGAGATGATGAGCTCTGGGATAATGCCTAACTTAATCACCTATAATATTCTTGTTATTGGACTTTGTAAAGCCGGTAATGTTGACCAAGCTGTGCTTATCTTAAGGGACATGTCAACTATAGGCTTTTGCCCCACATCAAGTGTACATAGAACTTTCCTCACTGCAGCTTCTAGGAGTCAGAGAGCAGAAATAATTTTCCAAATTCATGAAAACCTTATATCTATGTGCCTGAAGGTTGATCGCGTTAGCTATAACACTCTCATATCTGTTCTATGCAAGGTCAGAATGACCAAAAGAGCGGCTATGGTTTTAAACGACATGATAAATCGAGGATTTCAAGCTGATACAATAACTTATAACAATTTTATACGTGGATATTGCTGAAGCCTTTATCTGAAGAGGGCATTTGTAACTTATTATCAAATGGTAACAGAGGGTGTTTCTCTGAATCGTATCACTTACAATGCTCTTCTCCGAGGTCTTTCTACTGTAGGTTTGATGGAAGAGACCGGTGGAGTAGTGAGTGACATGAAGCAAAGAGGAATTGAACCTGATGGTACCACATATGATACTATGGTATCAAGTTATGCAAGGATTGTAAATATGAAAGAGTCCGTAAGGCTTTATTGTGAAATGGTGTGCAAAGGCTTTCTTCCTAATACTTACACATACAATGTGCATATCCTGTTGGTAACATATTTCAAAATTTTTTCCCTAAACGACTAGACCGGGCGCAGTAGAAAACCAATTTAAAATTCTTAAATTTAAATCTAACGCCCTAATATAATTAAACTATTTAATTAGGCCTAGATCTTACTCTAATATGCTCACAATATAACAATCAAAACATCGAATAAAACAAGTATAATCATGGTACGTACAATAAATGAAATAAAGGAAAGAATAAATTAAATATCAAATACTTAATTTAGACATACCTGAAGCGCAAATCTAAACTCCAAATTTGTAGATTTGAAATTGGAAGAAGAAACTTCTTTACATCTCGAGATCTTCTTCACAATGACCTCTATTAGCACCGGAGTGTGGGGTTTCAAAAATATTTAATTTAGGAAAAATTTTGGAACAAATTTTTCCTTTTAACCTTTCTGAAAAATAATTTTTCAGAAAAATTATGCTAAATATTAATTTAAAAAATACTAAAACAATTTTAGATTTTTGGCCGTAGGAGAAAATCAGGTTGCAAAATCTAGAACTTAATTAAAACAAATACAGGTAAAAATGAGCTATTTATAAATATAGACAGTGCCATATGTCGGCTAGGGATTGGCCAATCTGCGCTGACGCGGATCGCCTTTGAACCTCCCGGTGTTGCCACGGGTCGTGGGGCCATTGGCCTGCGTGTTGAGGCGCGGATAGCTGATGGGTGGGGTCACCAAGACGTGGCACGCGCTCGCTGTGCTCTTCATGGCTGTTCTCCCGCGTGTGCGCTGTACGCACGGGATGAGCCTGTTATTTATGAGGCTTGTTACCTTTTTTTTTTTTTTTCTTTCAATTCCCACGTGTATAAAATTTATTTTATAAATATTATTTAGTAAAAATTAATTTATTATCTTATAAATAAATAATTCATCTTATAAATTATGTCTAGCAAAATTAATTAATTTATCTCATAAATAAATAATGAGCAAATTATAAAAAGAACTCCTGAACTTTATAATTAAACATAACACACCCCTTGAACTTTTTATTTTATAAAATAGTCCCCTGAACTTTATAATTAAATACTATACACCCCTTGCACTTTAATTTCACAAAATAGCCTACTGAATTTTATTATTATGCACAACATACCCTTTGAACTTTGCGATTAAATACAATACATCCCCTATACTTTCAATTTTAAAAAATATTGAGACTCCACATGTGGGCCTAATAATTAGAATCCAAATTAGAATTGTGAGAGAGAAGAGATCACTTTATAAGCTTGGGTTACTCCACCTATTGCCAATTGGTTTTAGGATGGTACCCCATTTGGGCTTATTTGTGGATCTCATGTGTTCCAATGTTATGTTCGGGGCTTGATGAAGATCTAAGGGGGCCTGCTTAATCTGATAAGTTGCTATTAATCTGGGCTGCGTGTGGTTGCTGCTGTTGGGTGTCATTTTGAGCTGCTGCTGTTCTGTTAAGTTGCTGTTGGTTGCTGTCGTTGCTGTTCAAATGCTGATTAGTTGTTGATTAGTTTGGTAAGTAATGTAATAGCTTGGTATTGCTTTCCTTAGCTTCTTTGTAATAAGCTGCAAGTCCTCTCTGCGTTGTTACTGCAGTAGCTTAGTTGTTAGTTGTCTTGGCACCAAAATGCTTAGGAGTTAGTTAGTAGATATTTTCAAATGCTTAGATATTTTGCAGCTGAGTCGGTTAGCAAGTTGTGTCTTGATACAATGTATTAGTTAGCTTCTTAGTTGCTATAAGTAGTAATCTCTTGTGTAATTTAGATCATTCAATCAAATTCAATGAAACAATCTCAACTTGAGATCAATTCTCTCTCTCATCTAACTCTCTCTATTTCTCATCCCTAAATCTCTAGTTTCTCATCTCAATTCACTTCTTTCTCATCTCATACTCTCAATCTATCCTAATTTTACTTAGTTTATGCTTGAGATTCCATCCCGAGCATAACATCCAACTCCGTGGGTTGGGTCCAAAGGTCCGGTGAAATTTAACATGGTATCAGAGCGGGTTGATAATCCCGATGTTTCATTTTTGGCACTGTGTCCTCGTAAAAAGGGGTGCATTTGAATTTATTGCACCGAGGGCCTCTCCAGTGAATATTGGATCTAAGTGGATAGGAGAAGGCGAGTGTTGCGTTTGTCGTAGTCTCACATGTGAGGGGGAGTGTTGAGACTCCACATGTGAGCCTAATAATAGAATCCCATATTGGAATTGTGAGAGAGAAGAGATCACCTTATAAGCCTAGTGGGTTACTTCACCTATTGCCAATTGGTTTTAAAATGGTACCCTACTTAGGCTTATATGTGGATCTCATGTTTTCTAACTCCGTGGGTGGGGTCCAAAGGCCCGATGAAATTTAACAAAAAATGACTCTTGAACTTTATTGTTACGCACAACTCAACCCCCAAACTTTGTTACTAAACGTAATTCATTACTTAGGCATTAATAAATTTGAAAATTAAAACAAAATATGAAAAAAATTTAAGAAAAAATTTCAAAAATATAATAATATTTTTTTAACTTAAAAAAAAATAGATTAACAAATTTAAAATTAAAAAAATATCAAGTTAAAAAGCAAGGATTTTTTACTTTTATATAAATGATATGCATTTTATATTTTGACAAAAAGTAGAAGTTTTATGTTCCTAAGAGAAAATATAAGAAGATTTTCTAATATTTACCAAAAATAATTTTTTAATTAATTATAATAATATTTACAAAAAATAAAATTTTAATTATTATAGTAGTATTATTATAAATTTATAATATAATAATTATTTTTTAATTTTTTTATAAAAAATACTATAAAATAAAATATAATAATTTTTTAAGGTATAAATTTTAAAATTAGATTAATACATTTAAAATTTAAAAATAGTATGCAATTAAAAATTCAAAAATAAATTATGAAAAGAATTTTACAAAGTTAAAAAATATTACTATATTTTTTTTGAACTTTTCCAAAAAAAAATATTTTTCATAATTTGTTTCAAAATTTTTAATTTCATACTTTTTTTTCCCCCTAATTTCAAGTTTATTAATGTCTAAGGGGTGTCTTATGTTTACTAATAAAGTTCAGAGGATGAATTGTGTGTAATAATAAAGTTAAAGGGCTAAATTAAAAGTGTGGAGGGTGAATTGGTTTTAATTACAAAGTTCAGGGTGCTATTCTATGAAATTAAAAGTGTAAGGGGTATATTGTGTTTAATTGTAAAGTTAATGGGGCTATGCTATGAAATTGAAAGTCCAGGGATGTGTTGTATTTAGTTATAAAGTTCAGGAGGTCTTTATATATTTTGCCCATAAATAATTCGTCCAATGAATTTATTTTTAATATTTTCAAACAGTGCTTAAGTTGAGGCTTGCGAAGGGATCTCAGGGACAATCTAACTTTAGCTCCAAACGGGTCAAATCTGATTATTATCTCATGATAACAATTGACTATCATTTAATAAAACTTAATTCCATTAAATAAGTTTTACTGCAATCTAGAATTAAATATATTCACTCAAAAATTTTGCAAATAATTTTATTGCAACAATTAACCCCTCTATTAGATGTCCGTGAGTAAAAATAATTTTAACTATTATCATTATTTTTCTCACCGCTATCACTGTAGTTCCCAACTTGCCCTTCCTAAACTATTCATAATACAGAAATAATTTCTATATTAATTCCAAATGTCAAACATGTGGAATACTCTGGCTGAAGAATTTAGAATCTGTTTGTATATTTGCGAATCAACTAAGGGGACATCTTTCATTGTAGATTCCTAGTAAAATATTCGTTCCTACCACACTTCATGCAATTGCCCAATGACGTAAGATCCTGTTTATTCAATTTTAACCTCATTATTTTAGGCATCAAAGCAATTAACATTCCATGCATGAGTTCGTAATATTTCTCAGATTTAGAGTTATCGTCTTACTAAATTAATTATTTCTGATAGCAATAAAGAAATAACTAATTCAGATGGTCTTGCTCTGTGGTCCAATTGTATTGAAAACAACAACACAATACTTTTGGATCCTGTTGGAATTTGGTTCCTAAATAGTCTAAACTATGTCCGTGTACAATGGCCAGAGAGAACTAAGCTATTAGTCGCAAACATGTTTTGGCAAGTAAAAATGTAAAATACTTAAATAAAGAATTTTACTTGAATCAAAATGTGTTTTGTATTTCAGTAAAATAAATTAAGTAAATATTAAAATTTAAGTTTTTTTTTTACCGTTGAAGCAATTGCATAAAGCTTCCTTGGGAAGCTTTTCCCCTTTCATTTTTCCTGCCAGCAGTGCCATGTGTCACATGGGTGTTTGGGTTCGGTCCTCTCTTTCTCCTCCGAATTGCTTCTTTAACCTCTATGGGGTGTTCCTAGGGTTTGCCCTAGGGGTTTATGGTGCCAAAACCTAGCTGGTAAGGGAAGGGACTCGCCGGTGCTGGGAACCACGAAGGCGGATCGTCTCGGGGATTTGGGATCGTGTTGGTATAGCAGCTACCTGGCTCGGAGTTGGTAAATTTCTGTTACTCTCTCTTTTATTCTTTACTGATTTGGTTGTAAAGGGTTGTATAAAGAAAGGTTTGTAACTAATAGCTTAGGTATTTGATGTTGAAAACGCCTTGTACCATTACGCAGTTGTAATCTTTGAATGATTAATAAAATAGAGCTCTCTAGTGGTAGGGGGGACCGTGGAGTAGGCCATTTAGGGCCGAACCACGTTAAAATCGTGTGTACTATCTTTATTTTGTTATTGTCTTCTATCATCGCATGTAATCTCGAATCAAAGCTTAGAGCCTCAGTTTAAAGATCACCATTTTACAAGATCCGAAAATGAACTAAGTTATTGTTGAAGTTAAAACCGGGTTTAACGAGATAACCTAAAAACAGTAAAGTTAAAACAACGGGTTTTGAGCTTAGGCTGTAAAGCGGTTAGGTTTTACTTGGACAACATTAACCGAGCTAAAGGTTTTCTCAGTCCAACTTTTGGAAGAGTGCAGAGACCCACCGAGTGGTCTCAGGTGCACAGTGACATCCAATGGTTGGTTTATGAATGTGAGAAAACCCAACAGATCCCTATCCACATGACCAAGACAAGTCATAAAAAATTATCGTATTATAGTCTTATCAGAAAGTTGTCCAAATTTATCACCGACTACAAACATACTTTGACAACATGTCACTAGTTTTATCTAAGTCTTTCTGTGGTTCAATCTTATTAACCATTTAAACCAAACCTGACACGTCGTCTTGGACAATGTCCATCTCATGGAACGTTTTATAAAAACAATCACGCATGTTTTGACTCATAAAACATAATCAGACAATAAATAAATAAAATAAATTTTATTTATTTAATATTTAAAAATAACTAATTAAGTTTTTCTAGGATACCTATTCCAACATATACATGAGTTTGCCAAGATGAGCCAGGCTAGAGAACTTATGAATGAGATGCAAGTCAGAGGGGTATCACCAAATTCGTCAACCTATGCCATACTTATTGTTGGCTGGTGCAAATTGTCTCCTAAGGCAGAGTTGAATAATGTACTGAAACGACCTTATTGAGCAGAAGCAATAAAATTGTTCACTGAAATGTATGAGAAGGGGTTAGTTCCAGATGAAAAAAACCCTTTCTCTTGTAATCCAGTAAGGTCGGGCAAGAAAATCGACACTAAGATGCTCTTTATTGAACTGCACAAGAGCAAAAGGCATGTCATGAGCCATCAACAAGATGACACTTAGCGTAGTTCTGGTTAATGATGACTGGCTATACTACATGTTTCTTCTTGGTGAAGAGGAACTACAGTTGCAGTGTGAGAATCCTTAACTGATCAGTCATGGTGATACGGACTTGAGAAGGGCAATGCTGGATGCATGGTAGCAGAGCATACTCTTTTGAATTATGTGAACGATGGGAAGCGGCGTTACTTTGCAACCAGTCATTGATCTATCTGCTAGGTTGCTTTGCATTCCGTTGTACAAAATCAATTTTATCTTTGCATGGTAAGCTTTGCTATGCACAATATATACGTTCGTCAAATCGACTCGATCTTCAGGATGGGGTCCGCGGTTCCACCCGAAAGGGGGAAGGCTGTGTACATCCACCCCCCAGACCCTGCTTTGTGCAGGAGCTCCTGTGGCATTGGGACTGTTGTTGTATATATGTTCGTCAAATATTAACTTTTGGTGCATGATTGTAGTGCTTGGGTCTTTTTTCTAATTCGGTAAAGATGTTTAATCTTGCTCTTTTAGGTCCTTAAAATATCAGATACAGAGGGAGAGCACATTGCAATATTATTTGTTGCTAAATGGTAGTTAATGAGAACAACTGAGAAGCTGTTCTATGCTTGTACCTTTTCAAAAGACAGAGATGTATTCTAGGTGAAAGGTATGGGTATAAAGAGAAGTTAGGACCTCATCCAACGCGCTACACTTCGCATGGTCTGTTTGATCTGATGTTCCAAATAGCTTACAAAATTGACCCTCTCATTGTGCATTAATGATTGCAGCAAGGAGCATCATAAGAATTTAGGCAAGCAACATGTTTACCCCTGTAATCGTGTGTACGAGGGGCATTGTGAATAAATAAATAAATAAATAAATCATGCATGTATCTAGCTACATGCAAAACAAGGATACATTCTTGATCATGGAATATCGTAGGAAAAGATAAAGTGAAGAAAATGAAACATGTGTGTTTCATTTTGGTTGATGGTAACTTCATGTTTGAGTATTCTGAAAGGAAAATGATAAAAATCTCTAGAATTTGGCATTGGCTTTACTACAACATATATGTAGTTTGCCGGCAAGTTCAATTCGGAGTTGATTCACTATCTAGGTGTATAGTTATATTCATTTTTATGGATATCTTTTTTCCTGTACTTTACTAATGAATATAGTCGTAGATGGATGGTTCATATCATTTACCTGAATGACAAGCTGCTCGTTCGGCAAACGTAAAACTTCTTGCACAATTACATGGGAAGAGTTTAAGAGAAAACAAAAGGTAATGTTCGTGATGGACACTTGAGCTTTGTAAAACTGATATTATTCTAGATTTTTGTTATATCTTTGTTACTCAGTTTGGTGACGGTGCTGAGATTTTTGGAACTGTTTCCATTTAAGTTGACTTTGCTCAATTTCCTGGATTCTTCAGAAATTGCCATGCATGGAATTAACTGTTATGTTTGGATTGTTGGTAGGAGCATGCCTAGAAGAGGTGCACTTTGCCTTGAGTTATTAACAACAACAACTTGTGCTTCAAAAAGACCCCCGCTAAGACAGGATTTGGAGAGGAGAAGATATATCCAACCTTACCTACAAGATACTGTTCTCTAGAGGGACTATTATCAAAGGGCCCGCAACCGTAAAAAGAAAAAAAGAAACAATATTCACAAGATGCAAGTCAAATAAAGTAATATGAGATATGCAAGTAACAATAATAGACATGTAAGCCTAAGCCTTTGCCCAAAATAGCCTAAAATAAAAAAATATTACTCAAAATGATATATTCCAAAAAATATTTTCTCAGATAGCCTCCACGTCATTTAATTTTAAAAATTTATATTTTTTTTGTTTTGTTTTGGGGTTTTGTGTTTAAAATTTTTAAACAAATTTTTTTTTTAATTTGCTGACGTGGAGGTAATTTAGGGAAATATTTTTTTAAAATGGGCTATTTTGGGTAATATTTTTTAATTTTGTGCCATTTTAGGCAACGGCTCTACAAGCCTAGGGGCACTGTGAACTAGTTTTAGTGTGCTCCTCTTTTTTGAAAGCTGTGTCGACGACATATATTTTTAATTGTTACTCAACTTTATTTAAGACCATCTCTTCAGTAAGGTTTAAGTGAGTAAGGTCAATGTCCAATCATCTCCATTCTACTTTTCTTTGCCTTGAGTTATTGCAAAAAGAAAAATGATTTGCCTTTCTTCACAGCTGATACTTTCATACATGAAGGGCAATGTGATTTGATTGCATCATACAACTCAGGATGACTTTCGTGAATAAAAATATAATCAAGCCAGTGGAACCTTCTTGTCTAGGCAGGGCCTGACATAACTCCAAGCAACCCAAGCACCTACTTGGGGCCCCCAAAATTTAAGGGCCTTGAATTTTAGAGAATTGTATTTTTAAAGTCTTAGTTGTTAATATTATTAAGTTTTAATATTATAATTTTTAGAATTTTATTACATATAAAAGGCCCTCATTTAAAATGTCCACTTGAGGCCTCGAGAATGTCAGGATTGGCCTTGTGTCTAGGTTACACGTAAAACCACCAACTTCCATATTCCAATGTACTAGTGAACAATGGCTATCAGCAACTTGCATTGAGCCAGCGACATGTATAGAACATACAAGACTCTATTTTTATCTTTGCATGGGATATGTTTTTGTTTTATCCAAAACATTGGGATGAGCACTAGCGGGATTCACGAGTAACGGAAGGTAAATTTCGGTATAATTAAAGGACCTTGGTAAAACATGCGCTTAATTTATTTATTTGTGTTTCAAGGTTTTCTAATCTGGTTATTAGTACTTAAATGTGAATTTGATAAATATAATAGATGGTGTTGTGGTTTTATGACAAACACAGATGATCGATTTTGACCCACTAAAAACTAGATCTGGTATTTTAAGTTGTCTTGGTGTTTGGTTCATAGATTATATTATTTTCCTTTGTCAAAGTTGGGACCTGCTTTGGCTAACTTTTGCTTGCCATTCATATTCTCTATCCCTATTGTCCAGTTTGAACTCATATATATGGATCTGTACAAAGTTGTCTCAAAACCAGGTTAGAGCTATGTCGTTCATGGGATATAATTTAGTTAACCCGAATTGCCATAGCCTAAAACGGACCTGGGTTGAAATTTTATTAATCTCTAAGCATCTAGGTCCTTAATGGATATAATGTGTATGCGGCATAGCATCCGTGTGAAAGATTGATGAGAATAAGGAGCCGGAGACTTGCCGGTGTCATCAGAAGGTAGGGAAGTTTACATATAGCTGAGAAAACAGCTACAGTTGTGGGTCACAGAATCTGTCAAGTTACGGGAGGTATAATTTTATTAAGCAAAGAAGTTGAGTAACTGGAGATATCATAGTACAGCTGGAGGAGCATGTGACTTGTGCAGCTATGTGATGGTCTAATATGGCCATCACAGCTAAGATTGTTAGGCAGTTATTTGTTGACTTCATCTTCATATTCCGTGTCTCCGTTTTCTGCATTTTCTCTACAAATCATGATTTTTTTTTCCTTCCCTTAACCTTACTCTTCTTAATTCTAAACAAGAAAATTACATGCAGGGTGAGAGTCTCTCTGTAGTGGCAGAGAAATCGGTAAGTGCTCATTAAGTTATGTACCGATTATTGTATTCCTTTTGTACCTAACATGCTTTTAAAATATTTGCATCTACACATGTCTAGCATGGTCTTGAATCGGAGTCGTGATTGAGGTTCAGTTCAATATGAATATGGGGTTTGATGGGTGTAACGTGATGTATTGTGTTTGTGGTAGAATGTTTTGACATAACAGTTTCTGCATTATTTTATGTGTTGGTCACTATTTAATCCCACGATGTCTAAGTAATGTGGTAGTGCCTACTTTAGTGATTGATACACCAATTTGAGATGTATCTTGAGAATTACGGGAGAATTAGGGTTTAGAAGTGAGAATTGGAGAGAGAGAGAGAGATCGAGTTATAGCGTTAGGGATTTGAACATAGAGGGAGAAACGAGAAAGAGGAGAAGAGGTAGAGAGAGAATGTTGGTGTTTATTTCTTATTACTAAAATCAGCCCATACAAGCCTTTTTATAGGCCCAACAACAATACTATCAATATAAGTGTTGATTATGTACTAATTACCACTAATCATCTTTATTACATGAGAAGTTCCTTGCCCACAAGAAAGAGAGTCTCTAAACGAAGAGCAAACTCGTAGAAGACTGCTGATGGAGTGGCAGTGAGAGCAGTATCAAGCGCCGCGCATTGCCCACAATACGGGAGAAGTGATTGCAAATGGTCCAGCGCTAGGGTCTAAAAGCAAGTTACCTGGATCATCATCTTTGGGCTTGTTGACAGTGCCCGAAATCATCCGTAATTGTGGGTTCTTGACCTTACAAAATTTCACGTGTCCTGGTGTGAAAGCTTCATTACAAAAAAAAAAACAGAGACCCTTCTCCCGACGTTCTTCTATCTCAGCAGCCGAAATAGTGCGTCCCTCACGACGAAAAGACCCGGATTTGGTACTAGACTCTCCCACTGGACGTGGCACCAACCCTGAAGAACTCAAGGTAGTGTGTGTCAGAGCACAAAACGAGGATGAACTAGTAGGCCCGGTGGAGTCCAAGTGCGAAGTGGAATGTAAATTGGCTTCATGCAACCTAGATAACCGCATAGCTTGTTGTAGATTTTGTGGTTGCAACATTAATACCAGGTAATGAATCGAGTCTTTAAGGCCGGTGATAAAGCACGAGATGAGGTAATCCTCCAACAAACTCAAGCGAGGAACAAGGCGATCAAAACTCGATTGATACTCAAGATCACTCTCAGTTTGACGTAAGGACATCAATTCGGACATAGGATTCTCATATACCGCACCGAATCGAGACTTCAATAAACGTGAATAAGTCGACCAAGACACTTCTTCAATCAGAACTGTTAGGGTTTTGACAAAAGTCTTATGCAGCTCCAAGGCGTCATCCTCTAAGTGCATTGATGCTAGTTTAACTTTGTAGGTATCTGGTGTATTATCAATTGTAAAAAATTGTTCCGATTTTCTAATCCAATTCTTAATGCCATCACCTCTTGAGAAACGAGGAAAGTCTACAACAACAACGACAACGACAACAGCCAGTGCCTCAAAGGACTTCCACATCAGCAGGGTCGGGGGGGGGGGAGGGGGGGGGGGGGTAGATGTAAGTAGCCTTCCCCCCTCCGGGGCTACCCTGAAGGGAGGCTGTTTCTGAGGACCCCCAACCTGATAAGCTAGTCAACAGCAATGACGCCTTGCAGCTTGGTATTAAGAGAGCAAATAAGCATATAAGTAGGGCAAAGTTAGGCAAATAATAGGCAGAGAAATAGGCAGTAAACAGTAAACAGATAGTCAATCAAGAGAGCAGAACATACAAAAGTGTGCCGAATCTGGACTACCCTAAGGCCTAAAACACTAGTAATAGCACAAAAGGCTGGACTACCCTACTCTAAGCCGCTACATTTGCTACTCCTATGCTAGCCCTCCATTAGGCTCTATCTAAGGCCATCTCCTCCCGAAGGTTTAGGTGGGTAAGGTCTTGTTTGATCGTCTCCAGCCATCTCTTCTTTGGCCTACCTCTCCCTCTCTTGCCTAGCGTCGTACAGGGCTGCTCACATCTCCTGACTGGACCGGTGCTTGGTCTCCTCCTAACATGTCCAAACCACCTCAAACGTTGCTCCCTTAATTTATCCTCAATGGAGACCATGCCCAATTTACCTCTTATGACGTCATTCCTAATCCTATCCTTCCTTGTGTGTCCACAGATCTACCGTAGCATCCTCATCTCCGCCACCTTCATCTTCTGTGTATGATGTTGTTTTATTACCCTACACTCCGCCCCATAGGACATGGTCGGCCTCACTACCGTCTTATAGTATCTTCCCTTTAGCTTTGAGGGAAACTTTCTATCGCAAAGTACCGATGAGGCCATTCTCCATTTATGCTAAGGCCTAAAGGTTGGAACAATTAAAAATTTTTCTAAACTATTTTAGAAACGATTATTACATAATCTGATGCAACGCGTGATGGGAAAATAAGGGGTACGGAAAGGTTCAATGGCCTTCCCTTTGTATTTTATTAAAACTGATAATAAAATGAACAAAGAGGGGTAGAATTAACTCGCTCACACATCGAAAAGTATAAATTCTCCATAAAAGAAATGTCAATTTAGTCCAAATTCAAGTCCCCTTCTAAACTAGCCTAACCTCCCTTTATATAGATGAGGGATTTCAATTCAAATTCAAAATCAGATCTAAACCTAATTAAGAAAATAAATCAACTAATAAAGGATAAATCAAAATTAAGGAAAGAGATAATTTGTTAAGTCGAAAATCAGCCAAAACCGTCCTTGAATCAAGCCGGAAATCCCGCAAGGCCTTCAACCGCATCTGACTAGGGGTGGCGCTTAGAATTGGTCACGTCAAGAATGGTGGCGCCAAGTGCCTCCTTGGCTTATTCCTAGTTGGCTTGTTCCATGCAGACTCCTTGGCTTAAGCCAAGTGCCTTCGGTTCGCACCTTTCCTTCTTTCGGTCCCGCTAAGGCCAAGCCATGGGATGCTCGCTGCATCATCCTCTCCGGCCTGGAGAAATTTGTCCCCGAATTTCGAGCGAAGTCTTCTTGATCAGCCTAGTTACGTGGAGCTTCCCCATCAGCCTTGTTGAGCCCTTTGTCGTCAACTTCTGATTTTGGAGCCAAGCAATGCACCATTCGCGGATACACGATAGCGTCGTCTCACCTAGCCAAATCTTGTCTAGCCAACTCTTGGTGGAGCCAAGAAGCAGGCCTTCAATTGTGCATGACCAAGGGTGAAGCCAAGTTCTGTCAAGCTTGTTATTGGTGGAGCCAATAATAGGTGGAGCCAAGATGATGTTTTCTTCTATTGGCTTCGCATACATTTCCTTTCCTCCAATGGTGAAGCCAAGCATAAGGTAGAATCTTTTGCTTAAGCTTATGCCAACATGTCTCCCATCTTGGCTTAATCCTATCCCAACATGGCTTCCATCTCCTCTTGAACTTGCCCCGTTTGGACCCCGACCATTGAGATGTTGACCTGATATTGTTGAACCGCCATTGTTGGATTACTCTCCGCATCATTCTCTCCGGCTTGGAGAGAATTCGTCGTTGAATTCTGTGCTTTGTTTTGTTGGTGGGCCTTGTTACTTGGAGCTTCTGTATTCTCCACTTTGTTCCCTTATCCGCCAAGCTTCTTACTGTTTCTGTTTCGCTCCCCCAAGTCCCATCCCTTGTGGGTGTCAATGCGGCTGTCCCACCTTTCAGTCTTACCTGGATGTAACTTCTAGCGAGCAGCTTCATTGATTGACGCCAGATGCTTGCATGAACCGCAAGGCCAATTCGATTATGCTCCTCCCCACTCGGTAAGGTAATGTCGTGAACCTTAACTTCCTGTTGTGGTGCCTTCATTGTTGGCTTGAAAATGGCTGACACCCCTAATTTTGGCTTGTCCCTTGTTGCGTCTTGAGTTGCCACCGGTAAGTCTCAACTCATCTTCAAATCCTCTTCTGGTTTGGATTCATCCTTGGTGACTCCAAAGATTGGTGGCGCCAAGTATGATTCACATTCTGTGCTCACGGTTGCCTTTTCATGTTGGGATTCTAAGTTGGTGATGCCAACCTTGGTCTCGTTGGTGGCGCCAACTTCTGCCTCTGCGGTGGAGCCAACTTTAGTCTCTATGGTAAAGCCAACTGTGCTTGAGGCTTGCTCTTTTGGGACCGGATCTTCAGCTTTTGTCTCACTTGGTGCCTTAATCTTCTTTGGAGGCAGAATGATCTTTACTCCCTCGAACATGAAAGCAAACGTGTTCTCTTCTTCATTGTGGAAGGTGCCTCTGTGGTCCATCCATGGCTTCCCCAACGACACGTGACAAGTGTCCATGGCCACCACATCACACCAAACCGATTCCTGATACTTCTTCCCAATTGAAAAATTGATCAAACAACATTTTCGTGGAAGTACATGTTCACCTCTTCCTGCCATAGTGTAAGGGCTTGGATAAGCCACCGTTTTTAACCTTAACTTATGGATGACTTCTACAGATACGGCGTTACTACGCCTTTTGGGATCGATGGCTAGGCATGCAATTCTCTCGCCCATGGTGCATGTCGTCTGGAAAGTAGGTGGCTCTAGCCTTTCTTCTATGTTTTTTTCGATAGCGCCCGGGTATAAGGGGCGTTGGGGTAGGGATCCTGGCGCACAGACAGGATATGCCCCGGTTTGAATCAAGCCACGCTTGATTCGCCGGAATTGCTCTTCCTTCGCCTCTAACTTCCTCTCAACATGCTGAAGTCGGTTGCAGTCAGTGTTTTCTTCAACAGCAGCGGTCTCTCGACACCTCAGTGCCATCTCAGAAATGTTCTGAGCTCTGATACTAGATGATGCAGTGCGTGATGGCAAAATAAGGGGTACAGGAAGGTTCAACGGCCTTCCCTTTGTATTTTATTAAAACTGATAATAAAATGAACAAAGAGGGGTAGAATTGGCTTACTCACACATTGAGGCGTCTAAATTCTCCATAAAAGAAATATCAATTTAATCCAAATTCAAGTCCCCTTCTAAACTAGCTTAACCGCCCTTTATATAATGAGGGATTTCAATTCAAAGTCAAAATCAGATCTAGACCTAATTAAGGAAATAAATCAACTAATAACGGATAATCAAAATTAAGGAAAGAGATAATTTGTTGAGTCGAAAATCAGCCAAAACCGTCCTTGAAGCAAGCCGGAAGTCCCGTAAGGCCTTCAACCGCATCTGACCAGGAGTGGCGCCTAGAATTGGTCACTCCAAGAATGGCGGCGCTAAGTTCCTCCTTGGCTTAGTCCTAGTTGGCTCGTTCCATGCAGACTCCTTGGCTTAAGCCAAGTGCCTTCGGTTCGCACCTTTCCTTCTCCTTCCGGTCCCACAAAGGCCAAGCCATGAGACGCTCGCTGCATCATAATCTGAATTAGAATCTCATCCTAATTAATTATTATTTATTTAAATAAAAAAGTCTTTAATTTAAAAAAATAAATAAATTGGTGACGGGTCACGTCACCTTCACCTTTGCCCAGTGCTTAGCGGTGGGCAATGCGAATTTCATTATTATTATTATTATTATTATTTTAATTATTAAATAAATAATTACATTCGATCTTAATCTCATTAGATTGTATACCGAACCTCTAATTCTGTTAGATATTATGTATTTTGGTTTATCATAGAATATTACAACATGATTTAAAATCTAATCAAATTAAATTAATAATTTAAAGCATTCACTGAATGTCTAATCTCATTAGATCCGTGTCATGATTGGTATTATACTTTTAATAGAATAGTTAAATGTAATAGTTACATGTAGTTAAAAGTATTAATTGGTTGTTAGAATAAATAATAGTTAGAGATATTATAATTGTTAGGATTAGTTTGAGATATTATGATTTTTACATTGGATTTGTGTTAAGATATAAAAAAGATTAAAGTTGTAGTTGAGAATTATCCAAAATTAATGAAATATTATCGTCATCTTTCCCTAGTCTCTCTTTCTCATCTCTAATTTCTCTTCCTAAATTCTTCTAATTGTTTCTTATCTCATACTCTAATTCTCTTCTCATCTCCAATTCTTCTATTTTTGTTTCTCATCTCAATTCTAACTCTTTTCCCATCATATAGGTTTATGATAATTGGTATCAAAGCTCGATCTTGAGCTGAAATTTTTTTTTCTTTCCATTTCATGTGTCAATTGTTGATTCTACATTAGTTAAGGGTAAAACGCGTGCAACCATGGTAGAAATCGCAAACCAGATCCAAGGACTGGTATACAAGCTAATAGAGCCACAACAATCAGCTGAGGAAGCTCAAAGGTTACACCACAACTAATTAATGGAAGTAATACAGAAGGATCACACGCAAATGCTCGCACTGATACGACAATTAATGCTCAATTTGTCCCAGCCTTCCATGTTGGTTAGAAGCCAAGAAGTAGAAGTGAGATGGCATGAGTCTAGGACAAATATTGGGCAAATTGATGTGGGTAAGCCCTTGATCTTGGGGTCATTTCCTGAAAATGGTGAAAATAGTCAAACTTGTGTCCCTTTTAGAGATAATGGTTTCCTACCAAAACCTAAAATTGATCTTCCCAATTTTAGTGGAATAAACCCTAGAAGTCGGGTTAGAAGATGTCCGAGATTCTTTTCTCTTTACTCAATCAAGGGTGCAATTCCACATTTAAAACCTCTAAAATAAAAACCCATCTCAAAGCAGAGCACTAAGTTGTGTAATAAATGAAGAAAAAAGACCAAGATTGAAAAATTGTAGAGTAGAAACTTTATGTCAAAAATTCCAAGAAGATCGGGCAAGCTTTCATCAAAAAGTGTTAAAACAAAGTGAAGAGGAGGCATGCGCCTCGGCCCTGCAACAATTTTCTCAACCATGATATCACGTCAATTGGATTTTATGTCACCCAAATTGTGGGTAATGAAGATTTGGTTCAATAATTTTTGTGCTTATGTTGTTGTTGGTGATGCACTACTATGATGCCTCAATAATAAGGCAAAGAATACTAGAACAATGAAATGCTTTCCTCGAACCGGAATCGGTACTTTGGGAGCCGGTTGATGGACATAACAACGTTGTTACTCAACATTGATCAAATGGTGCAACCTAGATGAAAGTGAAGCTACTGAGAAGATGTTATTGCACTCAAGCTTTCATTTCCAATTTTGTAGCTAATCCTTGAGGACAAGGATTTCATAAGGGAGAAATGTCATGATTGGTATTATACTTGTAATAGAATGGTTAAATATAATAGTTACATGTAGTTAGAAGTATTAATTGGTTTTTAGAATAAATAATAGTTAGTTGGAGATATTATAATTGTTAGAATTAGTTAGAGATACTATGATTGTTGCATTGAATTTGTGTTTAGCTATAAAAGGGATTAGAGTTGTAATTGGAAATTATTTAAAATTAATGAAATAGTATATTCATCTTTCCCTAGTCTCTCTTTCTCATCTCTACTTTATCTTCCTAAATTCTTCTAATTCTTTCTTATGTCATGCTCTAATTCTCTTCTCATCTCATACTCCGATTCTCTTCTCATCTCCAATTCTTCTATCTTTCTTTCTCATCTCAATTCTAATTTTTTCATGTCATGTAGGTTCATGATAATCCGATTTAGAATTGTGCTTTTTGATTGAATCATGACTCATCTAAAATTTTAAACAATTTAAAATATTAATGAACCTTCAATCTTATTATTAAACTATTCAACAAGAACATTTAGGATTACCTTTTCCTTTAATGAAATTTCCAATTTCATACTTTTTGTAATTCTATATACTCCAATTTTATCAAACCTAATATTTTTAATGTCAATTATGAACGTATTCAGAGTTGGCTCTGATACTAAATGTTAGGAACATTGAGCTGGTGCAATCCTAATTAAACTATTTAATTAGATCTGGATCTTACTCTAATAGGTTTATAATATGACAAACAAAAATATTGAATAAAACAAGTATAAACATAGCGCGTAGAATAAATAAAATAATGGAAAAAAAAATAAATATCCTTAATTTAGACATGCCAGAAGCGCAAATTCCAACTCTGATTTGAAGATCTAAAATTAGAAGAAGAATTCTCAACACCTCAAGGTCTTCTTCATAATGGCCTCTTCTAGCACCGGGGGTGTAGGTTCCCAAAACTATTTAACTTAAGAAAAATTTTGGAACAAGATTTTTCTTTAATTTTTTTAAAAAAAATTATGTTAAACAATAATTTAAAAAAACCTTAAAACAATTTTAAGGCTTTTTATAGTGGAAGAAAATCAGGTCCAACAACAACAACAACAGCAGCAGCAGCCCAGTACCTCAAAGGGCTCCCGCATCAGCAGGGTTTGGGTGGTGGTGGTGCTGGTGCTGGGGGGTAGATGTACGCAGTCTTCCCCCTTCTGGGGCTGCCCTAATGGGAGGCTGTTTCCGAGGACCCCCAACCTGAAGAACTTGTTAGCTGCAATGACGCCTTGCAGCCTAGCATCAAGAGAGCAAAAGCATATAAGTAGGACAAAGTAGGTAAATAATAGGCAGAGAAATAGGCAGTAAACAGATAGTCAATCAAGAGAACAGATCATAGAAAAATGTGTCGAATCTGGACTACCCTAAGGCCTAGAACACTAGTGATAGCACAAAGGCTGGTGCACCCTAAGCCGCTACATCTGCTACTCCTATGCTAGCCCTCCATTGGCCTCTATCTAAGGCCATCTCCTCCCAAAGGTTTAGGTAGGTAAGGTCTTGTCTGATCGTCTCCAGCCATCTCTTCTTTGGCCTACCTCTCCCTCTCCTGCCTAGCGCAGCACGTGGCTGCTCACATCTCCTGACTGGAGCGGTGCTCGGTCTCCTCCTAACATGTCCAAACCACCTCAAATGTTGCACCCTTAATTTATCCTCAATGGAGGCCATGCCCAATTCACCTCTTATGACGTCGTTCCTGATCCTATCCTTCCTTGTGTGTCCGCACATCCACCGCAGCATCCTCATTTCCGCCACTCTCATCTTCTGTGTAGATGTTGTTTCATCGCCCTACACTCTGCCCCATAGGATATGGCCGGCTCTACTACCATCTTATAGTATCTTCCCTTTAGATTTGAGGGAAGCTTTCTATCGCACAGTACCGCTGAGGCCATTCTCCATTTATGCCATCTTACTTTAATTCGGTTGTTGACATTCTTGTCCACTTCACCGTTGTGTTGTATCATGGATCCCAAGTATTTGAAACTCTCCTTTCTCGGTATAGGGTCCAATCCAATCTTGACATCTTCCCTGCTAGGCGTGGTGGAGGGATCAAACTTAAGCTCCATGTACTCGGTCTTGGATCTACTTAGTCGTAAGCCCTTCGATTCCAATGTCCCCCCCCACAATCCTAGCTTCTCATTGACCTCTTCCTGCGATTCCCCTACCAGGACTATGTCATCTGCGAAAAGCATACACCAAAGTACACCTCCTTGGTTGTTCCTAGTGAGCTCATCCATTACCATAATGAACAGATAGGGGCTTAGGGCAGATCCTTGGTGCACCCCGACTCTTATCGGGAACGCGTCTGTCTCCCCTTCCACTGTGCGTACCCTAGTCTGTGCATCCTCATACATGTCTCTAATGGCCTAGATATATGGCATGGGGATGCCTTTCCTATTCAAACCCTCCATAAAACCTCGCTTGGGACTCTATCATATACCTTCTTTAGAGCAATAAAAACCATGTGCAGGTCTTTTTATCTCTCCCGGTAATGCTCTATCGTCCGCTTTAGAATATGGATGGCTTTTATGGTTGAGGAAGAAAATTAGTTCCAAAACCCTAAAATTAATTATCAATTCTCCAAGGAGGGCGCGCTTTATAAAAAAAAACAACTGCACCTGCTGATGTCAGCAAACACGCTTCCCACATGCAGGGCTGTGCAGCTATGATACCGCTTTTTTGTTTTTAAAAACTGTTCTGTTACTTATCGCAATAAATATTTATCTTATGGACATTTATTTAGTATAAAAATTTATTTACCTCATAAATAAATAATTTAGCACATTATTCATTTTTAAATATTTTCAAACATGCTTAAATTGAGGCTTACAAAAGGACCTCAAGGACAATCTAACTCTAACTCTAAATGGGTCAAATGTAATTTCCATCCCATGATAACAATTGATTACCAGTTAGTAAAACTTAATTCCACTAAATAAGTTTTACTGCACTCTAGAATTAAATATATTCACTCAAGAATTTTTCAAATAACTTTTATTATGACGATTAACCCCTTTATTAGATATCTATGAGTAAAAGTAACTTTAACTACTATCGTTACTTTTTTTACATCTCTAGCCATAGTTTCTGACTTGCGCATCTTGAGCAAATTTAAAAATACAGAAATAATTTCAGTATTAATTCTAAATGTCAAACATATGGAATACTTTGATCAAAGATTCTAAAATCTATTTGTATAGTTGTGAATCAACTAAGGGGACATCTTTGGCTCATTAGAGACTATAGATTCCACGTAAAACAATTGTTCCTGCTACACTTCATGCCGTTACCCAACGCACGTAAGATTTAAGTGAATGCACTTTGACTAATCCTTTCAGCACATCAAAGTAACAAACAATCCATGCACAAGTTCAAATTGTTTCCTGGATTTTGAGTTATCGTCTTACAGAATTAATTATTTTGATAGCAGTTAAGAAACAAAAAATTCAGGTGGTCCTACTCAATGTTCCAATCTTATTGACAACATCAACATAATACTCTTGGATCTCTATCCGTATGACCAAGACAAGTCTTCAAAAATATCATATTATAGTCTTATCAAACAAGTTGTTCAAGCTTATTATCGACTACGAACATACTTTGATAATATATCACTAGTTTGATCTAAATCTATCTGTGGTCCAATCTCATTGACCACTTAAATCAAAACTGTCATCTCGGATGATGTCTATCTCTTGGAACGTCTTAGAAAACAATCACATACATGTTCGACTCATAAAACATAATAAGACGATAAATAAATAAAATAATTTTATTATTTATTATTTAAAACTAACTAATTGGTTTTTAGGACACCAATTCAAACATTTTTCAACCAAATTTTGGGATTTTAAATGAAAAATTTTCATTCGTGACATATATATATATATATATATATATATATATATGTTCTGTCAGAATACCACTGACATTTTTGTAATCCACAACATTTTGGTAGAAAAAACTGACATAGTATATGTATATATAGTTGTAGTCTATACCATATTAGTTCTATAAAAATTAGCAGAGTTTTAACGACAATTTTCCAGATTTTAATATAGGGTATTACCTTATTGCATACGTTAAAAATAAAATGGTAGGGTACTTAGGTAATAGATATTCCAACTTTAGGATATCTAAGAGATAATCTTCCTATTTTATGTATCTTTGATAGTTAATTTTATTTTTCCTATTACTTTTCATATATATTGTATTGCTAGTTATATTGTCCTCTAACAAGATGTAAAATGATTGGTGAAAATTATTTCTTTTAGACCATACAAGAAAATATCAATGCGCAAACATATTTTCCTTTGAAACACATGACATAAAACCGCAATCAGATTTTAATTTTCCTTGAAAAATCTTTTGTGATAGAAAGCCAATTCTTATTATAGGAGGTAAATGAAAATCTTTTTCTCGAGCGATTTTTGGAGGATTTCAAACCATCTTGTTGGGCTTGATCAACCTAGTAAGATTTAAAATTTATCTTAGTTCGTCAGTATTTGAGTACTTCGATTCTAACTGTTCAGATATATGATTTATTTTTCAATTTCAACAAAATCATAATTTTTAGTATATCGAATAATTGTTCTAGTTTATTTATTTATTTTCATGAGTTAAAATGACATGTATACCCATTAGGGCCTTGCCTCGGTAGTAGGATGCAAGTGAAGGGATATAGTGTTGCTTTAGGTCAAAAGGTTTAGAGTTCGATTCCTCCATTGAATCTCTCCCTAAGAAATCCTTAATTTAACTAGCTCTGTTGGAGTGTGGGTCGCCCGCATGGACCGGGGATAATGGATAACCAGGGTCTTCATTAGCCCAAAAAAAAAAGGGGGGCAAAAAATGACATGCATGGCTAGCAAAGAGCATACTGTTATATAACGTAAGGATCAGATTTAAACATATTAAGCAATGCATAAGATTTGGTTCTACATCTCATTGGAGTCAATCCCACGCATGGCTCACTAAATTAACCACCAATCATATTCGTGAAGAGGCATCTTCAAAGTCTTAGGTCAGGAATGTCGAGGTTCAGAATTGTCCCAGGATTGTGGCGGCGAATACAAACAAACGTGTGGAGGCCTGACTGAACAAATCAATAATAGCTCACTCTTTTGATGATGATACACTTGATAATGTCCTTACATTCATTACAGAGAATAACCTTCATGGTTTTATCCCTAGAGGATTAAGTTCAAATATTTTCATCCTAACATTGCAATTCTGCTGATTCAATGTACCTCAAGCCTCGGAAACAACTGTTGTTGCGTAAATTCAAGTGGGTGTATAGATGCTCAAGCCAAACACTTGGATCTTTGAATAGAAGAGTTTGGATTAAGATCCATAATCTGGCACTTCAATGCTAGTCGAAGGAGTATTTCATTGATTTTGATAATATCTAGCGAGTTCATTCAAGTGGATTTTACAACATTTGCGATGAGATGTGTGGACACAGCAAGAGTACTCATTGACACATGCCCCCCATCTATTATTCAACAGGTGGTCCAAGTAAATTTCAACGAGGCATCTCGCATAGTATTTGTTAAAGGAGGTAATTCTGAAATAATCCCCAGTTGCTCTCTAGAAGTAATCGCTTTTTGCCGCCTTTGCTAGAATAAATAAGGAACAAGCTTCACCTCCTTGGCAAGGACAAAGGTAGAGCTTGCATCACTTCGGGGACCACTTCCTTCAATTGTTCGTTCTTTGTAGGAGGGATTTCCGCTGCCCTGCTTTAGCTTGGGTAATGTTGATGTGAGGATTGATAAGCGGAGTGCGCACCATATTGCACTACATGTTGACGGTCACTTTATTGGTAGGTGGCCTTGGGGTTTCCAAAATCCACACTCGACTCTTATACCTCCTCCTTCCCAGTCAGTTATTTAACCGACAGTAACCTCCATCCAAGCAGCTTGAGTCAACTAGAACCCGCCGCTTACCATGGTAGAGGGCGATAGGGCCAAGTCCGCTGAATCTCAAGAACAAACACCTCCTCAAGGAAATCAGTGTCCTCGAGGCCTAAATAACCCCTGGGACACACACTAGAAAGACCCCCTCACGATGTTGACAACTCCTTGAGAGTTACTCCGGTGCCGTTTATGGAGGAATCTAGTAAGGCGAGGGAGAGAAAAAGAAAAGTGGTGACGGGTTGTAAGGATTCTAATTTTGTTTTCTCTAAAAAGGGTTGTAGAGCAACGAAGGGCAGGAAAAAAAAAAAAAAAAAAAAAGAGCTAAACAGGGCCTGCAAGAATTTCTTAAGGATATGTTACACAGAAGCAGTGCGAATATTTTAGTTAAGCCTTTGAGTAATCAAACAAAGAGGAATGTGGTAAAGAGGGCAAAAAACTTATAGATGGTTATAAACTTCTTGGCGGGGAGCATGCATGTGAGCTTGGGAAGAAGCTTAGATTGAGATTTAATGATGATGAATATATTGTGATCGAGCAAATTGCACTAGTAGACGAGAGCTATGATTGACCTACTTTCTTGCCATCTTCATTCCCAACTTCGATGTATTGATCTTACTACCCCTTCCTCATCTTGACACTTCATGTTTTATCTGCAGTAGTAAGAGTCTTCTAGTGCCTTTGGTCTCCATTTGTCGTTCTTTGTAATCCCGCTTTTTTAGATTGGGATGTGTTTTTGCCTCTTTTTGATATCTGTTTTTATATGGGTTGACCTATGTCTCGTTTTGTATAAGTTGCCTGTAATATATTTCAACCCCGTCGCTAATTATCGGAAAATTGAACAAGTTCATATCATAATCAGATACTCGGAACCATATTAATTTTGACATTGAATTCAGATGAAATTTAAACTAAAATTCCATCAATTATCGGGTCATCTTCGTATGGGCCTTTGTGCATTGCAACTAGCCAAATTTTGCACCTGTCAAAATCATCAAGAATAGTGTAATAACAATCCAGTGCCTCAAGAGGCTTCCGCCAATATATAGTCTGAGGAGGGTAAGTTGTACACAGCCTTACCGCTACATGGTGCTACCTTATAAGATATTTCTGAAAAGCTCCAACCCTAAGGGAAAAAAGAGGAGAAAGAAGGAAGAAAGAGAAGAAAAAACAATGTTTATAAAATCTAAGTCAAATAATCTAATACCAGGTATAAAAGCAAAAATAAAGTAACAAAAATAGGTGTTCATAAAAAGCCTAGAGCCACTGTTGATTAGCATTAGTGGGCTCCTCTCTACTAATGGCTATGTCAACCACACGTATCTTTAACAGTAAAATGTGTAATAATGAAACCCTGATTTTACAATACTACGATCATGAATATATCGCTCCATGACTGGCACATTGCCAAGGTGTTTGTTGGAGACAAACGACAAAGTAGAATATTTCTCGGGCAGGGAATGTGGGGTGTTTCCTTTTGTATATCAGAACCACCATGTATCATGAATACCAGAAAGCTACAGAACCTAACGCTAAAGATTCTTAATGAAATGGGACCATACTCACAAAGAGGAAATGGGAAACGAAAGCAAAATGTGATGATCACAAAGATTGCTCATCTACCAAGAATGGAAATCTGTGTTAATTGAACATGAACATGCTTTTATCTTAGGCTAAAACGTCTTAGAAGGGCATTATGTTTCATATGTATCTCGAAGGGCAAGAAAGCTATTAATGTTACAAAATGTTTGAAAAGCCAACTTGACGCTTCAAAATCAGAATTGATTATCATAATAATACCTTCTATTTGTTGCCCATAACACATATGTCCTTTTCAAGTATTTATGAAGCATAATGCCCTTCTTGTTCTTTTTCCGCAAATGTAATGTCCTTCTAAGGTATTTCAACCTCTTATCGCACTATGAGCTCTTCACGCTTCCAAAGAACCTCGACAACGGCAAAGGACCCGTACCCTCTTCGTCATCGCTACTGGAATACTTGCTTTGAGATCTATGCTTTCGCTCTTTCTTGGTCCTCTTTGACCTCGATTTCGATCTTCTCGACTCTCTCTCCTCATTATCACTGCTTGAAGAATCAGATGAGGACACAGAGCTGGAATCCGAAGATCTTCTCCTCGAATGCTGCAGAATTAATGAAGTTAGACAACTTCATATAACCA
Organism: Simmondsia chinensis; assembly: GCA_018398585.1. Taxonomy (NCBI): domain Eukaryota; kingdom Viridiplantae; phylum Streptophyta; class Magnoliopsida; order Caryophyllales; family Simmondsiaceae; genus Simmondsia; species Simmondsia chinensis. The sequence continues at coordinate 17,091,218 of JAGTTD010000013.1, read as the reverse complement.
GGGCATGTGCAACACAAACAAACGCACAGAAATACTACAAGGGCCAGACAGGTATCTCGAACTAACAAGAACCAAAATTCAACCAGAATGTCAATATTTGTTTTACTTTTTCAATAATTAAATTGATTCTCTACATCATCACAAAGTGAGAACTCGGGAAGACAGACAAAGTTCACAATCCGTAATAACCAAGAGAAGCACACAGAAAGAAGAAAATACAGGATATGGGGGTAGGGTCCGCATTGAGGAACTAACTTCCAAGCTGAAAGGTTAATTTACGTCAAACACAAGAGTTGAAAACTCCAAACGCCTTTGTTCCGTATGATCCAATATAAATTCATAATCTACACCAAAATTCCCAAGAAAACAACAAAAGACAATAGAAGCTGTGCTCCTACAACCACAATGTGTTGCAGAATGGTTGAAACTAAACCTTGGCTTTTTCATAGGAAGCCCAACGAGAAGTTAGGGGGGGGGGGGGGGGGGGGGGGGGTTACAAGCAGGGACTAGAAGTATTTTGTAAGGGGTAAACTCAAAGCCACCCTAAATCCAAACTCTTCAACTAGCCTCATTTCAGAACAAGTAACTAAATTAATCCAAATTATCAAATTATCCTAAAAAATTAAACCTGAAGCAAATGATTTGAAGTGAGATAGAAAGCTCATCAAATCCTTAACAACCACCTACCTTGTGAAGTTAAAACTTCAAAGCACATTCACAACATCAGGAATTGAATGCAAGCCGGCTGATAGACAATACAACTAGAAAGAGTCCCTTGAAGAAAGCAATGACAATTCTTCATGAAAACAAAGAGCTAGAAGAACTGCCAAATATAGATGAAATGCAACTTTATAGACTTGTAAAGGTGACATTGGTTCATGGAATCCACTAATGACCATCATACATTATAAATGTCATTATGTAACCTATTTTTGATCTGGACTTTGATCGACTGCCCATTATGTGAGAGGTCTTTTTGTGATCGCCTCCAAAATTAAATAGGTATTATTTCTATTAATTAAAAATACTTAATAACATGTTTACATGTCAAAAACTATCAAGCATGTAATGCAATTAATGATCATAGTCAAATTTTAGTCTGAAAAAAAACTTGTTCCTTTAGAACTCCAATGTGATTGTCATGACTTGCCATGTAACCCCATCACACCCTGTTTCCACAGCACCACAACTGCAGCCACCACATGAACACAACTTGCAATTTGATTTTATGCACTAGTTCCTATGAGGCTGTGATTTACTCTGAATCACCCAGGCTGATGGAAATCAAATATCTGCAGTTTCCTAGTATTACCTAAGGGTTCCTTTGGGACAATGCTATCAAAAAGTGTATCAAATCAACAATGATGTGAGGAGAGAAATTTGTGCAAATCAAGGCCAGAGGTGATTCGTAGCCTCTAAGAGAATACCATGGTCGTAACCAATTACCATGGTCGTAACCAATTACATAGTGCATTTTTATCAGCATATATGAGCACAATTTTGTTTACCACTAAGCAGGGCAAAAGAAAGGGAGACATAATATAAAGAAAGCATCACTTGCCCAAGTAGTTTGATCAAGGCTTATGATGTAAAATCTTATCAAACTGATAAAAATGCAGTTCTAACAAAAGGTCTTCTTGTCATATGCTGTCCTCAAGATACTGCACTTTCCAGACTTTTAGGGCCACCCATGTCGATACTGTATACTCTGGTGGCACTAATTCTATAAGACAAATGAAGCTTCATGGAAATGTCGATCTTAGAGGTAACTAGCAAGATGGTGCTAAGTGACATCTGGAATATTTCAGGGCCACCCGGGGTGGCGGGGTTGTAACTTAAAACAGGACAAAGAAAAGTATACTATGATTCATGTGGCAAATTTGTCATTTTTTGTGATGTGACATAATTTATTATTCCACTTCTATAACTCAACATTACTATTTGATTCATATTCACCAAAAGGCCAGAACATATTGAAACTTACCTTTCTCTTTCTGCTAGAGTGTTTCTTTGAATTTTTATCCTTATCTGCAACAGAAGAAGTCATCCTCAGATTGGAACTTACCAATGTCATACGACCTCAAAGAAACCAGTAAAAATACTGTTATGCCTTATCACCATTTTCTGTTATTTCATTCCGCCTCTTAATTATGTCTTGTCCCATACCTTTTTTATGTTTTGACTTGCTGCTTGAATGATTTCTTCCTTGGGAAAGCTTCTTTTCTCGTTCGGCGTCTAGTTGAGCCCTGTATTCCCTCATCATTCTATCCTTGTCTGCTTCTAGTTCACCCTTTCTCAAGGCTTCTTCCTATTTATCAAAGACACAACAGGCAATCAAGTAAGAACTAAATTAGTCACTGAAATGGGCACTCCTACATTAGACATCATGGAATTAAATAATAACCAAATAGTAACATAATGTGGAACCATTATTTTACAACATCTTGTGACAACCACAATCCATTACATTATGCCCATCAAACCCCGTATTCGTAACTTTTTGACGGTGATCACAATCCCGAATGCAATATCAATTGAAAAGCATGTTAGACGTGTAGATGCAAACATTTTTAAAAGCATTTTAGGTACAAAAGGAAGACAACAGTAGGAACACAACTAAATGAAAGCTTAACCATTTCTATGTAACTACAAAGAGACTCTCCACTCCAACCCCCTGCCATAATTTTCTTGTTTAGAATTAAGAAGAGTAAAGTTAAAAGAAGGAAAAGAAAGGAACATGACTTATGGAGATATGCAGAAAACAGAGAGAATATGAAGAAAAAACCAACAAGCGCTTGCCAAACTCAGCTGTAACAGCAGTGCTGCTTTCCCATAGTCAACGCATTAGAACATCACATAGCAGCATAAATCACATGCTTCTCCAGCTAACCATACTATGATCTATCCCATTACTGACCTCCTCTGCCAGATCAAATTATATCTATTGTCTGTTTCATTATGGCTCCTGTGACCTAGTATAGCTGCTTTTTCCACTCTATGTAAACTTCCTCATCTTTGATCCTACATGAAAGTCTTCAGTTCCCTATCATATTTTCACACAGATGCAATGTTGCACACAAACCATATCCACAGAAGACCTAGATGGTTAGAGAAACATAAATTTCAATCCTGGTCTGTTTCAGGCCAGACAATTCAGTTAACTACACCGTATCCCATGTATGCAATTGCTCCTCAAACGGTTCTGAGACATGAACTTTGTACAAAACCAAATTGGTTTTAAACTGGGCCCGAGGGCCAGACATAACAAATAGCAAGAAAAAAGTCAGCCAAAGCGGGTCCCAACTCTGACAAAGGAAACTAACATAATCCACGTTCCAACCACTAAAACAGCTCAATGGTCGAGGAAAAAAAAACATTAAAACAGTTTCAAATCTGGACAAAATTTTATGCCCCGATCTAGTTTTTGGTGTTGGACAAAATCAGTCATCTGGGTTAGTCATAAAACTGTACACACCATCTAGTTGAATAACGTAATTCAGCACATAAGCACAAATAACTGGATTAGAAATCGCTGAAGCACAAATGCTGTACAACGATCCTTTAATTATATCAAGATTTACCTTCTATTTCAGTCAGCCTACCTGGTACTCATGTCAATGTTTTGGGAAAAAAAGGAAAAAAGTATCCCCAGCTGAGATTTAAAAATAAAAATCCCCTATGTTCTATGATATTATGGTGGCTCCAGGGAAGTTGCTGACAGCCATTGTTCACTAATATATTGGGATATCAAAATTGGTGGTGTTATGGGTTACATAGACAAGGAGTCCCATTAGCTTGATTCTATTTTTCTTCACACAAACATTTAGGGTTGTATAATGCAATCAAATTACTCTTTTTTTTGTTTCTGAAAGTATCAGCTATGAAGAAAGGTAGTTCATTATTCCTTTTGCGATAACTTGGGCAAACTTCTAGACATCCTCCTACAAACAACACAAACATAATGGATAAGTCCATCCATGGCAATTCCTCAAGAATTCAGGAACTTGTACCAAGACAAGATGAATGGAAAATTTCTACAATCATAGCATCATAGCCAGACTGAGTAACAAAGTTACAATAGGAAAGTAGATAATTTCAGTTTTGAGTAACAAGCTCAAGGATCCATCCGAAACATTACCTTTTGTTTCCTCTTGAACTCTTCCCACGTAACTGTGTGAGAAGTTTTAAGGTTTGCCAAACGAGCAGCATGCCATTCTGGTGAATGAAATGAACCATCCACCTGCGACTGTCTTCATCAGTAAAAGTATAGGGAAAAAAGATATACATAAACATCAATGTAACCATACATTTATCAAAAAAAAAAAATCAATGTAACCATACATCTATAGTGAATCAACTCCAAAATGAAGTTGCAAGAACACAATACATGTTGCAGTAATGGCAATGCCAGATTCTATAGAGTTTTTATCCTTGTACAACATTCAAACATTAGGTTACCATCAACTGAATTAAAAACACATGTTTCCTTTTCGCACTTTATCTTTTCCTATGTTGTTCCATGATCAACAATGCATCACTCTTTTGCATGTAGAATGCTCCTGATACCATAGAATTACAGGATAAATGTTCCTTGCCTCAATTCCTCGATGCTCCTTGCCTCAATCATTAATGCACTATGAGAGAGTCAAGCTGCTTGGATAATCAAACAGGTCAAGCGTAGCAAGTAGGAAGAAGTAAAAACTTCTCCCTTTTTTTTTTTTTTTTTGCATTCATATAAATAGCTATAACTTTTTCATTAGGCAGTAGTTTAAAAATAGGCCACCAGCTCCAGAACTTCAATAAAGAGAACAGCAAACCAAGGTGAAAATTTACACTAAGGCGATGAGAGAAGTTATCTTACCACTACATCAATTCCTTTTATGCTTTAATATTCACTATTATCTCATGTTTCGATGAAAGTTGTATTCTTCCCCTTGAAGAACAGTACTTCCGTTATTTTTCTAATATATTGATCTCCACCTAAAATTTCATTCTGTTTGCTACATCAAAACCCAATAACCACTTATTTGGAGAACCTTAAGATGATGAAAACACACCAAAGTCCAAACTAGATTCCTTACTTCAATTAAGGTATATTTATATTCAGCGAGAACAGTAATTGTCTCTCTTGCTTTCTTAGGCTCTGTCCACTATGTTGGAAAACTGATCCTATGAATGAGTTTCCCAAATTTGCTCTGTTTGGGCTAATTTAATGGTATGGCATATCAGTCCAAATTGCTAAGTCTCAGGATTGAGCCTTTCTTCCGCAAGCTCTCTCTATAACGTAGGTGAGTAGTGTTTCCTCCTCCGTTTCAACACTGTACCCTCCCCCCCCCTCCTTCCTTTTCTTTGTGTGTGTATGTCTTTTGCTCTCTCTATACTCTCTAGAACGCTCAAAAGCTCTCTCTCTCCCCTTGGTCACTGCTCACCATTTGTGCTCGGCATTCACCACACTCACTCATTGATTGAAGGTCTCTTTCTCTCTTGCGTTTTGATATTGTCATTGGTTTGTTCTTGATTTTGTTGTATTTTGCACTATGCTTTTCAAAATTGTATACTTCGTTATTAGCCATACATTTAATGCAGTCTTTAGGGTTTTATTTGAGAGATAGAGAGAGAAAAGGTGAGAATAGGTTTGGGGATTGAGAACAGTACCTGTCAATTTATTATAGAATTTGTACAATTTTGATGTAATCTAGATTGCTTTGTAAGATAATGGACGCTCATAACTCACTAAGGCCTTGCCTTAGTAGCTAGAGACAAGTGAGGGAATTGAGTGTTACTTTAGAACAAAAGGTCAAGAGTTCGATTCCCCCACTTGAACCTTTCTCTGTAAAATCCTTGACTTAATTGGCTCCTATGGTGCGTGGGTCACCGCATGGGCCGGAGTTTACTAAGTAACCGGGTTACTTGTTAGCCAAAAAAAGAAAAAAAAATGAAAAATGAAAAAGATACGAAACACTCATATAGAATTTGGCAAATATGAGAATGTATTTTAAGATTTCAATGAACTTGGAGAAACATTAATGTCAAGAGTGATTTCTAGGCTTGGGTCATTGGGTCTCAAGTTCGGGATGGCTTTCCCTGATCTGTTGTTATGTGCTGAGTATAACTATTCGGGTGCTCAGTGTGTTGTGTTAGTTATATAACACTCATATTGGCAACACTTTTCTTAAGGCATGAGTGATACTATTAATTGGACCCAACACAATTTTGCTGACAAAGCTGATCAGCACCCTCTATTGAAGTAAGAAGTGGGATATTATTAATTTCACCTTTTTTTTGTAAAGTGAATTAATGATGTTAAGCTCCCCTATGCAGCTGCGATGAATGATACTGTCGTTAGGCTCATCTTTTTGCTGTTATGGTGATAGTTTCAATATTATAATGATTGTCGTTATGTAGATGATGTTAGGGTCCATCTTGTAAAATGTGCATAAGAAGTACTTTATTATTATTATTAATTTTTTTTTTGAGCACAAGAAAGCCACATAAGAAGTATTTGAGGGAATGATCTTGTTGTATAGTAAGCTTAGTTAATTCTCAACACTGCTTTTTTTTTTTTTAATGTTTTGTGTACTTGCATTAAGCTTGTCTATGGATGAAGATGCCGTGCATGGCATGGTTATTGGAGCAGTGATAACTTTGGATAATTAATTTTATTTCTCTATTCCCTTTCACGCATGTTGTATGGATGCTTATGTGTTCTAATAAAAGGTATGAAGTGATTGGTGGAAAATATTTTCTTTTCAACCCAACAAAAGAACATCACATTATAGGAGCATGTTTTCCTTTAAACCAAACAATAGAAAAACTTAAGTAGATATTGATTTTCCTTCAAAAATCTACCCAAAGATACATTTTCGGCGAGAAGAGCTCGTCTCGTCTACCAGAAAATGTCTTAATCCAATAGAAGTAGTAGATAATGAAGAGAGACCAGACATGCCTCAGGTGATTAGGAAAAGAAATCAAAACAGATTGTAAAGCAGCAACATACAGCAAGGTTCTCCTAAGTGAACATTTCCATTAACTTAAAAAGGGTCCAATTTTTAACGAATGTGCGAATTCCACTGTCGTTCAAACATTAGAGTAAATGCAAAAGATTTCAACTTTACAGAACTAACGGCAAAGGGTTGTGTGATATTTGGACAAAAATTAGGTCCCAGATGACATTCATGTTAAGGACTCCACATGTGAGTATAGCACAAATCCCATATTGGAGTTGTGAGAGAGAAGAGCTTAATATGTAAGCGTCGAGGGCTACTCTACCTAATGTCAATTGATTTTAGAATAGAAACCACTTGGGCTTATACATGGATTTCATATGTGCAACTTTGTGTGTCGAGCTGATAGAATCTAACAATTCAAGCAAAACGCAAAGTATGGAAACTCAATTAACCCAATTGAAAATGTAAGGACTAAAACAACACATTCAGCAAAATACAAGGTAGCATGTCAACCTAATTTTTAAACCAACGAAACAATCAAGCATCAAAAATGAGACAAACAGACACAAATCAGGTACTAAAATCCAGTTCACCCATTAGCAAGGAACCAACTTTCCCAAAACCTTAAGCTGATAGGTGAAGACTCAGGAATATTTTATACTCTAACATATGCCCCATCACACAAATGCCCGTCGGGCATAAAGCGTGGATATTGCTCTGGCATAACTCATACATTATGCTTAAATTATGTAATCGAAAATGTGGGGCTACTGAGATTCAAACTCGTGATATATTGGTCAAAAAGGCTCTAATACCATACTAAGGAACCAACTTTTTCAAACGTTTAAGTTGATAGGTGAAGGTCGAAGAACCCTTTATACTCTAGCATGCCCCCTCACTCAGATACCCAATGGGCTTTGAAACGTGGATATTTGTACTTAAATTATGTTATAATTAAAAGTGAGAGTTATTGGAATTCGGACACGTGACATCTTGGTTCACAAGGCTTTAATACCACATTAAAAAATTAACTTTCCCAAAGATTTAAGACGATGAACGACTGGCCCAAAATTGGTTTTATACTCTCAACACCCATAGACACAAGTAGTCAAATGAATCAAATCAAACAAAAAAACCCAGTGAACTAGAGATGAACATACAAAATGCAATCTCAATTACTAAACGCCGTGCTTCAAATTCCAGGGAAAAAACAAGGTCAAATATGTAGCAGAATAGGAGGGTATGGAAGGGTACGAACCATGCCATCTTCAATCTCTTCAGGTGCGGCATGGCTAGAACCCACCCTTGCTCTCTGCATAGCTTTATAAGCTTGATTTTTACCCATTTCTACCACGGAAGAGAAGATTGAACGAAAATTGAGACAATTAAGAGGGCAAAATGTAGAAAGATAGCAATTAGGGTTCTGGAAAGCACAAGATGTATTAAAGGAAGACGAATCAGTCGGAGCACGGAGAGAGGCAAAGAAAGAATTGGAATGGAGAAAGAAAGGGGGAGGAATCGAGAGGGCTGAGAATTGAGATTTGTTGATTGGTCGGCCGGTTCACCCCCCGTTGGGTTTGGAAAATGATTGATGCACTCGTAAGCATTTAGATAAAAAATTTTCCGGCCGGGAACTCTCAAATATTTAAGCATTTTATTATATATAATAAGATAAAAGATTTAAATATTTATTATTTAGGTATTTATATCAAAATTTTATAAATTTTATAAGAATTTGACCAATTTTGTGTAAAAAAAATGTTGATATAATGTATAATTACGATAATATATATAAGTCAGTTAATCCTTTCAATAAAACTTCAGCAAATTACAATAAAAAATTTCATTGAATGTTTACGTAAACTACCTATTATCAAAATCATATATAATGTTAGCATTTTTAGCAAAAATTATCAAAATCTAATGAAGATATTAATATTTTCGAAAGCATGTTCCATTTTATCATTTTTCAAAGAAAATATGTCGAATTTTAATAAAAGGGTACCTAAGTGATAAAATATTTAAATATCTAGTTATTTTATTGTATATATTAAAACGTCGGGGAACATAGTCATTAATGACCGAACCTTAAGGTATTTAAGTGATAATTTTCCTTTTCTTTACTAGAGGATTAGGTGTTGGGTATTCCCTCCAACTTGATTTTGGCCGGATAAATTTTATAATTAAAATTGTTACAAAATAAGGTGTTTTTCGTGCTGCAAAATATCTACAAAAATTTTAGAAAATATACACAGATAGAGGCACGAGGCAGAGGGGAGAGAGAGAATAAAAAATCTTCTCTGGCCTCGATTGACACTCAAACTTTCCTGTCGTGTTGACCTTCATTTGTAACATCGGACCGTTGTTTTTCCTCCTGAACATCTGTATTTTGCTCAGCCCTTATTTCCATACTTGTTTTTTTTTATATATTTTCCACCTTAGGGTGAGAGTTTTTGGGAGATTTGTTGTTTTAAAAACATTCTTGATCACTTGTATGCCTCTAGCTTGGTCTAGAGAGGAAAAATAGGTTGTACCTACTTGTGATTGGGCAACAGTGGAATAAGGTACCATTTCTTGCGGTCCCGTGGTTTTTTCCCTTCACTTTAGAGGAACTTTCCACATGAAAATCGTGTGTCTCCTTTTGTTTACTTGCGAGTTAATTTTGTTTGATCATTGTTCCGTTCTTGATTATACAGTTGTGGTGGTTTTGTGATTGTCCACTTGATTAACACAATGAGAGAAATAGGTTATTTTTCCCAATAATTGATATTAGAGCCAGATTAGGCTTTTGGTGATTTCTTGTATCGATTAAGATGAAAGAGAATCAAAGAAGCAGTAGTAATAATGTTTTGATGCCCATATAATCTAATAATTATAATTTTGGAGAAGTCGTATGGAGGACCATCTATTTGTTAAAGAATTACATGAGGTGGTCTTTAGTAAGACCAAGCCAGATGGAAAAAATAAAGATCAATGAAAATTATTAAACATAAAGACCGTAGGAATGGTTAGACAATTCATTGACCAGTCTCTACATTATGAAATTGATGCATTCAAGCTTTGGGAAGGGCTTGAGTCAATGTCTAAGCAAAAAACATCCTTGAGTAAAGCCTGTATATTGAAGAAACTTGCTAAGCGTCAATGTAGAAGTGGGAACAGTGTTGTAGAGCAGCTGAATGTTTTTGAGGATCTTGTTAATCAATTGTCTAGTATGGATTTTAATCTTGGTGATGAGTTATGGCTGTCTTATTGTTGAATTCTATGCCAGGTAATTGGGAGACATTACAGGTCTCTTTGAGTAACTCTAATTCTAGTGGCAAGCTTACGTTAGAAATGGTGATAGTTGCCTTGATTTACGAAGGAGATAGACAGAAAAAGATGACGCATAATTTATTCGATTCTTCAGAGATAAATGTTGCTAAGAATAAAAAAGGGGCAGGAATCAGAACAAAAATTTAAAGAATAGAGATAAATTTAGGGGGAGATCGAAATCCAGAAGTGGGATCATCTGCCATTACTGTAAGAAACTGGCTCATGTACAGAGATTTTGTAGAAAAATGATATGAGGTAAGTTCGGAGAGAGCAATGATAAAGATGGTCACTCCAAGAAACAACCAGAAGAGAAGAACACAACTGCAATTGCAGCTGGTGAGGATTTTTTTTTTGTCAGTGATCAGGGTTGCCTAAACATTGCATGTGATGACTGCACTTGGGTGATTGATCCTAGTGCAGCTTGTCATCTAACTTCTTAAGCAGATTACTTCTCATCCTACACCAGTGATGACTTTGGCTATGTAAGGATGGGAAATGAGGACTCATATAAAATCACTGGTGTGTACTGTTTATTTAGATACTTCCATCGGTTACAAGCTAATCCTCAGGGATTTCAGACATGTTCCTGATATTCGCTTGAACTTGATCTCAACTAGAATGCTTGATAATGATGGTTATGCTAACCACTTCAGTGATGGGTAGTGGAAAAACTATAGAGGAAACTTGATAGTGGCTTAATGTCAAAAGCAAAGATCCCTTTATATGATGCAAGCCAAGCTGTGTAGATGAGAGGTAAACATTGCTAATGATTCTTCCATTAATTTGTGCACCAGAGACTTGGCCATGCATATGATACCTAGAAAGCAACTCCATCCGATGTGAAAGATATGCATTTACAATCTTGTGTTGTTTGCTTAGCTGGAAAGCAACATAGGCTGTATATCATACTTTAACCCCATCTAGAAGGAATAATGTGTTAGACCTTGTACATATTGATGTTTGCTTTATGAAGGAAAGATCACATGGTGGTGCTTACTATTTTGTGACATTTATTGATGACCATTCTAGAAAAGTGTGGGTTTTTGTGTGGAAAAGCAACGACCAAGTTCTATAAGCATTCAAGTAGTTTTAGGTCATTGTTGAAAGGAAAACTGATAGGAAACTAAAGTGTGTTAGGGCCGACAATGGTGGAGAGTACATGAGTCCGTTTGAAGAATACTATAAAAAAAGTGGGATCAAGTTTGAGAAACACAGTCATTAGACTCCTCAATTGAATGGAGTTGTAAAGAGAATGAGCAAAATAATTGAAGAGATAATTCTTTGCATGCTTTCTCATGCAAAATTGCCAATTCTTTTGGGTAGAGGCAGTGATGACTACTGTATACCTCATTAACCTGTCTCATTTAGTTCCACTTGAAGGTGATGTTCCTAAAAAAGTATGGACAACTAAAGATGTTTCTTACAGGAATTTGAGAGTCTTTGATTGTAGAGCCTTTGTGCATATACCAAGGTATGAGAGATCTAAGCTTGATAGCAAGACAAAGCTGTGCATTTTCTAGGATACTCAAAAGATGAGTTTGGATACAGATATGGGATCCAGTTGACAAAAAAATGATCATAATTAGCGATGTTGTTTTCTTTGAGAAGGAAACTATTGAAAACCAAGGGCTTGTTTGGAATTGCTGTGAAAAAACTGCTTATTTCAAAAGCACTTTCTGTAAAAACACTTATGTAAAAAGTGTTGTTTTCAAGAAGCAGTTTGTGTTTGGCTCTACCAGTTAGAAGTGCTTATTTTATTATCGTTAGTATTTGGCTAGTGTTTAAAAAAATTACTTTTTTCTGTCAAATTAAAAAATTGACATGGGTAGAAGGCTTTTATAGTTAATAATGTTTGGATGCAGAATTGATTTTAAACAATTTTTTTAGTATATATTAATCATTTTAGGTTTTAAATTTTTATAAAATAATAATGAATCGTAAAGAAAATTTTATTTTATTTTATTTTATTCATAGTTTAGTATTATTTCTTAAAAACTTAAAAACCTAAAATGACTGTTGTTAATATTATTGTTTATTATTGTTGTTGTTATTGTTGTTATTATTATTATTATTATTGTTATTATTGAGTAAATAAGTATAATACACACACACACACACACACACATATGTATATATATATATAATACAAGTAATATAATAAACTCATACATTTCAAACTTGTATATAGATAGCATAAGTGATATAGTTTTGAAAGATGATATTTGTCTAAGGGTATGATGTAATTTTAATGTTTTGAGTAGGGGTATTTTTGTCCTGAAAATTTTAAGTCTTTGATTCTGCTTTTGCTTAAAATCAGAAGCACCAAATTTTTGCTTCTACTTAAAAGCAGAAAAATAGCTTCTGCTTTTAATAAAAAGTGCTTTTGATGTTTGCCAAACATCCTCTAAATTCTAGAAAAGTGTTTTATTTCCAGAAAAAAAGTACTTATTTTCTCAGAATAAGCAATCCCAAACAGGCCTTAAAAGAAGAAAAACAGGCAAAGTCATCTTCATATGTTAGAGTTAACTCAGATCAAGTGCTTACTGACCGAGATAATCATAAGGGAGTTGTTCAGGAAAATAATAATGATATAGATCTTGTTGTTGATGGTGGTGGTGGCGAAGATAATCCACCACAAATTCCTATAGAGCTATGAGTAGAGACTCAGTTGAGGAGATCCCCCAAAGATAGACAACCTTCTATTAGATATTCAACGCATGAGTTTGTGATGTTGACTGATGGGGGAGAGCCAGAGAGCTACGAGGAGGCTGTGTCACATGTGAACCATAATGAGTGGTATAGTGCCATGTAGATGATATGAAGTCCTTGCATGGGAATCACACTTTCGACCTTGTTAATTTGCAAAAAAGGCAAGAGAGTGCTCTAGACAAATGGGTGTCAGATTGAAGAGTAAAGAGAATTGATCACAAACAAGGTACAAGGTGAGGTTGATTGTGAAGGGTTTCAGTTAAAAGAAAGGCATTGACTTTGATGAGATCTTTTCCCTAGTTGTGAAGATGTCTTTCAATTAGAGTTTTTCTTATGGATTTAGATGTCGAACAGCTTAATGTGAAGACTACTTTTCTGCATGGTGACGTAGAGGAAGAAATCCACATGGAGCAACCTGAGGTTTCTTAGGTTAAAAGGAAAGAGAATCTTTTATGTCAATATGAAAAGAGCTTGTATGAATTTAGTGGTCAAACAGCTTGATGAAAGGACTGCTTGACTACATGATGACCTTGAGGGAGTGATCTAAATGGAGCAACCTCAGGGTTTTTAAGTTAAGAGGAAACAAAATCTTGTATGTCAATTGAAGAAGAGCTTGTATGGATTGAAACAAGCACCTTGGTAGTGGTACAGGGAATTTGAGTCGTTCATGGTTGATCATGGCTTCCACAAAACACATGATCATTGTGTGATTGTGAAGAACTATGTTGAGCAAGATTTCTCTTATTCTCCTACTTTATATTGATGATGTGTTGGTTGTAGGTCATGATGCCCATTTCCAGCCTGAAGAATGCATTGAGTAAGTCCTTCGCAATGAAGGACCTTGGCCTCACAAAGCAGATATTAGGCATGAAGATTATTTGTGATAGAAGAAATAAGAAGTTGTGGCTATCTCAAGAAAGATACATTGAGAAGCTGCTAGGGAGATTCAATACAAGCAAGACTAAACCCGTGAGTTCTCCACTTGCAGGTCATATGAGGTTGAGTTCAGATCAATATCCTACAAGTGAGAATGACAAAGAAGAGATGATAAAAGTTCCCTATGCTTCCGCCATGGCAAGCTTGATGTATGCCATGGTATGCATTAGGCCTGACATTGCACATGCCATTGCGATTGTTAGCCGCTTAATGTTAAAACCGGGTAAAGATTGTTGGACAACTGTGAAATGGATCTTTCGATATCTTCGATGTACTTCTAGTGTGTGTTTATGTTTTGGCCCTGGACAACCTGTGTTCATTGGTTACACAGATGCAGATATGTCTAGAGATATTGATTCTTGTAAGTCTACTACGGGGTACTTGCTGACCTTTGCGAGTCGTGTATTGGCAATTAAAGTTGCAGAAATGTGTTGTATTATCAAATACTAAGACTGAGTATATTGTAGCAATTGAAGCTGGTAATGAATTGATATAGATGATGGATTTCTTGCAGGAACTAGGTATGAAGTAAGAAAAGCATGTTCTATACTATGATAGTCAAAGTGTCATCCACCTTGCCATGAATGTAACTTATCATTATAGAACCAAATACACTGGTAGAAGATATCATTCCATTTGCTATGTGTTAACAGTCGAAGTAGTTTCAGCTTGAGAAGATCCACCCAAGGACAATGGTGCGAACATGTTCATGAAGGCCTTACCGAATGAGAGTCTCATTGCATGCTGAAAGAGAGATAGTTTAGCCGAACCCCAAAATTGGAGTCATGGAAAGATTTGTTGGGTATTCCCTCCAACTTGGAGGATGAAGCCCATTTTTAATTGGGTATATTTGCTTTTGGCCCGATAAAATTTTGATTAAGATTGTGAATAAATAAGGGTGAAATAAGGTGCTTTTAGGGCTATAAAATATATGCAAAAATTTCAGAAAAAATACAGAGAGAGAGGCACGCTATAGAGAGAAAAAAAACACCAAGGGGATAGAAAGAGTGTAGAAACTTCTCGAGCCTTGATTGATGCTCAAAAATTCTCCAATCAAGATAAAATTTTAGTATGTTCCTTATGTGTTGACCTTCATATCCAACAGTCAGATTATCATTTTTCCTATCAAAATTTGCTATTTCACTCAGCCTTAATTTCGAATATTTTTTTTATATTTTCAACCTTAGGAGGAGAGTTTTTGGGTGATTTATTATTCCAAAAATATTCTTGATGACTTGCAAGAAAAATAGGTTGTACCCACTTGTGATTTGATGATAATGGAAGAAGGTACCGCCTATTGACAGTACCATTGTTTTTCCCCTCCGCATTGAATGGATTTTCCAAGTAAAAATTATGTGTGTCATTTTGTTCGCTTGTGGATTGATTTTGTTTGATATTATTCTATTATTGTTTGTGAATTTGACGGTAGTTTTATGATTGCCCACTTGATTAACAAAGAAAAATAGGCTATTTTTCCCAACATTTAATGCACCGTGTATTTTGCCACATCTAATTAGAAATATATGGTCTTTTTATACATTATTTCATGTTACCATGCATTTGTTAAAAACATACTAAATATGGGAATGTGCATAGAACTTTTGTTTTTTAACAAATAAGCTTGATCCTTAAATAAATCATATTTAAAATTTTAATCAATTAAATTTTATTAATTTAGAAACTAGAAAATTATCATTTAGATACCCTAACTTCTATTTTATCTAGAAAAAAATGATACCCTAATGTCTAAGTATTTATTAACTATGTATCCTAATATTTCAATATATATCATGAGGTGCCTTAAGGTTTGAATATTTTATCAACTAAATATTCTAACTTGAATGAAACTTTATAAGAATATAATAAATTTTATACATAAAATATTAATGTTGTACATAACTGCAATAATATATATGTCATATTAATGCTTTCGACAAAAAAAAAAAAAAAGTGAATTATGATAAAATAGAATTTTGATGTAAGTTATCTATATATTACCGAAATCATGTGGGATGTAAGCATTTTTTGAAAAATATCATCGAATTTTAGTGGAAGATACTTATATATTGTCGGAGTCACATTCTACTCTATTATTTTCGTACATATCTATTAAATTTCATTAAAAAAAAGTATATGACTAATAAAATTTTAAATTTCAGGCTACCTAAGTAATAAAATTTTTAAATCTCAAGGCATCTTATTGTATATATTTAAAATGGTATCTAAGTGACACAACTTTTTTATAAGGTAAGAACTAGGGATTATTAAAAGAAGTTTTCTTCTTTTTTTTGTGCACCTTTTTTTTTTTTTATAAGGCCAAACGACAAGTAAGCTAATATATATAAATCTGAAATGGAACATACAAACACTTCAAATCCACAAAGCTACAACAAAACAACGCAACAAACAACACAAAATGATAAAAAACTAAGCAGACACAACCCCACACCACCCTTGCTCACTGATGGAACAAAAAATTAAATCGACACCAAACCAGGGGATTATCTATAGATAGCCTGGTCAAGTGGATTGTGTTGATAATCTCGTGAAGGGCATATGACTCATGCTTCCATCCCTCTTCCCTGGACCTTGATAGATGTAATAGGTTGATGCCACCCAATCAACTGCTACGCTACCTTCTCGAAATACATAAGAGACATAAAACATGTCGAAGCTCTAGAGTATTCTCTAAATATCTTCAACGATAATTCTCATGTACCAGGACAACTATATTCCTTGATTACCTTCACTACCAGTAGGTTACCTCCCTCAAAATGGACACGCCTAGCTTCCATCCCATGACCTATATATGGCATATCAAGGTGCCATCGCTTCCACAACTAAGACCGATGCATTTCGAACTCCCTTACACTCATGAGCAAGCGATTTTTCCACGAGGCTCCTAATGATATATCGACTCATCACCTTATTATTATACCTCTTTGAGTCATAAAAATTCAACTTAACCCATTTGTTCTCGATGGCGTCCACCGAAAACACTCACCATGACGCTCCTTACCACCGCTATAGTAGGCTTGCCAATTGTTTTGATCGAACTAGTTCCTAAGCTTACATTCCATAACCCTTACTTGAGCTACCATAAAGATTGTCCTTGAATATGATCTTGTATTCCTAAAGAAACCTCATTATGACACTTCTACCAAGCCCACATGTGAGTAAGCATTTTGCCTAGTTGTTCTTTATCCTTCATATTCTTAGATATGTAACCTTCATGAATCCAAACAAGGAGGTTAGTTTGCATCAGTCTCATACAAATATAACCCTCTGCCCCTGCATAGGTCTAGCACTACTTCGCAAACCAGCATTACTTAAATAGTTAATCTACATTTTCAATGCCTTTAAGCACATTGAGCATATTAGGTCTAACTGCAAAACACTTCGTTGAAGGTGTTTCATGTGTGGCAATGGCCTAATGAAACAAATGCTAACTAAACACTTTAACTTTAGGAGCAATGTCTACGCTTCAGATCCATTTGAAGGGCTATCTCTTTCGTTCCTGCCACATGATACCATGGTCAAGCTAGATCGCCAAATTTATTGAGAATTCACCATTCGCGATGTATACAAAACATAATTGATTTTAGCGACCACGAATGGCATGGTGGTCGCATGCTCACTTATACACTAGAATGATGTAGTTATTTTTTATTAATTAGGTAACCAAAGTGAAAAAAAAGTACAGAAAAGATACAAGTTTTAAGTAGTAAGCACGAGATGACACTCTGAGGCATGAGGTGGTGCCTGAAGTAGGTGACGACAGCACGAGGTAGCTGTTAGAAACAGTGCCTTAAAATCCCAATTATTTGATTTCAATTATAAATAGATACTATTGTCTGACAAAATTAAATATAATGGTTACTAAAATCGAGCCAGCTTCAAGGCATGTAATGAACCATATTTTTTAAGACTTGTTTCGTGCTTATCTAAATAGTTTTGGGGATACAATGATAACTAAAACATGAAAATGACTGCAGAGAGGATTGGTTTCTGAGAATAAAGAACAAGAGATGATAAAAGGTTGTTTTTGATATATTCAGTCTTGAGAATGGAGGGGTAATTTATAGTTTTTTAAGTGTCTCTTAGAAGAGATGTGTCTCTTTACATGAAGGTCTACACATGTTCACTAAAAGACACTAAGAATATCTTTTACTTATTTTGAAAATACATCAGCAATTTGCCACAACTTTCAAAATACATACATTCTGAAATAAAATTCACTCAAAAGATGGAGGAAGACTTAATGCATAAATGAAGAATCGGAATAACATAGTAGACTAAGTCTTTGAGCCATGCATCCCATTAACTAATTGAACATATCTCACACATAAGACTTACTCCCTACACACATTTCATCTTTAAAATGACACGTTTCAATGCCTTGTGTTTTGTATCTTTCATAAGTGTTTTAGAGTCAAACCCATATTATTAAATCAATCCTGGAAGCGGCAAAACTTCACACTCACATAGGTAGACCCCATTAACCATGCCCCTACAACACGACTTTTAATAAATTACCTCGGGTTCATTAAGGGCATTCGCTCAACCACTTTTTTCCTTTGTCATAGGTTACCAAACACTACACCTAGGATGGAATTTTCACTTTAGTGCTTGCAATTACACAGATGATAGATTTTGGCTCATTGAACTTTTTTTGGGTGGGGGGTGGGGGGGTTAATATTAACATCTTTATGACCAATTCCTTTATATATATATATTAGGCGACTAAGAGATAGCACTCCTACAAAGTAGGAATACCCACCCATTTGTAGAAGCATAATCATTCTCATTAGAGATCTAACTGGCATCCGAATATCCTTGTTAAGTAGAAGGATACCCATTAAAAGTAGTACAATAATTCATAGTTTTCTTGAGATACTTCAGTACTTTATGTACCGCATGCCAATAAAATTTACTTTGATTTCTAGTATATCCACTTAGCTTTTCAACAACAAAGGCAATATTGGGCATTGTGCTAGTCATAGCATATTTAAGACATGCTATATACACATTTATTCTACTCATTTATTTTGAATCCCTTGTTTAGAACAACTTGGTCAAACTTTTGGTGCCATTTTAGCTCATACAAAGATCATATGTAATTACATATTTTCCTTTTAACTTTAGTGCAATAATTATACATAAATTGCATTCAATTTGGTACCCTAATATTATAGAATTAACTTTAGTGCAATAATTATACATAAACTGCATTCAATTTGGTACCCTAATATCCATGACATAATATTAGAAATCAAAATAAAATGTAAAATAATTATATCACTTTTACCTTTCATGATACACTACTTTTGATTCCACTTAAATTCTCACCACTTTTATTTTTAAGAGCAAACAAAAAACATTCATGTTTACAAAACAGAAACCACAAAATTCATGATTGCATTAACATGCATGGACGCATCAACATACGTATTAATTATACTCAAATTCTTTTTCATAATCAGGGGCGGATCTACTGTGCAAGCACTAGGGGCATGGGCCCCAGTGCCCTTGGGCCCAAATATCTAAATTTAGTAAATTATAAGCTTAAATTTAATCAAATCTAAGCAAAATACGTAAGGCCCCCATTACCAAGCCTAATAACTTCCCCCCACCTAGCTGTGCCCTTTGTTTCTCCGCGCATCCACTGACATTCTCTCTCCTCACTTTACAGCTATTTCCCACAACATTTCGGCTTTCTCTCATGTTTCTCTGCTCATCCCCTCTCCTCACTTTTGAACTTTCTCTCACCAACCTCTCTCTGCTCCCACACCAAACTCTTCTCCTGTAATCTCTCTCTTTGTACTCTCCTTCGATTGCAGCTCATCACCTTTCTCTCTCTCTTATAATCTACTGTATTTTTCCTTTTTTTAATTGTTTAGTGTTTTGTTTACTCATTAAACGTAAATGGTTTGAGTTTTGATGTAAAAATCATATTTTTGGTTGGAGGGTTGAGTTTTCATACGAAATTAGGAAAATTATCATTTAGGTACATCAGATTTGTATTAAAGTACAAATTTATTTATTGTTTAAGTAATATTTGAGGTTGAACAAGAATGAAGATCTGGGTTTGGTTGTGCTCGAAAAACCATTCGAAGCACCAGGGAGAGAAAAAGTTTTACTAATCATTATTGTATCCTTGCTAAATACAGAGATAAAAAAAAAAAGTATATATGAGAGGAAATATGTGAAGCTGCAACCACAACTAAAAATAAAGAAGAAAAGGAAAATAGAAAATCGATAAAATTGTAATAGTCTAATTATTTTTGATTTAGTTACCCTAATATTTTAATATATATAATGAGTACCTTGAGTTCTAAATATTTTGTACTCTAAAGTTTAAAATTTTATTATTAAGTTTAAAAAATTAATCAAATTCTAACATAGGGTACTTAAATAATAAAATATTTAAATGTCATGCACTTATTAATAATATATGCCCCCTGTGAATTTTTTTTTTGGATCTGTCACTGTTCATAATTATGGAAATACATGCATTAAATCTCAATTTAATTAATCTTCAATTTACAAATTCATAAGCGAATAGATTTACAATTTATACATAATACATAAATTATACTCTAATTTTATTCACCAATTATGTGTATATATATACATTGTTTCAACCTCCATAATTCTATAAGAATAAAAAATACAGTTCTTTATTTCACCAATTTATAACAAGCACGTATTTATAATTTGTTTATTTATTATTATTAGTCTTGACATAATCTCGATGTCTGATTTCAAAACCACCCAAAAGAAGAATTTTTTGTTTTTGACATTGCCTCAACGTCTAAGGTTTTCATATTATCAAAATGTATTTTTATTTATCATTTGCGGGTGGTCATATGGGTTAGAGTCATGCAATAGACAACCACGTAATCTGAAAGCCATTTACAACAATGATGATGTTGCAGAAGCATGCTAATTATGAATATTATAATGCATTAATTACCAAAAGTTATTCAAGAATATAGCCTTGGTTTGGCGGTCATGCAACATGGTTGCAACTTGTGGGTTGTGAGTTAGAATTCCATATAAGATTTCTTCATTCACTTCTCTCTCTAAATTTATTACACTTCATGGCCAATCAAAAGTTTCCAAAGAACATGAAACCTATATTAACAATCACCAATTTTTTTAAAATATAAACATATTTTCATTTTTGACCCTTTTTATTATCATTTGATTGAAAAGCATTTGATCAAAAATCAGATAAAAAACCATTAAAATGATACTTATAAGGAAAATCATAAGTTCTTAACTTTAATTTCGACACCAAATATGTTGGGGTATAGAACATCTAAACATAATTCAACTGACCTCTCAAGTCAATATTAATGACAAATATAATATAATCACAGGGCACATTAATATCACCAAATATCGACAAAAAATAAAGCGAAAATAAATCAACAACAGATATAATGGAAAACCTGCTGCACTCTCCCACTCTCTTTCTACCTATCCCTCTCACTCCACCCCCCTTTTGTCTCTCTCTCTCTCTCTCTCTCTCTCTCTCTCTTTCTCTTTCTCTCTCTCCCCCTATCTCTCTACTCTCTGTTACGCTCTAACCCACACTATGATTGCACTAGGGCACATGTATAACCACCCCTCCTTTAGTGCTTGTATGCTTCCATGCGCATACATACTTAGATATTTACATGCTTATTTCACTAATTCGTGTGTGAATTCATTTGTGATTAATTCATTGGTGATAAATTGATTATTTACTTGCAGACGTACACACACTCATCCTTAATTGGATCAAATATAGGTTGGGGGACCTCGAAAATAGTCTCTTGTCAGGGTCTCACCCTGATGGGGTAAGATTGCGTACATCCATCCCCTCCTAGACCCTGTGCGAGCGGGAGCTTTCCAGGCGCTAGGTTTGCTGTTGTAGATATAATGGAAAACCCTCCAGGGTAGAGAGAAAAATCACGGGAAAATCCGATAGCAAAATCCACTATGAAAAATATTATATAACTGTTTTGGTATCAAGATATTTGTCCTAACTTAAAACTTGCAAGCAATTTAAGCAGTACAAGGATTATCTCCCTAGGCTTAAGAACAATGGTTATCAAAAGTCTTTGATTTATAAAAAAATTATAAAAAAAACCCGTGTTCAAAAAAAAAAAGAATATCAATTCACTACAAATAATGCTTAGAAAACCCACTTAAAATTGGTCCAAGATCAAACTCAATCTCACACGTTGCCACCACCGCAAATATCGTGTATACAACGAGCTCGCTCTCACGTTATTGAGTTGCTACACCTATCACACACATGTTTTGTTTTCTGATAGCTTTTTATATATAGCTTTTCACCACTTACTCTAAAGAGTTTCATGGATATAACATGGGCCCATTTAAGCACATGGTTGAAAGAATATTTAAATTCATGCCTTTTTTTATTTTTTACTTTTACAAATAAAACATGTAACATGGGGTTGGATCATTGTGCACATTAAGAGCCCACCAAATCTCACTTCCTAGCCCATCATGAGAAGCAGTGGACTCCGCATCAAACTACTTGGAGTCAATACCGACCAGCATTTTGCATAGCTCTAACTTGCCACTAGGTATTGTCAACATATCTGCCACATCCTTGTCCATGTAAATCTTCTTCAACATCATCAATTTCTCTTCAGCAATATAATGAGACCGATGATATTGCTTGTCATGTGCTTCGTGCGGGCACGATACATGGAAGTTTTACTCAAATCTATAAGACTCTGACTATCACAGAATACCACATACACTTTTTGTTTCAAGCCCAACTCTTGAATAAATTTCTTCATCCACAAAATTTCCTTCCCTACTTTAATAGCAGCAATATACTTAGCTTAAGTAGGTGAAATAGCTACACACCTCTACAACTTAAACTACCAACACACAACTCCCCTACAAAAGTAAATAGATAGCCCAAAGTAGATTTTGTACTATCGAGACATCCCTCCATATTGGAATCAGTGTAACTTTCAAGAATTAGTCTTGAACCTCCAAAACTAAAACACTGTTTCAAAGTACCTAGCAAATGTCTGAAGATCCACTTCATTGTTTACTGATGAACTTTCCCTAAATTAGAAAAAAACCTGCTCACACAACACCTACAACATGAGCAATATCTGGCAGAGTACAAACCATGGCATAAATAAAAAACCTAATAGTAGAGGAGTAGGGAATATATAACATCTCTTCTTTCTCTTTTTTGGTCAAAAGACGAGATTGCTTACTCATTTAGAAATGTGCAACAAGAGGTGTGCTTACTAGTGTAGCACTCTTCATGTTAAATCCGTAAAGCAGTTGTTCAACATACTTTTCTTATGGCAACCACAACTTTCTAGCTTCTTTATCATGAGTAATCTCCATACCTAGAATTTGCTTCATTGGATCCAAGTCTTTCATTTCAAAAGACTTTGAAAACTCCTCTTCAAGCCTTCAGATCATAACTGCATCTTGACCAACAATTAGCATATCATCAATATAAAGCAGTAAAATGATGACATTACCCCCAGAGATTTTTCATATATACACACTATGATTTGCAGGTGTTCTCTTGTGCCCTTAATCCATATAAATGAGTCAAACTTCTTGTACCACTGTCAGGACATGTAGACTGATAAAGGTCTTAAGAAGGAGACTAATCAGAGGCTCCACATCCACATTGCGTCACTCCCTGAACAAGCTGACATCAGAATTGCATTGCTCCTTCCTCTGGAGTTCATGGCAACTGAGGCTCTACTCTACGAGACCTCAGCTTTTCGGTACATTAAAGTGATAACATGACGTGTAGGAGTCTAAGATAATCTTAGGATTTAGAGTCATCACTTTAATAAACTAAATTATTTATTTCTAACAGTAGTTAAGAAATAAACAATTCAAGTGGTCCAGTTGAGTGTTCCAATCTTATTGACAAACACTGAAATGATACTTTTGGATCTCTATACATATGGCTAAGATAAGTCATCTAAATTATCATATTATAGTCTTATCAGACAAGTTATTCAAACTTATCACTGATTACAAACTTACTTTAACTACATGTCATAATTATAATTTAAATTTATCCGTGGCTCAATCTCATTGACCACTTAAACGAAACTTTTACATGTCATCATGGACCACGTTCATCTCATGGAACACTTTAAATAAACAATCGCATGTATATTGGACTTATAAACACATAATTAGACAATTAGTAGATAAATCAATTTTATTTAATAAATAACTAAAACAAAATAATTAGGTTTTCATGACACCGATTCCAATATTCCTTAGCTCTTAAGTGTACAAGGTAAGGTGTCTTTGGACTATGCTTTGTCACCCCAACTGCCCCTTGGGCCAAGTCTCTATCCCTTAGATTTATTGCAAGTTATTTGATCCAAAAATATACACTTAAGTGTCCTTAATTGGAGTAAGAGAAGAATCCACGTAATTATTGCAAACCGAAGTTGGATTCACCAAAGGATTAACCCCCTTTAGAGGTGATTTATTGAGATGAAACACGAGCAGTTCATAATTTGTTGTGATTTCTTTAATTCTTGTTTGTAATTGGTCTTGTTTTGTGTGTGTTGTCCTTGAGTTGTTTTGGTGATGTATTTGAATGTTAGTTGGCAGGCCATTTGGGCGCCAAAGTCGGTTAGGGGGGTCAAACAAGTCAAATGTGGCGGCTGAGTTAAGTTTTGGCGCCAGATTTGGTTAGTTTTGGTTATAGCTTTGAGTCTTGGTTCAATGTATCAGATCAAGTATAAATAAGCTCAAATCATGTAAATTCATCATTCAATCAATACAAATCAGATTTCCCTTTGGAAATTCTCTCTCTATTTCTCATCTCCTTCTCTATTTCTCATCTCCTTCACTTCTCTTCTCATCTTAACTCTCTCTTCTGCAAGGTTAACTTTCAATTCTTGGATTGGAAGCTAACAATTGGTATTAGAGCTGGTTCAAGCAATCAATTGATTAATTGCAGCTGGCAAAACAAAAGAAAAACAATCAAAATATGGCTGATGGAGTGAGGACTCGATCGGGAGCTGGTGGAGCCAATGCAGCTGCAGTTGTTAGACCTGATGTGTCTTACGCTGCTGTTGCTGGTGCAAATGCCACAACTGGACATTAGAATCTTATTACTGCTCATCTTCAAGACATACATGATCGCCTTAACAATGTAGAAAAGCTTGATCAATTTTAGGAGCGAATGCTCTTAAACATGCAGCAGTTATTGCTGGAGAGTGACTTGAAAAAAGAAGATCGTTTGCAGCAAATTGAGGCAAAACTTTTGAAATTGCAGGATCAGATTAATAAGTAAGGACAATCATTGGTTAATGCGATTCTTAAGCCCGCTAGCCAGATTATTCCACCTGTTGAAGTGGTTCAACCGCAAGTGAACAATAGCAGAGCTGAGAGTTTAGTAAGGAATCGAGATAAATCTCCAATGATTCAACCAGAGGCTGGGCCTTCAATTCAAATTAGATCAGTAGATGATCGACTTCCAGAGGTTGAGATTGCTGCAGAGAATCAGGATCGAGCCACATAACAAGCACATTCTTGATTGAATGGCCAGAATTCAGGTCTGTATTCAAGACCTCCTGATTCTGTTGTTCACTGCAGAACTTCATTTGATGACTTCGATCATTAAGATAGGCCACCTGATTTGCATCATCAGCAAAGATCCGTGAGTATTGATACTTCATCTGGTGGCAGGAGCAGTTCTCACAGGCAGCCAAGTGTCCAAATCGAGCCTTTTGATGGCAAGCAACCTGAGTCTTGGTTGAGAAGGTATGATTGGTACTTTCAATACTATAACATAAGTGAAGCTGAAAAAGTTGAGTTGGTAGCAGTGCACTTACATGGAGATCATGAGGTGTGGTATTATAGTGTGTTGAAAAGCAAACCTAATCTTTCTTGGGGCCAATTCGTAGAAGAATTGTGTGAACGTTATGGTGAAGAGGAGATAAGTGATGTAGTTGACAGTTTTAATAAGGTGTATCAAACGTCTACCGCGAAAGAATACATGATCAGGTTTGAGAACCTCCGAGCTAGCTTGTTATCCATGATATCCATCACTCCACAAGATTCAGAGGCATATTATGTCTCTAGTTTCATTAGTGGTTTGAAGCCTAGGATCAAGAACATGGTGAAGGCCATTGGTCCTAAGACTTTGTCCAATGCTTATCACATGGCTAAGTTGATTGAAGCCACGCTTGCAACTTCAAGTGATAAGAGTAAATTTAAGGGCAGTAGCTTTAGGTCTCATCACAAGGATGCATCAAGCTCCAAATCTGGACGTGTTGTTGACAAGAGATCAGTGAGATTGTGTTTCAGATGCAACCAGCCTCATCAGCCCGGACATAGATGCAATCCCAAATCATTGATGTCTGCAAGAGGATCACGAGTTAAGAGTGATTCAGACAGTGGAAATTCAGAAGCCGAGGATGACAGTTCTGAGCATTCTTCACAAGATGAGTTGATGGAGGATGAAGTCGAGATATCAATGAAAGCCTTGACTGGAAATGGAGCTCACAATACCATTTGCATCAAAGGAAAAGCTGGTAAGACTTCCATTATTATTCTCATTGATAGTGGGAGCACACACAGCTTTGTTGATCCCAAATTAATAAAGAAAGTGAAGCACGAAGTGACTAAGACTCATCCCTTGGTGGTTATGGTGGCTGATGGCAACTCCATAACTACTCAAAATAAATGCCAAGCTTTCCAATGGTCTATGCAAGATCATCAATTCACTTTCGATTTTAGAGTTCTACCCTTGGGAGGTTGTGATATGGTGCTCGGGGTAGATTGGATGAGATCATTCAATCCGGTGGTGTTTGATTTTGATAAAATGACAGTGGCATTTGAAGTTCATGGCACTAAGGTCTCCCTGCAAGGCATTTCTGATCAGGCACAGCTTCGGTTGATTAAAGGCAAACATTTACAAGGGGGATTCAAGAAGAATGCAATCCAATGGCTTGGACAATTGTTTGTGATTTCACCTGCTGAACTTTAGCCAGTAATTCAGCCTGAGGTTCACGCTTTGATTGAAGAGTTTGAAGATGTTTTTGAGCAGCCAAAGAGCCTTCCTCCTCAAAGGAGTGTAGATCATGCCATACCCCTTCGAGCAAATTCTGATCCAGTGAAGATTATACCATACCGATATGCTCATGCTCAAAAATCAGAAATTGAGAAGAAAGTTGATGAGTTGCTTCAAATGAGCTTCATTAGACCAAGCCATAGTCCTTTTTTCTCACCTGTGATTCTTGTGAAGAAGAAGGATGGGACAGCTAGGATGTGCATCGATTGTCGCCAACTGAATTCCTTGACAGTGAAAGATAAGTTTCCTATTCCTGTTATAGATGATTTGCTTGATGAGTTATATGGAGCACATTACTTCTCTAAGCTTGATTTGAGATAGGGATATCATCAAATCAGAGTGCTCGAGCCGGATATATACAAGACTGCTTTTCAGATTCACGATGGGCATTTTGAGTTTGTTGTTATGCCATTTGGCTTAACAAATGCTCCGGCCACCTTTCAAGCTGTTGTGAATGACATCTTCAAGTCCTTTTTGAGGAAATCAGTGCTGGTCTTCTTTGATGACATATTGATATACAGCTCTTCTTATGAGGATCATCTCATCCACCTTAGAGAAGTATTTGTTTTGATGCGGCAGCACAAGTTCTTTGCCAAGTTGTCTAAATGCTCATTTGCTCAGAACAAGCTCGAGTATTTGGGCCATGTAATCTCTCATGAAGGAGTTTCCACTGATCCTACCAAGGTCCAAGCAATGCAAGATTGGCCAATTCCAATAACCTTGAAGCAATTGAGGGGATTCTTGGGATTGACCGGGTATTATAGGAAGTTCATTAAAGGTTATGGATCTATTGCAAAGCCTTTGATTGAACTCCTTAAAAAATATGCTTTTAAGTGGCCTGAAAAGGCTCAAGTAGCTTTTGAAGCTCTCAAGTCAGCCATGTGTGCAGCACCAGTATTGGCCATGCCTAATTTTGCTGAAAATTTCATTTTGGAGACAGATGTGAGTGGGTCTGGTGTAGGGGCTGTTCTTTCTCAACAAGGAAGGCCTATTGCTTATTTGAGTCAAGCACTTAGTCCCAAGCATCAAGCCATGTCAACTTATGAGAAGGAATACTTGGTTATTCTTCGAGCAGTCGAGAAATGGAGGCATTACTTAGATGGTCATAGATCCATTATTCGAACGGATCATCAAAGCCTTAAGCACCTCCTAGAGCAAAAGATTGTGACTAGAATTCAAAAGAAGGGATTAATGTAGATGCTTGGCCTTGATTATGGTATTGAATACAGAAGAGGTAGAGAAAATGTAGCAGCAGACACCTTGTCAAGGAAGTTTGAAGATGCTGATCATGGTCTGTGCTGTGCAATGCTAGTTGTCTTACCATCATGGATGGATGAAGTTTATAAGTTCTATGAAGGGGATCCATTTGTTCAAGAGTGTGTGATAGCAAGCCTGGCAAAAAATGCAGAAAAGGATGACAATGTTGCTGATATATCAGTGCAGAGAGGCATCATCAGGTTGCAGAACAGACTTTACATTGGTCCGGCAACAGATTTGAGGGATCAAATTGTCCAGGCCTCACATGATATAGCTTGGGGAGGACATGCTGGTGTAGAGGGCACTTATCAAAGAGTTAAAGCCTATTTCAGCTGGCCAAGCATGAAGAAGACAGTGAGTGAGTATGTCAAGGCATGTGAAGTCTGTCAACAAACCAAATTGGGGGATCATAGGTACAAAGGACTTCTTTAGCCACTTCCCATTCCGGATGGAGCTTGGATCAATATTAGCATGGATTTCATAGAGGGTTTGCCTAAGTCAGATGGCATGGAAGTCATATGGGTTGTACTGGATCGTTTCACCAAATATAGCCATTTCATTTCACTCATACGACCTGTTACAGCTGAGAAGTTAGCAAAGAACTTCCTTGACAAGATATATAAGTTACATGGATTGCCTCAATCCATTATTTCTGATCGGGACAAGATCTTTACAAGCAATTTTTGGAGGGAGTTATTCAAGTTGCTGGGTACTACATTGGCACTTAGTTCATCTTACCATCCCCAAACAGATGGACAAACCGAGCGTGTTAATTAATGTATTGAGCCGATGGCTTTCTTTAGTAGAATATTGGTTCAACACTCATGTACATGCATCTATTAGCACTACTCCTTTCCGAGCACTATATGGATATGCTCCTCCTACTCCATTTATGTTGCGGCAGGCTGCTCCATTTGCATCTGCAGCTACTGATTTCTTACAGCGGAGGAAGCAAATGATGCACATTCTCAAGGATAATCTTCTACAATCACAAGCAAGAATGAAATTTTATGCTGATAAAATGAGGGTAGACAAGAATTATGAAGTTGGAGACATAGTCTACCTCAAATTATAACCTTATAGACAGTCTTCTTTGGCTGTCAGGAAGAATGTCAAGCTAAGTGCTCGTTTCTTTAGTCCATACAAGATTTTGGAGAAGATTGGCCAAGTTGCATACAAACTTGACTTACCTCCTCATTCATACATTCACCCGGTGTTCCATGTTTCTTTACTTAAAAAGTAGGTGAAGAATGGAGCTAAGAGTTCACAGGAACCACCAGAAGTTGGAGCAAATGGGGCCTTGCTGCTGCAGCCTGCTGCTGTCAAGGGGCAAAGGACGATAAAGGTTGCAGATGGAGCTGTGCAGGAGGTTTTGGTGCAGTGGCGTAATCTGGACATGAGAGTTGCTACATAGGAGAGCTTTACATTCTTGAAGAGTCAATTTCCATGCTTCTCCTTTTGAGGACAAGGAGTTTTTCAAGGGGGAGGGAATGTTATGATTTCTTTAATTCTTGGTTGTAATTGGTCTTGTTTTGTGTGTGTTGTCCTTGAGTTGTTTTGGTGATGTATTTGAATGTTAGTTGGCAGGCCATTTGGGCGCCAAAGTTGGTTAGTGGGGTCAAACAAGTCAAATGTGGCAGCTGAGTTAAGTTTTGGCGCCAGATTTGGTTAGTTTCGGTTATAGCTTTGAGTCTTGGTTCAATGTATTAGATCAAGTATAAATAAGCTCAAATCATGTAAATTCATCATTCAATCAATACAAATTAGATTTCCCTTTGGAAATTCTCTCTCTATTTCTCATCTCCTTCTCTATTTCTCATCCCCTTCACTTCTCTTCTCATCTTAACTCTCTCTTCTACAAAGTTAACTTTCAATTCTTGGATTGGAAGCTAGCATAATTTAGACTTGCTTCCAAGTCAAGGTGAGTCCTTTCTTGTATGCCTATTTGATATTGTATTTACAACAACAACACATAGACTAAAAGCAAAGAAAAGGAGCAAACCTACCTTTTCGCAACCACGATGGGAGACTTTGCAGTGTCTAACTCCACTATGGATTTTGATAACATAATCTCAGACCATTGCCCAATGGTCCAAACCAGAAGAGCTAATGCTTTCAAGGTGAGGAGCGTAAAGAGTTGGCCTTAATTGGGTTGATACTCGAGCATCCCTTAAAACAAACTCCCATCTCAGAGAGGATGAAACTAGTCACAACCGTGGTACAAAAAGCAGGGGTGACGATGAAATCCCAAAAGATGAATGCATTGGCTTGATGGCTATTATCGAAATAATTTTATGGCCATGGTCAAGCAAAGAATGCAACTCACTAATTAAATAGTTGAGCAATCTCTAAGAGAAGCTCAAGAGACGCGACATAGGGAGATTGAGCATACTCTAGCTGGCTAGCTTAAAAGTTAAGTGGCTTTGAGGACTATTGTCAACAATGTTAGGGCTTCAATGAATGAGAGACTGCACAAAGAGACCGTTGGGGTTTGATTGAAATGAATTATCCTCTTTTGCTAGCCTCATAGCCATAGACGTGGCAAGGTAAATGGTGGTAGAAGTTGAATCTTTCTTGGCAATGTAGGCTGAGACACGTAACGACCTTGTTTAAGAAGTTAGAGAAGACCTAAGAAATTTAAGGCCAGTTCCTCCTTCTTTTATCCCTACTGTACAACCATTAGTAAGTGATAATGTTAATACCACATTTGAAGGAAGAGGAAACAACACTATGGCTTGCCCAAGAGTTGTACTGCTCGGCCTAAGCCTAATAACCACAAGTGAGGCATATAGGGTGCTGGTGATGTGTTTTTCTACATCTATCAAAATTTAATATATGACCCTATCTATTAAACACACCTAAATTGAAGTGTAGGGCGAGAGGGTGTCAAACCACAAGGGCTAAGAGTGCGTGAATTTAATCTATGACCTAAATTGATTTAAGAAAAAGTGATATCTTTGTATTAATTAATCCAGAAAATGATAATTAAACTAAAGTAATCTACTACTAATCGGGAACGTGTATTAAATTGGAGTCTAGGGTTTCGAATCCATCATTAGCCAATTATTTTTGCGTAAACTGTTAAATTGGGATTATTGATTGTCACACGGGTAGTGGTTTAGGCTATAAGCATCAACCTACTAAGATAATGCTGTTAGTATTGCGTATTGACCCTATCTAACTAAAACATAAGGAAAATAGACTCTACCTAACGTATTGTTAATTATTACGTATTAACCCTATCTAACTAAAGCATAGAGAAGATAAGCTTTAATTAACAATTCGGTTAATACTATTGCTTGATTAATTAATCCTATGGCTACAAGCACAAAGAATTAATTTATAAATATCAATATCAACAATTAAAGGTTACAAACTCAATAATCATATCAATTCAATAAACAATAAAAATATAATACTTCAAAGTATTTATCTCAACCAAGCAATTCATGTAAATAATCAAATTAACCCGAATTAAAAGTAAACAAAAGTAAAGGCTAAGATTTCATCTAACCCCAGAGAGCAAGTTAGCTCTCCATCAAGGATAATTCGGTGAAGGAGGAGATGAACGAACTCATGTTGGTCTTCACGCTACTTTAACTCTTGTTCCAATTTAACGAAAAGAAAAAGAAACAAAAAGCTGAGAGAGGAGAGAGAAAGAGTTGAGGCGGTGGTGGTGAATCCCAACCCCCCAAAAACGTCTTCCCCTGCTCAATTTAAATGATGCTCTGCTGCTCTCACCGAAACCCTAAGTCGGTGCATGGCGTTGGGCTTGGTGTCGGTGGGCTGGACTGGACACAGGTGAGAGATGGGCTACAGATGTTGGGCCTGAGCGTGAGAAGGTGATGTCTGGGCCGGAGGTTGGTGGGTGACTGTGCGGGTGTTGATGGGCCTCCTGGGCTTCGCTGGGCTATGCGAGTCTGGGTTGAGGTTGATGATGATGGTGTGGGTTCGGGTCTGTGCGGCTGCGGTGGTGACGTCTGGTGTTGATGGTGGTCTTTTGGGCTTGTGTTTGCTGAAGCATGTGGTGATGACGTTGGGCTGGTGTTGACGTCTGGTGTTGACCTGAGATGTGGGTCGAGCTTAACTTATACAATCTCATCCTAATATTTGATTGACTTGATTTAATTGTTTACGCATCGAATTTATCTTATTTGCACCAAAATTTGACAATTTTCAGGACTTTAATTTCAAACCTGTTAAAGATAAAAATTGCCAAAATGAGTGTAGAACTATAATTAAATAGTTGCAAAATAGTTAAAATAACAATTAAAAGATGCGTAAATACGAAACGCATCAACACCCCCACACCTAACCTTTGCTAGTCCTCGAGCAATGCATATGACTTAACGTAAAGACTACAGTGACCAACTACCCCAACTTTCCCAACCTTTACCAAGTTTTCCGAGATTAACACCTATATTACAATTCAAGACAAGATTAAATCACCTAGAGCATTCTCCAATTCCATGAATTTAGATGATTAAACTTCAAAACTCGTCGTATAATTTCGTTAACCTTGTATCAACTAATAGGGACTACTCTAGCAATTTAAGCACACAAGTGAAAATGATTAGGATTTCATATCACCGAATCTCCTCAAATTCTCGCTTCCAACCAAATATATAAAGGTTTTGTGTATCTACACCATTGAATCACCTAAACACATGCCTATACATAGAGAAATTTTAAGTGGCATATGAGTGATCACTTTACAATATTCTGACCTTAGTATAGTACAAAAGAACATCTTTGTCATGAATGTACACCAGTTTTCACTTTTTGTTTTTCTTTTGACCCCTTTTTTCTCTTTTTGGAGGAAACTTTTTTTTTCTTTTTGTTTCCTCTTTCTTTTCTGCCCATTTTTGGACTTTTTTTTTAACACGTACTTCATCATTGCAATTGACATTGACCAAGCAGTACTTTACATAACATCAAGGGCAGGAATTAGGATAAGCCAATAGGGTAGGCTTGCAAAACTCAAGATATATAAGGTTGTTTACTCAAATTCTTTAGATTTTTCGCAACATGAAAGTCCTGTGCTCAGTGAATATGTGAGCGGCATGAGCAGAACCCATTAATATCAACAATGATCAACAACACTCATTAACAAGTGTGAAGTAGAATCATTTAATTTCATAGAATTAAGAGAAAGAAATAAGCAACTAATCCCACTATCATCATAACATACGCGTCAATCAAGAAAAACTTGGCTAAACGGTTATAATGCTTGCTCAAAATGCACAAAATATGTTCAAAATTTTAAAAATTTGACCAAAAATAAGCACATGCAAATGAGCCTCACCCCCACACCTAAATCATGCATTGTGCTCAATGCAACAACATTAATCATTAAAGCATAACAGGTAGGTGAGATGGAGCAATATAACTTGACGAGACGGCGTGAACATATATATATGAGTTAATCAACCCGTCACAAGAACCTGAAAAGAGAGAAAACAAGCCTTGAAGCAACTAATTAGTTCAAAAACGAAATTGGAAACAAGAAATAACAAACCTATGTTGCCTCCTAGGAGCACTAAGTTTTACGCCTTTAGCCGGGCGCAATGGGTCTAGCGAAGATCAAGTAATGTCATCAACCAACGAAACAACTTCATCGAGCTCACCTAAGACAACATCTACAGCACAATCGGAAGTGTCACACATGATTTCAAGAGGGAGAGAGTAGTCGGATGGATGCCTAATGGGGGCAACAACAAGTGTAGATCGAAGCTTATGAAAAGCGTCTAACCAAAACTCATTGAGCTCAACTGATATGTCCTTAGATAGCACACTTGTCAATGGTCTAGCTAACTTCCCACGATCCTTAAGGAATCCCTTATAGAAACTCGCATGACCTAGAAATGCTCTAACTTGTTTCACATTTGAGGGAGGGAGTGAGTTCACATTCATATCTATCGTAGCTCTATCAACCTCAATACCCTCCTTTGACAACCTATGGCCTAATACAATTTCTTCCTGAACCATAACATCGTGATTCTTCTCCCAACCTAAGACTTCTTTCATGTCCGGGTTCAACCTTCGTTGCATCTCTTTAGAAGGTTTTGCATTTTCATCAAGACGGTCATTAACTAAGGTAGAGGAGAGTTTTTGGTCCACCAAATCATCAGCAATATCTACACAAAAACACTCTGACTCATCCTCACTAGTGGGTGACAACGAAGCCTTAAAAATATTCAACCTAATAGTCATATTGGCAAAGTTAACCTCCATTACCCCAGATCTACAATTGATGGTAGCATTGGCTGTCGCTAAGAAAGGCCGACCTAGAATGACAGGGACATGGTTTTTCGAATGGCTAGAAGGCTCCATATCAAGCACGAGGAAATCAATAGGAAACAAGGCTTTGTCTACTCTCACTAGTACGTTAATCAGCTCACCACGGGGAATCCTAGTTGATCTATTTGCTAATTGCAAGGTCACCGTGGTGGGTTGCAGCTCTCCCATGCCTAACTTCTCATAAACCGAGTAAGGAATAATGTAGACACTTGCTCCTAAGTCCAGTAAGGCTTTATCGATCGGGTAGTCTCCAAGTGAACAAGAGATGGTGGGGACACCAGGGTCTTTGTATTTAACTGGAGTGTCACACTTCAGAATAGAGCTCACTTGCTTGGCTAAAAACACTTTTTTAGGCAGATGTGCTCTAAATCGCCTTTTTTGGTTCAGTAGATCCTTAATGAACTTCGCACAGGCCGGGATATGTTTAATCGCATTAAGATGGGGAATGTTTATTTTTACTTGCCTAAACGTCTCCAAAATGTCTTCCCACTTCTTGTCCTTCCCATTTGGATGTGGTGCAACTAAAGCTTGGGGGAAGGGTACTCTAGGTTCATATGACAAGAGAAGATCAGAGGCTTTAGGAATGGGAGAAGGGTGCGTCACCTCATCGGTCTCTTTTTTTCTCTCCTTGCTCTTCTCTTCTTCCTCACCACTCATGGGTACTTAACTTTTAGCACTCACCCCATTGTCAACCTCCTTCCCATTTCTTAACACTATAATGGATTTTGCTTGTTCTTGCTAGGAAGGATAGTTGTCGTGTTTTACACAATTCCTAGGGTTCTCTACAGCCTGGCTAGGGAGTCTTCCCTCATCTCTTCTACTCAGAGTGTTAGCTAGTTGACCTATTTGAGTTTCTAGTTTTGCAATCGATTGGGTATGGGAGGAGGAGCTGGGAATTAACTTCCAAACCTTTCAGCGCACTCAAAACCTTCTCTTCAAAATTTGAATTAGAGCTCAAATTAGGAGGTTGAGAGTAATTAGAAGCATACCCTTGCGGTTGAAAACTGACGGGCCGGGGCAAACCAAGTTGTTGAGGTTGTGGGTTCTGTTGTTGTGGCATAAACTGTCCTTCTCCTCCTTGCCTCCAGGAGAAGTTAGGATGGTTTCTCCAGCCCGAATTGTACGTGTTAGAGTATGGGTCGTTTTGTGAGAATCCTTGGCTACATTGACTTGTTCCTTAGACCACTCCACATAAGGTGAAGTAGAGGGGCAGTCATGTGTAGAATGAGAGACACTAAAGCATGAAGAACAAGCACTGTGCACATTTGAAATATGAGACACATTAGGTACAGTAGAGTGGGCCAATGTCATCTTAAATAGGGAAGTTAACTGCTCTACGGAAGAGGCAAGAGAGTCTACTTTCTTATCTAAGATAGAGGTGTGAGCAATCTCATTTACTTCTCTATTTAACCTAGTAGCATTAAGACGTGCATGTGCGGCAGATTATTGTGAATTCTCATTCAAAAGTTCGAACAATTCCCATGCGTCATCCTCATTCTTTCTAAGGAATTGACCACCACACGAGGCATCAACAGTTTGTTGACCCTTCTCGTTTAACCCATAATAGAAATTTTGGACTAGTTGCAATTTAGGAATAGCATGATGTGGACAAGCTCATAAGAGTTCCCTAAACCTATCCCAACTCTCGTGAAATTCCTCAGTAAGGACTTACGCGAAGGTGTTAATGGCTCTCCTAGCAGTGTTAGTCTTACTAATGGGATAGAATTTCTTAAGAAATTCTTGTTGCATTTGAGTCCAAATACTAATCGTCCCACTAGGTAAGGTACCTAACCAATACTTAGCCTTTTCCTTTAAAGAGAATGGAAAGAGGCGAAGTAAGATGGCGTCATCACTAACGTTAGGAATCCTGAAGGTTGAGCAAACCTCCATGAAACTGTCCGAGTGTGTGTACGGGTTCTCATTGCCGAAGCCGTGGAATGAAGGAAGCATCTGTATGGTATGTGGCTTAAGCTCGAACTGATGAGCGACAGGTAGCAACCTAATGCATGAGGGTGAAGCGTATATGGTGGGAGTAAAGTAGTCCATAAGTGTACGTGGTTGTTGTTCGTCAGCCATTACGGTTGTGCTCGGTGTTGGGCTCTAAGGTCTCTTAAAGTTCTTTTAATTTCATGGTCAAATCTAGTAAGGTCAAGAGACAAAGAGCGGCGACCGTGCATAAATAAACTATCACAAGAAGCAAATGAAACTGTTAAGGTTTCAAAGATTGCTCTTAAACCTCAACCTTAGTTGGGATAGAGAGAGTATGAGATGATAAGAGAATATAGAGTTGAGATGAGATAAGAAGGGAAAGTAGATGAGAAGTAGAGAGAGATATCAGAAGATATCAATTTCATTCATCAAGTTGTTATGGATTACAAGCCAAAGCCAACTATTTATACTACTTACATGACATGATCTTAAGCAATGAAAATATCTAAATCAACTCAAAATATCTAACTAACATAACTACTACAATTGCCTAACACTTAATACCACAGCCGTAAGCTTACTAGAGGAACTCAAGCACTTCATTACAACTCATGCCACAACTAACTAAGCAATATGTAGCACTAACATAGAGATATGCAGCACCAATCAGAACTAATCACAACACAGCCACCACCAGCTCATGTCTTGGATTCCCGGTTCATAACATTCCCTTCCCCTTGAAAACATTCGTGTCCTCAAGAATCAAGACGAGAGTTGAGACCTTCAAGAACACTTATTGGTGTGGAAAGGAGAGCTGAAATTGATGAACTCATGCTGAAGTCTGTAGTTAAAGACATCTGGGTGCTGAACATAGGCTGAACATGAAGCAAATTGGCTGTGCAGCTACGAATTTCAGCATCAATGAACACTCTCAATGCAAATCAGGAATTGCATTGTACAACAACTGGACTTTGATGAAATGTGTTGCAACTGAAAGGAACTAATGATGAAGTGACTCTGAAATGCAGCAGGTGCATGAGTATGATTCTTGTTTTGACACAATGTTTGCATGTGAATGGGTAGTACTCTTCAGGAGGTCTGCACTGATCAAACCAAACATCAACAAACCATTCATGACACCTTATGATGCAGTTAGCACAGCTCAAATTACTATCTTGCTACCGAGAGTCACAAAATGCAGCAACAATTCTGTAATTCAGCTTGTGAAGTGCTACACAACAGATGCTACATGTTGATAAACCCATAAAGCTGCTAATGAAATCCTTAAGCAACTTTGGAGGTCTTCCAAACTCAAACCAAGAGAACCAAATATCAAAATCAGCTTGTAGACATTCCCAAGTGCAGTTCAAACAGCCCCATTTCTTGATCATGGCAAACAAAACACATTGGAATTCCATAAGGATGCAGCTGTAACTCTTTCATCTTGGATCTTATCCAAAATTTGTATTGCTTAAACACCCACTTACTAAACCAACTCAGACCATGCTCAACAAACTCTTGATTGCTTCCCAATTCCGCATGTTGTGTTGCAGATCCCAGAAATTCAGCAGTGTATAACCAACACAACCCATAGCTACAATTATTACCAATTTCAGCTCGATTCTTGTTTAGATGGAAGCTCATTGATGTGAAAAAGTTATTACACCTTCCAAAAGCCATAATAGCACCAACCAAACACAGTCTGAACAACTCATTTGTTGCTGATAGTAAAGGGATTGTATTTCTCCAAAAATTTTCAGTAGCCACGAATTCTTTTATTGCTTGAATCTTGATTGTGAGCTTGTAAGATCTGAAAGTACTAGCCTTTTCTTCCCAAACTCTAGCATAGACCACACAAACTAAGAGTTCATAAACCATTGTTGAATGCCAATTGCACAATGTCTTAACTTGAACACCCAAAACATTCTAATCGACACTCTCAAAGCTGCAGCTTACACCTTCCAACTTGTTCTCAAGTCTTTCCAGGATCCAGAGCTCATCCAGCCACCAAGTATACCTCAAATGATCATACCTTGCTTCCTTGTCAACCATCTCAAGCATGAGTAACAAATATAACAAGTGGAGACACCAAGAGAACTCTCGAACAGCTGAAAACTTCTTTAATTCCAGAGCTGATCTATCCCAAACTACCTTGCTGATTTTTACTCTGATTTTAGTTGGAGTTTTCCTCAATCTTGCATTGATCTTTTACATCCAAACATTAAGAAGA
This sequence comes from Simmondsia chinensis, assembly GCA_018398585.1. Taxonomy (NCBI): domain Eukaryota; kingdom Viridiplantae; phylum Streptophyta; class Magnoliopsida; order Caryophyllales; family Simmondsiaceae; genus Simmondsia; species Simmondsia chinensis. The sequence continues at coordinate 17,052,487 of JAGTTD010000013.1, read as the reverse complement.
TATTGAAGCTTGTGCAAATGATTTTTCCACTCAGAACACCCACAGTAGATCACCAACGAGCCACCCTTCTGTAATGTGATCCAATTCAACCATAGTTCTGAATTCCCAGCCACCAGCTCTTGTATTCCAAAATCCAACCAACCACCAAGCCCAATAACCTCAAGAGGACTCACATTTGGTTGCATTAATGGAATTTGCTCTCTGCTCATAGCTTGATTAATGCAAAATTTGAATTTGGAGCTCAACACACTTGCCTCAATTCTGTCCAACACTGCCCTTCCAGAACCAATGCAGCTACCAGATTCTCCTAAGGCTTTAGGGGTCTTCCAATATCAAAAATAGCCCAAAGACCTTCAGTACTACTGGATCTTGGCTGAACAAACCCAATTTTCGGACCAGTGCCTAATTGGTGAACTTCTAACATGTAAAAAATCCTTCCAGAAATCAGTCTTGGCCTAAATTGGACTCGAAAAATGATTTTAGCAGCTTGCTCGAACCTTTCCTCCGACTCGGCCTCATGTTTCATCTTGTTACAATCAAGATCTATCTTCCCCGGATCAAAGGGACTTCCCACAACATTTGCATCTGATAAAGCATTTATGGTACTCGTTTTGGGCTGCACAGAAACTTGTTGCAGCACCTTACTAAACTTATACACCTCCAACAAATCAATTGCTTGTATAGGCACCATGCTTCTCCTTCGTTGAACCTTGAAACACACTCTCACAGCTTGATTAATTCTTTTCAGCAGAGAATCACATCGTTTCCGCTTCACATAGCCTTGAGTATCTTCTCCTGGATCAGGAGGTAACTCGTCATATGAATGTGTATTTGAACACACCATTTCTCCACTCCGTGAACCTTGTTTTGCGCTAATGACATTACTGCCAGCACAAATCAATTGCTGATTACGAGTATCAAAATGCCTTGGCCAAGTGCTTAACACATTTTGTGATGCTTCCATTGCTACTTCCGCAGTAACCTCAACTTTCCCAACAGAATGAGATTGCTGAGGCATGAAGGCGCATTGATTCTTCTTTCCAGCTTGCCATGGAGTATTACTTAACTAATTTGGAGATGTATTCAGTGATATTTCAGCAGTAACATCAAGTTTTTCAGTTGGAATCACAGATTCTGCAGCAACCAATCCTTGTATACCAGCATACATATCTGAATCTTGTATACCAGCATATACATCCGTAAGAGCAGTATCGTGAGTTAGTTCTTGTTGATCATCAAGCATCCTAGGCTGAAACAAAACCTCTTGCTTCAATTTCTGCTTTGTCAACTTCTTTTGACCCCAAAAATCCTTCAACGCTTCATTTAGATGATTCCTTTTCGTCTTACTCTTTGCTTTCTTTAACATTCCTTTGACATGAAAATCGTATTCCCATTCTGGATGTATGTCATTCTGTGCCCCAACATCATTACGATACTTTAACTCTAGCAAAAGTCTTCATAAGGGTCATCTTGTTCAAACTCAGGTTCTTCTAGCTTGTGTTCATCAATTTCGGCATTATCGGGGATGTGTTCATCTCCAACGGCAACAGATTCCACTCTCTCTTTTCGCTCAACACGGAACTTCCGTTGTCTAACGCTATTCGCTAGCTCCGGAAACTCATTTGCATCAAGAACATCAGCACAATCACGACTGATGTTAAGATAAGCTGAACATTGCCAAATCATCATTCGCTGCAACATTTCATCCCATTCCTGTCTTAATTTCTTCAACTGCTCATTCAACTCAGCCATATTGACAATGAACAACAACTTCAATCTGGAACAACTCAGTTCGCAGGATATGAGTTCGAAAATCACTGAAGAGGGAGACTTGTTTCGCAACTCTTCCACAACCGATTGCATAACGAAGTTCCACTACTTCGTTCGCACAAACAATCCCGTGCTAACGGTTCGACAATCGTCACTGATTACAAACCACAACTTGTAGAGTTCGCGAACAAACCCTAACTTCGAACAAACCCTAACAGAGATGCTTTCTTGAATAATTTAGACTAAGAATCTGAATTAGGTTCGATTTTTGTCTGTAATGATGATTTAAGCACACGATTCACCACAATCTTCAAGGATGAAATTGGATTTCAACACCACTTTCGGTGCTCAGTTTGTTGTCAGATTTTTACCTAAGCAAATCTCGACTCAATAACATATAATTCTTAAGAATCAAACGCAGATTCTGATGAATTCTCACCACTTCTATGCTTATCAACACAATTTCATCACAATTCAACAACAAAAGAAGATTCGGATCAAGAGTGTAACTTGTAGTTCAGAAAACGGTTACCTCAACCTCAATTTCTGAATTATAGAATCTGAAATCCACCTCAATGCAAATTGTTTTTGATCTTTTGATTATGATCAAGTGTAATGTGGATCAAATAGCTCACTTTTAACTTCTTCTCCAATTGATCAAAGAATAATTGATCAAGAGCAATTTTGCTTAGCACTTCAACTTCAGCAACTCATGCTATGCTTCAGTACTCAACTCAGCAGCTGATGCTTGATCAATTCTATTGAATTCAATTTGAATCAGCTTTGATGTTGAATGAAATCAACAAATACTGATCAAATCAACTTTCTTCAATGTAACTCAATCAATTATATCCTAACCGGAAGCAACTCCCAGGCTGTGCAGCTCACAATGCATATGACAGTCCACAAAAGTCTTCACGAACAGAATTCAGAATTGAATTCTTGATCAAGTAAAACTGAACTAAATCAGTATCAACTGTATTTGTTGATTAACTGCAACACAATCAATCAGATTTTGTATTTTTTCGGATATGAGCTTGATTCGGAAGCCAAATCAAGGCTCTGATGCCAATTGTTAAGGTTTCAAAGATTGCTCTTGAACCTCAACCTTGGTTGGGATAGAGGGAGTTTGAGATGATAAGAGAATATAGAGTTGAGATGAGATAAGAAGGGAAAGTAGACGAGAAGTAGAGAGAGATATCAAAAGATATCAATTTCATTCATCAAGTTGTTATGGATTATAAGCTAAAGTCAACTATTTATACTACTTACATGACATGATCTTAAGCAATGAAAATATCTAAATCAACTCAAAATATCTAACTAACATAACTACTGCAATTGCCTAACACTTAATACAACAGCCGTAAGCTTACTAAAGGAACTCAAGCACTTTATTACAACTCATGCCACAACTAACTAAGCAATATGTAGCACTAACATAGAGATATGCAACACCAATTAGAACTAATCACAACACAGCCACCACCAGCTCATGTCTTGGATTCCTGGTTCATAACAGAACCTAAAAACTAAAACTAGCAAAACAAGCAAAACAAATACTTAAAGAGAAAAAAAACAGAAAACAACTAATAAACTATTCTAAAGTCAACCTATGCACGAAAATCGCAAGATCAATAATGCTTTAAAAATAAATAAATAAATAGATAAACAAATAAATAAATAAATAAACTTTTTTTAAAAAAAAAAAGTGAAGAAAATTCTTTTTTAAATTTTATTTAAAATTTTTTTTTAAAAGAAAGGGACAATAACAATTAAAAGCAATTTAAGAGAATTAAAAATCAAAGAAAATCACAAAATAAAATCACGAACGTTGCCTAGTCCCCGGCAACGGAGCCAAAATCTTGATGTGTTTTTCTACGTCTATCAAAATTTAATATATAACCCTAACTATTAAACACACCTAAATTGAAGTGTAGGGCGAGAGGGTGTCGAACCACAGGGACTAAGAGTGCGTGAATTTAATATATGACCTAAATTGATTTAAGGAAAAGTGATATCTTTGTGTTAATTAATCCATAAAACGATAATTAAACTAAAGTAATCTACTACTAATCGGGAACATGTATTAAATTGGAGTCGAGGGTTTCGAATCCATCATTAGCCAATTATTTTTGTGTTAACTCTTAAATTGGGATTATTGATTGTCACACGGGTAGTGGTTTGGGCTACAAGCTTCAACCTACTAAGATAATGCTGTTAGTAATGTGTATTGACCCTACCTAACTAAAGCATAAGAAAAATAGGCTCTACCTAACATATTGTTAATTATTACGTATTGACCCTATCTAACTAAAGCATAGGGAAGATAAGCTTTAATTAATAATTCGGTTAATACTATTGCTTGATTAATTAATCCTAAGGCTACAAGCACAAAGAATTAATTTATAAATATCATATCAACAATTAAAGGTTGCAAACTCAATAATCATATCAATTAAATAAACAATAAAAATATAATACTTCAAAGTATTTATCTCAACCAAGCAATTCATGTAAATAATCAAATTAAACCGAATTAAAAGTAAACAAAAGTAAAGGCTAAGATTTCATCTAACCCCAGAGAGCAAGTTAGCTCTCCATCAAGGATGATCCAGTGAAGGAGGAGATGAACGAACTCATGTCGGTGTTCACGCTACTTTAACTCTCGTTCCAATTTAATGAAAAGAAAAAGAAACAAAAAGCTGAGAGAGGAGAGAGAAAGAGCTGAGGCGGTGGTGGTGAATCCCAACCCCCCAAAAACGTCTTCCCCTGCTCAATTTAAACGATGCTCTACTGCTCTCACCGAAACCGTAAGTCGGTGCTAGACGTTGGGCTTGGTTTCGGTGGGCTGGACTGGACGCAGGTGAGAAATGGGCTATAGATGTTGGGCCTGAGCGTGAGAAGGTGATGTCTGGGCCAGAGATTGGTCGGTGACTGTGCGGGTGTTGATGGGCCTCCTGGGCTTCGCTTGGCTGTGCGAGTCTGGGTTGAGGTTGATGATGATGGTGTGGGTTCGGGTCTGTGCGGCTGCGGTGGTGACGTCTGGTGTTGATGGTGGTCTTTTGGGCTTGTGTTTGCTGAAGCATGTGGTGTTGACGTTGGGCTGGTGTTGACGTCTGGTGTTGATCTGAGATGTGGGTTTAACTCATACAATCTCATCTTAATCTTCGATTGACTTGATTTAATTGTTTACGCATCGAATTTATCTTATTTGCATCAAAATTTGACAATTTTCGGGACTATAATTTCAAACCTGTTAAACATAAAAATTACCAAAATGAGTGTAGAACTATAATTAAATAGGTGCAAAATAGTTAAAATAATAATTAAAAGATGTGTAAATACGAGACGCATCAGCTGGACCCTTGAAACATGGGCAAACCTTGACTTTAAGGGACCTGAACACCTTTGCTCGGGCCATGCCTTCTCTCGAGAGTTGGGGGCAAATGCTACCTACAAAGGGGAGGCCATCCTGAGGCCACAAAGCTTCTAAATTAATGGGTATAAGGGACCAGTACCTTCCTATTAGGCCTAAGCCAGTATATTAAGACTAGTAGGCAGTTGAAACATACAAGACCTTTAGAGTATCCATTGAGGATGGATCAATTCGAGGTTACTCAACATCCATTAAGCGCAAAGGTGTCCTCAGCTGCCTTGGACCTAAGCATTTATAGGTCCCTATGTGATACATAATCATTTGGTTTGTAATGTGGACCAAAGAGGGTATAATCCCGCTTAAGCAAGCCAACACCCATTTCCTCATCCTTTGGTCATGGGGGCTTAGGAGTATCCTGTCAATCCTACAAGAGATGCATAACTCCTTGGGGGGTAATGGAAAATGCACAAATAGGCACTGAAACTACCCCTCAAAGATGAATTGGCCACCCTTATTGAGTAGTTGTATAGGCTAAGCCTTGTAAGGGTCAATATACCCCTTTAAAATAAGTCATACACCGAATATATTGATAGGGATTACCCGTTCCCTAGGAGATTAAGATGCCTGAGTTCACCCTTTTCTATGAGAAGGGAACTTATTGACTCTCGAGCAGTTGGCAAGGTTTAACCGCTAGTGTAGAGAAGCGGTAGACAGTCCTTACATAGAGTTAAGGTTGTTCCCTAGTTCTTTGATAGGGACCACTTTTTAGTGGTATATAAGCTTGTCACCTAACTCCGTTTATAATAGGAATGATATGGCCAGAAAATTTTAGACCCAAATCTTGAGGATGGAACTAGGAACCTGTTATGCTCCTTTGGTTTGTTTAGTGTGTTTATGTCTTTGTAAATACAAAATGAAACAAACATGCACAAATGAGACTCTTAGTGACCTGGGAGTTGCCTAAATTCCAAACCGCACATGTTTGACCTCAACCAATCACCTCTTAAAAGGGTTGATGCTTTTTGTGAATCCAACTTAGGTTTGCAATGTTAATGTGGATTCTGCACATGCTCCAATTAAGGAGACTTTTTATATATTTTTGTGGACTTGTTAGGTTTACGTTTTAACAGAAATTTAAAGGGACATGGACTCAACTTAAGCCGTAGCTAGGGTGGCAGAGCTGAGCCCACAAACACCTTTCTTCGAACACTTAAAAGCTAGGAACTAGGGTAGAGTTTGCTCAGCAGTCTACTTACAAGCTTGAGTCAATAAGGTTTTTAAGCATGGAACCCTTGACTTTTAGTAACTCAAATGAGTTAGAGTTTGACGAGATTTAGATGGAGCGAACAGTATTTGGGTCACTGGATGAGGACTAATGCAATTAAGGGCAAGCCTTGGTTGTCAAAGCCCTAAGCGAAGACTCAGACCTAAATTCACCTGACTTATCAAGCAATGACACCGGTGTTAAGATTAACGCAATCAAGGTCAAGCCTTGACCGTCGAAGCCTCAAAGCTATGCCTCGAATCTTAACTTGTCGATTGTGGGGAATAGATTAAAATGAAGCGTTCATACCTCAAACCCAAAAAAATTTTCCTTAAAGGAAAGCAAGTACAAAGTATGCTATGCTATGCTAAACTAGGCAATGTCACGCTACTCCTAGGTAAAAGGCACAAGTGTACTCTGAAGAAAACTTGAATAAGTTTTGTATGGTGGTGCTGGGCACTTTACAACTAGTTTCTCTTATTTATAGAAAAACAAAATAACTACTGCGTCATACAAGCATGACATATCTGCTCCACATCTGCTCTACTCCTTTTTGGTTCATAAAATAGGCGTTGATCATGCCATGAAAATGTGTGCTCAAGCCTCTTTCTGGATGCCCCATCTTCGTGTAATTTGCCGGAGGCTCTTCTAGATGCCCTATGTTCATCTGAATATACTTGAGGCCCACGCTTTTTGATACATCCTTCAAGTAATTACTCGAGCTTCAAAACCAGCTTTCTTGCTGCCTTCTAGAAGTACCATAAACTCTAGCATTCTTTACCCCATCAACCGTTTTGAGAGGTTGTTATCCCATAAGGGATTTAACTCATTAAGAAACTAGGCTCGAGATGCTGTTATCTTAATATTTGATGGCCAGACACCTGTCGAGGATGGCCTCATGCTGCGGATAGATGTCCTTTAGTCTTAAAATGGCATCGTTCTAGCTCCTTTGAGTTTGGGGGTATTAACAAATGTCCCCCTTTCAGCTGTTAGTAATTTCAGATTTCCAATGGGTAAAAAAATCTAATTGATTTAACCTTTAACGGCGAGAGGGAGCTCGAGAGGGCACCGTTTGATGTTCAAGCTATCTTCTTTCCCCCGTGTCTATAAATGTGACAGTCAAGGCTTCAAAATTTGTCACTGTTCGCTTTGTGCTCTCTCTTCATTGCAATCAAGCACTTTTAACACTTGCTCTCAGCTTTCAAATTCTTGTTGTTCTTGTTGATCACAATTCTAGGGCTTTTAGATTGTTCAAACCATAAAAATAGCTCAAATCACTCATGCCCTTTCCATCTTTGTGCCCAAGGTTGATGGCCCTGTAGAGCTCTTAACGCATTTGGTCTAATCGGATAACACGGTGGTCTTAGATAGCCTTTAAAACCCCATTAACCTTACTCCATTGAGGAGGATCTTTCTTGGATGTCTGAGAAGGATCCCTCTTCTTCCTATGAACCATGTGCCCTAGGCTCAATCTTTAACCCTTCTGGGGATGTTCCTATTCTCAAGGGTACTCTTTCTGACACATTGGGGTTCCCTTCGCTCCATTTAGTGTTTACTTGGTTGACTGGGGGAGCCCACAAGCTAGTGGAGGATCTACCATGTATGGAATGGGTAGACAACCTCCTGCTATGCATGAATCTGGTGGGCAACCCTACCTTCTTTGGAATGTGGATAGTGCCTTTGTGTACTGTTAAAGTGACATCAATGGACGTAGCTGTAAGTAAAGGACGGCCCAACGCCTTTCTTTTACCATATTAATGCATGAAAAGTCCGTAGAGTAGCATATGTCTATATCATGATGGTATACTAAGTAGTTGTGGATAATTATTTTTGTAATTTGAGCCTTCTCATCCTGATCCTACTCCCTTGATCTCCTCATGGATCCTAACCTGACACCGAGCTTAATGGTCCTTCTTATTGGCCAAAGGCGCCAAGTAGTATTATGTACTTTCTCTTGAGCATAGATGTACTAGCTCAAAAGTCACACCGGCCATGCATAGCGAGACAAACATCAGTAAAAAGAACTTTGCATAGTAAGCAACCATCTCAGAAATCTTGAGATGCTATCAATGGCTTGAATGAATTGGCGAACTCACTTGGTTTTTTTCCTTTACAGCCCCATCTACTCAAGAAACTCTTAGGACTACCTGGAGCTTGACTAGGTTGCTATTGGAAGATTCTCCCCTGCAGCTGCCATACCAATCCCTTAGGTTGGAAGTTTTAGGAAAAGAAGCAGAAGAAGGATCCCATCTGCCCCTCCAACCAGGATCACTTAAGAGTTGGAGGAGGAAGAAGAAGATAAAGAGGAAGTGCCAATTTTTCAGCTAGTGAGAAAAGAAGAGCCTCTTAGCAAGAGGCATTGGCCTCTCTATATTGGCTTTCTCCCTTACTCATTCTTCTTAAGGCCATCCTAACTCTTTTTCATGGCATTAGGCAACTACAACCTCATCCACAAATGGACATCCTAGACTCGTCTTCAAAGAGTCATGTTCCAGATTCTCCTCAAGGAACAGAGCCATTGGGCCTAATTGTTGATGAACAAAGGGCTTCATGGGAGATCAACCAGAAGGATTGAATCCCTTATGGGAGGTTAACCAAGATATGTTCCTTCTTTAGTTCCCTCAAGTCATGAACTCATTCAAGCTCCCTTCTTGCTCTCATGGAGGCTTTCAATCATCATTAAAGAGATCCATGAAGGTATAGCCTCTTTCACTTTGGCCTATGAGCCACAAGAAGAAGCCAGCTCTAGTTGAGGTTTCCCCTAAAGCAAGGGTCCCCATGGTAGAGGCACAAGAAGAAACTTCTCCTTCAACTCTAGTTGAGGTTTTAGAGGTGAGTCTTGACTTCTCATACTTTGGCTTTTCATTCCAAAGAAGAAGTTCATCCCCAGCGATGGTAATACCTAAAATAGGTCACGCCATCTTCCATCTCAACAAAGATATCTTCTCCCTTGGAGGTTAGGGGTCAGTGGAAAGTGAGCATTTTGATAGCTAGATCAAGATACTTCTCTCGAGTTCCAAAGATTAGGAGTGTTGGCTTATCTTCTCATTCAGTCTTTGGCCGTGGATGCCAACCACGAAGAAGCCATCTCACTTGTACGTGCCCTGAATGAAGAGCTTGAGGTGGCACCCTCCATTATCAGAGAGCTTAAAGCACTAGAAGGAGTTCTCATCAGAATCTCTGAAGAGCTCCCATCACTCCTCAAACAGAAGCGGCAGCGTCAAGCTGCCATCAGGGATCTTGGACGCTTAGTAGGTCTCGGGGGTTTGCAACTCTTATATGAGGAACTCTAGGTGCCCAAGGAGACCCAAAGCCAACAAGCTTTAGATATCAGGAGTTTAGACGACCAAATCTAATAAGTTGGAACAGTAGTTGAACCAGCTTAAGGATCAGCTTTCATCTCTCAAGGAGCGGCGTTCTCTTCAAGATTTAAGAGTCCAGAAACTCAAAAAAGTGGCAACAGAAGCACAAAGAGCATAACATAAGCTTCAAGTGGAAGTCATCTTTGTAGATCAACGGTTGATTATAGCAATCAACCAGTTGTCATCCATAGAGGAGTCACTCGTTAAGATTAGGGCTCGGCTCTTTTGAAGGTGTATAGAAGCCATAAGACATACAAGTGGAATTCTTGTATTATTTTGTAATTGCCACGTACTTCTCTTTTACCAATGAAATACATATTTGTCTCAATATTTCTCTTTAACTTAAGATTCTTTTGTCAGTTTGTAATTATAACAATTCAAGGATCAGTAGTTTGATCCTCAACACACTAATGTTGAAATTGAGCCCACAACTCATGAAATCTAACTTAAGAACTTCTTTGTTAGAATCCCAAGTTGAAAAAACATATGTCTTTAAGAACCTTCCATTAATGGCCCTAAGATGGGTTCTTCCATTCAAATCTTGAAGCAAGTAGGCATTATCCCCAAATACTTTTATGACTCTGAATGGAGCCTCCTAATTTGGGGACCATTTTCCAAAGATACTGTCCTTTTGGCTAATGGGTTGTACCACTTTCCAGACCAAGTCCCCTAAGTGAAAGGATATTATAGGCGGCCACTCTCTTCTTTTGCTTCTCTGATTTGTGAAGAGCATCAAGCCTATCTTGATATGAGTTAGTTAATTAGTCCATCATAGCTTGCTCGTAGTCAAGTTCAGAGAAATTTCCTTGGTTAGCGAGCTTAATAGATTGAACCATTAACATCATGGCCATACATTAAATGGAAGGGAGTAGTGTCATCTTGTTTTGACGTTCTATAAGCCCATAGTGCATCAAGTTGCAACTCATGCCACCTTCTAGGACTATCCTCGATCATTTTCTCAATATTGGCCTTTAGAATCTTATTAGTTTACTACGCTTGGCCATTTTCTTGGGCATAATAAGGAGTTGAGTTCAAGATTTCAATACTGAAACTCTCAGTTAACTCCTTAACCGCAAACACATTGAAAACCTTTGCTTGGTCCACAGTTATGGTTTCTAGGATTCCAAACCTACATAGGATATACTGCATGATGAAGTTAGTCACATACTGTTGATTGATGTTCCTGTATGGCTTGGCCTCAAATCATTTTATAAGGTAATCTATGGCCACAAGAAGGTATGACTGTCGCTTGCTAGAAAGAGGATTGACTACCCCTATGACATCTATTGCCTATCTATGAAAGGGCCATGGCTTAACTATAGCATGCATCTTAGCTGCAAGGACCCTACGTGCATGCCCATATCTTTGGCATGCTCTGCACCCCTTAGCATATTTGATACAATCATCCATCATTGATGGCAAATAATAGCCATAGCATTTAATGAGCAAATGCATCTTATTTACAGCCAAATGGGACCCACAGATTCCCTCATGTGCCCCAACCAATACTAGCATAGCTTATCTAAGTCTAGGCACTTAAGAAGCACACCACTAGCATCCTTGTTATAGAGTTCTCTAGATTCATCATAAAGATGATATCTATGAGTTCTAATTTTCATCTTTCTATCTTTGATGAAATCACGAGGGTTTTTGAAGTACTCCACTAAGGGTTTCCTCCAGTCTTCACCCTTTGTGGTAGACCGTTGTGCCTCAAAGTAATCAAAATGTTCACTTGCAATTACTTTGCTCTCAATTCTAAATGATTTAGTGATTTCTAGATCAAGGTTTAGAACCTTAGTCTTGATGACCATGGATTCTTCACATCATGTTCTAGGCAGTTTGTACCTAGAGGCCAACTGGGTTAGATCATTGGCTACCTTATTCCGTTCTTAAGGTATGAACTTGAATTCAACACCGTCAAACTTGCTTAATAGTTCTTGCATCGTTGAAGTATACTTGTTCGAGGTGTCACTCAAGCATTGGAACTCTTCCTTATTTTGGCAAATTACCAAATGTGAGTCTCCTGTTATAATTACACTAGTGACTTACATCTCCAAGAGAGTCTTGAGGCCAATATCAATGCCTCATACTTAGGCCATTGTTGGAGCACTTAGCCAAGAGGTTAACTGCTAGCTTGGTGATAACTTCGGAAGGAGATTCAATAACAATCCTCACTCCAGCACATGATTTGATCCTTAATCCATCAATGAATGATTTCTAAGGGACCATTTCTACCCCCAAGAGATCTCCGAGCTCATAGATGGATTCAATCTGAATGTTAGGATGGTCAGCCAAAAAGTCTAAAAAGCTTGTTCTTTTACTTACTTTTATGACACATAAATTAATTCAAATTGGAGTAGAGTAATACTCCACTTGTTTAGTGTTCCTCTCATCAAAGGTCTTTCTAAGATTTACTAAAGACCATCTATATGAGGAACCACATAAATGGTGAATGCAAGGAAGTAATGCCTTAGCTTTACATACCCATAGTATAATGATAGACATAATTTCTCATTAGAAGCATATTTTATGTCACACTCATTTAGACAACGACATAGACCATAAATTTCTCATTAGAAGCATATTTTATTTTACACTTATTTAGACAAGGACTTAGATAGAACATAGATTGTTCAAACCCTTGCTCATTGTCTTGTAAAAGCGGACAACATATTGAATCAGCAGAAGCAGAGACATAACTCTTCAATGGTTTCCTCAGCTTAGGCGGAATCAACACTAGTGGCCTGATAAAAGAGTCTTTGATGATGGCCTCGAAGGCTGCTTGATATGGATTGTCTCACTTGAAGTCCTTTGAAGGCTTGAGTCTTAACAATAACGAGAAGTCTTTAGCCTTTCCTACGTTATTTGAAATAAACTTAGGAAATTAGCCTACCCCAGGAAACATTGAAGTTCTCCTTAGCCTTTTTCATGTCAACCTCAACCCCCCTCTGGTGCACTAGGAAGCCTAGGAAATTTCTGGCTCAAACTATAAATGCACATTTCAGAGGGTTCATTTTGAGGTTATGGTTCCTCATAGCTAAGAACTCATTTCTCAAGTCTTCCAAGTGCTCAGCTTGGGTTTTTAATTTGACCACAATGTCATCTATATTGACTTCCATGGTCTTGCCAATGAGGTCATGAAAGATCATGTTCATGGCTCTTTGATAGGTGGCACCAACATTCTTAAGGGCAAATGGCATGGCCGCCCATTTGAAGGTCCCTATTGATCCTCGTCACCTAAATGTAGTCTTATGGCTATCCTCTGAAGCTATCAAAACTTGGTAATACCTACAATAGCCATCCATAAAATATAACACCTCATGCCTAAAGGCTGAATCAATAAGGACGTCAGCAATAGGCATAGGATATTCATCCTTTGGTGTGGCTGCATTCGGATCCCTGAAGTTAATATAGACTCTGATTTTGCCATTCTTTTTAATTATAGGAACTATATTAGCTAACCACTTTACATACCTTGCTATTGTAATAAACTTGGCCTTCAATAGTCTGTTAATTTCCTCTTTAAAAAAGCCTATAACTTCCTGAGACATCTGTCTCTAGGCTTGGATACTTGGCCTCAAGCCTGGCTTAAAGGGCAGCCTATGCTCGACCACTTTCTTCTCTAGGCTGGGCATCTCATGGTGATCCCAGGTAAAGCAGAACTCAAGGAGTAAGCTTAAATACTGCCTCCTCTGTTCTTTAGAAACTGGAGCACTCAAATACATGGGCTTGAGCATTCTTTTGAACCCAAGTTGACTCAGAAGAGAGGATCTTGAACTTCAGCTCTCTCAAGTCCTCCATCGTGGCTGGTGCTGCTCTCAAGTTAGGCAACTCCAGCTCTTTTTCCTTTAGCATTTGGACTTTAAAGCCACGTATTTAAACAACTATTGAGTCTATAGTTGATCATCAGCACACCAAGCCACCAACCTTGCAATGGCTGAGGAGACGGCCCGCTGGGCCTCCATTGCGAAGACTTGGCTTCCCCCATAAGGCATTATGTGCACCTTATAGGTCCCCCTCATCAAGAAGGGCTCTCATACATCCCCAAAAGTTTAAACATCAGACTCCACTTCATTATGATCAATTTCAGCCTCAGTGAGTTAGCTGTCGAGGATGGCTACCATGTCTTCCCGTTGGACATCTTAAGTACTGGTCCTTTTTACATCCAGTGGTCCCACACCATCCTCATAGAATTTTTCCTCCACAAAATTGGAGCAACCTATGAATGACTTGTCATCTGCCATAACAACCTCAAACTTGTCATGGCTCCAAAAAATTAATAACTGGCAAAGTGAGGATGGGATATAATTATTGGCGTGCAGCCAATCTTTCCCAAGCAATGCATTATAGCTTGAGGTAGTATCCACCACATAGAAAGCTGTTAGCTTACTCAGGGTGCCAATAGTTAACTCAATCAAGGTGACCTCTTTAGACTAGGTGGTGGCCTCAGAGAAGCCACAAATTGCCACGTCTAAAGTTATTAAGTCATCTTGAGATTTACAATAACCCCCAACATGTATGAAGGTAGTATATTGATAGCCACGCCATTATCCAATGAGACCCTATTCTCCAAAATGCCATTGAACTTGACCTTGATGTATAGAGGCTTTATGAGTTTGTTGGCTGCAGCAGGCACATTAAATATCATCCTGATCACGTTAAGAAGGTCATCAGTTGACTTGGAGGTGGGAGACTTAATTTTAAAAGATAAAGGATTAGTAATACCTTCAGGGGCTGCTACTTGAGCCACAAGTTCCACCTAAGAGTCTTCATCTGCTACAGCCACATCTCCCTTGAGGTTACCTTTCACCTCAGTCACCATGAATTCCAACAAGAGGAGTAATGTAGTTCTTACATCAACTTTCTTAGGAAGTGATCCAAAATGAATGCGGAGCCCCTAGTCTATCACCTTCTCAGGACTTTTGTCAATCCGCATATCCTGATTTTGAGACTGATCTTTACATTCGACCTGTGGGGCTTGAGACACCTCCATTGGCTTGGGGTAGTTTTCTTCATGAATCTTCATGAAAGTCATTCTCATTATTTGACAATGTTGGTTAAACTCAGTCAAGAGGTTCCACTAAGTTCACATAGAGAGAACTATAATCCTCATCATCATTAGATGTCTTACGAGCCCACTAGTCTTTGGCAAGTTGGTCCCACAAGAACACTTTTCCTTTTGAAGATGAGAGATTGGCCCATCTCTCGAGCCTTTTGCATGTCTCATTATTGCCTTCGTGGCGATGGTTTTTACCTTCCCCTTTGGATCCTTAAGATCCAAGAGTTCTGGACAACCATTCTTGTTATCTTTATGGGGTGAATCTTACTCAGTAGGATCCTTGACCATCCAAGAGGTGAGATGAGCTCTTCTCTTAGCTACCTTGTTGTAAAGCAACTTCCTCATTTGAGTTCAAGTGATTTTGGAAGAGTCAGCATTCTTGTGGTCTAACAAACCTACAGTTTTTTGGAAGTGCAACCCATTTCCATGGCTAATTCCTCAGCCGCTGATAACAAGATGGTTGATTTAATGCAGAAATTAATTAATAGTTTCTTGAAAATTGAGCACTTGTTGGTGGTATGAAGTTCTGTGATATGCCAACAACATATTTCATCTTCCAAAGCACTTTGGGGACTTGAGAACCTTAATGTCCCATTAATAATGAGCCTATGAAATAGGCGGTTTGCAAACCTTGCCTTTTGTATTTCGTTCTAGACTACTGCTCTCTGGTTACAAAACATGTGATTAGTAGGAGCATGGTTTGACCCTCCCAGGTAACAGTATCGACTATGTTAACTTGAACAGGGCTTAGGAAGGGGTTTTGTGAACACCCATCTTCCCTTCTTACGGAAAGATGAGTTCCCTTACCTCAATAGTGTCCTAGACCACGTTTCTAAAGCTGACACAGTTCTTAGTTGAGTGGGTGAAAGGATCATGCCCGGTACAGTACACCGTTTGTTTGCTATATTTGTTTGTTATAAAGTGTGATGTGGTTGCCGTAAATACAAATATAAATAAACATTCAAAAGGAACTCACCGCGACTAGGGAGTGACCCTGAATTTGGACCGCACGTCTTTGACTTCAACCACTCACTATTTTCGAAGAAAAGGAGATGATATTTTCGTGTATCTAACTTCAGTTAATACGTAAGTTTTGCTTATGTTTCAATTAAGAAGACTTTTTAAATATTTTTTCATGGATTTTTTTATATGTTTTTTGATAGAAAACTAGAGGAATATAGATCTAACTCAAATGGTAATTACAGTGAGAGCAAGGCCCACAGATACCTTTTCTCGTGCACTAAGAAGTTAGGAACTAGGTCAGAGACAAACCCAAGAGCTCAGCAGTTCACCTATAAGCTCACGAGTCTACAAAGTTTAGGCTTGGCACCCTTGACTAATACTAAGTCAAATGAGTTAAGGTCTGACAAGATTTACATGGAGCAAACCGTGTTTGGGTCATTGGATTAGGACCAATGCAATCAAGGTCATGCCTTAGCCATCAAAGCCCTAAACTATGGTGCAAACCTAAGTTACTTGACTTTTTAAATTTTGACAGCAGTGTTAAGTCCATAACAATCAAGGTATAGTCTTGGCCGAGCCTTAAACTAAAGCCTCAAATCTTAACTTGTCGATTTTGGGAAGAGATTAAAATAAAGAGTTTATACTTGAAGTCTGAAAGCACTGTATTATTGAAGAAGCAAGTACATCAAGATATACGCTATGCTCGACTAAGTTAAGTTACGCTCCTCCTAGGTAAAAAGCCCAAGTGTGCTGTAAAGAAAAATTGACGAAGTTTTGTATGAGTGTGTGTACTACTTTGGACTACAACAAAGTCTCTCATTTATAGAAAAACTAAATAATGGCTGCCCCTATTTTTGTAGCACTTTCTTCCCTTGTCAGGCCACCATGCTCCTTAAGAATGTGAATGATCAATGAACGTGCCCTTGATTTTATGCCGGAGCATATTTCTTGAAGCTGACATTCACTTTTTTAGCTGAAGTCTCTTCTAGATGCTCCACGTTCTCTTGGATTAAGCTTGGTGCCCACACATCTAAAATTGTGGTCCAAGTAACTGTCTCGAGCTTGGCAACCATTTGTCTTGTAGCCTTCTTGGTTCTCCCTCGAGCTCGAGCTCCCATTACCCTTCAACTATCTCGAGCTTTGAGTGGCTGATATCCTTGTTAAGGTGGTGAACTTCTTAAGATACTGGCCTCGAGATGTCATGATCTCATATTATGATTCAAGCAGCGTTTGAGTATTAAAGATCAATAGAACTCTTCGTTTTGCTGGTTTATTAGCCATAGAGGTTTAATTGTTAGTTTACCGCCATTTTTTGATTATTAGTTAATAAGGCGGTTAGAGCTTGTGTCTAGATGCATTGTATTTCTTGATATTTTGCTCTAGTTGCTCCGGTTGGTTCCTAATGTGTATAAAGAGTGATCTCTCTTGTAGTTGGGATTCATTAATTAGAAATTGATCTCTTTCCTATGTCAATCCTAATTTTTCTCTAATTCTCATCTCTTTCACTTCTTTTATCATCTCATACTCTTTTATCCCTACGTTATGATTAAAGATTGATCTTGAACCATAACAATTAGTATTAGAGTTTGTGTATGCTGCCGATTGATCGTGTATTGGTTGATTGGAGCTGGCTAGACGTAAAAAGAGTGTACCAATGGCCAGTCAAGTTACAACTAGAGCAAATGCTACTGCGAATGCTACATATGCTGCTGTTGCTGGTGCAAATGATGGAGCTAGTGCTGAAGTTAATTAATTTGAGCAGTTAAGACTTCAAATGGAGGAGATGTTTGTTAAAATGCAACAATCACAGGATCAAAAGCTTGTCGATGTTCTCGGCCAATTAAAGTGAAGATCTAAGGATTACAGTAGCAGATTACAAAATAGAATTTGCCTATGGGAGCTGGAGTATTGTCAGCTGCTAGTCAGTATGATCATCCACTAGATGTTATGCAACCTTAGGCATTACGAGCAGCTGCTGGTCAATTTGATCATCCTCCAGATATGATGCAACCTTAGACATCAAGAGCTAGTGAAAATGGAACAATTAGTGGTAGAGGCAGTGGATTCAGGTGGCCTTGAGTTGAAATCGAACCGTTTGATGGCAAGCAACCTCAGTCTTGGATAAGAAGATGTGGGAGATACTTTCATTTCTATCACACAGATGAGGCAGAAAAGGGGTGGAATTAGCGGCTGTTTACCTCCATGGAGATCAGGAGGTATGGTTCTATAGCCTTATTCATAGTAATCCTTCATTATCTTGGCCTAAATTTGTGGAGGAACTATGTGAGAGATACGGTGATGAAGATTTAAGTGATATTATGGATAACTTCAACAAGGTGGCGCAAACTACATCAGTAAGAGAATATATGACAAGTTTGAGAATTAGGGAGCAAGGATGATTTCTATCAATCCTAGTGTGAGTGAAGCTTATTATGTTTCGAGTTTTATCAATGGTCTTCAGCCAAAAATTAAGAACCTTGTCAAAGCTTTAAGTCAACATTGTCTAAAGCCTATGCAAAAGCCAAGTTGTTTGAGTCCACTATTTTGGCAGCATCTGATGGTTAGAGAAGTAGAGGTAACCAAGGCTCTTCTCAACAGTAGAATGCACGTACAAGGTCCAAGATTTTGAGCGTGGAGGAAAAGAAGGCCCAAAGATTGTGTTTTAAATGTAATCAGTGATACTTCTCTGGACATAAGTGTAATCCCAAGCTCCATATGTCAGCAACTGGAGCAGAGGCGGAGGAGGATACTGAAGAGTTAGAGATGGAAGTTGGACTGATTGAACTGGAAGAAGAAGTGCAGGATGAAAGTGTGGATGATGAAATATAGATCCCTATTAAGGCTTTAACAAGGAATGGATCTCACAATACTATAAGAATTAAGGGAGAGGCAAGACGCAAACCTGTTCTGATTTTGATAGACATTGGGAGTACTCATAGCTTTGTTGATCCGAAAGTTGTGAGGAAAATAGGGCATGAAGTGATTAAGACAAGTCCTCTAGCTGTAACTGTGTGCTCCCTTAAACCAAATGCCAAGGATTCAGTTGACAAATGCAAAATCACCAGCTTGTGTATGACTTCCGAATTTTGGAATTGGGAGGCTGTGACATGGTTCTCGAGGTTGATTGGATGAAAACCTTTAGCCTACTGATCTTTGATTTCTCTCAGCTGTCAATCTCTTTTGAGATGCAAGGGACTACTGTCGGGTTGTAAGGAATTGTGAAGCAGGCTCAGTTGCAATTGATGAAAGGAAAGAGGTTGGAGGGAATGATCAAGAAGGGAACTTATTAGTGGATAGGGCAACTATTTTCGATAACACATTCTGAGGCTCAAGTGCATTCCCATCCTGAGATTCACAAATTGATTGATGAATACAAGGAATTATTTGAGCAACCAATATCCTTACCTCCCAAAAAGACTCTAGATCATGTAATACCTTTAAAGTTCAATTCAGATCCGGTGAATTTGAGACCATATAAATATCCTCACTCGCAAAAGACTATGATAGAAAAGCAAGTTGAGGAGCTGCTGAAGACTTATTTTATTCGACATAGTCATAGCCCTTTTGCCTCACTAGTTATATTAGTCAAGAAGAAGGATGGAACTGCTAGAATGTGCATTGATTATAGACAGCTTAATTAGCTTACAATCAAGGACAAGTTTCCCATTCCAATTATTGATGATCTTTTGGATGAACTCCATGGTTCCCATTTCTTCTCTAAGTTGGATTTGCGACAAGGATAATACCAAATCAGAGTCCTGGAGTAGGACATATACAAGACTGCCTTTAGAACTCATCATGGACACTATGAATTTGTGGTGATTCCATTTGGTGATTCCATTTGGTTTGACAAATGCTCCAGCAACATTTCAGGCTTTGATGAACGATGTGTTCAAGACATTTTTGAGAAAATTTGTACTGGTTTTCTTCAATGACATTCTGATTTACAGTGCAATGTTTAAGGATCATATGGCTTATTTGAGGTAGATGTTCAGTATTTTGTGCAGTCATAAGCTTTATTCTAAGCTTTCTAAGTGCTCTTTTGCTCAGTCTCAAGTATCTAGCCCATATTACTTCCTATAAAGGAGTATCCACAGATCCTTCAAAAATCAAGCTATGAAAGATTGGCCAAAACCTATTAACTTGAAGCAGTTGAGGAGATTCTTAGGCTTGGCTGGATATTATAGGAAATTTGAACCTGGTTATAAAGTAAGAGCCAAACCATTAACTGACCTCTTGAAGAAGGATGCTTTTCGGTGGTCAGAAGCAACTCAAGATTCCTTTGAAGCTTTGAAAGCAGCAATGTGTTCAGCACCAGTGTTGGATATGCCAGACTTTAGTGAGGACTTTGTTTTGAAGACTGATGCTTGTGGTAATGGAATTGGAGCAGTTTTAGCTCAGAAAGGAAGACCAGTGGCCTATCTTAGCCAGGTTCTCAGCCCAAAGCATTTGGAGTTGTTTATATACAAGAAAGAGTATCTAGCTATTCTCTTGGCAGTTAAGAAATGGAGACATTATCTGGAAGGTCACCATTTTATCATCAAAACTGATCACCAAAGTCTCAAATACTTGTTGAAGAAGAAGATTACAACAAGAGTTCAACACAAAGGCTTAATGAAGATGCTTGGACTAGACTATTTTATTGAATACTTGAAGGGAAAGGAGAATCTTACTGCAGATGCACTATCTTGTAGGCTAGAAGAGACTAACTCTGGGTTTTGTGGGGCTGTGTTAGTTATATGATGGAAGAAGTGTATAAATCATATGTAGAAGACAGCTTTGCTCAAGAATGTGTGACAACCTTTTGCATCAACAAGGCCTCCTCTGCTACAACCGATACTGATATTTCTGTAATAAAGAGCATCATTGGAGTAAAGGGGAAGTTGTATATAGGATCAACAATAAACTCGAGGAGACAGATCATTAAGGCTTCTCATAACTCTGCTTGGGGAGGGCAGTATAGCATAGAAGGGACTTATCAAAGACTCAAAAGTTATTTCGGCTGGACTAGTATGAGAAGACATGTAATGCAATTTGTTCAATCGTGTAAAGTATGTCAGTAGACAAAATTAGATGGCAAGCAGTATCAAGGGTTGCTTCAGCCCCTTCCAATTCCTGATTGTGCGTGATAGAATATAAGCATGGATTTTATTGAAAGCTTGCCTAAAACTGAGGGGAAGGAAGTCATCTGGGTGGTTGTGGATCATTTCGCCAAATTCAGCCACTTTATTGCTTTGGCTTGTCCAGTCTTAGCTGGAAAGCTTGCCAAGTCTTTCTTGGACAGCATTTATAAGCTTCATGGATTAACACATTCCAATATTTTTGATTGTGACAGACTATTTACCAGCCACTTTTGGCTAGAATTATTCCTTCTGTTGAGCACTACCTTGGCTTTGAGTTCATTTTATCATCCCCCAATAGATGGACAAACAGAGAGGGTTAATCAATGCATTGAGCAATACCTGAGAAGCATGACCTTCTGCCATCTTAAGGAATGGTATACGTGGTTGTCCTTGTTAGAATGCTGGTACAACACACATGCCCATTCATCTTTAGGCACCACTCCCTTCAAGGCATATAATCCTCCTTCTTCTTTAGTACTACAAAAGATCACTACTTCAGCGCCTGAAGGATCTGATCTACTACTTCAGAGAAGGTAGCTAGTACAACTTCTCAAGGGCTTAGGCAAGAATGAAATATTATGCTATCAGGAAGCATTCAGACAAAGCTTTTGAAGTGGGAGATTTGGTTTATTTGAAGCTACAACCTTATAGACAATCCACGGTGGCAGTGCACAAGAATGTAAAACTTAGTGCACGATATTTTGGTCCTTATAGAGTACTTGAGAAGCTAGGAAAGGTTGCTTATAAGTTGGAGTTACCTCCTGATTCATATGTTCACCCGGTGTTCCATGTTTCCCTTTCGAAGAAAAATGTGGAAAAAGGGAAGTCTTGTTCATCTAACCCCCAGAAGCTGGTTCTAGCGGAGCTCTTTTGCAGGTGCTTGCTACAATATTGGACTCTCGGATGATTCAGCTGTTATGATTCAAGTTCAATTTGAATTATAACCTAGGGTTTGGATAAGTATTTACATTTAGAAAGTGAAATCAAGATAAGAACTAAGAGAATTAGATGAGATAATAGAAGATTTTAAGAAGAATTAGGGATAAGAAGTAGAAAAGAGATAGAGAGCATTCACGCTCAAAGAGAGAGATTATACTTCATTCATCATTCATCATATATGGCAAGATTACAAAGCAAGCTAACTACTTATACTAACTAAGAGCTAAGACAAGTACATTGCATTAGGACAATACTCCCGACCCACTTGACCTTACATGATCTTATTAGCCATATACTACTAGATTACCCCTTACGACTCATTACGATCATGACAATACTCCCCCCTTTAATGATTCTTGTCCTCAAGAATCTAAGAGGAAAGTATAGCATATGATCGTATTGACTCTAATGACAACTTCAACTCATTATTCTTGCACTTCAATAGCGAATTCCAATGCCAAACAACAACTTCTCAACAGAACCATACTTATTCAGCTCAACCTTTCAGTATTGCAATAGCACCAAACATCAGATTCTGCATATGTCTTCCCATTTAAGATGTTGATGGATGTAACGGCCAATGTTCTTGAACATAAAGTTGCTGCTGGAACTATGAAATGCAGCTAAAGAGGACTTGTTGCTGTAGTATAACTGGGTAAACAACTCACAAATATCCTCCCAATAGCATAGCTTTATGAAGGAGACCTTATTGCTCTTGAACCAAACATCCATTACTTGAAGGTTCAATGCTTGAGCATGGACTGATGTTGTTGCCTCATCAAATGCTTGCTCAAGTCTAAAAGCCGCCTCCTTCACATTCAAATGCGGGTTAGCTCTATCAAGCTGAATGCGTGCTAGCTGAGCAGTTGTAAGAAGCTATGAAATAACAACTCTTGAAGCAGTAGCTTGAACTGGAAATGAAGGACTTGCACCTGCAGCAAAGTCAGTCCCAAAACCTTCTGATTTTAAGTGTCTTGCAGAGAAGGTTTGCTGTGATTCTTGAGGTACCTGCTGCAGTAGAGGAGCATTAGTGTTTTATTCTTCAAACTCTAATGCTGTAGCTTCCAAAACAACCTCAGGAACCTAAGCAATTTGATGTTTTTCCACATTCTTTGCTGAATGTGAGTGTACTGCAGAAAGACCTTGATGAGATTCAAATATTGCTTGGCTTTTGCTCAACATTTCTTGAAATAGCTGTGAAATTTGTGACCTGAAGTCCTCAAAAATGTCATGGAATGTTGGAATTGGTTCTTCATCCATTCTGTTGTACTCAATTTGTGTCAATTCCTAAGAAGAATTTCACGATTTAGCTCACGCAACTTTGAATATCGCAGCTAGAATCAAGTCCTCTATATGGAGCTTAATCTTGAACACTGAACTTTGAACAATTCCAGCTCTGAATTGACAAGTGAGCTCAACCTAAGCTTAATTTAGCTTTGTACTATAGTACTAACCCAAATCTGAGGCTGTCCACAATTACTCAGTTTATATCAGCAAGTTCAACCTCCACAACAATTAATCGAGCACCTTCTAGTTTCAGCTTCAGCTCAACTTAATCACAACTTACAACTAAAGTTTCTTGATCAACTTCAATCTAATCAAGCATTTTAATGGCAGCAAAATACCAAACCGCAGCAGATCTTGCAAATTTTTAGCAGAACATCATTAAAACAGTACCTGAACTACTAGATTTGAGCTGAATTTTGATCTGGTTGATCTCTTAGTTGTTCTCACACTTCGATCGACTGGAATGAATTAAAATTCAGCACCACAAATCAATTGCGTAGCATTAGCTCCTCACTAGAATCATCAACTGTGCACGAGTACTTGCGTTATTGATTAATTCACCAGCTAAATCAAGATTCAATTGATTGAACTTGATTAAATGCAACAGAAATGAAAATTATTGTAGAAATGCATCATCCAATCACTTCACCACCACATCGAATTGCTGTCGAACCTGTTTTTGTTGATCAATTGCAGCCAACACCAAAGCTTGACACAATACAAACTCAATCTAGTTGAAGTAGATTCAACTAAATCAAATGCAAAGCATCTAAAGTCTCTTGCGCAGCAACAACAATCTGATATTTTTTGAATTTCTTGATTAAGAGCTCGATTTGGAAGCCAAATGAGGCTCTAATACCAATTGCTATGATTCAAGTTAAATTTGAAGCATAACCTAGGGTTTGGATAAGGATTTACACTTAGAAAGTGAAATCAAGATAAGAACTAAGAGAATTAAATGAGATAATAGAAGATTTCAAGAGGAATTAGGGATGAGAAGTAGAAAAGAGATAGAGAGCATTCAAGCTCAAAGAGAGAGATTAGACTTCATTCATCATTCATCATATATGCCAAGATTACAAAGGAAGCTAACTACTTATACAACCTAAGAGCTAAGACAAGTACATTGCATTAGGATAATACTCCCGACTGACTTGACCTTACATGATGTCATTAGCCATATACTACTAGATTATCCCTTACGACTCATTACGATCATAACACTTTGTTTTGTTTACCTTTTTCTTTGGTTGTTTTTGTTTGGACTTTGTCTGCATTATGTTTTGACGTTGTTCAGTCATTGTACGCTTCGGCCGTGTCGTGGGGTATGCCCCTTGTAGCTGTACTATATTTCTTTCCTTTATATATTTTAGTGACTTACTAAAAAAATAATAAAATAATAAAAAATTCTCCACTCCTGTGAATTTGAGACAATGCATTAAACCATTCCTTTTTAAAATTTTAAACTCTTAGGAGCTTGAGCCGGTGTTATGATTCAAGCTAGACTTGAATCATAACCTAGGGTTTTTATGAATTTATACTTGAAAAGTAGATCAAATGAGACAATCAATTGAATTTAGAACAGAATTGAGGACTAAAGATGATATTTAAGAAAGATAAGATGAGATTAAGATGAGACATCAAGATGAGAAGTAGAGATTGAGATGAGAATCAAGAGAATTGAGAGAGAAACTTTAGAGAACAAGAAGGAAATCAGATCATTATCATTCACATAATTTGCACTTACAAAGCAAGCCCTTCTACTTATAATACCCTAAGCTAATGGCGGTTAACTCAATGTGCAGTGAACTTGGACATATGCAACCACCGACCTACACCAGCAAATATCACCAGCAGCCCACCAACATTGACCAAAAGACTAACAACTTGACCATATCAACTAAGCAGCTAATACATGACTTATTCATGACTTATCTCACTTATACTACTAGAATATTATCTAAGACCCAATACTACTAAGCATATCCTATTACAATCATGGCAATATTCCCCCCTTTAGAGATTATGGTCCTAAGAATCTTAGTATAGAAAAGTAGCTTTAGGCTCTTATTAACTCTCCAACAACCTTGCTTCCACAACCTCTTGCTTCTGTTGGCTGCCTCCAATTTCTTGTTACTTGGTAAACGTATCAAACAATTTACAAATCCCTTCGCAGTTGTGAAGCTGCTATTTGAACTCGCTCGTATTTCTGTTAATAGAAAATTTCTTGTGCCAGTGGAAAATCTTGCAAATCTCCTCCTAACGGAGAGGTTTCTTCATGAAATGTCCCATGTTAGAGATCAAGGCAATGATGATGTAGAAGCTATGAAGAGTGTCCCATGTCTTTTCCCTTGGTTCTAGTGGTCTAGTATTAGTGTTCTTGGATGAATACAAAATAGCTCCGCTCGAATGAACTTGCGGTTTGATCGGGTTGTGCAACTCTCCAAGCTGAAATGTATCGGTTGCTCGCATTTATACCAATTTATGTTGACTAGGCTGTAAATCAGCAACAACGTCTTGAACTGAAGCTGCTACATTCAACTTGGGAAGTTGATCTTGCAAATTCAGAAGTCCCAACACTTCCTTGAATTGCCTTGTGATCGGATTTTGCAAATGTTCTAGTTGAACTTGATCACTTGGTTACACTGTTGCAATTGCAACTTGATTCTCTGCTGACATTTCTTGAGTTGTAGCACTAGTATTCAATGCAACATCTGATTTTGCATCCTCACTGATAGAAGGGTCCCTTTGCTCTTCTTCTAGCCTTATTTGATGTCTTTGCATATATGCTAACACTAAGTCTTGCATTTGCTGCTGCGAGTCATGAATTTGCTGTCTTAATTGCTCCTGCGAGTCTCATATTTGCTTATGGTGGCTATCTAATGCTTCAAGGCAAGATTTATGGTAAGCATCAAGGGAGACTAGAAGAGATGGAGTACGGAATTGAATGTCCATCTCACAACAATAATCGTAGATGTTTCTTCCATGTAATTGTTTGAGCGCTCTTTCAACATCTTCCCTTGAAATATAGGTCACTTGAGCTTCAATCTCTAAAAAAGTTGATTTGATTCAATTTTCTCAAGATTACCATAGGGAGAGAAGACTTGGTTGAGGATTTCCTTGGTAATAGGATATATGACATTCACAATTTTAACTAACACAGTAGCATCTTGGGAAACTTGGAGAGTTTGAGCACTCATCTTACAATGTGTATTGCGGCTAACAACACAGAATTCAACTTAATCCAATCAAGCTTAGTAAGCTGATTGTACTGCAACTTGATAAATGCAGTAACCGAATTCAATTGAAGTAATTGTAACTTAACTACAGCTTTAGAGCTGAATTTCTTGGCCAAATTACAACTCGCGCAAGTTAAACTTGAGCCTTATGCAACTTGATTTGATATTTTATGACCATAAGAACCAAGTGATTGTAATTGTGATTGTAATTGCTCTGATACCAATTGGTATGATTCAAGCTAGACTTGAATCATAACCTAGGGTTTTTATGAATTTATTCTTGTAAAGGGGATCAAATGAGAATATCAATTGAATTTAGAAGAGAATTGAGGACTAAAGATGATATTTAAGAAGGATAAGATGAGATCAAGATGAGAAGTAGAGATTGAGATGAGAATCAAGAGAATTGAGAGAGAAACTTGGGAGAACTTGACAGAACAAGAAGAAAATCAGATCATTATCATTCACATATTTTGCACTTACAAAGCAAGCTCTTCTACTTATAATATCCTAAGCTAATGGCGGTTAACTCAATGTGCAGTGAACTTAGACATGCATCCACTGTTGTACACCAACAAATATCACTAGCAGCCCACCAAAATTGACCAAAAGACATTAACAGCTTGAACATAGCAACTAAACAACTAGTGTATGACTTATTCATGACTTATCTCACTTCTACTACTAGAATATTATCTGAGGCCCAATGCTACTAAGCATATCCTATTACAATCATGACAACTGGTCATTCTGTCTTTGACATTATGGGATACCTCCCATTATAGAGATGCAAGTTCATATTATTATTGACTTCCATGTAGACATCTACCCCCTGATATGGGGTATCACAACATGGCCTCCTCTTAATATGGAGGAGAGATGGATTCATCATCATAAATAAAACATCTATTTGGACCTGCACCCCCCTTTTATGTGGTATCACGATGTTGGAATTTGGAGGTTGAATGCTTCAATTTTGTTCAACATGAAAACACCCCTCGTTCATACATCAAAAGACTAGAGGTGAGAAAGCCACTTTATATACCCCCTTTTTTTGACTTGGTAAAATCTTACAGGCCTACAGTAGGCATAATTTGCCACATGCATGTGCCCGCTCCCCGTCTCGTAGGATTGCGTCGTGGTGTCGTTTTTCAACCCATAAGTTTATTTTTGAAACCACCGTGTAATTCTAGTCATCGACATTAAACTCTAGACTATTTCTTATTGCGCCCACTGTCTCTATAACTGAAACTTGTTTCTTTGCTCCTCCACATTTGTCACTCTCCATATTGAGCCAGATTTGCCACCTTATATCCATAACTGATGGATGCTTAATAGGCTGACTTCTACCTATAAATTGAGTACCTTAGAGTTTTAATTAACACACTGAAATACACAGTATTCTCCACTCCCTTGCTTTCTTTCAAAGTTAATTCTTTCATCTCTATTACTAAGTAATTAAAGTGTGCTCAAATCCATCTTCTTGGAGTATACGACTGAGGTGGGCTCCTTGTTAATGCTTGGAGTAGGAGTGCTAGCGATACCATGGTATCTGTGTGGGGGCATAAATGACTTAAAGAAGTGGAGCACAACAATTCTTTGGTTTAATCTTTGCTTTAAGCTCTACTTAATTTTTGTTTGTTTTTTCTATCTATTTTGTAATCCATGAGCTCCTATTAACTGTCCTCGAAGATCAATTTTGTTTGTATTAGAGTCATATTTCGGTTGCTCATTTGCATCATTTTCCAACACATGAGAGAGACCTTTCTCAATATGGAGATGCATGTCCGTCTTCATATCCACCTCCATATGAACTATGGGCGAAAGAATAACAGGGAACCCACCTTCTAGGGTTAGCCCTCTCTTATATTTATAAACAATGATGGGAATACAAGCCAAGGCCCATACTGGCCCAATATATAAATACTATTGTCATATACAATATATTCTAACATTCCCCCTCAATCAAAACGGGAGGTAACTGAATACGAAGATTGTGTCTAAATAACAAAAATAAATGATGCGGAAGACTCTTAGTGAAAATATATGCAATTTACTGTGAAGAAGAAATATGAAGAACTCAAACAAGGCCCATCTGAACGCGCTCACGAACAAAGTGGATGTCAATCTCTGTGTGTCTGGTACGAATATGTTGCACTAGAGTTGTAGATAAATATGTCGTGAAAACATTGTCACAATAAACTAAGGTGGCCTTGGCAATTAAAGTGCAAAGTTCACCTACCAGAGAATGTATCTAACAACATTCCGATACTGCATTAGCAGCAGCCCGATATTTTGCTTCAGCACTGGAATGAAAGAAAGTAGGCTGGCGCTTGGAAGACCAGGAGATAATATTGCTACCTAGAAAAACATAAAAACTAGAGGTAGAATGACGAGTGTTGGGGCATCCAGCCCAATCAGCATTAGAATAAGCCACATGCTGATCTATGGAAGTTGGAGAAATAGTCAAACCATGATCAATTGTAACCTTGATGTACAAAAGAATGTATTTTACAGCAACCCAATGAGGCTGAGGAGGAGCATGCAGAAGAGACAAACTTGTTGCATTGCATAAGAAATATCAGTACAAGTCAAGGTGAGATATTGTATAATACCAAAAATAGATCTATACGTGATGGGATCAGGCATGCGGTCTCCTTCGTGTAGCGATAGCTTGGCCTTGGAATCAATAGGTGTGACCACGGGCTTGCAAAAGAGCATATATGTCTTATCAAGAAGGTCATGGGCATACTTGAACTGAGATAAAAATAAATCCGTAGAAAGACGAGTGACTGAAATGCCAAGAAAATAGTTAAATCCGCCCATATCTGTCATGTCAAACTCACATCAAAGAGAATGAAGTAACAAGCGAGGCAAGCAATCAGAAGAAGTTGTGAGAACAATGTCATCCACATATACTAATAAAAATGCTAGGTCAACCCCTTGACATAAAATGATCAGTGAAGAATCAAACTTAAACTGGTGAAGCCGAGGCGATGCAGAAAGGAGGCAAACTGATCATACCATGCACAAGGTGCCTGCTTAAATCCATAAAGAGACTTATTTAACTTGCAAACGTGATCAGGAAACTGTGCATTTACGAAACCAGGCAGCTGCTTCATATAAACCTCTTCATTGAGAGTCCCATTCAGAAATGCATTTTTGACATCAAGTTGATGTGTGGGCCACTTACATGAAGTGGCAATAGTCAATACAGCACGAACTGTGGCTGGTTTGACCACGGGACTAAAGGTTTCATCATAGTGAATCCCATACAGCTGCGTGAACCCCTATGCTACTAATCGTGCTTTGTATTGGTCAACTTGCTCGGTTTGAGTTTGCTTTATTCAAAAAACTCACTTCGAGCCAACAACTTTAGCATGAGTGGTTCTGGGCACAAGAGTCCAAGTATTGTTACGCAAAAGAGCATTATATTCATAAAGCATTTCACGTTGCAAGTTATCATCAGTAAGAGCCTGCTTATATGAAAATGGAGCATCATGCAACACATTAATGGAAATCATAGTTGACTTTGATAAGAGGCTTAACAATACCGGCCTTAGAGCGAGTGATCATGGGGATGCGTTAAAGACAAAGCAGGGGGCGGCTGGTGCTCGATTTGCAAACGTGGCTCCAGTAGTGATGGGGGAGAGGTCGGGGGTTGGACCGGCAATGCCCGCGATGTAGGGCCACCACCCAAAGGTGGCATTGAAGTAGGTCGAGGTGTAAGGGCCACGGCCACCGCCAGTGGCATAACAGGGCCGAGAGGTAGTGGAAACAAATTGGAGAACGGGGACGAATCAAGGGGTGGCTTAAAAACATCATGGAGTCGTTGCATAGTATGTTGTGAAAGGGCACCCGACCAAGCAAAAGGAAAATATGTTTCATCAAAAATAACATGCACGATGCTAACTTTTTTAGTTGAGAGATCTAAACACTTGTAGCCCTTATGATTCCACGGTTATCCCGAGAAAACACACAATGAGGACCGAGGTTAAATTAGGGTAACAAGCGCATCCAAAAACTCGTAGATGATCATAGGTGGCCTTCTTTCTATAAAGACGTTGAAAGGGTATTTTCTTCTTTATATAAGTAGAAGGTAGAACATTTATCATGTGAGTAGCCACAAACACGGCCTCAACCCAATATTTTAGAGGCATACAAGCTTGAAATAAAAGAGCATGCATCATATTGCCAACAATTTTATGCATTCGTTCAGCCTTTTCATTTTGTGGAGACGTATGAGGATAAGAGACCCTGCTGAGAATGCCTCTTGTAGCAAAGAGAGCATTAAAGTCACGATTAATATACTCAGTCCCATTGTCACACTGAAACTATTTAATCTCTGTCCCAAACTGATTTAGTAAAAGATTACGAAATTGAACAAACAAATCAAACACCTCAGATTTTTCGTGCATAGGTAAATCCACATATAATGAGAATAATCATTCATAAACGTGAAGGAAATTATACCGAAGAACTGAATTCGATTTAAATGCTAAAACAAATATGAGAAGTAAACGATAAGGTAAAAGAGAATAAAAAACGAAGATAGTGATTTACGTGGAAAACCCTCTTCAATGAAGAGGGGGAAAAACCACAGGCGGAGATGGAAAATCTTTATTGAATGAAATAATGGAAGAATTACAATTCACTTCCTCTCTATCTCTAATGATGGTGCTCTCTCTTTTTGGATACTTAATGACGAAACCTTCACGTCATATTTATACTCAGCGTAAACTAGGTCATGCATAGATCGGGTCCCGATCGATCGGCATCTCCCGATTGATCGGCGAGCTTCTTGCATCCGTCTGCTTTTTATGTACTTCCGGACCGATCAGAAATACCCCCAATCGATCGGCGTGCTCATGACAAGCCCCTTCATAAATACAAGGAATTTGAGACACAACCTAACAAATCTCCACCTTGACCAAAATTTCTCAAAAAAGAACTTCTCCACCTTCTCTACAAAACACCCCTCAAGGGGTTAACTCAAGACAGAAAACCCAACCAAGTCCAAGCAATGCTCGTACTTACTGCTAGGTAGAACCTTAGTGAACTTGTCAGTGGGATTATCAGCAGTGCCAATCTTCTTCCATTCAACCTTGCCCTCTTTAATCAGATCCCGAATGAAGTGATGTTTGACATCTATGTGCTTTGTCCTATCATAATGGGTCACCTGATCCTTAGCTAAATGAATTGCTGACTAACTATCATAATAAATAACAACTGCACCCTAATTAACACTAAGCTCACTAATTAAGCCCTTCAACCAAATAGCTTTTTTAAATGCTTCTGTCACTGCCATATACTCTGTCTCTGTAGTTGATTGTGCTGTAACTGACTGTAAACAAGCTCTCCAACTGATAGCACAGTTACCAAGGCAAAAGACATAACCTGAGGTAGATTTCCTCTTATCAAGGTCGCCACCATAATCTGAATCAACATAACTAACTAAGCAGCTTCTACTCCTCCCAAACTCCAAACATCTATCAGAAGTGCCACGTAAATACTTGAG
Organism: Simmondsia chinensis; assembly: GCA_018398585.1. Lineage (NCBI taxonomy): Eukaryota > Viridiplantae > Streptophyta > Magnoliopsida > Caryophyllales > Simmondsiaceae > Simmondsia > Simmondsia chinensis. The sequence goes on along the minus strand of JAGTTD010000013.1, from coordinate 17,020,584 downwards.
AATCCATTTAATAGCTTGCCAATGCTCTTTTCCTAGATTTGCCATATATCTGCTCACCTTGCTAATAGCATGTGCGATATCTGGAGGTGTGCACACCATAGCATACATGATATTACAAACTGCACTAGAGTACAGGACCTGTGACATATTTCTGATGTCTTCCTCTGTCTGTGGCTAAGCTAATGCTGAAAGCTTGAAATAAGCTGCCAAAGGAGTGCTGATTGGTTTAGCATCTTTCATATGAAAATGATCCAGGACCTTCTCAATATACTTCTCTTGAGACAAGTATAGCCTTTCTGCTTTTCGGTCCCTCTTGATTTCCATACCAAGTATCTTCTTGGCAGCTCCTAAATCTTTCATTTCGAATTAACTCTTCAATATAGCTTTTAGTTTGTTGATATTAGATATATATTTAGCTGCAATTAACATATCGTCAACATATAACAAAAGATAAATGAAAGAACCTGAACTAGTTTGTTTGAAATAGACGCAAATGTATTTTTGCTCCTGAAGAACTCATGACTAGTCATGAACTGATCAAACCTCTTGTACCACTGTCTTAGCGATTGCCTCAACCATAAAGGGACCTTTTCAACAAACAAACATTGTCTTCTTTTCCTTCAACAATAAAGCCTTCAGGCAGATGCATGTAAATACTCTCTTTAGCTCATCATGCAGGAATGCAGTTTTCACATCAAGTTTCTGTAATTCTAATTCACGCATGGCTACTAGGGCAAGTAATGCTCGAATTGAAGTATGTCTAGTAACAAGTGAGAAAATATCATGAATATCAATTCAATGTACCTAACTCCAGCCTTTGGTCACCAATCTTTTTTTTTGAAGACCCGTTTGCAACCAATGATCCTCTTCCCTATTTGAGGCTCAACAAGTAGCCAAGTCTGGTTCTTCTGCGAAGATTCCATCTCTTCGTGCATTGCCATCAACAACTTTTCTGAATCAGATCTAGGCATAGATCCTGAATAGGTGGAAGGCTCACTGTCATCCATCATCTCAGCCATTATAAGAGCATAAGCTACCATTTCTTAGTAACCATATCACTGTGGTGGTTTAGCTTGTCTCTTCTATCTTCCACTAGCTATAGTATAATGCTCCACCTACTGATTGGTTTCAACCACTTCATTTCTTTCAGAAATCTGTACTAGAGGTGCTTGTATACTTTCTATGGATTCATTCTGCTGTTGAACTATGCTATCCAACTATAGCTGAACTATCTCTAGAATCTACAACTGACTAGAATCACAAACAATAGAAGACTTCTTTTGTGGATGGAGTAATGAAGACTCATCAAACGTGACATCTCTACTCGTCAGAAATTTATGAGAATTAGAATCCTATAAATGAAATCCCTTCACACTTGAAGTGTAACCGAGAAAGATCCACTTCTTGGCTCTAGGCTCGAGCTTTCCTTCATTGACATAAGTATAAGAAGGGCAACCGAAAATTCTTAAATGAGAATAGTTTGCAGGGGATCCTGACCATACCTCCTCTGGAGTCTTCAACTGAAGAGATGAATGAGGTGAACGGTTCAACAAGTGACATGCCATGTTCAATGCCTCTACCCAAAATTCTCTACCCAAACCTGCATTCGACAGCATGCAACGAGCTTTCTCTAAGAACGTTCTATTCAAACTTTCTGCAACTCCGTTCTGTTAAGGTGTACCTGTGCAAGTCCTATTTCTTACAAGACCTTGATATTCATAGAATTTGGTGAAGTCATCCTCAGCATATTCAAGGCCATTGTCTGCCCTCAACCTTTTAATCTGCTTCCCTGTCTACTTCTCAAGTAAAGCCTTCCATTTCTTGAAAGTGTCATACACTTCATTTTTCTGCTTTAAGAAGTTAACCCAAACTTTCCTGGAGAAATCATTAGTAAACGTTAGAAGATACCTGGAACCACCTTTGGAAGCAACTCTGGAAGGTCCCCATAAATCTGAATGGATGTAATCGAACGTCCCCTTAGTCTTATGCACTACCTGTCTTCTGCTTCCCATAAATGCAATGCTCACAGAATTCCATCAGTCCTGTAGACTGACCACACAACAAGCCCCTTTTACCAAGCTCAGACAGTCCCTTATCACTCATATGACCAAGCCTCATGTGCCATAGCTTTGTGATATCTAAATCTATCATAGATGATGAAGAAACCGCTACTGATCCTGTCATTGTGGAACCAACAAGTTCATTCAGAGTTCCTACCCGTCTGCCTTTCATCACAATCAGAACGCCCTTATTGACCTTCATAATTCCACCTTGAGCTGTGTACTTGTACCCATGAGAATCAAAGGTACCTAAAGAGATAAGATTCTTCTTTAAAACAGGAACATGACTTACATCACCCAATGTCCTAACAGTGCCATCAAACATCTTAACTTGAATTGTTCCTATACCCAAAACTTTGCATGCTGCATCATTACCCATTAGAACAACTCCACCCTGAATTGACTCATATGTGGTGAACTAGTCTCTATTGGGACAAACGTTATAGGAGCAACCCGAATCCAGAATCTAATTATCTTTAGATCTGGATTGAGATTCGATCACTAACAGAACATCAACAGCATTCTCATCTTCAACTACACTAGCTTCTGTGGATTTATCATTCCTTTTTTGATCCTTTCTGTTATCAGCTTTTAGTTTTCCCTTAAGCTTGTAACAGTATTTCTTAATATGCCCTTTCTTATGACAGTAATTATAGGATAGGTCTTTATGTCTAGACTTAGACCTAGATTTGTTTCCACCATTATTAGATCCTCTTATTTCAGTTCTTCCTCTCACAAACGAACCACTGCCTGAGTCATAAATGGAGTCGAATAACTCCTTATCTACTCTTTCTTTACTCGGTAAGTTTTTCTTAATCTCATCAACTGTGATAGATTTGCTACCATAAATCATGCTTTCAACAAAGCCTTTATAAGAGGTCGAGAGAGAACACAATAATAAGATAGCCCGATCTTCATCCTTAGGAGCATCATCATGCTCCTTTAACTCTTGAATAATAGAGTTAAATTCATTAATGTGATTCTTAAGAGATGTACCTTCTGACATAGAAAAGGTGAACAACCGTCGCTTGACTGCAAGTTTGTTTTAGACAGACTTAATGCAGAACATCTCCTGAAATTTCTCCCGCAACTCCTTAGCGGTTTTCACTTCCAAAACTTCTTTCAAAACGTCATCAGTAAGACACATCTAAATAGCGGTGAGAGCTTTCTCATCTAACTCCTCCCATTGTCCTTCTAACATACTCTTTGGCTTCTTCTCATTCCTATCCAAAGCTTTCTTCAAGCTGTTCTAAGTCAAGAGACCCATCATACGAATTTGACATAAACTAAAACTTTGTTATGATTCGAGAATCCGAGGCATGGAAATCATGGCAGTTGCGTATTGTCCTGTTGCTGAATTGTTGATTTGCTGCTGCTGGTATGAGGATGGTGCTGCTGCTGAGCTGTTATTGTTGATTGGGTTGCTAAGATGATATTGTTAGCTCTCTTCCTGCATTATTGTAACAAACTTAGTAGCCGCATGGTATTAGTTTTAGTGTTGCATTGCATTGTCCTAAGCTGCTAAAGTATAATTAGCTGCGTGAAGAATAAGTTGCAGCAGCTGTTTTGCATTTTGGGGATGGTTAGGCTGTTAGAATTGTCTTAGTGCCAAATGTGGTTTAAATGTTAGTTAAGCTTTAGTTCTAGATATTTCTAGATACTTCCTAAGTTGGTTAGTCCTTGTGTGGCTAGATTTAATGTATTAAGCTCATATCAAGTAAGTAGTATAAATAAGAGGTCCTAACATGTAATCCATAACTTTGATGAATGAATTGATATCCTTGATATCTCTCTCTACTTTCTCATCTCCTTTCCCTTCTTTCTCTTATCTAAACTCTATATTCTTTCTCATCTCATACTCTCTCTTAAGATTCAAGAGAATATCTTTGAATATTAACAAACACCCTTGACTAGTAAACTTCTCAACTTCAGATTTCACAACAGAGTACCAAATCGAACAACTAGGGCTCTGATACCAATTTGTTAAGGAAATTGTACCTAAGAACTGGAATCGATTTAAACACTAAAACAAATATGAGAAGTAAAGGACAAGGTAAAAGAGAACAAACAAAGAAGACGGTGATTTACGTGGAAAACCTTCTTCAATCGAGAGGGGGAAAAACCACGGGCGGAGATGGAAAATCTTTATTGAACGAAATGATGGAAGAATTACAATTCACTTCCTCTCTCTCTCTCTAATGATGGCACTCTCTCTTTTTGGATACTTAATGACAAAACCCTTACGTCATATTTATACTCAGCGTAAACTAGGTTATGCATAGATCGGGTCCCCATCGATCGGCGAGCTTCCTGAATCCGTCTGCTTTCTGCAGACTTCCCAACTGATCAGCAATAACCCCGATCGATAGACGTGCTCACAGCAAGCCCCTTCATAAATATAAGGAATTTAAGACGCAACCTAACAATAAGAAGAATATTACTTGTAGCCACTAAAACTCAAAATTGGAGATATTTGAATGGATGATATCAAAAGTATTAGAAGTACTTAACGCTGACTTCTGAAAAGGTAAATGACTATACTTACCTAATTGATAAGCATGACAAAGACTAGTCTCTAAAGTAGAATTGCAATAGGAAATAAATTTGTCCTTGACCAATGATGAAAAACTACTTGTTCGGGATGAGCAAGATGACGATGCCAAAGGGATGTTGTGACTTTAGAAGCAATAAGTGAAACATATGTGAAGGATGACCTTTGGAACTGAGAAAAGAGGCCCTACACTAACATAACAGATTATAGTAGACACTGTCTTAGGATTCTTAATAGGAAAACCATCTGAGTCAAAATTGAAAAGACATTGATTATCGTGGAAAAACTGACGAAAAAATAGTAAATTTGTGGAAAGGCCAATAACATAAAGGACATTACATAAGTTGAAATGACCAACAGGAGTAGTCAAGACACCAGAACCAACTTTGGCAATTGGTAAACAAGCACCGTTACTGACCAAAATTTTATCAGGACCATTATAAGGAATAAGAGACATGAGAAGGCCTGGGTTATTAGTCATATGAGATGATCCACCACTATCTATTATCCAAGGAGAATCAAGCATAAGAGAGGAGTAGGCAGTAAGAGATTGGGGAATAAATTGAGAAGATGCTAATCCTGGATAGAAACTACAGCTAGTATAAGTATTATTTGTAGGATGAAATTATGGATTAGAAAACATATACCAACATGAGGACGTGCACCAAAGTAGGGTGGCGAGGGTTATGGAGTAAGATGAAACATTGGAGAATTAGGCTGCGAACCTTGATAATTACTTTCCAAATTATTCTAATATCCCCAAATGATGCTTCGGCCACGATGAAAATAAAGCGAATTGGAGTTGAATAACCTTTTCTCTTTTCTTTTTTTTTCTTTTTTTTTAACAATAATTGGACGACGAAAATTAGGGTTAGGGCGACTAGGGTTTGCCTTGGGAGAGAATGAGAGGACAATGGGTTGTGGTAACTCTGACACCATGAAAGAATAAAAGGGAACCCACCTTCTAGGGTTAGCCCTCTCATATATTTCTAGATAATGATGGATATACAAGTTAAGGCCCACACTAGTCCAATATACAAATACTAAAATCATTTTACAATATATTCTAACAGTGAAGCTATCACGCCAACCATCATTTCCGCCCCAACTTCCTTCTAATCTTAATGGCCCTGCAAATATCGAATTCAATGATAATGTTCAGTAAGTATTAAACTATTTATTTGTGTATTATATGCACAGTTGTATAAAAATGAGTTACCTTTTTTTTCTTTTTTCAATGTCATTAATGGTTGGGTGGTCAAAACTATAACAGGTTTCATAAAGGGAAACTATTACAGGCCATAATAAGATGTATCGTGATTTCTGTTAGTTTCTTAAAGATGCATTATGGAAAAAAATTAAAGGTATGAAAATAATTAAGTTCCATAAAAATAATATACTTGTATATTTTATAGAGTTTATATTATTTGCATTATATAATATTAAAATTAATAATTGTCACATATTCTTTCTCTCATAACAAGATACTTTCTTTTTTTTTTTTTTTTTTGGGAGCACGCACTTGATACTTGCTTGACTGAACATTTTAATGGAAGAATTGAACAAATGCCGAACTAAGGAAAGCCCGCGGATACAGGTTAGCATTGGTTTGCTACATAATATATACATTTAATAATCTATTGATGCAACGCGACAACAGATAATTAGGGGGACGGGAAGGAAACAATGGCTTTCCCTTTTGTTTTATTAAACTCTAATAAAAATTACAGGGAAAAAGATAGATTCTGTTTCTCACAGTCCGAGAAATCAGCGAAACAAAGAAAAACATATTTTAATTTTGGAAATTCAACAACTAGCTAAACCCTAGGTGCCCTCCTCTTTATATAGAAGGGGTTTCTTAACCCTAAAGTAATTCAATTCAAATTTTAAATCTAATCAACGGTTGAGATCGCAGTCCGCGTGATATGAATCAATGGTTGAGATCGCAATCCTTGTGCTCTCTTTTAAAATAAATAAATAAAACTTAAATCTAAAATTTATAAACTAATTCTAATCCTATACAAACTCTATCTAAATCTAACTAACTTTACGCGTCCTTGTTATACAGCGTCTTCCCAGTGGTGGCGCCGAGGTTTGGTGATGCCAAGTACTCTTATTCTTCCCTTTCGCTGCGATTAAGCCTGGCTTCGGCTTCCCTCCAGCCCTGTGCTCGCCAAGCTCATACTCTCTTGGCTGATGCTTCTTTAGCCGAGATGGCGGTTGCATCATCCTCTCTTGGTTGGAGAGAATTCGCCCTCGAATTCGCTTCTAGGTCTTCTCGACTACTTCAGCCACGCCAAGTCTAAAATCTTCATTAGCCAAGAACATGGTTCCAGTAAATCTCCCACTATGAGGTAGTGCCAGGAAGGGTTTGACTAAAGTACTCACGTTCTTCTACCTCAGCCAAGCTATGCACCATAATCAGATGCTCGGCAGCTTCTTCTCGCTTGGCCAACCCTGTTCCGCTTCCACCCATGCACTCGTGTCCTCTTCCCCAGCTGATTTGCCAATGCCAACCATTCCTAAACCATGGCGCCGCCAAGCAATCTGCCAATCATGGATCGCCTCTTCTAGGTCATGCTTGGTGTCTGGTTCTTGTTATTTCTGGACACTTCCGGTTTCCTCTGCTTGACCACCCAAGGCCTATTTGGTGGTTGCATCATTCTCTCCCAGATGGAGGGAATTCGCCCTCGAATTTGTGGACGGAGCATAGGGATCAATTTTGCCCTGCCATATGCATTCACGCCTAGACTTTGTCTCGCTTCCCAGTTAAGACATCTGCCAAAGGTGGGGAAGACTCTCAGTATTTGGTTACTCTGGTAATGGAGCTGCAGCCAACATCTTCACATTTTAATTCATCCTGTTTAGATGACAAAATTGGGACGGGCTCTACTCGGTAATGGAGTTGACCCGGTAATTCTTCACCCGGTACTTGACTCTTCCACCGTGGATTTGTGCTTACTGTCAATGAAGCACCTATAATCTCTTCTGGCCAAGTTCCATCCTTGGTTGGCAATAGTATAGCCAATCCGCCTTTCCGCCTCGCTCGGATGTAGATCATCACAAGTAACTTCCACATTAGGCATCTAAAGTACTCATGCTCCACAAGGCTTGTTCAATATGACATCCTATTTCCTGGTAATGGTTCCTAATTTGGCTAGCTCTGTTCTTCCCTTGTTGGCAGTATGTAAGACACCAACCCCTCTAGATGAGCCTTCCTTGATTAACTCCCTACCTCATCCGATTCTTCCTCCTCATCAAAGATGGACTCATCATACCTGGGCTCATCAAATATGGGTGGAAAGGATAAATCTAGATGTTATGCCTCATCAATGATAGGTTCTCCCTGGGTAACGCCTATTAGTGTAGACGCCAACATGGTCTCATCAACTACATTGGTGTTCGCAGCTTTCTCTCCTAGCTCTGGTTCTTTGCTCCTTGACACACATGGCGCCTCGACCTTCTTAAGCAACAAGATGATCTTTGTTCCCTCAAAGATGAAGCTATATGTGTTATGTCATCCATCGTGGATGATGCCTCTGTCGTACTGCCACGGCCTCCCCAGCAACAAGTGGCAAGCATCCATGGTTACCACATCGCACCAAACCACTTCCCGATACGTGTCCCCAATTGAGAAATTGACCAAGCGATGCCTTGATATGGTTACTTGATCGTCTTTCCCGAGCCAAGACACCGTGTAAGGGTTTGGATGTTCCTCCATCTTCAACCTTAGCTCCTGAACAGTTTCTTTGGAGATGGCGTTCTCACAACTCCCGGAATCAATTACCATACGACATACCTTGCCGCGAATGGTACAAGTGGTCTGGAAGATGTCATGGCACCTCCAGTCTTCTTCTTCTGCTTCTTCAGGCATGAAGCCAGCTCTCCTAGCTAATAGCAAGCGACCTTCGTCACCCACTAAATCCACCTTGCCAAGTGAAGGTAACGCGTCTTGAGTTTCTTCCAACACAATGGCGCCATCTTCTTCAAACTCTGGATTTTCTTCACGGAGGTCAGTGCCCACCTCCCGGTCTTCAACATTGGCGGTACCAATACAGAGCTGATGCTGCCTCAACTCAGGGTCTGGTAGATCAAAACCCGATGCCGGATTCTTGACCTGTCCTTCACCTTTCTGTTGTCACCCGGTGTTAATGGGTGTTGGGGCTGGGTTCCTGGCCCTAGGTCAGGATTTGCCCCCAAATGAATCAGGAAATGCACGATTTGCCTAAGTCTCTCTGCGAACTCGTCTAATCTGCGTTCGGTTTGCATAATTTGATCTTGATCAGAAACCTCCTTGATGGTAGCGTACTTCTGACGACTTGATGCCATCTCAGAAACGTTCTGAGCTCTGATACCAACTGATGCAGCAAGACAGCGGATAATTAGGGGGACGGGAAGGAAATGACAGCATTCCCTTTTATTTTATTGAACTCTAATAAAAATTATAGGGAAAAAGATAGATTATGTTTCTCACAGCTCGAGAAATAAGAGAAACAAGGGAAAATATATTTTAATTCTGGAAATTCAACAACTAACTAAACCCTAGGCGCCCTTCTCTTTATATAGAAGGGGCTTCGTAACCCCAAAGTAATCCAATTCAAATTTTAAATCAATTCAACGGTTGAGATCGCAATCCGCGTGATACAAATCAATGGTTGAGATTGTAATCCGTGTGCTCTCTTTTTAAATAAATAAATAAAACATGAATCTAAAATTTAAAAACCAATTCTAATCCTACTCAAACTCTACCTAAATCTAACTAACTTCACGCGACCGCGTCTTCCCAGTGGTGGCGCCAAGGTTTGGTGATGCCAAATACTCCTATTCTTTCTTTTGCGGCCATTAAGCTTGGCTTCAGCTTCTTTCTAGCCCTATGCTCGTACTCTTTTGGCTGATGCTTCTTCAGCCGAGGTGGCGGTTGCATCATCCATTAAGACATGTTAATCAATCTTGCGGACACCATGAATAATTAAACCATACCTATATGCAAATGGTGGAAAACGCATGGCAAGTGTGCATCACCATAAGCTTTCTCGTAGAGCTTAACCGTGTCTTGAGCTACCATTAATTACACATGCAATTTATTAGATCTATCTGCTTCAAACCCATGTTTTGGTTTAATTTTATTCATTTTCTTACGGGTATGTCGTTGACCTAGCACTATTATATACGTAACAATTCAAATCTTAAATTATGCTTATACATCAAATCTGAAGTTATATATTTATAATTTTATAATTGCGTAAAGAACCACGTGGGAGGGATCATAAGCCATTAGAATATGGTTAGTAAACATTGAGTGAGAATTTTTTATACTGTACATATGTGGGACACTTTTCCAAATTTTTATTTATTATTGCATCAAGAAAAAGTCACTTTTTTAAAATGGAATGTATTACTGACTTCAATAATTCGAATTTTTTGTAATTTCATTCATCATAGCTGTCATGGCCGCCATAAAAGAAAGGCTAAAGGCATGTGCTTTTCTTCAATGAATGAGTACAAACCCGAAGCTACAATCAACACTCCCAAAAACCATACAAGAAGCCAAATAAAGAGCAAAGATAAAAGTATAGGGAACAAAAAAAGGGCAAAACTTTTAGGTCAAAAATTACACCAACGCAACCAAAATCATAAAATCGGAGACCATAAAGGCCAGATTTATCATCGGGTGAACCACTTCCTCAAGCAATTGATACAACGGGCAATGAACCATAATCAATAAATTAGGTTTTTCAAGAATGGCCGGCACTTAACTTGTATCATGCTTGAAGGATGACTTTGTTTGTGGTTTGAGAGAGACAATTTTGGTTCTTCTTCTAATCATGTTTTTCCTACAATGACAAACCCAGTGTCTCAAAGGGCTCCTGCATACATAGGGTTTTTTTTTTGTTTTATTTTTGGGGGGGGGGGGGGGGGGGGGGGGATGTACAAAGCCTTACCCCTTCGGGGTACTGCGGAATGGAGGTCGTGTCCGGGGACTCCCAACCTAAGAAGCATACAAGCATAAATGCATAAAAGCATATAAGAATCTATGTTTAAGAACATAAGAGTGCAAAAGCAAATAACAACACAAAGCACGCATATAGAAAGCATGAAGCAGCAAAAGGCAGTCAAACAGCTCACAACCATATCAAATAAGTCAAATAGGCACACATACAAGCCTAAGGGCACTAGTGTTAGCTAAATTATGCTCATCAATTCTAAATTACTACATCGACTACCCTCTATGCTAGCCCTCCATTGAGCTCTATCTAAGGCCATTTCCTTACGTAGGTTTAGGTGGGTGATGTTATGTTTTATCATCTCCATCTATCTCTCCCTTGGCCGTCCTCTCCCTCTCCTTCCGATTGTAGTATGGAGTTGTTTGAATCTCAAGAAAGGTGCAGAGGTCGATCTCCTCTTAACATTCCCAAATTACCACAAACGTTGCTCTCTTAATTTATCCTCGATCAAAGCAATGACCACTTTGCTTCTTATGACGTCATTTCTAGTCCTATCCTTCCTTTTGTGTCCACACATCCACCACACTATCCTCATCTTCGCCACCTTCAGTTCCTATGCACGATGTCATTTCATTGTCCAACACTTTGCACCATATGACATAGCCGGTCTTACTACTGTCTTATAGTATTTTGGCTTTAACTTTAATGAAAATTTTCTATCACAGACCGCAGAGGTTATCCTCCATTGTAGCAAGATTTTAGGCATATTTGAAAACTGCACTGAGAGACCTGACCGTGTGTGTAAATGAAGGACCCATCAGGTCGTAATTCGATTACCCAAAGAGATCTCATAAGGTTTTGGGAACTAATAGACCAATCGACACCGATCGGAAGCTTACAATGGGACAGAACCTATAGGGGGACAACTGATCAATCAGCACTGCCCATAGTGGGCCAGCCCGATCGATCATGCAATAGTGCCGATCAATTGGCAAGATTTCCACAACAGAGCCTAGGTCACGCCACAAGCATAAATAAGGAGGGGGGGGGGGGGGGGGGGGGGGGGGAGGGGATGCCTCGTTTCACATCTTTTGCTCACCTCTTGTCCTCCTATCTTTATCAAAGCCGCTATGAGATCCAAGAGCTCTCACACGCCAAAGTGCAGGCCGTTGGAGTTGCGAGGGATCAAAGCACAAATCAACATTAATGCCAATTGGGGGAGTCTTCGATTCTTAGTTTTATTCATTAGTTTTCACTTTAAGATTTTAATGATGTGTAAAACTCCCACTGAGGAGTAGACTCTTTTAGTTTATGGATGAAGGAATTATAGGTGTTCGTATCCCAGATTTACATTATACTTTTGATGATTACTTATGTTGCTTGGTTTTCTTTGTATGTGCTTGTAGCCTTATTTAGATTTCCAACATATTAGTATTTGTCTACGAGCTTGTAGCCTAGACTATGACATAATTAGTTTTTACGCGTGGTCAAGGTTGAGGTTGTACCCAACCCCGAACACAATCTTGTTTATAAGTTAATATTGAGTTAGGAGTAAGAAAGGAATTAAGTAGTGCTAATGAGATAACTTATGCTACACCTAAGGTGACAAAGACAGGTTATACTTTTAGATTAGTTCATTACTCTAAGCCCTCATTTAAATATTAACCCAAGCTTAGTACTTGTTGCCTAAGCCTCTTAAATCACTGTCATAAGTGAAATATAATGACGGAATACAATTTAAGCTATCATGAATTCACACCTGAAACTATCCTTTATTGAATTGACGACCTTTACATTGTTTTAATCGTGTTATTGTCATTAATTGCTCACTTCACAAATAAAACTCAAGTAAAACCACTCTTTTATCATTAAGTCTAACATAATATCAATTCCCTAAGGATACAACACTCATATATCCGACTAAACTACAACAATCTTGTAAACTTGTGAGTACGCGATTTTAAAACACACTTTAAAACTCAACCAAGTTTTTGGCGATGTTGCCAGGGAATCGGTAGGCTAACTTAGATTTAGGAATTAATAAGTTCTTTTTGTTTTCTTGTTCATGTTTTTTTCTTTAGGGTTGTGGTCAAAGCGAATTCAACCCGCTTTCTATATTGTATGCATGACAAACACTCACTCATCCCTGAATTGTTACCTTTCATTCCAGAAATTGAGTTGGCTATATCAACCTTGAGGTGATATGAAGCAAGTGCCGATAACACTGCAAACCATACGACACACCGCATACGATTGGAGACCACTTTCTTCCCCGAACGAAAGTCACACACGATGGAGTTGCATTACCCACCATGGATAACGCGAACTTCGAAATCAAGCCCAGGATAATTAATATGGTTCCCACTTTCTATGAGAAGCTGATAGAGAGCCCATACGAGCACCATGATGCATTTATTGAAATTCGTAAAACCTGCCACTATAAAAGTGTCTCAACTGATGTTGTTAGACTATGCCTTTTTCCTTTTTCATTAAATGACATAGTTAAGAGGTGGTTTCAATCCTTACGCAATGGTGAAATCACCACTTAGAGTGACCTCCAAAAATGCTTTATAGTCAAATCTTTTCCTAAGGTAAGAACGATGGTTATTAGGCACGTAATAAATTATTTTAAATAAAAGGACTAGGAACAACTTCACAAAAGTTGTGATAGGTTTAAGGAGCTCCTTAGAAGCTGTCTCCACCATAGGTCACCCAAGTGGGCTCTAGTTCAAAGTTTTTATGATGGTCTGACAGCTTCAAATAAGCAAATGGCTAATGCCTAGAGCGAGGGAGCATTTGACTAGCGAGGCAAGAATGAGGCATGGACGTTATTTAAGCACCTCAACGAACATTCCCTTAACCAAGCCTCTTCTGCGAGGATGGTTAGAGGAAGCACATATGGTGTTAACGAAGTAGTACCTAACAATGATGCTAACCTTAGACTAGACACCCTTAATAGGAAGATGGACCAGATAATAAATTTGCTATCAATCCTATTAATGTGCGCCCAGTCAACGAAATTGAGTCATCAAGTGGTACTACTCCATGTGGCTTTTGTTCGGGTGAGGACCATTCTATTTTTGATTGCTTATATTTGCCTCAGTTTGTAGAATACATGGAGGACCAGGTTTTTGCAACACAAAGGTATTTGGGAAATAACAACCGATCTTCGACACCTGCAATCTCGAGTGGCACAATCATCCAAACTTCTTATGGAAGTAGAATGCCAATCCAAATCAAGCCACGGGGCAACTAACACCTGGAATTTTAAGTACTACAGCCCCTCTTGTTTTTTAGGGAGGGAAAAGGTATGATGCTCAACCTCACTCCAATGTTACTCGTGATTACCCTCCTCCCCCACCTCCAGGACACACTTCACAGTTTGAGGAATGCACGCTCCACTTTATGGTGGATACTACACAATTGGTTTGGTCTCACTCTCAATCTATTGCCAAATTAGGAAATGAGATAGGACAGTTGGCCCAACCACTAAATGGTAGAGAGGAAGAGAGATTGCCCTCCCAACCACTCACAAACCCCTGTAGGATCGACTAGTTCTAATCCTAGCTTGCTCATTCGAAAACAAGTTAAGGTCGTGTTAGTTTTAGGAGACGAGAACCTTAGAGAAGTCGAGGTTGAAGCAAGAAGGACGTGGGTTCCCCTCCCATTGGTGATACAGAGGGATCACGAGATAGGGTTTATGCACCCGCTTTACCTTTACTTTCGGCCCCTGCAGTACCGATGAAAAAGGGCAAGTCAAAGTGGCTGAACTCATAGAATTTTTTAAGGACATGAAAAGAAACATAGCGTTGATTGACGCCATTAAACATATTCCTATGTATGCTAAGTTCCACAAGGAACTCTACTTGAAAAACAAGCATGCACATGTGCGCACTCCGAAGAAGGTTCGATTCACTGAGAAGGTAAGTAGCATTCTAGGGTCGAGCGCCCCACCCAAATTTAGAGATCCCGGGGTCTCTACGGTCACATGTGTCATCGGGGAGACTTACACCAGCAAAGCCCTTTTAGACCTAGGAGCGAGTGTCAACCCCATCCCTTTTAGACCTAAAGCCAACTAATATCACACTTTAATTGGCCGATAGGACAAAGCGTGTACCTCATGCAGTGTTGGAGGATGTGCTTGTGAAGGTTGACTAGCTTGTCTTCTCGGTCGATTTTATTGTCTTAGATATGGACCATATTCCTAGGTGGAAAAAACATCACTTCCATCATTCTAGGTCGATCATTCCTAGCCACAGCCGATGCTATGATTCATTTTAGAACGGGAGTGTTGGAGGTTTCTTTCGGAAACCTGAAGAGCAAACTGGAACATTGTTTGGCCCCTAAGATTAAGGACGAGTTAGAATGCTATAGGATTGATGATTGGTAGGATAAAGAATTGAGACTCCGATGCTAGCCATGTTTCTGTCCATGAAAGCACAGGTATAGAAACGCTGTTGGGTTTGGGGATTCTCCTTACACTCTCAACCCGATTCATATCGAGTATGCTACCTCAGATTTTTGTTGACTTTGCATTCTACATGCTATCCCGCTGAAGACGTTAAACCTAGGACTCCTGGAAGGTAACCTAACCTACTTTTATTTTTATTGTGAGATTTAATTTAACTTTCTGATTGAACTATCTTTCTTTTATAAATCCTTTTGTTATCCCTACCATGACTACTTTGTTTCTCTTATACTAAACACTTGTATTGTCCATATGTCTCATCCTATTAAGAAGTTTGTTTATTATTTTGTCTGCTCTATCTTGTTTTATAGCTTGCTATTTCATCATTTTTCTTTTTGGATTTGCCCACCACGCATAGCTAAATGTGTTAATCCCGCGGCACATATTCCTCAGGTCATCTCTTTCCTTTCCTTGCATGTATTTATTGTTGTTTGGTTTGCATTGACAAGAATGCAAGGTTTAGGTTTTGGGATGGCACTTATGGTTTAAAATTTTGTTTGTCCTTTTCGCATAAGTCTGCTTAAATTAGCCGAGTTTTTGCATGGATTAGCATAGAATTATTATGACTTATAATGAAGTTCAAATTTAAGATGTGCTAAGACGGTCAGAATGTTTATGTAATGATATTATTCTTGGAGCTTGTTATGATTGGGGCCCGACTTTGGTGTTTAGCTGAAATGGAAGATTAAAGATTGAAGTTGCTTGTTTGGTTCGTAGTAAAACGGCGGAAAAGTTGGTTAGTCACCCGATAGTGGTTTTGGTTTGTTTGAGTTGGTCTGTTTGGTCCAGATTAGCGATTGTTCCTTGTAATAAGTTGTCTAGTTGCTTTGTGCCTTAGGGGATATAAGTAGCTTAAGATCTTGTAAGTGTGGGTTATGAATAAAAATATCCTGATTTCTTTTTCTCACCTCAATTTCTCTCTATTTTCTCATCTCTCTCTCACTTCTTTTCTCATCAAACTCCTTCCATCTTAGGTTAATAATCAAGATTGATCTTGATTTTTAACAATTGGTATCAGAGTTTGAATTGCTTCCACATTCAAGAGTTGATAAGGTGTTGCAATAACATCAGATCATTGTTTTGAGCTTGTGATTCAGTTTAGAAGCAAATTGATCGGACTTAAAGCAAAACAAAATGGTGACAATGAGAGCTGGTACAAGTACTAATGACAATATAGCTTCAAATGCAGCAACATATGCTGATGTTGAGACTGGAAATGAGGCTGGTGCTATAGGCAGAGATAGACATGATGAGCAGTTCGATCGATTGACTCAGCGGATGGAGAACCTAATGGCTATGTTCCAGCAGAGTCAGGTGAACATCAATCAGAAGTTTGAGAAGCAATGGTAACAATCTGAGAGGCAATCGCAACAAATTGAAGGAATTGAGGATCAAATTTAGCAGTAGCAACAATCTCCTAGTGCAGGATTGTTCGCTCCTATCAGTCAGCTTGAAAGATTGTGCAATTTAGCTCCAGCACATGTTTCACAGCCAGATTCTTCCAACACCAGAATGAACTCAGCTAATTATAGAGCATACAGCGGTAGGCCGCCTCAAATTGAGCTGGAAACATTTAATGGAATAATGCCTCAGTTATAGATCCGAAAATGTGAGAGGTATTTTAGATTTTATAACATTCTTGAATCTGAGAAGGTAGAAATAGCAACAGTATATTTGAATGGGGAAATGGAGGCATGGTACTATAGCCTTGTTTGAATTAAACTTTTGATAACCTGTTCCAAATTTGAAAAGGAGTTCTATGAAAGGTATGGAGATGAAGACATTAGTGATGTGGTGGAAAACTTTAACAAATCAGTGCAAACAACTTCAGTGAAAGAATACATGTCAAGGTTTGAGAACCTTAGGGCCAGGATGTTATCGGTTTATCCAGATGCTACAGAGGAGTATTACATCTCCTGCTTTACCAGTGGTCTCAAGACCAAGGTCAGGAATTTGGTTAAAGCATTTGAGCCTATGTCCTTATCTCAAGCCTACTCAAAAGTTAGGAAGGTTGAGAATACACTCATAGTTCCTAATAAATCACCTAGAGCAAGAAATCCTCAGCCAGGAGGATCTTGATCTAAACCTGCTGCAGCTAGAAACAGGCCATTAAGCATGGAGGAGAAAAGGTTTCAGAGACTTTGCTTCAAATGTAACCAGAGGTATTTCTTTGGTCATAAGTCTGATCCCAAGTTCTTGATGTCAACGTCAGGATGCGAGGCTGAGGATGAGATTTATGATGAGGCAAAGTGTGGTAAGGATGATAAGTAAATAAATATAGAGGTGGAGGAATTACAGGATGAGGACATAGAGATTTTCGTGCAAGCATTGATGGGCAATGGCTCACTTAACAACATTAGGATAAAGTGAGAAGCAAAAAGTAAATCATTGCTAATTTTAGTTGATAGTGGGAGCATGCATAGCTTCATTAACCCAAAGTTTGTAAGAAGTGTGGGACATGAGATGATCAGAACTACTCCCATGGCAGTAACCGTGGCTGATGGTAATGCAATTCTGACGCATATTAAGTGCAGCAAATTCAGATGGATGACGCAAGGACAAAGCTTTGAATATGATTTTAGAGTATTGAAATTGGGTGTTTGTGACATGGTTTTGGGAGTTGATTGGATGAAGACTTTTAGTTACTTGCTATTTGATTATGCTCAATTAACTATCTCCTTCGAGAGGGAAGAACAATCGGTAAAATTGTAGAGTAGGGACAACCACAGGAGATCAGTGGGAAGCAATTGCAGGATGTTTTTAAGAAAAGGAATTATCAATAGGTGGGGCAACTCCAATCAATAAGTGCTCTTAATCTAGAGAAGGTTGAGCCTTGTTTGAAGTAAGGGGAGAAGAATTCAGGTCCAGCTGTTAATTCTCGACTGCAATATCAGGATTTATTTGAACCGCCTTGTTCATTGCCTCCCTGAAGAGTGTTTGACAATGCTATACCTCTGAAGGAAGGGTCTGCTCTTGTGAATCTTCGACCTTATATGTACCTTCACTCCCAAAAGAGTGAGATTGAATGACAAGTAGAAGAGTTGTTGAAGACAAAATTTATCAAACACAGTCATTGGCTCGTTCGCTTCGCCAGTTATATTAGTTAAGAAAAAAGATGGAACATCAAGAAAGTGCATCGACTGTCGTCAATTGAACTCGGTGACAGTGAAGGACAAGTTCCCTTTTCCAGCTATTGACGATTTGTTCGATGAGCTTCATGAGTCTAAGTTTTTCTCCAAGTTGGACTTGTGGCAAGGCTACTTTCAGATCGGGGTCCAGGAGAATGACATTTACAAAATAGCTTTCCAAACACACCATGGGCATTATGAGTTCTTAGTGATGCCTTTTGGATTATCGAATGCTCCGGCCACATTTCAGGCCCTGATGAACTCGGTGTTCAAGCCTTTCCTTAGGAAATTTGTACTTGTGTTCTTTGATGATATATTGGTTTATAGCCCTTCAATGGAGACTCATTTGGATCATCTTGAGTTGGTTTTCCAGACTATGAGATAGAATCAGTTGTATGCAAAGCTTTCTAAGTGCTCTTTTGCTAAAACACAAGTGGAGTACCTTGGCCATATCATTTCAGAGGAGGGTTTAGCCACCGATATGAGCAAGGTGCAAGCAATGAAAGATTAGCCAATCCCTAAAACTCTCAAGTAGCTTAGGGGGTTCCTTGGATTGATAGGATACTATTGGAAGTTCACTACTGGATATGGAATCATCGCACGAACCTTAACTGATTTGTTGAAAAAGGATTCCTTCAAATGGAATGAACTTGCTGAGGATGCTTTTGAACTTCTTAATGAGGCTGTGTCTTATGCTCCTGTTTTAGCTATGCCAGACTTCACTTTACCATTTATCTTAGAGACAAATTCGTGCAACAAGGGAGTTGGGGCGGAGTTGTCACAAAATGGCAGACCTATAGCATATTTGAGTCAAGCCTGTAGTTTTAAGAATCAAAGCCATTCCATATATGAAAAAAAGTACTTAGCAATATTGATGGCAGTGCAAAAGCGTCATTACTTGGAGGGGCATAATTTCATAATTAAAACAAATCATCAAAGTTTGAAGCACTTGCTTGAACAGAGAATCAGTACAATGGTGCAGAGGAAAGGGCTTATGAAGATGCTAGGATTACATTATACCATTGAGTTGCGGAAGGAAAGGGCTTAAGAAAGGGAAAAATAATAGAGTTGCGGATGCATTATCAAGAAGATTAGAGGGTCAGGAGGTAGCCGATTGTGCTGCTGTATCTGAAGTTGTACCTTCATGGATAACAGAAGTAGTTCATTCTTATGAGGGAGACAATTTTTCTCAGAAACAGGTCAGGGCTCATTTTGTTCATAGTGCTACAGATGTTGATCCTGGAATTACAGTTCAGCAGGGTGTTATCAGAGTGAAAGGTAGGGTTTATGTGGGTGTTGGTTCAGATCTAAGGAGGCAGGTTATTGTGGCTGCTCATAGCTCAACTTGGGGTGGTCACTCCGGTATTTAAGGTACCTATCAAAGATTGAAGCAGTAGTTTCATTGGCCTGGGTTGAAGAAGGAGATTCATGACTTGACCCAGTAGTGCGAGGTTTGTCAAAGAATCAAGAGTTAGCATTGGCCTTATCAAGGGTAATTACAGCCTTTGCCCATACCGGATAAGGCTTGGCAACATATTAGTATGGATTTTATTGAAGGCTTACCTAAGTCCGAAGGGAAGGAAGTAATTTGGGTGGTTGTTGATCGTTTTACAAAATTTAGTCACTTTGTAACTTTCAATCACCCTATCACTGCTGAGCAGTTAGCAAGACTCTCCTTAGATCATATTAACAAGCTCCATGGCTACCTCAGTCCATTGTTTCAGACCGCGACAAACTGGTCACAAGTAATTTTTGGCGTGAGCTCTTTTCATTGTTGGGTACTACATTGGCTATGAGTTCATCTGAGCGAGTTGACCAATGTGTCGAGCAATATTTGAGATGCATGACACCTAAGAACTGGAATAGGTGGCTTTCCCTCGCTGAATTTTGGTATAATACGCATTTTCACTCAGCACTTGAGACTGCCCCGTTTAAGGCTTATATGGGTATGACCCCCCATCACCGGTGATGCTGCAGGGGGTAATTTCGCATGTAACTAAAGTAAATGAGTTGTTGGAACAAAGGAAATAGCTTGTCCAACAAATAAAGACTAATCTGTAGGTGGCTCAAGCACGGATGAAGTATTTTACAGATAGAAGGAGAATTGATAAAGCTTTTGAGATTGGTGATCTCGTTTTCTTGAAGTTACAGCCATATAGGCAATCTTCACTAGCCTTACGTAAAAATATCAAGCTAAATGCCAGGTTCTTTGGGCCTTACAAGGTGTTGGAGAAGATAGGAGATGTTGCTTACAAGTTAGAACTTCCTCCTTATTCAATAGTGCACCCGATGTTCCATGTGTCCTTGCTCAAAAAGTACATTGCAGCTGGGTCTGATGTCCCTGCAGAACAACCACAAGCGACCTTGAAAGGTCTGTTGATTCAGCAGCCACAAGTCATTCTGGATTCAAGAATGGTGCAGCAGCAAGGCAAGCCGAAGAAGGAAGTATTAGCGTAGTGGAGTAATCTTAGTCTCAAGGTTAATACCAGGGAAGACTTGACATTTCTTCAATCTCAGTTTCCTGAGTTCCATTTTTGAGACAAGAATGGTCTCTGGGGGAGGGGGAAATTGTTGTGATTGGGGCCTGACTTTGGTGTTTAGTTGAAGTGGAAGATTGAAGATTCAAGTTGCTTGTTCGGTTCATAGTGAAATGGCGGGAAAGTTGGTTAGTCACCCGATAGTGGTTTTGGTTTGTTTGAGTCGATCTGTTTAGTCCAGATTGGCGGATGTTCCTTGTAATAAGTTGTCTAGGTGCTTTGTATCGTAGGGGACATAAGTAGCTTAAGATCTCGTAAGTGTGGGTTATGAATGAAAATATCGTGATTTCTTTCTCTCATCTCAAATTTTTTTTTCTTTTCTCATCTCTATCTTGCTTCTTTTCTCATCAAACTCCTTCTATCTTAGGTTAAGAATCAAGATTGATCATGATTCTTAACAGAGCTGACTATTGAATTTGTCATTTTTGTCTTTTAATTAGTTGGAGAGATTATTACATGTCACCCTTAATCATGTGACAAATTGTACATTTTAAGTTGTGATGGTGGCAATAACTTTAGGAATTTGAATCAAGCTTTTAATAATAACAATGTTAATATTAATAGTTTGTCTTTTTCTTGACTTGATTCTATTCACAAAAAAAAAAGGAGGTACCAATGCGTACTTAATTGGATAGGTACTCGTGACTTGTTGGTTCTTGTAGTCCCTGAGTCTCAAGCAAGTAAGCTCGTAGGGGTGTTTTAACACCTGGTACCTTAAGCCAACTGGATCCGGAGCTAGCAATCGAAAACTCGATACAAGAGCTATAGGGAAAGATTAAGAAGAATCAACTTCTTTGAGTCACTTTAATAAGCACCAACGTCTAATGTGAGTGAAATATTCTTCCAAAATATGTGCTAATAATGGCTTAGGTTGTGAATTGCTTTAACGTGAGCCATTAGGTCCAAGGAGTGCTCTTCATTTGATGCCTTAAGCCAATTGGATCACGAGTCGTTAGTCGACAACTCGCTACATGGGTCCTCAAGAGGCATGCATGGCCATGAATTACTTAGAAACGGGGGAGAGAAAAAGAAGAAAACAAGAGAGAAAAGATAAGGCTGGAGATTTCTTTATAGATTAATGGTTATTTGTTAGGATAACTGATTCCTTTAATTATTTTCTCTATTGCGCTTAAATATGGAAGGTTTGGAATAAGGAAATGGGAAGAGAAATTTTAAGTTCACTCATTAGTAAAAAGATTTGAATAATAACATTACATAAAGATTCTCCATTTTCAGGTACACCTTCATGCTGGGACACATATCAAAAATATTCCCTAAATTAATCTTATTAACGTAGCCGAACGGTTTAAAATTTCTAATTTTAAACCTATAGGCCATTTAAAATCTTAATTTTAAATTTATGAAGTTCAAAATCCTAATTTTAACTCTACATGCCTTTACTCTAATATATTCATAATAATAGCATGAATATTAACCAGCATAACAAATACTGTAAATAAATAAAAAAGTAAAAAATTAAAAGAAAAGGGAAAAAAAATACCTAGCTGTGGACCATAGTGTCGTTCCATGAAATAACCAAGACATTAAGACCTTCTACACAATCTGCTCAGAACACCTAGAGTGTGGGCTCTAAGAAATATTAAACTAAAAGAAAATTTTCAACAGAAATTTTTCCTCTTTTAATTCTCTAAATGTCAACACTCTAAAAAAAATTATTCAAGTTTAATTTTTGATTGATAGCTAAACCTTAATTCTAAGACCCCCGTTTATAATAGCTACTAGACTAAAAATAAAATCCTAATTCTTCGATGTGGGATACCCATGAAACTCTTTAAACTGACGTCGTTTCAAATGAAACAAAACTTCCCCCTAGAACGTGCCACGTGGCACGTTCTGGTTGGTCCGCGCTACGTCGGTGGCTCCCAAAGTGTGCCGGTTGTTCACAGATCAACCACGTTGGACGCCCAATCGCGCGCTGGTTAGTCCGCACCTGTTTACTCGTATTTCCATTTTTATTTTTTCACATGTAAAAATTTATCTTATATATTTTATTTTTAAAAATTACTTTATTTTATAGTGTTTACATTTTTTTCTTCTAATGAATACTGTTTAGCAAAATTAAATTTACTCGTCATATAAATATATAATTTATCTTATGAATTCTTTCAACATTTTTCTGATGGTGTAAATTACAGGCTTGTGCAAGGAGCTCAATGACAATCTAATTATAGCTCCAAATGGATCAAAACTAATTATCATCTCATGATAATATTTGATTACAATTTAGTAGGACTTAATTCCACTAAATGAGTCCTATTACACTCTAGAATCAAACTTATTTATTCAATAATTCACAATCTGCAATAAATGAATGATTAACCCCTCGATTAGATATCCATGATAAGTAATAATTAAAACTATCATCACTCCTTAAGTTCTGGACTTGCCCTTTTTCGAATAATTTTGTGACACGAGAATATATTTTTCGTATCAATTCTAGTGACAAACACTAGGAATAGTTTGGCCAAATATTCCAAATTTTTTGGACACTTGCAAATCTACTTATGGGGACATCTGTATGTCATAAGAGGCTCAAGACACCATATTTTGTTCTTGCTATATTTCATGCAGTCACTCAACGTACGTAGACTATTGGTCACTTTACAGGACCTCACCTTGAGTATATTAAAGTAACGAACACTATGTGCACGAGTTCAAGATAATCTTAGGTTTTAGAATTATTGCCTAATCACAAAGAATGATTTATTTCTGGTAGCGATTAAGAAATAAACAATTTTGGTGATCCGGTTCAATGTTCCAATCTGATTGACGAACACTAACATGATACTTCTGGATCCCTATCCATTTGACCTAGACAAGCCATCTTAGGTATCATGTTATACTCTTATCAGACAAGTTGTCCAAAGCTTATCATCAATTATGAACTTACTTTCACAACACGTTGCAATTTTGATTTAAGTGTATCTATGCTTCAATCTTATTGACCACTTAAACCAAAATATGACATGTCGTATTATACTACGTCCATCTCATGGAATGTTATAGAAATAATCACATGCATATTTGACCCGTAAACCATAATTAGACATAATATAGATAAAACAATTTTGTTTATTGATATTTAAATACAAATAATTTGGTTTTTAGGACATTGGTTCCAACAATTTCCCACTTGTCCTAAACCTAATTAACCCTGTGTTGCATAACTATCTCCTTGGGACATGTCAACTAATTGACTATAACAATGTCAATATTAATGCCTCACTGTTTCATCCTTTTGCTCACAAGTTGTGGAACTATATGGAGCCTTCTAAGTCAATAGGCTTAGTCTACAATTTCTTAAGTTATTAACTACCCAGTATCCATAATGAACTAAGATATACTAGATTGCTTTATACTTCACCATCTAATGACTCCCCCTCCTAGGGTAAACATAAATTCTAGCATCAAACGTAAGGAATCCTTAAAAGTCATGTGAAACCTATAACAAACCAACATCCTTTCTAAAAAAATCGAAAAAGCTTGACCAAAGAACATAGTTGATTTATCTTAGGTCTTTTATTTTAAAATAAATAAAGTCAAATTTTAACAATTTATTGCAATTCTGCACCATTCTTAATGAGTAGAATGCAATCCAAACATATCACTTAAAAAGTTGCTACTTTTTTATTATATCACTTGAACACCTACGTTCATTAACCATTTGTGCATACCCATAGGATTCGATGATCATCATCGAATCTGCTATTAAATTATCAAGTTGCTAATTTATGTCCATAAATGGGCTACCTTGGTTTGCATACTATATGCTCCTGATATTTGGCAATAGACTTGTCTGGTTGTATCGTATACAGATGTCCCTCAAGATGACCATTCGGAAAGCGTCATCTTGACTTCCATTTGTCATATCTTATCATAATGAGATACAATGGAAAAGAGTATCCTTATGGACTTAAGCATAGAAATCAACTAGAAAGTCTCATCTTAGATAATTCCTTCCTTTGGGGTATAACCAATTGCCATCAATCTTTGCCTTAAAAGTCTCTACCTTCTCATCCAGTGCTCTCAATCTCTTGTAGATCCATTTAAATCAAATCTAATGGATTTAATGCCTTTCGGCGCCTCTACAGGTTCCTAGACTTTGTTAGAATACATTTAATCTAACTTAGCTCTCATTGCCGTGACGTATTGCTATGCATCTCTATCCTTAAGAGATCCATTGCAGTCCAGAGGTTCAAATTCATTATCATGCTCAGCCATTAAGGATGATCAAATGAATCTATCAGGTGCCTTGATCATCCTCCCACTACATTGAGGCTCCCGTGTTTTCAATGCAATTTAAGTTTAGCTTTAGCACACATCAAATGCATTAACCAAAACGAAATTGTATCATGCTATTAAGACACATTATGTCATATTGCAAAATTCTCTAACACAAGCTGACCATTACCCCTTTTTTATACTTCATGCATAACAAACCTTTTGGTTTGCAAGATTGATTCATCATATCAATCTTACCATATTCAATAACACATTATTAATCCTTTCTCCTATACTTTGCAGTAAGGGAAAACTAAGAGCTCTCCTGAAATCCACCACCTTGATCTAATTGAATGACTTGAGTCATCTACTAAAAATCTTGATGAAATAGCTATAGCTTCCACTCACTTGAACAATCATCAGTTCACAAACATTTTTTGTGATTAAGCTCAAGCAGCTTAGTGGCTTCATTGCCTTTACTCTTAAATATTTGTTGAATCACCACTCATTTAAACATGAGTGGAACTGGTTATCATTTTGAATCCAGTGATCCTAAGGACCACCTCGAATTAGTCTTTGAATCATATTAAACTAATATGACCTAAGCTCAAGTGCCACTAAGAGCTATATGTACTTTAGGAAAATCTCCTTTTTCTTAGTAATGCAGCCTAGCTTTTTTTATACATAGAATTGCCATTGACAAAGTTTTGACTTAGGAAACTATCTACCAGTATACCATTTAAGTAAACATTTTATTTGTATACAATTCAGTTTACTTTCAAAATAACTAAAAGCGAATTTATAAACAAAATCAAAACTAGAAATCAAATTTCTACAAGACCAGTATATTAAGATAGTTCATCAAAATCAAAACTATGTTCGAAAACCTTATACCATTAAGAATAGATTGTAGCCAACAAGATATCGAATACCTTGTTCTAATGGCTTTTAAACCTTGGCAACAAGAATAGATGAGTTTCTAGGAAACTCCTGCTAAATTTTTAATGACTAGTCCCCTTTTTGGTTTAATTTATCTTCTAGAGGTTCCTAGTTCCCTGAGATGATTGCTCCCACTAAGTAGACTATTTTCTTAGTACCCATGACACACTTTTTCATACTCTTTTTACCTGCATCAATTCAAACAACGAGTAGTTCAATATTCGATGCTTACTGAACTGATTGAAGTACCTTGATAGGCAAATCAGGATCATATCCTATTGAGATTAGCTATCAATATCTGCTTCAAAAATTCCAGTTCAATTGTAGAAGTTATTATCTCTATGATGCGCTCTTGAATTGAAAATCCTTAACACATTCTAGTGTCAATATTCTTTTTTGTAAGGTGTTCTCATACTAGTAGCCTATCAAATATTTTTCTCAAAAATTGGGCATATCTACTACAGTCAATTTTTTAAGTATCTCATACTATAATACATTCGATACTAATGTTTGAATCTAGCATCCTACTGGCTCATTAGCCTAGGCCACTGTTCAAAATTGCTCTTTCAACTAAGTAGATCTTTTAGTAGTAAACTAGAGAACAATGAGCATCTTTGATTATTCTTATGTACAAAACATATATTTTCTAGTGAGCTTAAGAGAACATTAGTGTTGATTGCAATACATTATAAAATTTAAAAACAAGCAGTCTAAAAAATAAAGTTGTAATCAAGTCATATAACATGCAGATGTATGCCGTGGTATCCCAACCAAACTACCCAATACTCCTCTGCAGCACGGCCGCATCGAGATATTACTAAGGTGAGAACTTTTCTCAATTAATTTGGATTTCTTGTAAACTCTTATTAAACAAAATTAACACATCACTTTACCCTTAGTTTCTAAGGTCATATGACAGAGCTCCTCGGGGAGGCTAAAATAGTACCGTAGTCAAGTGTATACCGCTACCTAGACACCCATACAAGTCCACAAAGTACTCCACAGCAGTGTGGTCACACTTGTTTTCATGCACTTATGTCTATCTCTAAGAGGTCTAACCTAGTACACAGCAAACGAATGCTCTCCTCAGGGAGTAGCATCCAACTACTATACCATTATACCGGTCATGAAGGCCGTGCAAATCATAAAAACTCGCTGCCACTTGATATTTTGAGTAAGTGAACTTTCTAATTGCTTTAGCAAATAAAATAGAGCATGAAATCTACACAACCATTCCCTGATCTACACAATGATGACCTAACTAATATACCAGCTACTCTTCGGCTGTAGAGCCATGTCGAGTTATCAAATAGGTGGAGAAATATTCTCAATTAATATGTTTCCTAAACATAATTAACTCACCATTCATTCTTGGCCTCTATGATACTATCACAGTGCTCCCTAGGAGTCCAACATACTATCCTAACCAAGTGTGTACCATTTCCTAGACTTTGGTACAAGTCCACAAAGATATTCCACGATGATGTGGCCACACCTGTTTTCCTATACTTCAATCCATCTCGAAGAAGTCTGACCCTGTACACCATAGATAAAATGCTCTCCTCAGGGAGTAATGCTTATTCAGTATACTGTTAAACTAGCAATGGAGACCATGAGGACTCAACTCCTGAACCTCACTCCCACTTGATGTTTTTAATGGTGGATCTTTCTTTTTGTCTTGATTATCTCATAACCATTATCAGAAACATATTCATAATTTTATTTAACTATTAAATAATTCTTAATTGCATTAGGTTGTCTTAAATATTCTACCTTCTTAATTCTAATCTTATTAGACATTATATAAAATATATTTCTTTCCATATAATTCAATTACTGAATTAAAATCCTATTAGACCTATCTAGAAATACTCCCATTTGAGCTTTATAAACTAGTGGTTTTTTATTTAAAGTGCATTTATAGGCCAATTATCATATGCTTTACATTAGAATTAAATTCTAAAATAAAATAATAAAATAAAATTTATTACTATTATAATATGTCAGTACTAATGTCTACATGTCCAAAAAAATATATTATATTAAATTCCACGTCAGCACTAACATGGGCTTCAGGAAAAAAATGATTTAAATTTTTAAACAAAAATTTATTAATAAAAATATTGATTCTAATCTTGTAGGTCAATAATTGTATCCGACATGTTAATCTTATCATATATGCAAAATCATATCATAAGTATCTAAAAAACAACTTTTGAAAGTCATAATTTACGAATATGAATTAACCTTTTAATTCAATAGTAGTTTCAAACAATCTAATACCGAATCGATAAGTGTAATGGTTATTAAACAACATTTAATAACTTTTTCAGTTTTTTTCCTTTCTTTTAAGAAAATCCCTATTTTATTCATTCACAAATCTATTTGTTTCAATTTAATATGCATATCATGTACAATATAAATGTAATCAGAACCTTGCTCTCATATCTATTGTTGAGATGTATTCCAAAAATATTCCCTAAATTACTCTAATTGACGCAGCAAAACGATTCAAATTTTCTAATTTAAACCTACATATCATTTGAAATTCTTAATTTAAATTTACAAACCTTGCCTCTAATACATTCATAATAATAACATGAAAATTAACTATCATAATAAATAATATAAATAAATAGAAAAGCGAAAAAGGTAAAGAAAAGGGAAAGAAAAATACTTGGATATGGACCATAGTGTCACTCCAAGAAATAATCAGGACTGCGAGACCTTCTAAGCAATCTTCTCAGAACACCCAGAGTGTGGGCTCCGAAAAATATTAAACAAGGGGAAGAATTTCAACAAAAAAATTTTACTCTTTTAGTTCCCTAAAGTCAGCACTCTCATAAAATTATTTAATTTTAATTTTGATTGATCGCTAAACCTTAATTCCAGGACCCTCATTTATAATAGGCTACTAGACTGAAAAAAAAAAAACCATGTTTTTCTACCCAGAAGCCACATCAAAACGACCGCCCAAAACGTGCCACATGGCAAGTTCTAATTGGTCCGCGCTTCAAGCCGCAGATCAACCTTGTCAAAGGCTCCCTGAGCTTGCCACATAGCCTGCTTTGATTGGTCTGCTCCTGAAGCCACTGATCAACAGCATTGTATGCCTAGCACATGACCCGTGACGTGCCATGTTTGGTCTGCACCTGTTTATGCGGATTGCCTTTTTTTGGTTTCCCACATGCAAAAATTAATTTTGTAAATTTAATTTTAACAAAATTATTTTATTTTACAATTTTTGAATTTATTTATCTAATGAATAATATTTAACAAAATTAAATTTACTCACTATATGAAATAAATAATTCATCTCATGAATTCTTTCAAGATTTGATGGTGTAAAATTAGAGGCTTGTCTAGGACTTCAAAGACAATTTAATTCTAACTGCAAATGGATCAAAAATTGATTATTATCTCATGATAATATTTAATTACCATTTAACTGGACTTAATTCTACTAAATGAGTGCCAATATACTCTAGAATTAAACTTATTTATTCGATAATTCTTAATCTGTAATAAATGAACGATCAACCCCTCTATTAGATATCCATGAGAAGTAATAATTAAAACTGTCATTATTATACTTCTCACCGCTTCTCCTTATGTTCTTGACTCGCCCTTTTTCAAATAATTCTGTGACACGAGAATATATTCTTCATATCAATTCCAGTAACGAACACTAGGAATAGTTACGCTAAAGACTCTGAATTTTCTGAACACTTGCGAATCTACTTATGGGGACATCTCTATCTCATAAGAGGCTATAGACTCCATGTTGACTATTTTGCTTCAATTATATTTCATGCAGTCACTCAATGTACGTAGATTATTGGATACTTTACAAGACCTCACTTTGAGCACATTAAAGTGATGAACACTACGTGCATGAGTTCAAGATAATCTAAGGATTTAGAATTATTGCCTAATCACACATTGGTATTTATTTTTGATAACGGTTGAGAAATAAACAATTCCGGTGATCTAGTTCAATGTTCCAATCTTATTTATGAACACTAAAATGATACTTCTGGATATTTATCCACATGACCTAGATAAGCCATCTAAGGTATCATATTATAGTCTTATCAGACAAGTTACCCAGAACTTATCACCAGCTATCAACATACTTCTATAACATGTCACAATTTTGATCTAAGTCTATCCGTGCCTCAATTTTATTGATCACTTAAACCAAACTATGACATGTCGTATTGGACTACGTCCATCTTATGGAATGTTATAGAAATAATCAATGCATATTTGACCTGTAAACCATAATCAAACATAAAATATATAAAATAATTTTATTATTGATATTTAAATACTAATAATTGAGTTTTCAGGACGTGGTTCCAACACTTCAGATATATTCAGAAATAGTTTTCACATGTAATTCTCCATTTTCAAATGAAAATGGGGCCCTCAATTTATAGAGGGGGACTTCACCTTCGAAAAGGATGAATGGGCCTTTGTTTGGGTTGGTTTGTGGGCTCGGGCCTGTGAAACAAATAGTTCGGGATTATATTAAGCCCGGTAATCTTATGCGCTTCAAATTAAAGCGATGCACATTTTTTGAGCCTGCATTTTGCTTGGGCTCGACTAGACAATCTTCAGTTTTGACTTGATAGTCTTTGGGCTTGACTTGATAGTCTTTTGATTCAAGCTTTCTATGGGCTTAATCAATTTTTTACTCTCACTAACTAAAACTTGATCAAATGTGACTTGCATTAAATACTCATTTTTTCTTATGGTAAAATTTTTGTGTCTACAAGTTGCCCACACTTTAAGTCGAGACGAGTGTGACTTGTGCCCTTTGATGTCGTGGCTTGAAGTTCCTTTCCACATTTGTAATTCGAGCATATGGTAAGAATGAGGATTTATGCACATGTATACTAGGAAAATTGATGGGAAAAAAAGGATATCTTTTGGAAAGCTTCGTCTTGTAGAAATCAATTGGATTCGGCAAAGTTTGGGAAAAAAGAACAATAGTGACTGTATGCACAATTAGCCATTCTTCATCAATAGATTATTTTTTGGAAAATATGTCAAATGAAGCAATCAACCCTATATTTTAATGAAGGAAATGTCAATCATTTGTGAATCATTGATCATAAGGAGATTTACCTTGCCAAATGGAGACTGATTTGTTGATTTTGGTTGATTTTTTCAACCAATTCATCTTTTACTCTCCCCACTCGCTATATATGGTGTTTGACGTTAATTACTATGACTTACTAAGCTGTGACACCAATTCAACACCAACTTAATCAAGCTCAGAGGCTTCGTCGTCAAAGCTTTAAACTAATGACGCTAAACTTAACTCGTCAATTATGGGAATAGAGTTACAACAAGAATGTCACACCTAAAACCTGAAATTGTATTGGCTCGAAGAAATCAAAATATCGACTACAAGTAACAATACTCCTCACAAAAGGAGAAGAAATAAACCGCAAGAGTGCTGTAAAAAAAACTTGAATAAGTTTTGTATGAATTTTGTTGGACACTATACAACATTAGTAGTCGATAAAAAACATTAGTGTTTTGGGCTCGCTTTGTCAAGGCCCGGTGTTGTCCTTCGGCTTTGCCGGTATTTATCGAAAAAAAAAAAAAAAAAAAACTATACAACATTAGTAGAGCCCCCATTATTTAGAGCCTCTGAATATAACTACAACATCCTTAAATTATGGCGTATTTGTCCCATGTTCACCCTCAATGCCTTGCACAGCACTAAATTATTTGTACCTTTTCAACCACCCATCAGTTTTGTTTTTACCCATTGAAGCTCATGCATGGGAGCGCCATACCTCTAAGGATGGGTTTCCATTGTGGTGACCCGTTTATGGGGCTTTAGTCACACTCCCCTCGATAATAAATATTTCAAAGGCTCATTGGCTATTTTATAAGCAGATCTACATCATCAATTTTCTAACATCAGGTAGCTAGCATCATTGCTTATTGCCTGCAACTCTTGTACATTTGTTTCCATGGTAGAGCATGCTTTTCATCCTTCTATTCAAAGGAATTCCATGACGTAGCACACCCATTGATGAACAATCATCTTTATTCACGTGGATTATTCAAATGGTAGGCCTTTCATAACTTAATAAAAACAAGCTTAACATACGAAATTCAAACATTCAACAATCTAAGGCATTTCATAAAATATGACCTTGTAAGGAATGGCTTTAAGCAAGACTCATAAAGAATGCCACTTTCTCAAAGGCCTTTCATCTTAGTACAATACAAGGTATTTAATTTCCGCATTGCACTAATATATTAAGTAGGGTTCATTTACCAGGCACTAAGGCACTGGATCCCATTAGAACTCCGAAGTTAAGCGTGCTTGGATGAGAGTAGTACCAAGATGGGTGACCTCATGGGAAGTCCTCGTATTGCCAACACTATAAGGTTGGGGGTCCTCGAAAATAGCCTCTCGACAAGGTTACACCCTGAAAGGATAAGACTGCGTACATCCACCCCTCCCAAACCCTGCATATGTAGAAGCCCTTGAGGCACTGGGTCTGTTGTTATTATTGTTGTTGTTGTTGTTGTTGTTGTATGGCACTAATATATTGTTGTTGTTGTATGGCACTAATATTTCAAGTGCCCCTTCTTCTGTTTCTTTTTTTTTTTTTTTGGGGGGGGGGGGGGGGGGGGGGGGCGCCACTAAATGCTTGTTTTAAAGTAATCTGTGCATTTATGACAGCAGTGATTTTGAGTAAAATTTACATGGAAGCATCAAATAACTATTATTCATTGTTGTCTACACTATTGAAATCTTTATAAACCTGAGTTTAGTTCCCAACATTAACAACATCATCAAATCTGTTGATTGATTTCAAAATATACTCAGCACATTAACCATAATTTATGTTTTAGAAAACAAATAGAGAACCGGCCAACGTTATTTGTACCAAATCAAATTGAATCATGTTACGTATTCTCAAACCATTCTAACCAAACCGGTTATGCCCAAAACATATTACAAAAACAATATTATTCATGAAGGTTTTGCTCAAGTTTTGGGTAATTGTCCTAACTTGGATTTTAAATTAAAGTCTTATAGTCAACTGCGTTGCAAAATTTCAACAAGAATTTGACATACAATTGTAAGTTTTTACTTAACCCAAATCTGCACTTTCTAAACTTTAAATGTACAACATATTCAAGTTTGTTTTTGATCAAATATCTCTTAATTGCTCTAGCTAA
This sequence comes from Simmondsia chinensis, assembly GCA_018398585.1. Lineage (NCBI taxonomy): Eukaryota > Viridiplantae > Streptophyta > Magnoliopsida > Caryophyllales > Simmondsiaceae > Simmondsia > Simmondsia chinensis. The sequence continues at coordinate 16,987,496 of JAGTTD010000013.1, read as the reverse complement.
AATTACTTGAGCATGCATTTGTTGCTATGTGATGATATTATCGACAACAGTGCCACTTTATTTTATGAATGGTATATGTCGGTAAGGTAGTAATAGTTCATTAATAATAACTCAATTAGCTCAATTAGTGTATAGATCAATACTTGTATTTTGGAGGGAATATCAGTTCGTAAGGTGAATTAGGATGTCGGTTATTTACTTAGGAGCCTAGATATTTTTGGTTGTTACTTAGATATTTATTCCTAGTTTGCCGCCATAAGCTTGTGTAGTACAAGTAGTTGGATCATCATTTGTAATATTTATCCAAGTAAATGAAAATATCTTCTCTTCTCATCTAATTCTCTCTCTATTCTTCCTCATCTCATATTCTCTCTTCTAGGTTATGATCTAAGATCTTCTTAGATCATAAAAATTGGTATCAGAGCTTGTGAATTGCAATGATCAAATTGGCTACGGGCAAGGAATCAGCTATAATGGCCGGTGATGGAACTGCTGAATCAAATTAGGCAGAGCAAATGACTCAACTGCGACAACAATTGCAAGACCTGGTTCTGGCAGTAGGTAATATGCATCAATCGTAACCGCAATCACTAGAGAAGATCCAAGCGCAGCTTTCGGGAATGCAAGATCAGTTCCATAAGCTGGTACAACGATGTGCAGCTGGAGTTTATTCATCCCTGAATGGCGTTCCTCCTGATCCTTTGTGGGCAAACCACACAAGATTACTTCCTTGGAATCATGTAGATACCTTCAAGTGGGCAAGGGAAAGGAAGACTTGTACCATTGCTGCTGCAAATTCAGCATTGATTTACGTTAATCTTGCACCAGTACAATCTGATGTTCGTGTTGAACTGGTATATAGTAGCACAGATCTTGGAAATCCAAGATAAGGTGAGTCAAGCTCAACCTGGTGAGGCCACTCCAGCATTACAATCGAAGGACCATACAGAAGATAAGTTTAGCAAGCTGTTGAGATCGAAGGTTACAACATTACAATGTAATGTTAGTGACACATTGGTACATCAGCAAACCTTGGGAAAAAGCACACTCCAGCAGTACAATTGAATGTTACAGCAGCACAACCGAAGGTTATGATCAAGAAAAGACACAACAGCAATAAGGTTGGAGCAGAAATGGTGACACTTATGGGTTACAGCGGGAGACCCCCTGATTCCCTCCTTCCTAAACTGAATGAAAGAGTTCTTGAAGTGTTACATATTGTCGAGGACACGAGATCTAGGTAGCCAAGGTAGAGACCCTGGCAATTGTTAGACCTCAACCACAATCTTGGATTAGAAGAGGTGAAAATTCTTTCATTCCTATGACAATCTTGATTTACAAAAAGGCGGATGGGACGCCAATCATTCATAGCTAGATCCAGAAGTTGAGTTTCAAATTTGACATGGAGTAATTCCACTAAATATTGGCCAGAATTGGCAAATGAACTAAGTGAAAAGTATGGGAATGAAGTAAAACCAAATGTGAGGCCTCCAAAAACCATTATGCTTTTTTCAAAATTGCTAAGGGGTGATCATGCTAAAGCAGCAAGATCTCATTGTAAGCAACAACCTGAGCTTGAAGTTGATTGTGTCAAGGGTGATGTGGTGGGCCAAGTCAATATGTTGTCTCAATTGGTTTCAACCGGGGAGTACAGGATTCGACATGCACTTTTGGAACTTTCATTTCCCCTTGGGTGGGCAATCATCATCAAGGACTTTTATCCTGTTGTTTTTGATGCAGCCCAAAAAGTACAAAAAAATGATGTCCCACATTGGTTGGGCAAGTGAACAGGATACTAGTGTATATACCTAAGGGACTACTCCACCCATTGCCAATTGGTTTTCGGATGGAACCTCATTTGATATGTAACACTTTACAACCTAACAAGCACAATAAAATCCAAACAACCATCCTATGATTGGTAAAAGAAAAAATTGTGCAAGATTCAATAGTACTGCTTAGAGTATTCATAATTAACTCAAGTGAATATGATCCAACTAGTAGCAACATAAATTATGTATTGCTCCTTTTTTTTTAAGTACACTACCCTAGATTTTAGTAGTTATGTCAAAACTCATATCATCAGGGAGTCTCAGAGTGATACTCTCAAATTTGTGTAATATATACACTCTGCTTAACATTATATAAAGAATCATATTATAATTTAAATATGTATGATGTATGCCATCATTCACAAATAAATCAACATATCATATATTGAGCAAGCTCTTCAAAACGGCTAACATGACTTTTACATATTATCCTTGGATCCAAGTATTGAGTTTGGTTTAGAAAATAAAACAACAGTTTTTAACATATTATTAACTCATTACTGATCAAGGGTGAAGAAGATGTTCAGCAACCATGGGAAGGTGGTGGATGCCTTTGTCCCAACTAGAATGAGGGTGATGAGAAGATTGAGGTATGGTTTTGCTAGGTTTGGAACATGGTTGGAAGCCCAGCATGCACTGGTGGAAGCTAATGGATGCTAGTTGGGGGATGCTAGACTCCAAGTGCAAATGGCTAGATTTGAGAGATTAAGATCGTGTGATGAGGTGGAGGAAAGGGCTGGGGGAACAAGGGGATGACGGGCCAAACCTGTTGGGAAAACATATAAATTTTGTTCGAAAAATAAACTCTGATGCCGACTATTGGGTTCACAGTTCTTAACTATGGTCACAACAGTAAGCACCTATTAGAGCACTTAGAGTAGGAGACTCTTCTCTCTACCTAAGCCCCCGGCCGGAGAGTCACACTTCGTGGCACTTCACGTGAAAGAGCTCCCGGGAATAGAGTTATCTCTACAAATCCCTTTGCTCTAATACTGGTTGTTGGAATGAATTTTAAAAATTCTCCCTAATTTTATAAAGTTTACGTAGTGGAAAGGTTTAGAATTCATAATTCTAAACGCGGGGTTGATTTAAATTTTCTAATTTTAAATCTACAGAATTAAATTCATAATTTAAATCTACATATCTAAATTCTTAATTTAGATCTACAGGCCTTTTACTCCAATACATTCATAACAATATATAAACATAAACAGGCATAATGACGAATACTATAAATAAATAGAAAAGCGAAAACTAAAAGAAGAAGGAAAAAAAACACACCTAGAGTTGCTCCAATAATAAAAGTCAAGACCCTGCGATCTTCTACTCAATGACCTCAAATTGCCCAAAGGGTGGGCTCTGAAAATAATTAAACTGAGGAAAGAAAAATTTCAACGGAAAATTTTCTCTCAAATTAGGTCTTCGAAATAATTTCAGAAACCCAAAATTTAATTTCAATTGAATGCCAAACAAATTAAATTGATGCCTTTATTTATAATAGACGACCGGAGCAAATAAATAGCCGAAAATTGATGTGGGATTCGCTGGAATTAAAAAACAGTTTAAAACTAAATGCAAAGTATTATGCAAAAGCAACCGAAAACGCCGCGTTTCAACACAGTTCAAAATCGTGTGGCTTTTTAAATCAAAACGCATGCCATATGTCGCATGCCTATTGGTCAAGGCCAGGGCATGCGGATTACTACCTTGGGCAGCCTAGCGCATGACACGTATTGCGCGCTGATTGGCTGCCTTTGCCAGTTGCGGATTAAGTCTGTGTAGGTTTTGTGTATATATATATATATATATATATATATATATTTGTTCTGCTTTGTTTCCCACAAATGAAAAATTCATCCTATGAATTTTGACTTTTTAAATTATTTTATTTATAATTTTTAATTTTTATTCATCTTATGAATAATTTCTAGCAAAACTAAATTTACTCATTTCATGAATAAATTAATTCATCTCATGAACTCTTTAATTTTTTTTTATTTACAATGGCAATTGAAAGGGAAATCTTAACAAATCTGATGTGTTGTGATACCAATTTATACGGATAAATCTTGATGCGGAAGCGTAAACCCTAATCACTTGATTCGATTCAAATAATATGACTCACACAAAGGAGAAGTAAACAAATATGGAGAAAGAAAGAACAAACGAGAACACACAATATTTACGTGGAAACCCCTCTACAATCGAGAGGGGAGAAAACCACGGGCGAAGATGGAGATTCTTTATTGATACTGAACGGAAGAATTACAATGGCACTTCCTCTGAACGAGATCTATGAAAGAATTACAAACCACTTTCTCTTAACTCTCGTAGCACTCAAAATGTGAATTCGAGGAATTACGAAATCACCTCACTCTTAGCCGTGGCGGCGCCTCACTCTTAATTGGATCTTTTGGATCACCAGAAACCGAACCCTAGCGTTCGTATTTATAGGCACGGGTATAAGGAGGGTCCCAATCGATCGGCCCATAGCCGATCAATCAGCCCTCTTGCGGCCCCAAAATTCGGAAAATCACTTAAATCACCCAATCGATCGAGCTTCCCTCCCGATCAATCGGGGAGCCCACGACAACCCATAAACTTAAAACAAGTAATTTGAGACATAATCCTAACAAATCTCCACCTTGGCTGAAATTACATACATAAAAAAATTTCCTCCACCTTCTCTACTAAACACCCCACACACGGGGTTATCTCAACAAAACACGAAACCTAACCAAGCCCGAGCGAAGCTTGAACTTCCTGCTAGGTAGCAACTGAGTGAACATATATCAGAGGTTATCAGCAATGCCAATCTTCTTCTTCTCTGAATTGGCTCTTGACACATTATCTGAAACAGCCACCTGCTACTGAACTGTGTTACTCCTCTGAACTCCCTCTGGCTTACTCACCTGACCTGAATCACAAACAACTGATGACATCTACTGTGGAGACAATAACGAAGACTCACCAAATGTGACATGTCTACTCGTCAAGAATTGCTTGAAGCAAAAACCTTTCTGCTTCCCATAAAGCCCTTGTTCACAGAATATCAGTCTTGTAGACTGACCACACAAAGAGCCCCTCACACTGTGCTTAGACAGACCCCTATCACCTGAATGATCCAATCTCAAATGTCCTAAATTTGTGATCTCTAGTTCTGTCAATAACAAGGATGATGAAGATGCTACAACAGATCTAACAATTGTGGAACCAACAAGCTCATACATCGTACCTAACCTTCTGCTCTTCATAACTATCAATGCACCCTTAACGACCTTCAAAAATCCACCCTCAGCTGTGTACCTATACCCCTTAGACTCAAGAATACCTAAAGAGATGCAATTCTTCTTCAAATCAAGAACATGACGAACATCGCTCAAAACCCTGATAGTGCCATCGAACATCCTAAAACGAATTGTTCCTATACCCAGAACTTTGCATGGAGCATCATTATCCATCAAAGCAACTTGACCTCGAACTGACTCGTACGTGGAAAACCAGTCCCGATTGGGAAAAACATGATAGAAGCAACCCGAATCCAAAATCCGACTATTTGTCAAATTGGACTGAGGGTCAGCCACGGATAGTAGAAGATCATCATTCTCACCATCCACAACACTAGCTACTATGAATCTCTGGTCAAACCTGTTATCTGCTTCAAGTTTTCTCTTAAGCTTGTAACAGTCTTTCTTAATGTGCCCTTTCTTATGACAGTAGTTACAGGTTAGGTCTTGATGCCTAAACTTAGACTTGTTTCCACTATAATCATACTCAGTTCCCCCCCTCACAAATAAACTACTACCTGAGTTATAAACAGAATCAGATAATTCTCTATCTACTTGTTCTTTACGTAGTAGGTTTCTCTTAAATTCATCAACAGATATGGTTTGTCTACCACCATAAATCATGCTTTAGACAAAACCCTTATATGAAGCAGTGAGAGAACATAACAACAACATTGCCTGATCTTCATCCTTAGGAACATCATCCAATTCTTTCAAATCTTGAATAATTGAATTAAATTCATTGGCGTGATTCTTAAGTGACGTACCTTCTGACATACGAAACATGAACAACCGACGCTTAACTGCGAGTTTGTTGGAGACAGACTTGAAACAGAACATATCCTGCGATTTCTCCTACAACTCCTTAGCGGTCTTCAGTTACAGAACTTCTGTCAAAGCGTCATCGGTAAGACACATCTGAATTGCAGTGAGCGTCTTCTCATCTAACTCCTTCCATTGTGCTTCTATCAAATTCTCTGGTTTCTTTTCTTTCCCATCTAAAGCTTTCTTCAAGCCACTTTGAGTTAAGAGGCTCTTAATGCGAACCTGCCATAAAATGAAGCTCCCTTGACCACCAAACGTTTCAACTTTGGTCTTAATTGCAGACGTCATATTACCAAATCAAAATAAACAGGGCTCTGATACAAATTCCACCCAAGGCATGAACCTGGCTCTGATACCAATTTGTGGGGATAAATCTTGATGCGAAAGTGTAAACCCCAATAACTTAATTCGATTCAAATAATATGACTCACGAAAAACGAGAAGTAAACAAATATATGGAGAAAGAAAGAACAAACACAAATACACAATATTTACGTGGAAACCCCTCTACAATCGAGAAGGGAGAAAACCACGGGCGGAGATGAAGATTCTTTATTGATATTGAACGGAAGAATTACAACGACACTTCCTCTGAACGAGATCTATGAAAGAATTACGAACCACTTTCTCTTAACTCTCGTAGCACTTAAATTCTGAATTGGAGGAATTACGAAATCACCTCACTCCTAGTCGTGGCGGCGCTTCACTCTTAATTGGATCTTTTGGATCGCCAAAAACTGAACCCTAGCATTTGTATTTATAGGCACGGGTATAAGGAGGGTCCCGATCCATCGGGACAACCCCGATCGATCTAGCTGCCGATCAATCAGCCCTCTTGCGGCCCCAAAATTCGGAAAATCACTTAATTCACCCGATTGATCGAGCTTCCCTCCCGATAAATCAGTGACCCCACGGAAGCCCATAAACTTAAAAGAAGTAATTTGAGACATAATCCTAACAGCAATAAATACAGAGACTTGCACAAGGACCTCAAGGACAATTTAAATCTAGCTCCAAATGGGTTAAATTAATCATCTCATGAAATATTGTAATTACCATTTAATGAAGCTTAATTCTACTAAATAAATCTCACTGCACTCCAGACTTAAACCATTTATTCGATATCTCTATAATAGACAGTATTGATGACAACAACCCCTCCACTAGATGCCCATGACGAAGAATAAGTGTAACTACTACTATTATCCTTCTCACAGCTTCTCCATTAGTTATCGACTCGCCTTTCACTGAATAATTCATTTATACTTGAACATATTCATAGTATAAATTCCAAATGTCAAACACTTGGAATACTTTGGCTAAAGTTTACAAGCTATTCAAGTATTTGCGAATCAACTAAGAGGACATCGGAGACATCTGTATCTCCTAAGAGCTTATAGATTCCCTATTGAACACCTGATCCTTGTCACACTTCACGCTAATATCTAGTGTACGTGAGAATTTAGTCATGCGTTTAGACCTTACTTATAGTACACCAAAGTAACTAATGCTCTATGCACAAGTCTAGAATACCTTAGGATTTATACTCATCATTCAAACAATACAACATGAATCACTCCTCTCCTATAGCAGTCTTGAAATAAGTAACCCACGTGGTCCAACTCAGTGCGTCAATCATATTAAACACACCAACCCAACGCTTTTGGATCTCCATCCACATAACCAAGACAAGTCATCTAAAGTGTCACGTTATAGTCTTAGCATACAAGTGGCCCAAACTTGTCTTCGACTACAAGCCTTTCAAACAATAATCCATACCATTTGTTCCAAGTCTATCTGTGACTTAGTAACAAACATGTAAATTATAGTCTGAGGACCACGCCCATCTCATGGATGTCTCCCAAAAGAAAATCACATGCTGTATAAATGCTAGCTTACACCAACTTAACAAGGAAATGACTGGAACTTCAATTTTATTCTTTAATAAAATAATATTAACATAATAAATCTGGATTTTAGGACACTATTCCTAACAATCTCCCACTTGTCTTAAATCCAATTTATGACAAGCTTTATACCCATCTCTTTTGTGTATGAACCAAAAGTCTACTAGGTCAATTATTCTATCTAAACCAACATGCCCTCTATACAACTTCTGAAGCTACGACATATTTAGCCTCTATGGTGAAATCGGCACTACAATACTGCTTGACATTCCTCCCACTAATGGCTACTACTCCAAGGGTAAAGTCATGCCCGGACGTTGAACGTCTGGCATATATATTTGACTGGAAGTCTTAAAACAATATATCCAACTAGAACCAGCTCCTCACTTTGAAAGATCAGCATATAATCTTTAGTGCTTCTCAAGTACTAAAGAAAACGCTTCACTACCCCTCACTGCATCAGACCTGGGTTAGACTAACACCTACCTACTATACCATAGCACAGCAGATATCTGGTCTTGTGCACAGCATGGCATGTATGAGGCTCCCATTGCCAAAGCATATGGAATATTCCTCAATTGCTCCTCTTCTTGAGGTGTCAAACAACATTACTCTAAAGAGAGAGGGACTCCATGTCTGAAAGGTTAAAAAAAAAATAAACCCTTTCTTAGAGTCTTCCATGCTATAGCTTGACAACATCTTGTCAATTTAAGTGGCTAGAGAAAGGCCCCAACATCCTACTCTTAGGACCTCGCGGAAGCTTAATCCTAAGAGTAGAGATGCATTCTCTTATGTCCTTCATATTGAGTCTGTATAGCTAATGACATTCCCACACCATTCCTAATGAGTAGTATATTGTTGACATACAATACCAAGAAAGTTACTACTTTCTCTTAATGTCATTTGTACATGCATGGTTCGCTCAACCAATTGCTCAAAACTATAAGATTTAATTGCTTTATTGTGGCTAAAAGGATTAAATTCAACGCCACGGTCAACCACTAAAAGTTCCTATGAACCTGTCAAGTGTCCTGACAATCCTCCCAAGCTCTCGTGTACTTAGAACCTTCTCGTTCCTATCAGTAGGTTCATCAAATGCATCCACTATGTCTTGAGTTGTGTCTGACTATTCAGAATTAGTGTCATTTTCTTTTAATCATTATAATACTATTTTATTTTTTGTTTTTGTAGTTTACTCACAAAATCCTTCTCTAAGTATTTTACATTGTATTTATAAAAACCTTTTTAATCAAAAACTATAGAAAAGACTTCATTATTCCTTTTATTTGCAACGCTATTCTGCTGTGGTGTACCCAAAGCAGAAAGCTAAGATCTTATCTCATTTGCAGTTAGGAAATCAAGAAATTCACCCGAAAAATACTCACCACCCTGATTTGATTAAAATGACTTAACTTGTTTACCTAATAGCTTTTAAACTTCAAATTTCTACTCTATGATTTTTTTCAAAACGCCCGACTTACGTCCCATTAGGTAAACATGTCCATGCCTTGAGTAATCATCACTAAATGTGATTAAGTACTCATACCCACATCTTGCCTGAACATGTATTAGCCCACACACATCTATGTGAACCAGCTCAAGTAAGTCACCAACCGTGTTGCCTTTACTCTTAAAGACAGACTTGGTTATCTTTCTTTCTATGCAGGATTTGTAGACTGATAATAACCTCAAGTCCAAAGCCTCTATCAATCCATGTTTTACCAGTCTTTAGATCATGTTCGAATTAGTGTGACCAAAATGTTGGTGCCTTGTATAGGCATTATCCCTTTCAAGGTGTTTTCTTTTAGAAGATTGAACAAGTAAACTTATGTTAGGTTCATTTAAACATTTACCAGAGTTTTGATAAGGAACTAACATGAATAAACAATTTACTCATGTACATGTGTAAATAAATAATTTATTTCTCATATTAAAATTTTCATTATCAAAATCAACTTAATAATAATTATCCATTAACCGAAATACATAAATCAAATTCATGTACATAGAGGGCTTATATAATCAATCCTTTAAAACAAAACTCTATCACTAAAGTCTAAGCTAACATCTCCGACACTTAAGACCACTATTATTGTGATGTCCTTGACCATCGGGTACAACACCCATCGTGCAGCCTTTAGCCTAGCCTAAGCTCCTGTGACATATTACAAATATGGTTAATTGAACCTGAGTCCACCCACCAGGAACCTGGTAGACTCTCAACTGCGAATGACTCAACTAAGTGAGATATCAACATATCTCCACCAGATGGCTTAGCAGTCATTACAAGAAGAGTACCTAAGTACTCAGTGCAGTTTTTCATCCAGTGGCCAATCTTCCAGCAAAAGAAACACTTTCCTTTTGCCGACATCTTTATGGACTTAGTTGCTATAATAGCAACCTTACCCTTTCCTTTCTTTCCAGTAGGTCCCTTGTGAGTAATAACGAAGTCCGACTTGGTTTTTCTAGGCAAAGTAATTTGGTCCAATGACTTTATTATGCATTACTAGTAAAGTGAAGTTCTCCAGTCATAACAATTTCAAAATACTGTAAATGCAAATATTTGTGTAATTGTTTAACAAGAGTCATGTATAATGCGGTGATATCTATTCTTTCACTTTAGCATACACATTAAGATATATAACCACCAAACTATACTATAATGCATACAATGATGAGCCAAACACACCACTCCTTACTGCTCAGCAGCAGGGTCGCACGAAGCTAGTTCAGGTGAGAACTATTCTCAATTAACCTATTTTCTTGTAACTCTTACTAAACATGATTAACCTACCTCTTTACCTTAGTCTATAACATGACACAATAGAGCTCCTCGAGGAGGCTAATGCATCACGCTAATCAAGCATAAATCATTACCTAAACCTCCATACAAATACACGAAATTCTCCACGGCAACGTGGTTGCATCGCTTCTTTGCACTTCAGTTTATCCCAATAAAAGTCTAACCCTGTAATCTGCAAAACTGACGTCCTCTGCAGGGAGGTATATTGATCTACTATACTGCTAGACCGATAATGGAGACCGTGAGGTTACAACAATTGAAATCTCGCTCCCACTTGATTTTTATAACTAGTGGTTTTTAATTAACTAGCATTTACAACTTAAATTATCTCATAATCCCTTTTAGAATCTGTTATGACCCGGGAATCCAAAGCATGAACTGGTGTTGGCTGGTTGATGTTGTTGGTTGCTGCTATTGATCTTGCTACGGTCATGCTAGTGAAAATGCTACGTTCATTTGATTTTGAATTGGCTTATGTTGGCGCCAAGCTTAGTATTTTTGTTAGTTAGATATTTTAGTTGAATTAGATATTTTGTCCTAGTTAGTTGGTTGCTAGGCTTGTCTTGGTTCAATACATTAGTTGCTTATAAGTAGCAGTTCAAGTGTATTAATCAATCATTCAATGATAATAACAAAATATCTCAATTTGAGATCAATCTCTCTCGCTCTCATCAAACTCTCCCTATTTCTCATCTAACTTTCTCTATATTTCTCATCTCCTTCACTTCTCTTCTCATCTAAACTCTCATCTAACTTTATCTATCTTAGGTTATCGTTTGAGATTCTATCTCAAGCTTAACAATTGGTATCAGAGCCAAGTTTGGCTTCCAATCGAGCTCTTAATCAAGAAAAATTTGAAATCAAATTATTGTTGTTGCGCAAGAGATTTTAGATGCTTTGCATTTGATTTAGTTGAATCAAATTCAACTAAATTGAGTTTGTATTGTGTCCAGCTTGGGTGCTAGCTGCAATTGATCATCAAAAATCAGGTTTTGGTGCGGATATTAGCTTAGTTTTTTTCTAATCTAAGCTCAGTTGCTGCCACTGGATCAGTTTGATCAAGTTCAATCTAGATTGCGAAGTTCAGTTGAGCTAGCAAGACGCAAGAAGCATAATTCATCCATGACTGGAGGTGTGACAACACGATCAGGAGCAGGAGCTGGAATTCCAGCTACGTATGTCAACCCTAATGTTTCCTATGCTGCGGTAATTGGAGCTAACGCTGCAGCAGATCAGGAAGAAGTTACAACAAGTCAGTTAAGCTTGCAAATAAAAGATATGCTGGTGCAGATGCAGTAGTCACAAAGAGAATTGATGCAAGAATTAGATCAGAAGTATGATGAATGATTTGCTCAACATTCTCAACAAGTTGAGGAAAAGATTGATGATCGGATTAATAAGCAAGCACAAGAGTTTGAAGGAAAGATTGGGGATCGTTTGAATCAACAATTGCAGAGGTTTGAAGAGAAATTTGCCAAAATAAGCACTCAAACATTTGAAGATCAAGTGACTCAACAACTAAAAAGAATTGAGGATCGAGAGAGGATTGCTTTGCTATGCTGCAAAATCAAATACAAAAACAGAAGGCATATTATGTTGTTGGTGGCTTGTTGCCTACGAGTTAGTTAGCGAGACCTCCTAATTTGATTCAATCTCAAGTACCAAATGCTACTGCTAAATCTCAAGATGGACCTCAAGTTGCTAATGTGACAGTTAGTGCTCAGGTTCCTCTTTAATCAGCTGATGTTAGACCCCAAAATCATCCTCCAGGAACTGAAGTAACTGAAAACCTCATGAACATCCAATTGATCAAGTGCGAATTAATCTTCCTGCATGAATCTTGGACAGATTGGTCATCCTCCCGAACATTCAGCACATAACAGATTAAGTAATGTTAATGCAGGACATCTTGATCATCCACCCGATCCATCACATACGCGACTTGATTTACCTGATCCATCACATACCCACCCTAATTGTTTGTTTGGAGAACATCTTGTTCAGCCACCAGATCAGGTTCAGTAGCATTTACATGGACAGAGTTCCTCTGAAATTGGTCACATACGAAGCAGTGATGTTAATTCTGGTAGTAGAAACAATGGCTTTAGACAACCAAGAGTACAAATTGAAATTTTTGATGGAAAGCAGCCATAATCTTTGCTAAGGAGATGTGATAGGTATTTTCACTTCTATCACATTCCGGATGAGGGAAAGGTGGGACTGGCAGCTGTGTACCTTCAAGGAGATCATGAAGTATGGCTCTATAGTCTATTGAAGAGCAATCCCACGCTAACTTGGGCTGAATTTATGGTAGAGCTTTGTGAACACTATGGTGATGAAGATTCCAATGACATAGTTGATAGCTTCAACAAAGTGAACCAAGTATCAACTGTGAAGGAGTTTATGACAAGGTTCGAAAACCTTAGAGCGATCATGATAGCTGTCTATCTTCAAGCCCCTGAGTCATTTTACATTTCAAGCTTCATCAGTGGATTAAAGCCTAATATCAAAAACCTTGTGAAGGCAATTGGTCCTAGTTCCTTGTCCAAAGCCTATGCATAGGCTAAGCTTGTTGAGGTCACGATTCTAGCACCCAATGATGGGCCAAAGTACCGAGGGGAAAATTCCCAACAACATAAGAAAGGGGCAGAAGAATCCAAAGTTGCTTGTACTGTTGAAAGGAAGCCTCAAAGACTCTATTTTAAGTGCAATCAGCCGTATGAATTTGTCCATAAGTGTAATCCTAAATTTCGCATGGCAGTTAGGGGAGTTGATGTTGAAGGGCAATCTGAAAGTGAAGAGCTAGATACTGATATTGATAGTTGAGATCAAGAAGCTTGCGTTGAGGATGAAGTTGAGATTTCCTTGAAGACTTTGACAGGACAAGGAGTTCATAATACACTCCGGATCAAGGGAAAAGTGGGTAAGAGGTTTATTGTTATTTTGATCCACAGTGGAAGCACCCATAGTTTCATTGATCCGAAAGTGGTGAAGAAAGTGGGCCATAAAGAGATCAAAAACCATCCTCTAGCTGTGACAGTTGCTAATGGGAATTCAATCCTGACTTAGACTAAATGCCAAGGATTTAACTGGTCTATGCAAGACTACAAATTTGAGTTTGATTTCAGAGTCTTGCCCTTGGGCGGTTGTGATATAGTTCTTGGAGTTGATTGGATGAGCTTTTTCAACCCGATGTCCTTTGATTATGCTAAGCAAACTGTATCTTTTGAAAGACAATGATTAAGTGTTACATTGCGAGGCATGGATTATCATGCTCAATTATAGTTGCTGAAGGGAAGGAGCCACTGTTCTAAAATAATTTCCTAGCCTCCATTCTTGAGGATAAGAATGTTTTCAAGGGGAAGGGAATGTTATGACCCAGCAATCCAAAGTATGAGCTGGTGTTGGCTGGTTGCTGTTGTTGGTTGCTGCTGTTGATCTTGCTATGATCATGCTAGTGAAAATACTGTGTTCATTTGATTTTGAATTGGCTTACGTTGGCGCCAAGCTTAGTAATTTTGTTAGATATTTTAGTTGAATTAGATATTTTGTCCTAGTTAGTCAGTTGCTAGGCATGTCTTGGTTCAATGTATTAGTTACTTATAAGTAGTAGTTCAAGTGTAATAATCAATCATTCAATGATAATAGAAAAATATCTCAATTTGAGATGAATCTCTCTCTCTCATCTAGCTCTCTCTATTTCTCATTTAACTTTCTCTATATTTCTCATCTCCTTCACTTCTCTTCTCATCTAAACTCTCATCTATCTTCATCTATCTTAGGTTATGGTTTGAGATTCTATCTCGAGCTTAACAGAATCACATTCTAAAATTAATCAAAACTAATTAATTAATTTAATACATTATCATTTTATAACATAGATTATCTCATAATCTAACTTTAGAAACTCATTCTAAATCGTGATCAATAAAACTATTAATTAATTTTACCTTTAAAACAATACCATAGATTATCTCATAATCTATTCTTTATTTGTTTAAAAACAACACCGAAAAAATTTAGATTATCACATAATCTACCTTTTAGAATCCCATTCTAAAACTAAACAAATTAATAGAAAATATTTTTTCTCAAACAGTGCCGTAATTTAGATTATATCATAATTTGCTTTTAGAATCTAATTCTAAAACTACATTATTTAATAAAACTTAATTTCATTTAAAATCGGCAATGATTTAGAGCTTAGACTATGTCATTGTCTATTTTTTTAGAATCTCATTCCAAAAATTAAATAAGTTTAGACTATCTCATAGTCTATTTTACAATCTTATTCTAAAATTAAATTAATTAGTTAAATTAATTTTTTTAAATAATATTAACTTAGACTATTACATAGTTTATTTTAGAATCTTATTCTAAAATAACTTAAAATAACTTTTATTTAAAATAATACTAATTCACAACTTAGATTATTATAAAATCTAATTTAGAATCTCAATCTAAAAGAAATTAATTTATAATTATTGTGTAAACCAACACTGACGTTCACACGTCCCTAAAATTGAATAAATAAAAAAAAGTTGCACCGACATCATTAAAAAAAATTTTAAATAAATTAATATTTAATTTTAAAATTAATTAATCTAATCTGATTAGATGAATTTTATCCAATTTCATAAAATTAATTGAATTTAATCTCATTAGATCAACTTTATCCAATTTTGTAATCTAATCTCATTAGATTAATCTTATCCGATTTCTCAAATCTTAACCAAACAATCATTTTCTAATAATAAAGATCATGTAATCCCAAATTTATACATTGTTAGATCTGAATTAAGGATTAATTCTCTAATGATTTAAATAATTTAAATCATCACTATAAACAACCTAGTTAACTATCAAAATAATTTAAATCACTAATTCAAATAAGTTTTCCTTCTTAATAAAATCTCTATTTTATTAAATCGCAGACCTATTTATTTCAATCTCATTATACCTATTTATGCATATTATGAATATAATCAGAGGCTGACTCTAACACCAATTGTTAGGAAAAAAATATAAATTTTGTTGAAAAAATAAACTCGAAAGCCGACTATTGGGTTCACAGTTCCCAACTATAGCCACAACAGTAGAGCCCTATTAGAGCACTTAGAGTAGGAGACTCTTCTCTCTACCTAAGCCCCCGGTCAGAGAGTCACACTTCGTGACACTTCACTTGCGACAGCTCCCGGAAATAGGGTTATCTCTATAAATCTTTTTGCTCTAATACCAGTTGTTGGGACGAATTTCAAAAATTTTCCCTAGTCTTATAAAGTTTGTGCAACGGAAGGGTTTAGAATTCATAATTCTAAACGTAGGGTTCATTTAAAATTCCCAATTTTAAATCTACATATTTAAATTCATAATTTAAATTAATTTAGATCTACAGACCTTTTATTCTAATACATTCATAACAATACATAAGCTTAAACATGAATAATAATGAATACTGTAAATAAATAGAAAAGCAAAAACTAAAAGAAGAATGAAAGAAGAACATACCTGAAATTTCTCCAATAATAAAGAATACCAAGAAAATCTAGACCTCGTGACCTTCTATGCAATGACCTCAAACTGCCCAGAGGGTGCGCTCCTACAAAAAAAAAATTAAACTGAGGAAAGAAAAATTTTAACGAAAATTTTTCTCTCTAATTAGGCCTCCGAAACAATTTTCAGAAATCCAAAAATTAATTTCAATTGAATGCCAAACTAAAGAAATAGGTGCCTATATTTATAGTGGACGACCGAAGCAAAGAAATAGCGGAAAATCGATGTGAGATTCACTGGAATTAAAAAAGCAGTTTAAAACTAAATGCAATGTATCATGCAAAAGCAACCAAAAACGCTGCGTTTCAACACGGTTCAAAATCGCGTGGCTTTTTAAATCAAAACACGTGCCACGTGTAGCACACCTATTGGTCGAGGTCGGCGCACGCTGATTACTACCCTGGTAGCCCAACGCATGACACATGTCACACACTGATTGGCTGCCTTTGCCAACAGCGGATTGAGCCTGTGTAGGATTTTGCATATATATTTTTTTGTTTTGCTTTGTTTCCCAACAACAAAAACAACAACAACAAACCCAGTGCCTCAAGGGCTCCCGCAAAAGCGGGGTCTGGGGGGGTTGATGTACGCAGCCTTCCCCCTTCAGGGTATGAAGCTGAAGAAAGGTTGTTTCCGAGGACCCCCAACCTGAGAGTTATGTCATCTTCGTGTCATGGTGACTTGTGAGCAATAGGGTATCAAAGCAAAAGAGTAAGCTATAGCATAAAACGAGCAATACAAAACATAACGCCCCAGAGGAGACATTGAGGCAAAACCTTCCAAACCAGGAAGCTTGTAAAAGCAGATAGGCAGATAGTAGACAGTACACAGATAGGTGTATAGGTAGATAGGTCCAACTTAATAGGCCTATACGCCTATAAACCCAATTATAGCAGAATAAGCGATGGTGTGAGGCCACTACAATCTGCTACCCCTATGCTAGTCCTCCCTCGAGCACTAACTCTATCTAAGGCCATCTCCTACCATAGGTTTAGGTTGGTCAGGTCCTGCCGTAACGACTGCGGTCGTCCATTCTTTGGCTTGCTTCATCCTCTTTTTCCTAGCATGGTACCGAGCTGATCGTATTTCCTGACTGGAGTAGTGGTTGGTCTTTTGTTAGCATGCCTGAACCACTTCAATCACAGTTTCTTCATTTTATTTTGCTTTGTTTCCCACATGCAAAAAATTCATCCTATAAATTTTAATTCTTCAAAATTATTTTATTTTTAATTTTTGTTCATCTTATGAATAATGTTTGGTAAAATTAAATTTACTCATCTCATGAATAAATTAATTCATCTCATGAATTCTTTAATATTTTTCTGATGGCAATAAATACAGAGGCTTGCGCAAGGACCTCAGCGACAATTTAAATCTAGCTCCAAATGGATTAAATTAATCATCTCATAAAATAATTTAATTACCATTTAATGAGACTTAACTCCACTAAATAAATCTCACTGCACTCCAGGCTTAAAACATTTATTAAATATCTCTCTAATAGACTGTATTGATGACAACAACCCCTCCATTAGATGTTCATGACAAAGAATAATAATAACTACTACCATTATCCTTCTCACAACTTCTCCATTTGTTACCGACTCGCCCTTCACTAAATAATTCATTTATACTTGAACATATTCATAGTATAAATTCCAAATGTCAAACACTTGGAATATTTTGGCCAAAGTTTTCGAACTATTCAAATATTTGTGAATCAACTAAGGGGACATTTGTATCTCATAAGAGACTATAGATTTCCTATTGAATACCTGATCCTTATCACATTTTACGCCGCTGCCCAGTGTACGTGGGAATTCAGACATGCATTTAGACCTTACTTGTAGTACACCAAAATAACTAATACTCCATGTACAAGTCCAGAATACCCTTAAGATAGTCGTCATTCAAACAGTACAACGTGAGCCACTCATCTCCGATAGTAGTCTAGAAATAAGTAACCCACATGGTCCAACTCAAGGTGTCAATCTTATTAAACACACCAACCCAACACTTTTGGATCTCCATCCACATGACCAAGACAAGTCATCTAAAATATCACGTTATACTCTTAGCATATAAGTGGTCCAAACTTGTCTTCGACTACGAGTCTTTCAAACAACAATCCATACCATTTGCTCCAAGTTTATCTGTGGCTTAGTCTCATAAACCACTTAGAACAAACATGTAAATTGTAATCTGAGGACTACGCCCATCTCATGGATGTCTCCCGAAAAAAATCACATATAGTATAAATACTCGCTTACACAAACTTAACAAGGAAATGATTGGAACTTTAATTTTATTCTTTAATAAAATAATATTTACATAATAAATATGGATTTTAGGACACTATTCCTAACAAACCCTGTGAAAAGAAAACCTTCCATGGTCAATCTGACGAAGAGAAAAAGGAAAAACTAAGGAGGAGCATTGTAGGAGAAGTTGAGTTTGACATTGAAGTATGTATGCTGAAGAAAAGTATTAAAAAGGACAGTGGCCTTGAGTGTGTAGTACAAAATATGGGAGGTATTGCATTTCTTATCACGTTTGAGTCCATTGAGGTAAGGGACTGGATCCTGTCAAACACACAGGGTTGGATTAATAGATGGTCGATGAAAGTGAAGAAGTGGATAGAGTTTGATCAAAGCCTTAAGAGGAAGGCATGGCTATCGTGCTACTGAGTACCATTACATGCATGGAATTCTGAAAACTTTACATCCTAGCAGTGGATACTAGGTGTAATGGACATGATCATTGGAAGTGGGGAAGATTTTGGGGGGAAACTATGGCACCGCATCGCATGGATGAGAAGGCTCCCTTTATCGTTGGCCAAGGAAGACATACAATTCATATCATGGAAAGAGGTCAGATTCCAATGGAAGATTTCATTACACACAGTGCACAAATACAAGCTGAGGCTAAATCCAAGGAGGCCCCTACTAATATAGTTAAATAGAATGTTGGTATGGTGGGAGCGGATCCTGAAGATCGCAGTTCGAGCTGTGGTGAAGGAAAAGTCTCGGTGGTTGACAAGGTTTTATGTTCAAAAGACAAGGAAGATACCTTTAATGATATCAGACCCGGTTCTTCGTTGGAAAGGGAGAACCAGGTTCATTCGCCGTCCTTGAGTGTAGTCAGTGCAAGTGCAAATGAACCAACAATAGAGAGGGAGGACCCCTATCCGAGTACTCTGGGGAAAAAAGAAAAGATGGTGGGTTGCTCCCAAGGGAACTCTAAAAATATAAACAAGGAATAGGGCGTTGGCTTGAGTATTGCATTGGCTGATGAAGCTGCAGGTCCATGGGTCAACAGGAGCGCTGGGAAAGGGATGGTGATCAGGAGCCTGCCATAGTTGACTGGAGCACTAATGGAGGTGTTAGTGGTAAGGGCCCGCGAAAACTTTTGCTACCCGGCTTTGTGAATCTCTATGACTTTTATGTCAATGAAGACTCTGAGTTGAGGAAAGTGTCATTGGACAACAGGAGAAAAAAGAAAGAGAAGAAGAAGGGAACTACAAGTGTGAAGGAAGCTGCAATTGCAGATGAAAAGAGTGACTTCACTGAGTCAGAATTAGAAGCTAAAAGCACTAGGTGTTAGAAACAGTGTCCTGAAATCTAGATTTATTCTGGATATATCGTTTTAATTAATAAATAAAATTGAAGTTCTAGTTGTTTCCCACTTAAATTTGTGTATGTAAGCGTTTATACTGCATGTGATTTCTTTTGGGAGACATCCATGAGATGGGTGTAGTCCTCATACTACAATTTACATGTTTGTTCTAAGTGATTTATGAGACTAAGCCACATATACACTTGGAACAAATGGTATATATTGTTGTTTGAAAGTAGTCAAAAACAAATTTGGACCACTTGTATGTTAAGACTATAACGTGACACTTTAGATGACTTATCTTGGTCATGTGGATGGGGATCCAAAAGTGTTAGGTTAGTGTGTTTAATAAGATTGACACACTGAGTTCGGCCATGTGGGTTACTTATTTCTAAACTACTATCGGAGATGAGTTATTCACGTTGTACTATTTGAACGACGACTATAAATCCTGAGGGTATTCTTGACTTGTGCATGGAGCGTTAGTTACCTTGGTCTACTATAAGTAAGGTCTAAACGAATGACTGAAATCCCACGTACACTGGGTAGCGACGTGAAGTGTGAAAAGGATCAGGTATTCAATAGGGAATCTACAGTCTCTTATGAGATACAGATGTCTCCTTAGTTGATTCGCAAATATTTGAATAGTTTGGAAACTTTGGCCAAAGAGTTCCAAGTAATTGACATTTGGAATTTATACTGTGAATATGTTCAAGTATAAATAAATTATTCAGTGAAGGGCGAGTTGGTAACTAATGGAGAAGCTGTGAGAAGGATAATGGTAGTGGTTACATTTGTCCTTTGTCATAGACATCCAGTGAAGGGTTTGTCGTCATCACTACAGTCTATTAGGGAGATATCGAATAAATAATTTAAGTCTGGAGTGCAGTGAGATTTATTTAGTGGATAAGTCTCATTAAGTTGTAATTAAATTATTTCATGAGATGATTAATTTAATCCATTTGGAGCTAGATTTAAATTGTCCCTAAGGTCCCTGCGTAAGCCTGTGTATTTATTGCCATTGAAAAAATATTAAAGAATTAATGAAATGAATTATTTATCCATAGGATGGGTAAATTTAATTTTGCTAAATATTATTCATAAGATGAATAAATATTAAAAATTATAAAATAAAATAATTTTGAAAAATAAAATTCATAAGATGAATTTTTACATGTGGGAAACAAAGCAAAAAAAAAGGCAAAAAAAATCGCAACCCAGCCCACGATCCGTGTACTCGTGAATGGGTCAATCAGCGTGCGACACGTGTCGCTCGCTGGATAGCCAGGGGATGACCCTCGTGGGTTGGCCGTGGCCAATCCGGACACGCCACGTGGCACACTTTTGAACTATAAAAACACGCGGTTTTTGAACTATGATGAAATGACGCGTTTTGACTCGTTTTTGTAATGATACGCTGCGTTTTGATGTTAACTAGCAAATCTCACATCGATTAAATTTGGATTTTTCGCTCCGGAATACTCCTATAAATAGAGGTGTTTAATCCGTGGTTTGGCATTCAAGTTGAAATATTTCTTTAGGGTTTCTGAAATTGTTTCGGAGATCTAATTGGAGAGAAAAAATTTTCGTTGAAATTTTTTTTCCTCAGTTTAATATTTTTCAGAGCCCACTCTTCAAGCAGTTTGAGGTCATTGCGTAGAAGGTCTCGGGGGTCTCGATTTTGAAGAATATTAGTCTTTCTGGTTTTTCTCTTTTATTGGAGCAATTTCAGGTATATTCTTCTTTATTTATTCTTTTTCGCTTTTTTATTTATTTATAGCATTGGTTATTAAGCCTGTACAAGTTTATGTATTATTATGAATGTATTAGAGTAAAAGACCTGTAGATCTAAATTAAGAATTTAGATTTGTTGATTTAAATTATGAATTTAAGTCAGTAGATTTAAAATTAGGAATTTTAAATTAACCCTAGGTTTAGAGTTATAAATTCTAAACCTGTTCCGCTGCATTAACTTTATAAACTTTAGGGAGAATTTTTAAAAATCATCCCAACAACTGATCTAAGTGCTCTAATAGGTGCCTATAGTTGTTACTATAGTTGAGAACTATGAACGTAATAGTCGGCATCAGAGTTTATTTTCCAATAAAATTCATATCTTTTTCCAACAACTGGTATCAGAGACAGCCTCTGATTACATTCATAATATACATGACTAGGTATAATAAGATTGAAATAAATAGATTTGCAATTTAATAAAATAGCAATTTTATTAAGAAGGAAAAACTTGTTTGAATTAGTGATTTAAATTGTTTAAATCATTAAAGTAGTTGATTGTTATTTAGAATATTTTTAAGTATCAATTTAAATTTTTTAAATCGGTTAAAAGAGTTAATAGTTAACTAGGTTATTTAAAGTAACGATTTAAATTGTTTAAATCGTTAATGAATCAATAGTTAATCAAATTGCTTAAAGTAATGGTTTAAATTTTTTAAATCGTTAATTAATTAAAAGTTAATTTGATCGTTTGAAGGTAGCGATTTAAATTGTTTAAATCATTAATGAATTAATCGTTAATTCAAAACAACCCAAAAATTTGTGATTATGTTGTTCGTATAATGAGATTGTACGTTCTTAGTCATGATTTACGACATCAGACAAAATTGATCCAATAAGATTAGATTTAAATATTTTTGACAATCATAAAACTGGTTAATGAGATCAGATTCAACTAATTTTTTTATAAAATTGGATAAAGTTGATCTAACAATATTAGATTTAATTATTTTATACGAAATCGGATAAAATTGATCTAATAAGATTGGATTTAATTTATTTTAAAATTAAATATTTTAATTTTAAAAAAAATTTCTGATGATGTCAGATGCCGACGTCAGAATCTGACGTCACCTGCTGACGCTGATGACAGTGTTGTCGTGGCGCTGACGTCAGCATATATTTTTTAAAAAATAGTTTTTTAATTTTTTATTTATTTTTGGGACGTGTAGGTATCAATACTGATTTACATAGTAATTATAAATTAGTTATTTTATTAATTAATTTTCTTTTAGAATGAGATTCTAAATTAAATTATAAGATAATTTAAATTATAAATTAGTGTTAGTTTAAATAAAAGTTATTTTATATTATTTTAGAATAAGATTATAAAATAAACTCTGAGCTAGTCTAAAGTTTGTTTATTTTTAGAATAAGATTCTAAAATAGACTACGGGATAGTCTAAACACAAAATCGCTATTGATTTTTAAAAAAAATTATTTTAATTTAATTTTGAAATCAAAATTTTAAAATTAGATTATTTAATAACCAAAATTAAATGTTCATATTATTTTAATTAAAATTAATTAATTAATTTTATTGATTGGATTTTAGAATGAGATTCTAATGTAAGATTATGAGGTAATCTATACTGTAAAATTATAGTATTTTAAATAAATAAATTAATCAATTTTGGTTAATCTTAGAATAAGATTTTAAAGGGGGTTTATGAGATAATCTAGGTTTTAAATGCAAGGTAATTAAAAATAAAAAAATAAAAAAACCACTGGTTATAAAAATCTAGTGGGAGCGAAGTTTCAATTGTTGCAACTTCATGATCTCCATTACCGGTCTAGCAGTATAGTAGATCGATAGACCTCCCTGCAGGGGATGTCAATTTGCAGATTATAGGGTTAGACTTCTTTAGGATAAACCCAAGTGCAAAGAAGCGATGTGACCACACTGTCGTAGAGTATTTCGTGTATTTGTATGAAGGTTTAGGTAATGGTTTACACTTGACTAACGTGATGTATTAGCCTCCTCGAGGAGCTCTGTTGTGTCATGTTAGAGACTAAGGTAAAATGGTGAGTTAATCATGTTTAGTAAGAGTTACAAGAAAACAGGTTAATTGAGAATAGTTCTCACCTGAACTAGCTTCGTGCGACCCCGCTGCCGGGGAGTAAGGAGTGGGGTGTTTGGGTCATCATTGTATGCATGCTAGTGCAGTTTGGTGGATATCTGACTTATTGTGTATGCTAAATTGAAATAATATATATCACTGCATTATACATGACTCATATAAGGTAGTTACACAATTGTTTGCATTTACAGTGTTTTTGATATGGATACGACTTGTGAACTTCACTTGATTTGGACTAAATAATGTATTCACGGGACCAAATTAATTTTCCTTGAAAAAAAAATAAGTTAGACTCACTCACTACTCACAAGGGACCTGCTACAAATAAAGGAAAGGGTAAGGTTACTACTATAGCAATCAAGTCCATAAGGAAGTCAGCAAAAGAAAAGAGTTTATTTTGCAAGAAAACTAGGCCACTGGAGGAGAATCTACACTAAGTATATAGCTATACTTCCTGCAAAGATTGCTAAGCCATCTAGTGAAGGTATATTGATATCTCACTTAGTTGAGTCATGCGCAGTTGAGAGTCCACCAGTTTCCTGGTGGGTGGACTCATGTTCAACTGACCATATCTGTAATATGTTACAGGAGCTCAGGCTAAGCTAAAGGCTACACGATGGGTGTTGTACCTGATGGTCAGGGACAGTACAATAATAGTGGTCTTAAGTGTAGGAGATGCTAGCTTAGACTTTAGTAATAGAGTTTTGTTTTAAAAGATTGTTTATTTGTAGCTTCTCTGCACAGGAATTTGATTTCTGTATCTCGTGTTAAGAATAATTGTTTTTTTGTTAATTTTGATAATGAAAATTTTAATATGAGAAATAAATTGTTTATTTGCACATGTAAATGAATAAATTGTTTATTCATGTTATTTCCTTATAAAAACTAAGGTAATTGTTTAAATGAATTTAACATAAGCTCACTTATTCAATCTTCTAAAAGAAAACACCCTGAATGTGATAATGCCTACACAAGGCACCAATGTTTAGGTCACATTAATTCGAACAGGATTCAAAGACTGGTAAAAGATGGACTGATAGAGGCTTTAGACTTGAGGTCATTACCAGTCTGCAAATCCTGCATAGAAAGAAAGAGGACTAAGTCTGCTTTAAGAGTAAAGGCCACAAGGTTGGTGGCTTGCTTGAGCTGGTTCACATAGATGTATGTGGACCAATACGTGTTTAAGCAAGAGGTAGGTATGAGTATTTAATCACGTTTAGTGATGATTACTCAAGGCATGTATATGTTTACCTAATTATACATTAGTTGGACTCTTTTGAAAAGTTCAAAGAGTACAAAACTGAAGTTGAAAAGCTATTACGTAAACAAATTAAGTCACTTCGATCAGATCGAAGTGGTGAATAATTTTCGGGTGAGTTTTTGGATTTCCAAACTGCAAATGAGATAAGATCCCAGCTTTCTGCTCTGGTTACACCGCAGCAGAATGGTGTTGCAAATAAAAGGAACACGAAAGGTTTTTTCTACAATTTTTGATATAACAGGTTTTTTTTTTTTTAAATACAGTGCAAAATACTTAGAGAAGGATTTTGCAAGTAAGCTACAAAAACAAAGAACAAAATAGTATTAAAGAAAAATGACAATGATTCTGAACGGCTAGACACAACTTAAGATATAGTGGATGCATTGGATGCACCTACTAAGAGGAACGAGAATGTTCCAGGTACACGAAAGCTTAAGTGTGGTGGGAGGATTGTCAAGACACTCGACAGGTTCATAGCGGGAGCCTTAGTGGTAGACCGTGGCATTGAATCTGGTCCTTTTAGCCACAATGAAGCAATTAAGTCTTCTAGTTTTGTGCAATCGGTTGCTCAAATCATGCATGTACAAATGATATTAAGAGAAAGTATTGACTTTCTTAGTGTTATATGTCAACGATATACTACTCATTGAGAATAATGTAGGGGTGTCATTAGCTGTAAAGGCTTAGTTGTCAGGATAGCTCGATATGAAGGACATAGGAGAAGCCAACTCCACTCGTAGGATTAAGCTTCTGTAAGGTCATAAGAGTAGGGTGTTGGATCTCTCTCCAGCCACTTATATTGACAAAACTTAGTCAAGGTATAGCATGGAGTCCCTCTCTCTTTTGAGTAGTGTTCTAGGACACCTCAAGAAGAGGAGCAATTGAGGAATATTCCATATGCTTTGGCAGTGGGAGTCGTATATATGCCATGTTGTGCACAAGACTTGAAGTCTGCTATAGGATGGTATAGTAAGCAAGTGTTAGTCTAACCTGGGTTCAATGGACTAGGTGGCAGTGAAGTGTTTTCTCTAGCTTTTTAGAATAACTAGAAATCCTATGCTGATCTTTCAAAGTGACGAGCTAGTTCTAGTTAGATGTATTGTTTTAAGACTTCCAGTCAAATATATATGATAGACGTTCAACATCTAAGCATGTGTTTACCCTTGGAGTGGGAGCCATTAGTGAAAGGAATGTCAAGCAGTATTGTATTGCTGACTTCACAATAGAGTAATTTTGCTCACTAAGGGTTAGGCTCAGTAGACTTTTGGTTCAAACTTAAAAGGGGTGAGTATGGACTTTGTCATAAATTGGATTTAGGACAAGTGGGAGATTGTTAAGAATAGTATCCTGAAATCCATATTTATTCCAGATATATAGTTTTAATTAATAAATAAAATTGAAGTTCCAGTCGTTTCCCATTTAAATTTGTGTATGTGAGCATTTATACTCCATGTGATTTTCTTTTGGGAGACATCCATGAGATAGGTGTAGCCTTCATACTACAATTTACAAGTTTTTTCTAAGTGGTTTATGAGACTAAGCCACAGATAGACTTGGAATAAATGGTATGGATTGTTGTTTGAAAGACTCGTAGTCAAAGACAAGTTTAGACCACTTGTATGTTAAGACTATAACGTGACACATTAGATGACTTGTCTTGGTTATGTGGATGGGAATCCAAAACTGTTAGGTTAGTGTGTTTAATAAGATTGGCACACTGAGTTGGGCCATGTGGGTTACTTATTTCTAGACCACTATCGGAGATGAGGGATTCACGTTGTATTGTTTGAACGACGACTCTAAATCCTGAGGGTATTCTGGACTCGTGCATAGAGCGTTAGTTACTTTGGTGTACTATAAGTAAGGTCTAAACGATTGACTGAAATCCCACGTACACTGGGTAGCGGCGTGAAGTGTGACAAGGATCAGGTATTCAATAGGGAATCTACAGTTTTTTATGAGATATAGATGTCCCCTTAGTTGATACGCAAATATTTGAATAGTTTGGAAACTTTGGTCAAAGTATTCCAAGTATTTGACGTTTGGAATTTATACTGTGAATATGTTCAAGTCTAAATGAATTATTCAGTAAAGGGTGAATCGGCAACTAATGGAGAAGCTGTGAGAAGGATAATAGTAGTGGTTATATTTGTCATTTGTCATGGACATCCAGTGGAGGGGTTGTTGTCATCATTACAGTCTATTAGAGAGATATCGAATAAATAATTTAAGTCTAGAGCGCAGTGAGATTTATTTAGTGGAATTAAGTCTCATTAAGTGGTAATTAAATTACTTCATGAGATGATTAATTTAACCCATTTGGAGTTAGATTTAAATTGTCCTTGAGTTCCCTGCGCAAGTCTGTGTATTTATTCCCATTGAAAAAATATTAAAGAATTCATGAGAAGAATTATTTATCCATAGGATGGATAAATTTAATTTTGCCAAATATTATTCATGAGATGAATAAATATTAAAAATTATAAAATAAAATATTTTTGAAAATTACAATTTATAAGATAAATTTTTACATGTGGGAAACAAAGCAAAAAAAATGCAAAAAAAAATCGCAACCCAGCCCACGATCCTCCTACTCGTGAATGGGCCAATCAGCGTGCGACACGTGTCGCTCGCTGGGTAGCAAGGGGATGATCCGCGTGCATTGGTCGTGGCCAATCAGGACATGCCGCGTGGCACGTGTTTGAAATAAAAAAACACGCGGTTTTTGAACTATGATGAAATGACGCATTTTGACTCATTTTTGTAACGATACGCTGCGTTTTGATGTTAACTGGTGAATCCCACATCGATTAAAATTGGATTTTTAGCTCCGGAATACTCCTATAAATAGAGGTGCTTACTCCGAGGTTTGGCATTCAAGTTGAAATATTTCTTTGGGTTTCTGAAATTGTTTCGGAGATCTAATTGGAGAGAAAAAATTTCCATTGAAATTTTTCTTTCCTCAGTTTAATATATTTTAGAGCCCATCCTCCGGGCAGTTCGAGGTCATTGCGTAGAAGGTCTCGGGATCTCTATTTTAAAGAATATTATTGTCTTTCTGGTTTTTCTCTTTTATTGGAGTAATTTCAGGTATGCTCTTCTTTCATTATTCTTTTTCGCTTTTCTATTTATTTATAGTATTGGTTATTATGCCTCTATAAATTTATGTATTGTTATGAATGTATTAGAGTAGAAGACCTGTCGAACTAAATTAAGAATTTAGATCTATTGATTTAAATTATGAATTTAAGTCAGTAGATTTAAAATTAGGAAGTTTAAATCAACCCTAGGTTTAGAGTTATGAATTCTAAACCCGTTCCGCTTTGTTAACTTTATAAACTTTAGGAAGAATTTTTGAAATCCATCCCAACAACCGGTATTAGGGCATAGGGTTTAGAGAGATAAACTTATTCCCAATAACTCTTGCACGTGAGATGTCACAAAGCGTGACTCTCCGACCGGGGGGCTTAGGTAGAGAGAAGAGTCTCCTACTCTAAGTGCTCTAATAGGTGTCTATTGTTGTGACTATAGTTGAGACCTGTGAACCCAATAGTCAGCATCAGAGTTTATTTTCCAACAAAATTCATATCTTTTCCCAACACTAGGATGGTTGAAAGGGAGGCCAAGAAGATTTGTAAGATTGGTCAAGCTGTGGGTATTGGGTGGCAGGACATGCAGAGCTCAGTGGTGGAAAAGTTACTAAAAAACGCAAAGGGGGTCAAAAGAGTGTTAGAACAAATTATTGAAATACTTGCAAAATACTTACAACCGGTAAAACCGAGAGATCTCAGGTGTTGAGGCTATGTAATCACTTTCCTTAAGGCTTATTTCGGTATACAAAATATCCTCCGGGATACAACAACAACCAAATATGAAGAAGAGAATATGTGAAGGGGGAGACATAGTGAGATGAATGAGAACAACCTTTTCAAAGACTTTCACAAATATAAATTTTTCAAGTGCTACTTGCAATTGTATTTTATTTCTCAAAACATGAAAAGAGAATTCTCTTTTCTTCCCTCTGAAATGAATCCCCCCAAAGGGCTATTTATAGTTTTTCAAGTGTCTCTTCAAGAAGGGACACAACCCTTCATGAAGAGTCACTTTCTTTTTTTATATTACACAATTATTGCAAGTAAACACATTTCATATGTGTTCTCTTAAATAATAGGGGAAAATAACATAAGAAAATAAGGTTCAAAAGATGTCCCAAACTTATCAAAATGTTACTGTAATTCTGTAAGATTTGTGTGTCGACATACAAATGGCACTGTTGGATTGTGTATTGACACACGGACCCTGTGTGTCGACACACATCCTATACAAGTTCAAAACACTTAACCAAGTATAGGACAATCAAATACATTTTTAAAATACACCAACATTCCCCCACCATTTTCAAAATGCCATCATTATCGAATAATCAACATCTCAAATTAAAGGAGACCTTATTGTGCATCAATGAGGGTGTCTCACGATTGAACCCCCAGCTAGTGAAGAGACCATGCAGTTAATCGGATCGAAAATGGTAGACCAAGTTTTGAACCATACAACCCATTTGACTAACCGACTATCTAATCACGCACAAGGCGTACTCCCCGTACATACCCTACGACTCCCAGATCGACACATTCTGTGGCCTTGTGTCCTGTACCCTTCGTAAGTGTTTCAGGGCCAAACCCTTAGTAAAAATTTACCCCTTTGAAGCGGCCAAACTTCAACACTCACTAAGGTGGACCTCATTGATCATGTCCCTGCGATGCGACATTCAATAAGTTTTTAAAAACAAGGTCCATTAAGAGCATAAACTCATCCTCTTAGTATCTCTAACGCAGGTACTAAGCACTACACACTAGGGATGGAAAAATTCTCTTTTAGTGCTTGCAGTCACACGGATGACAAGTCTCTCTCATTGAACCCGGGACCTAGCGTCATACTAGGCGTCGAGTTGAGGGCCTATCATGGGTGACTAATAATGACAGGTTTCACACCATCCCTTTAATTATCAAGTCTCTAGCAATGTTCTCAAATAAGAGATCTACTAGTTTCAGACTTACATTTCAAAGTCCACAGTGATCACTCAATCTTTTATGAGTTATCTCACTTCACAATATTTGACACTGTTGTGTCCGGACTTTCAGTGATACATCTCACTCTTTCACATTTAAAAAACATCTCACTATCACAACGGATAGATATAGACAACATTGGCTTGTGCCACAAAGGAATTTGAAACACAAGATCCTTTAATCGCTATGTTTCTTGACAAGCTAAAACCAGAGCAATAAACTCTATTATCACAGTGGAATTTATAACACGTGTTAGTTTCTTGAAATTCAAGGAACAACACCCCCACCACTTATAACATTTACTAGCTTTTAAAAGCATAGTCATCCCTCTCGGATGTTCAACTGGCGTTCAAGTATTCTTCTAGATAGAAGAGTTTTCATTAAAATAACACCACAACGCGTGGTCATTCCAGTACCTTGTGTACTCCATGCCAGTTATCTTTACTTACATAGCTAGTTATTTACACTCAGCAATTCAACAACCAAGGCTATATATAACCTTTTCAATTTCCAATTATACCATTGGAACATTTTCATTTGATTCTAAGTATTCATACCAAATTTCAACATGTAAACAATGTACATTCACACAATGAATCCCCTGTCATTATCAGACTATTCATTTACACTTTTCGGATTCATTAACTACCTCTTACAAGAGGCCACATCACAAGACTTCATAGACTCGTCATAGAATCACAATATATGACACAACAATATTGAACTTTAATGTTCATATTATCTCTAGTTCATTCTTCTAGAAATACACAAGTCCGATCGCTAGGACTTCCCTTTTCACACTTTTATTCTTTCAAGGTTCTAGAGTCTTTCCAGGGATATACCCTCAAACATGATTTTCATCATCTATACTTTACTTCACAATATGACAATGTATAATTCAAGATCAATGAAAGACTCAATGTTACTTCGTATGCACTCATTAACATTTATATCTCAGGATATTCAATTCACCCATAATTCAGTCACTTGAATACTCATGCCATTTATATGCATCAAACTTTACGGGTAACAAAGGAGTCATCATAACTCAGTATTCATATACTCTTTAAATTTGTCATGTTGATGACTAACAACATCCTAACATATGAACATATTATTTACCATGCAACTATTGCATGAATCTATCACTCAATTTGAGTATTTAAAAATTCATTGTATAAAATACACTTCATTTTAACCGACTACTCAACCATCATATACATATGCAAGTAAGCTTTATCTCAACCGCATTAATCATGATGATAAAGTTTTTTCACACGCATGCTGGTTTGCAATGGAACATTACATCCAATAACTTTGGAAAAAAACCCACCAAAGATATGCGGTCAGTTATGAAATTATAAATCGCCATTTCCAAGTGCTTTTATACAATTTCTCTCATCATTCTCAATCATGAACTTTAATGTGAATTTCTTTATATTAGTCATACTAGGGATCAACATATATAAAAATCATAATACATTTCATGATCCACTGGGTTTCTTTCAAATTCACATTATTCTCACTTATCAAGCATTCAAACGGCATTTATTTCTTAAATAACCAAGCCGTAAAAATTCATAATCACATTTAAGTTCATGGACATATGGACCTCATAACCACATCAATATATATGGTAACACAAACCTTTTTTTATGACGCATTGACTTCAATCTAATGAAATCATACTTCCATGCATATAAGCATTAATCATACAACCACATTAATATCCATACTTGTATCTTCATGCAAGTATGCATTAACATTGTATTATCATTAACATGCTTACAAGATTATACTCAAACTTTTATAATCATAATAACATTATTTTTCATGATTTTCCAAATTCGCTATTGTCCACTCCCTTATAATTCCATCAGTGAACAATACATATATGAGATTGAACCTATAACCGTCTAAACAAGAACGAATTAACTTACCCATATTTATTTTATATTATGGGCTCATCTCACATAATTATTAACATACGTGTATTAATTCTCAATATAATTATTGTTTATAGTACAAATTCATACAACCATAAATTTACTATGCATAATGCACAATTTATGTTTTATCTCAACCAACATAATTCTTTATGAATTACAACCACGGTTATACAAGTGCATGTATCTTTAGATTACCAATTTATAGCAGAGCATGTATCCAATTATTATTATTATTATCAGTTTTGGAATCGTTTCGGCGCTTGGTTTCAACAACCATGCTAAACAAGGATTTTCCTTTTTAGCATCACCTCAACGTCTGGTTTCAACAACCACCCCAAATAATATTTTCATATTATCAACTTATAACAAGTATGTGTTCATAATTTTAATTTGTTCATCATCCAAATTAATTATACATGACTTCATTTAGATTATTATCTAAATTTTAATATAGTACCAAATATTAACCATCATTATATTTATCATTTTACCACTGCCCAAATCAAAAAGGTAATAAATAATTTTCTTAGTTTGATCATGCACACAAGTGCACGGACATGAGTGGTCAATCATTTAACATTTGCATCCAGGGTACGTACGTTCAATCCTTTGAAACGACACTCATGCGTCCAGTTTTTTTTATTTAATTTAATCATATAGATTATATATGTGTTTGAAGGTTGTACACAAAACTTAATTTGGACTACTGGTTGGGTTCTATCATCCCTTTCCTCAAGCACGTTGGTTCGATTCTCACAAACTATTTTCACATGCCTCATTTTATTCCCTTTTTTTTCGATTTATATGGGCTGTTGTATAGATTGTGCATGAAATGCAATTTGGATCAATGGCTTAGGATCATATCAATTTCTCAAGAGACGCCGGTTCGAATCTGAAGAAACCGCAAGTCTTTGCCTTTTTTTTTTTTTGTTCTTCGATATTGTCCTTTGAAATTACTGTTAGTATTGATTGCGTTTTGCACAACCACCATGAGAATTGCAAATTCTACAATTATCATTTTTTATTTTTGCCTGCGGATGATCATCATCTTCATCCTTTTGTTAAATTAACATGATACAAAGTTATTCAATTAAATTTTATGTATCATTTAATCAAAATTTATGATTCATAATTGTGAATTTAAAGTCACTTGATCATAAATTCATGATCTAAACACTCAATGCCTCTTAACTTTCATTTTGATATCACATGTATACTCATCAACGAATGCGCATCAATTTACACGAGTCACATGATTTCATGATTTTATCCCGAGTCAAGTAAATATATTTTCATGCATAAACAATGCATCAACCACTACTCGTTAGGCATTATATAACTTCATGATTTTGACGTCTCTTGATCAAATTTTATATTAATCTTAAAATTTCATGATCCTTCTTACTCATGTTTGAGTCAAAAGAACATACCTGGATCCATAGTAATTTGTATACAAGAAGGATCCAAGAAGACGTACATTCCTCTCTTTGTTACTTTCTCCAATCTCACATAGTTCGCCACCAAATCAAGGAAAGTGAAAACGCCATTTCAGTTAATGAATTTAAGCCTTAAGATTGTTAGAACAAATTATTGAAATACTTGCAACCGGGTAACCGAGAGATCTCAGGTGTTGAGGCTATGTAATCACTTTCCTTAAGGCTTATTTCGGTAAACGAAATATCCTCGGGGATACAACAACAACCAAATATGAAGAAGAGAATATGTAAAGGGAGAGACATAGTGAGATGAATGAGAACAACCTTTTCAAAGACTTTCACAAATATGAATTTTTCAAGTGCTACTTGCAATTGTATTTTATTTCTCAAAACATGAAAAGAGAATTCTCTTTTCTTCTCTCTGAAATGAATCCCCCCAAAGAGCTATTTATAGTTTTTCAAGTGTCTCTTCAAGAAGGGACACATCCCTTCATGAAGAGTCACTTTCTTTTTTAATATTACACAATTATTGCAAGTAAACACATTTCATATGTGTTCTCTTAAATAATAGGGGAAAATAATATAAGAAAATAAGGTTCAAAAGACGTCCCAAACTTATCAAAATGTTACTGTAATTCTGTAAGATTTGTGTGTCGACATACAAATGGCACTGTTGAATTGTGTATCGACACACGGGCCCTGTGTGTCAACACACATCCCATACAAGTTCAAAACACTTAACCAAGTATGGGACAATCACATACATTTTAAAAATACACCAACAAAGAGTTGTTAAAAAAATTAAGTTGAAAGATAAAGGGAAGAATAAGGTATAAGGTGTTCAGTGGCAGATGGGGTTTCTAGTGTCCCTTGCATAAGATGTTTTAGGTGTGTTGAGGTGGCCCCGGTGCATTTGTTGGGAGGTCTTGGAAGTCTGATGTCTTATGTGTTTGCATCGGGGTCTTTGTGTTTGGTGGGTGTGAGTTTCTTTGGTGAAGTGGTGGGCAGGGGCGATCGCCATTGCCATGTTTGTTTGATTCGTCTTCAAATTTTGGTTTCTTTGTGGTGGTTATGGATCCTATGTGGTCAAGTCCAGCACTTTGAGCTTGTCAGGGGTCAAGACTTTTTGCTCGTTGTCTTATCATATGGGTTGATTTTGTTAGTGTGGGTTGTAGGTTGTTTGGAGCTTTTAAGGTTGGGGTTCCTGTGGCATCCTGTGCCCTCTGATTGCTGGTTTGGTGTTTTAATTGTCCTGTTATCTTTTGGGTGCTTTAGGTGTTCCTGATGTTCTAGTGGGTGGTGTGTGCGCTTGAAATCTCGTGTATGTATGGATGATTGTAATTCGATAATTTTCTATTAATAAATCCTCAATTATCACCAAAAAAAAAAAAAAAAAACTCAATACTGATCAAATAATCATATAAAAATATTTCACTCAAACAGATAAATAAAATATATGAAATTAAATTTACTTCATAACATTACATAAATATATTTAAAACATCATGATATTCTTCCAAGTTTACAAGGTCACGCAACCTCTTTGCAATATTTTACTGAGATCTGCTAGACTGCTACAACCGCGCACCTGTTTAAAACACATTTACACACCATATGCAAAAGCTTATGTAAAAGCTTTTACTCAAAATAATAAACAACATATTTTTCTTCTTTTTAAATTAACAATGACGTACAAACCTTTTTCTTTCAGAAATCAACCTATATTATTGATATTTTTTTTTTTTTAAGAAAATGTTACTTAACACATACATGAATATTAAAATATTCACAAATAAACTTCTAAGATTGACAAAACATAGTTTTTAAACCCACTTCGGACATAATTAGCCTTTTTAGAATTTCGTCAAACTTTTCAAGCAACTTGGATATAAATTTTATACATCCACAATAATCACGTATAAACTTCTTTTGAAATTGTGATTTTCTCTCTTTTTTCATTTCACATAAGGAGACTGAAATTTACACCCCAACATTTCGCTAATTTATGTGAAGTTCATATGAATGTAAAGTCCAACGTGCACATAAATCAATTACTAGATACTCAACATGCCATATGAACAATCAATTATTTTTTACTCAAAGTATGCACGTGCAAACATTAATGACAAAAGTCTACTAACATATAAATAATGAATAATCAATTAAAATTTATAAACCTTGCTAAAGTAAACAGCGTTTTATTTTTATACCACTACGTATAATCGCATGTCTTTCTTGGATCTAGTCAAGCTTTTGCCTTATAAGTATTGTTAGACTATATTACATAGGTATTATTACTATATGTAACTAAGCTCAATTGACCTGCTTTGTATATGATGTAAAGCCTATTATAAGTTCTATAATTATACGAGAGGGCCACAGTATTATGTGTGCTTCTCATTCTTTCATGGTATCAAAGCTAACACTTATTCTCTAGTAAATTAGGCAAACCCTAGCCTCCCTCTCTTCCCTCCACAAAGTATTCAAAACCCTAATATCGGCAAACCCTAGTGCACCACAGCCGTCAATACCCCAACCCAGCTAACCCTAGCCTCCCCCGAACAGCCTTCTTTTCTTTTATTTTCTTTTCTTTTCTTGAAAGTAGCAATTTCGTTTAGCCTTAGTTGGAGTGAGATATCGAAGTAATCATCTAAAGATTGAATTTTTGAATATCGTTTTGAGAGATTTTGATTGAAGATAGTGAAGAGGATTTGAATTTGAAAGTTGAAACCCTAGGTGAGTGGAGGAGGAGAAGAGATTTTTGCTGGTGGAGAATTAATTGATTATGTTTTTGCCCATGACTGCTTATTTAATTTCTCGGAGGTGGTTGCTGCTGATTATGCTCAACCCAATGATTGATTCTGCTTTCCAACCTGGCCTACCTTTCTTTGGTGTTCCTACTTTCTTCAGTGATCCTATTTATGGTGAGAATATGTTATATCCACCACTTTTTCATCCTACAATTAATACTTATGCCACTGTTTCTAATTTCTATTCAGGGTTTTCATCTCCTCAAACCAATTTTCAATCTCTTACTGCTCATTCTATCCCTTTGACTGATTTTCCCTGGATAATGGATAGTGGTGCATTACCTCATATGACTAATAACCCCAGTTTGCTAACGTCTCTTCGTCCTTATCATGGCTATGATAAAATATTAGCTAGTAATGGCTTGTTTATCGATTGCTGGGATTGGATCTGGTTCTCTTCTTACAGCTGTTGGTCCATTCAATTTGAATAATGTCCTTTATGCTCCTAGTCTTTCCACTAATTTAATCTCTGTTCGTCAATTCTGTAAAGGTAATTATTGCCTTTTAGAATTTGACTCGGGTGGTTTCTCCATTAAAAATGCTAAAACAATGTCCCTCATTATTCGTTGTGCTAGCTCGGGGCCTCTTTTCGCTGTTCCCAAACCAAACACAGTCAGTCGACTTGGTCAACCCGTGCAGCCCGTGGCATCCTCCTCACATGTTTCCCTAGTTGCTTCCAAAAACACATAATCTCTCTGGCATCGTCGACTTGGCCATTCTAGGGAGCCGGTCTTGTCCACTTTAGTCAAACAAAAGATTAATTTCTTGTTCGAGTTCTTCTAAGTCCAGTTTGTGTCATGCTTGCCAACTCGATAAGCATAGTCGTTTACCTTTTCAAAAGTCTGTCGCTAGTACTACGCGTCCTTTTGATATTGTTCATTCTGATGTATGGACATCACCTGTTATCAATTTCAGTAGTTTTAAGTATTGTTTGCTATTATTGGATGATTATTCTCATTTTGTGTGGATTTATCCTATGCGTGCCAAATCTGAGGTTTTTGACATGTTTGTTCAGTTTCGTAATCTTATGTTGAATCAATTTGGTGTGGAAATCAAACATTTTCAATGTGATAATGGTACTGAATATATCAACCGTGACTTTAATAGTCTTTTTCTGCAAAGGGGCATTCTCAGTAGGGTTTCTTGCCCTCACACTTCTCAACAAAATGGGAAAGTTGAACGCATGCATCGTACTATTGGTAATATGATGCATTCCCTCTTGTTTCAAGCATACATGCCTTTGGAATTTTGGGTTGAAGCAGTTTTTATTGTAGCTCATATTATCAACCTTCTACCGTCCACTTCTATTAAGAAAAAGATCCCCTTTCAATGTTTGTACAAGAAGTAAGTTAATTACGATCATCTTCGGGTTTTTGGTAGTGTCTACTATCCGAATCTGAGTGCCACCACGTCTCATAAGCTTGCTCCGTGCTCTACCTTATGTGTTTTCTTGGGCTGCCCACAGAATCGCAAAGGTTATAAATGTTTGGATCTTTCTACTAATAAAATCATTATTTCAAGGCATGTTGTTTTTGATGAAGCAGATTTTCTATTCGCACGATTGGGCACTTTCTCTCAAGATACAATGACCCGGCTTCATCAAGTCTTTTCTCCTCCCCTCACGTCTTCACTGTTCGTGGGCCTTCAACCACCGCTGCCGCTGCGGCTGCCTCCTGCAGCGCCACCCACCGTAGCTGCCGCACCGCCTCCTGCGGCTCTTGTACCACTGCCTGGGCCTGGAGCCCTTCCAACTATGCCACTGAACGTGGTTGCACATCGGCCCACACCGGGTTCAGCTCCCCCTAATTCCTCTATTCATCCCATGGTGACTTGTGCTCATGCTGGTATTGTAAAACCTCTTCTCAAACCTTCTATGATTGCTCATAGTACTTTGCTTGTGGTACCTTTTTCTTATAAGCAAGCACCTACTGATGAGAACTGGAAGCATGTTATGCTCGACGAATTTAATGCTCTTATTCATAATAAGACATGGGATCGTGTTCCTCCTCCCCCTCATGGTAACATTGTTGGCTTCAAGTGGGTTTTTCGTATTAAACAAACATCTACAGGTTAAGTTGAATGGTATAAAGCTCGGTTAGTTGCTCAGGGATTTACACAGCGGTATGGCATCGACTACGGTGAAACTTTCAGTCCTGTTATTAAACCTGCTGCTGTTCGTACTGTTTTAACTATTGCTACTTCTTGACACCGGTCTATTCATCAGCTCAATGTCAAAAATGCTTTTCTTAATGGCACACTTAATGAAGAGGTCTATATGAAGCAACCACCGGGTTTCATCAGCTCTCAGTATCCCGATCGTGTTTGTAAGCTTAATAAGTCTCTTTACGGTCTCAAACAGGCACCTCGTGCGTGGTACACTCATTTTGCTACCTTTTTACAACGGTTGGGTTTTCGAAGCTGTAAGTCAGATTCTTCTTTATTTGTCTTACATCGTGGATATGATATGGCTATATTATTGGTCTATGTTGAAGATATGACCGACTTGGGGCTCCTTAATTACTTTCTCGGCATCTCAGTATCTCACCTCTCTTCAGGGTTATTCTTGTCTCAATCTAAATATGCACATGATCTTCTAGACCAGACTGACATGCTCTCCTGCAAGCCTGTTGCTACACCTACAGATTCCAAGTCCAGCTTTCTTTAGAAGATAGCAAACTTATGACTGATCCCACCTTATACAGGTCCATTGTTGGTGTCCTTCAATATCTCACCTTTACTCGTCCTAACATCTCTTATGCAGTTCAGCATGTGTGTCTGTTTATGCATGCTCTACGATCATCGCACTGGATGGCTGTTAAGCGCATCCTTCGCTATATCAAGGGCACTATTGATCATGGTTTGACTATCTCTTCAACACGTTTGGACCAACTTATGGCCTATTCGAATGCTGATTGGGCTGGTTGCCCTGACACTCGCCATTCTATTTCTAGTTTCTGTGTTTTCCTCTGAGGCAACATTATCTCCTGGTCCTCTAAGCGATAGCCCACCGTCTCTTGTTCTAGTGCCGAGGCCGAGTATCGTGCGGTCACCAACACTGTGTCCGAATGTTGCGGGGTTAGGTCTCTCCTTAGTCAGCTCAGTCTTCTTCTTCCACGAGCTACTTTGGTCTATTGTGATAATATTTCTGCCATGTACATATCTACCAACCCCGTCCAGCATATTCGCACAAAACATATCGAGATTGACACCCATTTTGTTCGTGAGCGTGTTCAAATGGGTCTTGTTCGAGTACTTCATATTCCTTCCTTGCAGCAGATTGCCGATATCTTCACAAAGAATCTTCAGCGCATTCTTTTTCTGCTATTTAGATCCAACCTTCGCATTTGTTTACCTCTTGCTTCGGTTGAGGGAGGATGTTAGACTATATTGTATAGGTATTATTACTATATGTAACTGAGCCCAATTGGCCTGCTTTGTATATAATATAAAGCACATTATAAGTTCTATAAATATACGAGAGGACTACAGTATTATGTGTACTTCTCATTTTTTCAAGTATCATATTTACCTTCGGAAGTACAAAATTCCCCAAGAGTTCTATCCCACACGTAGAGATTCAAAATAAAACATTTTTCAATTCTTAAACAAACTTATTCCAGTACGCACAAAACTTTATTCCAAAATCCATTCATATAGACTATTAAATTAATGAAAGAAAATGTAACCGACTCACATTAAATACTGGCGATCAGTCTCGCTATTCATTTTAGTTTCTTATGATCAAAATATAGCAGTTTCCTTTCCAAGACTGTTCAAAATATTTAGTAATAATTATCAAATAATACATTAATAACATAAAAATCATATAACAACATATATTAACCGGAAACTAATATCAAAGCATCACAGTTTTAAAACCAAAAAATACAATATAACATTAGTAAGATACCATCATATCAAGAATAAACAATTTTGATACAAACAATAATAGATATGCGAAAACCTATGAAATTGAGGAAAGGTTTAGAAAAACATATCTTAAATTGAGGCGTGCAAAAATGCTATTCTTAGGAAAAAAAAAAGTCCCTCTTGCATGAGTATTGCAAATAAGCTTGAATACGCTCCTTTTCCAGAATTCAACAACATGTCGAATCTCTATCAGTGCAGCAATGTGATAAGATCGAGATTAAATCTTGATCTTAACCTAAGATAAAGAGAGTTTGGGATGAGAAAGAAGTGAAGGAGATGAGAAAATAGAGAGAATTAGATGAGAGAAAGAAGGTTAATCTCAAAGAGATTGATTGATATTTTCATTGAATGAGTAAGAATTACACATGATCATCCTACTTATAGGAATTACAAGACATGATCTAATACATTGGATCTAGACATCACAACCAACCAACTTACCAAAATATCTGAAGCATATGGAAATATCTACTAACTAACTTCTACCTTATTTGGCGCCAACATTACAATTCAAACATTACACACATTATGCAGCCAGCTGCTGCAACTTATTACTAACGCTGCTAATTGATAGAATGCCAGTTCGGGTTCATACCTGGAAGATCAACAATAGAATCCATCCACCTGTTAAGGCGAACAATAGAACAGTATAGGAAGAGACAAAAGGATCTCCACATGGTCTTCATTGATTTGGAGAAGGCATATGATAGAGTACCAAGAGAAGTACTATGGAGGGTGTTGGGTAGGAGAGGCATCCCAATGCCTTATATTCGGGCCATTAAGGACATGTATGATGAGGCACATACTAATGTGCACACAGGGAAAGGGGAGACAAACACTTTTCCTATTACAGTTGGGGTGCACCAAGGTTCTGCCTTGAGTCCCTTTCTGTTCATTCTAGTGATGGATGAACTCACTAGACACATCCAAAGAGAGGTACCTTGGAGTATGCTTTTTGCAGATGACATAGTTTAGGTAGGGGATTCCCAAGCGGACATAAATGAGAAGTTGGAATTGTGGAGAGGTGCTTTAGAATCGAAGGGTTTAAGGATTAGCAGATCTAAGACTGAGTACTTGGAATTCAAATTCGATCATTCTACCACGATTAGCATGGAGGAGGTCAAGATCGAATCGGAGACCTTACCGAGTAAGGAAAGTTTCAAATACCTGGGATCCATGATACACCAGAATGGCGAGGTGGATAAGGATGTCAACAACAGGATTAAACTAGGCTGGCAGAAGTGGAGGATGGCATCCGGGGTGCTGTGTGATAGAAAGTTCCCATTAAAGCTAAAGGGAAAATACTATAGGACGGTAGTAAGACCGGCTATATTAAATGGGGCAGAGTGTCAATGAAACAGAATTAAACACAGAGGAGAAAGGTAGCAGAGATGAGGATGCTGCGCTGGATGTGTGGCCACATAAGGAAGGATAGGATCAGGAACGATGTAATAAGAGGTAAATTGGGTGTAGCCTCGATCGAGGATAAATTGCGGGAGCACCGACTAAGATGGTTTGGACATGTTAGCAGGAGACCGACTGCATCCCTAGTCAGGAGGTGTGAACAGCTTCAGACGATGCTAGGTAGAAGAGGGAGGGGAAGGCCAAAGAAGAGATGGCTGGAGACGATCCGTCATGACTTAACCCACCTAAACCTGAGAGAGGAGATGGCCTCAGATAGGGCAAGGTGGAGGGCTAGCATAAGGGTAGCGAATGTGGCAGCGTAGAATAGGGCAGCGAGCGACTTGTAGTTTAAGATTCCGAGGCAGTCATAGCTGCAAGTGGTGCACTTATATACTGATTAGTTTATCCTCTGATGACTCGGCTGTTTTCTTGGCTTACATACATACATACATAGTTAAATGCTTGCATGTCTATTTCCTTCACTCATTTGGCGATAAATTGATGGTTTTATTTGCAGGCGCTCCTGTACTTCAGGATGGGGTTCCTCAGAAACAGTCTCCTTTCCACTCGGAAGGGGTATGGCTGTGTACATATACCCTCCCAGACCCTGCTTTAGCGGGAGCCGCGAGGCACTGGGATTGTTGTTATTGTTGTTGTTGCTAATTGAATGCAACTAACATGATTAAGCTATTACATTACTCTTAAGCTATACCAACAGGCCCTAACAGTAGCAGCATAGCAGCAGCTACCGAACACAGCACACAGCCCCCACCAGCTCATGCCTTGGATTCTCGCATTCATAACATTCCCTTTCCCTTGAAAACATTCTTGTCCTCAAGAATGGAAAAGAGTTGGAATAATGCAAATCACTTAGCTTATGAAAAGATAGCTGAAGAGTTGAGCTTCTTGCTGAATTTCTGCAGCTAGAAAGACATCTGAAACACCCCATCTGAACTTGATAATCACTTGTCATGTAATAGAAACTAACTTGAGTGTGCTGACTGCCTTGCAATATCATACAACAACAAGAACATGTATGTAACCCGTGCAGATCAAGAACCAAATGGTACTGCAACTGGTCCTGCTGAAATCTGTTGCAACTAAAACGAGCCCATACTGAACTGACTCCGAATTGTAGAAGGTACATGAGTTTGTATCTTGTTACTACAATATGTTTGTGCTTGAATGTATAATCCTCTTCAGGGGGTCTGCACTGATAAAACCAGACATCAACAACACGCCCAAAACACTTCCTAAAGCAGTTAATACAGCTTAAAGCACTATCGTGCTGCAGAGGACCCAAAAACGCCATTCGTCTGAAAATCTGCTTATAGTATGCTGCACAACATATTTTGAATGTCTGAAGACCCATTTGACTGCATATTAAATCCTTTAACACCTCAGGAGGCCTTCCAAACTCAAACCAAGTGTCAAAAACTGTTGGTAGACAGTCCCAAGTGCAGCACAAACTGATCACCTGAGGAAGAAGCAATCTGTAACTACCACTGCTATCAATTTCAGTTCGTGTTGGGTTCAGAAAGAAGCTTCCCGTCATCAGCAAGTTCATAAGACCTCTCAAGATCACAGTTGTACCATCCCTGAGTCTACTTAACACCTAATATGCAGCTGACAGTGAAAGAATTAAAATTCCCCAAGAATTTTCAGCAGCTTCCTTGCATTCTGGCTATCCAAACTTAATCAATTGAGC
This sequence comes from Simmondsia chinensis, assembly GCA_018398585.1. Classification (NCBI taxonomy): domain Eukaryota; kingdom Viridiplantae; phylum Streptophyta; class Magnoliopsida; order Caryophyllales; family Simmondsiaceae; genus Simmondsia; species Simmondsia chinensis. Next base: position 16,944,232 of record JAGTTD010000013.1, on the reverse strand, counting down.
ACTTGTGACTTTGGTTTGAATTTCTGAACTTTTGCTCCACCAATTTAAATACTCACGGATCACACTTGAATTCCAAGGACACAAGATCATCACTTAAATGGCCAAAGCAACCCCATTGCCAGATTGTGTACTACAGCTCACAACTTCCGGCCTGATCTCAAAACTTCCTTGGATCCCATGCTCATTCAACCACCAAACATGCCTCAAGTGATCAAGCTTTGCTTTCTTGTCAACCATCACAAGCATGAGTAACAAATATAACAAGTGGAGACACCAAAAGAACTCTTGATCAGCTATAAACTCTTCCCATTCTAGAGCTGATCTTTTCCAAGCTCCCTTGCGGATTTCCACTTTAACTTCGGCAAGAATTATCCTGAAAGTTGCACTAACCTTTTCCTTCCAAACATTAAGAGATTATTGAAGCTTGTGCATATAATTTTTCCATTCAAAACAACCATAACAGATCACCCCAAACATGTTCAGGATCTGAATCTGATCAGCAGGCTTCAATCCCTGTATGTTCTTCAGCATTCAAAGCACCCATTGTATTGAAGTGGAAATGATCAGAGATCTATCTCCCCATGTTACAACCTTTGTACACATCCATCCACTCAATTGCTTGCATAGGAACCAAGCTTTGTTTGTTGTGAACTTTGAAACGCACTCTCGCAGCTCGAGTGCTTCTTTTCCGCAAAAATTCGATTCCTCTCAGCTTCATATAGTCTTGAGAGTCTTCTCCCGGATCAGGAGGCAACTTATCACAAGAACTTGCACTTGGATAAGTCACAACTCCACTCAAATAAAGAAATAGATCATCCCGAACTTGCCGATCGGCACGCCGACAGTGCATTACTCCTGCTCTAAGTTGGTAACCATTCTCCCAACACAAGAGACCTTGCAAAGCATCCAAGATAATATTGTTCTGGACCTGAGTTAGCACAACAGCATGCCCAAAGGTGAACTTAAGCACACCCTGATTTGTATTTTATGACTCTACAACATCAACAATAGATTTCCCCACAGAATGACATTGCTCAGCAATGAAAGCACTTCGGTTCTGCATATAAGCTTGCCACGGAGTCATATTTAACCGATTTGGTGATATACCAACATATACATCGGTAAAATCAGTTTCTTGAGTTAGTTCTTGTTGATCAACAAGCATCCTAACTTCTACCGATGAATCATCCCGATGTTCCATAACTGAATTGGACTCGATTAAGGCAACCATAGGTTATCTACAGTTCTGTTCTTGCAAATTCAGAAGCTCCTGAGGCTGACACACAACCTCTCGCTTCGATTTCTTCTTTGTAATCTTCTTTGCTTCCCAAAAATCGTTCAATGCATCATTGAGTTGGCTTCTCTTAGCTTTACTCGTTGCTTTCTTTAACATTCCCTTGACATGAAAATCGTATTCCCATTCCGGAAACATGTCATGTTGTAGCTCATCATCTTCAAAATACTCTTGGTCCAATTCATCTTCAACTACATTAAGTGGCTCCACATTGTGCACCTCAGCTACTGCGGTTCTAACAGCCTCACAATGCACCTGATGATTCAATTCTTCAAAAGACCTCACTGGTTGAACAGCAGGAGAATTTGGCCTTCTAAATTGTTCTCGAATCTCAGCTAATTTCACTTCAAGTTGCTGCATATGCTGATCAAAATGCATGTTAAACCTTTCCTCCAATTCTTGTGATTGAAGAACGACCTGGTCAGATCTATTTACTTCAATCGGCTGAACTTGCCGATCAACCTTACCATTGAATTTCCCATTCATCTTTCGATCCTGTTCTTACAATATTTTACACAATTGTTCCTCAGATCTTTGCTCCCTTTCCAGCTGATCTTGTGATTTCTCCACTGAACTCTGCGGTTCTGCAGCAAGAACTACTTGCGTGCATCTGGCTGGAGTGATTACACCTTCATCTTGCATCATACCTTGAGTGGACTGCAGAGGAACTCCATTTTTAGCCACAGATTCCACTTGTTGATTTAGTTCATTTATATTTTGACCAACCCCTTGCACCATTTCTCTAAGTGATTGCCTAAACCGAACCATAAATTCTTCCAACTTAATTTCCAATTGACCACATGTAAGAACCTCCTGTTCTGCTGCGAAACTCATAGCAGATATCATGCTTGATTACTTGAATCAACGATCTACATACTAAAGTAATGACCAGAATCCCAAACCCTAACTGACGAACTTCGAACAGAGGAAACTTGAACAAACCCTAACCGTAATGTTAGTTGAGTAATTCGACTTACACTTCTGAATTAAGCTCAACTCTAACTCGCAATCAAGTCCTCAACACAATACTCAAAGCGATCTTCACGAACGAAATCGAATTTCAACCCTTTTGTTTCTCAGTTCACTCTCAGATTTCGCCTGAGCAAATCTCCACTCAATAACATATAATTCTTCAGAATAAAACGCAGATTCTGATGAATTCTCTCCACTTCTACGCTTATCAACACAATTTCATCACAATTCAGCAACAAAAGCATATTCGGATCGAGTGTGTAATTGGTAGTTCAGACAACAATTACCTCAACCTCAATTTCTGAATTATGGAATCTGAATTAACCTCAATGCAGTTGGTTTCTGTTCTTTAGATGATGATCAAGTGTAATGTTGATCAAATAGCATCACTTCAGCTTACTGAATTCAACAAGAATAATGCAGCAAACAAAAGTTGATATGCTCAACTGAATGTGATCAAAGTACTTCAATTAACTCTCAATTCTGATCACATATACGATCAACTGACTTTGCTCTTTAATCACTGAATTCTGCTGTTTAACTATCAACAATGTGATCCACACAAGCTTGAATTCAAGGACTCACAACCGATCAACAATTGAACCTCTTTTTATGTGTTTTTCAAGCAACTTTTCTCTGCAATTTACAATAGAATTCAGAACTGAATTCTTAAGCAAATTGCAATGCAATCAAAGGATATTTGATATCAAATCACGTTTGATTTGGAAGCCAAACGAGGCTCTGATACCAATTGTTAAGATCGAGATTAAATCTTGATCTTAACCTAAGATAAAGAGAGTTTGGGATGAGAAAGAAGTGAAGGAGATGAGAAAATAGAGAGAATTAGATGAGAGAAAGAAGGTTAATCTCAAAGAGATTGATTAATATTTTTATTGAATGAGTAAGAATTACAGATGATCATCCTACTTATAGGAATTATAAGATATGATCTAATACATTGGATCTAGACATCACAACCAACCAACTTACCAAAATATCTAAAGCATATGGAAATATCTACTAACTAACTTCTACCTTATTTGGTGCCAACATTACAATTCAAACATTACACACATTATGCAGCCAGCTGCTGCAACTTATTACTAACGCTGCTAATTGAATGCAACTAACATGATTAAGCCATTACATTACTCTTAAGCTATACCAACAGCCCCGAACAGCAGCAGCATAGCAGCTACCGAACACAGCACATAGCCCCCACCAGCGCATGCCTCGGATTCTCGCATTCATAACACAATGAGAGATCCTCGAACTACACTATCAAGCTCACTATTTTTCAAAAGTGTATAGAAGATTGAAAAAATAAAATATTTTAAATTGTACCCTTTTTTCCACCATATACTCCTATGCATATAGAGGTGGCCAGCGGGCTGGGCCAGCCCGAAAACTGCCCCGGCCCACCCCATTTGGGCTGGGCCCGACCAGGCCAGGCCGACTCCCGGGACTGGGACCGGCCCGTTAAGGGGCCAAAAGCCCACCAATGTCTTTTCTATATGTGTTAAATTATTTTTTTACCCAATAAAATCACAAAGAAATTGTAGCTCATATGGTAATGGCGTGCCTTAGAGATATGGGGTTTGAATTCCACTAGTGTCAATTTTGTGTTAAATTTTTGTCAATTTTTTTTGTAAAATATGTTAAATTATTTTTTTACCTAATAAAATCCCAAAGAAATTGTAGCTTGCTTGGTAATGGTGTGCTTTATATGTTAGAGGTATGGGAGTTCGAATCTCACTAGTATCATTTTTGTGTCATATTTTCGTCATATTAAAAAAAGGGGCAAGGGGGAGAGCCCGGCCTGGCCTGCGGCCACCTCTATACGCATATATAGGTAAGAAATATATACACTTAATTTATAAATTTAATCTTCCAAATGTTTAGTCAACAATAATGTTAAAGTTTCAATTTGACTTTTTCAATGTTCAAAAAAATGCAAAGCAACAGCCAATGTATTTTGCGACGTTGCAATACTTAAATGGTTTTAGTAGCATGTTAATTTTGAGTTTTAAATATGTTTTTTAAAATCCTTTGTAAATAATTATTTCCCTTGAAAATAATAAATATTTTTTAAAATAATTAACATAAAATATATAACTTTTCCACCAGTAACAAATAGGGTCTAGAGGGCTCACATTTGGTCTCAATGCCTAGAAGGGGAGGGAAAAAAACAAAAAAAAAAGGAAGAAGAAAGGGGTGAGGCCTTTCCTGGAAAATTGAGTGGAAAGGGTCCCTATAAGTGCTAGATATCGGCCGAATTTATACTCGTGAGAATAATATCATCTGTATAAAGTAATAGATTGATAAGGTTTGGTAGGGGTACGACGAATAACAAAGGATTGATCAGTCTTGCTGTATTGAGGGGGAGTATTAGGATAATAGAGTTATTTATGTTATTATTAGCCCAAAGCCCTTCTTATAATTGTACTTTCCTTAGTTTCTCTATATATGATACCTCAGCACCCTACTGTGCTTGTTATCATAACTCAACTCTCACATGGTATCAGAGCACTACCCTTGATATCCTCTTCTCTAAAAAAAAAAAGGGAAAATCGAGGCTGAAACTCAACCCTAAACCAAAAATCAGCCGCCGCCACACCTCCTCCCTCACCCTCTTCTCTCCGCGGTGCCTCACCCTCGCGCCGCCGGACATTCGGCCACCACCCTCTCGTCTTGTGCTACCGCCGTCCCTCTCCCGCACGAACAGCCTGCCGTTCTCCCGAACCCCTCTTCTCCTACACGGCTGCTCTTCCCTTGCGCCGTCGCCCTCCTTCACGACACGTTGCTGCCTCCTTTCCTCATGTCCGACCTCCGCCTCTTCTCTCCGGTACGATCTCAGGAGGTATAGTCCATATATTCCTCTTCGATTGGTGAATCTATGGCTAGCAACCCATTACCTTCCTCCTCCTCTCCAACCGCCTCGACCACCGTCGACCACCCTTCCCCGGTGAACCCATCACCGACAACCCAACCCATCTCCGGCCGACCGTCCATACCACCAACTCTCGGCTCTCTTCCTCCCGCTGTCACCTCTGCTCCCCTTACCCGGTACACCCATGGTATGTCCCTTCTCAATTACAGGTCTCAAAGTTTATTTTCTATGCCTCCAGGTATTGATCATGCATCCTCGATCTCTGGCCTATCTCCCACCCTTTCCGGTTCCCTAGCCGTGCCCTTCTCTGGGTATCACCAATCGGTCGTCCCTTTGGCTCCCCTCCCCACATCGTCTTGCACAAGCTTGGTTACTGTTAAACTTGATACTCCAACAGATTATCACGCCTGGCGTGAACAAGTCTCCATGCTCTTTCGTGCCCATCGCTTAATGGGCTTTCTTGATGGCTCGTTACCTTGCCCTCCTCCTCAAATTCAAATCCCTACTGGTGCCTTCATCTCTAACCCTGATCATCAAACTTGGGTTTGTATTGATCAGAGTATTAGGGCCTGTCTCTCTGCTTCTCTCGCTTGCCCAGTCCTCAATGATGTTATCCATCACCTAACCTCCAAGGCCATGTGGGATGCCCTAGCTAAAAGATTCCGTGACCACTCTCTAGCCAAAGAATTTGACCTCCCCTCCCAACTTGTCACTGTTTGCAAAGATAACAAAACCATGACTGCATACCTAACTGAGCTTAAGACCATTGCCGATAACCTTGCTACCATAGATTCTCCTATCTCGGATAGTGAATTAATGCACTATGCCCTCTTTGGTCTTCCACCGGAATATGCGGCCTTCGGTACATTCACTCGTCAGTCCTCTCGCGATCTTCCATTTGAGCGCCTTAAAACTGCACTACTGGATGAAGAAGCTGCCATCTCCCGGATTCAATCATGGTCTTCCTTCGATCATGTGCATGCCCTTGCCCTTCAAGTGTGCCATCCAACTCGTCGGGTCATGGCCGGCGTTGTGGTGGTCGTGGGCGTAAGGGTCGTGGGCGCAACTCCAATCGCCAAGGAGGACAAGGGGGCCGTGGTAGGTCATACGATCAATCGCCAAGGCCGAGGAAAGGCACGGTCAACTCTGGAGGCGCACCCATTCCACCACAATCTTGGTTCAACAATATCGGCTATGCTCCTCGTCCACCGCAAGCAGGTATACTCAGTTATGGTCCTGTTGTTCGTCAAATTTGTCATCAGGTTGGCCATGCTGCTTCTCTTTGCCCCCACCGCTTTGTTCAAACCGATCTCTCCCACTCCCTCTCTGCCTTGTCGGTTGCGGACTCTGCTGATCCTATGTGGTACCCTGACTCTGGAGCGTCTAATCATATGACCTCTAACCCAGGTATTTTACAAATTATTTAGCCGTACACTAGTTTTTAATCTATTCAAGTTGGTAATGGATCCTTGTTACCTGTTACCCATACTGGCTCCTCTAAATTACGAGCTCCCAAGCATGATTTAAAACTATCTAACGTCCTTCTAGTGCCTGGTCTCACTTATAATCTTTTATCTGTTAAACATCTGTGTCGTGACAACAACTGCTGTGTTGAGTTTGACTCTTCCTCCTTTTGTGTTAAGGTTACAGGGATGCCCCTACTCAAGATACGCAGTAGCGGTCCTCTATATGGCTTTTCTCCGCATTTCATAGGACTTGTTGCATAAACCACACCCCCAAATCTGTGGCATCGACGTCTAGGACATTTAGGTTACTCAGTTTTTGATGTTTTACGTTCACATTGTTTACTACATTCTAGTTCTAGTTCTATTTCCCTTTGTTAGGCCTGTTGTCTAGGCAAGTCTCATCGTTTACCGTTTACTTGTGTTTTACGTACAATGACTTCTCCTTTATAGTTAATTCATTCTGATGTTTGGCAATCTCCAGTTCAATAAACTTCAGCTTTACGTTATTATGTGATTTTTATTGATGACTATTCTCACTTCTCTTGGCTTTATCCGATGTAACGGAAAGATGAAGTGTACTCCATCTTCTCCGACTTTAAGATTTTTGTTGAAAATCAGTTTTCCACTACAATTAAGTGTTTTCAAAGTGATGGAGGTCGTGAGTTTAATAATAGGAAAATGGCGGCCCTTTTTCGCACTCATGGTATTCACTTTCGTCTTTTATGTCCTGATACTCCACAGCAAAATGGAGTGGTGGAACGTAAGTATCAACATTTAAGTGAAATGGTACGGACCCTTCTCATTCAAGCCCAAATTCCTTATGAATTTTGGACAGAAGCCGCCTGCACTGCCTGTTATATTATTAATCGACTACCAACTCCTTTACTGCGTAACTCGTCTCCCTTTGAAAAGCTTTTTTGTCGGGCCCCTGACTATAAACTTTTTTGTGTCTTTGGGTGTGCTTGTTTTCCCAACATCACATCCCGTACCGCTCATAAATTAGCCCCGCACTCTCTCCCTATGTTTTCCTCGGATATGCCGGCCGATACAAAGGTTACCGCTGTTTGGACCCCACTACTGGTCGTGTTCATATCAGTCGTCATGTGCATTTTGTTTAAAATATTTTTCCATATCACACGTTAGTGTCTAGCTGCACGGCGCCCTCGTCTAGTGAACTTGTTGAGATTCCCCTTCCCCTTCTCCCCGAGGCAATGTCTACAGGCAGCATGCATTCGATCTAGTCGGCTGCACCAGCCCCGGTTCCTGCTTCCACCAATGCCGACGCAGGTACGCGTGGGACTGCTTCGTCTCACCCTTGTGATGCAAGCCCATCGGCACCAGGGGCATCTCGGGTAGCTCTTCACCCACGCCTCTAGCTAGTCCCATCCCTACCTCTCAGCCTCTCCCTTGTTCTGTCTCAGGCGTTGCCACGCCTACAGTCCCGGAGGATTCCTCTCCTGTCCAGCGTGGCCACCCCATGCGCACGCGTCTTAGGGACGGAATTCGCAAGTCTAAGCACATCCTATCCCTCGGCTCCGTTGTTGTGATTCAGGAACCCACTTCTTTTTCTCAGGATGTGAAAAAGCCTCAGTGGCAGGAAGCCACGGCTGAGGAATTAATGCTCTTATTCAAAATCAAACTTGGGATCTGGTACCTCCCTCTCCTTCTCACAATGTTGTTGGGAGCACTTGGAAATATAGGGTAAAGTATAAACCTGATGGTTCTGTCGATCGCTTCAAGGCTCGCCTTGTTGCCCAGGGCTTTCATTAGCGTGAAGGTATTGATTTCACCGAAATGTTTAGCCCTGTTGTAAAACCCACGACTATCAGGTTCATACTGGCTCTTGCTGTTACAAAATCCTAGCCCATTCGCCAACTTGATGTGAAAAACGTGTTTTTACATGGTTTTTTGAATGAGGAAGTGTACATGCGTCAGCCACCTGGGTTCATCCACCCTACGCTCCCTACGCATGTATGCCGACTATGCAAAGCCCTATACGGCTTAAAACAAGCTCCCTGGGCCTGGTTTCACAGAGTCAGCACGTTCCTCTTCAGTCTTGGGTTTTACTGTAGTAAGGCAGATCCTTCCCTATTTATTCTTCGCTCCCCTACCAGCATTGTGTGCCTTTTGCTCTATGTTGATGATATTATCCTCACACGCTCTAACCCTGCACTTCTCAATCAACTAACCACCTCCCTATCCACTCAGTTCGCTATGAAAGACCTTGGTCTGCTCCACTATTTCCTCGGTATTGAGGCCAAACGATCCCGCCATGGCCTTTTCCTCTCTCAGCACAAATATACCCTAGACCTTCTTCACAAGCATGACATGCTTGAGGCCAAACCTGTACAAACACCGATACCAGTCTCAGCATAACCTTCTTTGACCGATGGGGACTTCCTTGCCAATCCCACCGAGTTCCGTAGTGCAGTAGGTGCACTCCAGTACTTAACCATGACCCGTCCCGACATATGTTTTGCGGTTAACTGTGTGTCCTAGTTCGTGCATGCTCCCACGACATCTCATTGGCAAATGGTGAAGCGCATCCTGCGATACCTCAAGCTCACTCCTGATCACGGTCTCACCATTACTTCTGGGTCTTACACATCAGTCATCGCTTTTGCTGATGCTGATTGGGGTGGTTGTCCTGATATGCAATGCTCTACTACAGGTTTCGCTCTTTTCCTTGGTCCTAATCTCATCTCCTGACGCGCTAAAAAGCAGCCCACAGTTGCGAAGTCTACCACTGAGTCTGAGTATCGTGTCGTTCCCAAAGTCGTAGCAAAGTATGACTGGATCCGATACCTGATGCGTGACTTGGGTTTGCGGCACACTGGTCCAATTCTTATTTACTGTGATAATGTGTCTGCTACTTACCTTGCTGCAAATCCTATCTCTAATGATCACAGCAAACACGTTGATATCGATTTTCACTATGTTCATGAAAAGGTTGTCAAGGGTGACATCCAGGTTCGATTTACTCGTACTACCACGCAGGTTGCTGATATTTTTACAAAAGGGTTGGCTAATGCTTGCTTCCGCTACCGCAAAGCCAATCTGCATGTTGGTCCCCCAAGTATAGATTGAGGGGACGTATTAGGATAATAGAGTTATTTATGTTATTATTAGCCCAAGGGCCTTCTTGTAATTGTACTTTCCTTGGTTTCTCTATATATATGATACCTCAGCACCCTGCTGTGCATGTTACCATAACTCAACTCTCACAGAGAGTATTATGACTCATTACATTCTATTTGTATTTTGGATTATTTGTTTTTGATTTATTTTACATTATTAGTAAAGTTAAGTTATTGGTATATTAGTACTCAAGTTTATAGGTAATTTCATATAATGCATTAGTGTATGAATTAGTAGAGTAATAGAGGCCAAATCTTGCAATTTCCCACATGGTGACAAGTACAGATATCCCAGGTGACTTTTGTTTTTATTTTTTTTGTAGATAAATTTGCACGCTTATAATGAAATTAGTAGTGTATTGTGATTTCTTTCTTTATAGTCATCTTCAGAATTTTAAACATCTTTTTTTTCATAGAGTGATGATTGTAGCGGTAAAAAGAAAAATCAGATCTACAACATAATTTTTGGCCCAACTGCATTTGATTTGTGACTATTTTTACTGATTGATTGATTCAGAACGAAATTCATAGTTAACTCAATCATGAAGGGAAAATAGATCACATGTGTAATCAGAAAAACAAACTCTAAATAAACAAAACTAACCCGATATGAGCAAAATAAAACTTAAATCGATTAACTGAGAGTCTTCAAACAAGGAGACCTCGCATTGAACACATTAGACCTCAAACTTAAGCAAGATAACCTTGAGCAGAGATAATTAAGCAATAGGTTCAAAAAGAATCAGAGGGGAACAATAAAAAAAGTAACATCCAATGCCCCAAGGGCTCCCGCCTAAGCAGGGTCAGGGGGGGTGAATGTATGCAGCCTTCCCCTTCAGGGTGCTACCGTAAAGGGAAGTTGTTTTCGAGTATCTCCAACCCGAGGGGTGAGGACTTCCCATGAGGTCGCCCATCCTGGTACTACTCTCGCCCAAGCACGCTTAACTTCGGAGTTCTAATGGGATCCGGTGCTTGCGTGTTAGTACCCTCTTTGGTAGAGAAGAACAATCAAAATGAAGGAAATTGCCTGCATCCTGAAGTTCACCACTCCAGTACAAATGGGATTGACTGACACCCCAACTCCTAGGGTTAACACAACACCCGCCACTAGAGCGTACTCTTGAGTGATGGACCGGAGTACACTCCAACTTGCTCAGTAATTAAAGAAATAGAGGATGTCGAGAGAAGAAGAGAAAAGCCAAAGGAATTTGGTGTTCCCTGTGTATCGGTTAGTCATTTAAGGCACTAAATTGATAGGTGATATGGAAAGAGGGTCAGAAATCCAGCCACAATATTGAACAGTGGATATGGAGGAGCAAAAAATCCAATCTCAGTCAAGGAGAATGGGGATATGGAAGGAGCAGAAATTCACAGTCAAAAGCCAACGTTTCGAGCTCGAGCTTGCAAGTTCGAGATCGAACCTGGAGCAACGACTAAGAAAATAATTTTCCCTTGTTTTCAACTTGTCACAATGAATATAATCGTAAGGGTCATAAAAATAAAGGATCGGGTAGGAAAACGTCCACACCACACCGCAATATGCCTGCCGACCTGGCATGATGGGGTGGGAAGTGCTCGTGTGGCCCTCACGGCCCAAAAGACTATACCAAGCCCAAGGAGAAGGGGTATATAAAGACGCTTGACCACTTTCAAATCTTTTGTGCGGGATAAGTGACATTGAATAAAATTGAAGCACCCTCCAAAATTCCAACAATCCCCCACATGGTTCAACATTGAGAAAAAGAAAGAAAGTATTACCGAGCAATGAAAACCACACTAGATAATACCAATATCTTTGAAACTTGAATCGATACAAAGTGAATATGCATGTCCCACAACCACCCAGATGAACATGGTCTTGACCTTGAATTGTCATTGTGAGGAGCGCACAGTCACTTTGTGTGATCCTCGAGATTGAAACATACTCTACAATCTAAATGAATGAGGTTCTGTTCAACAAAACCCAATACCTAGGTACTCAGTTTCGCTCTAGAGAGTAGCTCATACTCTTGGCCAAGGATGATTGAGACCTGACATTCCTCCTAGATGAGTCCATCAAATATGCTGCCCCACACTACCATAACAGACTATGGACATCACTAAGAGCATTAAGCTTAGTCTCAATGTTATAATAGAAAAAAGAAATCCTTAAGCCACAAAAACAACAATATTTCGAAGTGGGGCTCTCATGGCTTAATTACAACTTTCCTAGACCTTTGACATTGTTTGACCCATTGAACATCGTGAATAACCTTGGATACGAAAATCCATCAAGATCAGGACACACAAATGGGCCTAAGTCTCATTCCTTCTGTTGTAACGCATATCGCGTTCTTAAAAAAGCCTTTAGTAAGATGATCTGCCAAATTTCTCTCACTCCTTACAAACTCGAGTGAGACCATGTTATTTTTAACCAGGTATCTTACTACGCTATGCTTCGAGCGAATATGCCTTCACTTGCCATTGTATAGCTCATTTTTCGCCACTCCAAATGCTGCTCATGAATCAAAATGCATCATGACTAAAGATATGGGCTTCCCTCACAACAGAATGTCTCCCACCACATTCCTCATCCATTCAACTTTTGAAATTTCCATTTTTAGAGCAATAAACTCAAAATTTCATAGTTAATTTTGCAATAACCTCAAATATTCCTTCTTCTATCATGAATGAATTAACGAAATGCTCATCAAAATAAAGATGTTCATACAAAAATGTAGCAATGAAGTGGGTCCAAAACTAGCCTCAGTTCGAACCCTTTAACTTCTTTTAATTTCCCAAACCTCGAGTTCAGGAAGCAATCAACTAGATGACAAAGTAGATGCAACAGTCAAAGAACTTGTATAGATGCTTACATGCCGGAAGAATATAGCATCTCAAGATTCCCTAAGTTTTCACAATCTAGGACCGAGTTCTTAATTAGCCTGAATATATATGAAGCATTGTTCATGGCATATCCAATAAATATGACACCTATTGTTTTAAGACTTATCTTACTTCTTTTGAACTCATAAAACCCAACACCGCCACACTTTAAAGTATTGAAGGTGGTGCATAATCCTTTCATATTTCATGAGGTGTTTTATGTCTCCTTTTATAAGCAACTTTATTAAGCACGTGAGATGCAAACAACAAGGTTTCCCCTCACGAGTTCGAGGGTAAGCTGAAGTTAATTAGCATCTCATTCATCATATCCTTAAGGGTTATAATTTTTTTTTTTCAGTAATACCATTATGTCGAGGTGTATAAGGGGTTCTCAATTTGTAAATTATGCCATGTTTGACAGAGGAATGTAGAGAGTAAAATTGATAGGTACGGATTGAGGCGAGGTTAAAAACCCCAATACAGTAGTTTGCTAATATTGGCGAGGTTAAAAGCCCTAATACAGCGTAGCCAAATTCACCACCTTGATTGGCTAGGCTAAGGATACAGATAAGTTGCCGATTTCACCACCCTTGTTGGCAATGCCAAGGATAACAATAGGTAGCTAATTTCACCACCCTGATTATCTAAGCCAAGGATACATAATAACTTTTAATCCGGAGAAAAGTAAAGAGAAAAACTCTCTAACTTTAATTAATTCATTCTAAATAATTGAATGACTACATAGCTCACCAAAAGGGGGTATTTATAAATATTTGATGAAAAACCCAGGATAACAAATCCTAAAGAAAATGACCCAAAAAAAAAAAAAAAGGAAAACCATATTAAGAGTAAAGGGTACAAAAGCCATTTCAATAAAATCCTAGAATACTTAACAAAAATGGAAAGATACTCTAATATAGTGTGAGATTCTAAAAATAAAATCTAAAATAATACTAGAAATTAAGCTAATAAAGGCTAGGCCAATTGAAATAGACTCAAGTAAAGTTAACTAACTAAATTCTAGTTAGTCTTCATGACTATCCGTGTCAATGTTCTTCATAATTTCTCTTAAGAAAGGTAACATTGTTAAGGCTCACGAACAATCTCGAATCTTAACCTTGTGGATAGAGAGTTGGAGATGAGAAAAGAAGTGAAAGGAGATGAGAAATAGAGAGAGAGAGAGAGATTCAAGATATTTCTTGTTATATCATTGAATGCCTCTATACAAGATGAATCAAGCTATTTATGAGCTTCCTAAACCGGCTGAGATACATTCGACCAAGACTCCTTAGCAACCAACTTAACTAACCCTCAGCCGCCATACCTGACTTTGAGCAACTAACATTGACTTACTTAACCGCCCTAAACCAACTATTACAACTATCCTCTAATATAAGAGTGAACACGGCTAATACAATATAAGAAGTACTAAATTGTCTAATTCTAATGACTTAGCTATTTTATTACAACCAATGAACTATTATTACTTAATTCCATAAATCCCATTTTCTAGAATCATAACAATACTTCCCTTTTAAAGATTCTTGTCCTCAATAATCTAAGAGAGAAGTAGAAGCTTCATGGCTCTTATTCGATCTACCAAACAGCTTCAAGATACTTATTATTCTTGTATTTACAGCTGTGAACTCAATCCCAAATCAGCAACACTCGCATCTTGCTTCAACCCCACAATATCCATATATGTTTCCCTCGAAAAGTCATCATCAGCATTTGTTCAGGCCATACTGCAGCTCTAGAAAAGCTTCAACATCAGGTTTGAACTCAAATTGAGTCTTGCATTGCTTCTATCACAAGTCCTTCTAGAGGTTTTAAAAAAAAAAAAAAAGGGTTGCTCAAACTTGAGTCTTGCATTACTCCTGCAGCAACTTCTTCTGCAGCATAGGTGAAAAAGATCTTGCAAATGTCTTCCCATTTTAGAGGTTTATTAACGGTATCACCATTGTCTTTGATCATGATGTTGCTATTGTTGGATCTATGAATGCCTTGACAATTTGCATCAGCAATGAATGAACAGCAGAACACATCAATGCTTACAACTTCTGGTGGACGAATTTGATGACTAACATCTGAATTGAATCCAATCCCCACACGCAAAAGTTGTCTATTGAGCTGAGTTCCAATTACAGCACAACAACCAGCTGAAGCATTAACACCATCAGCAGCAGCAATCTGTTCAATATTGGGTAGGTCTGCAGTACTCTTTTCCTGTTTCAGTGCTGAAGTGGTGACTTGGCTACTAGAGTAATGTCCTTCCTTGGCTCTCTTGATATTACTTTGGATCCAAGAAATTGCCCCTAGCCTATCAATAGACATCAATAACACTTTGGGCTGTTTCATACCAAACTTCTTGCTCTCATATAACTTTTCAAGCACCTCTTCATTTTCTTCAAGTTGTAAGAAGTTTGGAGCACTCCCTTCGTATACTACAATTGGTCTTTCCTTCTCTATTAACTTCTTGCTTGAACAACACCGCTTACGTTTAAGGTGAATTATCAAACAAAGCTCACTATTCTGCTGTGGATTGAACCTAAGCCTCAATTTCCTCACACTAAGTAGTTCAATTTGCATTTGTGATTTGAGTGCAGCAAGGAAATCTGACTCCTCAATATCTTGTACTCCAGGCTGTAATGAATCAGATTCAGATTGTGTCACACCAATTCCTGATTGTGATGCTATATTTCCATCCTTGATTGAAGCTGATCCAGATGCAATTGGCCTGACAGCAGCTTGGTTATTCCTGGCATGATTCCAACTCATTTGTTCTTGTTTACTCCGAAACGCACCACTAAACTCCTCCTTTCCCGGATCAAGAGGCCTTAATTTAGCTTGATTTGTTACTCTCTTAACCACTCGTGTTCTTTACTTGAGCTTCCATTGCAACCTTTGTCTTCACTGCTACAACATTCGATTTCACCAAAGCAGAATCGAAAACAGGTTGTCCAGCTACTTGATCAAACTTATCATGAACTTTAGGGACTTGCTTAATTTGAGTTGCTGCAGCAACTTCCAGATGTGAACCAGTTCCAGTAGAAGTAAGTGCTGTGTGATTATTCTTGCCACGAAACTCTAGTTCTTGATTTGTATCAATCAAATCCTTGCACTGATCTTGCTCAATCAAAGTATCCTGTTGCAATGCTTGAGGTGGATACATAGCTTGAAGAATCTGTAACATCTTTGGACAATGATTCTCAAAAATTTCTAGAGGCGTCTGAAACACAACAGAAAATGCATCTCCCTCCATCATTCAGCTGAAAATGAAGTAGTGCAGCTTGATTCGAGGTTAATTTCAACAAGTTCAACATGAATTCAGCGGAATCGAGTAAAATTTCCAGCTCAGTTGATGTACTGAAGTTTGCAGCAGTAACCGACCACACTTCAGCTAACGGATCATAAGATCAACAAGTTCAGCTACACGATCTCAACAATCAGCAAGTTTTGAACTGAAATCCTGATCACTACAATCTAAACCGCCAAAATTTGCATCAATTCAATACGATCTGCACCAGATCACTTGAATTCACTACTAGATTGCACTAACAGCAAGATTTTGCACAAGAATTTCAAAGCACTGAAGATCTATTCCAAATGCTACCCTCCACCGGCTTGATTCAATCCAAACTTAACCTAATTGAAGTAAATTCAACCAAGTCAAATGCAAATCCTCGAACTACTGCACAGAAGTAGCTAATTTCAGTTCTTGATATCAATTTAAGCTTGATCTAAGCTCAAATTGAACTAAATCAACTTAATCGGAAGCAAAAATCACAAGCTCTGATACAAATTGTTAACGTTCAAGAACAATCTTGAATCTTAAACTTGTGGATAGAGAGTTGGAGATGAGAAAAGAAGTGAAAGGAGATGAGAAATAGAGAGAAAGTTAGATGCGAGAGAGAATCAAGATATTTCTTGTTATTTCATTGAATGCCTGAATACAAGAAGAATCAAGCTATTTATAAGCTCTGTAAACCGGCTAAGATACATTGGACCAAGACTCCTTAGCAACCAACTTAACTAACACTCAGCCGCCATACCTGACTTTGAGCAACTAACATTGACTTACTTAACTGCCCCAAACCAACTATTACAACTATCCTCTAATATAAGAGTGAACACAGCTAATACAATAAAAGAAGTACTAAACTGCCTAATCCTAATGACTTAGCTGTTTTATTACAACCAATGAACTATTATTACTTAATTCCATATATCCCATTTTCTAGAATTATAACACATTATACTCACTGCCTCTATCAGACCTAATCCTCTTGATTTTACGGTGAAGGAACATACCCAGTGCCTCAAGGGCTCCCGCCTACGCAAGGTCGGGGGGGGGGGGCCGGGGCGGAGCGGATGTACGCAGCCTTCCCCCTTCAGGGTGTTAACCTGAAGAGAGGCTGTTTCCCAGTGCCCCCAACCCGAGGGTGAGGACTTCCCAGGAGGTCACCCATCCTGGTACTACTCTCGCCCAAGCATGCTTAACTTCGGAGTTCTAATGGGATCCGGTGACGGCGTGTTGGTGCCCTCTTTGGTTGATTTTACGGTCTAATTGATTTTTAACTTTTGATTTATACTTGAAGTACATCTCCTTACCCTCATGTTTCAAACTCAAGAGATACACCAGTGTTCATCCACAAATGTAATATAGTACTATTTACCACGTCTACTTATGGTGTTCTTAAAGTCAACTAAGTCACGGTGTACAAGTTCGAGTAGGCTAGGTTTTCCTTTTGACTGATTTGTTAACAAACTTTTTAATAATGCATGGCCTCAAAGAATCCTTCAATTTTTAATGGTTGGGTCTAACTACATTTAGAAATTCAACTCGTTTGTTAAGTCTTTTAACCGAAAGGATATTTACATATTTGGGCCTAGCATGCCACAAACCTAATGATTCAACAATATAACAGAAGTAGATCCATTTTTATTCCTATTGATTTCAATGTCCTCCCCCCCCCCCCCCCCCCCCCACAAAAAAAAGAAAAACCCTTTTCCAACCCAGTGAATTCACGGAAAGAGTGCTAGAAACCCTTTCCAACAGAGGATGTCAAGAAGAAGAGAAAAGATGAACGAATTGCATGTTTTTTGTATATCAATAAGTCCTGCAAGGCATTGAATTTATAGGACATATTCTACCCATTAAGGTAGCTTATAGTCATGGAAAGAGTGCTAGAAATCCCGCTTTAATATGGAAGAGTGGGTGGAAATGGAGGAGCGAAGAATCCTACCTCATTTAAGAGAGCACGTATGTAGAAGGAGTGAGCGGTTAACAATCAAGGGCCAGCATCTCGAGCTCAAGATTGCAGCTTGGGGCTCGAAGGCAAAGTAACAACCAAGGAAAAAAAAAATCCCCCATATTTTTTACTTGTTTCAACTACTGTAACAGCAACGGTAGTAAAAATGAAGGCACACGTGAGAAAAAGTCCACAGCACATCATGACACGAGATCTAACCCTGCACTGCAGGGCGTGCATGCATGTGTGGCACTCAAGGCTCGCTTTAAAGAGTCTTTCCACCTCCATATTTTCTATGAGGAATAAGTGACTTTGGACAGAATTAAATCATCCCAATGAATCATCCAATGTGCAAATGCAACAATTATTCCATTCAAAAGCTGGATTCTATTATCATAAATGTCGCAACTAGGATTTTCACAATATTTGGCGGCAAAGGATAGATAGTGCTTATACCAATTGATAAATCAATTTAGAATACAATAGAACCTCTTTAAAATAATACTCAGTAAATTAAAGAAAATTGTATAGTTCCAAATTTAGGATCAATGTACTAACATAATAAGCTTCATAAATTTATAAGACAAAAAGCAATATTCCTAGTGCCCCAAGGGCTCCCGCCTAAGCAGGGTTTTTTTTGGGAGGAGGGGGAATGGCGAATGTACGCAGCCTTCCCCCTTCAGGGCACCTTGAAGGGAGGTTGTTTCCAAGATCCCCCAACCTGAGGGGTGCAACACGAGGACTTCCCAGGAGGTCACCTATCTTGGTATTATTCTTGCCCAAGCACGCTTAACTTTGGAGTTCTAATGGGATCCGGTGACGGCGTGTTGGTGAAAATATTACTGAAGAGGATATGTTGGAAAAAACATTTTCTACTTTCCATGTCTCGAACATGCTCCTGCAGTAGCAATATTGAGAAAGAAATTTTAAAAAATACTTAGAGTTAATTCAATGCCTTCTTGTTGCTGAACAAAACAATGAATTGTTAATAAAAAATTATCAGTCACGACCAACTGGGTCAGAGTCATTCCCTGAAGTGAATGTTGCTTCTCATGAAAATAATACATATAACTGTGGCCGTGGTCGTGGTTGCGGACGTGGCCGTAGTCGTGGACGCGGTCGTGGTCGTGGACGAGGTAATCAAAATGGATCAAAACCTAAGGGGTTCGGCAACAACGAATAGAAAAGTAAAAGGGAGAAAACCAATCAGTCAAGTTCATCGAAAGAAGCTAAAACAAGTTGTTACCGCTGTGGCACAAAAGACCACTGGTCGTGTACCTGTCGTATGCCTGACCATCTGGTGAAGCTATATCAAGCATCATTGAAAGGAAAAGAAAAGTTTCAAGAAACAAATTTCGCTGAAGATCATTCTCCACTTGATGTGACACATCTTGATGTCTATGATTTCTTTGAGGATCCTAGTGGAAGAATCGATCACCTGATAGGCGATGGAAGTGTTAAACTGGAATAAAGTTTTATGTTTTCTGTTATATCTTTTATATTAAGTTTGTCCTATTTTTGATGTAATAAAAATATAGTTTGGGGTGTGTATAATAAAATAATATGTTTTGGTATTTTATTATAATGAGTTATTTCCAATAAAATTTTAAATGGAATTCCACTAATACATATATTTTTTTATAAAAACATGGATTTGATCAAAGATAAAAATTTATCTCTAGCAGACAATGCAACGACACATACTATCCTCAAAAGCAAAATGTATTTCTCTCAACTACGATTAGCTGAAGCGAATGTTAATACAATATCGGGTGTTTCAAATTTGGTTGAAGGCTCCGGAAGAGCATATGCTATGTTCCCTGAAGGGACAAAACTAAACATAAGCGATGCTCTTTTTTCCAGCAGATCACAGAGAAACCTGATCAGTTTTCGAGATATTTGTCGCAACAGCTATCATATTGAGACAATAAATAAGGGCGATAAAGAATATCTTTATATTACGTCGCTTACTTCAGGAAGAAAGAAAATAGTGAAAAAATTGTCAGCACTTTCTTCTGGGTTATATTATACTTACATAAACCCGATTGAATCAAATGTTGTAGTTAACCAGAAGTTAACTGATTGCAAAACGTTTACCTCATGGCATAACCATTTGGGCCATCCAGGTGTAACGATGATGAGAAAAATTATTGAACGTTCTCATGGGCACTCATTAAAGAGCCTAAAGATTCTTTCTCATTATGAGATTTCATGTGCTGCCTGTGTTCAATGAAAAATGATTACTAGGCCATCCCCAACCAAAATTGGGATTGAATCTCCTAACTTTCTAGAAAGAATACAAGGAAACATATGTGAGCCTATTATTCCATCATGTGGACCTTTTTGATATTTTATGGTGTTGATAGATGCCTCAACACGTTGGTCACATGTTTGCCTGTTATCTACTCACAACGTGGCATTTGCGAGACTCTTGGAACAAATAATTCGATTACGGGATCAATTTCCAAATTACGCAATCCAAAAGATTCGTCTTGATAATGCAGGAGAATTTATGTCCCAAGCTTTTAATGACTATTGTATGTCAATTGGGATTACAGTTGAGCATCCTATGGCTCACCAGCATACACAAAATAGTCTTGCAGAATCTCTGATTAAACACCTACAACTAATTGCTAGACTATTGCTCATGAAAACAATGCTGCCTAATTCTGCATGGGGACATGCTATATTGCATGCTGCAGCACTTATTCGTGCTAGGCCAGTTGCTTGTCATAAATACTCCCCATTGCAACTTGTGTCTGGTCAAGAACCAGATATATCCCATCTATGAACTTTTGGTTGCGCGGTATATGTTCTAATTGCTCCATCCCAACGCACAAAGATGGGTCCCTAAAGGAGACTGGGAATTTATGTTGGGTTTGAGTCCTCGTCAATTATAAAATATCTTGAACCACTGACTGGAGATATTTTTACTGCACAGTTTGCAGATTGTAAATTTGACAAAACAATGTTCCCAGAATTAGGGGGAGAAAAGTTAAAGCTGGAAAAGAGTCAAATTGTGTGGAATGCATCATCTACATCACATTTTGATCCACGTACAAATCAATGTGAAATAGAAGTCCAGAAGATTATTCATTTACAAAATATTGAGAATCAATTACCAGATGCATTCGTTGACACGAAAGAGTGACCAAGTCACATGTCCCAGCTATGAATGCCCTCGTTCGAATTAATATTTTGAACGAACAATCTTCTAAGACATTGGCAAATACATCTACTGCACGCCAAAAGCGTGGCAGACCTATTGGTTCTAAAGATAAGAGTCCAAGAAAGAAAAAGAGCAACATGAACAAGTTGGCTCCTTTATTAAAACTCCTGAAAAGAAAACCCCTGAAGTGGTACAAATGCAAATCCAAGGAAAAGAAACAGAGGGCGAAAGGGTTCCTCGAGGGTATCAAATACCTGAGAATTGTAAACGTGATGAAAATGTCGAGAATGAAGAAATCTCGATAAACTATGCTATTACTAGCATACGGTGGAATAGAAATGAAATGATTCTAGATCAAATGTTCGCATACAATGTGGCTGCTAATTTGACCACACAAGGTGAAGATTTTGAATCTAAATCTCTTCAAGAATATCAAAGAAGAGATGACTGGCCAAAGTGGAAAGAAGTAATACAGGCGGAGTTAAACTCACTTGCGAAACGTGTAGTTTTTGAACCTATAGTCCAAACGCCTGAAAACACAAAACCCGTAGGCTACAAATGGATTTTTGTGCGAAAAAGAAATGAAAAGAATGAAGTCGTGAGATATAAAGCACGAATTATAGTTCAAGGCTTCTCACAAAGGCCAGGAATTGACTATGAAGAGACATATTCACCCGTAATGGACGCAATTACATTCAGATTTTTAATAAAGCCTGGCAGTCTCTGAAAGACTCCACATGCGTCTTATGGACATAGTAACGGCTTACCTATATGGATCACTTCATAATGATATCTATATGAAAGTCCCTGAAGGGCTACAAATGCCAGAAGCATATAACTCAAAACCTCGAGAGATGTGTTCAATTAAATTACAGAGATCACTGCATGGATTGAAACAATCAGGGCAAATGTGGTACAATCGTCTTAGTACATACCTTCTGGAAGAAGGATATGTGAACAACCCAGTTAGCCCATGTGTTTTTGTTAAGCAATCGAATTGTGGATTTGCTATAATAGTAGTCTATGTTGATGATTTAAACATCATAGGAACGCCTGAAGCGATTAAATAAGCTGTTGCATATCTGAATAAAGAGTTCAAAATGAAAGATCTCAGAAAAACAAAATATTTTCTTGGCCTACAGATAGAGCACTTATCTAATGGAATTTTAATCCATCAATCTACTTATACAAAAAAAGTGCTTAAACATTTTTATATGGACAAGGCACATTCGTTGAGCATCGCGATGGTCGTTCGATTACTTGATGTGAATAAGGACCCGTTTCGACCTCGAGAGGATGATGAAGAAATTCTTGGCCCTGAAGTGCCATATTTAAGTGCAACAGGTGCACTGATGTATCTTGCTAACTATACGAGGCCAGATATAGTCTTTTCAGTTAATTTATTGGCAAGATATAGCTCAACGCCTACCCGAAGACATTGGAATGGAATTAAACATATCATTCGATATCTCCGTGGTACATCTGATATGGGATTATACTATTAGAGATAATCAAAGTCCGAGATTTGTTGGATATGCAGATGTAGGATATTTGTCTGATCCACACAGAGGCCATTCACAAACAGGATATTTATTCACCTATGGTGACACTGCTATATCTTGGCGATCTACCAAGCAAATCATGCCGAAATACTTGTACTTCATGAAGCAAGTAGGGAATGCTTATGGCTGAGATCCCTTATTCAACATGTTCAGGAAGAATGCAGTCTTCCAACGATCAATGGAGTCCAATAATACTATGTGAAGATAATGCCGCATGTATTGCTCAGATCAAAGATAGATACATTAAAGGTGATAGAACTAAGCATATCTCACCGAAGTTCTTCTTTACACACGAGCTTCAGAAGATAGGTGAAATAGATATTCAACAAGTTCACTCAAGTGAGAATCTGGCAGATTTATTCACGAAGGCATTACCTACATCAACTTTTGAGAAATTAGATTATAAGGTTGGTATGCGTCGACTCAGAAACGCCCCTTGCTAATATGTTCACATGAGGGGGAGTTAAATATGAGCTGTACTCTTTTTTCCTTCGCTATGATTTTTCCTACTGGGTTTTCCTGGCAAGGTTTTTAACGAGGCAGATGTATTTAGCTTGGATATTGTATCCTATTATAACAGAAAATATCCAAAGGGGGAGTGTAGTAAATATTGGATATTTTTTAGGTACAATTTTAGGTTCGAGTTTGGATATTATTAAATATCGTAGAAAATTAGAAATTGTGTAAAAAACCTTTGTATACATATACATACATACATATAATATATGTATATATACCTATTTTCTTCGTGGTTAAGAAAATCAAACCGCCTCTGTATGTATGTGTGTGTGTGTGTATATATATATATATCTGTGTGTGTGCGCGCGCGCAAAACCATAGAAAAAGGAAGCAAAAACAAAAAGAAAGCCGAGAGAGATTGAGAATATTGGGAAAAAAATTTTATAATATAATATTGAGAAAATTATTTGCGTACAAGAAAAACTTCTCTTATTCTCTAGTTCTTATACAAAATATTTGCCATTTTTCTTCAAGCTTATTCGGGTTCATTTTTTATTCTCTTCCTATAGAGTATAATATCTCTATAGTTTTATAACACATACTATATTAAATTGACTATAAGATTTTTTTCAAAATATGAAAAAAGGTTAGCTTGTCTGTTGCCGAACTTCAAATCTAGTTGAATCTCTTCTTTAGTTGTCCGCCATGCGGCCAAAAATCTTGTGGTTGCTTTCTCGTATGGCAACAAGAAGTTTTGGAGTGTCATTGATGCTTTGAGTGCTTCTTCATGGTTGAGGTGCCCTACTATATTGTCAATGATCTCATCTATGCTTAAACCTCTGTACTAATTTCATTTTCACCGTGCACACAAGAGATGGTTGATATTCATTTTTTGACGGTATCCAAACTCATTGATTACAGACCCCAATTCATTAATGGCCTCTCCATCTAAGGGTTCATCAAATGTTCTTGGAGGTCCTTGTTTTTCATGGATCATATATTAGAAACTTTTTTATTATTAATTTATTAATAGATTAATATCTTGCTAAATTAATGGATTTTAGATGGTCTAACAACAATGATGACGATGATGACAAACCCAGTGCTTCAAAGGCTCCCGCTAATGCAGGGTTGGGGAGGGGGGGATCAGATGTACGCAGCCTTATCCCTCCATAGTGCTACCCCAAAGCGAGGCTGTGTCCGAGAATCCCCAACTTGAAAAACATAACAGCCATAGAATAGAGCAAACCTAAAGTAGCCATAAGATATAAAGTCATAAAGCAACAAGCAATAAGGCAACAAAAAAAATTAGGAAACAAAGCAACAAGCAGCGCATCACAAAGAAGCCTAGGGGCGGTAAAACTAGCCTAGATATGCTTCTCTATTCTAAACCATTATATCGGCTACAGCTCTCTTAGCTCTCCACTCAGCTCTATCTAAGGTCAGTTACTCATTTAAGTTTAGGTGAGTGAGGTTGTGTCAAGTGGTCTCCATCCAACTCATCTTTGGCCTACTTCTCCCTCTCCTCCCATGCGTAGTATGGAGTTGCTCACATCTCCTGACATGAGCAGTGGTCCGCCTCCTCCGAACACACCCAAACCACTTCAATTGTCTCCATCCAACACTGCTCGCATCTTTAGAGGGTACTAAGATTATTAGTTAAAAAAGATTATACTGAGCCTAAACTTGAGCCAAAATGAGAAAATTATGGTAGGACGAGGATAGGATGAGAGAAATAAAATAGGTTGAATCAAAAGAATAGAAAAAGTGAGAATGAGAAAGTAGAGAGAAATATACTATGAACTCGTGTCATGTTTGACAATTTGAATGCTTAATTACAATCATTTATACACATCATAATAACCAGTTTAAATCATCTAAGCTAATTGATAGCTTGTTATGAGTTATCAATGCAATTGCATGCAACTTGAGTGAAGAAAGACTCTTAGCCACAGTTGACCGGCTAATGGCTAATCTCCTCCTATTTCATGAGCACACACCTATTAAGAGAATCTTCCTTTAATTGGCTTGTCTTTTTGACCTACCTATTGAAGGGCAATCCCTACATGATGATCAATGAAACGAAGCTACTTCTCTAATTGCCCCCGTTGAATAGGAGAGCAAATGCTTTTTGAAAAAGTTCATCTTCTGAAGCAAACAAAGCCTTACGCTCAAAGAAGCCCTTTGATCCTAAGGAAAGGATGCAACGCCGATTTGATGTCGTTCCCTCATTCCCTCTTTAGAGATCAATGTTAAAAGACTTGTCCAAGAATCTGCTATTTGTAGGCTCATAAGGACTTTATACATGGGCTAGAAAGGGAGAAGTGATAGATTTAGCCCACAGTTTTCCCGTCTAGTGTTGTGGGCCCAAAATTTAAAAGAAAAAGAAAAATAAAGAGGGAAGAAGATAGAAATAGGTAAGAAAGCTTCAGTTTAGAATGACGGCTTTGATTTTTGAATTAGATCTATGAGGTTTACTGCATGAATTCAATTTGGTATCAAAATCAGAGACAGAAAGGAACAAATTCCTTCCGTGCATATAAGATTAACATTAATCCTCATGCAATCTCCACGCAATGAGCAAAGTGCTACAAGATTAATATTCAGCGGTTTGGTATTAATGAAACTTGCATCATGCAGCCAACAAGTCTAAATGAGCCAAGCTTTCAATAAACAGCAACACCCAACAAAGAAACTTAAGTCAAACTTGAGCTAAATTGAGTCAAGTACTCAACTTCATCTGCTTTTTGACAAGCAAACCAGTTTGTGGATACAGAGACGAGAGCTAATAGTTCATGACAAAAAGTACAAAAAAAAAGAGGAAGCTGTCATTATCAAATAAACTTACCACCCAGTTAACAATGGGCTCTCAAGCGCAAGAATGCACAACGACACAGTATTTAACCAAGATGGCAACAAGGGATGCACTACATTTCTTAATTTATCAGGTGTCATATACAATCTTACGCTTTATTTACAACAAGGCTGGCCTTGCAGATGTTTCCTCTGAGCTGCATTTTCACTCTCAGAAGGCTAAAGCTCCTTGAAAGATGGTATTGCACAAGTTCAATGGAGAAGATCGTAGCTTCTCAGCGACCATTCTGACACATCAGACAAGTAGTGACTCTATCAGGATTTGCATAGGTGCATCTGTCGCAATTCCAATAGTTAAGATCATCGATATCTCTCGTTGCAGACCGGTTAGGCCTTGAAGTTGAACTCTTTGTCCTCCCGCCTCGACCCTTGCTGAC
This sequence comes from Simmondsia chinensis, assembly GCA_018398585.1. Taxonomy (NCBI): domain Eukaryota; kingdom Viridiplantae; phylum Streptophyta; class Magnoliopsida; order Caryophyllales; family Simmondsiaceae; genus Simmondsia; species Simmondsia chinensis. The sequence continues at coordinate 16,917,915 of JAGTTD010000013.1, read as the reverse complement.
ACAAGTGAGAGCATTCTTTGAACTTTCTGAAGCGCTACAAGCCGCCTGAGAATCCACGTCTGACAAACCATTCTCTAATGCTCTGACAAGGTTCTCAAAGTATGAACGAGTCACGCTGTAAGGAAATTTAAAGGGCATTGATGTCATCCTTCCACACAGAATAATTGAGAAAATAGAAATGCATGTTGTTAACTATCGTTGTGCTTTTATGTCCCAGTGTTTGGGGTCTTCAATCTAAACCTCCGGGAAAGTGCCAATAGAGATCTTAGAATAATTTAAAAATATTACTCTTGCAGAAATAGAAAGTCTTGGATTGATTTTGATTTCATTCAGGATTTTACTTTATATAGAATCCTTTTATTATCTGACTATTTTATTAGAGTAGTTGCTTTTATCATATTAGAATTCTAGCTTCTATTTTCCATAAATACTGTTTTGGTTTATGTCAATTGACACGTCAGATCAATAATATTATTTCGAGTTTCTATTTCAATAAACATAGGCCTGCTTAAACTAGGAACGTGGCCGCTCTACCCCTTTTTTTTCTTTTTCCTTTCAATCTCCATCATCTGCTGGAGGTGCTCTAAAGGGAAAATTAAGTACAGGAGCCTCAATAGTTGAAACCATAGTTGAGGCTTCCAAGTGCTGTCCCACATCTCTGCTTACCCAAGAACGGTATGCTCAAGAAACTATAGGCAACAGCTATAAAAATGGCACGACTTAGCATATGCTCAAAGAAGTTTTCCAGTTCACCGGGCTAACAGAAGTCTGTAGAAACAGAACATTAAGATTTTAACTGTAAAATTAGTGCGAGCGTCAATACCTGGTTAGACCAGCCAGTTTTGAACGAAATGCTTTAAAATCTGCTTGAGGTTCATCTTCAGTGAGGAAACCCTGGAGTTCCTTCTCTGCACATTGGTGTAGCCTTTCAAGAGCAGCCTCGGCTTCACCTGCAGAGAAAATATTAAAATAATCAGACAAGGGTTATCATACGCATCATATAACTGTCAAGTTGAACTTGTCCACCTTGCAAGTACTCGAAAAATTGTTGCTTGGCATGTTCATGCTCGGGTAAATAATAGCCATATGCATAGGTCCATTTCAATACTCGTCGACACTCCACTATCTGCAGTCACAATGTTTGAGACGCAACACATTAGTTGTCATAGTCAATAGAAGAGTGGAATCACAAAGTATCAGAACAGATATGCCAGCAACCTCCTTAATACTGTGTCTGTCTAAAAATAAATGTGGCCTTTGACTTTATAAAGTCAAAACAGGTATGATTTGACCATAAATATAACGAAACATTACTATAATTCAAACTTTGTTAGAATAATATCAGAAAATACCACACTGATACGAAATTAAAATTATGAATGTCAAATCAATGTCATAATTTATAAATTAATGCTCATATTTCAGATTTTTTTACCAAAGTGGCACACTTTAAAAAAAAAAATTACAAAAATGACATAATTGCAAAAATATTTACCAAACTGGCACATTTTACTATTCGTTGTCAATGTATGCCGTTTCAAACGGCATACAATGAACAGTAATTTTATTTTTTTATTTTTTAACGGAAGCATAGCTAATTTATACTTTAAAAAAAAATTCTTGTATTAAAGCTATTTTACATAAATAATTTAAAATTTTAAAAAATTTTAAAGACAATAAATTTTAAATTTTATTTTTTTAAGAAAGCACATTAACTTCATCATAACATTGTATGTGTCATCTTTTTTATTGTCACGTCATTTACCACATATTCTTTTTGATTGTTATGTTATTTTTTTTGAGTAATTGTTCTGGTCACTTATAAATAGTTGATACATTTCCTAGTCTTTTCTAAATAGTATTTTTCTTCTTGGTCATTTTTGCAAAGCATGTTGCCGTTACTATGTCTAATATCATTTTTGAAAACTTTCACCATTTATATTTTCAGCCAAAAAGTAATCTATAATTTCTATGTATATAATATTGATTCAACAAAAATTTAACGAGTACCTAAAAAATGAAATGACATATATATTATCATTATTATTTACTATATTAAATATAGTAAATAGAAAGCAACATAGACTCCCAGTGCCCCAAAGGCTCCCGCCTATGCAGGGTCTGAGAGGGTGAATGTACGCACTAATGTACTAATGTACATATAGGGTTCATTTAACAGGCACAAATGCACCGGATTCCATTAGAACTCTGAAGTTAAGCGTGTCAGGGTGAAAGTAGTACCAGGATGGGTGACCTCCTGGAAAGTCCTCGTGTTGCCAACCCTATAAGGTTGGGAGTCCTAGGAAACAGCCTCTCGGTAGGGTTTCATCTTGAAGGGGTAAGGCTAGGTACATCCATCCCCCCCCCCCCCCGAGGGGACCTTGCTTAGGCGGGAGCCCTTGAGGCACTGGGTCTATTGTTGTTATTGTTGTATTTTAAATTATTTATGTAAAATAGTTGTAATACAATAATTTTTAAAATACAAATTAGCTGTGCTTCCGTAAAAATAAATAAATACATAAATGCTGTTTGAAATGGCTTACATTGACAAATGAACAGTAAAATAAGCCATTTTGGTAAATATTTTTGCAATTATGCCATTTTGGGGTGGTTTTGTTTTGTTTTTTAAGTGTGCCATTTTGGTTAAAAAAACTCCATATTTCACTTGCTTTAACTTTGAAAGATCAAATGTGACATTTAACTTGGGAAGAAGATACAATAACAACAAACTTGGTGCTCCGAGGGTTCTTGCCAAGGCAAGGTCTAGCCTTACCCCTACAGGGTGCAACTCTGAAGAGATGTTGTTTCCGAAGAATCCCCAACCTTAAAAATAACTTGGGAAAAAGATAGTAATGCAAAATCATTCCAAACCAAGAAGTACGACTGATCACACAGGACCACCACCACTGAAGGTCAATGTATTTTTTTTATCAATAAGGTCAATGTATTGTATTCGGAAAAAATTGATACTGAAGACCAAAATCACCTGCTGCCAAGCCTCTATTATAAACTTGAGTTGTGATTCAGGCTCCTTTTGTTTGTCACTGAGTTTTTCCAACTGCAAACATAATACACACGCAAGTTTCACTTTGAGGTTGTGGAGTTTTCATAGGTCATAGAAAGTATAATCAGTGCCAAGTTAGTTCTACTTACACTCACAGTCTGCATCTGGTGTAAATCTGCAAGAGCTTTTTGCCTTGACTGCAAAATGTCGAAAAAGGCAAGACATTAAGATATACGGCCCCTTCGCCCAAAAACAAAAACAAAAAAAAAAAAAAAAAAAAATAGAAAACCCCCTGTACTCACAATAAATTATATCAAACATGGTTCAGAAAATGCACGTTAAGTAAAACTAACACATGATTTCTATGCCGATTTAAGGATCCTCCTAGTTAGTTCTTTAATTTAATTAATTGCGATGCTTTGCTTTAATTAAATGATCCTCCTGGTTATATCCAAGTGCAGATTGCGCCCATTTAAGTTAAGGGGAATTTTCACCAAAAAAACGCATTTTGCTTTTATCATCATCAAATAGAGTAAAGTCAACCAAAAAGAGTTTTCCTGAGTACATGAGTTGTAAGAAGTCAATCCAAATTAGTAATGAAGTGTTAAATTTTCTTTTGGCTTAGTTCTATTTCCTATGGGTAAGGGTAAATGGAATTTACATGGAGTACTGCAATACTCCAGAAGATTCAACTAAGGAAGCCAAGTTCATGCCAAAGAAATAATTCATGACTTTATTGTTCACTACGATATGGCTGCTTCCTTCTGAGAAGAGAACACCACGCTGATAAGCTAGCCTGTCTAAGTCAGAACTAGTTCATGACTTCATTATTTACAGTGAGATAGCACCAGAACTGAGGAAACACAAGAAAACAACAAAGGAATACTACATAAGAACAGTGGTGATACATCCACCGTTTCTGTACCAAGGCAAATGGCACTCAATTCATAATTAACAAACATTTACAAGACATCCTCAATTGAACACACACCCTCCTGGACAATAAAACTAAACCTTTGCTCATACATCCACTAGTATCCAGTAAGTTTGGCACTTAGCATCCATCATCCCCAATGAAAAATTCACCCATTCCTTTCCCTCCATGGATGACAGACTGTATAAGCCACCCCAGTCTGCGAATTTATCCACAGATCGACATCCACAGCAGGACTTCCTATACCACAAAAGGATCAGCAGTCAACCCCCCTTCCCTTTGTACACTCAGCTATTACCAGACCTCCTTTGAATGAATGTACCTAAATAGGATGTGTCTACTGCTCTCTTCCTTCATTTCACAAAATGTCTAGCTAATTGGCCTCCGAGCTTTAAGCACCACCACCTTGAGTAGGATTCCCATCACAAACATCCACAAAACAACAAAGAAGCCGGGTTGGGCACCAGACCACCTCGTGCCACCATGCTTCCCACCCTTGCACTTCTGCAACATCTCCACTCCCCATCCCCCCTTCCCCCCCCAAAAAAAAAGGGAAGAAGAAGAATGTTAAGCATTCCTCTCACTTAGAAAACTTTCTTCCAGGGAACTGAGTCATGGTCCAGATATGCCACCTTCCATAGTGACTTCTTTTTTAGGTAAAACCATTTCAGACACCTAAATCTCAAACAATCCTTCTTCATGTGCACAGCTCATAGGTGCTCACATAATATATCCATATTCCACCAATAAATATTCTTCAGAGCTAGCCCCCTTATGCTCTTGGGCCACAAATATATTCCCATGCAAAGGGGGTAGAAGATGCTTTTAACATCCACCTGTTCCCCAAATGAACGGTTACAAATTTTTGAAACCTCCTCAAAGTATTCCTTTAGGTATAATAAAAATGTTTCTCTAAGTAACTTGGGATACGACAACCAACCACTCGCTCACTAACTCAATCCTACTGCTTATGGGAGAAATCTTGCCTGCCAAACCATGACACTGGCATATGCAGAATGAGTGGCTGAAACTGAGCAGTCCTCAACAGAGAGCCAGAGAATGGACTCCCGGTTAGAAAGGGAAGTTTCCCCACTCTAAAACCCAAAAATTCCAAAATTCTCTCTTGTTGTCCACAGGAGCTCCTCTGAAATAGATGCTGGATTTTGTGGATTTGCAACTAACCGCAAGGCCTAAAAGACACTGTCAACAATTTGAAGTTTAACCCATCTAAGTTCGTCCCTACTGGCGGACACATCAATTCAAAACAAGAAGTCGAAGCCACAAAGACATGATACCAAAAAATCTTCAAATCCATGAAAAATTACATCATAAACCAAATATCTAATGAGAGACCAGAAAGAAAAGAGTGGGGGGAGACCATGACAGCTGATTAAATAACAAAATTTTCCCATGTGCAGCGTAATTGAGGGAAAAAAACCCACTAACATACCATTTGGTTGCTCGCCCATCGTTCATAATAATGTGTGTATCTCTCCAAGGAGTTCTTTGCCATTTCCCTTCTTCTCTCGGCTTCATCATACTAAAAACATAAACAAATAAATAACAAGAACCAAAATCAGAAGTTGAGAGAATGAACACCCTTGAACCAACTACAACATCATAGTTCCTTTACCAATCCTTCTTGCTTTGCAACCTCATATTTGTTGCATGCATAGAAACCACCAGTTCTTTCACCATGTTCAGACCATGCAATGAGGCATAGCCTAATGGTGCAACATGATCACCATAGTGTACCGAAAAGGAAACAAATTTCCAATTAGCTACAGAAAAAGCAATCATCAAACAAAGAAGATGCTCCTACAACCCTTCATCCCCAGAAGGTTAAAAACAACAAATCTGAGTTTGAGCGCATACCAGCAAAATTCGAACTTGCATGGTGGTGTACAAGTCATGTGCATACATCCCTGATTTTTCTCAATTGGACGTTTGCACTTGGGACAAGGCTTTGAATTTGCAAGAATCCTGAAAATCAGCAAAGTCAAGAACATCCAAAGGCTAGAGGGTACAACAACAACAACAACAACAGACCCAATGCCTCAAGGGCTCCCGCCAAAGTAGGGTCTGAGGGGTGGATGTACGCAGCCTCAACCCTTCAGGGTATAACCCTGTCGAGAGGCTGTTTCCGAAGACCCCTAACCTTATTGGGTTGGCAACACGAGAACCTCCTAAGAAGTTGTTATGATTGGCTTGAAATAAGAATGTAATCAAGTTGTAGTTTCTGAATCAATGTAATGCCGTGTAATATGTTAAATGGCTTAAGTAGATATTTTGGTTCGATTAGATATTTTTGGCGCCAAGGTCGATTAAGGCGGTTGCTAGCTTGTCATGGTTCAATGTATTAGTTTGCTTATAAGTAGTTGATCAAGTGTAATAATTCATGCATTCAATGAAAATCCAACCTAATCTCTTTGAGATATTTTTCTCTCTCATCTAATTCCCTCTATACTTCTCATCTCCTTCACTTCTCTTCTCATCTAATCTCTTCTTTCACAAGGTTAAGCTTCAAGTTTATCCAGAGGTTTAACAATTGATATCAGAGCCTCGTTTGACTTCCAAATTAAACATGATTTGATATCAAATATCCTAATTGCGAACATAAAATACTGAATTAAGTCAATCGGTACCAGGAGTTACAACAAGGTCAGGAGCTGCTAGAGCAGCAGCTAATCCTTCATATGCTGATGTTGTTAGTACTGGTGCTGCAGCAGACCAGGATTTTGTCACGAATGCACAATTGAGCTTTCAGATGAAGGCGTTCATTGTTCAATTTCAACAGTCACAAAGTGAAGCCTTAAGGCAGTCGCAAAGGGAATTCTTACTTCAGTTTAATCAACAGTTCAAGGATCAGTTTGATCATCGAGCTCAGCAAATTGAAGAAAAGATTTCTGATCGAGTTGATCAACAATCACAGGAGTTTGAAGAAAGGATTAACAGTCGATTTAGTCAACAAATGCAACGGATTGATGAGAAATTTGTTGAACTATGAGAGCAATTCAGGAGACAAAATGTGCCTGCTGCTCCGAAGCCATTAATACCTGCTAGGTTGTTGCATACAAGTCACCAGTTGAGGCCTACAGAGGAGGCGAATCCTCAAGTACCTAATCAGGCTATCAGACATCAAGATCGAAGCCCGGTAGCTGATGTTAGAACTCACAATCGAACTCAGGAAGTAGAAGTAACTGCCAGACAAGATCGATCATTTGATCAAGCTCAATCACAACCTATAAGTTTGAATGCAGGACAAGGTGTTCGTCCCCCTGATCAAGCAGATATTCATAGAACCGCTAGTTTGAATGAGGAGCAATTTGATCAACCTCCTGATCAGTGGAATCAGCAGCCCTCAGGCAGTAATGAAGTGTCATCCAATAACAGAAGCATTGGCTACAGACAGCCAAGAGTTCAAATAGATCCTTTTGATGGAAAGCAACCTCATTCATGGCTGAGGAGGTGTGATCGTTATTTTCACTTTTATCACATTGATGAAGCAGAAAAGGTACAGATTGCTGCTGTTTATCTTCTTGGTGATCACGAGGTATGGCTTTACAGTTTATTGAAAAGCAATCCTACTCTCTCTTGGACTGATTTCGTGAAAGAACGGAGATGAAGATTCTAGTGACATTGTTGATAGATTCAACAAGGTGATACAAGAAACATCTGTGAAAGAATATATGACAAGGTTTGAGAACCTTAGAGCTAATATGATAACTGAATATCCTCATGCCACTGAATCATATTATGTCTCAAGTTTTATAAGTGGCTTAAAGCCCAAAGTTAAGAATCTTGTGAAAGCAGTTGATCCTACGACATTATCCAAAGCTTATGCTAAGGCTAAGCTATTTGAAGCAACTGTTATTGCTTCTAACAATGGATCAAGGTACAAGGGAAGTAGTTCCAAGCAGCATAAGGGGCCAAATAAGCCCTCACATCCTCGAGCAAAAGAGAAAGCTACTCAAAGACTAAGTTACAAGTGCAATCAGCCTTATCAATTTGAGCACAAATGCAACCCCAAATTCCTTATGTCAGTAAGGGGTAAACATGCTACAACACAAACTAAAAGTGAAGAATCTGAAGCTGAAGAAGAAGGCTCCGATCAGGAATTTCAAGAAGAGATAGTTGATGATAAGGTTGGCATTTCAGTTAAGGCATTAACTGGTAGTGGATCCCATAATACAATTAGGATCAAAGGGAAGGCAGGAAAAAGATCTATAATCATCTTGATTGATAGTGGGAGCACCCACAGCTTCGAGGATCCTAAAGTTGTGAAGAAAGTTGGGCATGATGTGATTAAAACTCATCCTCTAGCAGTGACAGTCGCTGTTGGTAATTCTGTACTGACTCAGAACAAATGCCAGGGCTTCCAGTGGTTCATGCAGGATCACAAATTCGAATATGATTTCAGAATCCTATCCTTGGGCGGCTATGATATGGTATTGGGAGCAGACTGGATGAGGACTTACAGCCCAGTGCTATTTGATTTCGCCAAGCTTACACTTTCCTTTAAAAGGCAAGGGTCCAAGATCACATTGCAGGGAATGGCAGATCAAGCTCAATTACAGCTCATGAGGGGCAAGAACTTGAAGAAGGGAATTCAGAAGTATGCTATTCAGTGGGTTGGGCAATTGTTTGTAATTTCGCCTACTGAATTAAATCATCTTCATCAGCCTGAAGTCAAGGAACTGATTGAGAAGTTTGAAGACTTATTTGATCAGCCAAAAGAGCTGCCCCCTAAGAGGAATCTGGATCATGAAATTCCCCTCAAAGCCAACTCTAAGCCAGTAAGGTTGAGACCTTACAAGTATCCCCATGCTCAGAAGACAGAGATTGCAAAGCAGATTGATGAATTGCTTAAAACAAGTTTTATCAGACCAAGCCATAGTCCCTTTGCTTTCCCTGTCATCTTGGTCAAGAAAAAGGATGGCTCAGCTAGAATATGCATAGATTATAGACAACTCAATGCCATGACTGTGAAGGACAAGTTCCCTATTCCCGTAATAGATGATCTGTTGGATGAATTGAATGGGGCACAAGTCTTCTCCAAGTTGGATCTGCGGCAAGGCTACCATCAGATAAGGGTGTTGGAGCATGATGTGTGTAAAACAGCTTTCAGGACTCATCATGGACACTTCGAGTTTGTGGTTATGCCCTTTGGTTTAACTAATGCTCCAACCACCTTTCAAGCATTAATGAATGATGTGTTCAAGCAGCTTTTAAAAAGATTTGTTCTGGTATTTTTTGATGACATTCTGATCCACAGCACTTCCTATGAGGACCATCTGAAACATTTGAGAATGGTGTTCATGGTTATGTGCAGAAATAAGTTGTATGCTAAGTTGTCTAAATGTCCCTTTGCTCAGTCTCAGCTAGAGTATTTGGGACATGTAATCTCAAGCAAAGGAGTTTCCACCGACCCATCCAAGGTACAGGCTATGATAGATTGGCCTGTGCCTATGACTTTGAAGCAATTAAGGGGTTTCTTAGGTTTAACAGGGTATTATCGCAAGTTTGTGGCTGGATATGGATCAATTGCTAAGCCTCTATCTGACTTGCTTAAGAAGGATGCCTTCCATTGGTCAGATAAAGCACAAGAAGCATTTGAATCCCTGAAGTCTGCCATAAGTCGAGCTCCAATTCTTGCAATGCTAGATTTTGCTGAAGTATTTGTGTTGGAGACTGATGCTTGTGGTGTTGGAGTTGGAGCAGTACTTTCTCAAAAAGGTAGGCCAATAGCCTATCTTAGCCAAGCCTTAAGTCCAAAACATCAAGCACTGTCCACATACGAGAGGAGTATCTTGTAATCTTCCTAGCAATTGAGAAGTGGAGGCATTATCTGGATGGACATAGATTTGTCATCAAAACAGATCATCAAAGCCTCAAGTAGTTGCTAGAGCAGAGAATTGTTACTATAATTCAAAAGAAAGGGTTTCTTAAGATGTTGGGCCTCGATTATGTGATTGAATATAAGAAAGGCAAGGAAAATGCAACAGCAGATGCCTTATCACACAGGTTAGAGGGTTGTGAATAGGGCCATTGTGGTTCAATTTCAGTACTAGTTCCAGCCTGGGTTGAAGAAGTGTACAAGCCTTATGAGGGTGATTCGTTTGCACAAGAACATATAGCTGCATTTAGTATTGGCGTGACCAAGAATCAGACTTCTGATACAGAGATTTCAGTGGTGAAGGGAATCATCAGACTCAGAGGCAAATTGTATGTGGGATCCACCACTGATTTGAGGCTTCAGCTAATTAGAGTGTGTCATGATTCAGCTTGGGGTGGTCATTTTGGAATAGAAGGGACCTACCAAAGGCTTAAGGCTTCTTTCAAGTGGCCTGGCATGAAGAAAGCTGTGATGGAATTTGTACAAGCTTGTGAATTCTATCAACAAACCAAGCTTAGTGATCATAGATATCAAGGACTTCTTCAACCTCTCCTAATTCCTAATGGTGTGTGGCAAGATATAAGCATGGATTTCATTGAGGGGTTGCCAAAATCAGAGGGAAAATAGGTCATTTGGGTGGTGGTTGATCGATTTACAAAGTACAGTCACTTCATTGCAATGGCAAGACCAATAACAGCTGAGAAATTGGCTCGAGTTTTCCTTGATCACATCTACAAGCTACATGGGCTTCCCAAGTCCATTGTGTCTGACCGTGATAAGCTTTTCACAAGCAACTTGGAGGGAGTTGTTCAGCTTGTTAGGAACAACACTAGCTCTCAATTCTTCATACCATCCTCAAAGTGATGGTCAAACAGAGAGAGTTAATTAGTGCATTGAACAATATCTGAGGAGTATGGTATTTTGTCATCCTAAGGTGTGGGGAAGATGGTTGTCATTGGCAAAATTTTGGTACAATAGTCATGCTCACGCTTCACTTGGTACTACACCATTTAAGGCTTTGTACGGTTATCATCCACCATCCCCATTATTGTTACAAGATCTTGTATCATCTTCCAGTGAGGTTTCTGACTTGCTGCAACAGAGAAGGCAGCTTATGCAACTTTTGAAAGATAATCTACACCAAGCTCAGGCCAAAATGAAACTATACGTTGACAGGAAACATGTGGACAAGCAATTTGATGTGGGTGACATGGTTTATTTGAAATTCCAACCTTATAGGCAATCTATAGCAGCAATAAGGAGGAATGTCAAGTTGTGCGCGAGGTTCCTTGGACCTTATAAGGTCATGGAAAGGGTTGGCAAGGTGGCCTATAAGCTTGAGTTACCTACAAATTCTTACATACATCCTGTTTTTCATGTTTCACTCCTCAAAAGACAGGTTAAAAAGGGGCAAAGATCTTCAACACATCCTCCTGAAGTGGGTTCCCATGGTTCCATGCCGCTACAACCTGCTAGAATTCTGGAGCAACGAGTAAAGAAGGTGGATGACAAAGAGGTGAATGAAGTTAAAGTCACCTGCAGCAACTTGGACGAATCTTTCACTACATGGTAAGAACTTTCCTTCTTGAAAAGCCAATTTCCACGCTATTATTCTTGAGGACAAGAATGTTCTCAAGGAGGAGGGATTGTTATAATTGGCTTGAAATAAGAATGCAATCAAGTTGTAATTTTTGAATCAATGTAATGCTGTGTAATATGTTAAATGGCTTAAGTAGATATTTTGGTTTGATTCGATAGATATTTTTGGCGCCAAGGTCGGTTAAGGCGGTCGCTAGCTTGTCTTGGTTCAATGTATTAGTTTGCTTATAAGTAGTTGATCAAGTGTAATAATTCATGCATTCAATAAAAATCCAACCTAATCTCTTTGCGATATTTTTCTCTCTCATCTAATTCTCTCTATACTTTTCATCTCCTTCACTTCTCTTCTCATCTAATCTCTTCTTTCACAAGGTTAAGCTTCAAGTTTATCTAGAGGTTTAACAGAGGTCATCCATCCTGATAATACTCTCGCCCAAGCAGTTAAAAAATTATTAGGCAATGAGCAATCATAAGATAATCACTACTCGGACAATCTTTGTTAACTCCGAAAAGCACATTTTATCACACCAAACATCCTTGCTTACAGCTTGAGTGCCTGTTGAAAGGTAGATGCACTTGTATCTCCCTCCCAATATAAAGGCACATGGGAAACTTAAAACAAAAAACAAGATGGCACAAGCAAAGCTACTTCTTCATCTCTATTTTCAAGCATGCAAGCAAATAGACCTGGCAATGGATCAAATTTGTTAAATAATGCGATCATTAGCTTCAGGTTTCAACCAAATAATGGGGCCTCCTCTTTAGATCCATATCCATTTACATCAGATTCGAATTTTATGCAATCCATTCTTGAGAATAATTGTTAGGTTGAAGAGAACATTAACATGTTTCTGACAAATATTACACTTGAAAATTAATTTGGCACTTTACATAATTGTAGTACTTTGTTCATATTCATGATTTTTAAAGGTAAATATAAATATGAAAATCAATATATACATAATCGGATCACCTTCCCAGAACCATATCTGATTATTTGTTTCAAATTTGAACAAAAATCTGATCTATTGCCAAGTCACCGAGCTATCAAAATGTGAAGTATGGTATATGCAGACTATTTAAAAGAACAAAAAGATCAAGAAAAGCGTAATTAGAAGCATAAAATGAAGGGTACCAGTTCATATTTTCAGACTCTGCAGTATTCTTCAAAATCCACTTGGCCACAGTGGCACAGTCTACCGGCCTATGACCTTCCTCTGTGCACTGCAAATTACAACCAGGCAACAAAACTGAAATTCCAGACAGAACAGTGTCTGTGTTACCCTCATGGCTCATTGTTTCAATGAACTCATTCTTCCCCCTGTTTTCAACAAACCCCAACCCCAGCTTTATCGAATATTCTATTTTCAGCAACTAGTTATCACCCATCCCGAGCAGCCATTTTATTTATCATGATACATCATTAACTAAGATAAACAGTAAAACAACGCGGGTATAAAGCAATCCATAGTGGCAGGAGAACTTACATTCCAACAAAAGCTGTGAGAACAACGGCAAGTGACATCATAGATACTGCTACCAAGCTCAAATCCAACTGCACTGTCACAATCTGGGGCAGGACACCACTTGGTCTGCACACATGCACGAGGTGCAAGAGTAACAATCACAGAATATAGTAAGAAAAAGGCCCATTTGGCCTTCATGTAAAATTACCGTTTCTCTTTCTAGAATTATCTTTTTAAAGTCAGTGCCCAAGAACAGGAACTGATACTACTAGCACAAGCCTCCCGCATCTCAAACTCCTAATCCTACATTGGGTAGGGACTTACACGTCCAAGAAGCAAAAAAATTAAATTCTGCACAGTCATTATAAGAGTGCAACAAGAATGGTTTGACTGTATCAATAGGTACAAAACAAAGCAAAAGATTGGAGTACCCAATGTTACAAGATTGACAACACTCAAGCCACACCCCACCATGAAAGTTCTGAACAGTCTATTTTAGAGGATCGAAGGATAGTCCAGTAAGAGTGGGCCTGGGTTAAAGGGACAGGATATCAAGTTAAAGACACAAGTAAATTGCGTACACTGCACATTTCCAAGCAGAAGAGGCATATAATTTGGCGAATTCTATTTGTGCCAATGTTTTCAGTATAACCATAGAAGGCAAAATAGTTTGCACCTCTTTCTTGTCTTCAACATAAGATCTGACAAAATAACGAGAATACTTCTTTGTATCTTCATCAGATGCTAATTTATAGATCATGTCTTGACCCACAGCAGCAGGGCATGATGGATCTGGACATCTCAGCAGCAAGCATCCTGGGCCATCATGAATGGCTGTACTTATATAACCTACAAGTACCAATGACATAAGGTGTCAGCGCCTAGTGAACACCAAACCATTTATATTATACAACCTGAAAGTACCAATGAAATAAGGTGTCAGCGCCCATTGAACACAAAACCATTTATATTTGGATGCGTACACCCTGACATGTAACAAATATAAAAGAAATATCTTAAACAACAAACTCAGTGCCTCAAAAGGCTCCCACATATGCAAGGTCTGACGAGGGTGAGCGCTACCCTGAATGGATGCTGTGTCCAGAGACCTCCAACTTGAGAAGCAAACAAGCATAAAAGCATAAAAGCATAGAAGCATCTAAGCTTGGAACATAAGAGTGTAAGAGCATAAAAACAACGGCATAGAGCAAGCATATAGAGAGCAAGAATCAACAAAAGTCAGTAAAACAACTCATAGCCATATCAAGTAAGTCAAATGGGCAGACATATAGACCTAGTGGCACTAGTGTGAGCTAAATTATGCTCCTCAATTCTAAACAGCTACATCAGCTATCCCTATGCTAACTTTCCACAAACCTCTATCTAAGGCCATCTCCTCTTGTAAGTTTAGGTGGGTGAGGTTGTGTCGGATCGTCTCCATCCATCTCTCCTTTGGCCTGCCTCTCCCTCTCCTTCTGGTCGTAGTATGGAGTTTTTCGCATCTCCTAACAGGGGCACAGGTCAGTCTCCTCCTAACAATGCCCAAACCACCGCAAACGTCGCTCCCTTAATTTATCCTCGATCGGGGTGACACACAATTTGCTTCTTATGACGTCATTTCTAATCCTATCCTTTCTTGTGTGTCCACACATCCACCGCAGCATCCTCATCTCCGCCACCTTAAGCTTTGGTGTATGATGTCATTTCATTGGCCAACACTCTGCACCATATGACATAGCCAATCTCACTACTGTCTTATAATATTTTCCCTTTAACTTTAACGACAACTTTCCGCAGAGGCCATTCTCCAGTTAAGCCAGCCTACTTTAATATGGTTGTTGACATCCTTGTCAACTTCGCCGTTCTGTTGTACCATGGAACCCAAATATCTAAAACACTACTTTTTCAGTATGGATTCCGATCCAATCTTGACATTTTCTATGCTGCACCTGGTGGAGGTACAGAACTTGAGTTCCAACAATGACGCGAAGTGTTTAGCTATTAGATGACGCTAGCCTTAGGTTAAGAAAATGCTTATGACTTATCCTAATTTTTTTGGTAAGTTTATGACTTATCCTAAGCTATTATGTAAAATGTGACACGACTAAGCTTAACAAAATACCCTTGGGGGTTACAAAAATACTTAATTTTTTTTTTATTGAATTAGCCAACCAAAACTTCAAGTCCAACGGAAATGACTACATGAGAACCTTGAAAAATAATAGGTAAACTACACTTTATGTTAGCTTCCAATTAAGAATTGAAAGTCTAACCTAGTAGAAGAAAGAGTTAAGGTGAGAAGAGAAGTGAAAGGGGATGAGAAATAGAGAAAGGGATGAGAAAAGAGAGTTAATTCCAAAAGGAAATTAGTTTGTATTTCATTGAATGCTGAGATTACAAGCTTAATATCCTATTCATAGACCTAGGAATACAATGAATCAAGATCAACCGACTAAACCCCCAAATAATAGCTTTTCCCGCCTAATCTGCAGCAGCCCAGCGAGTTTGACCTGTACATTGACCAACTAATTCCTTGGCGCCTAAAACCGACTCAACTACCATTTAAAAGCTTACAACTCAACAATAAGACCCTGACCAACCAATACAAACAGAAATTACAATTAAATTCTAACGATTTATAACATTCTCTCCCTCTGGAGAAACTTCTTGTCCTCAAGAAGTGAAGCTTGGGAATTGGCTCTTCAAGAAATTGCAATTTTCCCAAGTCGTCAAACTCTTGTTCAAGTTGCACCAAGTCACCAAAACCTCTTGCACAGCTCCGTGACTATGCTGCAGCGTCCTCCGAGCCTTGATAGCAGCAGGCTGCAACTGCAGTACTCCATTTGCTTCTGCAACAGGATGCTCCCGAACTGCTGCAGCTCCCTTTTTAACCTACTTTTTAAGTAAGGACACGTGAAACACGGGGTGAATGTATGAATGGGTAGGTAAGTCAAGCTTATAAGCTACATTGCCAATTTTCTCCAGAATTTTGTACGGGCCAAAGTATCGAGCACTTAGCTTGACATTACGCCTGACAGCCAAGGAGGACTGTCTATACGGTTATAATTTAAGGTAGACCATGTCACCAACGTCATAGCTTTTGTCTACCCTTTTTTTATCAGCCTAATACTTCATCCGAGCTCGAGCTTGGTGGAGATTGTCCTTAAGTTCTTGCAACAATTGCCTCCTCTGCTGCATAAAATCTGTTACTGCAGAACCGGTGCTCTTCGGTTGTTGTAACATCATAGGAAAGGGAGGAGGATAGCCATACAATGCTTGGAAGGGTGAAGTGCCAATGGATGTGTGGAAGTGGGTATTGAACCAAAATTCGGCTAAGGAAAGCCAACGGTTCCACTTGGGCCTCAAGAAGACCATACTCCGAAGGTACTGCTCTACACATTGGTTGACTCGTTCAGTTCGGCCATCCGTTTGAGGATGATAAGAGGAACTGAGTGCCAACGTAGTACCCATCAACTTAAACAACTCTCTCCAAAACGTACTTGTGAAAATCTTGTCTCGATCGGACACAATGGATTGAGGCAATCCATGTAATTTGTAAATGTTGTCAAGGAAGATCCTTGCCAATTTTTCAGCGGTGATGGGTCGAGCAAGAGCAATGAAATGACTAAACTTGGTGAAACGATCCACCACTACCCATATGACCTCCTTGCCTTCGGACTTCGGTAGTCCCTCAATGAAATCCATGCTAATGTGAACCCAAGCCCCCTCCGGAATAGGAAGAGGTTGAAGAAGTCCCTTGTAACAAGGATCTCCTAACTTCGTTTGTTGACAAACTTCACAAGACTTCACGTAATCACTTACATCTTTTTTCATACTCGGCCATGTAAAATACGCTTTGATTCAATGATAGGTGCCTTCTACACCCTTGTGACCACCCCAAGCAGCATCATGTGAAGCTTGGATGACCAATTCTCTCAAATCAGTGGCTGAACCAACATATAACAGACCTCCGACACGGATCAGCCCCTGCTGCACAGTGATACCAGTGTCTGCAGCAAGATTCTTCGCATCGCGTGTGAGGACAGCAGCGACTAGATTTTCCTGAGCAAAAAGGTCCCTCTCATAGGACTTATGTAACTCTTCCACCCAAGAAGGAATTACCACGGTAACAGCAGCACAAGTGGCCTGATTATCGTCCTCAAACTGCCTTGACAGAGCATCCGCAGCAGTGTTCTCCTTGCCACCTCTATATTCGATGTCGTAATCAAGGCCTAACATTTTCATGAGACCTTTCTTTTGAATCCTCGTCACGATCTTTTGTTCAAGGAGATACTTGAGACTTTGATGATCCGTTCGAATGATGAACTTACGACCCTCCAAGTATTGCCTCCATTTCTCCACGGCTAAGAGGATGGCTAAATATTCCTTCTCATATGTCGACATCGCTTGATGTTTAGGGCTAAGAGCTTGGCTCAAATAAGCTATAGGCCGCCCTTTTTGCAAGAATAGCCCCTATACCAATACCACTTGCATCGGTCTCCAAAATGAAGCTTTCGGTAAAGTCCAGCATCGCCAAAACTGGTGCAGCACACATTGCGGCTTTAAGGGCTTCAAATGCGGCCTGAGATCTCTCGTTCCATGTAAAAGCATCCTTCTTCAAGATCTCGGTTAAGGGTTTGGCAATAGAACCATATCCCTTAATAAATTTTCTATAATACCCGGTCAACCCAAGAAACCCCTCAATTTCTTCAACGTGATCGGAATTGCCCATTCTTGCATTGCACGGATCTTGTTAGGATCAGTAGACACTTCCTCGTGTGAGATGATATGACCCAAATACTCGAGCTTATCTTGAGCAAACGAACACTTGGACATCTTTGCAAAGAACTTGTTTTGCCGCATCAATTCAAACACTTGTTGGAGGTGAGTGAGATGAGCTTCATATGTTGAGCTATAAATCAGTATGTCGTCGAAGAAAACGAGCACTGACTTCCTCAGAAAAGGCTTGAAAACGTCGTTCATGGCTGCTTGAAAAGTGGTCGGAGCATTTGTCAAGCCGAAAGGCATAACAACAAACTCGAAATGGCCATGGTGAGTTTGAAAAGCTGTCTTGTAAATATCCGGCTCGAGGACCCTGATTTGATGGTATCCTTGCCTCAAATCCAGCTTTGAAAAGAAGCACGCACCATGTAATTCGTCGAGCAAATCATCTATGATCGGAATGGGAAACTTATCCTTCACCGTTAGAGCATTCAACCAGCGGTAGTCAATACACATTCTAGTCGAGCCATCTTTCTTCTTCACAAGGATCACAGGTGAAGCGAAAGGACTATGGCTTGGTCTAATAAAGTTCATGTGAAGAAGTTCCTCCACTTGCCTCTCTATCTCTGACTTTTGGCCGTGTGCATATCGATAAGGCCTAATCTTCACCGGATCAACATTTGCACGCAAAGGAATGGCATGGTCCACACTCCTTGGAGGAGGAAGACTCTTAGGTGGCTCAAAGATGTCACCAAATTCATCCACTAAGGACTACACTTCTGGTTGAAGTCCCTGCTGCAGCTCAACCGAAGCTATCATGAACAAATGACCTATCCATTGTATTGCTTTCTTCTTGATCCCCTCGTGCACACGTTTGCCATCAATTATCTTGAGTTGAGCTTCCTCTGACATGCCTTTCAAGGATACTTTGGTGCCATGAACCTCAAATGCCACGGTCATCTTATCAAAATCGAATATAACCGGGTTGAAGGTCCTCATCCAATCCACCCCTAGCACCATATCACAACCTCCCAAAGGAAGACAAAGGTGAAGTGATGTTCTTGCATAAACCATGGGAATGCTATGCACTTGTTATGAATGGTTAGAGAGTTGCCATCAGCCACCATTACTTGCAAAGGATGAGTCTTTATTGCTTCATGCCTTACCTTCTTACTCAACTTGGGATCGATGAAGCTATGAGTACTTCCACTATCAATGAGGATAATGATGGAATGTTTTCAGCCTTACCTCTGATTTTGATAGTGTTATGAGCTCCACTACCTGTTAAAGCCTTCATTGATATCTCCACTTCATCTTCACTCAATTCATCTTGTGAAGCATCACCAACACTGTCACTTTCTGCTGCTGAATGTTCACTGCTTGTTTCAGCTTCAACACGGGTCCCTTTAGCACACATTATTGCTTGTGTTTTGCACCTATGTCCAGGCTGATATGGCTGGTTACAACGAAAGCAAAGTCTCACCGAGCTTCTGTCAACAGCACGTTTAAATCCAGCACCAGATCCTGCACCTGCACCAGAACCTATTCTCTGCTGTGGCCTATACTTGATGTTTGGCTGCTTAAATCTGTCACTCGGTTGAACATGAGTGGCTTCTATCAAATTTGCCTTGTTATAAGCACTTGACAAGGTCTTAGGACCAATGGCTTTCACCATGTTATTGATCCTAGGCTTTAATCCACTTATAAAGCAAGACACATAATATGACTCGGTATCCTCGGGAGCTATAGACAAAACGGACAGCAAATTGGCTCTTAAATTCTCAAATCTAAGCATGTACTCACTCACAGTTGAAGTTTGAGATAGTTTGTTAAAATTATCCACAACGTCCGTTGATTCTCCTTCTCCATAACGTTCGCACATTTCTTCTACGAATTGGCCCCAAGAAAGGTTCGGTTTGCTCTTCAACAAACTGTAATACCACACCTCATGGTCGCCATGTAGATGTACTGCAGCTAATTCAAGCTTTTCATCCTCAGGAATGTCATAATACATGAAGTACCGGTCACACCTTCTAAGCCATGATTCTGGTAACTTGCCATCAAAAGGATCAATTTCAACTCTTGGCTGCCTGTGATTACCACTCCTACCACCAGATATCATGTCATTACTCACGTTTCTATGCTAATAATGTCGATCAGGAGGTCTATCCAAATGTTCGAACTCATCAAAATCAGCACTGCGCTGCAAAACTGAGTTTTGAGGCCTGCTGTTGTGGTCTGAATTCGAAGCTTCAGGTCTGCAATGTGCCTGTCCAAAGACTCGATTCTGATTGTCTACATCAAATTCATTTGCAGAGATTGATTTCCTGCTGATCTAATGTTAATTGAAGGTATTGCAGTCGCTTGAACTATCGGAGACTTGTCACGGTTCCTCACCAGAGTTTTAGGCCTGTCAACATGTTCTTGCTGCGATAGTTCCTTGGCGCCTAAAACCGACTCAACTACCATTTAAAAGCTTACAACTCAACAAGAAGACCCTGACCAACCAATAAAAACAGAAATTACAATTAAATTCTAACAATTTATAACACTTTAGTACCCTAAACATGATAAAATTATTTCTTTTACTCCAGTGACTTTGAACGTTGACTAACATTTTTCTCCTGTCATTGATATTGACCAAAACATGTCAAAAGCCCAAAATACCCAGAGCAAATTTCACTGGAAAATAAGAAAGGAAACTAGAAGAATAAAAACATCAACCTCGCCCCTCCACCATAGGGGCCCCATCCACAGCCTTCCCCCACCGTCTCCTCTGCCTGCGACCAACCACCGAGTCCTATCGTCAGTGGTCCCACCCCCACCCCCACTACTCGTAACCCCAAAGCAGTCCGGAAAGGCAATGCCACTGTCGGTGTCTGCAGTAGCAGCACCATCGTCCACTGTGTCAAGAAGTCCACCATCAAGCTCCAAGTCTCCAAGTGTCTTTCCTTTCTCTTTCTTTGTATTCCTCCTCCAAGTTTCCTTTCTGTTATGCCCTTCACAGACGAAAACTGAGCTGGTTTGTTTGAAATGAGAATTGTGGAAAATAGAAGGGTTTTAAGCAGTGTCTCGCAAGTCCAACTGTTAATGCTCTTTTAAAGCACTACATTAGCCGATTTTCAATTACGTGTAATGCTTCTAAGCAAATATGGGAGTTCAAGGCGTTATTTAATCTTGCTCTTAAAGGGGATTTCTGATATTCTGAGTCTTAGTGCTACCTTACAAATGCTCAGTGGATTGCCAGAGATTTGCACATGACATTTATAAATGACAGAACGACTTCTGCTCTTGGCTTTACTCCCTCATGGTTAGCAATGGGGAAGGATTTGAGAATGGAGGTGACGAGGGGAAGGGGCAGTAGTGTTGATGGATGGGGCTGTCCATGGTAGCAGGGTTTGGAGTATCGATGGGGTTCAGGGATTGTCAGTGAGTCGGGGTTGAGGGTGACATATGCGCTAATTTTTAACCTCAAAATACTAAGGGCATTTTGAAATATTATAAAAGGGGGTAGTTGTCAGGTCAGTAACAGACAAGCTGATGTCATTCACCAAATTTGAGAATAAAAAATTATTTTATCTAAAGTGGAGGGCTAACAAATTCATTTTTTAAGTTGGTTGACTAGATAATGTTTTCATTATGGTCCATGACTCCAAAGTTCAATTTAATGAAGATAATACATTAAAATGAACAAGCCAGAGTATCAGACACCAGAATTGGTTGACTAAATAATGTTTCCATTATGGTCCATTTTACTAAAGATAATACATTACAATGAACAAGCCAGAGTATCAAACACCAGAAGTAGACTAGTATCTTGTTGAAAGAGGATCCATGACCACCAACCATAAAATAGAATTACAAAACTAACCTCTCCAGCATGCAGTACAAAAAGGATGACCACAAGAAGCTGTAATTATCTGATCAAGACGATGTGAATCAAAACAAATTCCGCATGTCAACTGCAAATGAAAATAACGTTTAGGTAAACATTAAAAAAAAAAAGAAAAAAAAAGATTAAAAATCTATTCAAATAATTTATAAATAGGCAAATTCTACTTCTTTGGCATCTAGATCTTGAACAACTGGTCCATTTAATAAGCCAACAGTCATCCTGACGCTTTCTTCATTAGCAAACCATTGATCATGCAATCGTGTAACATTCCTGTCAAAACAAAAGCTTCTCTAAAAGCACAGTCCAAAGTATAGGAGTATTACATTGTAATTTCATGTTGATCAACAGGCGCCCATAAAAACAAAAACCAGAAGTCAAACATGGTGCACATTACCATTTATTATGGCACAGTAATATGCTTGCCTCAACTCTAGATATGGAAAGAACAGCAGATACATGTGAGATATCCTCCTCTTGGCGATGACGGATATCTGCTTCTCTCAAAATGGCATAATTCTTCTGAAAGAAATAAACAGAACAACTTAGTGCATGCGTCCAGCCAAGGAAACAAATAAATAATGTAGTATGCTGTTAGGCGAGCATGTTATGATGGAATAATTGAATAACTAACTGTCCTGCAATATGCCGCGAGATTCAACCTGCCGTTACACAGCCAAGATACAGAGATCTTTTTTTTTTTTTTTTTTTTTTTTTTTTGGGGGTAAATCAGCGAAATATATAGATGAAAGAAAAGAAAACAATCTACAAGGGGCATACCCCAGGACACGGCCGAAGCCTACAAGTATGAGGCAACGTCAAAAAAACAGACAGAGTCCATACAACATACAACCAAAGTACAAACTAAGGGAACAAAAAGAAACTAAGTCTCAAAACCCCAGACGGTGAGCTCCTCTGAACGAAGAAGCAGCAAGTAAGCGGCTCCTGACCAAACTCGTAATCTCCTCTCGAACGGCCGCAACCGATCTGGACTGAGAACGCTGAAACCGAAGGTTGCGCTCATACCAGATAGTATACACAGTCGTAGAGAGGCAGAGTCGAGCTATGATACTGCCAATCTCCCGCCCCCTGAGATGCTGAGCAGCCCAAGCGACAAGAGCGTCCCAAGATACAGAGATCTATTTGCTTGTAATGATAGAGAAGGTCAAATCCAAGGAAACAAAAATCCAAAAGAGGAGAGACTGGCTATTAAGAGTTGACATTTAAGAGAATGCACCACTAATGGTTTGTATAAGAAGTTGACAAGTTAAACACCACCAAGTACACATATGACATGCCATTCTGTGACTTCACAACAAAAGGATTGCCCCTTCTAGGAAGAACTTCTATAAAAAAGAGAGCTCACAAAAAGGAAATTTCATAGAAACCATAGTCTTCACTCATCATTAGTTTAGAAAAGAGTGATGAACCTTTCTAAGGCAACTAACCGTAAATAACATTAGCAAGTCATACTATTGTGGGCACGGGAAAAGGCCAAAGAAAATTAATTGATGATCAAAAGGGATCCAGAAGTGATCTTCCATTTTTAAAAAAAATGTCAATAATATCCAAGGCCATTCATGTATATTATAAACCCTTTTCTCCATCTGCATCAAATCTGTGACAAGCCACTCTTCCTACAAGTATCAACCCCTTAGTCCACTTCGGTATACATGTGAGTCAACTTCAACAAAAATCCCTGCCCCTTTTCGTCTTATTTATCTTTCCAGAGGCTATAGAATCACTGCAGAACTTACCTCCATTTAGACCACCGTGGCCTAACCCACTCAATGTCATATTCAGTGTGTCCAAAACCCCAGAAGGCCTCTAACCTCTACTACATCCCTATTCCCACGGGAAACCCATTTTCGTGGGTTACACTCACAAAGAAAACTTTAAAATGAAATCACTTATCGGCATATTAGAAGTTTCCTGACAAACAAAATGGGTCAACATATTCACAAAAGTATGTACAAACACACAGGAAAGGTGAAATGCAACAGTGAGACTCTTGATGTATAGACAAATAAAGGATCATGAACACTGAGATAGGACGATGGACTTCAAGGGTAATGGAGCTCCAACAGGAAACTAAACACACATGAATCAACACTCATTCAGGACAAAAGAAAAGTTTTCATCCTCTTCAGTGAATATAGCTTCAGCGGATAAGACTTATTTGTCAAGAGTGGTTGCAAGGTTTTCTATGCCCATTTTGTAATCTTGATGCTTTTCTCAGCATTCCTCTTCCTTAATAAAGTTCTTTCTGTTTTGTTTTCAAACACTTGTTTATAAATAACAAACACTTGTTCACCAAAGAGGGTACCAACACACCATCACTAGATCCCATTAGAACTTCAAAGTTAAGCGTGTTTGGGCGAAAGCAGTACCAGGATGGGTGACCTCCTAGGAAGTCCTCACCCTCAGGTTGGGGGCACTCGGAAACAGCCTCTCTTCAGGGGTAATACCCTGAAAGGGGAAGGCTGCGTACATCCGCCCCCCTCCCCTCGGACCCTGCTTAGGCGGGAGCCCTTGGGGCACTGGGTATATTGCTTAGGTAGCTTCAATTCAAACAAATTTCTTCTCACCCATCCAAATAAAGTGTACTTTGTACATCATCCCCTTCTCCCATCCAGTCAGCCAAGCAGCTTACCAAACCCTTGAGGAATTTTTATTGAAATGAGAACTCATGCTGAGTTCTATAATAAATTATTGGAAGACAAATCCTTATCATTCAATAACTCTCCTGCATTTCTGTTCGGGAATTTTTTTGCCTTGAAACCTTTCTTGTAACCATTTGTTTCCGAGTGAACCGTAAAAGACAACACAAATTGTAAGCTAAAAACTCGAAAAATTTTGTTTGGTCACAGACAATAGCCAACTGAGATGAACTAATCAATCCCCCCATAGTTCCCAGTTCCCCCTCCCCACTTTCTCCCCACCCCCTTTCCCTGCTCCCATCCTCGTTCTGTTGAGCATTGAATATTCATCATTTTTCTTTTTAACAAAATTAGTAACTTTAATGACACCAATTACTTCATGCACACTACTTGCCTTTGTACCCACTCAGTCCCCGCCTCCTTTTTAACTAACTTTTACTCATCCTCTTTATTAAGGAAAATCCCCTATTTGTAGTTTAGCTTTAGACGAAATCAGCTTGAAACCTCCAGGTCAAGATCTCACATGGAGGTTTCTGAAAGAGAGCTATTGTTTGGGAAGAACAAAGAGAGAGAAAATTTCAGATGTTCTCATTAATCGTAAATATAAGCGGTTACTTCTTATCAGGGTGTTCACGGGTTGGGTAATACCCATGACCCACCCAACCCACATCAATTGAGTTGGCTTGGCCTGGGTATATTTCTAAGGTTGGGTCTAGTGAGTCCAACGTGCTTTGTACCCATGGGTATCGGGTATGGTTCCGGGTTACCCATGAGTTAGCATTTATTATCTACGACCATTTTCAAATGTGCCTAAATCAAGATTAAATGAGTCTAAATGGGGCGAACATACCTCTGATACATTAAGGTTTGGTTATTTATTATTTAGGTATCCAAACATTTCAATATATAAGTAGGACACCTTGATGTTTAACTATTAAATAGGTATCTTGACATTTCAATATATAAGTAGAATACCTTGAGGTTTGACTATTTATTACTTTGGTACCTATCGTTTCAATATATAAGTGGAATATCTGAGATTTGACTTTTTATCACTTCGGTATCCCGACGTTCCAATATATAAGTGGGATACCTTGAGGTTTAAAATTTCTATCAATTAGGTACCTGAATGTTTTAAAATTTTATCAATTTGATATCCTTCTTCTGAAATTCGATAGATTTTTATTGGAAAATGTCAAATTAGAACATGACTAAGTATTTTCATTACAATTTGGTTATTTTGGCAAATGATGTTGGCACGACATATGATTTCCGCAATATATGTAAGTAGTTTACATGAAAATTTGGTGAATATTTTATCATAAGTCGTTAAATTTTTGTCAAAAATATTGATATGACTTCTATATACTATCTTTACATAAAATTGGTTAGAATTCTAAAAAAATTTATCAAATTCTACCATAGGATACTTAGGTAATAAAATATTTAAACTGAGGCTACTTCAATTGTATATATTGAAATAGGGTACCTAGATAATAAACATTAAAATCTCAGGTACCTAAATGATTATATGTATATACATGCATGCGGATGATCTAAAATAGAACAATCGTAACATGGATCCCCTTCTTTGCTTTGTAATCGATTATTTATATTAAACTCACATTATAATTAGTTAAAATCAGAACTTAGATGAATGTTTATGCATTAACCAAACATGACCCGACCCGACCCGACCCGACCCGACCCAACCCAAAACCATCATCCTACCATTTGGTGGGTATGGGTTGGGTATGGGTCAAATATTGGATGGGTCATGTTAGTTCTTGACCCAACCCATGTGCACCCATAGGCAGCCTGATTACAAAAATTAAGCAACGGAAAGGTAATATCCACCAAGAATGCCAGCTATAACAACTGAAAATATCAAACTACAAAAAAAGAACATATAGAAATAATAATAAATCATAATAGACCCCTCGAGGTGGGAGGAACATATTATACACGCCCAGCTTGACAAGGATAGATTAAAGTGTAGTTTCCGAACGCTCCTAAAATGCTAATTTTTCATACTTCAAAATGTGATTGGGTATTTTGAAGTTTGATTTGCATTTCAAATAAGTATCAAACCTAAGGGAAACTTAATTCAAAGAATAGATGAATTGTTGCGATAAAAAGAGAATCAGATGATTATTGTTCAATTCAAACAATAATTCACTCGTACGAATATGTAGGACTCACAATTTTCTAAATCTCATACATTAGAATACTCAATTATCTGGGTTATGGCTTAGATTTAAGTTTATAGTGATACGTTGTACTTTAATGGTTCAATTAATGACATTTCATTAATTTTCTATTCATATCTAACATATTATAACAAATACAGGCCCTTCACACTCCCAACCCCATAAACAACTATGATTGACCACTTCCCCGTCCCTACTTCTGTTCCCACTCAAACTCTGTGAACAATGGACAAAAAGTTACAAAATAACTAATGGCTTCATAGAAGACCAAAGAGTTGATGTTGAGAACCAAAATAAAGCACTTTGAGTCCATGGCCTGTACTTGAATCAATCTCAATGTACATGGTTGGTTCTTGAAAAACTGGATCCAGAGCAATGTGTACGGCTACTTCATTATCACAAAGTAAAAGAGTTAGCCCAAGATGAGGAAGCAAAAAATCACAAATTTGTAATGGCCAAATGATCAGCATGTAGCAGATGCCATTCGATACTCGACCTAGGTAGAGGATTGAGAAACGGTATGTTATGCTTTGGACCTCTAAGAGATGAGTGATTCTCCAAAGAAAATAGTAAAACCAGTAATAAAACAACAAACATCCACACAAGTGGGGAATCAGCGTCAGTAGAAGCTTTTTGCTAAATAAAGGAATGAACAGGTTAAAACAAACATAGCCTAGAGGCAGTTCATATTTTGAAACACAATGAATAGCCTGAGGGTGAGGAAGTCAAGGTTACAACATGAATTGACTAAGTTCATTGACAAATAAGCAACGTTGGGATGGATATGGTGAGACAAAAATTTTCCAGTGAGGTGAAGATAGGGAAGGGGGTCGGATAGAATTGCTCATTATCTTGGCTAAGCTTGGAAGAAGCATCCACCGAGAAAAAGACCTGTTCACAACGAAAATGATCGGCAGAAGCAAGAAGTTTGAAAGCATTGCATCTCTGACAAAGATACGAACCATGTGGAATGCCTGCATTTTCTAGGGCACGAAAATACTTGAGATTACATAGATCTTTGAGCCTAAAAAGACGATAGAAAATGTTTGAGAGAAGTACAAGTGGGGAGCTCATTATCAGAAAGAATGATCTACATAAATGAGTAAAGCGATAAAAAAGAACCTAATGTCAAGTAAAAAGACTAATCACTTCTGGATTGACTGAAGCCACAGAAAGAAGAGTGGTCATAACGTTGTAAACCACTGTCTACTAGCTTGTTCAAGACCGTAGGGTCTCTAGCTGAGTTTACAAACAAGGTAAGTGTCATGGTCATGACTTTTGGTTCCCTTGACAATGTCTAGATAACGAGTAGGTAGCCCGAGGTCCGTGTCAAGATCGCTTGTCAAGCCATGCCATGTCGCTACCCAGGCCCATGTCAGTTCACTGCCCAGGTCCGTGCCAGGTCGCTGCCCCAGGTCCATGCAGTCGCGTGTCACGACAATGTCATGGCATTGTCCAGGTCGCTGCCGTCCGTGTCCCAGCTCACGCCCCAGGCCACGTTCCCAGTGCCGTGTCCTGTGCCGCGTCCCAGCAGAACGCGTGTACCAGTGCCGCGCCTAGTCCGTGTCCCGTTCCTGTGCCGCCCCTCAACCTAATGCCTCCCTTTTCTAGCCGTTAGGCGCGCCTGCTTAGTTGTTAGACGCTCCTCCAACTAGCCGTTGGAGGGAATCTTGGATTGTATTTTGATTCCTTAGATATTTTTCAGATTTATTCGATGTATTTTTCTATAAATAGAGTTGTAATTCATTTTTGTAATTCATTCAAGCAAATTAATGAAATATTCTTACTTTTGTCATCTTTTTTCTCTATTTTCTCATCTTCTCTAATTCTAATTCTCTTTCTCATCTCAACTCTCTTTCTTCTTCTTCCTCATCTAACCACTATTGTCAAGTTACGGGCCTAAGTCTACAACTTGGGCCGTCACAATCCCAAGATTGTGACAAATTGGTATCAGAGCAACTACGATCGTGAAATTGGCTGTCACACGCAATAACCGCAGTACTACCAACATGTCTTCGTCCGAGGAGACTACCGATTCACAAAAACGATTCTTGACCCTTGAAAGACGTCTTGATAGGCTTGACACATTGGTCCGTGACCAAAGTGTGTCGGGTGAGGGATTAAAAGCATCGGTAGATCGCTTAACTACCGAATTCGCAGGGTTTGGACAAACCCAACGTGGGCTCCAAGACACCGTGGCGACCTAGGCCGAGTCGGTGAACCGCATGCTCAGGAATCAAGAAAAGCGCCCAGAGACCGTGCCTGAGGTTGCACCGGAAGTCCCAACGCAAGATCATGTGGGTTCAGGCAACTATGTCCACATGGGAGGCCACGGGATCCTACCACCACCACGCCGTGTCCCTGAACAAAGAGACTTACGATACCATCCCCGTTCCCAAGGATGGGGAGCATAGTGGTAACGAAATTAGCACTCGTTCTTGGTCAGCACACTACAACCCTGAACTTGATTTTACAAAATTTGATGGCAAGAACCCACGGGTTTGGATCCGAAAATGCATGAAATACTTTCGTTGGTATCAAGTCCCAACGGATGAATGGGTCGGTTTGGCGTCCTCACACTTGCACGACTAAGGTGATATTTGGTTCCATGCCTTGGAGTTAAGGCATCCCGCCATTACATAGCAATTCTTCATTGACGAACTTTGCAAGAGGTTTGGTGACAAGTCCTTGCAAGATGTTGTGGAGCAATTCAACAAGACCGCTCAAACGGGCACCATGGAGGAATACGAAGTCCAATTTGAAGAATTGCGCAGCTGGATGATGATCTACCACCCTATACTGAGTGAGTCTTATTTCGTTTCAAGTTTTATTGGTGGTCTCAAGCCCGCCATACGAGCAGCCGTCAAGGCCAACCGGCCTACTGAAATGAGTTACGCCATAGAGCAAGCCAAATTGCAAGAAATTACTATAGCTGAGATCAAGGGGGCCACGGGACCCAAAACCGGGTTCAACAGAACATCAGCAGGTTCCAGGCCAGGCTCCTCCTTCAGGTCGGGCCCAAGTGTATCGTTCCAGAGTGCTGGACAGTCCCAGGCGTCCGTGTCCTAGGGCGTGACAGCACAGTCTGCGCCCGTTCCCTCGTCCGGTTCCAATGTCCCTAGGCGTGAACCCGGGCAGTGCTTTAAGTGTCATGAGCGATACTTTCCCGGGCATGTGTGCAAGAACAAACAACTCCAGAGTATGGAGGGTCAAGAAGTCCAAGATGATGATGAAGAGGACTTGGTGGACATTGAAGAAGAGATCCCTCAAGAAGAAGGGGACGGTGCCATGGAAATCTCCTTAAATGCCCTCTCGGGGCGAATTACTCATAATACATTGAGATTGAAGGGTTTGGTCAAGAAAAGGGCCCTTACGATCTTAGTTGATAGTGGGAGCACAAATAGTTTCCTTGACTCGGGAGTCGTCAATGAACTCAAGCTTTAGACCGTTCCGACCGTAGTAATGACTGTCACTGTTGCTAATGGTGAGAACTTGACTAGCTACCAAAAGTGCCCAAGCTTAAAGTGGAAAGTGCAAGGCCATGCGTTCTCGGATGACTAACGGGTGCTTGGCTTAAGAGGAAGCGACATGGTTCTTGGGGTCGATTGGCTCCAAAGGTATGGCCCGGTTACTTTCGATTTTACAAATCTTAAATTTTCATGTTTTAAGGATGGTAAACCGGTTCATTTATAAGGAACATCTGATAATGCCGCTTTACATGCTATGTCCAAAAAAGGTCTTGCTCGGTTTCTTAAAAAGAAGGTTAATTGTGTAGTCGGTCATTTATTCATGGCTATTGGTAATGAGGAAAAACAACCATATGTCCACCCTGACCTAGGGCCAATCCTTAGGAAGTATAAAGATGTTTTTGACATCCCTAATTCACTTCCCCCAACCCGGGCCCATGATCATGCAATACCCACCCAACCCAATGCTAAACCCATACACATAAGGCCTTATCGTTACCCCCATAGTCAAAAGAATGAGATAGAAAAACAAGTTAAAGAGATGTTGTCTTCTATTATACAACCTAGCCGAAGCCCCTTTGCTTCACCGGTCTTATTAGTTCGTAAGAAAGACGGCACGTATTGTTTTTGAGTGGACTATCGTCAACTCAATAGCATAACCATTAGGGACCAATTTCCCATACCGGTTATTGACGATTTACTTGACGAGTTACGTGGAGCATGTGTGTTTTCAAAGATGGATCTTAGGGCAGGTTATCACCAAATAAGGGTTCGCGAAGAAGATATACACAAGACCGCATTCCGTACACACCATGGACACTATGAGTTCAAGGTCATGCCGTTTGGTCTCACCAACGCACCGGCCACATTCCAAGCGCTTATGAATGAGGTCTTTTTTTCTTTCCTTCGTAAATTTGTTCTCGTTTTCTTTGATGACATATTAGTTTATAGTCCTTGTATGAACACTCACGGTGTGCATCTTGGGGAGGTCCTTGAGACCCTTCGTAACCATAAATTGTATGCTAAAATGAGTAAGTGTGTTGTTGGTATTGATCATGCTGAATATCTAGGGCACATCATTAGTCCAAATGGGGTAGCAACGGATCCTAGCAAAATTGAAGCCATGACTTCTTGGCCCCAACCGAAAAGCATTAAGAGCCTTAGGGGATTCCTTGGACTCACGGGTTACTACCGTAAGTTTATTAAGGGGTATGGCTCAATTAGTAAGCCCTTAACTAGCCTCCTCTCCAAGGGTGATTTCCATTGGAATGAGAGTGCTCAACTAGCCTTTGAGACCCTTAAGCATGCCATGGTGACGGCACCAGTCCTAGCTCTTTCGGACTTTAGCAAGCCTTTCATTCTTGAGACCGACGCTTGTGGGGTCGGCATTGGGGCTGTGCTTTGTCAAGAAGGTCGGCCTTTAGCATACCTTAGTAAGGCTCTAGGTCCTCGCCAATTGGGCTTATCCATATATGAAAAAGAGCTTATGGCGGTGCTAATGGCCGTGGAAAAATGGCGACATTACCTATTAGATCATCATTTCATTATAAAAACCGATCATTCTAGTCTTCGTTTTCTCTTGGACCAACGCATTACCACTCAACTTCAACAAAAAGGCATGTCAAAACTAATGGGCTTACGCTATAGTATAATGTACCGTAAGGGTCTTGAGAATAAGGCCGCAGACGCATTGTCTAGACGTGATGAAGAGGTCGCGTTTGGGTCTTGTTCTATTTTAACAATTGTAATACCTCAATGGGTACGTGAGGTTGAGGCAAGTTATGACAACGACGCACGAGCCTTGGACCTTATTACCCACGCCACCCTTGATCCTAAGGGTCAAGGCCCCTTCTCGTACCATAGCGGTGTCCTTCGTTACAAGGGCCGCGTCTATGTTGGGCAGCACATGGACCTCCGCCAAAGGATCATGCATGCCTTACATGATTCACCGGTTGGAGGGCATTCCGGTGTCCACGGTTTCTTAATAAGGGCAAAACGTTTATTCTATTGGCCTAACATGAAAAAGAGCTTTAGTGATTGGGTTTCTAGGCGTGACATTTGTCAACGCACCAAGAGCGAGCATGTGGTCTACCCCGGCCTACTTCAACCGATGCCCATTCCAAGCCAAGCTTGGGACAGTGTAAGTCTTAATTTTGTTGAGGGATTGCCTAAGTCCATGGGCAAGGATACAATATTAGTGGTAGTTGATCGTTTTACTAAGTATGCTCATTTCATATCTTTAACACATCCGTTTACAGCCACCAAAGTAGCCCAAGCTTTTCTTGACAATAGATATCGATTACATGGGCTACCTAAAAACATAATATCGGATCGGGATGGCACCTTCCAAAGCATCTTTTGGAAGGAACTATTTCGGTTGGCGGGCGTAAATCTCAACACGAGTACCTCCTACCATCCCCAATCCGATGGCCAAACCGAGCGTGTTAATCAATGCTTAGAGAACTATCTACGTGCCATGGCCTTGAACAAACCGAGGGCATGGGCTCAATGGCTAGCGCTTGCGGAATTTTGGTATAACACTAACTACCATTCCTCTATTAAATCTACGCCCTTCTTTGCTCTTTATGGGTATGAACCTAGGATTTTGGCTATAGACTACCCATGCGTATCTTCTTCCCCCGGGGTAGAAGACTTGGCTAATGAACGGCAAACTATGGTTAACCTCTTAAGGGAAAACCTAGTGGAGGCGCAACATCGTTATAAGCAACAAGCCGATTTACATAGGACCACACGAGAATTTGACGTAGGAGACTTTGTGTACTTAAAGTTACAACCATATCGCCAAACCTCGGTCGCCATGCGGCGCAACCTCAAATTAGCAGATAGGTATTATGGCCCATTTAAGATACTTGCAAGGGTAGGAAGGGTTGCCTATAAATTGGAACTGCCTCAAGACTCTAGAATACACCCCGTTTTTCACGTCTCACGACTTAAGAAAAAAATTGGAGATAATGTTGTGCCTAGTGTCTCTTTGCCTAGTTGTGACCAGAATGGTCACCCCGAAGTTCATCCCAAGAAGATACTCAAACAACGCACCTTAACGCGCAAAGGCAAGAAGATGACTCAGGCTCTCGTGCAATGGGAAAACATGCCAAGTGAGGCCACTACTTGGGAGGATTGGGCCTTAATCCAAGGCCAATTTCCGAATTTCAATCCTTGAGGACAAGGATTGGCTGGTGTGGTTGGGGGTTTGGGGGGTGGGGTAGGTATTGTCATGGTCATGACTCTTTTGGTTCCCTCGACATTGTCTAGATAACGAGCAGGTAGCCCGAGGTCCGTGTCAAGATCGCTTGTCAAGCCATGCCATGTCGCTGCCCAGGCCTGTGCCAGTTCGCTGTCCAGGTCCATGCCAGGTCGCTGCCCCAGGTCAGTGCAGTCGCGTGTCATGACAATGTCATGGCATTGTCCAGGTCGCTACCGTCCGTGTCCCAGCTCGCGCCCCAGGCCACGTTCCCAGTGCCGTGTCCAGTGCCGCATCCCAGCAGAACGCGTGTACCAGTGCCGCGCCTAGTCCGTGTCCCCAGTGTCCCGTCCCTGTGCCGCGCCTCAGCCTAGTGCCTCCCTTTTCTAGCCGTTAGGCGCGCCTGCTTAGTTGTTAGACGCTCCTCCAACTAGCCGTTGGAGGGAATCTTGGATTGTATTTTGATTCCTTAGATATTTTTCAGATTTATTTGATGTATTTTTCTATAAATAGAGTTGTAATTCATTCAAGCAAATTAATGAAATATTCTTACTTTTCTCATCTTTTCTCTCTATTTTCTCATCTTCTCTAATTCTAATTCTCTTTCTCATCTCAACTCTCTTTCTTCTTCTTCCTCATCTAACCTCTATTGTCAAGTTACGGGCCTAAGTCTACAACTTGGGCCGTCACAATCCCAAGATTGTGACAGTAAGCAATCACCCCATCAAGGTGAAACAGGGAGGAAGAGTCATGTAAGCCTCCTCATCCATTTCTGGTAGAAAAGGCAATATTTACGTCAAGTTACAAAACTGTATATCATGATGAATAAGGGACTGTTTGATAACAGGAAATTTTCTAATTTTCTAGGAAAACTAGAAAACATGTTCAACAATCCAGTTTTCTAATTGGAGAAGCTAGAAAACAGTTTTCTAGTTTTGCATATTCTTTCACAAATTTGGAAAATAGTTCTAAACTTTTTTTTCCAAATTTTCTTCACATAATAGGGACCTTGTTTTCCAATTGTTCCCCTGCCCCCTTTCACATTCTCACAGTCGTCACCCATTTAAAAATATTTTTCTATATAACCCCGTCTTTTTCTCCTTTTACATAAATGACTTTGGAGTACTTGAGGCTAGGTTCCCAATTTTAAAAGCGATAAATGATTTTCAAGGCAGAGGACAAATAAGAGGATCATGCAAGTTGTTTAAATATAGACACTCATCTTTGCAGAATGTGATAGAGTAAGTTTTAGGGTACTTAAGGCTAAGCTCCTTAAGCGATACCGAACTATCAACTGAGGTATGGGTGTAAACAAACTGAACCTTAAATGAACTACTTGTGTTCGAAATCGATCAAGGCTCATTTATGTTCATTATGAGGGCTCGATAGCTTATTGAGCCGAGTTCGAGCAGGCTTGATAAGCTTAACGAGCTGAGTTCAAATAGGGGGTGCTCTATTCGTTAACATTCACAAACAGTTTGATAAGAGCTCGATAAGAGCTCGTTAAGAGGCTCATTAAGGACTCGTTACGAGCTTGTTAACAGTTGATATTGGTTCGAAAATGGTTCGATAGTAACTTGAAAAGCATCAGTAGCAAGCTCGACTAGATAGCAAGCTCTACTCGATTTTAAGTTCGATTAGGCTCAATAATAGCTCAACTCCGCTTGATACAAGCTCAACTCGACTCGATAAGCCTAACGAGCCACACCGAGTATGAAACACGCTAAAATCTTATCGAATCAAGCTCAAACAAGGGTTGGAAAAGCTCGATAAGAGCTCAGTCGAACTTGAGCTCAATAAGCCTTGTCAAGCTCAAGTTCAGACAAGGGGGTTCTTAGCCTAGCTCAGCTCGTTTACAGCCCTATGTTAAGGTGACAAAAGTTGATTCCTATATCGTGTTGTACATTATTTATGTATCACTCCCAATTTTCAGAAAATTGGGAAACATGGATCAATTGAATGCATTTTCCAATTTTCTATGTTGCAAAACTGGAAATGGAAAAGGAAAATTGTTTTCTGCTATCAAATAGGCCCTAAATAGTTATGAGTTTGGTCAGAAGAGAGACATTTTAGAAAAATTGATACCTTATAGTTCAGTAAAACCTTGAGCAACTAAATAAGCTTTGTAGCGCTCAAGGTACGATCAGAAAGAAAGCCAAACTTCTATACTTGCAATGAATAGCCTGTTTATGGGAAAGAAGAGGAACGAAGGTCCATGAGTTATTTTTAGAACTACATAAATTTCTTGTCCCATAACATCCCTCCATTGACTCTAAGCTACTACTATGTAAGAGGGTAATTCTGTTAGCAAAGAAACTGAAAGAGATAAGGAACTCGCAGAAGGAGGCCAATGAGTGTATGAGACAACATACGAGATGGGGTGTGAGATAGAAGGTGTAGACGAAAGGAATTTTGTGGAAGAAGGTGAGAATGGTAACCTGAGAAATATGCACAGGCTTGCACTGATGGTATAGATGGCACTAGGGCTAGATGAGGAGCCTTGTAATTGTTTGACTAAAAGGAATGCTTCAATCAGACCCAAATTCAGAATAGGGTACTAAGAATTGGAGGATTCAAAGGATGACAGCGGAATGATTGAAAATTCTTGAAAAGCTAGGGCTTTCGAGGTGAAACAACAATTGATTAGAATATTTATATTTTTAGGGCTTAGATCAAGCAAATCTAACAAAGAATGCAAGAAAATGAATATGTACATATGAACATCTATAAGTCATTTGTCAATGCTAATTATCCACTGTCGAACAATAATGTCATCTTTCCAACTCATTGGTTAATCATGAACAAGTAAAGAAAATTTCAGAAAGAGAACTTCAATGTATCAAGCAATCTTGTTTCTAAGGATTCATTATTGAAATCTGCCACCTCCTAACCCCACTATTAGTACATATTGAACTGTTATGTAAGCTCGGATTCAACCAAGGCCACGGCAACTCAAGAAAACACCCAATATGCTATCATACATACATTCCTCAGTTTGGTTTGAAAATTAGTGAGTAAAACTATGCAAAAAGAAGGAAAAAAATCCAAATCACAGAAAACTATTAGTTTTCACTTGTTTGGTTATTGATCAGTTTTTCCCAGCTTTTCTTAGTAAAACAACTAGAGTTCTACTCAGTTTTTCCTAGTTTTGCTTTTTTTCCCAATTTTGTTCACTTTTTCTACCTATTTTGAGGGAAAAAGTAAAACAAATAGAGTTTTTGTCAGTTTTACCGAATTTTCTGCCTAGTTCTATTTTTCCTGGATTTTTCTTACTTCTATCTATTTTGAGGGAAAAACTAGGAAACGTAAAACAACTAGAGCTCTACTCAATTTTCCCTAGTTCTGCTTTGCTCACTGTTGGACGTCGACTCAGTCGCCCACTATTTAATTAATATCTCATAAGTCGAGATAGTGGAGATCACCCCACTAATGTAGTGTGAGGATTCTCTCCCCCTTTTGTAGAGAGTATTGGCTAGAGGAGGACAGGGTTTAATACCTATAAATAGAGTCCAGCTCTCCCCATAATTTATTATTCTTCTGATTTATTATTATCAAAAACTCTTTCTCTTATTCACACTCCTTCTCCAGAGTCACCATCTTCGAATCTTGGTTTTGTGATGTGGAAACCTAGAGGACTCTGGTAGCCCTCTCATTTAATTATGTGGTTCTCATGGCGATCTACCAAGGTAGTAAGACAAATCTAGATCATGTTTCACAATCGAGGTATTCCGTAAATTATGTGTTTGTGTATTTACCTCAATTTTCCTTCACTCACTTTTTCTACCTATTTTGAAGGAAAAATTGAAAAAAGTAAAACAACTAGAGTCCTACTTAGTTTATGCCAAGTTTTGTTCTTTTCCCAATTTTGTTCTTTGTTAACTAAATACACCTAATTTTTCAATTTACACAGTTTTGCTTAATTTTACTTTTTATTGAAACTAAACCAAACTAAGGGCATAAGCAAATATAACCAAGCATCATTAAAATTCCACAAAGAAAAACAGATTAGCAAAATTGCACAACTACATCAAGAATACAGAAAGAAAACGGGCCAGAAGAGAAAGAATTAAAACCTCAGGAAGACCAATATGGTCATCATCATCATCATAGCAAGCAAAACCATAATCATCATCCTCAAAAGCGGCGTTGTTATCATCGGTGTAGTCTTCCTCCACCGAATCGCCCCCGCTGTAGTAGTAATCCTCCACGGACTCAACATCGTAAGCGTCCATCAAATCCTCGTCCAACTCCATCACCACACACAGACTCTCTCTCTCCTCAATGGGTACCTCACCTACTCAATAGAAAGAGAGAGAGAGAGAGAGGGAGTAGAAGGAAGAAAGAGAAGTGATGGAAACAGAGAAAAAGGTAATCGAGGTCTGTGGAGGTGATGATTGATCGAACTGAAGATTGTTCGAATCAAGTTTGTCTGTGAGATTTTGGGTATTTTTTCTGGGGGGTTTGGGATTTTAACGGGGTTCCGGCAGCAGATAAATAATGTGGGATAACGTAACTTAATATACTTCTTTTTGGAAATATTCAAAGAAAAAAAAAAAAAACAAACTACTTTCAGAAATTTTTACTTTTTTAGTGTCAAAAAAAAAAGAAATTTTTACTTTTTTAAACAATTTCTTTGTGAGATAAACTGTAGACAATTCGTTCTTTTTTTATAAAAAATTTTTCTCACGAAAAAGTTTAGAATTGTTTATATTTTAGTGCTTTTATGTTTTGAAAATAATAACAAAGATTATGACCTTTTTAAATTATTTAAAGGTAAATTATAAAAAATTTACTATGTTTTAAAAATCAAACACTTTACCCAGAATTAACTTTTTTTGATTATTTTGCCCATCGTAATAAAAGAGGTGAGAGTTTTATATTTTTAAGAAGAACAGGAGGAGTTTTTATATTTTTAAAAAAATAAATTTTCTATATTTATAAAAATTATTATTTATAGTAATAACATTATAAGTGTAAAAAATAAAAAATATTTTTAAAATTTAATATAAAATATTATAAAATAAAATATAATATTTTTTATTTAAAATAATTTTAAAATTAGATTAATAGATTTGAAACTAAATAAATATAAAATTTAAGCAAATATAGAGGAATAATTTTTTAAAAAAGTTTAAAAAATATAATAATATTTTTTAATAATGATAAAATTAGATTAATAAATTTAAAATTGAAAAAGCATATGAAATAAAAAATAGGGTAAAATATAATAAGACCCTTTGAATTTTATAATTAATCACAAAAAAACTCCTTCACTTTCAATTTTGAAAAATAGTCCCTTCAACTTTGCAATTAAACATAACGTATTCCCTACACTTTCAATTTTAAAAAATAGCCCCCTAAACTTTGTAAATTAACACAACGCACCCCCTTTATTTTTAATTTCATAAAATAGCCTCCTGAACTTTGTTATTACACGCACCTCAACCTTCGAACTTTGTTACTAAACATAGCATACTACTTAGACTTTCATAAATTTTAAAATAAAAAAGTATGAAATTTAAAAACTGGAATAAATTCTAAAAGATAATTTTTTTTAAAAATTATGAAAAATATAATAATAATTTTATTTTTTTTCAATATTTTAAAAATATATATTTTCAGTATTTATTTTTAAATTTTTAATTTCATATTTTTTTTGTTTTAAATTTTTAATCTAATTTTAGAATTTATTATTTTAAAAAATTATTGAATTTTTTCTTATAGTATTTTTTTATGTAAATTTTAAAAAATATTTTATTATCTTCTAAATTTATAATATTTTCAGTATATAATTAAAATAATTATTTTTTTTAAATATTAAAAAATGCTCTTATCTTTTATCTAGAAATATAATGCTCATACCTTTCGTCTGAAAACGTAAATTCTTATCTTGTATATAAAACTAAAAAAATTTTCATTTTTAATTTAATACAAAGCTCTTACCTTTCGTCTAAAAATATAAATTCCTATATTTTGTATAAAACTATAAAATCCCTTATTTTTAATTTAATAAATTTTTTATTTTAAATTTATTATTCTAATTTTATTAAATTTGAAAAATATTATCATATTGTTTTTAAATTTTTCCATTTTTTTCATAATTTGCTTTAAATTTGTAAATTTTGTACATTTTTAAAATTTTAAATTTATTGATGTCTAAAGGGTGAGTTATGTTTAGTGATAAAGTTCGGGATAAGTTGTATAAAATAATAAAGTTCATGGAACTATTTTATAAAATTAAAAGTACAGAGGGTGTGTTTTGTTTAACACAATATAGCCCATGCACTTTCAATTTCATAAAATAGCTCCCTAATGGCTATTTTATAAAATTAAAAGTGCAAGGGATGTATTTTGTTAATTTTCAAAATTCAGAGGCCTATTTTATGAAATTGAAAGTGCAAAGAGTGTGTTGTGTTAATTTGTAAAGTTTAAGGGTCTTACTATAATTTGCCCTGAAAATTAAAGATTTTCTACTTTTAGTTTAAAAATAAGAATTTTATGTATTTAGACGAAAGATAAGAACTTTATATTATTACACAGAAGATATAAGAATTTTTTACTATTTATATAAATATAATTATTTAAATTAATTACAATAATAACATTATAAGATAAATGTAATAATTATTGGTTAAAAATAAATTTTAAAATTAGATTAATAA
Source organism: Simmondsia chinensis (assembly GCA_018398585.1). Lineage (NCBI taxonomy): Eukaryota > Viridiplantae > Streptophyta > Magnoliopsida > Caryophyllales > Simmondsiaceae > Simmondsia > Simmondsia chinensis. The sequence goes on along the minus strand of JAGTTD010000013.1, from coordinate 16,878,201 downwards.
GTTTAAAATTAAAAATTTGATGAAATTAAAAATTTTGAAAAAATAGTGTTTTTAGAAAAATTTGAAGAACTGAAGTTAAAAAATATTATATTATTTTTGAATATTTTTGAATATTTTTGAAAGAATTATTTTTTCATTATTCGTTTCAAATGTTTAACTTTGTAAATTTTTTATTTAAAATTTCTAAATCAAATTTCTAATTTTTTTAAAATAAAAAATATTATATTTTATCTCATAATCTTTTTATAAAAATATCAAAAATATTTTTATCTTTTAAACTTATAATATTATTGCTAAAATTAATTAAAATAATTGTACTATTATAAATATAGAAAATCCCTTATTTTTTTGCTAAAAACATAAAACCCTTTAAAAATAAAATTAAATACTTAACCCCCTTAATTTTGAAGGGCAAAATAGTTTAAAAAAAAAAAGTTGAATGGTGTTTAGTGTTTGATTTTTAAAAGTAAAGGGGTTTAGTACGTGGTTTTATTTATGAGGGGGGTTTTCTATTATTGAAATAAAAGAGAGGGAAATTTTGTGTAATTTACCATTTTATTAATACCAAAAAACATAGAGGTTTTTTGATAATTCAAAAATTTTATGATCTTTTTTATTATTTTTAAAAATATCAGGGTATTAAAATATAAATAACCCAAAAATTTAACACCTTGCCTCTTTTTCTTCAAAGAAATCTAGCACTTTGTCCTATTCCATTGAGATAATTGTTATGTCTTTATTTAACTATTTTGCCCTTAAAAAATAAGGAGATAAATATTGGATTTTATTTTTGGTAAATTATAGAAAAGTTTCTTACTTTATCTCAATAAAAAATCCCTTTTACTTTAAAATCAATGACTTTACTACTCACTTTTCAAAACTCCACCACTTTGCCCCTATTTCTTAAGTACAATAAGTCAACTTTTTAAGATCATTTGTCCCAAAAATAACGGAGTAATGTGTTTTACTTTATTTTAGAGGTTTTTTTATTTTAGTGGAGGATAGGGGAATTCCATCGTGGTGTTGAATGGGGTTGTATGCAATTCAAGTTCGGGAAATGGTTGACGAAGATGGGTAGGCTTCTTAAAGTTGTCAAAGAAGGTTGGGGGTTTGAGGTGAGAGGTACTTTGTTATTTATCATCCACCAGCGCCTAGCTCATGTAAAACAAAAATTGAATGAGTTTAAGAAGCAATTTCAGGGTGGTATCTCGAAGCTAGTAAGCAATGCTCGAGAGATTTAGCTCAATTACAAGAGGAAGATGCAGAAGTACATCAGATACGTGCAGCAAAAGAGAAATTCATGAGATTATTGTTGACAATAATCACTGAATAACCGATATACAGCTAAACTGCAGTTAAATGGTGTTATATAAAAGCAGTAAAATACTATAAAAATACTATTGTAAAATTACTGCTGGAAAAATACAGTAAAATTATTTTTATAATAGTGCAGAAATAAAAACAGCAACAAATTATAGCAAAAAAATACAGTTAAATTATCTGTAAAATTTCCAGTGAAAAAAATAGCAGCGAATTCCAGAAAAATGAAGTGAATTTTTTTGTTAAATAGTAGTAAAATACTGCAGCATAATTTTTAGTAAAATGCAGTAAGTGAACTTAATAAGACAGCAATTAAATCTCAGCAAGGTTCAGTAAATATTTCAGCAAATAAGACGCAGTGAGGTACTCAAACACGGTAATCAAATAATACCGGAAAGAGAGACAGTTGATTATAATACTAAAGATACCGTGCCGTGGGAAATACCACTGTCCTAAAAGACGATTTCGCCATTGCTCCGGTGCAGACAGTTGTATCGGCGGCCGTGCTCCAGGATTAACACGATTCGACTATTAACGTGCGCTCGTTAATAGCCAGGTGGGAGAGCCCAAGAACAATGCCCAACTATTTGAAGAGAGAGAGAGAATGGATGAAGGAAGAAAGAGAAAATTATTGTTGTTATTTTTTGATACAAATGCAGGGTAGCCTATGCCCCTTTTTATACTAAAGCAAAGTAGCATAAACGTGCAGTACCTCACCCCAAAAGACCTGGCTAAACGGCTATTATTGGTGGTTAGTTTGACCAAAAATTAAGCAGCAAGCAAATATTAGAAACGGCTATTAGTGGTGAACTGAAGTGGCCGAATATTAAGCAGCAAGATCAGAAAAAATATTTAATTTATTTACTGTTATGATTACGATAATAATTTAATTTTTTATCCAAAAAATAAATGTACCAGTTCATAAAAAGATAACCCACACCCATGCCCGAGCACGATGGATGGGCGTCGCGCGAGCGTGCGTGTGGTTCCCACCATTCCTTCACCCAAGGCTTAATTCAAGTGGGTTAAGAGAAATTACCCTTATAAACTCTACATACCCCCCTTAAATTGTCTATGTGGGATAGAACCCACTTAGTGCATTTTCAAAGTGTAATGTATTTTTCACAATATTTAAGATTAGCTTGTATCATTTTTCCAACAATCCCCCACAAAGGATACAAGCGAGAGAGAAAGATAGAAATAGACTAGGCAAAGGGAGTTCAATTCTTCAGTGCCGATGTCTTACGACTTGAATCGTCACCTAGTATAACCCAAGTTTAGGACCAACATCTTGCAAGATGACTTCCGTCTTGAACCTCACAAGGGATTGTATAGTCTTCCACTTGGACACATACCAAACTCCAGATCTCGGCAACTCCTGCGGTTGGCTCGTTTAATCGGCCATGCACTCGTCCTGGATATTTATAGGCGCTCTAGAAGGCAAGTCTTAATCCTTCATAAGGAGCGGCCAGACTCCCACACCTATATAAGTGGATCCCATCAAGTGTGTATTACCGCACACCACCAAACATATGGATATGGGTCCATTAAAAGCTAAGGCTCAACCTCACCCTTTAGTAACGTACAGACAGTGTCCATCAAGTGCAAGCCTTGCTTACACCATCAAACATATGGCTATGAACCCGTCTCTGCATTATCACACCATAGGGAGGGACAACATAAAACACAGTGCATTTCTAAAATGAATCTATGACTTTTCACATTGAACCTGTTAATACCAGGTTGGATACGTCACAATTCATTCATGTGAAGACTTTAATCCCATCCCCTTCGATGTTTCTACAATCATTTTACGACAAAGGCCTTTTGTCAACGGATCCGCAAGATTCTTTTCAGACTTTACATAGTCTAGTGATATCACTCCGCTCTCTAGAAGATCCTTCACGATCTTATGCCTGAGACAAATGTGTCTCCTCTTGCCATTGCAAACCTTGTTATTAGTTACAGCAATTGCAGGTTGACTATCACAGTGAAATGATATTGACAGAGCTGAAAGCCCCCACAATGGCACATCTACAAATAAACTTCTTAGCCACTCGGCTTCATGACCTGCCAACTCAAGAGCAATGAACTCAGATTCCACAGTAGACGTAGCAGTACAAGATTGCTTAGACGATTTCTATGATATAGCACCTCTAGCAAGTGTGAACACATATCCACTAGTGGAATTAATTTCATCATTATTAGACACCCAATTAGCATAGTTCCTTTCAAATATTTAAGCAGCCTTTTTAATGCGTTCCAATGCTCTTGATTAGGATTATGTGTGTATCTATTGAGTCTACTTACAGCGTATGCAATGTCAGGTCTAGTGCAGTTCATTAAAAATATAACACTGCCAATTATTTTAGCATACTCAGTTTGGCATAGAGCAACACCTCTATGTTCCATTAGATGTACACTGGGATCATAGGGTGTTTCATTAGAACCCACTTAGTGCATTTTCAAAGTGTAATGTATTTCACCACAATATTTTAAGATTAGCTTGTATCATTTTTCCAACAATTATTACATGCTGAAGATCTTTATTTGAAGCAACGATCCAAGCTTCATTACAAGAACTTGATGGACTCTGGCACAAATTTTTCCATGCACACATTAAAGCTCCGGCTGGGAGAAATGCTATTTGGACCATTAAAGATCAGTCTGGGTTGATTTTAGAAGATCCAGGGGTGGCTTAAGATCAGTTCCTGCAGTTTTACAAATATTTATTGGGTATTGCTATACTCAATAAAACTCCTATAGAGGAAAATGTAATTGCTTGTGGACCTACTTTATTGGCAGGGGAAGTGATGAGGCTATGTTCCATGGTTATTTTTCAAGAGATGAAGGAGGTTTTTTGGTCAATCCCACCATCGAAAGCTCCTGAGCCTGATGGGTTTTCATAGTCCTTTTTTCAAACTGCTTGAGATATTGTGGGTGAGGACATGTTTCACGTTGTAAGAGACTTTTTTTGTGAATGGTAGATTGCTTAAATGTCTTAATTCTACAGTAATATACTTAGTGCCTAAATGTGAAACCCTCAAGTTGTTCAAGAGTACAGGCCGATTACGTGTTGTTATGTCATTTATAGGATCATTTTGAAGCTTCTAGCAGCCTAGCTTCATAAAATATTGGGGAGTATAATGAATGTAGCTCAAGCTGCTTTTGTTAAAGGGAGGGCAATCTTTGACAAGATATTGCTTGGACAAGAATTGGTTAAATGTTATGGCAGGCAAAACACAACGCCACAATGCTTTAGGAAGATTGATATTCGGAAGGCTTAATAATTTAGTGGATTGGGGTTTTTTATTCGAACTTATGAAGGGGCTTGGGTTCCTTGACTCTTGTGAGGCTTGTGAACGAATGTGTGACCACTCCATCATAGTCAATTTAGTTAAATGGCGAGCTAGTGGGGTTCTTTAAAGGAGCTCCAGGATTCCGGCAGGGTGATCCAATATCCCCCTACTTGTTCATATTGTGCACAGGGTATTTGTCGCACAAGTTGAAAAGTGCTACGATGAATAGTTCCTTCCGCTTCCATTCGAAATGTGCTAAACTCAAACTATGTCATCTTGTGTTTGCAAAATCTTTTGTTTGCTTGAGGTGATGAAGACTCGGTTGCTTGGCTTTGCAAATCGTTTTTGGAATTCTCCCAGTGCTCTAAACTGGAGGCTAAAAACTTGAAATCGGGTATATATTTGCAACGGTGAGCAACAATGAAAAAAGCTCCATTCTAGATAAGCTGGGCTTTAGAGAAGTAAGTCTACCCATCAGTTACCATGGGGTACCTATCTCAGGCTCTCGTTTGCGAGTGAATCAATATGGTTCGTTGCCTAATCGCATCAAAATGAAGATTTGTGCTTGGCCGAATAGGATGTTGTCATATGATGGTCATGCAAAGCTTATACAATCAGTTATTTTTTTGGTATATTGACCTATTGAGAAAAAGGGTGGGTTTATTCCTAGAGCATGGAATAAAATCACCTTTCCTAAAGAAGAAGGTGGTCTAGGCTTCAAGCAGCTTAAGAAGTGGAATAAGGCCCACTTCCTAAAGGTGCTCTGGAACATCTATGCCAAGATGGATGTGCTTTGGTTACAGTGGATTCATACATATTATATGAAGGGATGCTCAGTTAGGATGGTGTGAACAAGAACAAATGATTCTAGTGTGTGGAAGATGATTGTTAATTGTGGAAAGGAGCTGGTACACCAGGTGGGAGATGAAGGCCAAGCTGCAGATCGACTTAAGGAATGGAGCAATGAAGACAAATTCAAGGTAAGCTATGCATATAATTCAATTAGAGAAAAGAGAGTCAAATGTCACATGAAAATTGGTGTAAGTCTGGATACCTAAGGCACAGTTTCATTCTGTGGCGAGCAATAAATAAATGCCTCGAAACAAATGATGCCATGAAGCATAGGGGCCTTAGATTAGCAAGCCGATGAGAGCTTTGTCATGGAAGTGAAAAATCCTTAGATCATGTTTACTTTGCTAGTCCTTGGTGAAGAAAGTATGGAAGAAGATTTCGGAATGGTGCAATATCCTGACATATGATAGATTGGGGAGGGTTATGGAGTGGTTTTGAAGAATTGTGAATAACAATTGGTAAAATCAGAAGGTTGTGTTTTGGATTAACTTTATATCTTATCTAGAAAGAAAGGAATGAGAGATATGATGGATGACTGAAGACCGAGGAGCAATTGATTAGGGAGATCCAGCTTGCAGTGTGGTCAAGAATAAATCTTTTGAAGCTAAATATTGATTGCTCTTAGCTATTGATTATGGTAATATGCTCTAATGCCATTAATGTTTAGTTTTTGCAGGCTAGAGGGTCAAAAGTTTAGATTTTACAGTAGACTAAGTTTGATTGTGAATGTGAGGTTTGATTTATATAGTATCTTGTGTTGTTTGATGTAAATACTTTTTGATGGATTTAATGGATTTAACGCGTGTGCATTCACAAAAAAAAAAAAAAAAGAATAGGAGAATTTTCATTAATCAATCAAAGATAATTCTTTCAATAGATTATAATAATCATGTTGTAAGCCTAAAAGAAAATATATTTTTTTTTACATTTTCATAAAAAATTAAAAAAAATATGTAAATATATAAAAGATAAAATACAACAATTTTCTATAAGATAAATTATTATTATTATTATTATTATTATTATTATTATTATATATATATATATATATATATATATATATATATAATTTTGAGTTATTTATTACCAAGGCATGATCATTATTTTCAAGACAATTTTATGACTCTTATTTTTTATAAGTCGCATCATTGTTTTGATAATAACAATTTTTACCCTTTAATAACAACTCCCTAAGTTTTTATAAAAATTTTAAAATATATTTTCTTTTGGACTTAAAATATCACTATCAAAATCTATTAAAAGTTTAATTTCTGATTAATTATGAAAACATCGATCTTTTGCTTAAAAATAAAATATATCTATGCTTTTTGCTTAAAAACAAACCAATCTAAAAATAAAATCAAACACTGATCTTTTGCTTAAAAGTAAATTAGTCCAACATTAAATAAAAAAAGTAATTCATTGTCGAAATAAATTACAAATATAGTCTTAACATACAACATTATAACTATTGGGATCGGTGTCCTAAAACCTAAATTAGTTAGTTTTATATATTAAATAAATGAAATTTTTTTATTTATTCATTGTCTAAATAAGTTTTACGAGTCAAATATGCATGTGATTGTTTTTCTGAAACATTCCATGAGATGGGCGTAGTCCAATATGACATGTTAGGTTTGATTTAAGTGGTCAATAAGATTGAGCCATGGATAGGCTTAAATCAAATTAGTGATATGCCATCACAATATATGTTCGTAGTCGGTGATGAGTTTGGGCAACTTGTCTAATAAGACTATGATGTTATACTTTAGATGACTTGTCTTGGGTATGTGGATAGGGAAAGTATTATATTGGTGTTGTATAAATGATTAGAACACTGAGCAAGACCACCTGAATTAGTTATTTCTTTACTAGTATTAGAAATAATTAATTCTGTAAGACAAAACTCTAAATCCAAGAAATAGTTTGAACTTTTGCATAGATTGTTCGTTGCTTTAATGTACCAAAAAGATTAGTCAAAGTATGTTGGCTTAAATCTTATGTGTATTGGGTAACAGCATAAAGTGTAGCGGGAATAGTTGTTTTACGTGGAATCTATTGTCTCTAACGAGACAAGGATACCCCCGGTTGATTCGCAAATATATGAACATATTCGAAAATCTTTGGCCAAAGTATTCCATATGTTTGACATTTGGAATTACTATAGAAATTATTTTCTATGTTATTGAATTGTTCGAGAAGGATTAGTCGGGAATTATGGGGACATATGTGAGAAAATTAGATAGTAGTTAAAGCTATTTTCCCTCATGGATTCTAATAGAGGGGTTGATTGTTACAATGAAAGTCATTTGAAATTTATTAAATAAATATATTTAATTCAGGAGTGTCGTAATATTTATTTAGTAGAATTAAATATTATTAAATGATAATCAGTATTATTAAGTGTTGATAATTAGTTTTGACCCATTTGGAGCTAGAATTATGTTATCCCTGGGGTTCTTTTGCAATCCTCTAGAAGCACACAAGTTGAAAATATTTAAAATGAATTCATAAGATGAATTATTTGATCATGAGATAAATAAATTAATTTTGCTAAACATAATTCATAAGATGAATAAATTAATTTTACCAAGTAATGTTTCATAAGATAAATTTTTTACATGTAGAAATTTAAACAAAAAATAAAAAAATGGAAATGCATGCAAATCCCTAGCAATTCGTGTGCAACATCGCCTGACCAATGACGATGCGACAAGTGTCGCTCAGTGATAAGGGGAGGCGCGATCCGCCTCCCCATGGATCGGCCAATTAACGCGTGAGCCCCTCCTACAGGATGATCAACGCCTTTGGGCGCAGACAAATCAATATGCGCCTAATCGAGCCAATCTAGGAAAAATTTAATTTCCGAAATTAAATTTTCCCAACAATAACTTATGCTCTATCGATTGGTATAAATGTATAATCTTTCCGCAATTCATCTGTAATTGCTCCTTGGACCTCGTTCATTTGCATTTATTAAGGCATATTCACCTCTATACCCTCCTGTAGGAATATCATTCTTATTAGGGACCACCGCATCATATATTTCACATGAAGCAAATAATATATCTGCTATGTCTTCCAATCGAATAAAATTATGTAATGTACAACACTACATAGGAATCAACTTTTGTCGCTTTAGCGGATAGTTCAATGTCGCCTTTAAAATTGGGAACCTTGCCTTAAGTACACCAAAAACCAGCTCTAGCACATTCCGCAAAGATGAATGTCTATAATTAAACCTCTTGTATATGTGTTATCTGCCTTTAAAATTATTTATCACTTTTAAAATTGGGAATCTAGCCTGAAGTAATCCAAAATCATTTGCATAAGAAGATAAGGAAGAGATAGGGGTATATAAGAAATATTGTAAAATTGATATTAGTATGAAAATATGAAAGGGGTGGGGAAAAAGTTGGAAAACAAAGTCTCTAATTTGTGAAGAAAATTTGAAAAATAATTTAAAATTATTTTTCAAATTTGTGAAAGAATAGGAAAAATTAGAAAAGTGTTTTCCAAAATTTTTAATTAGAAATTGGACTGGTGAATATATTTTCTAGTTTTTTATATGTTATCAAACCGTTCCTTTACCCCTCACTTTTTAAGGGCAAAATATTTATAAAAAGTTGACTTATTCGCCAACTTAAGGGATTGGACCAAATTACTAAATTTTTGAAAAACAAGGACACAAATTTATTAATTTTAAAAGTGATCAAGGTTTTATGTTTTTGAGGCAAAAGATAGGGGTTTCTGTAATTTATTCTTTATTTTTTTTAAAAGAAGATTTTATTTTTGAGCAAAAAAATGAGGTCCTATATTGTTAAGCAAAGATAGGAGGTGTTATGTTATTTATTTATTTACGCTAAAGGTCCTTGTACTTTATCCATTGTGTCAATTTGATCCTTGTACTTTTAATAGTGTCAATTTAGTCCCTAAAAATTCAAAATGTGTGATTTTAGTCATTTGGTCAAATTTAAGTTAAGTTACTGTCGTAATTTTGAATGACAAAATTATGTTCGATGCAATCAACTTATTAGAAATTTATTCGTTTACTTAATTTAACACTTCATGATCGAACCATTAAAATTTTCATTAAAAACTTAACATTAAATTTTCTCTAAGGACTAAATTGATACATTTTGAATTATACAAGGACTAAATTGACACAATGGACAAAGTTTAGGGATCTTTAACGATATAATCCTTTATTTAAATAAGAATCTTTTTGTTAATTATAATAATGTATAATATATTGGGTAAATTACATATTAGAACCCTGAGGTTTAGTGAAATAAGTTTTTAGTCCACAGATTTGGGTTGAAATAATATTTTAGTCCAATCATCGTTAAATCCTTCACGAAAATAACCCAAAATATCCTTACTAAAAATTTTGTTTACACTAAACAAAAAAAAGAAAAATAAATAAAAATCTTCAAATCCTATCCACCCAACCCCAACACCCACCTATTGTCGCCCACCCTTATTGGTCCAACGCAGTGCCACCCAACCTTCACATGTTGCCCCACCTTACAACCACTGGTCCCTCACCCATAATCCTCTCTCTCTCTTGCTGCTCTCTATATGAGAAGGAGGAGGGGGGAGGGGGGAGATGAGGGGTGAGTGTGATATAAACTAAATATAAATCTAACTCAAATCAACTGGAATCTCAAGTAAAAGTGTTATATAGTGATAGATAAGTGCCAAAAATGGAAGATTACAAGTAAGAAAGGGGAGGAGACATAGAAATTAGGTTTTAGAAAGGGGAGAGACATAGAGATAAATTATGGGATAGATAGAGGAATACACATAATTCCTCACATATCCAAACCATAACTAGCTCTTCCTATTTATAGAGAAAACATCCAACATATCTAAAAATATCTATGGTGAGGTGGCAATGATGGAAGGATCTAGAAGGGGCTGCTGATGGTGTTGGGAGGTCTGCGCCAGAGCTGTTTAGCGAGTAAGGGGAAGACCTCTGGATGAGTGGTGGCGTGAACTGGGTGGATGTTGAAGTGCCGCCTTGTATAATGACTTGGCGAGATAGGCCTTGGTGGTAGCGGAGAGTATGAGCCTAGCGAGTTGAGAGATACTCGGTTTGTATCAATTCCACACCCTTGAAAAGATTCTCGTCCTCGAGGATCGAGAGAAGGGTCACCGCTATATATGTGTCTACCTGAGGTGAGCTTGACGGGTGACTATCAGACATGTAGAGTACTTGGTGGTAATGGCCCAGGCGGGTGGGGACTAATCAGATGGTGTTCTTCCATATGTCTAATCACATTCTGGCTTGTATCACTTCTTTCCCCTCCAAAGACCCTTGTCCCCAAGGGTAATGGATTCCGAGCCAACTCCCTAATGTAGATAACCCTCCCGGGTTAAAAACTAACTTTAAAAATTTCAGCAAGACATGAGCCATGAGATTAACCGGGTTGCTGTCTTCCGTGAAGTATATTTGGTAGTAGAAGAGTAGACGAGAGAGTGGAAGCTTGGCGGAAATGGTGACAACATCCTCAAATTCTAAAATTAGCTACTGAAGCTCCGGAGGATCTGACCCGGTTGGCATTACTGTATTTGCTGAAAGCAGTAGAGGTGGGACAGAGACTGGAGTCACAAAGATGGTGGAGGATGGAGTTTTTGTAGAGATAGTCCATTTCTCATCCACTTTTATTACGAAAGGGCGACTGACATCATTGATGGAGATGCCCAGAAGTGGGGAAATGGCAGTATCCGGGATTAGATTTGAGCTTGAATCTAAGGCTGACTATGAAGGAAAGGCATCATCCTCATCAAGTTTGGGGGGTGTCACACTTGGCTGACTCCGAGGTGTGTCGTCGGTTGGCAAAAGCTACTGCTGTGGGAGGTTGGCGGGACGGTCTTTCACAGGACTTGGCGTGGACATGTTTAGCGTTGCCCCGAGAGCCCCTTTGCTAGCTAACTTTTCAAGATAGGTGAGATTGCGCTCTTGCTGCTTGGCCAACAATTTGGTGCCATGAACTGTTTGGGGCCTAAACAAGTAAACGCCTTCAGTTATCTCTTCCTGCAAGCTGCCTATCATCACCTTAACCTTATGTTCTTGCTGAAATGGGCTCAGGTACTTGCCAACACTTCCCGCTTGGTGGAGATGTATGAGCTCAGTGAGGGAGTTGTTCGGGGTACCTAAGTACCACTCAAAACTATGTAACCACCTTTCCACACCGTTATCACAGGGTCTAGGAAATTTGATCTTAGTAAATCGGGTTAGAGCGTAGTCATTACCTCGTGTGATGTCGGAAGCAGCCATGGTGATGAAAAATCGGTGAACTAAGGAACTCGTTGAGGCATTTCGTCAAACACCTTGTGTGTAGATTGGAAAAATCAGCTGCTACCAATTGATCAGACTTGCTCTGATGATACCGGCTAGTGATAATGCTTAAATCAATAGGTGATTATGCTCGGTGATTGATGATGGTGACAATCGGAGATGATAGCACTCAAAAATCAGTAGTGGGGTGTAGTTGCTGAGGTTGGATGGAAGTGAGGTGAGGTCGACAATGGTGATGGTGGTGGTGGTGGTGATGATGATGATGATCGGGTTTGGGCTTGGGTGATGATGATCTGGTTGGTTTTGGGTTTGGGTGATGATCGGGTTTGGGGCCTAAATATCAACTGTTGTTGAAGATGATGGAGTTCAGGTTTTGGGTGATGATGGGTGATGACGATGATGGGTTTAGGTTTGGGGTATTGATGGGTTTGGGGTTTAGGTGATGGGTTTTGGTTATCCCGAATGTTGACGATGGGTTTGGGTTTGGGTGATGATGATGATGATGCTATGCAAATTGATGATTGGTCAACGGAACATGGGACCGACTTAGTGTTGATGATGATGCTCTACAAATTCATGATGGGTCAAAGAAATTGATGATGCTCTATTCTCTGCAATCGACGATGGTGGACTGCTCAAAAATCGACAATGATGTTTAAGGACAAGGATGAACTACTCTGATCCAAACCCTAATTCCACCACAGTGTGGCAGCGGTGACGGCAGGGTTCGAGTACCGGTAGGTGAAGCGACAGTGAAGGGGCGGCGGCTTCTCCTGCGTAGTGACATCTTCCTCTCTGTTGCCTTCTTCGAAAATGTTCCCTGCATTGCCGGTCTTCGTTTGTTCATCGACAATGACGATGATAGAGTCGTCCTCTTCTCTGGTGAGACTCGGCGGTGCTAACGGTGGTGGTTTCCAACCTCGATGCTGGTGGTTGGGTTCGATTTTGGTACGATCTTGACCTCTATACTTCGATCTTCGCTAGGGCTCAAACGTTCTAGCTTCCTCATGGTGGTCTGGTCATCTTCGACCTTTTGGTGTTGCCGACGGTGAAGCTACTGGCGGGGACGAGTCAACCACTGCGTCGTCTTCCTTCACTGGACCTCTGGTCTCCTCGTTCTCTTCCTTCTCTTCATGATCGAAACTTCGGCTCAGTGTTAGAGGTTCGGGTACCATGGAGGTTTTCAATTCGATGTCTTGTGCCTTTGTCAGTGCTGCCGATAACATCTCAGCCTCGATCGGGTGGGTTATGGTGCTCTGATGGTGGCAACAATGGTGTTGGTGGTGCTAGGGGCTGTAACGGAGGCAGTACATGTATTTTTGATGCTTTTACACATCGTTTTCCACTCTTCTTGCCCCTCTTTATAGCTAATTTGAATTTTTCCTAACCCTTTGCCCAACTTTTTTGGCATTTCCTCCATTTTTTTTTTCTGCATATCTACCAACCCACCCACAATTTCTTGATAAAGTGTGGACTCCATTGATGGTTTTCTAGGAACCTTCATTGATGGCTTCCTTGAAACCTCCATTAATGGTGCCGAGGATAGGTAGCTTTGATACCAATTGATACAAACCAAATAAAAATCTAGCTCCAATCAACTAGAAACCTCCAATAATAGAGGATTACAAGTAAGAAAGGGGTGGAGACATGGAAATTAGGGTTTAGAAAGGGGAGGAGACATAGAGAGAAATTGGGGAAGAGATAAAAAAACGCACATAATTCATCGCATATCCAAACCCTAACTACCTCTTCTTATTTATAGAGAAAACGTCAAAAATATTTAAAAATCATAAGTGGGCAAGTACACAACCAATGTGTGCTAGGAGGATGTCAAGGCCTAGCACTAGTAAGCTAGACTACCCTACTCTAACTGGAGCATCTATTATCCCTATGCTAGCCCTCCATTGGGCCCTATCTAAGGCCATCTCCTCCCGAAGGTTTAGGTGGGTGAGGTCTTGTTGGATCGTCTCCATTCATCTCTTCTTTGGCATGCGTCTTCCTCTTTTGCCTAGTGTAGTAAAGGGCTGTTCGCATCTCCTCACTGAAGCGTTGTCCGATTTCCTTCTGACATGTCTGTAGAGGTGGCCAACGGGCCGGGCCGGCCCAAAAAAAGCACCAGCCCGGCCCAGGCCTGAGGTCCCCCGGGGAAGGCCTCGGGCCTATTTTTATTTTCGGCCAAGCCCGGCCCCGCCCGACCCGGGCCCAGGGCCCAACGGCTCTAAAAAGAGCCGTTGGGCTCGTTTTACACAGCCGTTCAACGGCTCTTTTATTAAAAAAAAAAAAATTTATTTTTTTTTTCCTATAAATACTTAAACCTTCCCAACTTATTTTCTCACCAATTCTTCAATCCTCTCTTCTCTCTCTATACATTCATCATCTCCCATCTTCTCTAACTTTGCTAATTGCAAAAATTATGCTCTAAAGTTCGAAGTTCGTAAAGTATTTGGCTGAAGTTCGAATTTCATTGTTCTCTCGTTTCGGTAATTTTAGTATCGCAATTTTATTTGATTCGCATTTTTAGTTATTTAATTTGCATTACTACTTGCATTTTATAAATACTAATCACTTATACTAATATGGCACACAACTCTTCATCATCCTCTGGAGCCGGTCGTGCTAGTTCTAGCTCTTCTCGGCCACCCAAATCCCTAAAAGGAGTAGAATTGTCTTACTTAATACTGAAGAACGAGCTTTTATACAACCAGACCCATCACCCCCGTACACTGATGATAGCATAGATTATGACTTTGCACAACAACAAGATTATCATGAGTCCGGTGGTGGTGGGGTTGGAGACTCACAAACTGATAAGGAACCCACCCCCACCACCGAAGCCCAGCCTGAAACTAGTACCTCTACTAGTAGGCGTACAACTAGTGGGGTATGGAAGCACTTTACCCTTAATAAGACAACTAATAAAGCAACTTGTAAATTATGTGACCCACCTAAGGATTTTAGCCATCAGCCTGGTAGTGGGACGGGCACATTAAACAGACATATACTTAGGTGCCACCCCAAGCAATTCCCAGAAAAGAGCCAACAACGTCTAGTACAACAAGTGATCGGTGCACTTGCTAATTTTAGGTTCTCTCAGGAGAGCAACCGAAAGGGGCTAGCTAAATATATAATTATGAGTGAAAGACCTTTTAATACCAGCGAAGACCCAAATTTCGTCAACTACCTCCAACGAAATGTTAAACCCGCCATTGTGAGGATTCCTTGGAACACCGTAAAGCGGGACGCTTTTACGTTGTACCACGGGATGAAAACTGGGGTCTTCACACATTTTGCGACGAACACGAGCATGTTCTCGTTGACTTCGGACGTATGGACGTCGAAACCCGGCCAACTTTATATGTGCATAACGGCACACTGGACCAATGAATCCTTCATCATGCAAAAGCAGATAATTCATTTTGGACTTTTAGATTGCCCCCACAATGCCGAGGTAATTACGGGTGTGATTATGTCGGCAGTCCGCCACTGGGGCATAGAGCGACGTATCTTCAGTATTACGTTCGACAATGCTACCAATAACACTACAGCCGTTACACATTTTATTAGGCAAATGAGACCCATGTTAGGTGGGAAGTGTTTCCATATTCGTTGCGTTTGTCATATTTTGCATTTAATGGTAACGGATGGTTTAGATCTCATAAAAACATCCCTTATCACCTTAAGATCGGTAATAATATCTGTAAAATCATCCAGCACTAGAAAAAGAAAATTTAAAAATTTATGTAGGTTGCATAAAATAGAATATAAACAATTCAAATTAGACTCCCAAAATAGGTGGCCGTCTACGGTAGAAATGTTAGAGCGCCTTCTACCATACAAAGACGTTCTAATGGAATACGCCCAGGAAAATCGTGCAGAATGGAGCGATTACAACCTGGCTGGTATAAATTGGGGGACAATAGATCAAATTTGTAACTTTTTTAGCATGTTTAAAGAGGCAACAACATTTTTTTTGGGTTGCTACTATCCGACCATGCCTCAAGCAATATCAAGATTGCTTGATATTGTCAATTGGATGGTGGGTAATGAATTCAACCCCGTTTTGTTCGCATCGATTCAGGTAATGTAAGAAAAGTTTGCCAAATATTATTTTGAACTACCTCTTACATACTGCTTTGCAACTATTTTAGACCCTCGTTGTAAATGCTTGGGTTTTAACTTGTTTTGGCAACATTTTTTCAAGTATTTGAATCTTTCTCTTAATATCGACACTTTCATTGCCGATGTCGATAACGACTTGCATAGTTTATTTTCTCAATATTCCCGTCAATTAGCGTCCAATAATCCTAGTACTGCTGCAGTAGGATCTTCCACATCTAGTGGAAGTAGTTCACACACGTCATATTCGTGGAAGCTGTTGGAGCAATTTACGCCCACAGCAGCCCCCACATCATGTGATGAGTTATATTATTATTTGCGGACATCGATGATCCATATTTTCGGGCCGCCGGCCAAACCAAATTTTGACCTGTTACAATGGTGGAACACAAACCAAACCCAGTATCCCGTGCTTTCCACCATGGCACGTGATATACCAAGTTGTCCGGTGTCTTCAACAGCATCGGAGTGTGCTTTCAGTCTTGGTGGTAGGTTGCTTGGAACGAAGAGGGCGAAGCTATCACCGTCAAGCTTGGAGATGTCCATGTGCTTGAAGGATTGGCTGCTAGCAGAGGCAAGAGAACAACAGAGAATGAAGCTGAATTCATCGAGTAATGAAGACGACGACCGTACAACCGATACCTCAAATGATGGCCTAGATACCCCCCAAGGCGACTGATATCAACACTTTTGTATGTCAATTATTTACTAATAAATATTGACGTCAAAAGACGACCGCACCCCCCGTATACCTCAAAAGATGACCGCACCCCCCATATGTCAAACTTTGTATTTGTACTTATATTTGTTACGTTATTTATGTACCATTATTTTTTTTGATAAGATATTTACCATTATTTATTGTGTAATTTATTTTATTACATATATTTAATGTATATTTAGCATTATTAGTGCTTAAAAAAAATGTATTTGTATCTCATATTATTTGTCAATGAATTACAATAATTTTAATACAAAACGACTTTGTATTATTAAATTTTTTTCCCACTTTAAAAAGCCGGGCCCAGGCCCGGCCCGGATCGGCCTGCCAGCACTGTACAGGGCCCGGGCCAGGGCCTGCCCCTTGTGGCCCCTGGGCCAAGTTGGGCCAGGCCCGGCCCTGCCCGGCCCGCCCGTTGGCCACCTCTACATGTCTGAACCACCTCAAGCGTTGCTCCCTCAATTTATTTTCAATAGAGGCTACGCCCAATTTGGCTCTTATGACATCATTTCTAATCCTATCCATCCTTGTGTGTCTGCACATCCACCTTAGCATTCGCATCTCCGCCACCTTCATCTTCTATGTGTGCTGTTGTTTCATCACCCTACACTCCGCCCCATATGTCATGGCTGGCCTCACAACCGTCGTATAATATCTTCCTTTTAGCTTCAAGGGGAACCTTCTATCACAAAGTACCACGGAGGCCATCCTCCACTTATGCCAGCTCGCTTTAATACGGTAGTTGACATCCTCGTCCACTTTGGCATTGTGCTTTATCATGGATGCCATGTACCTGAAGCTCTCCTTCTTCGATATGGCCTCAGATCCGATCTTGACGTCTTCCCGGCTAGGCGTGGTAGAGGGATCAAACTTGAGTTCCATGTGCTCGGTCTTGGCTCTGCTTAGTCGTAAACCCTTCGACTCTAGTACCCCTCTTTACATTTCCAGCTTCTCATTTACCTCTTCCCGTGACTCCCCCACTAACACTATGTCATCTGCAAAAGGCATGCACCAAGGTACACATCCCTGGATGTGCCTAGTGAGGTCGTCCATAACCAGAATGAACAGCTAGGGGCTCAAAGCAGACCCTTGGTGTACCCCTACTGTTATCCGGAAAGCGTCTGTCTCCCCATTCATTGTACGCACCATAGTCTGTGCCTCCTCATACATGTCTCTAATGGCTCAGATGCAAGGTGCGGGGATGCCTGTCCTGTCCAAAACTCTCCAAAGGACCTCCCTTGGCACTCTATCATATGCCTTCTCTAAATCAATGAAAACCATATGAAGGTCCTTCATTCTCTCCCTGCATTGCTCTATCGTCCGCCTTAGGATGTGGATGGCTTTTATTGTTGATTTGCCGGGCATAAATCCGAATTGGTTCTTGGACACCTCTGTCAATTGCCTTAACCTCCTCTCTATGACCCATTCCCACAACTTTAGAGTGTGGCACATTAGTTTGATACCCCGATAGTTAGCGCAGCTCTGAATGTCGCCTTTGTTCTTATATATCAGAATCAATGTGCTCTTCCTCCATTCTTTGGGCATCTTCTCCCCTAGAAGGATTTGGTTAAATAGTTTAGTCAGCCAACTGACGCCCTTCTGTCCAAGGCATTTCCATACTTCTATGGGTATGCCATCTGGGCTAATTGCTTTACCCCTTCCCATGAATTTCAGGGATTCCTTGACTTCCTCAGGGCTAATTTGCCTACCATCACAGTGGCTCTGATGCTCCTCAGATGTTTGAAGATGACTTAAGGATCTCTCTGTCCCTCCTTATTCGTTGAACAGCTCGTGGAAGTACGTTTTTCACCTAGCCTTAATTAGTTGCTTGTCCATGAGTACCTGTCCATCCTCCCCTCTTATGCATTATACTCTATCCAAGTCCCTAGTCTTCATTTCTCTAGCTTTGCCGATTCTATATAAGTCCCTCGCACCCTCCTTGGTCTCCATTCTTTTGTAGAAATCCTCATAAGCTCTAGATTGTGCTTCTCTAACTGCTCTCTTAGCTTCTCTCCTGGCTTGCAGATACCAATTTCGCTTATCCTCATCTCTACTATGATCCCACTCTTTGAAGCAAACTCGTTTGGCCTTGATCTTCTCTTGGACCTCCTCGCACCACCACGAGGACTCTCTGTTGCTTGGTACCCTTCCCTTTGACGTGCTGAGAACTTCGTGTGCCAGTCCTCTAATCTTTTGGGCCAGTTAGTTCCACATCTGGTCTATATCTCCCTCGAAGTCCCACCCGAGCTCGGCCTCCACTCTTTCCTTATATACCTTATACTTCTCCCCCCTTCAAATCCCTCCAACAGGTATGCGTCTGTGCGAGTTTGTCGATTCTTTTGGCCCTCTTCTTGGCCTTTATATCCGCCCACAACACCCTATGTTGTGTAGATAGGTCTTCTCCTGGGGTAGCCTTGTAATCCCTGCAGTCTCTTTGCACCCTTTTCCTTAATAGTATGTAGTCAATCTGTGTTCTTGTCCCGCAGCTTTAGTACGTGATGATGTGTTGCTCACGCTTTCCGAAGAAGGTGTTGGCCACCGTTAGGTTGTATGTGACCATGAAGTCTTGTAGGGCTTTACCCTCTGCGTTCCTGGTTCCGAAACCTAATCCTCCGTGGTACGAAGCATAACCGTCCTCCGTCGCGCCCACGTGCCTATTGAAATCCCCGTCAATTAACACTTGCTCGGCTTGGGGTATGCTATTAGGATCCAATTCAAGATTGAAGGCCTAACCTTGTAGAGGAAGGAGTTAAGATGAGAAGAGAAGGGAAAAGGGATGAGAACTAGAGAAAGGGATGAGAAATTAGAGAGAATTCCAAAGAAAATTCAGTTGTATTTCATTGAATGATTGATATTACAACCTAGGAGCTTATTTATAGACAACTAAGTACAAAGAACCAAGACTCAAAAGCCCAACCGACTTTCGCGCCTAAAATGCAGCCGCACACCACCTTTGACCCGTGTTTGACCAACTCCCCCTATTGGCGCCAACTACCGACCCAACCAACATTTCAAAATATACCACTTCAACTTTGAGACACTAATCCAACACTACAAACAAAAATTACAATGAAATTCCAACGATTTATAACATTCCCTCTCTCTTTAGAAACTTCTTGTCCTCAAGAAGTGAAGCTCGAAAATTGACTCCGCAGGAAATTGCAATTTTCCCAAGTCCTCAAACTCTTGTCCAAGTTGCACCATGATACCAAAACCTCCTGCACAGCTCCTTGTTCCAGCTGCAACGTCCTCCGAGCTCCAACAGCTTCTGGCTGCAATTTCAGAATGCCATTGGCCTCTGCTACAGGATGCTCCCGAGCTGCTGCAGCACCTCTTTGGACTTGCTTTTTGAGTAGGGACACGTGAAACACGGGGTGAATGTACGAGTGTGGAGGTAAGTCGAGTTTATAAGCAACATTGCCAATTTTCTCCAAAATTTTATACGGGCCAAAGTATCGGGCACTTAGCTTGACATTACGCCTGACAGCCAATGAAGACTGTCTATACGGTTGTAATTTTAGGTAGACCATGTCACCAACGTCATAACTCTTGTCTACCCTTTTTTTATCAGCATAATACTTCATCCGAGCTTGAGCTTGATGAAGATAGTCTTTTAGCTCTTGGAACATCTGTCTTCTCTGCTGCAGCAAATCTACTACTGCAGTACCATTGCTTCTCGGCTGTTGGAGCATCATAGGAGAGGGTGGAGAGTAACCATCCAATGCTTGGAATGAAGAAGTGCCAATAGATGTATGAAAGTGTGTATTGAACCAAAATTCGGCTAAGGAAAGCCAACGGTTCCACTCCTTGGGCTTCAAGAAGACCATACTCCGCAAATACTGTTCCACACATTGATTGACTCGCTCGGTTTGGCCATCCGTCTGAGGATGATATGAGGAGCTGAGTGCCAATGTGTTGCCCAACAACTTAAACAACTCTCTCCAGAACGTGCTTGTAAAAATCTTATCTCGATCGGACACAATGGATTGAGGCAATCCATGCAACTTATAAATGTTGTCAAGGAAGATCCTTGCCAACTTTTCAGTGGTGATGGGTCGAACAAGAGCAATGAAATGACTGTACTTGGTGAAAAGATCCACCACGACCCATATGACCTCCTTACCTTCGGACTTCGGAAGTCCCTCGATGAAATCCATGCTAATATGAACCCAAGCTCCCTCCGGAATGGGAAGAGGCTGAAGAAGTCCTTTGTAACGAGGATCTCCCAACTTCGTTTGTTGACATACCTCACACGACTTCACGTATTCACTCACCTCTTTCTTCAAACTCGGCCACGTAAAATATGCTTTGATTCATTGGTAGGTACCTTCCACACCCTCATGACCACCCCAAGTAGCATCATGTGAAGCTTGGATGACCATTTCTCTCAAGTTAGTGGCAGAACCAACGTATAACAACCCCTCAACCCTGATCAGTCCTTGCTGTATCGATACCTCACTGTCTGCAGAACCGAACTTTGCATCGCGTGTGAGGGCTGCAGCGGCCACTTTTTCCTGAGCAAATGGGTCACTCTCATAGGACTTGTATAGCTCTTGCACCCAAGAAGGTATTACCATGGTTACAGCTGCACAGGTAGCCTGATTTTCATCCTCAAACTGCCTTGACAGTGCATCTGTTGCAGTGTTCTCTTTGCCACTTCTATATTCGATGTCGTAATCAAGGCCTAACTTTTTCATGAGGCCTTTCTTCTGAATCCTCGTCACGATCTTCTGCTCAAGGAGATACTTGAGGCTTTGGTGGTCCGTCCTAATGATGAACTTATGACCCTCCAAGTATTGTCTCCATTTCTCCACGGCTAAGAGGATGGCGAGATAATCCTTCTCATATGTTGACATCGCTTGATGTTTAGGGCTAAGATCTTGACTTAAGTAAGCAATAGGCCTTCCTTTTTGGGAAAGAACAGCCCCTATACCAGTACCACTTGCATCGGTCTCCAAAATAAAGCTTTCGGTAAAATCCGGCATTGCCAAAACTGGGGCAGCACACATTGCGGCTTTAAGGGCTTCAAATGCGGCTCTAGATCTCTCATTCCATGTGAAAGCATCCTTCTTCAAAAGCTTGGTCAAGGGTTTGGCAATAGAACCATATCCCCTAATAAATTTCCTATAATAGCCGGTCAAACCCAAGAATCCCCTTAATTTCTTCAAGGTGAGCGGAATTGCCCATTCTTGCATTGCACGAATCTTGTTCGGATCAGTAGATACTCCCTCATGAGAGATGATGTGCCCCAAATACTCGAGTTTATCTTGAGCAAACGAACACTTGGACAACTTCGCAAAAAACTTGTGTTGTCGCATCAATTCAAACACTTGTCGGAGGTGATTAAGATGAGCTTCATATGTCGAGCTATAATTCAGTATGTCGTCGAAGAAAACGAGCACCGAATTCCTTAGAAAAGGTTTGAAAACATCATTCATGGCTGCTTGAAACATGGCCAGAGCATTAGTCAAGCCAAAAGGCATCACAACAAACTTGAAATGGCCATGGTGAGTTTGAAAAGCTGTCTTGTAAATATCCGGCTCAAGGACCCTGATTTGATGGTATCCTTGCCTCAAATCCAGCTTTGAAAAGAAACACGACCCATGTAGTTCATCAAGCAAATCGTCTATGATCGGAATGGGAAACTTATCCTTCACCGTGAGAGCATTTAACTAGCGGTAGTCAATACACATTCTAGCCGAGCCATCTTTCTTCTTCACAAGGATCACGGGTGAAGCGAAAGGACTATGGCTTGGTTGAATGAAGTTCATATTAAGAAGTTCCTCCACTTGCCTTTCTATTTCTGATTTTTGGCCATGTGCATAACTATAAGGCCTAATCTTCACCGGATCGGCGTTCACACGCAAGGGAATGGCATGGTCCACACTTCTCGAAGGAGGGAGACTGTTAGGAGGCTCAAAGATATCATCAAATTCATTTACTAAGGCTTGCACTTCTGGTTGAAGTCCCGGTTGCAACTCAACCGATGATATCATGAATAAATGACCTATCCATTGTATCGCCTTCTTCTTGATCCCATCGTGTACCCGTTTGCCATCAATTATCTTGAGTTGAGCATCCTCTATCATGCCTTTCAAGGACACTTTGGAGCCATGAACCTCGAATGCCACGGTCATCTTATCGAAATCAAACATGACCGGATTAAAGGTTCTCATCCAATCCACCCCTAGCACCATGTCGCAACCTCCCAAAAGAAGAACTCAAAAATCAAAGGTGAAACGATGTTCTTTCATAGACCAAGGGAACGCTATGCATTTTTTGTGAATGGTTAAGGAATTGCCATCAGCCACCATCACTTGCAAAGGATGAGTCTTTATTGTTTCATGCCTAACCTTCTTACTCAGTTTGGGATCGATGAAGCTATGTGTACTTCCGCTGTCAATGAGGATAATGATGGAATATTTACCAGCCTTGCCTCTGATTTTGATTGTGTTGTGAGCTTCATTACCAGTTAACGCTTTCATTGATATCTCTACTTCATCCTCACTCAATTCATCTTGTGAAAGATCGCCAATGCTATCACTATCTGCAGCAGAATGCTCACTACCTGATTTAGCTTCCACCCGGGACCCTTTTGCATACATTATTGCTTGCAATTTGCACCTATGTCCGGGATGATATGGCTAATTACAACGAAAGCATAGTCTCACCGAACCTCTGTCAACCGCACGCCTGAATCCAGCACCAGATCCTGCATTCCAATCTGTTTTCTGTTGTGGCCGGTACCTACTATTCGGTTGCTTAACTTTGTCAACCAGTTGAATGTGAGTGGATTCAATCAATAGTGCCTTATTATAAGCACTTGACAAAGTCTTAGGACCAATGGCTTTCACCATGTTCTTGATCCTAGGATTAAGTCCACTTATAAAGCATGAAACGTAATAAGATTCGACATCTTCGGGAGCTAAGGTCAATACTGACAGCAAGTTAGCTCGTAAGTTCTAGAATCTGATCATGTATTCCTTCACGAAAGAAGTTTGAGTCAGCTTGTTAAAGTTATCCACAACATCCATTGCTTCTCCCCCTCCATAGCGTTCACACATTTCCTCCACGAATTGGCCCCAAGAAAGGTTTGGTTTGCTCTTCAACAAACTGTAATACCACACCTCATGGTCACCATGTAGGTGTACTGCAGCTAATTGGAGTTTTTCATCCTCTGGAATGTCATAATACATGAAGTACCTATCACACCTTCTAAGCCATGACTCTGGTAATTTGCCATCAAAAGGATCAATTTCAACTCTTGGTTGCCTGCGATTACTACTTTTACTACCGGATATCATTTCATTACTCACGTTTCTATGCTGAAAATGTCGATCAGGAGGTTTGTCCAAATGTTCGATCTCATCAAATTCAACATTGCGTTGCAAAACAGAATTCTGAGGCCTGCTGTTGTGATCTGAATTCGATGCTTCAGGTCTGCAAGGTGCCTGACCGGAGACTCGATTCTAATTGTCTACATTGAATTCAGGTTTCAAGGATTGATTTGGAGCTGATCTGATATTAATTGAAGGTTCAACCATCGGCTGCACTACCGGTGATTTGCCATGGTTACTTACTAGATTTTCAGACCTGTCAACATGCACTTGCTGCAGGTCGGGTTCTTTTTGGTGAAAAATCTGACTTGCAGGCTTCAAGATTGCCTCCACACTTGATTCTCCTTGCTTATTAACCTGATCTTGCAATTTTTTCTAATTTATTCTCAATTTGTTGTAATCGTTCATCCTTTTTTGAATCTTTATCCATCAAAATGTTCAGCATTCGTTCGATCTTATCATTTTGTTGTTCAAACTTCATATCAAACTTTACATTCATTTGTTCGATCTTTTCACTCAAGTCTTTGATCTGGTCAGATGGTACATTTACACCAGAATCTGTTACTGCCGCCATATAATTCATATCCGAACCAGGTGCAATGGTTCCTCCAGCTCCTGACCTAGTCCTTACTCCACCAGACATCCTTGAATCAGATTATGAATGAACCTCGATCACTTGTCTTCAACAGATCTGAATTAGCTGAAATCTGTATTTGATCTTGATTTCTAATACGAAACCTGAACTGATTTCTGATCGGTTGAACTGACTGGAATTCAGTTACTAAATCTAGAATTTTTTTTAATTTTTTGTTGTTAAATTTTGTTTATGCACTCGATTTGGAAGCCAAACGAGGCTCTGATACCAATTGTTAGGTTCCAATTCAAGATTGAAGGCCTAACCTTGTAGAGGAAGGAGTTAAGATGAGAAAAGAAGGGAAAAGGGATGAGAAATAGAAAAAGGGATGAGAAATTAGAGAGAATTCCAAAGAAAATTCAGTTGTATTTCATTGAATGATTGATATTACAACTTAGGAGCTTATTTATAGACAACTAAGTACAAAGAACCAAGACTCAAAAGCCCAACCAACATTCGCGCCTAAAATGCAGCCGCACACCACCTTTGCCCCGTGTTTGACCAACTCCCCCTATTGGCGCCAACTACCGACCCAACCAACATTTGAAAATATACCACTTCAACTTTGAGACACTAATCCAACACTACAAACAAAAATTACAATGAAATTCCAACGATTTATAACATTTGCTTTGCATCATTGTGTCTAAGTTCTCCCAGAATGTTGCCTTCTCATGCTTAGATAGTCCAGTTTGAGGTGCGTAGGCACTGATTACATTGAATACTTCTCCATCTAGGACCATCTTGATACTTATGATCCTATCACCCGCCCTTGCTACTTCGACTACTTTATCCTTGAGGCTGCTATCCACAATGTCCCAACTCCATTCCTGCCTCTAACCTTGCCTGCATACCAGAGCTTGTGCCCTAGCACATCCCTGGCTTTCACGCCAACCCATTTAGTCTCTTGCAGATAAAAGATGTTGATCTTTCTCTTCATCATTATTTGGGCCACCTCAAAACTCTTCTTCATTAGTGTCCCGACATTTAGTGCCCCTAGTCTCAGGTTCCCTATCCCCTTTTGCCCTGCACTCCCCCTCCCCATCCCCTTTGAAGATGGCCTTAATCTCTGAGTTCCATAACTGCTAACGTTCATCAACTAGCTGTGACTATCACGGGTGAGTGATCAACATAGACATGAAGCTTATTATAGCATATACGCACGAAAGTACCGCCACAGTCAATAAGATTACACTATTCAAATTAATGAAAGGAGAAAGAACCAAGTGTAAATTACCCAACAATGGTAAATTAAAACACTACCCTACTGTAATAAAGGATAGATCAAACCTGGGGCTGGTGCGTTGTTGATACTCTGACCCGGCTAATACTTACCTGGGCCCGCTCTTGGTTGTTTGTTGCTGGCTGCTGGCTTTGGAGTGGTGGCGGTGGTGATGGTGGTGATGAGGGGCTGGTGGTGGTGGTGAGTAGGGTGAGGTGTGGTGCGGTGGTGGTGATGGGGTGAGGTGGGGTGCGATGGGTAGCACTGGTGGTGGTGCCGGTGTGCGTGGGGTGGCAGATGGTGGTGCGATGGGGTGTGGGGGAGGGGGGGGGGGGGGGGGGGTTTGGGGGTGGGGTTGGGGCGGGTATACGAACAGGTGGTGGTGGTGGCGGTGGCGGTGTGTGGGTGGGTGGGGTGCTGTGGTGGGACCCGGTGGTCAAGCAGTGGAGGCCGGTGGTGGTGTCCCGGTGTTGGAGGGCAGGGGAGGGGGGTGGGAGAGCGAAGGGAGTATGGAGGGGGAGAGAGGAGGGATGGACTTGGACTGGTGGTTGGTGTAAGGATATTTTAGTAAACAATAATTTTAGTAAGGATATTTTGGTTGTTTTGTAAATTTTTCTGAAAGATTTAATGATATTTAGATTGAAATATTATTTCTCCCAAACTTGTGGACTAAAAAATCATTAGGTTATTTACATTTTAGTACCCTGACATTTTTGAAAATCATAAATAGGATCCTGACCTTTTTGAATTATTAAAAAGGCCCCTAAGTTTTTATCGTATCAATAAAAAGGCCCCTCTCAAGCGTGATGACGTCATTTTCCGTCAATAGAGGTGACGTGGCAATTGCTTTTTATTAGTGCTATAATAAAATGAACTAAAGTACACTTCAACGCCTTTTTTAGTACTTTATAAGCACAAAATTCGAGATGTTTTGTTATATAGAAGCTATCTATTTTCACTTAATTTGTTTTAAGATATGGTTATTAAAGAGTATTTTTGTCATTTTACTATTGTATTAATAAAAACAGAGCTATCACATTAGCTCCGTTGGCTAAAAATGACATCATCAAACTAGCGAGAAGCCTTTTTATTAATGCAACAAAAACTTGTGCACCTTTTTATTAATATGACAAAAACTAAGGACTTTTTTAATAATTCAAAAAGGTCAGGATCCTTTTTATTATTTTCAAAAATGTCAGGGTACTAAAATGTAATTAACCCAAAATTATTTCGCAAAGTTTGCGGACTAAAACATTATTTCACCAAATATTAGGGCACTAATATGTAATTTACCCTAATAATAACACTATAATTCTAAAACATGAGAAATTTTTTATTTTAAAAATTTTATATCATAGGCCAAACAATTTTGTGATGAAAATATTCAAATTAGTTTAATAAATTGCTAAAAATACACAAATTTAACATAATATTTTGACAAAAAATTATGAAAAAATATTATTTTGGAAATTTTTTTTGAAAAAGTTGAAGTTAAAATTTTTTTTTCCCTCAATTAAATGATTTACATTCATAAGAAAATAGTTTATCAATTTGCCGATTGTATGTGGATAGTCTAAAGTTTGATAATATTCAAAAAGACCCTCCGAACTATTGATCAAAATTAAAATGACCCCACCAGCTTTCAATTTCATCAAAGACACCCCCCGAACTATTGGTCAAAATCAATGTGATCCTCCCCCCTGATACAGCTCACTGTCCAGCTCCACAATCACACAAATCGATAATTATAGGACAGTGAACGGCTGTCCCAAATTGTATATTATATATGGATAATCTCCAAATGGAGTAATTACATGTAATATGATAAGAAAAAGGGAGAAGTCTTGAAGAAATTAGGAGAGAGATAGATCAACATCAACACATAATTCTCAACATATCCTAACCTTAATCCAACTTCCCTTATTTATACTATTGAAAGGCCTATGATAACGTGGTGCTATGACATGGAGCTGGTGGTGACGTAGCATGCTGACTTGGCAGTCGAGAGGCTCAAGGCTAATTCAGGCGTGACCTTTGGTAATATTCGTATCAATATCCCACATTGAATTGACCCTTGTCCTCAAGGGTCAAGGTATTGATATACAAATGGGTAAACCCTCTAGGATCAAATACCAAAATTATAAATTTTACCCCTTTACATTTTTGAAAATTAACAAAAAAAAATTTCTCTAAAATATCTGAATAAGTGGTGATTAAGTGCTTAAAAAGAAATTTAGGAGTAAAATTGTAATTAAACCCAAAAGCTATTCCCAAACCCATACGTCTCTTCTTCTTACTCTGCGCGTGTGACAAAGCCCTGCTCCTCGAAACCCTAACCCAACCCAACTGGAGGTGGTGGGGCTCGACGACGACTGGCGGTGAGACAGTAAGGAGAAGGCGGCGGCAGTGGTTGCACGACTTCCACATCCTCCTCCGCTTGCCCCCTCATTTTAACAT
Organism: Simmondsia chinensis; assembly: GCA_018398585.1. Classification (NCBI taxonomy): domain Eukaryota; kingdom Viridiplantae; phylum Streptophyta; class Magnoliopsida; order Caryophyllales; family Simmondsiaceae; genus Simmondsia; species Simmondsia chinensis. Next base: position 16,849,939 of record JAGTTD010000013.1, on the reverse strand, counting down.
CATGTTCGGCTACTAGATCCTGCCTTTCTCCGACGTCGGCACTCCCTTGGCAGTGGACGCCGAGACACCATGATGGCGGCGGTACCCCTTCCGTGGTCGCCTCATCTTCTCCAATCTGTACTTTGATGCTGCTTTTGGCATCTTTGACCTTCGTTTTCATGACAACAATGGAGGTGTCTCCTTCTCTAGTGAGGCCGCAACCCGTTGGAGGTGGTGGTTGGCCTCAATCTTCTCATTACTACTGATCTTCACGCTATGTTCGTGGTTCTCAATCGGGCTCAAGGGTCCCGACTTCTTCACAGTTTCATCCTCCACCAAATGCAACAATGACAACTCCTGTGCAAAAAATTCCGAAATCTCTTCTCTGATCTCTTCATCCTGGTTGTGGCTCTCGTCACCATCACTTTCCTCAACCTGGTTGTCGTCTTCATAGCTTGTTAGTTCTAGAGTACCTTCCTTTACAATAGAAGGTTGCTTTAATAGCATATCGCTTGGCTCCTTGTGCTCAAAAGTAGCAGGGGTTATGACCTTTGGTTCCACTTTAACCACATCATGGGTCTTTAGATATTGAATGTGTGAGGCACAACATTGATCATATATGTCTTCCATGTAAGTACACGAGGGCCAAATTGGCACTCCTAATTGTATAATAGCTAACATGAGCCACAACCTCAAGATTAGAAGATGAGATCACTTCAATTCTGTCAAGAATACCGTAAGGACAAAACTTCGAAAAGTACATACTCATCTATAGGGCAAAGAAGCTTCGAAACTTTGATTAGGAGTGTATCTTTACTAGATTTGACTTGAACAAAATTTGAGTTAAACAAATGTGGAATTTCATAGCATGACATTTTGTCAAACATCTTTCGAGCAATACTCGAAGTTCTATAATTCAGATTCCAATCCTAAAATTCAGACCTCAAAAACACAAATCATACCTCGAAAATTAAATTTGCAACTCGTGAGTAGCAACCAGGTAATAGATGATCAAATTCTAAAGCTTGTTGATCATCTTCGAATAAAACCAAGCCTCTTTACATATAGAACATAGATGTGTTTAAAATGATTGCTTAATTTTCCACGACCGAGATTTGGCAGCTCTGATACCAATTGATACGAACCAACACCAATCTAGCTCATAGGTCACACTCCAGGTCCACAGTCACACAAATCGATAACTACAGGACAGTAAACGCCTATCCTGGATTGTATATTATATATGGATAATCTCCAAATGGAGTAATTACATGTTGTATAATAAGAAAATGGAAGAAATCTTGAAGAAATAAAGGGAGAGATAGAGCAGACTTGGGGAGAAGAGAGAGAGATCAACATCAACACATAATTCTCAACATAATCTAACTCTAATCCAACTCCCCTTATTTATACTACTAAAAGGGCTATGATGACATGGTGTGGTGATGTGGCAATGGGGGTGATGTGGCATGCTAACTTGGCAGTCGGGAGATTCGAGACTAATTTGGGCGTGACCTTTGGTAATATTCGTATGATCCCCGAACTTCTAGTTTCATCAAAGACATCCCTTAAACTATTGGCCAAAATCATTGTGACCCCCCAACTTCTAATTTCATCATAGACACCCCCAGAACTATTGGCCAAAATCAATGAGACCCCCCAACTTGTAATTTCATCAGAGACACTAACAACAGCAACAAACCCAGTGTCTCCAAGGGCTCTCGCAAAAGCAGGGTCTAGAGGGTAGATGTACACAGCCTTCCACCTTTCGGGGGCTACCCTAAAGGGAGGCCGTTTTCGAGGACCCCCAACCTAAGAAACAATTTCATTAGAGACACCCCCGAACTAAAATCAATTTGATTTCCCAACTTCCAAAATTATATCAAAGATATTTGAAACAATTAAAAATTTTCAAAAAAACTTTGATTAAGAGTTCCTAAAATTTGATAATATACTTTTCAGAAGTCATGAATTTTTAAAATATTTTTATGATAACATAATCCTATAACTCCATTAGTATTCCATTAAATTAAAATAACTTGCCAATTAAAAAATAATATAACTAATGGAAAAAAATGTCATCTATTCTTAAAACAATTACAAAGAAAAACATTTTTAAAAATAAAAAATAATTTTTATTTGTTAATTTTTAAAATTATTTATTAGTAGGTTTAGCGAGTTTTATATGTTTTAAAATTTTGAAATTATTTTAAATATTTAAATTTGTTTTAAATATAAATGATAATTAAATTATGTTTAAGATGTTTTTATTTTATTTTATTTGTCATATCAGCATAATTTAGCGGAATACTAATAAAGTTATGGATAGAATATTTGAAAAAGAAGTTGAAAAGTTTGGAGTAACTCAAAAATATTTTAAAATGCTGGAGCATCCATAAAATATATTGGCAAGTTTCAGGGTATCCAAACTATTTTTTTCTATTTTTTTAACAGCTTCGAATATTTTTGGCAAAATTTAAAGTTAATGATCAAAGTGGTTTTAGTTAATAGTTTATGGGCATCATTGATGTAATTTAGAAGTTGAGGGGATTACATTAACTTTCACTAATAGTTTAGGGGATGTATTTGGGAATCACATTAATTTTGGCCACTAGTTCAGAGGGTGTTGTTGATAAAATTGAAAGTTCAAAGGGTCACTTTGATTTTGACCAATATTTCGGGAATCTTTTTGAATATTATCCTATAAAATTTAAATAGGGAGATAAAATCAAAACTTCTTAAAAAATATTCATATTCTTAGAACATGCACCTTTGTAGGGATTTTACTATCTGAAAAATATATGAATTCACATATTTAAGTCATATTCTAGATTGAGTATGCTTGTCTTCACTGCTTGATGAGAGCAGTTGGGTGTTGGATGGGCTTGGCACTGATGTGGTGTTAGAAGTGTATAAAAACTGTGCACAAGTGCACAAGCAGGTCGTAGCTATGATGGGTATACGGGTGTCGCATCCACAAGGAATTAGTATAAAGTTAGTTTAACTAAATACATAACAGCTTAAATCTGGTTTTTAGTTGAGTGAATGGTTAACTAAGTTAACACCGGAAAATGATAAATTAAAGTTAGTCAGTCCATCAAGGATAGTTTAGGGAATGAATTCTAGTTATTTTATCTCGAATTCGAATATTATATTTTAGTATGATAGTGCCTTAGGGATTTAGAATAACTGTACATCTCTATTAATATTTAATTAAAATTTAAAATAAGGAACTAGTCTAAAGTCATCACTCGTCTAATAACTCTAGGTGTTGCATGGATTATCTCAAGGGCACTGTTTAATTCCTTTATCACACCTAATTTAGTATTATATAAGATTATATTCACGGTTGCATGCAACTTCAACCCTGATCGCTCGTGAAAAGCTATTAAGCTATAGTCTAGGTTACAAGCTCAAGACAACACACGATAAATTGGTAAATCGAATCATAACTATAAGCACATAAAAGAGAAAAAAAAAATCTAAAATATAAAACTTTCCATAGGGGTGGAAAAAATAGTGCAACTACATTCATTATCATATAAGAAACATAAATTCGGGATCTGTGCGACTAATTATCTTTCATCCCTGAACTAAAAGTCTACTCCTTTGTTAGAGTTTTACAAATCTCACAATTAAAAGAAGAGTACTTTTACGGAAAGTCGCCTAAGTTTTAGGAACAGTTTCAAAAAACAACCTAAATTTTTTAATTTTTCAAAGTCATACATAAACTTTTCAAAATTTTTGATTGTCGCACGTTAATGTTAACACCATTAGTTTTTGCTTACATGGCTTTTGGAAAAAAAAGAAAATAATTTAAAAATAATTTAAATTTATATTTAGAATAATTTAAAATATTAAAAAAATATTTTAAATATTTAAAAAATTTATAAATATTTTAAGGATAATTTTTGTAGTTTAAAAAATTATTTTTTTGAATGCCACATCAACAAAAACTAACGGATATGTTAACGGCATTACATTAAGGTGTGACGTTTAAAAATTTTTGAAAGTTTAGGTGCGACTTTGAAAAATTTTAAAAATTAGGTCGTACCTAAAATTTAGGTGGTTTTCAATAAAAAAAACCGTTAAAAAAAGGGGAAAAGAAGACTCATGGATGAAGACTCCCGCAGTTGACGTTGGCTCAACTCTGGTTTTGATGACCCAATACTCTGAACACTTGCGCTTTGGCTTTTGTGAGAATTCGATCCCTGGGAGTGATCGGGGAAGGAGAAATGTAGCAATAGAAGCGAAAGTGAACAAATTACACCTCCCCTCCCTTATTTATACTTGCTGTGCGCCCTAAGGGCACCCATAGGATCTGTCCGATCGATTGGGCATTTTGGTGTGTATTCGAGGCCGATTGTACATGATTTTTAAGAGTCGAATCTTGATCTAATGGATCCTTTTTCCACACGTGGCCAGGTTTCTACAAATGGTCTCCAAATTTGCCCAATTTTCCCTTTTTTAGCGCTTTTCAAGTTGTCATCACTCCAATGCATTCCATACTTAAATATATGTGTATTGCATTAAAGTACACATGTCATCATGGTAATAGGGATAAAACATATAAAATATGACACATTAACATCCTCAAACCCAAACCTTGCTTGTCCTCAAGCAAGATTGAATTCAAACTAGTTAAAGGTAGAAATGATTCCATTAAGCAAGTGGCCATATTAATGGAAGGTGAAAAATATTTTGGTATGCGTCTAAGAGTGGAAGTAAGAACGAAAATCATTACGTAACGCTATTAATACACCAATTCTAGCTAGAGGTAAGTCTTTGTCCGAGCATGTGGGTGATACAATCCTTATATTCTCAATTGTATAGGGTGCTAGTTGCTGCACTTGTATTTGTATTCCCACGCTTTTAACATTTCAAGTTAGTTATTTGTATAGGTTGTTATGATCGGCAATATCTTGTGCAAGAGCATAAATGGATGTTGTTTAGGGGATTTAGCACATTATGAAATGAATAGACATACTCTTCCTTCTCCCTTACACATTATGAAATGAATACAGATACTCTTCCTTCTCCCTTGTAATTCTAATCTTCTCCCTTCTTCGTTCATTCTTGTTCTAGTTCTTGAGTGAATTTCAAGAGATTCAATTCTTTCCTAACTCATTATATCATTGGTATCAAAGCATCGGTTCTTAACCCGTGGTGTGTTCATTGTTGAAATGGCTGAAAATACACGATCAATAGCTGAGATTATGAAAATTGAAGAATCGCTTTCTTCCTAAATCAGATAAACTAATCAGAACAAGGAACAATATGTTTTGATTCGAAAATCTCGATACTGGAGTTGCATGAGATGATAATTGGATTGACACTACAACAATCCAAGCCTACAGATAGAAGTGCAACATCTGATACTGTCAATCACAATTATATATATATATATATATATATATATATATATATATATATATATATATATATATCAATTGATTAGTTGCTTCTTGGCTGGGTTAAGATAAGACATTACACTTGATGTAAGGTCTAGAAATCCCACTACAATGTAGTAAGCTATGTGCTTGGCTAAACTCGCAGAAGCTAAAGTGCAGGCTTTAACTAAGCAATTAAAATACTCAGAAGTGCCTTTGTTGCCCAGTCCCACTGTGGGGCCCTCAATGAAACCTAAGAATTACATACAATCACAAAGAGAAAACAATCGGACAGTTCCTGCTATAGTGCCTGGAAAGGAAAAGAGGACTTTGACTAAGAGTGAGTTGTAAGAGAAAAGAGCCAAGGGACTCTGTTATTTTTGTGATGACAAGTTTGAACCTAGCCATAAATGTAACTATGAGATGCCTTAACCTTTTGTTCTGGAAAATGGACGAAGAGGAAAATGATGGAAGTGAAGAATTGGAAGAAGAGGAACCTTATATAAAGGATTCTGCAGCACACATTTCACTTCATGCTTTATCTGGATCACACAATTACTGGACACTTAGGGTCACAGGTTACTTTGGCAAGAGACCGGTACACATTCTTATAGACAATGGCTCTACTCATAACTTCATTGACTCATGACTAGTTGCTAAATTGAGTTGTGAGGTTAGCAAAATTAACCCTCTCTTTGCGGCTATGGTTGTGGCTGATGGCAGTAAAATAATGTGTGATGCTAAGTGCAATGAGTTCAGTTGTAGACTACAGGGTACTTCATTTAAGATTGACTTTATGCTCATGCCTCTTGGGTGTGTGACATGGTGTTAGGTGTTGAATGGCTTTCTATCTTGGGTGACATCAAATGCAACTTCAAGGAGTTGAAAATGATATTTAGGGAAGTCACACGCTTTGAGAGGCATTATGTCAACTTCTTGCAAGGTGATCAGTGCTAAAAAGTTATTTAAAGAACTTGATGAAATGCCATTTTTAGCTATGATGCAAATAAGACCTTGTGATAAAGTAAAACCTAAGTTGAGGGCTGTCTATGTGATAAAAGTAGCTAAGAAAACTCCACCAGAAATAGTGCATGTTTTAATACAGTGTGAGGAGATATTTAATGACCCTCAGCAATTCCCACCCAGTAGACCTCCTTTTGATCATAGAATCATCTTAAAAAAGGGCACTAATTCAGTGAATTAAAGACGCTACAGATACCCAGCATTGCAAAAGAACGTGATTGAACAAATGGTTAAGGAACTACTGGATAAAGGCTATATTCAATGAAGTTGCAATCCTTATGCTTCTTCTGTTGTGCCAGTGAGAAAGAAATATGAGGGCTGGCGCATGTGTATTGACTATAGAGACCTGAATCAAATCACTGTCAGATATAAGCTCCCCATTCCTTTAGTAGAAGAACTATTGGATGGATTGGGAGGAGCTAAGTTTTTCTCCAAAATTGATTTGCATTCCGGTTATCATCAGATTCGAATGTAGGAGAAGGATGTGTAAAAAATTGCCTTTAGAACTCATATGGGGCATTATGAGTTTTTAGTAATGCCTTTTGGCCTCACTAATGCACCATCAACTTTTCAATCACTCATGAATTCCATCTTTGAGCCTTACCTTAGGAAGTTTGTATTGGTATTATTTAATGATATACGCTTATAATTCCATCTTTAGAATTTGATTATATGCTTATAATTTGTTGAAAATTCTCATGTTCAATGCAGATTTTTGGACATTTATAAATCATTAAGGAAAAATATCATATAATATAAAAGAGGCATTGTGTTAATTTTTTTTAAGTTACTAGTCAATCGGCATAACTGAACCGAGTTACTGGTTTACCGAAAATCAGTTAACTGGTTTTTTTGGTTATGGTAACAATTATAAATTTTTTAGTATTTTGAGTACGGTTAACTAAATCGAAATACTTTTCGGTGTATTTATTCGAACCATAAACACCCCTAATTAGTTGAGCTTATACTAATATGCTAATTTTATGCCTGAAGAGTGCCCACAGAGTTTTATTTATGTCGGCCGAGTAGGAGGAACCGAGTTCGAAGTTCAATTTATTGAAAAAATGACACAAGTTAAACTTAAGTATTATGTGAAAATCCTATCCCACATTGGAAAAATAGTAAAGGATTTCCTTGACTTTTATGGGGAAGGTCTATCCGAGATTAAAAAAATGGGAGAGGATTTCCTAGTTTAAATATAGGTATGTAACTTTTCCTTTTGAATTAAGTTAGGAGCGAGGGAGTGGTGGGAACCACATGCACGCGCCGCCCGCCCGTCGTGCTCAGGCTAGGGCGATCTTTCTCTGAACGGGTATATTTATTTTTTTGAAATAACTTCCCACGAACCGTTACTAGCCTTTTGTAGTTATTAACCATATTAACTGTGGAAGATTTGTTACCAAATAGCTGTTATATACATTCATTTCTTCTGTTTTTTACCAGGCCAATATAGCTGTTCATATTCATTTATTTCTTGTCCGTTTCTTATCATTCCTTCCACACCTAATAGTAGTATAAATATAGTGCACAGTACTGCAGACAAAAAACATAACTAGAACAGCTTCTTCTTCCTCCTTTCTCCTCTTTGCTCTGCTCTGTTTTGTTTCTTTTTCTCTTTCTCAAAAAAATACTGGGGCAAAATTTTTGAGCTCTCCCACCTGGTGATTAACGAGTGCTCCTTAACAGTTTGAACGTGTTAATCCTGGAGGATGATCGTCGACACAATTATTTGCACTAGTGCAGTGGTGAAATCAACCAAAGAGGGCACCAACACGCCATTACCGAATCCCATTAGAACTCCGAAGTTAAGCGTGCTTCGTAGTACCGGGATGGGTGACCTCTTGGGAAGTCCTCACCCTCAGGTTGGGGGCACTGGGAAACAGCCTCTCTTCTGGTTAACACCTTGAAAGGGGAAGGCTGCGTATATCCGCCCCCCCAGACTCTGCGTAGGCGGGAGCCCTTGAGGCACTGGGTATGTTCCTTTAGCGCAGTGGTGAAATTGTCTTTTAGGACAGTGATTATTTGCCACGATGTGGTATTTCGGTATTCTAATCAATTTCTTCACTTTTCAGTATTATTTAATTGCCGTGTTTAGGTATTTTTGCTAAATTTTTGGGCTGCATTTTTTGCTGATTTTCACTGCAATTTCCGTTGAATTTTACTACTATTTTTTGCGGCAATCTACAACATTTTTTTCTCAATTTTGCTGCTATTTTTCTGCAATTTCTCATAAATATTTTTTAGAATTGTTTAATGCAATTTTACTGAAGAATTTTACTACAATTTATAGAAGTGTTTTATTGCAATTTAGCTATAATTTTCACTGTGATATTGCTGTTTTTGCTGTATTTACAACACAACTATCACAGGTGGTGTTTGCCATAGTGGGAACATATTTCACCAATTTTCCCTAGATTGGTTTGAGCAGGAGCAACAAAAAAATAATTTAAAATTTTTAATTTTAAATCTAAAGTCTTGAATTAAATTATTTAATTAGATGTAGATATTACTTTAATAGGTTCATAATATGACAAACAAAATATCATATAAAACATATATACACATGGTATGTAGAATAAACGAAAAAAGGAAAAACAAAATAAATATTAAATATTTAATTAAAACATACCTGAACCGTGAATTCGAACTTTGATTTGAAGATCTGAATTTAGAAAAAGATTTCTTGACTCTTCAAAGTCTTTTTTGCAATGGCCTTTTCTAGCATCGAGATTGTGGGCTCTCAAAAATATTTAATTTAGGAAAAAAATTTGGAGCAAAATTTTTCTTTTAATCATTTCAAAAAATAATATTTCAGAAAATTATGCCAAATAATAATTTAAAAAACCCGTAAAATAATTTTAAAATTTTTATTGTGGGAGGAAATCAAGTTCCAAAAAACTAATAAAAAATTGTCAAAACTGTATAAGAGATGCACGTTTAAATAATAAAAAAGATGATGTCATCTAGGAGAATGTCTCACGTGTGATTCGCCTGAACAGCGGTCGCTGAAGTCAACATAACGTTAATGACATGCTTTTCCCTTTTTTTATTTAAACGGCCGGGCACGAACCAACCTTTCGCCAATGCCAAAATCCCAGCACATGTCCATGCTTTCTTTTTTTGTTTTTTTTTTTTTTTGGTTTTTCATTTAAAACACGGCACAATTTATCATATTATATATTTATTTCATGAATATTTGTTTAGCATAAAAATTTATTTATCTCATAAATTTATTTTTTAAATATTTTTATATGTACTTAAGTTGTGTCTTGTGAAGGGACCTCAAGGACAATCTAACTCTAGCTCGGCGTAAGATTCAATTCTAATTATCATCTCATGATAACAATTGATTACTATTTAGTAAAACTTAATTCCACTAATTAAGTTTTAGTGGATTCAAGAATTAAATATATTCACTTAAAAATTTTCCAGATAACTTTTATTACGACATAACCCCTTTATTGGATATCCGAGAGTAAAAATAACTTTAACTATTATCGCCACTTTTCTCACATCTCTCGCCTAGTTTCCAACTCGCCCTTCTCGAACAATTCAATAGTACGTAACACTACAACAAAAAGGGGTAAATCTCGGCGCTTTTTTTTGGAATTCTCGGGGCAAAAAAGCGCCGAGAATTTCATTATCGGCGCTTAGGACAAGCGCCGAGAAAAAAAACGCCGAAAAATAAAAGCGCCGAGATTCTCTCGGCGTTTATAAGCGCCGGTTCTCTATCGGCGCTTATAAACGCTGATATTTTTCGGCATTTTTTATTGTCGAGATTTTTTGAGTTTTTTAAATACCCTACTTTTACTTCTTAGCATAGACCTTTTGTCTATTTATTTGTGCATATTTTTCACACACACACACACATATATATATGTATATACAAAATTACTTAATAAAAAAATATCAACTAAACTGATAAATTTTTCATAAGATTCCGAATTCGACAATCAAAATATTACATCATTGTCAATGTACTTCGATAGTTCAAGACAAAATTTGAGATTTTTTCCACTCCAAATATCAACATAATTAATCTAATAACCAAAAAAAAAAAAAATATACAATGCTAACTTAGTCAAGTACATTCTTCACAAATATATTAATCAACCGAATGAGCTTGGCGTGCTTGGAGATGCAAAAAAATTTGGGGGTTCACCGTCACCTGATTCTGATTCATCTCTACCCTGTATAGACAACACAATAGATTTAGTATATCTGATCCAAAATTTTGCTTCACATGGTAAATTCATATAGTTCCCCAAAAGTACCAACCCCAATGCCACCTTTTGTCTCAATCATTCACATCATTAATTTCATTATTTACAAAGGATTAGAAAGGCGATTATTTGCATTATAGTACAAACAAATACAAATTAAATAGATTATCTTACCGGATCAGCAACCGCAGTAATAATTGCTCGACCTTCTGCTATCATTTCATATGATGCTTGGCCAGAAGAAACAGCATCATAGATGGGTAGGAGCCATCTCATTTGCTGCTTTAACATTGGCCAATTCTATTTTCATATTTTGTAATTCGACATGATCACCGGTACGGTCGAGTCCCTTTTTCTTTAGTTCACCCCTGACTCCGTATATATCACTCCTCTTCACGCCAAATCCATAGCCTACCGCTCGATAGCCCGGATTTTCCTGTTCATACATTAGCTCTGCAAATACTTCCTCCTCGATTTCTGATCGAGGTCTGGAAGAAGATCCAAGTCGAGCCTCAACTATTTCTCTAGCTGTATCCCACAAAGAAGAGAAAAAGACATTAAATACATTTAAATTAAAAGAAATGTGAGATAATAATAAAACCCACCATAAATTCTTGTGAAACCGTGTTCTCAAAAAAGCCACCACTTTTCCTGGTATGAGTTTCTTGGTAAAACTCTATACTCGTGGGCTTCCTCCCTTTATTAATTTCCTACAATCAACACGTCAACATAAGTCTTAACTAATTTAACAGGTAGATAGTACTAATACACTAAACATATACTTAAGTCCTTACAAAACTATCTCTTTTATTGGCATAACTTGTTGAACTAGTCGTGTGAAACTGATTCTGCTTGGCACGTGCTTCTTTGCCGCATTTACTCTTCTCTTGACATTGGAAATCAATATCAATCCAAGAAAAACTTTACATTCATAATCAATATCAATCTGCTTCCCCCTTTTTGACCAACCAAAAATTACTTATAAAGAAATTGTTTACCTTGCCTTGTGGAGAAAACCAAAAATGTACCAAAGTTATCCATTGGTCATGATTAACTCCTTGTGGCACTGTTGCAATAACTTCGGCCTCAGTTTTGTTCACTGGGCAATATTGCGCTTTCAAGCTCGTCTTATAACCCCTCCACATTTTGCCAAGATGCTGTAGTATTGATTTATCAATCAATACATCACTGGGCATTGAAAATTTTCCCTAAAACATAAAATCCAACAATAATGTCACAAAAAGGCAAAGGAATAAAACCTTAATTAATACAATGATAAAGTTCAAAAACTTCAGACATACATATTATATCGTATATATAAAGTAAACTTCAGACATAAATAATTCTTACTCGGATAACCTCAATAGCTTCTGCTTTGTATTGGTTATTCATTGTACACCAATCCCTTACTCCGAGCGGACAAAACCGTCCCGTTTTTGCAACCTCTCCAATAAACTGGATCAACAAATCGCCACCCTTTCTAATTGGTTGGCGTAGGTCATTGAACCGCACAATAATTCTTACACTTTCAGGAAGATGCCATACTTCCTTAACTGGTATCGTCCTTAAGGTACTCAAGTTACCTTGGCCATCTATTAACGATTAAGATATACCATTACTTTTCTAATTGATTGAAAAATTATTACCATAATTAATGCTATAAAATTGAAAACATTTACCAATAAGTTGAAGTAGCTCCCTCTCATCAAATGGTACGTCAGTGGACCAAACACCAGCTTCCCTGACTGGTCCCTCTGCTTCAGATGTTGACGGTCTTGGCCGACTGTCATCACCTCCTTCATTTTTCGGTGTTGCTGTTGAGAACTGCACTGATTTGCCACTTCTAAAAAACCTCCTCATTGTGAATCCACGCTTTTCAAAAACAAAAGAATTAGTAGATGTATAATAGAACGTACAAAAATAAAATGAGAAGCAAATATGTTCCGTAAAACAATCCTTCAATAATGAAACAAAGATCATGGACAAAATGAAACAACATGTACAAAAGAAAACTAACATACATGGACAAAATAAAACAACACATACAAAAGAAAACGAACATACATAGACAAAATGAAACAATACGTACAAAAGAAAACTAACATACATGGACAAAATGAAACAACACGTAACATTATTTCACTACTCTAAGAAAACAAAGATCAAATCTCGCCTAGATCATACAAGTCCCTAGGTTTAGTCTTAATGACATGATACCATCCCTTTTGCATCTCATCTTGAATATAGAAAACTTGCTTTACTTGAGATGAGATGACAAATGGATCATCTTTCAACAATCGACCCGTATGCATCAACTTAGAGAAGTTCACACAAGCACCATCATTTCTAAATGTTCTTAAGCCCCTATTTATATCTACCCAATCACAACGAAAAATGACACGTTTACAACTCCCATAATAGTCTAGTTCATATATGTCTGTCAATTTGCCATAGTAAACTTGTCCATCAGCTACGACCATGACCCCAGAATTTTGTGTCCTCATATAGCGTTCACGATCTTCTGTATGAAACTTGTATCCATTAAGGACAAAGCCCTTCATTCTTTTAGCATACTGATTTAGCCCACCAGCTAAAGCCCTTCTCAATCAGCCTTCTTCGGTAGTTGCATCAATTTTGTGCACCTTAATAGAATAAAAGGTAGTATCAAAATTAATGGTGAATATATAATATCAACTTCACCATCGAATAAAATATACTAACCTGGTTTTGAAGCCACTCAGAAAACTCTTCAACAATCCACTGATTTTCTAATGTTGCATTAGATCGACCTCTATGGAAATATGCTCGTCGTTTTTCACTTAAAAATTCACTATAATAAGAAAATTATTAGCAGGTTGAACAAAAATAGTTAATATTGACAAAGTTGCTTCTATTAACACTTACTCACGAAGTTCCTTGATTTCATCTAGCTGAAGTAGCATATAACGATGCGCTTGTTCCTTACTTCTCATATCAAGGCGAATAATTTTCTCTTTTCCAATTGCACGACCCCCAGACTTTAACAAGTATTTACCTATACTTGAACCATTGTCATCATTTCTTTTGGGTCTATTAAAAATGGTCGTAGCACCTTCTAAGTATCTAGAACAAAATGTAATAGTCTCCTCCATGATGTAGCCTTCAGCAATGGACCCTTCTGGCCGCGCCTGGTTACTTACGTATGCTTTCAAATGGGACAAATACCTTTATTACATAAATATAAACAACACGTGAGATCAATTACTGGATGCCAAATATGAGAGATAAAAGTAAATGAAGCATTATCGGCTAACCTTTCAATTGGATACATCCATCTATAGTGAACAGGCCCACCAAGCTTAGCCTCCTCTACTAAATGAATTAGTAGATGAACCATGACTATGAAAAATGTAGGTAGAAATTCCATCTCCATCTCACAAAGTGTAAGAATAATGTTCGATTGTTGAAGATCGAGCATATTTGGGTCGAGGGTCGTAGAACACAAGTATTTGAAAAAGGAAGACAAGTCTGAAAGCAACTCAATGACTTGTGTGGCATTGGATGCTCGTAAAGCTACAGGAAGAATATCTTGCATAAGAACATGGTTGTCATGACTCTTAAGGTTTTAGAGTTTTCTTTGTTTCAACTTCACACATCTGGAGATGTTAGATCCATATCCATCTGTGACCCTAAGTTTCTGTAGTAACTCTTAGAAACCGTTCTTTATCATTTGAAGACATATAGTAAGAAGCTGGAGGCATGTACAGATCTCTATTAGGACGAGGTTGTAGCCAAAGATGTGGCTTTATGTTCCTTTCTTCAAGGGCCCGTCTTGCCTTTTCATCATCTCTAGTCTTTCTCTCCATATGTAATAGCGTCCCCAGAACATTATCACACACATTTTTCTCTATGTGCATGACATCTAGATTATGTCGAAGGAGATTGTACTCCCAATATGGCAAGTCAAAAAATATGCTTTTTTTCTTCCAAAGCACTTCCTCATTGTCCACTCTTTCTATTGAACTGTCTATGTGGTGCCTTTCTCTTTTCTTCTTACTAGTCTTTTGGGTTTTTTCGTACTTGTAACGAACTTGTTCTTGTGCTTTCAAGATATCAGTCCCTGATGCCGGAGTAGGAGCACAAGCATACTCCATTGTCCCATCAAACAATTGACTCTGAGATCGAAAAGGGTGATTATTAGGTAACCATTTACGGTGTCCATTATAGCAAATCTTGCCCCCAAACTTATAAGAATGTGTATGTTTAGTGCAATAAGGACAAGCTCTGTAGCCCTTTGTACTCCAACCAGACAACATAGCATATGCAGGAAAGTCATTGATATTCCACATTATAACCCCTTGCATCCTAAAGTTTTGTCCACTATAGGCATCATGTGCATCAATACCTTCCCATAACAATTTCAACTCAGGCAGCAATGGTTGTAGGTACACATCAATGTCAAGTCCAGGGCCCGATTTCCCAGGAATAATCGAAGAAAGAATGAATGACGATTGCTTCATACATAGCCATGGGGGCAAGGTGTTACGGGATCAACACCACTGGCCATGTACTATAAGTAGTATTCATAAGACGGTACGGATTGAAGCCGTCACTAGCAAGACCAAGCCTAACACTACGAGGATCTGAAGAAAACTCCGGATACCGAGCATCAAATGCCCTCCAAGCTAAGCCATCTGCAGGATGCCTTAATTTCCCATCCTTCAAACGATCTATCTCATGCCATCTCATATCTTCGGCTGTTTTAGATGACATGTATAATCTTTTGAGCCTTGAAATCAAGGAAAAATACCGCATAACCTTAGCGGGCTCTCCTTTCTTGGTTGACATAGTTTCATCACTACAACTGTCATCTTCCTTACCCTTAACTGTCTTCCATCTTGAGGTACCGCATGTATGACAACTCTCTTTTTCAGACATTTCACCCCAATACAACATACAATTATTTGGACAAGCATGAATCTTTTCATATCTAAGACCCAACTCATTGATCATTTTCTGAGCTTCATAATAAGATGATGGAAATACCATAATTTGGGGAAATGCATCAACAAGAAGTCTTAGCAACATCGTGAAGGACTCAGCAGACCAACTATGCATACATTTCAAGTGAAACAAGTGCAAAAGAAATGACAATTTGGAGAATGCGCTACAGCCTGGATATAGTTCTTCATTAGAAGCTTCCAATATCTTCTTATACTTGGCTTTCTCCTCAGGAGATTGGTTGGGTTTTTCAAGAGGAACTTGGTCCGACCAATCATGTTCATCAGACAAATGGGGTTGACTTGTGGAGGGAGGAATATCAACTCCGATACTTTCTCGTAGTAATCCACCAATATCATCTCGCCCTATGGCCCTTCCCTCATTATTATTGGTAGATGTTTGACTATTGCATCTCAATTGTTGAACAATATCTTCTTTTCCATGAAAAATTTATTTCTTATACTTTGGCCAAAAACCCTTAAAAAGGATATGATATTCCACATCTTCTAATGAGAACCATTTGGCTACTTTGCATTTATTACATGGACATCGAGTTTTTCCTTCTATAAGGTTTTCTTTAGCCAACTTAATGAATTCAATGACACCATCAATATAAGCTTGACTAATCCTTGGTTGCGTGATCCAACTCGTATCCATATCTCTAAATATTAAGTAGTGCAATCAAATTACCTAAAAATTGAAAAAAGATAGAGTTCATAAGACAAATATTTAATCAACCAATCAAAATATATACAAATACAAAAACAAATAATTAATGGGACTTAGGAGAAGTTAGAAATTAAAGTAAGATACATGAGTTCCTTATAATCAATTTTAATCCTCTAATGTGAAGGTTCCATCTAAACAAGGGATACAGCAACAAATTTTTATTTTTCCAAATTTAAAAATTATGAAATCGATATCTAATCTCCCTGACATTAACAAATTGAACTCACAAGCGCCACCAACACATAATTTTAAACATCAATCAAACACAGTAACACAAGAATTTCGTCAAAACAACATTTTTTTGTATTAATCAATTGAAATGATGAGATGCAACGATAGAATCATTCGAACCATAGCATTACGGATGCGCATGAAGCAGGGGAAAGTGTGAAACGGCGATAATACAAAACTATAATAAAACTACTTCAACCAACTCAAATGATATAACACTTGTAGAAGAATAAGCAGTCCAATAAAAATAAAAACCGAAACTAGGGCAAGGACATCACATACTAACAGCAAAGCAAAAGCAACTGTGAAATCGGAAGGTGAGGGTGAGAGACGAACGCTGGCGGCGACGGTGAGAGGCGAACCCGGGGGGCGACGGTGAGAGGCGAACCAGGGCGGCGACGGTGAGAGGCGAAGCCGGGCGCGACGGTGAGTGGCGAAGCCGGGCGCAACGGTGAGAGGCGAACCCGGGCGGCGACGGTGACAGGAGAATTCCGGCGGCGACGCGGTTGGAAATCGGGTGGTGAGGGTGAGAGACGAGGGTTAGGGTTTGCAGGAGGTGAGGGTGAGAGACGACGGTGAGAGCGCGAGGGTTTGTTCGGGGTATTTATACCCCGAGAGAATCTCGGCGCTTATAAGTGCCGAAACATCTCGGCGTTTATAAGCGCCGAGATTCTTGGCGTTTATAAGCGCCGATATTTTTTGCGTTATTTAAAAACGCCGAAAATTTTCGACGCTTTGTCTCGACGCATTTAAACGCCGAGATTTCTCGACGTTTGTATAAACGCCGATAATTATGCGCCGAGAATTGCCCTTTTTTGTTGTAGTGTAAACAATTCCATATTAATTCCAAATGTCAAACATATAGAATATTTTGGCCAAAGATTCTAGAATTTGTTCGTACGCTTGTAAATCAATTAAGAGGACATCTTTATTTCTTTAAATACTATAGATTCCATGTAAAACAACTATTTCCGCTACACATCATGCCATTACCCAACGCACATAAGATTCAATTCGCCAACGCCATTACCCAACGCACATAAGATTCAAGGGGTTATTTTATGAAATTAAAAGTGGAGGGGGTGTGTTGTGTTCATTTGCAAAGTTCAGTGAGCTATTTTTTAAAATTAAAAGTGCAGGGGTGTGTTGCATTTAATTGCAAAGTTCAGGGAGCTATTTTTCAAAATTGAAAGTGCAGGGGATGTGTTGTAATTAATTACAAAGTTCAGAGGGTCTTACTATATTTTGCTCAATTAAATATTATTAAATGGCAATTAATGTTATCAAAGTGTTGATAATTAAATTTGATCCATTTGGAACTAGAATTAAGTTGTCCCTGAGGTCCCTCAGCAAGCCTCTAGAATTATACTAGTTGAAAATATTTAAAGTGAATTCATGAGATGAATAAATCAATATTGCATAGCATAATTCATGAGATGAATTGTTTACTCGTAAGATGAATAAATTTATTTTATTAAATAATAATTATGAGATGAATTTTATACACGCGGGATTTTAAACAACCAAAAAAAAGGGAAAAAAGCATGTAAAACAGCCCAGGATCTGCGGCACTCAAGATTGATTGTCATGCCCTAGATCATCTAGATAGGCTAGCCGCGTCACTTGCTACGGACAAATAGGGATGCATCACATGTCCCTTAATGCACGCCCAATCGGCGATATGTGTGTGCCCGGTTGGACAAATCGTGGCTTGACACATGTTGATTTTCATTTGTTTAATGTTGCATGTTATTTATGCAATAGCGACGCATTTTGAGCTGATCTGGAAAGCATTTGAGGAGGTTTCTAGCGTATCCCACATCAAGAAAATAAATTAATTTTCTGCCCGAGACCTATTATAAATGGGGTCTTTGGGGTTAAGTTTAGCAATAGAAAGTATTAGAGTATATTATCTCTAGGATTTATTCAAATTATTGTACAATCATAATCCCTTGATTTATTCCTTGATTTACTCTCTTACCATATAGAATTAGCTCTATATATATGTTATATATTTCTCTTCTTTTATCATCTAATACAATTGAGCATTGCAACTCTTCCACATGGTATTAGAGCCTCCAAAAGAGCCTCTCTTCTAATTCTTCTCTATTATTCGTTAATTCTTTTTCTTTCTCTACTTTACTAGTATTTCGATTGGCTATCTTCTCCCTCTTCTTATCTTTCTTGTTTTTTTTTTTTACAAGTAACATTCTATTTTTTTTTTGCTTTACTTCAAATCTATGGCAGCTAACAACAACAATACTACCCCCCCCCCCCCCCCCACGGCCACCAGTCGGCCGACCACCACCCCCGTCACTGTCGGGACCGGCCACCCTAATGCCAGCTCCCCAGTCGATTTCCGGGTGGTGGGACCCATGGCTATGTCCGATTTTCCCCATATCGGCTCCATATCCTGGGGTCTAACCCTCAATGGTCTAACGAGTATCGGTGTCGCCATCCCCGGTAGCCCGTTAGCAACCACGAGGCCACAATTTTCTCAATCTTTTGGCTCGAGCATCCCTACCCTTCTCTCCTCCCTACCTCCACTGGCAGCGGCCGGTACCACCACCTCTGTTGGTGGCTACCGCACCTCCCTCCCCTTCGACCCTTCCCACCCCTACCTCACTGTCCCTCCCCTCGGTGCTGCACCAGTCACCACCAATAGCCCGCACACCAGCAACGCTGGTGGTGCACTAGGGGCCGGTCTCGCTGGTGGTGTAGCAGCAGGGGCCGGGGCGGGGGCTGGGTTCCCTTCCCTTACTTTCCCTAATATAAACCCTAATTTACATCATACCACAAGTACCCCTTTATTACTTCCTCTTTCAAGTATTTCCAACATAATTACAATAAAATTGGAAAATGCTACTGACTATACTGCTTGACGAGAATAATTTTTTATGCTTTTAATTTCGCATCAACTTATGGGTTACATCGACGGTACCTTTCCCTGTCCTCCCACTTATATAAAAACCAACAATGGTCCCTCTCTCCCTAACCCCGACTATATAAATTGGGTCCGAACTGACCAAAGTTTAAGATCTTGTATCGCCGCTACTTTATCCCGATCCCTCCTTAACGACATCGTTCGTCAACCCACATCAAGAGCCATGTGGGATGCCTTTGTCAAACGATTCCGAGATCATTCACTGGCCAAAGAGTTTGACCTGAGATCTCAAATAATTAATCTTAAAAAGGATGGCAAAACAATGGACAAATACCTCTCTGAGTTAAAATCTATTGCTAATGACCTTGCTGCCATAGACTCGCCCATAGCCAAACGAGAACTAGTACAATATGCCCTTTACGGGCTTCCAATCGAATATGCGGCATTTGCAACTCTAACTCGCAATACTTCTCCCACACCTCCTTTTGAAAAGGTCAAGACTGATCTTCTTAATGAGGAAAGCGCCCAGAATCGTTATCAGGGTCGCCCCACCTCTGATCAGCACCATGCTTTAGTCGCTTCAAATGCAGGTACTCAAGGATCCAACTCCGGTCGTGGGGGCCGCGGTCGAGGTAAAGGACGCAACTCAGGCCGCCATGGTAACCGAGGGGGCCAAAACGGGGGACAATATCAACACCAACAACATCAATCGGGACATCATAATTCGCACCCCCAACTGCCTCAACCTCGCCCACCTGGTAATGCTTCACCCATCTCTCAGGGTATTCTTGGACCCGGGCCCAAATTATGCCAAATCTGCAATCAACTTGGTCATAATGCTGTCTCATGTCCGTACCGCTTTGATCATTCCTCCTACCCTGATCCTTCCCACTGTCTTGCTGCCATGTCTATCGCTGACTCACAAGACTACAGTTGGTATCCCGACTCGGGAGCTACCAATCATATGACACCAAACGCAGGTATGCTTCGCTCTCTTCTTCCTTATCGTGGCCAAAAACGTGTTTTAGTTGGGAATGGGGCGCTTCTTCCCGTCACCCACGTGGGCTCTTCAACTTTAAACACTAAAACTTGCCAATTACAACTTCGTAATGTTATGTTAGTTCCCAACCTAACTCATAATCTCTTATCTATAAAACGCTTATGCCACGACAACCTATGCACAGTTGCATTTGACTCAATTTTTTTTTTTTTTTTGTGTTAAGGACAAGGCTACGGGGACCCCTCTACTTCGAGTTCGCAGTAACGGTGCACTCTACAGCTTCTCGCCTCACTCACTCGGACTTATGGCACAAACCCTATCCGGACACTTATGGCATTGTCGCTTAGGGCACCTAGGCTGTCCCATGTTAGACATTCTCTGCTCCCGCAAACTCATCCCTAGCTCACGATTTACTGCTTTTTGTCAAGATTGTAATTTGGGTAAGTCACATAGACTACCTTTTCAACGTGTTTCGCATTTCGCTACTTCTCCCTTGCATTTAATTCATTCCGATGTATGGCAATCTCCTGTAGCATCAAACTCTTATTATAAATACTATGTTAACTTTATTAACGATTTCACTCGCTTCACATGGCTTTACCCTATGAAACAGAAATCTGAGGTCTTTGAGATTTTTGAAACTTTTAAAACACTTGTTGAAAATCAATTTTCAACCAAAATAAAAATCTTTCAAAGCGACGGTGGTCGTGAATTCGATCATCGTCGTATGCACACCCTATGTCGTCAACATGGCATTCACTTTCGTCTTTCATGTCCTGATACTCCACAACAAAATGGAGTGGCGGAAAGAAAGCACAAACATATTATTGAAATGGCACGAACGCTCCTTATCCAATCTCGCCTACCGTACACCTTCTGGGATGATGCTGCGTGTACTGCATGCTTCATTATAAACCGTCTCCCTACCCCTGTTCTTAAAAACTCATCTCCTTTTGAAAAACTCTTCAAACGGTTTCCGGATTACACTAGTTTTCGCGTTTTTGGGTGTGTATGTTATCCTAACATCACACCCCGTGCCCCTCATAAATTAGCTCCACGTTCTTTACCATGTATCTTCATAGGATATGCGGCACGCTATAAAGGCTACCGATGTCTTGACCCCACCACAGGCAAAATTTATACCAATCGACATGTTAAGTTCAACGAATCTAGCTTCCCCTACCCTGAACTAGTTAACCCAACTCACGCTTCCGAACCTGGTAGTACAGCCACTGTCGTTGATCTCCCTCTCCCGCTCGTAGTAACCACGGCTACAGGCATCACCTTTCCAAGTCCGCCAACTGAACCCCTCCCTCTCCGGATGACTACTACTCCCCCTAGCCCTCCTCTTCCCAGCCCTATGACCCTTGGTCCCTCCACTCATAACCAAGACCCTAGCCCTCACCCCGACATCCCTATTGTCGAACCTGAGGCTGCGATTCTCCCCGAACCCACCTGTACTCCCATCTCGGTTCCTGCCTCGGTAGAACCGTTGGGGCCTCCTCCACCGGACCCTCCTATCCCCTCCCCCTCGGTCCCTATCCCCTCCCCACCCGAGCCCTCACACTCGGTCGCACCCGACCCCAACAACAACCTTAATGTCCACCCCATGCGAACTCGACTCAAGGATGGTATTCGAAAAACTCTACATCCCCTATTCCTATCATCCATTACCGTCATCCAAGAACCTATGTGTTACTCCCAAGCCATTAAAAATCCCAAATGGCAAGAGGCTATGGCAGATGAATTTAACGCCCTAATTCTAAATAACACTTGGGAACTTGTCCCCCCCAATCCCAAACATAACATTGTAGGAAGCACTTGGAAATATCGGGTCAAATACAAAGCGGATGGCTCTGTCGACCGGTTTAAAGCTCGCCTTGTTGCCCAAGGCTTTCACCAACGTGAAGGTATTGACTTCAAGGAGACCTTTAGTCCAGTCGTCAAGCCCTCTACCATACGCTTTGTCCTCACACTTGCGATCACTAATAAATGGAAAATTAGACAACTCGATGTTAAAAATGCTTTTCTTCATGGCCATCTTAAGGAAGAAGTCTACATGAAGCAACCTAAGGGTTTCATACACCCCCAATTCCCCGATCATGTCTGTCGCCTTCATAAGGCCCTATATGGTCTCAAACAAGCCCCCCGGGCCTGGTTTCACCGCTTCAGTACCTTCCTCTACAGCCTCGGCTTCACCTGTTGTAGAGCCAATACCTCTCTTTTCCTTTTCCGCTCTACGAATGATATCATATGCCTGTTACTCTATGTTTATGACATAATTCTTACAGGATCAAACCCCCACTCCCTTGACACCCTCATTCGCACCCTTTCCGCTCAATTTGCCATGAAAGACCTCGGTCCCCTTCACTACTTCCTAGGGATTGAGGCCCAAAAGACAAACATTGGCATGTTTCTCTCCCAGCATCGCTACACTATTGACCTCCTCCGCAAACATAAGACGGAGGATGCCAATTAAAACCCCCCTCCTGGCTCGGAACCATCTATCCCTGACTGAGGGTGACGTATTGCCAGACCCTACTGAGTACCGCAGTGCGGTTGGGGCTCTGCAATATCTCACCATGACTCGTCCCGATATATGTTATGCTGTTAATCTTGTTTCCTAGTTTATGCATGCTCCTAGGACTAGTCATTGGTAGGTTGAGAAGCGAATCCTTCGATACCTCAAAAGCACCCCAGATCACGGCCTAACGATCCTTCCTGGTGCCTGCACATCTGTCATTGTCTACGCTGATGCTGATTGGGGAGGATGCCCCGATACTCGTCGTTCCACCACTGGTTATGCCGTCTTCCTTGGGTCCACCCTCATCTCCTGGCGAGTCAAGAAACAAGCTACTGTCTCAAAGTCATCCACTGAATCCGAATATCGTGCTGTCGCCCAAGCCGCTGCTGAAGCAGACTGGGTTCGCTACCTCATGCGCGACATCGGTCTCACACACTCCGGCCCTATCATCATCTACTGTGACAATGTCTCTGCTTCATATATTGCAGCCAACCCTATCTCCAATGACCGAACTAAACATGTTGACGTTGATTTTCACTACGTTCGTGAGAAAGTTCTCAAAGAGATCTTCAAGATCGCTATACTCCCACAACTCAACAGATAGCCGACATCTTCACCAAAGGACTCGGTGTTACCTTGTTTCACTATCACAAAAACAATCTTTATGTCGCTGCTCCACCTTCAGATTGAGGGGGCCTATTAGAGTATATTATCTCTAGGATTTATTCAAATTATTGTACAATCATAATCCCTTGATTTATTCCTTGATTTACTCTCTTACCATATAGAATTAGCTCTATATATAGGTTATGTATTTCTCTTCTTTTATCGTCTAATACAATTGAGCATTGCAACTCTTCCACAGAAAGTTTTCTGAAAAATTTAATTTTAAAAATTAAAAAGGAGGAATTTCTTTTTGAAATTCTTCCACGTAAATATTTTTGGAGCCCACACTCAGGGTGTCAAGGGGTCATTGCCAAGAAGATCTTGGGGTCTCAATATCCTCCCGGGCGACAATTGCAGTCCACAATCCCAGTATTCCAGATTCTTTTACTTTTATGCTTTCCTTTAATTCTCGCATTTTTATTTGTGCTTTTAATTTCTCGCTTAATATGCTTAGTTATTATATGCTCTTGTGAATGTATCAGATTAGAGATCATTTAGTTTAAAAATTAAAGAATTTTAAAATTATTTTCGTTGTACCTAATCTAGCCAATTTAGAAAAAATTTAGTTTTAGAAATTATATTTTTCGGACAATTGATATCAGAACTACCTCTAATTATATTTCTGATAGGCATGAGGTTAATATTAAGCACAATAAAATTTTTTAAATAAAACCGCGAATGTGAGAAATTAAGAATTTCGTTAAAGGAAAGGATATCTGATTATTGTTATTAAAAGAGTTCAATAACTAGATTGTCAATTCAACAAAATTTAAATTGTTTAAGTTAGGATGAATTTAATTAAATTTGCGGGAGTATATTTCTAAATAATATAATGACATTAGATGTTCAAATAGTTGAATAACTTAGATATATACAAGCGCACATTGAATATCTAATGAGATTAGATGTTCGATTAAGTTAAAATATTTGTATTGTCAAAAAGAATATCTAATAAGACTAGATATTTGGTTATTTAAAAATATTAAGGTCTAATGAGATTAAAATCAAATTTGATTAATTATTTATTTAAAAAATAAAAAATATTTGTTATGCACAACACTAGGTGCTGGGCAGTAAGATAACAAGAGTCCTGTCGCCCCGATAATGTTTTTATTAAAAAAAGTAAATAAATAAATAATTAGAATGAGATTCTAGTAAGGATTATGCGATAATCATCTCTAAATGTGTTTAGAAAGTTTTTTATTATTCCAACCTATTTTGGCATAAAGTAATGTTATTCAAAATAGTTTGATTACATGATATTTATTAAATTTTATTCATATGTTTGCTATTATTTAGATGAGTTAAATATTTTTTGTGATGTGAATAAAGTTAAAAAGCCATTTAAATATGTAACTTCATGAAATATTTGATTTCATTAAGTGGGTAAAATTTTCAAATAGATCTAATATGATTAGAAAATTCAATTTGAATTATTTGGAAAAAAAATTCTCATAAAATATCTAATGAGATTTGATTACATAGGTTGGATAATTAGAGAAGTCTAATATGATTAGGATTTTATTTAGTAGTTAAATAAAAATTATAATATGATTCCAATAGTGATTATGAGATAATCAAATATAAAATCAAATATAAAAGAAAGATCCACCACTTAAAATTTTAAGTGGGAGCGAGGTTCAAGAGTTGAATCCTTAAGGCCTCAGTCACTGGTATAATAGTATAGCGGATCAGCGCTACTCCCCGAGGAGGGCGTTTGTTCATGGAATATAGTGTTAGACTTCTTTAGGATGGATATGGGTATAGGAAGGCAACATTGTCTTAGAGGCCAAGGTAGAAATGGTGAGTTAATTATGTTTAAGAAACATGTTAATGAGAATAGTTATCACCTTACTGATAACTCGGTGCAACCCTAATGTGGGGGAGTAAGAGGTAGATTAGTTTGGTCATCAATACATACATAGAGAATGGTTTGGTGGTATCCATACTTTGTTAGTTTGCTAAAAATTATTAAAAAGTTCACACTAGACTCAACAAATCAAGTGGAAGCAAGCTTCTATAAATGAAAGGTCATGGCCTCCGTTATCGGTCTAGCAGTATAGTAGGTGGGCACTATTCCCCGAGGAGGGTGTTCATTCGCAAAGTACAAGTTTAAACCTCTTAGAGATTGATTGAAGTGTAGGAAAATGGGTACGGCCATGCCGCCGTGGAGTACTTCGTGGACTTGTATGGATGTCCAGATAACGGAGTACACTTGACTAGAGTGCTACAGTAGCTTCCCCTCAAGGAGCTCTGTTGTATGACCTTAGAGGTTGAGGGAAGTGTGGTATATTAAATATGTTTAGTAGGGGCATACAAGAAAACATATTTATTGGGAAATGTTCTCGCCTTTCTGATATCTCGATTCGACCCCGCCGACAGGCAGTTTTTGGTAGTTTAGATGGTTCACCACGGCATACATGTAAGTGTGGGATTGTGAACTCTGTACTTTGATTGTTTGCTAAAAGTAAGAAAAGTAATCTCGTATGTTATATGACTTGTTTACAATTTCGATTTCAGACTGCTTGTTATTTTGTATTGCGATCAATACTGTATGTTACTTGTCTATTCTGTTATGCTCACTGAAATTTAATATGTCTTAGTACATGTGGAGCACTAGTAGATGCTCAAAGTTCTCTAGTTTGCTGCCACTATATCTACTAAGTTGAAAAGAACATTAGGAACGTTAAAGTAGACTAATGAGTTAGTCAGTTGCAAGATTTGGACATTATATGTTGAATGTGTTCTAGTATTTAGATACTTGACTTGTCAACTATAGTTGAGATGATCAGATATTTTGAAAGAATTGTTTAATTATACATCTAGTAGCGTGAAAACAGTTAATGAGAAAGATAATAGACACTAGATTGTGTTAAGAAAGTTCAGTTCAAGAGCTTGTCATATGATGATGGCTTATTTAATTGAACTAGAATTCTTCACGCAGATTTTGATAGCCATTCTCAATAGGATATGATCATGACTTGCTTATCTGGGTATTTCAATTAGTTGAGAATATATACATTGAGTAATAGAGATTGCTCATTGTCTAAACTAATGAAAGTACAGTTTGAGAAAAGGTGTCATGAGAACTAAGGGAAGAATCTTCTTTGTGTAAACATCTATCTCAGGAATTAGGAACTTCTAGAGGGTAAAATAAAACATAAGTCAAAATAGTTTTGTCTTTTCATAAAAACGTTTTGGACATTAGTATTTAAAATGAATTGCCTAGGTACTTAAGTACTGTTGTTGCCAAGACGGGAAAGCCAACAAGATAAGGTATTCGATATCCCGTCTCCCCTTGTTGTGACTAGTAGTCAATTCACTAGTGTCCCGGTGAGTGGGCTTTTAGTATGGGCACCAAAAGATATTATTTTAAGTTGAGGAATGTAGTTTTGATGTTGAGTAACTATCTCAATATACCAGTTTATTTAGATATTTGATTTCTACTTACTATTTGTTTCAAAATAGTTTTTAAGTTATTTTTTTGAAAAATAGATCGTTTTTTAAGTAAATAAAATGTTTATTTAAAATGGTACATTGGTAGGTAGTCGACTTATTTTTTATGAAAACTATATTAATGGAAATTTATGTATCTAATACGAGCTAGATTGTGTAACCATATAAAGAAGAATTTCCCGAAAACCATAGCTTTTAAGTGGCACTCGATTATAGACCACATTAATCTACTATGATTCAAAAACTGGTTTCATTTGTCTTATGAGATCATAAAGTTCTAAAATGATAACTAGTATGCTGATCATGTTCGAATTAATGGTGAATGAAAGAGCTTTTAAGAGTAAAGGTAGTAGAGCCACTAAGCTACTAGAACTTGTTCATAAAATGTTTATGGACTGCTAAAAGTTTGAGTGAGCAGACGTGATGAGTATGTCATAAACGTTTACGAGTAACTGATCAATTAGTTGACATATAAGTATATCTATGAAGACTAAAGCCTCAAATCTTTTGAAAAGTTCAAAGAATTAAAGACTAAAGTTGGGATCAGTTAGGTTATTATATCAAGTCACTTTGAGTAGATCGAAGTAGTGGATTTCAGGAGAATTCTTAATTTTTCCTCATTGCAAAATGTTGCAGAAAGTGTGTTATTTGAATATGGTAAGATTCATATGATGAGTCAAGTTTACATGTCAAGTAGCCTGTTATGTAAGAGGTGTTAGCAGTGACCCTTAAAAGTATAGTAGTTAGCTTGTGTTAGATCAATTGACAGTATGAGATACTGTATCTCAACAGCATGATACAACTTATAGTTTTATTGATGTATTAGATACATCCTCAACCAGTTTAGTTTCACACTAAGAATAAGAGAGTTTTGGTGTAGTGGAAGAATTGTCAGGGCACCTGATGGATTCATATCTTTAGCTTTAATCGTTGAGCAGGATGACGAATATGATCCTCTAAACTATAATGAAGCTCTTAAGAATAAAGATGCAAATCAATGGGTTAGGGTAATAAAAGCTAAGTTAGAATAATGTATTTTAACTATGTCTTAGATCCTGTAGAGGCGTCGAAAGACATTAAGCCCATTAGATTGGATCTAAATGGATCTACAAAATAAAGAGTTGAGTGGAAGAGAAGGTTGAGACCTTTAAGGCTAGATTAATGGCAGCGGGGGTTATACCCTATAGGAAGGATTCTCTTATCCATTCAATGTTACTATGATGAGATATGTAAAATGGAAATCAAGATAACATTCTCTGAACAATCATCTTGAAAAAGTTATGTATATGATACAGCTAGACAAGTTTGTTGCTAAGAGTCAGGAGCATATAGTATGCAAACTGAGGTAGTCTATTTGTAGACTTTAATAAGAACCTTGTTCATTGAATAGTAGATTCGATGACGCCGATTAAGTCCTAGGGATTTGAATCAATGGTTAGTGAATCATGAGAGTACGTGTGACATGGCCAGAAAGTAGTGACTTTCTAAATGTAGTATATAGATGGGATTCTACTCATTAAGAATGGTATAAAATTGTAATAAGTTGTTATGATTTAATTGTCCAATTAGTTTAAAATGAAAGAACCAAGATAAGCACACTATATTCTTAGGATTAAGCTTTAGCGAGATTCAAAGAAAGGATGTTGAGTTTATCATGGGTCGTTTGTTTTAAAAGGGCATTTAGATGTTCCCCAACCACTTACAACATAGGGGGCTAGCGGTCCTCCACGCTGTTCTCAAAAATCCATGTTTACCCTTATAGTGGGAGTCATTAGATGGTAAAGACTGAAGCAGTCTTGTATTACTTACTTTACTATGAAAGTTGGGTATTTGACAGCTATGAAGTTATTAAGTAGACTACTTGACTTCGAAGATTCCAAGTAGATCAAAGCTTGCAAGCAAAGAAGTGAGACAGTTACAGATTGGCATTGATAAAATTTATAGTCAATGAGTTGACAGATCCCTAAGGGATAGTTATGCAATGCAAGGCTAATTGGGTTTGGGACAAATGGGAGATTATTAGAATCGGTGTCCTGAAAAACTCAATTAGTTAGTTTTAAAATAATAATTAAATAAAATTATTTTATTTATTTATTGTCTTATTATGCTTGACGAGCCTAATGTACATGTGATTGTTTTTAAAAACATTCTATGAGATGGACGTAATCCAAGACGACATGTCAAGTTTGGTTTAATTGGTCAATGAGATTGTGTTATGACCCGAGAATCCAAGGCTTGAGAGGGATTAATGCTATGTTTGGTAGCTGCTGCTGGGGGGGGGGGGGGGGGGTGTTATGTGGTTGATTGGTGCTGATATTGTGGGGTTGTGAGCTAATAAAGATGTATTGGTCTGGGTTAAGTATTGTCTAACTATGAGTTGAAATTAAGTGCATTGTAATGACCTGCATTGTAGTAACCTGCTGCAGCAGGTTACGGTTGGCTTTAGGAGTATCTAGGCACCAATGCTTTAGGTGTTAGTTAGTAGATATTTTAGTTAGTTAGACATTTTGTTAGTTGAGGCGGTTAGTTGTTAAGTCTAGGTTCAATGTTTTAGCTTACATTGTATTTCCTATAAGAAGGATGATCATGTGTAATTCTCACTCATTCAATGAAATATCAAACAATCTCTTGAGATTAACCTTCTTTCTCTCATCTAACTCTCTCTATTTTCTCATCTCCTTCACTTCTTCCTCATCCCATACTCTCTTTATCTTAGGTTAAGATCAAGATTTAATCTCGATCCTAACAGATTGAGCCAAGGATAGACTTAAATCAAATTAGTGATATGTTGTAAAATTATATGTTCCTAATCAGTGATGAGTTTGGACAACTTATCTGATAAGATTATAAGATGATACTTAAGATAACCTGTCTTAGTCATGTGGATAGGGATCTAAAAGTATTATATTATTGTTGTTTAAATGATTGGAACACTGAGCATGACCACCAGAATTATTTGTTTCTTTCTACTATCAGAAATAATTAATTATGTAAGATGATAACTCTAAATTCAGAACATAGTTTGAACTCGTGCATGGATTGTTTGTTGCTTTGATGTGCGAAAAGTATTAGTAACAACAGATGACTTAAATCTTATCTGCGTTGGGTAACGGCATAAAGTTTGGCGGTAGTAGGTGTTTTACATGGAATCTATACCATCTTATGAGATAAAGATGTCCACTTAGTTGTTTCACAAGTGTACGAACAAATTGGAGAATCTTTTGCCAAAGTATTCGATATTTTTGACATTTGGAATTGGCATAGAAATTGTTTTTTGTATTAATGAATTATTCAAGAAGGACGGGTTGAGAACTACAGTGAAAGATGTGAGAAAATTAGTGATAGTAGTTAAAGCTATTTTTCCTCATGGATATCTAATAAATGGGTTGAATGTCGCAATAAAAGTTATTTGAAAATTGTTGAATAATATATTTAATTCTAAAGTACAGTAATATTTATTTAGTGAAATTAAATATTACTAAATGGTAATCAATGTTATCAAGGTGTTGATAATTAGATTTGACCCATTTGAAACTAGAATTAAGTTGTCCTTGAGGTCCCTCTACAAGACTCTAGAAGTACACCGATTAAAAATATTTCAAATGATTTCATGAGATGAGTCATTTGTTTATGAGAAGAATAAATTAATTTGCTAAATATAATTCATAAGATGAATTATTTATTAATAAAATAAATAAATTTATTTTACCAAATAGAATTTTAAACAACAAAAAAAAAAGAAGAAAAAAACGCATGTAAAACAGCCCAGAACTCATGGTACTCCAGATTAATCAATCAGGATGTGACACGTGTTGTGCCTTGCGTCATCTAGATAGGCTTGCTGCAGCAGTTACTGTGGACAAATAGGGATTTGACATGTGTCCATCTTTGCACGCCCAATCAGTGACCCGGGTGCGCACAGTGGGATGAACCGTGGCTTGACACGTGGCAATTTTCACTTGTTTAATGCTGCACGTTATTTATGTAATGGTGATTAATGCACTTGATTTTTACATATTTTATTTTTTATTTTTGTTATATATTTAGCTTTTATATGTATATTTTATTGTAATCTAGGTACAATTTGGCTTAGAGTGTAACAGATTAAACAATGGTTGAAAAGTGGCAAAATCAAGCACTATCTAGGCATAATTAAAGACTATTTTGAGAAACCCGACCACGTATGGAAAAGAATGACCAACTGGGTTGTAATTCGGTAACTCAAATAGATCTCGTGGATATACATATATATATATATATATATATATATATAAACATATATAGAGATGGGGAAGGAGGCCGCTGCACAGGTCGCCACACAACGCCGCCGCTGCACTATTTAAATATCGAATACCTAATTATTTTGGTGGATCTTTTGCCACGCCTCCTCTCATTCTCTCCTTCCCAAAGCTGCTACGAGATCTAAAGAGTTCTCAAACGCTGAAGCGTAGGTGGTCGGAGTACTGGGGAAATCAAAGCAAGGATCAACGTCAACATCAATTGAGGAAATCTTCAAATCCGTAGTTTTATCATTATTGTTTTCTTTCTTGGATTTCATGATGTTTAAAACTCCTATGGAGGAGTAGACTTTTAGTTTAGAGATGAAGGGCGGGTAGCCGCCCGTATCCCAGATTTATATTGTGATTTTGACGATGATTTAGTTACGTTATATTCACACCCCTGTGGGAAATTATTCATGATTGCCTGGTGTTTCTGTATGTGTGCTTGTAGCCATGTTTAGATCTCTAGCTTTTAAGCGATTAGTCTTGTGCTTGTGGCTTAGACCATAATATAACAGGTTTTCACGTGTGATTGGGGTTGAGGCTGTACCCAACCCTAAACACAATCTTTTACACAATTAATATTGAATTAGGAGTAACAAAGGAATTAAGTAGTGTTAATGAGATAACTTATGCTACACTTAGGGTGATAAGATAGGTTATGCCTTTAGACTAGATCATTATCCTAAGCCCTAATTTATATATTAACCCAAGCTTAGAGCTTGTAGCCTAAGTCCTTCGAATTGTTGTCTTAAGTAGAATATAATGATGGGATACGTATAGAGCTACCATGAATTTGTTCCCTAAACTAATCTTAATCGAATTGACACCCTTTTATATTTAGTTTTAGTATTTTAGAAAACAAACCTTTGAAACCAAACAAGAACCGAATTTCCAACTGCTCATTAATAACTAAATCTGACTTAACTCCAATTCTCTGTGGATACGACCCGTATATCCGATTTAGCTACGACGATCTCATATGCTTGCAAGTACACGGTTTTAAAGCACACATTTAAAACACATCAGTGACGTCATTTGGAGCTGATTTAAAACTTATTTTTGGAGGTTTTTTAGTGTATCTCACATTGAGAAAATAAAGTAATTTTCTACCTGAGGCCTAATATAAATAGAGGTATTTGGGGTTCAGTTTAGTAGTTGAATGTATTCTGAAAATTTTGACTTTTCAAAAATTTAAAATGGAAGAATTTCTCTTTGAAATTCTTTCTAGTAAATATTTTTGGAGCCCACATTTCGAGTGTCAAAGGGTCATTGTTGAGAAGATCTCGCGGTCTCAATGATTCCTACCGGACGACAATCATGCTCTACAATCCAGGTATTCCTCATTCTTTTCTTAAGCGTTCCTTTAATTTTCGTATTTCTATTTATTCTTTTAATTTCTTGCTTATTATGCTGAGATATTATATGCTCTTGTTAATATATTAGCTAATTTAAATTGAATCTTGCTTGAGGACAAGTAAGGTATGGATTTGGGACTGTTGATGCACTTGATTTTTACATATTTATCTCCCATTCCTGCCATATATTTGACTTTTACATGTGTGTTTTGTTGTAATCTAGGTACAATTTGGCTTAAAGTGCAACGGAGCAAACAAAGGTTGAAAAGTGGCAAAATCAAGCACCATCAAGGCATAATTGAAGACTATTTTGAGAAACCCGACCACGTATGAAAAAGAACGACCAACTGTGCTATAATTCGGTAACTCAAATAGATCTCGTGGATAGTTAATATATATATATATATATATATATATATATATATATAGAGACAGGGAAGGAGGCCGACGCACAGGCCGCCACATGACTCCACCGCCGCGCTACTTAAATATCGAATACCTAATTATTTTGGGGGATCTTTTTCCATGCCTCCTCTCATCCTCTCCTTCTTGAAGCTGCTATGAGATCCAAAGGGTTCTCAAACGCCGAAGCGCAGGTGGTCGGAGTACTAGTGGAATCAAAGCAAGGATCAACGTCAACATCAATTGAGGGAGTCTTCAAGTTCTTGGTTTTTATTTATATTTTTTAGATTTGAATGATGTATAAAACTCCCATGGAGGAGTAGGCTCTTTTAGTCTAGGGACGAAGGGCAGGTAGCCGCCCGTATCCAAGATTTATATTGTGCTTTTGACGATGATTTAGTTACGTTATATTCGCACCCCTGTGGGAAATTATTCATGATTGCCTGGTGTTCCTGTATGTGTGCTTGTAGCCATGTCTAGATCTCCAGCTTTTAAGCGATTAGTCTTGTGCTTGTGACTTCGACCATAATATAACAGGTTTTCATGTGTGATTGGGGTTGAGGCTGTACCCAACCCTAAACACAATCTTTTATACAATTAATATTGAATTAAGGGTAATAAAGGAATTAAGTAGTGCTAATGGGATAACTTATGCTACACTTAGGGTGATAAGATAGGTTATGCCTTTAGACTAGTTCATTACCCTAAGCCCTAATTTATATATTAACCCAAGCTTAGAGCTTGTAGCCTAAGTCCTTCGAATTGTTGTCCTAAGTAGAATATAATGATGGGATACATATAGAGCTGCCTTAAATTTATTCCCTAAACTAACCTTAATTGAATTGACACCTTTCATATTTAGTTTTACTATTTTAGAAAACAAACCTTTGAAACCAAACAAGAACCGAATTTCCAACCGCTCATTAATAACTAAATTTGACTTAACTCCTATTCTCCGTGGATACGACCCGTACATCCGATTTAGCTATGACAATCTCGTATGGTTGCGAGTACACAGTTTTAAAACACACATTTAAAACACATCAAGTTTTTGGCGCCGTTGCCGGGGAATCGGTTTGCTAAGTTTGAATTTAAGATTAACGAAATTTGTTTTGTCTGCTCTTTGTTTATTGCTTCGAGTTATTTTTCATAGTTTTTTTCTTTTGCTTGAGTCATTAGTCGAGGTCAGCGTGGATCCATCCCAGCTTCGATATTGCATGCACAGTAGACGTTCAATCGATCCTGAATTGTTACCTTACATCCCCGAAATTGAGCGGACTTTGACTACCGTGAGGCAATTAGAAGCGAGAGATAGTACACAATGAACCATGGATAATAATGAACCACGTACGATTGGGGATCACTTCATTCCCCAAATGTATGTTGCACCTGCCGGAGTTGCGTTACCTACTGTGGGTAACGCCAACTTTGAACTTAAACCTGAGATTATCAACATGCTTCCCACATTCTATGGAAGCCAATTGAGAGCCCATACGAGCACCTTGACGCATTCCTCGAAATATGTGAAACCTGTCATTATCAAGGTTTTTCGAATGATGCAATTAGGCTATGTCTTTTTCCGTTCTCGTTAAAAGATGTAGCTAAAAGGTGGTTTTAGTCTCTTCCGAGTGAAATCACTAGGTGGGCTGACCTCCAGCAAAAGTTCCTGATCAAGTTTTATCCTAAAGCCAAAATTATGGCTGTTAGACGTGCAATCAATTGTTTTGAACAAAAGGATCAGGAACAATTCCATGAGAGTTGGGACAGATTTAAGGAGCTCCTTAGAAGCTATCCGCACCATGGGTCACCAAAGTGGGCTCTTATGCAGAACTTCTGTGATGGTCTCACGGCTTCCAACAAGCAAATGGTTAATGCTTCATGCGGGGGAGCATTTAACCAACAAGATGAGGACGAGGCATGGATGCTTTTTGAGCACCTCAGTGAACACTCTCTTGACCAAGCCTCTTCTGTGAGGGTGGTTAGAAGGGGCGCACACATGGTGTCTACTAAGTAGCACCTACCGATGACATTAACCTTCGACTGGATGCCCTTAGCAGGAAGATGGATCAGTGTATGAACTTGCATGCGAATCCTATTAATGTGCGCCCAGTCTACGTAGCTGAGTTATTGAGTGGTACTACTCCGTGTGGCATTTGTTCAGGTGAGAACCATTCTGTGCTTAATTGTTTATATGCATCTCAATTTCCCGAATATGTACAGGAACAGGTTCATACAGCTCAAGGATATTCGGGAAACAGCGACCCGTTCTCCAACACCTACAAACCCGAGTGGCATGATCATCCGAACTTCTTGTGGAAGCAGAACGCCAATCATAATCAACTCACGAGACAACAAGAACCCGGCTTTGCTGGTAACGTGCACCCTCACATTATGCAAGGAGGGTGTAGGTATGATACTCAACCTTACTCCAATGTTACCCATGATAACCCTCCTTCCCCACCTCCAGGATATACTTCGCAATTTCAAGAGCGTATGCTCTACTTTATGGAGGACACCACATAACTAGTTCAGTCTCACTTTCAGTCTATAGTTAGATTAGAAGACCAGATAGGACAATTGGCCCAAGCACTTCATAGGCAAGTGGAAGAGAGATTACCCTCCTAACCTCTCACACTTCCAGTAGGGTCAACTAGCTCTAGCCTAAACTTGCCTCCTCACGAGCAAGTTCGGGTTGTGTCAGTGTCTAGGGAGGGGAACCTTTGAGATGTGGAGGTCGAGGTTGAGAAGGACAGCACGGACTCCATCTCCCACTGCTGACAGGGAGGGCCCACAAAGTAGGTTTGCTGAACCTACTGTCCCTTTTCCTTCAGCCCTTAGAGGGCTGAAGAAGAAGGATGACCAAAAGAGGACTGAGCTCGTAGACTTGTTTAAGGACGTGAAGATCAACTTACCATTGATCGAAGCTATTAAACACATCCTTATGTATGCCAAGTTCCTCAAGGACCTTTGCACCAAAAAGAAACACGCACAAGCGCATATCCCGAAGAAGGTCCGGCTCATCGAGAAGGTGAGCAACATTTTAGTGTTGGGCTCCCCACCCAAGTTTCGAGATCTCGGGGCATTTACTGTTCCATGCGCCTTAGGAGAGCATTATACCAGTAGAGCCTTGCTAGATCTAGGAGCGAGTGTAAACCTTATTCCTTACTCAGTTTTTCAGGAACTGGGAATAGGACACCTTAAGCCAACTAATGTTGCACTTTAGTTGGCTGATAGGACAGAGCGAAAACCTCGTGGGGTAGTGGAAGATGTTGTTACGCTCGTGATTGAATCACAAGCGTAAGCTAAGTAAATTTAGGATAGATTGAGAGTATGAGATAAGAAAGAAGTGAATTGAGATGAGAAATTAGAGAATTTAGAGTTTAGATGAGATAAGAAGGGAAAGGAGATGAGAAATAGAGAGAGTTAGATGAGAGAGAGAAAGTTTGATCTCAAAAGAGACAATTCTTTGATATTATGATTGAATGATCGGAATTATTACACTTGCCTACTATTTATAAGCAATCTAGTATAATGGATCATGACCAACAACTCACCACCTTAGTATAAAATATCTAGAACATAAAGAAATATCTAACTAACTACATTTAAACCAACTAACTAACAATTAAGCCATTTTGGCACCGAGAACAGCTAACACTTGCTGCAGCCCGAAGAATGCCACTGCAGCTTATTAATTTGCAGCTAAGGAAAGCATAAACCGAACTACTACACAAATTACTAAGCTAACAACCTCATAACAGCAACATAGCAGCACTAAATTAGCAACATAACAGCACCCAGCAGCGGCTAACAGCAGCATACCGAACACAGGAGCCACACAGCCAACAACAGCTCAAACCTTGAATTCTCGGATCATAACATTCCCTTCCCCTTGAAAACATTCTTGTCCTCAAGAATGGAAGAGAGTTGAGACTTGAGGATCACTTATTGCTATAGAAGAAAGCTTGATTGTGCTGAATTGCCTTGCAAATTCTTGCACCCGCAAGAACATGCATATAACAAGATTTGAAATGCAGCTGAAGAACTCCATGTTGGTGCAGATTGTGAAGTAATTCCAACCCAAGGTCTTGATGTCATTGCTTGCAACTGATTCAGAGAGTTCTGCTCCGGTGGCCTGCACAAATCAAACCAAACCAGCCTAACATCAACAACCATAGCTTGCTCTGGATAATGAGTAGCTTGCTGCTGAGTTGCATTCATGTAAATGAGTCTTTGAGTTCCATCAGCTAGCTCATCTTGCTATTACAATTGATGTCCACTATTCCCAAACCCATTTAATCTATCTGTACCAGGATCAAAAGATCTCAATCTTGCTTGATTCACTGCTGAATCCACCCCTAGAGTACACTTGGTTTGAACTCCTCTATCCAAAACTCGTGATTGCTCTTGACAAGGCAGCATTGAAGCATCCTTTACTACGGGAGCTCTCCTCAGGAACCTTATAGCTTGCTGACATTTAGATTGGCCCATTCTCCAAATATGATCACACTGTTGTTGTCCTTGCACAAGTTTCCTTTGAACCAATTGGCTTACATCAACTACAACTTCATGTTTCCTCAAGTCTGGATGCACTGCAGCAGCAATACTTCTATCTTTTGCTGAAATTGCTTTGTTGTAGTTAGTTTTCTTCTTCCTCCTTGCCTTCTTGAGCGTTTTACTAATCCAAGTACCAACCTCAAGTCTATCTAATGATAACAAAACCATCTCATGCTTAATTGATTCCTTGTTCTCGCTAACATCAAGCTTATCAAGGATCTTACTATTTGATTTAAGGCATAGAAAATCCGGATATTTTCCCTTGTAAACTAATATCGGCTTCTCCATTGCCCTCAACCTCTTACTAGAGGTACATTTCTTGCGGTTTAAATGGATATACAAGCTGACATCCTTACCGTTCTGAGAATACCATACCCTCAACTTCCTGCTACTCCAAATCTCAATTTGCACTTGTGGTTTCATCTCAGCAACGTTAAGTGATTCCACATCGTGCACCTCAGGCTGTAAAACAACACTTCGAGGATGAAATAGATCAGCTATAATCTCTTGCCAATGCTGCATAAGTTTTTCATTAGAGCATTGTAAGATCTCGCGGAATTCGGCTGACCACTTCGAAGTTGAATCAGGATTAGTTGTAGCTTCCATTTCTCTTGCTCATGGAAGATGAGAATTGTACTTTCACCGCCAAAGGATCTTCGCAACATCGAACCAACACTTCGACACCAAACCCTAACTTTCGCAATTTGAATCAGGAAGAACTCGAACCAGAAACCCTAACCGTAGTGTTTACTTGAGTAATTCAAGCTATGAATCTGCATTCAACTCGAACTTTACTACAATTACTGGTTCAACACACTTCTAACCATAATTCTCAAGCATTGTCAGATTTCTGCTTTTTTTTTTTTTTCAATTCAGTGTAGCTCTTTGCACTTTCAATTACTGAATTAACCTCAGTTTCTTAATCTGAATTTCTCAAGGATTGAGCAGCAATCTGAAGTTGATCTTGCTCAACTTCAATCAACACTATCACAACTTCAGTTTTTTTGAACACTTACAATTTTGAGCTCAAGCAGAACCTGAATATGATCAATGTATTGCACTTTGATCTTCAGCTAATTGAGCTGAACTGAGTAATCACAACAACAAAAAACCTGTTTTTGTTGATTGTTTGCAACTAACACCAAAGCTTGACACAATACAAACTCAATTTAGTTGAATTTGATTCAACTAAATCAATTACAAAGCATCTAAAATCTCTTACGCAGCAACAACAATCTAATTTCGATTTTTCTTGATTAAGAGCTTGATTGGAAGCCAAACGAGGCTCCGATACCAATTGTTACGCTCGTGATTGAATCACAAGCGTAAGCTAAGTAAATTTAGGATAGATTGAGAGTATGAGATGAGAAAGAAGTGAATTGAGATGAGAAATTAGAGAATTTAGAGTTTAGATGAAATAAGAAGGGAAAGGAGATGAGAAATAGAGAGAGTTAGAGAAGAGAGAGAAAGTTTGATCTCAAAAGAGACAATTCTGTGATATTATGATTGAATGATCTGAATTATTACACTTGCCTACTATTTATAAGCAATCTAGTACAATGGATCAAGGCCAACAACCCACCGCCTTAGTACAAAATATCTAGAACATAAAGAAAATATCTAACTAACTACATTTAAACCAACTAACTAACAATTAAGCCATTTTGGTGCTAAGAACAGCTAACACTTGCTGCTAACCGAAGAATGCCACTGCAGCTTATTAATTTGTAGCTAAGGAAAGCATAAACCGAACTACTACACCAATTACTAAGCTAACAACCTCATAACAGCAACATGGCAGCACTAAATCAGCAACATAACAGCACCTAGCAGCGGCTAACAGCAGCATACCGAACATAGCAGCCACACAGCCAACAACAGCTCAAACCTTGAATTCTCGGATCATAACAGATGTACTTGTCAAGGTCGACAAGTTTGTCTTCCCTGTTGATTTTATTATCTTAGATATAGACCCTACTCCTAGGCAAAAGCATGACGCTCCTATTTTTCTAGGTCGATCGTTTCTAGCGATGGCCGACGTTGTTATTCACTGTAGGATGCGAGTGTTGGAGGCTTCTTTTGGAAACCTCAAGGGCAAATTGAAGCTCTCAAACTTTGTTCGACACCCTGAGACTGAGGACGAGTTGGAATGCTATGGGGTTGATGATGTTGACCCTTTAGTAGAATCGGATAAGCCCGACTCTACTATAAGTGCGGAATGTAAGAATGTCCCTATCTGTGTCGATAGTTGTGCGTCATCATCCACATCTAGTAGGATAGAGAGTCACAACCCCAATGCTAGTAATGATTCCCTCCTTGCTAGTCACGAGTCTAGAAACGCTGTTGGGTTTGGGGATCGTCCCTACTGGGTCAACCTGAATTCTATGGCGGACACTGCCTCGGTTTTTTGTTTACATTGTGCTCTAAACTACATCCGGTTGAAGACGTTAAACTTAGCGCTCTTGGGAGGCAACCCAACTTGCTTTTAATTTTGTTTTAATTTGTTTTTCAATATAAACTCTCTTAATTGTAGGTCCTTTTATTATCCCTACCATGCCAATTTTGTTTCTCTTTTACTAAACACTTGTATAATCCTTATTTTTAACACTATTAACAAGTCTGTTTAGTATTCTGTCTTCTATGTCTTCGATTGCTGCTCGCTATTTCTGTTTTTCCTTTTTGGATTTGCTCACCATACATAGCTGAATATGCCATACCTCAGGTCGCCTCTTTCCTTTCCTTGCTTGTATTTACTTTCTTTGATTTGCATTGAGGGCAACGCAAGGTTTGGGTTTGGGGATGGCAGATGAGAGTCAACTTTGTTTGTCCTTTAAGCTTAATTTGGCATAAATTAGCTACACTTTTGAAGGCATAAATGAGTATAAGGTTGTTTGTGACCCTTATTGTAGACTAGGTCAGAGCTGTACTTTGATAATTAGAATGTTTATGAGATGAGATTATTGCTGGATCAGACTTTTGAATCCATATTTTTGTCTTTTAACTAGTTAGTGAGATTATTAATTTTCGCCCTTAATCTTGTGACATATCCTATTTTTTGGGTCGAAATAATGGTAATAACTTTAGGAATAGGAATCCACTATTTTACTTCTAACAATGTTGAAATCAATTGTACATTTCTTTATCTTGAGTAAAACCTTAAAACCGAAAAAAAAAAAAGGCTGGTTGGTTCTTGTAGCCCCTATGTCTCAAGCAAGTAAGCCCATAGGGGTATCTTAAAACCTGGTACCTTGAGCCAACTGGGTCGGGAGTTGCCGGTCGAAAGCTCGCTACATAGGCCATAGGGAAACCTTAAGAGGAATCGACTTTGTAGTTACTAAAATAAGCACTAATACCTAAAAAAAAAAGGTGTGTGCTAACGAATTAGATTGTCGATCCTTAAGACTGGAGCCATTAGGTCCGTAGGGGTCTCTTAAAACCTGGTACCTTGAGCCAACTAGATTGGGAGCTGCCGGCCGAAAGCTCGCTACATGAGTCTGAGGAAGACACGCCTAACCGAGTAAAAAAAAGAAAAAGAAAAAGGGGAAAACAAGAGAGAAAAGAGAAGCCTTTTGATTTCATTATTGATTAGCGGTGAATGGTTAGAATAACTTGTTCCTTTATTTATTACCTTTATGTGTTCTTAAAGTCAGAGGGTTTTGAAGTAAGACGAAGGGGAGAGAAGTTCTAAGATCACTCACTAGTAAAAAGACCTTAATGATGAAGACTTAAGTTAGAACTAGTGCAATAATAACATCACATAAGGATTCGCTACTCAAGTGCAGTCTCAAATATGATTGAACACTAATTTTCAAAAGTGACCATTGCGGTTAAATGCCTGACTCGACTTTTTCTTCAGTAGCTAATTTAAATTGAATCTTGCTTGAGGACAAGCAAGGTATGGGTTTGGGAATGTTGATGCACTTGATTTTTACATATTTATCTCCCATTCCTGCCATATATTCGTCTTTTACATGTGTGTTTTGTTGTAATCTAGGTACAATTTGGCTTAGAGTGCAACGGAGCAAACAATGTTTGAAAAGTGGCAAAATCGAGCACCATCAAGGCATAATTGAAGAATATTTTGAGAAACCCGACCACTTGTGGAAAAGAATGATCAACTGGGTGGTAATTCAGTAACTCAAATAGATCTCGTGGATAGTTAATATATATATATAGACAGGGAAGGAGGCCGACGCACAGGCCACCACCGCCGTGCTACTTAAATATCGAATACCTAATTATTTTGGGGGATCTTTTTCCACGCCTCCTCTCATCCTCTCCTTCTTGAAGCCGCTATGAGATCCAAAGGGTTCTCAAATGCCGAAGTGCAGGTGGTCGGAGTACTGGTGGAATCAAAGCAAGGATCAACGTCAACATCAATTGAGGGAGTCTTCAAGTTCTTAGTTTTTTTTATTGTTTTATCTTTTTTTAGATTTGAATGATGTATAAAACTCCCATGGAGGAGTAGGCTCTTTTAGTCAAGGGATGAAGGGCGGGTAGCCGCCCGTATCGCAGATTTATATTATGCTTTTGATGATAATTTAGTTATGTTATATTCGCATCCCTGTGGGGAATGATTCATGATTGCATGGTGTTTCTATATGTGTACTTGTAGCCATGTTTGGATCTCCAGCTTTTAAGCGATTAGTCTTGTGCTTGTCGCTTAGACCATAACATAACAGGTTTTCACATATGATTAGGGTTCAGGTTGTATCCAACCCTAAACACAATCTTTTATATAATTAATATTGAATTAGGAGTAACAAAGGAATTAAGTAGTGCTAATGAGATAACCTATGCTACACTTAGGGTGATATGATAGGTTATGTCTTTAGACTAGTTCATTATCCTAAGCCCTAATTTATATATTAACCCAAGCTTAGAGCTTGTAGCCTAAGTCCTTCGAATTGTTGTCCTAAGTAGAATATAATGATGGGATACGTATAGAGCTACCATGAATTTATTCCCTAAACTAATCTTAATTGAATTGACACTTTTTTATATTTAGTTTTAGTATTTTAGAAAACAAACCTTTGAAACCAAACAAGAACCGAATATCCAACCGCTCATTAATAACGAAATTTGACTTAACTCCAATTCTCTGTGGATACGACTCGTATATCCGATTTAGCTACGACGATCTCATACGCTTGCAAGTACACTGTTTTAAAGCACACATTTAAAACACATCAGTGACGTCATTTGGAGCTGATTTAAAACGCATTTTTGGAGGTTTTTTAGTGTATCTCACATTGAGAAAATAAAGTAATTTTCTACCAGAGGCCTAATATAAATAGAGGTATTTGGAGTTCAGTTTAGTAGTTGAATGTATTATGAAAATTTTGACTTTTCAAAAATTTAAAATGGAAGAATTTTTCTTTGAAATTCTTTCTAGTAAATATTTTTGGAGCCCACATTTCGAGTATCAAAGGGTCATTGTTGAGAAGATCTCGCGGTCTCAATGATTCCTACCGAATGACAATTATGCTCTACAATCCAGGTATTCCTCATTCTTTTTTTAAGCGTTCCTTTAATTTTTGTATTTCTATTTATTCTTTTAATTTCTTGCTTATTATGGATATTATATGCTCTTGTTAATATGTTAGATTGGAGATCCTTTAGATTTAAAATTAAAGAATTTTAAAATTGTTTTAGCTGTGCCTGATTTAGCCAATTTTGAAAAAAAATTATTTATAGAAATTAAATTTTACCAATAGTCCATGCTTTTGAGGTTGATCAGGTGGTCAATGGAAAAAGTCTTAGAATGGAAGGTTTCACCGGCAAAGAATGAAACCCGGGAGTCTTTCGAGGAAAACGGAGAAGATTTGGCCGTGAAGCCCCCCATAGACGATAGAGTAGACAATAACATGCTGCAGGGGGAATCACTTGAAGAATTCGTGTTGGATGTTGTTTGGGATGTTAAAGTGGTGAAGGAAACCTGAGAGGTGGAGCTTGGAGAAGCTTAGGATACGAGGAATTACGTTGTTGAAAAGTCAGAA
This sequence comes from Simmondsia chinensis, assembly GCA_018398585.1. Taxonomy (NCBI): domain Eukaryota; kingdom Viridiplantae; phylum Streptophyta; class Magnoliopsida; order Caryophyllales; family Simmondsiaceae; genus Simmondsia; species Simmondsia chinensis. The sequence continues at coordinate 16,806,258 of JAGTTD010000013.1, read as the reverse complement.
AGCTCAAGTGAGACGTTCCCCTCGGGGTTTGTAAATCTCTTCGAAGTCAAAGTTTAGGAAGTGGATGTGCTGACGACATTAAGAATTTCGTAGTCTGAAGTGGAAAGCTCTTCAGGGGAGCTCAGAGAGATTCAGATGGCCATGTCGGGTGACACTTGCGACACTTTTCCATGAGGGTTTATGAATGGCTTTGAAGTTGCAATTCAAGAGGAAGTGGAGGTTCCTTCTTCTGAAAATCAAATAGCCAATCTAAAGGCAACGTCATGTAATAGAGTTTGAAGAAAGGCACGGAGGATTCAATCTTATCGAGGCCGGTTAGGAGCTTGAATAAGGCTATCAATAAGGAAGCATCCAAAGTGTTGAAGGTAGGCCCTAGGTGTGGTCGAAGATGGAAGGAAGGAGGCTGTTGTCATATTACATCATTTCTAAAACTGAACAAATTTGCCTACCTACAGGGGAGGAAAGGGAAACGTTGGATGGATAGTGTCCTAATGGAACATCTTAAATGCGCTAAAGAATGTTGGGAGATGGGCAAAGGACTAGTTAAGCTATAATGGCCCAAAACGTGACATGATCAATACGTTCTATGGCATTGATGTCAGTGCACATGGCAATCCCCTTTGAAAAAAACAAGAGGAACCATATACAAGTCCCGCTCTAATAGCTTGTTAACCACCATGAAGGTTAGTCGTATCCAAGAAATAGTGTTTCATCCAGAAAAGCATCTCGGGTTGATGGGAGAAGTTGACATTTGGGTTGGCTTGTGTCCCAACATTGGGGAGTTCTTTTTCAGGAGGTTTAGCTATTGGGGAGGAATGGTGCAATCTTTGTGCAGGCATCTTTTGTAGGCATCTCTAGTCATGAGGTCTTCTGGTGTGGCGTTGTGTTTGGTTTTTGTTTGTACTGTTATTGTAGCGGGTGTTGATCTGTATTCTGGGATGTGGCCGTAGTTAGATCTTTTTTTTTTATTTTTATTCTATTTTTGCCTTGATCTCTACTTACACCCTAAATTCGAGAGAGTTGGGACGACTATGTTTCTGGCAAAGTGCCATGTGTTTATTACATGAGGTCCTCCTCGAGAAATGTTAAACCTCTAGTTAATGAGATAATGACATCTCGAGCGCAGCTTCTTGTGAAGTTTATCACCCTACCAAGGGTATTAGCCACTCGAGGCTTGAAATGGTTGAAGGGTAAAGGGAGCTCAAGCTCAAGGGAATGTCAAGAAGGCTGTAAGAGAGGTGGTTTCCAAGCTCGAGACAGCTACTTGGAGTGCAATTTCAGATGCGTGGGCATCAACCTTATCCAAAAGAACGTGAGGCATCTAGAAGAGACTTCAGCTAAAAAAAAGGACATGGGCTTCAAGAGATATGCTCGAGCACCACGTATCAAGGGCATGTTCACTGATCATTCATGAACTTAAGGAGCTTGATGCCCTGACATTAGAAAATGCCGCGATAATAGGGGGTAGCCGTTATTTAGTTTTTGTTATAAATAAGAGACGATATTGTAGTCTATGATAGTCCAACATTCATACAAAATTTCTTCAATTTTCTTTACAGCCACTTGTGGTTTTTACTTAGGAGTAGCGTAACTTAAATTAGCTTAGTGTAGCATTGATCTTGTTATACTTGATTATTAGTAGTATAGTGCTTCGTTCTTTAGGTATGAACTTCTTGTTCTATTTTGTTCCCAAAATTAACAAGTTAAGAATTGGGGGCTTTAGTTTAAGGCTTTGATGGCCAAGGCTTGACATTGATTGCGTTGGTCTTAACACTATTGTCACTACTTAATAAGTCAGGTGAACTTAGGTTTGCGCCATTGTTTAAGGGCTTTGACGGCCAAGGCTTGACCTTAATTGCATTGGTCCTCATCTGTCGACCCAAATACAGTTTGCTCCATCTAAATCTTATTAGACTCTAACTCATTCGAGTTATTATAAGTCAAGGGTGCTAGCCTATTTGAAGACTTGGGCTTATAAATGGACTGTTGTGCTCTTGGATTTGTCTCCACTCTAGTTCCTAGCTTTTAATTATACGAGGAAAGGTGTCTGTGGGCCTTGCTCCATCACTGTAACTGCTACTTGAGTTAGGTCCATGTCCCTTTAATTTTTTGTCAAAAATATATATAAAAAATCCATGAAAAAAATATTAAAAAGGTCTTCTTAATTGAAGCACAAGTAGAACTCATGTATTAACCGAAGTTAGATATACCAAAATATGAATTTTTTACCAAACTGGCACATTTTTGAAAAAAAATTTACCAAAATAGCACAGTTTCAAAAATATTTACCCAATTGGCACACTTTACTGTAGCAGTATCAATGTATGCCGTTTAAAACGGCGTACGTTGATCAAAAAAAAATTTTTTTTTTTTTCAAATGAACGGCATCCCCCCTTCAAATTTTTTTTTAAATTTTAATATTATTAATATTTTTTATTTTTTTAGATGGGTTAAATAAGGGTATTTAAAATTAATATTCAAGTACTCAAAATTCTTTTATGTACTCTTACTTTTTTATAGTATGTGTTGACAGACATTTAACGTACTCAAATTCACCACCAATATAAGAGTACTTAAAAGAATTTTGTATACTTAGGTAGTGATTTTAAGTATATTGGTGGTGAATTTGAGTACGTTAAATATGTGCCGACACACACCATAAAGACATAAGAGTACCTAAAAGAATTTTAAGTATTTAGGTAGTGATTTTAAGTACATTGGTGGTGAATTTGAGTGCGTGAAATGTTTGTCGACACACATAATTTATATGTCGACGCACACCATAAAGAAAATAAGAGTAACAAAAAAAACTTGAGTAGTTGGGTAGTGATTTTGAGTATTTGTGGTAATTTTGAGTACGTTAAGTGTGTGTCGACACACACAATTTATGTGTCGACACACACCATAAAGAAGTAAGAGTACCTAAAAGAATTTTAAGTACTTAAATAGTGATTTTGAGTGCATTAAGTGTGTGTCGACATATATAATTTATGTGTTGACATACACTATAAAGAAGTAAGAGTATCTAAAAGAATTTTGAGTACTTGGGTAGTGATTTTAAGTACTAGGGTGATCATTTTGAGTACGTTAAGTGTGTGTCGACACACACCGTAAAGAAGCAAGAGTACCTAAAAGAATTTTAAGTACTTGGTAGTAATTTTTAGTACCCCTATTTAACCCATTTAAAAAATAAAAATATTAATAATATTAAAAAATAGATGGGTACGCCCCATTTAAAAAAAAAGGTGATAATTTTGAGTACGTTAAGTGTGTGTCGACGCACATAATTTGTGTATCGACACATATTATAAAGAAGTAAGAGTACTTAAAAAAATTTTGAATACCCATATCTAACCCATTTTAAAAAAATAAAAAATATTAATAATATTAAAATTAAAAAAAAAAAAAGAATGGAACGGCGTCCCCCCATTTGAAAAATAAATTTTTTTTTTATCAATGGCGTACGTTGATACTGCTACAGTAAAGTGTGCCAATTTGGTAAATATTTTTAAAACTATGCCATTTTGATAAATTTTTTTCAAAAGTGTGCCAGTTTGGTAAGAAATTCCCAAAATATTACCTCTTTTTCTCTGAAAATGGTGAGTGGGTTAAAAAAAGACGTGCAGTCTGAATTTAGGCTCCTTCCCTAGTTGCGGTCAGTCCCTTTTGCACATTTGTTTACAATTGTATTTACGGCGACCACATAACACTGATTAACAAATAAACACATCAAACTCTCCTTTTGGCGACCACAGTGAGAGGCTGCAAAACTTCATTGTCTTCAACCCCCATTATGGACTACCAGAGCGTAATCTCAGACCATTCACCAATGGTTAGAACCAGAAGATCCAGTGCTATTGAGCATGGGGAACCAAAACACCTAGCCTTGATTGGTTCCCGACTTGAGCGCCCTCTTCAACAAAGCCCTGCATCATGAGGAGATAAAACCAGTCACGACCGTAGTAATGAAAGTAGTGGTGATGAAGACACCCAGTGTATTGGGCTTGATGGCTATTCCCGAAAGAGTTTCGTGGCCATGCTCGAACGCCATTTAGAAATCATGGACCAAAGGGTTCAGCAAGCTATGAAAGAGGCCTTTGAGAAACAACGTGCTGAAATCAAATGCACTCTAGCGGCCCAGTGTGAAAACTCTGCTATCATGAGAGCTGTGATCAATGACGTTGGGACCTTAATGATTGAAAAGTTTCAAAGAGAAAATTGACAGAGTCTTAGTTGAGATGAACTCAACCATGTCTTCTACTACTACACTTATTGCTAAGGACATTGTAAGATAGACAGTAGTTAAGGTTGAGCTTATCTTAGTTAGGTAGGTTGAGGCTCATAATGGCTTAGACCAAGCCGTTAGAGAGGATATTAGGTAACTTAGCTAGTGCTTCCCACGTCAGTCCAAGCTGGATATCCACATTTAGCTCCCTTGAGCTCACGATTACTGGGTGCTCAGATTGACCATATAGTCCCTGAGAGAATGGGAAACCCAGCTATGGCTAACCTAAGTGTTACACACTTGGAACCCAGCCATAGGATTGACAATGTGCCCCTTGGGGTTGCAGGCCCTTTGAATCAAGGATTTTCTATGGCTTTAAGAAATCTTAATGCCAATGTGCAAATGTCACCTATCCTTGAGACAAGGGGCATACGTTCATGCTCTCCTCATGTTGGAGGGGTTGCCTCGAGGCTCACTCAAGGCCTTGGAATAAGTGCGTAAGGACAGGTACCTAATTCTGGGGACTGGGCCTTTCCTCTTAAACCTCTTCATGCCCATGAAACCGGGGCCAAGCTAACCACTAATTTCCTTAAGATCAAAACATGAGGATTAATCAAGCAAGGACGCACCAACAGCTTGCTAATGTTGGTGTGCCCTCAGGTATGCCATATAACCCCGGGTGTGCTGGAACATTTTTTGCGGCCAATAAAATGCATGAATGATCAAGGGGTTTACCCTTGGTATGGGGGGTAATACCATTTTCACACTCGAGTGTAATGGGAGCTTAGGGGTATCCTGCAGATCCCCCTCAAGACCCTAAGGCACATGGGGGGGGCAACGACAGGAGCATAAACATGTGCCTAACCTATCCTTCCTAGACCAATTGGCCGCCCTTATCGAGCACATTTAAGGGCCTAGCCTCACTTGGTTCAATAGACCCTTGTGTAGTAAATAGTACTCTAACTATATTGACACGGATTTTCCTTTTCCTTTATGATAAATAATCCTCGAATTCACCCTTTTCTCAAGAGAAGGAAGTGTATCTACCCTCGAGCATTTGACAAGGTTAAATTGACAATGTAGGGAAGCGACTGACAATCTATACCTCAGACTTAGGCTGTTCCCTAGTTCCTTAATAGGGACCGCCTTTCAATAGTAAATCAACCTACCACCTAATTCCATCTACTGTTGGGATGACATGGCTAGGCAATTCGAGGCTCAGTTCACATGAATGGAGTGAGGAACCTCCATGTCTGATCTAGCTCAAATGAAACAAGAGCCAGGAGATTCTGGGGAAGATTACATTAACCAGTTCAAGATAGTCAGGTTGAAAAGCACAATAGCTCTTTCTGAAGTTTAATATGCCAAGCTAGCCTTGAATGGCTTGGATATTGAATTTAGGAAGAAGTTTGAGGGTTCAAACTACACGATGCTTTTATAGCTTGCAAAGTGTGTGGCTAGATATGAGGTTGTCTTAAAATAAGAAAGCCTTAAGAAAAACAGCGTGGATGGAACCTAGGTACACGAATTAATTGATGAGGATGAAGATCCTCCATATGAAATTGACTATTCTGAGTACATCAAAGGGCCCCCCATGGTTTGTAATCCTTTGGTCAAGAAGGATATTAAAGCTAGGAAGTCATATTAATCCCCTAGACTTGTGGAAATACTCATTTGACCTCTCAAGAGCTAACATCATATTTGACTGGCTTGAGGTAAATAATAAACTCAAGATTAGAAGCAAAAATAGAAAACCTAAACCTAATTCAATAAAGGGGAAGGTATACTGTAAATGACATGATTAGTTGACTCACTCAATAAAGAACTGGGTGATCATTAGAAACCTGGTCCAAGATGCCATTGAGGCAAGGGAGCTAATCTTCCTTGGAGAAGGAAAAATGGGAGTTTATAAAGACCCCTTCCTTAGTCCTCTTCAAGTCAACATTATTAACATTGATGCTAAAGATGATTGATGTAGTATCCAAACCAATCCTTTTCCCCTTTTAAGGAGAAAGGTGATTCTGAACGACACTCAGAAAGTAAGGGTGGTGAACAGCCTATTTCAAAGTTTGGTCATTGAGGGAATACAGAGGTTCCCATCACTTCACACTCAATAATGGAATTTTCCACAGGCACATTGCTGAGCTCCATCCCACACACAAACGTTCGGTATTCAAGAACTTACTGATTAAACTCCAGAAAAAAATCAGCCATTGCATTGTTAGTGGTGTAAGACTTAGCTATGGAAATTAGTAGTGATCATGGGTGTACTTTAAGCCTTACAAGTCGAGAGAAAATATCTCCAGATCTGGAGAAGGTATCCTACAAGGCATGCTGCCATTGTTGTGAGAAAGTACAAGGAGCAATGTGGAAACTCAAGCTGCTTCCTCATTACATTTTCCCTGCTAATTATCTTTTAAAATTGAAGATGCCATTTGAGAATTCTGATATGCATGAGCCTATTGAAGATCCCCCTTTCAAAGGCCCAAATCATCATGATGGCTGGGCACCCAAGAGAGACCCTAAACACTACCTGCTTGATGTGGACACTAGTCAGGGACCATGACAGTCAGAACACCAGCCTTCATGGGTTTGTTTTGGTAATATTTGGAGAAGGAATCACCTCAAGCAAGAGGATGCAGGTCCCTCCAACCTTACTTAAACTCATAAGAGAAGGTAGCTACAAAAGAAAGTAGTGCTATGCAGAGTTCTGCTTGCACACTTGCTTGACTAAGCTCTCCGAAGAAGAGGATGAAGTCTGCAAGGGTAGATGCACTGAGTTCGTGGATCTCAAGGATCCAAGAGTTGAACCTAGGCCTTATACCATCACTAGTAAAGGTGTTCCACGCAACAAGCTTGAGAGATGGACTAGTCTCTCATCTTCTAAAGGTAAAGAATCTTGGTGGGATCAACTTTCAAAGATTTCATTGGTTTGAAGATCATCAGATGATGTGGAGGAGTACAGCCCCCTCGGAATCAATTTAATGGAACCTCTGGACCGTGTTAAGCCAACATGGTATGACATAGAGAATGATTTCAATGAAGAAGATTTCCCCCAACCTATAGAGGAATCTCAAACTCCGGGGGTAGAGCCAAAGGACCAACCTCCAGACTGGGACATGGTAACTGGATGGCAATGCACAAGAGAAAGATCAGGATGTGGCAATAGATGGTGGTCCTAATAAGGAAAAAAAATCAAGGGGTCCAAATACAGTTTGGATCACTCCCTGAGATTGTTGATGTTACAATTATCCTCCTCCTTCTCTTGGAGTTTATGGTGTTGGGAATGTATTTCAAAAATTTTTCCCTAAATGACTAGAATGGGCGTAGTGGAAAACCAATTTAAAATTCTTAAATTTTAAATTTTATGTCTTGATTTAATTAAACTATTTAATTAGACTTAGATCCTACTCTAATAGGCTCATAATATAACAATCGAAAAACATCGAATAAAACAAGTACACTGCCCAACCTGAGAGCGGACAGCTAATGCGTTCCACTTATTGAACAGGGTTCTATGGTCGGACCGTGACCCCTGGATACCGAAGGCGTCCTTGGGGTGATCTCGTAGTTCCTACGGGGTGGAGAACACGATATGTAGAATAAACAAAATAAAGGAAAAATAAATTAAATATCAAATATTGCGTTTAGACATACCTAAAGCTGAATCAAAACTCCGATTTGAAGATCTAAAATTAGAAGAAGAAAGCTTCTTAATGCCTCGAGATCTTTTTCGCAATGACCTCTATTAGCACCGGAGTGTAGGCTCCCAAAATATTTACTTTAGAAAAAATTTTGGAATAAAATTGTTCTTTTAATCTTTCTGAAAAATAAATTTTCAGAAAAATTTTACTAAATATTAATTTTAAAAAAACCTAAAACAATTTTGAATTTTTCGTCATGGGAGAAAATTAGGTTCCAAAACCCAAAACCAAAACTTTCTAAACCATAAAAATAAACGCATAGAAGCTGTCATGATCCGAGATCAAACTTGAGCCATGACTTAGAAAGAAATGCAAGAAAGCGATAAAGGAATGTAAAATGCAAAAAGAAAGGAAATATCTCAAGAGATAGTTGAATTTTGATTGAATGAATCCCAAATTACAAGACAATGCCTTACTTATACTAAGCCTAGGGCTTGTACTTGCTCCCGCCAAATAACCGGCATTACTAATTCAAAATATACTTTTGGTGCCAAGGCCTTATACAAGGAAATACTAACACAAGACACTTATTTGACTACTAATGACTTAAGCTAAACTATTACAATAATCCTTATATTCTACTATCTTCCTATCATGACAATACTCCCCCCTTAAGAGATTGTTATCCTCAAGAATCGTAAAGAGAAGTATAGCTTCAAGAACTTTGTAACTCTAGGGACAGCTTCAGCTTAGTATCTTGTACTATATCAAAAATTTCCATTCTAAATTAGCAACCTTTCAGCAGCCAAACACCTGCTTAGCTCAACTTGCAGCACTGCAGCAACTTCATTCTCAGATTTTTGCGTGCTTTTGCTCACATACAGCCAACACTCGTGCAAATTTGAATGCTTGTGATTCTGATACTTGCTGCCTGATGTTGGTCTATTGCTGTCATAGGCCAGAAGCATCAGGTTTTGTAGAGTAAACAGCAGGGAATCTACCACTATCATACCCATTAGCCAAGCTTTAATGCAGCCCAATATCACCCACTTGTGACAAAAACACCAAGAAGACCTGAAGTATTGCAGATGCAGCCATTGAACTGTAGTCCTCAATCTGAATTTGTACAGCTCAAACCTGTCTTCTTTGAACCAGAGCGTTGTGTTGCCGTTAATCTTGCCAAACTCAGCTATCCTGAGGTCTCCAAGGCTCCAAGGTTGAAGTGGATCAACCAAGGTATGTAGTAATGCAACTTCCCTGCTGAATTTAACAGTTAACGCCACTTGTTTTTGATCAGGAGGCCTGGAGTTGGTGTTCTTAGAGGCATAAACATCAACTCTACTCATTTGTGCCTGCATTGGAATCAAATCGGGCACATTTCCTAGCTGAACTCGAACACTTGGCAGCTTCCTTGCTGATTTTGATGGTACTGTCGAGAGCACCACCTGAGGTCTTGCTAAGTTTTGATCCATGTCCAGCTCAGTGTTCTGTTGCCCTTGCTGAGTATTGTTCCAAGGAACATGTAATTACCCCTTTCCAGGGTCAATGGGTCTCAAACACGCTTGATTAGTCACCCTTTTAGCCTCTTGAGTGCTCCTTGTTTGAGCTACTCCATCTAAGCCCTGTAATAACATCTAATTGTGCTGCATATGGACCTCCTTTGCTGCTGCAGAAGCATTTTGATCACAACCAGTTTGTTGATTTTTTGAAGGCATAACATATTCTTGTTGACTTTAAGGGGGTGTCTCACACTCTTGCAATGGCTTATAAGGCTCATTCAATTGATGAGTTGCATGTGGTGAATAAGGAACTTCTCTTGATACTTGATCAGTGTCCTTACATAGCACTTGCCCTTGGAGACTCAATTCCCCTTGAGAAACTTGTCCATTGAGCTGTTCAAAGAAGCCATCAATTTGCCGATCCATTCTTTCGAATTGTAGCTCCAACTTACATTGCATTGCAGCAAACATCACCTGCATTTCCTGCATTTGAAGCCAAAATTGCTCAAACTGATTTGCTTTGATTTTATCTTCCACTTCAACATTGCCCCATGCAGTAGCTTTAACAACAGCATCATCAGCCACATGTTCTGCGTTTGTAAGTTCTGCACTGTCATTTTCATCGTGTAAGTCTGAATTTGTATCATGGCTGCCACACTTGGATCCTCTCCTAGCCCTCTTGATACTTCTTTGGATCTAAGAAATTGCTCCAAGCCTATCAATGGACATCAACACTACCTTAGACTGCTTCATTCCCCTCTTCTTGCACTCAAATAGCCTTCCCAGTGCTGCATCGTTTGCTTCAAGCTGTAAAAATTCTGGTGTAACTCCATGGAAAACAAGGATTGGTTTCTCCAAAGCTCTCATCCTCTTGCTAGAGTAGCACTTCTTAGGATTCAAATGAATGATCAAACTAATCTCCTTGTCAAACAATGCAGTAAACCGAACTCTCAACCTTCTTATACTCAAAATCTCAATTCGCACTTGAGATTGGATCTCAAGATTTGAATCTGATCCCACATCCTGCATTTGCAACTGCAAAGCCTCTGTTTCAGACCCATCAGGCTGTAATGCACTGATTTGAGGTCTTAATGCTTCAATTACATCCACACTTGAGGTTGTACTAGTACTCTCTGACAAGCTAACAGTAGTATGATCAATATAATCTAGATTCTCAACCAATTTCAAGTGATTGTTACTGAACTCAGCATTCCTATTATCACAACTCCAATTATTTTCTACGAGCATACTCATTTGCATTGGATCATATTGTACAGCTTGCTCATCAGGCAGTCGCACATCAGTTTTCGATTGGAGTGCATACACTTTAGGTCCACCTTGTAAAATTACATCCTCTCTTAAAGGTGACTTCGAATTACTTGACCATCCAGCAGCAGATGGTTCTATTTCAGTGAAATTCCAGTTCAAGTTTGAGTGTTCTCGATCCATTTCAGACACAGCCATTTTAACTCCATAATTTCCAACCAATGCATCACACACAATTTCATTTACTGATTTTACACTAAGCTGATTCCCCTTCGCCACATTAAAGCTTGAATTGAATTCATCTCTAGCAGAATCTATGTATTTGTTTTGAGCTAGATTTGTGAGATCATACCATTGCCGACTCTCATGCCAGTGCTGATTGTTGTTGAATTCTGGAATCTGTTGCTGAATTTCAACATTACTAGTCTCCATTAAAGCAGCTAGGTTAGGGGTCTGTTGCCGTAACTGATCAAATTTTTCATCGGAACCATTTCCTTGCTTGAATACTTCAACCGACTAAACTTGCACTACTGAATTTACATTGTTACTGAAGTGGTTTTGAATTCTCAGCTTCCTTTAGACATTTTGATGCTGAGAGTGTTGCAATGAAGATCTAAAACCTTGTGTGGGCTGTTTCTTCTGCTGTAGAACCCCTGAGTTCTGTTCTTGCCGAATCGAGCAAGCAGAAACCTCACCCATTCCAATAGCTACGCTTCTTCTATAGATCATGTTTGATTCACACAACTCAACTTAACTGAAGTAGATTCAATCAAGTCAAATTTAGATCGTCAAATTTCACTGCGCAGATTCTCAAATGCAGATCCTCAAATGCAGATTCAACAATTTCAGCTACTAACCACAAGCTTATTAATCAAGACTCCAAAATTGAAATCTCAATTAACATGCAAAGTGATCAAGGATATTTGCTATCAAAACACTCCTTATTTAAGCTTATGCAACTAAATTGATCTGAATCAACTCAATCGATAGCCTAAAACGAAGCTCTGATACCAATTGTCATGATCCAAGATCAAACTCGAGCCATGACTTAGAAAGAAATGCAAGAAAGCGATAAAGGAATGTAAAATGCTAAAAGAAAGGAAATATCTCAAGAGAGTTGAATTTTGATTGAATGAATCCCAAATTACAAGACAATGCCTTACTTATACTAAGCCTAGGGCTTGTACTCGCTCCCGGCAAATAACCGGCATTACTAATTCAAAATATACTTTTGGCGCCAAGGCCTTATACAAGGAAATACTAACACAAGACACTTATTTGACTACTAATGACTTAAGCTAAACTATTACAATAATCCTTATATTCTACTATCTCCCTATCATGACAGAAGCATGCATATTTATAACCCCAACTAATGCCACATGTCATTTTAGCATTGGCCTGCGCCCAATGGCGTGGATAGCCAACTTAGCCAGGCCCAACGTGTGACACGTGGCCCATGCTGGTTGGCCAGCGACATATCACACAGATTACTGACTGTGCATTTTTTGTATTTGGGCGTGTGTATGATACGCGCCTTGCTCAGTGAAACATGCGGTTTTTCCTTTTTGCTGCCCTTTTTTCTTAAATTCCAACATGTATAAAATTCATCTTATGAAAAATATTTTGTAAAATTAATTTATTCATCTTATGAGTTATGTTTAGCAAAAATTAATTTATTTATCTCATAAATAAATAATTAATCCCATGAATTCAATTTAAACATTTTCATTCAGTGCTTAAGTTGAAGCTTGCGGAGGGAGGCGATTTAACTCTAGCTTCAAATGGGTCAAATATGATTATCATCTCAGGATAACAATTGACTATTATTTAATAAAACTTAATTCTACTTAATAAGTTTTACTGCACTCTAGAATTAAATATATTCACTCAAGAATTTTTCAAATAATTCTATTATTATTATTGCGACAGTTAACCCCTTTATTAGATATCCATGAGCAGATAGCAACTTTAACTACTACTGTTATTTTTCTCACATCTATCACCGTAGTTCTCGACTCGCCCTTTGCAAACAATTTATAATGCAGAAACAATTTTCTTATTAATTCCAAATGTCAAACATATGGAATACTTTGGCCAAAGGTTCTAGAATCTGTTCATATATTTGCGAATCAACTAAGGGGATATCTTACCTTGTAGATTTCCATTAAAATATCCATTCTTGCCTTACTTTATGTAATTACCCAATGACTTAAGATCCTAATTATTCAATTTTAACCTCATCATTTTGGGCATCAAAGAAATTAACACTTCATGTACGAGTTCGAACTATTTCCCATATTTAGATTTATCATTTTACATAATTAATTATTTCGGATAACAATAAAGAAACAACTAATTCGGGTGGTCCTGCTTAGTGTTCCAATTTATGGAAAACACTAACAATACTCTTGGATCCTTATCCACATGACCAAGACAAGTCAATAAAAGTATCATATTATAGCCTTTATTAGACAAGTTATCCAAACTTATCACCGACTATGAACATGCTCTGACAATATGTCACTAGTTTGATCCAAGTCTTTCTGTGGTTCAATCTTATGGATCATTTAAACCAAACTTGGCACGTTATCTTGGACAATGTCCATCATGGAACATTTTAGAAAAGCAATCACATGCATGTTTAACCCGTAAAATATAATAAGACAATAAATAATAAAATAATTTTATTTATTTAATATTTAAAACTAACTAACTAGGTTTTTTTAGGACACCTATCCCAACATATGGAAACTAATGCTCAAGAAGTCCTTAAGGGAGATGTGATAGCATTAAATGAGGGACCCTAGGTGGAACATGTTGCTAAATTGGCAGCTGCCAAAGGTTACCCTGATCCTTTGACTTTTAAAATTAAAACCTCGACATCCAAGTCAACCGATGACACTCTTGATATAATGAGGATGGTGTTTGATTGAGTTATTATTGCCAATAAACACATCAAGCCTCTATATATTAAGGCCGAATTTGATGGCATCCAGGTGAATAAGGTCGTAAAGGATAATGGTGCTGCCATCAACTTCTTGCCTTCATATATGTTGGTGGTCATTGGTAAATCCTGAGATGACTTGATTACTTCAGATGTAGCAATCTATGGCTTTTTTGGGGCCACCACTAAGTTTAAAGGGGTCATCCTAATTGACTTAATTGTTGGTAGCTTAAGTAAGCTAACAACCTTATTTATAGTGGATACTATCTCAAACTACATTGCCTTGCTTGGGAGAGATTGGCTACATGCAAATTATTGTATCCCTTCTTCACTTCACCAGTTGTTAATCTTCTGGAACCATGACAAATATGTGGTCATTATGGAAGATAACAAGCCGTTCGGCTTGCTCTAATTATGTTGATGCAAAGTCCTAGGAAGACAATGTGGGACCACTGGATGTCAAAAGGACCATGCCTCAGTTTTCCCAACACTAAGAAATGATAGCCATTCGTTGATAGCCTGCTTACTGAAGCTGAGGTTGATCAAATGGATGTGGAGTCAGGAGATTTTGACTTTTGGGGATGTATGAGAGCCCTTCTTGATGCAGGAGACCTTCAAGGCACATGAGAAGCCTTATACGGAGGAGCCATGACCTCCATGTAATAGCCTAGAGGGTCGTTTCTGTCATGAATTGTCATGTATTGCACTAGTTACTTCTTGTATTGTCTTGTATTACTTAGTCTTTACATTTATTCTTGTATGTGCTGCTTATACTGATAGGTAAAGGGAGGGAAAGGCAGTTAGTTAGATATTTTCTAGTTGTTGCCAAGATGGGTTATACAAATAGGTTGATTGTTGTTGTAAAGGATCATCCAATGAAAAGAGAATCTCTTCTTATCCTCTAACTCTCTCTATTCTTTCCCTCTTCTCTACTTTTCTTCAACCTTGAATCATTACATTTGGTATCAAAGCCTACAATTGTCTCCAGTTGGCTTGCTCTACAATCGATCACGCTAGCCAAAAACAAGAAACAAGCTCCGATGGCTGGGAATTTAGCTGCTGAAGTGAATCAGAATGATCAGTTTGCCCAGCTGTAGCAGCAAATGTAGAAAATGTTTAGAGCAATGAACACCAATCATTGTAGCAGCAGTTAGTCCAATCGTTGTAGAAAATGGAGCAGAGATGGGATGGAATGCAGGAGCAAATTCATAGACATGCATTGTCGGTTGGTGCTGGAGTTCTTCCTCAAGGACCTCATCAGGGGAGACCTCCTGATCTTCCTGCTATAAAATTGATTGAGGACCAAGTTGAAGTGCTACTTGTTGCCAAGAATTCAAGTTTTCGCTAACCTAAGGTTGAGATTGAAACCTTTGATGGGTTACAACCTCAATAATGGGTAAGGAGTACGAGAGGTATTTTCGTTTTTATGCAATTATTGAATCTCAGAAAGTCAAGTTAGCAGCCATTCATTTGCAAGGGGATCAGGAAGTTTGGTTTCATAGTTTGATATTGGGAAATCCTTCTGTCACTTGGCAAGAGTTTGTTAATGAGCTATGTGAAAGATATGGGGATGAAGACACGGGAGAAGTGGTTGATAAGTTCAATAAGGTGTCACAAGTGGGTAGTGTTAAGGAGTATATGTCCCTATTTGAGAACTTGAAAGCAAGAATGATGGCAATTAATCCTGGAGCAAGTGAAAAGTATTATGTTTCTAGCTTCATTAATGGGTTAAAGGCCAAGATTAAGAATATGGTTAAGGCTCTTAATCCTCTCATAGTGTCTAAAGCATATTCTAAAGCCAGGTTGTTTGAATCGTCAGCAATGATGTCTTTTGAAGTTGGACATAAGGCTAGGGTAATGACTCCTTTGCAGCAGATAGCCCCTAGCACATCTAAACCTATGAGTTTAAAGGAAAAGAAGGCACATAAATTGTGCTTCAAATGCAACCAAAGGTATTTCTTTGGTCATGAATGCAACCCAAAACAGCTGATGACAGTCAGAAGCAGTGAGAAGCTAGATGCTAATCAAGAGGTTCCTACAGACTTTGAGGATGAGTTGGAGGAAGTACAAGATGAGGCTGAGGAACAGGATGAAGTTGAGATATCGGTTAGGGCCTTAACAGGTGGTGGTACACATAACACTATTAGAATCAGGGGATTGGCATCCTTGTTGATTTTGATTGATAGTGGAAGCACTCATAGCTTCTTGGATCCCAAGATAGCTAGATTAGTGGGGCATTAACTCATAAAAACTAGCCCATTAGCAGTAACAGTGGCATATGGTAACTCAATTTTGACTCAAATCCATTAGCAGTAATAGTGGCATATGGTAACTCAATTTTGACTCAAATGAAGTGCAAGGAATTTAAGTGGGAGATATAAGGACATCATTTCACCTATGATTTCAGAATCTTAAAGTTAGGTAGATGTGACATGGTCCTAGGAGTGGATTGGATGAAAACTTTCATCCCTATTGTCTTTGATTTTGTGCAGCTAACTATGTCCTTTGAGAGGAATGGAAACCCAATGCAGCTGCAAGGATTGGTGGAGCAAGGAAGCTTACAGATCATGAGTTGTAAGAAGCTGCAAGCAGTGCTGAAGAAGAGTAATGTGTGATGGATTGGTCATTTGTTTTCTCTTAGTGTAGAAACAACCAATGTTAAGGTGAATTCTAACCCTTATATTAGGAAGTTATTACATGACTTTAAGGATCTATTTGAGTTACCTATCACTTTACCACCTAAAAGATCCCTTGATCATGCTATACCTGTCAGGGCTAAT
This sequence comes from Simmondsia chinensis, assembly GCA_018398585.1. Lineage (NCBI taxonomy): Eukaryota > Viridiplantae > Streptophyta > Magnoliopsida > Caryophyllales > Simmondsiaceae > Simmondsia > Simmondsia chinensis. Next base: position 16,789,897 of record JAGTTD010000013.1, on the reverse strand, counting down.
TCCAATCCAATCAATTTAAGGCAATACAAGTACCTACACTCCCAAAAGAACGAGATTGAAAGACAAGCGGAGGAGCTTTTGAGAACCAATTTTATCAGGCATAACCATAGCCCATTTGCTTCCCCAGTTATTCTTGTTAAGAAGAAAGATGGGACATCTCGTATGTGTATTGATTACAAACAACTAAACTCCTTAACAATCAAAGATAAATTATCAATCCCCATTATTGATGACTTATTAGATGAACTTCATGGTGTTGTTTACTTCTCAAAACTTGACTTGAGGCAAGGTTATTATCAAATTCGAGTGATAGAAAAAGACATATATGAAACAACCTTTAGAACACATCATGGCCATTTCGAATTTGTGGTTATGCCATTTGGGTTATCAAATGCTCCTACCACATTTCAAGCATTAATGAACGCCATTTTTAAGACCTTCTTAAAGAAATTTGTTCTTGTATTCTTTGATGACATCTTAGTTTATAGTTCAAACTTGAAGGAACACGTTGTACATCTGAACCAAGTTTTCAATACTATGCCCAAACACAAGTTATTTGCCAGACTATCCAAATTTTCTTTTGCCCAAACTCAAATAGAATACTTGGGGCATGTAATCACCTATGAAGGGGTGGGCACCGATGTATCTAAGGTTCAAGCTATGAAACAATGGCCAACTCCCACTACTGTTAAGCAATTGAGGAGTTTTTTGGGGCTGACTAACTACTACCAAAAGTTCATCCAAGGCTATGGAGTCATTGCTAAGCCTTTAAATGATCTTCTTAAGAAGGATGTCTTCTTCTGGTCCTCATCAGCACATGAAGCATTTGAGAGTTTGAAGTTGGCAATGTGTTTAGCACCGGTATTAAGGATGCCAGATTTTAAAGAACCATTTGTAATATAGACTGATGCGTGCAGCCAAAGAGTAGGGGCAGTTCTGTCACAGCAAGGATGCTTTCCTAAGTCAAGCACTTAGCCTAAGGCACATGAGTCTGTCTATATATGAGAAAGAATACTTAGCCATTCTCTTAGCAGTGCAAAAGTGGAGACAATACTTAGAAGGGCATCATTTTGTGATCAAGACAGATCATCAGAGCCTTAAATTCTTACTAGAACAGAAGATAACAACAAGGGTTCAGTGAAAAGGATTGATGAAAATGTTAGGATTGGACTATGCAATTGAATACAGAAAGGGGAAAGAGAACTTAGCTACGAATGCATTGTCCAAAAGGCAGGAAAACATAGCAGAAGCCTCTTGCTTAGCAATCACAACTGTAGTCCCTGCTTGGCTGGAAGAAGTCTTCAAGTCTTATGAGCAAGATCAATTTGCTCAAGAGCATATAACAGCCCTTAGCATTCAAGATCTTATAGCAGGGACAACTGCTGCTGAAGTGACTCTGGTTAATGGCATTCTGAGAATGAAAGGTAAAGTCTATATTAGGGTAGTAACTGAATTGAGGAGGTAGATTATCATGGCTTTCCATGCTTCAGCCTTGGGAGGGCACTCAGGCATTGAAGGTTCTTACTAGAGGCTCAAACAACACTTTTATTAGCATGAAATGAAATAAGATGTGATAGAAAGTGTGCAATCCTGTGACATATGCTAACGTACCAAGAGTGGACATGCTCCCTATTCGGGGTTATTGTAGCCTCTGCCAATTCTAGATGGAGCTTAGCAACAAATCAGTATAGATTTTATTGAAGGCTTGCCAAAATCAAAGGGGAAAGAGATTTTTTAGGTAGTGATTGATCGCTTTACAAAGCATGGACATTTCATAGCTCTTAATCATCTTATTGATGCTGAGAAACTTGCAAAGGTATTCTTGGACAACATTTGTAAGCTCCATGGTCTTCCGCAATCCATTCTATCTGATAGAGACAGATTGTTTACTAGCACCTTCTAGAAGGAGTTGTTTAAGCTTTTGGGGTCTTCCTTGACCTTAAGCTCTGCCTACCATCCTCAAACTGATGGCCAGACTAAAAGACTGAACCAAAGTGTGGAGCAATACTTGCGGAACATGACTTTCAACAATCCAAAGCAGTGGTTTAAATGGCTCTCATTATCTAAATACGGGTACAATACTTATACATGTTCATCTTTGGGCACTACTCCCTTCAAAGCATTATATGGCTATGATCCTCCATTTCTAATATTAGCACAAGGCAATTCTACTCATGTGGCTGAAGTTGAAGAGGTCATTCAACAAAGGAAGCAGTTAGTTGTTATGATCGAGGTTAAACTCAAATCATAACCTAGGGAAGGATAGAATTAAAGAGAGTTTAGATGAGAAGAGAAATGATAGGAGATGAGATAATAGAGAAGGTTAGATGAGAGTAGAAAGAATTGATCTCTAAAGAGATATTTTCATTCATCAATGTTATGAGACTTAAAATACAAGATTTCAACTACTTATACTATGACTTACTAAGAGATGATACATTGCATCAAGACATCAACCTCCAACCGACTTACCTAACAAGCCGTCAACATTGACCGGCCTTGACCATCAAAGCTACTTAGCAAATGAACACACTTATTACATGACTTATCAAAAGGCTAATGCTACTTATTGCATCATGACTTAATCCTACTCACTTCCATATACCACAACAAGGAGAATCATAACATTAGTTCTGCAATTGAAGGATAATTTGCAAGTGGCTCAGGCAAGAATGAAATTTTTTGCTCATAAAAAGAGGCATGAAAGCTCTTTTGAGTCTGGGGGCATGGTGTACTTGAAATTTTAGCCTTATAGACAATCCTCAGTTGCAATTTCGTATGAATGTCAAGCTCAATGCATGCTACTTTTGTCCTTACAAGGTTCTGCAAAAGATAGGAGCTGTGGTATATCACTTAGAGTTGCCTCCTGATGTAGCTGTTCACTCGGTCTTTTATGTATCTCTTTCGAAGAAACAGATTGCTGATGACAAGCCTTGTTCACACTAGCCACCAGTTGCTTCATCAAATGGAATAATACTCCAAGAACCCACAACTATTCTGGATTCACGTGTCATTCAGCAACAAGCGAAGGAGGTTCATCAAGTGTTGGTTCAGTGGGCAAATCTTGAGAACTCTGATGCTACATGGGAAGAACTCAAGTTCCTTAAAAGCCAATTTCCTGAATTATGATTCTTGAGACAAGAATCCTATCCTCAAGGGAGGGATATTGTCATGAATTGTCATGTGTTACACTAGTTACTTCTTGTATTGTCTTGTATTACTTAGTCGTTACATGTATTCTTGTATGTGCTGCTTATACCGATAGATAAAGCGAGGGAAAGGCGGTTAGTTAGTTAGATATTTTCTAGTAGTTGCCAAGATGGATTATACAAATAGGTTGATTGTTGTTGTAAAGGATCATCCAATGAAAATAGAATCTCCCCTTATCCTCTAACTCTCTCTATTCTTTCCCTCTTCTCTACTTCTCTTCAATCTTGACTCTCTCTCCTAGGTTTTGATTCAAGATCATCTTGAATCATTATAGTTTCCTCAGCCATAACAAAGCTCATGGCTTGGCACGCTGAGGACCAACTGTGGGCTAAACATCCATTTGATAAAAATGGATTTGAACTTCAAATGACACAAGAAAAATAGCCTGAGCTATCTGACTTGAGCAGAACTGGCTAAGATGGAGGGCTTCAGAGTTGAAGTTGAAGACCCCCTCCTCAAGGTCAACTTGGGCTCAACAGAGGACCTAAGACCTACCTATCTGAGTGCTTTGCTTTCTGAAGAGCAGAGGAAGCAGTATTTGACCTTGCTTTGTGAGTTCAAGGACTACTTTGCCTGGGATCATCATGAAATGCTTGGTCTAAACAAAAAAGTGGTTGAGCATAGGCTTTCTATCAAGCCAGGATTGAGGCCCATAATTTAAGCCCAGAGAAGGATGTCCCAAGAAGTACTTGATTTGGTCAAAGAGGAGGTTGAGAGACTTTTAAAGGCCAAATTCATCAAGACTGCCACGTATGTTGAATGGTTGGCAAACCTTGTTCCTGTTATAAAAAAGAATGAGAAAATTAGAGTCTGTATTGATTTTAAAGATCTAAATGCGGCCACCCCGAAAGATGAATACCTAATGCCAATAGCTGATGTGCTCATTGATTTAGCCTTAAGGCATTAGGTCATATTCTTTATGGATGGCTATTGTGGGTACTACCAACTCATGATCACTACGTGGATACCCATAAAATAGCATTCAGATGTCCTGGATCAATAGGGACCTTTGAGTGGGTAGCTATACCATTTGGCTTGAAAAAATGCTGGTGCCATTTACAAGAGAGCCATGAACATGATCTTTCATTATCTCATTGGCATGACCATGGAAGTCCACATAGATGACATCGTGGTTAAATCAAAGTCCCAAGTCAAACACTTGAAATACTTAAGAGGAGGATTCCTTAGAATGAGGAGCCATAAACATAAGATGAACCCGTTAAAATGTGCCTTTGGCGTGCGCGCTGGGAAATTCCTTGGCTTTCTAGTACACCAGAGGGGCATTGAGTGGACATAAATAAGACTAAGGCCATTTAAGAGGCCAAATTTCCTTCTAGAAGAAGGGAGCTTTTGTGCTTCTTTGGGCTAGGTTAATTTCCTAGGAACTTTATTTCAAATGTTGTAGGGAAAAACAAAAGGCTTCTTTCCACTGTTGAGACTCAAGTCCAAGAAAGACTTTAAGTGGGAAGAGCATCACCAAGCAGCTTTAGAGGCTATCAAGGAGTACTTGATTAGACTGTAAGTGTTGATTCCACTAAAGCAGGGCAAACCTCTAAAGATCTATGTCTCTGTTTCTTATGAGTCAATTGGTTGTTAGCTTGTACAAGACAATGAGTAGGGGGTTGAACAAGTTGTGTTATACCTAAGCCATTGTTTGAACGAATGTGAAATAAAATATTCCTTTATTGAGAAATTGTGTCTATCTCTATTTTGTGCATCTGTGAAATTGAGACATTTCTTCTTAGCATTTATCGTATAAGTGATTGCTCAAACAGATATCCTTAAGTACATGCTAGATAGACCTCTGATGGGAGGAAGATTAAACAAGTGGAGTATTGCTCTGCTTCAGTTTGAATTGGTATATGTGTCACAAAAGTTAGTAAAAGGCCAATCCTTAGCAGACGTTTTAGCTGAGCTCCAAACATTCACATTGGCTTTGACTATGAGCTAGACCAACTTGTAGTAGTGGAAATGGTCCCTTGAAAGCTTTACTTTGATGGATCAAGGACCAACTCAAGCGTTGGGGCTGGGATTATGATTGAATCCCTTGCTAGGATCATCCCTAAGTTAGTTGTCACCTTAGTTGGCAAGTGCTCTAACAACATGTTAGAGTATGAGGCATTGATCATTAGCCTACAAACTCTTCTTAGAATGCAAGTCCCTAATCTTATCATAAAAGGGGATTTACAGTTGGTCATTTGCCAAGTAAAAGGGGAATTTTAGTGTTTGAGTGATACCTCAAACAAGCACATCTCAATGGTGCAAGAGCTATTCAGTAAGTTGATGGTGTTCAGTTTGAATAGTTAACTTGAGAGCAAAACAAAGCAGCCAATGACCTGGACAAGTTACCCTTATGGTACAAGCTATCCAGGATTTGGTGTGAAGAAACTATGGTCATTAAGACTAAGGTTTTAGGCCATGACATTGAATTCACTATGTCCTTCAGTTCTAGGAGCAAAAGCATTACAAATGAACACTTGGTTTGCTTTGAAACACATCAATCTGTCATAAGTCAACATGTGGATTTGAGGAAACCCTTGATGGATTACTTTGAGCACCCTTAAAAAATATGTTAAGGACAGAAAAATGAAAATGAGAGCTCATAGATTCCATCTAGATGATGAATCTGAAGAATTATACAAAAGTAATGCTAGTGGATTTAGACGAAGCAATGGTAGTGATGGTGGGAGCCCATGAGGGTATCTGTGGATCCCATTTGGTTGACAATAAGATGCATTGGCTCATTAGGCATTATGGCTATAATTGGCCATCAATGATGGTTGATTGCATTAAGTATGCCAAAGGATGCAGAGCATGCCAAAGACATGGTCATGTACCAAGAGTCCCTGCAGCTGAGATGCATGCTATTGTTAAACCACAACCCTTTAGAGAATGGGCAATGGACATCATAGGGGTGATTAACCCTCTTTGTACCAAGCAACACTCTTACATTCTTGTGACCAGATTACTTCACAAAATGGGAGGAAGCTAAACTATAAAGGAACATCAATCAGCAAGATGTGATTGAGTTTATCAAAGAATACATCCTATGTAGGTTTGGAATCCCCAAAAACCATTACTGTGGACCAAGCTAAAGTATTCATTAGGGCTGAGACTAAAGAGTTTACAAAGAGTTTTAACATTGATATCTTGAATGCAAACCCTCACTATGCTTAAGCTAATGGCCAAGCAGAATCCACCAATAAGATTCTAAAGGCCAATATTGAGAAAATGATTGAGGATAATTCCTAAAAGTGGCATAAACAGCTACTTGATGCCCTTTGGGCTTACAGAACTTCCAAACATGATGCAATTGAGACAACTCTCTTCCATTTAATGAATGACCATGATGCTGCTCTCCAAACAGAAGTCACGACTTAGTTTATTAAGCTAGCTCATCAAGAGAGTTTTTCTGAACTTGAGTATGGGAAAGCCATGATGGATGAGCTAACTAACTTGGACAAAGTTAGGCTTGACGTCCTTCATAAGCTAGCAAAACAAAGGAAGAGGGTGGCTAAAGCCTATAACAAGAAGGTCAAACCTTGGTCTTTTGACTTGGAGAACTTAGTCTGGAAAGTGGTTATGCCCATTGGCCAGAAAGATCGCATCTTTAAGAAATGGTCCCCAAATTAGGAGGGCCTATTTAGAGTCATGAAGGTATTTGGAAAAAAATGCTTACTTACTCCAAGACCTAGATGTAAGAACTCACCAAAAGGCCATCAATAGAAGGTTTCTAATGATATATGTGTCATCAATTTGGGACTGTAATAAGGAAGTCCTTAAATTTAGATTCCCTAAATTATTGGACCATTTTCAATATCAGTGTCTTGAGGATCAATTCAATGATTCTTAAGTTAAGTAAATTGTAAACAAAAGGAACTACCAAACTAAGAGATGCATTTAACAAAATGCATATTTCATTCACAAAATTGAGGAGTACATGGCTTATACAGAAACAATACAAGTTAGTTGTGTGGCAAAGAAAACTTCTTAACAATCGAAAAATCAAAAGAGTTGAGTCCTGATTCTAAGTAAGGATTCCCTTTGTTGCTGATAGCTGGCTAGTTACCTCATTTAACTACTGGTCTAGGGAGAGTGCCTCATCTTGAAGGACCTGATTGGTTCTTTGAGCCTCTGTGGTAGCTTGCTCGAGCTCTCCAATAATCAAGCCTTGGGAAGTGTGCTGCTGCTTGAGAGAGGATAGTTGTTCCTTGAGTAGACACAACTTCTCCTCTACGTGATGGATTTCATCCTCTAAGCCTTTGATATCTTAGGCCTGCTGACTTTGGAATTTCTTAGCTACTTGGAGTTCCTCGAATAGAAGCTGTAGGCCTCCTAGGCTAGCTAAAGACCTCAGGTCCCTGATTGCATCTTGGCAATACTACTTCTTTTTAAGGAGTGATGGGACCTCTTGGTTTACTTTGGTGAACACATTCTCCAATGTCTTTAACTCTCTAGCAATGGCTAGAGCCAACTTGGGATCTTTTCTCAAGGCCCTCACCAGAGAAGAGGCTTCTTGGTAAGTGGCTCTCTCGATCAGAGTAAGGACAGGGAGGTGTGCCATTTCCCTTAGTCTCTAAAAATTTGGAGATACTTGATCCAGCTACTGGAATGCCAATCTACCACTTGCTCCTAGTTTCTCTAAGGGAGGTGTAATCCTCTTTGAGATTGGAGGAGGGATAACTCTTAGTTGTGTGACCTGCAAGGGGAACCATCAAAAGAGTCAGATCAAGTCCAAACTTTGGAAATAAGCCAAAGTACGAAAGGGCCTTTTCCTTACCTCTGAAACTTCAGTTGAGGGGACAAGAGGAGCCTCTGCTGCACTTCAACTGCTAGATTGTCTTCTTCGAGGGGGACTTCTAAAGAAGCACCACTTGTATGTCAAAACTAATTAATGGTTTGTACATCAAGGATTCATGAACCAAAGAATGAGATCACGCCTTCATGAATCTCTTCAATGCTCATGAAGGATGCTCCTTGAAGGAGGTATGAAGCCTGCACAAGACCCTAGTTTAGAAGGGCTGGGAGTGAAGCCTCTTGAGGGGGTTCAGGTACAAATGGCTCAAGAGCTGAAGTAGCGACGTCTCATTCTTCCTCAATGCTTGAGCTCAGTGATTCAGTTTCCCGAGGAGGTTTTGGCACAGGTTGCTATGGTGGGGACTCTGGAATCTCTATAATAACTGAGGCTGTGTAGAGCCAAGGTAGAGATAGCTTTTTTGGTAAAAAGATGAACAAAAGAAAAACAAACTAAGAAAGGCCAATACCTCTGATTGAGGGAGTTTGGCTCTTCTCTTCCTCAATAGCTATGAGACGAGTACTTCTTCTTCATCTTCTTGCTCTATTGCTTGAATGCCTTTGGGTGGGAGAGCAAAGGGAGTATCTCTCTTCTTTCTTTTCTTTGAACCACCAACTTTAAGGATGAGGTTCCTCGAGGGGACTCCTCTCGTAACATTTTAGTAGAACTCCTAGTCCTGGTACTCCTAGGAGTCTCTTGAGCAGCCATGGCTATAAGAAGGACAAGGATAAGTCTTTATTCAAGTCGTCTAAGGGATAAAATTGAAGTTTGCTTTAGAGATGGCTGTTTACCTAGCAATGTCTTCTTTGGGGTTTGTCTTATGCTAGCTAGCTGAGCTGCTCTCGAGCTAGGACTTTCAAGCTTAACTGAAAGCGTAAAATATTGCTTGGTACCTCTGGCCTCCAAAGAGGACTAATAGGCTTGGAACCAAGCTACAAAATAAGGTGTGGCACATGGGGAATACCTACAAACAATAGGGTACCTGTAAAGTGATTTAACTTCTTGAATGGACTCATGAATCTCTTTGTATCGGGAGAGCTAAATAGAGATCCTTTTAGCCTACTAAAGGTCCTTGGTCCTCCAACTTGGAAAAGGGACGTCCTGGGCCATTGTGAATTGCTTAGCAAACAACCCAGGCCCATAGGTTTCTATCCCAGGATGAGTTTGGTGATAGAGGAGGAGGTCCTAAGGGCACAACATTGCCTGCCAGGTTTGAGAATTAATGTTTACAGAGACATCATAATGTAGGCCTAGTTTCTTGAACAAAAGAGGGCTAAGTTTCTTCTCTCCGAAGGGAGTCCATTGGAACCTAATTCTACATTAAAGAGACGTAAGTCTCTCAAGGCGTTGGTCAAAAGACCATTTGGGTTAAAATATCCTCACATCGAGTAAACTACTCTCCATAACAAGTAACCCCCTCATTTGTGGGGACAAAGGAGCCTTTGTAGTAGAGCTTAGAAAAGTGGGCTTGGGCCCAAAGTTGGACTAGCCACAAGGGTCCTCCTATCTGGACAGCATAGTTATTGACTACGATGTTCTTGAGGCATCCATATACCTGTGTTAGAAATAATGGTCCTAGAGCTAGTGGACTAATGCTAAAGGTTAGGTTAATCGCCATGGTCCTCAGGGATTCAAGTACAAAGTTAGAGGAGTTAGCAAAAAAGAACTTGTTCAACCAAAATAAGTAAAAGCAGACCTCTTCTTCCCTGGACCCTCATCCAAAGTCATGTGTCTCCGTGACAAAAGCCTTGACAAAAGACACATAACCACTTGGTAAGTCAGTTATAGAGAATGAAGAGGCAAAAGCTTCAGCTTCTTTAGAAATAAAAGAATCAAGAGACAGCTCCTCTCCTCTTGGAGAAAGACCTGTTAAGGCCGCTATGTCCTTTAGAGTGATGCCAAGAAAGCCCTTAGGGAGGAGAAAAGAATTGCAACGGATCTCTAACAGCAGGCGAGTGCCATCATAATGGGTAGTCATACCTGAGAGCAATCTTGGAGAGCTCGATAGCCTCATAAATGCGAAGGTTCTTCCATTTCTCTCCAAAGAGTCAGCAGGTCTATCCATTCAGCATGCCGCTTAGTTAGGAATGTCCATCATTTAAAGAGAGCCGTTTCTTTACAAATGCGCCTTCCGCCCCAACCTTGACTTGCGTAAGTTGTACCTAGCAAAGGAGGCTCGTCAGTATTTAGAAACACGGCCTCAAGGTTGGGGACGTTATGAGAGGAGTCAAAGATGGGTCCTAAGGCATACAAGGATTGAAGAAGGATCATTCTTTGACATCTAAGAAAGATCCTCCTCGATGTCACCAAGATTGATAGGGCTCTAACACTTATTAGACACCATTGAAATGTCTGAATGAATCAGATGTACCAACAACTTGATAGGGTTGTCAGCCTGAGGGATGGATGTAGATTTGGGCCATCGTTGTTTGATTCGAAGAAATACAGAGGAGCAAGAAACATTTTAAGCAAGGGAGATAAAAGAGATCAGGTGTTAGACAGTGTTCTCTCGAGCTCCAAGTAGTTGTTGAGGGTCAAATTAATCAGATTTTTTACTCGTTGTAAATTTGAATTTACCAACGGCTAAAATGGGGCATTTGTTTACGCCCTAAATTCAAGAGAGCTGGTATGGCATCTTTTTGGGCAAAGTACCACATGCTTATCACGTGATGTCCTCCTTGAGGAAAGTCGGACCTCTGGGTATTGAGATAACGACGTCTCAAGTCCAACGTTTTGAGAAGTTTATCACCCCATCAAGGGTATCAGCCACTTGAGGTTCGAGATGGTTGAAGGGTAAAAGGAGCTCAGGCTCAAGGGACTGCCAAGAAGGCTACAAGGTAGGTGGTTTCCAAGCTCCGAGATCGTTACTTGGAGTGCAATTTTAGATGTGCGGGCACCAAGCTTAACTGAGAGAAAGTGGAGCATCCAGAAGAGACTTCAGCGGAAAAAATGAATGTGGGCTTTAAGAGATATGCTCGAGCACCGTATATCAAGGGCATCAATCACCTAAGGAGCTTTATGGTCTGACGTGGGAAGAAAATGCCGCAAAAATAGTGAGCAGCTATTATTTTTTGCTATAAATAAGAGACGGTATTATAGTCTAAGATAGTTAAACACTCATACATAACTTTTTCAAGTTTTCTTTACAGCACACTTATTCATTTTCCCTAAGTGTAGTGTAACTTAACTTAGCTTAGCATAGTGCAGATCTAACTGTACTTGCTTCTTTAGTAATACAGTGCTTCATGCTATAGACAAGAACTTCTAGTTTTAATCTGTTCCCAAAAGTGACAAGTTAAGAATTAAGGCTTTGGTTTAAGGCTTTGACCGCTGAGGCTTGACCTTGACTGTGTTGGTCTTAACACTACTGTCACTACTTTACAAGTCAGGTGAACTTAGGTCTGCACCATTGTTTAAGGGCTTTGATGGCCAAGGCTTGACCTTAATTGCATTGGTCCTCATCTATTGACCTAAATGCCATTTGCTCCATCTAAATCTTGTCAGACTCCAACTTATTTGAGTTATTATAAGTCAAGGGTCCCAGGCCTAAAAATATGAAGACTCGGGCTTATAAGTGGATTGCTGAGCTCTTGGGTTTTTCCCCACCCCAGTTCCTGACTTTTAAGTGAATGAGGAAAGGTGTCTGTGGGCCTTGCTCTGACATTGTAACTGCCACATAAGTTAGGTCCATATCCCTTTAAATTTTTGTCAAAAATATATATAAAAAAATCCACAAAAAAATTAAAATAGGCTTCTTAATTAAAGTATAAGTAGAACTCGCGTATTAATCAAAGTTAGATATACCAAAATATCACCTCCTTTTCTTTGAAAATGGTGAGTGATTGAGGTCAACGACGGGTGGTCCAAATTTAGGCTCACTCCTTAGTCACTGTGAGTCCTTTTTTGCACGTTTGTTTACATTTGTATTTATAACGACCACATCACATTAATTAACAAACAAATATAACAAACAATCTCTGCCACTCAGGTGTGGTCTCGGGATTCGCCTTTGTTGGACGCTGATTTATGTATTGAAATTATTTTGCTAATTATTAAAATAACATGAAACAAAATGATTCTAATTATAGCATATTGCATGTGGAGAGTTCTTGGGGGCCACCACCCCAGATTTTGGTCTTTTGAGTAATAATGGGTGAGTATGACGCAAATCCTAGGTTGAAGATACCAAATGACGCCCACACATGGCGTGTATAGTTTGTTCTTGCAGGGAGCAAATGTCGATGATGTCCGACCCTCTTTTCAGAAAGTAATTACCATTTCATGGAAAATGACCAAACCCGAGTCCCAGGTTACTTACAAAAAGATAAAAGTCCTCTTAATTGAAGCATAAGCAGAATCCACAAGTTAATTGCAAACCTTGTTGAAAAGGTGAGTGCTTGAGGTTAAGCATGTTCGGTTTTGAATTTAGGCTCGCTCCCACGTCGCTGCAAATCCCTTTTGCATGCTCATTTGATTTGTATTTAAGGCGACCAAATTCACACACTTGGCGAACAAAAAGAGCAAACATGCATTTTGGCGACCACAGTGGGAGGCTTAACATAAGACGTAATTGCTTTTAACCCCATCGTGAATTATCAAAATATAATTTCAGACCAATTACCAATGGTCAGAACAAGGAGATATAGTGCTCTTGAACCTGATGAACCTGAACGTTTAGCCTTAATCGGGTCTCCAATTGAGCACCCCTTACAACAAAGTCCTATGTCATGAGGGGATGAAACAGGTCACGACCGCGGTAATGAAAGCAAAGGTGATGAAGACATCCTAGAAGACGAATGTATTGGACTTTATGGTTATTCTTGAAAGAGTTTAATGGCCATGCTCAAACATTGCATGGAACTCGTTGATCAGAGGATTGATTGAGCTGTGAAAAGGCCTATGAAAAACAATGCAATGAAATAGAGTGTACTATAGCAGCTCAGTGTGAAAACTTTGCCACAATGAAAGCTATCGTCAATTTCATTGGGACCTCGTTGAATTAAAGTCTTCATAGAGAAATTGACAGAGTCTTGGTTGAAATGATCTTAACCTTGTCTTCTACCGCTACCCTTATAGCTAAGGATGTGGCAAGATAGATGGTAGTTGAAGTCGAGCCTATATTAGTCAGGTAGGCTAAGAATCATAACAACTTGGTTCAAGCTGTTAGAGAAGAAATTAGGCAACTTAGGTATGTTCCTCCTTCCTCAGTCCCTATTGGGTATCCTCGTGATGTTCCTTCAAGCTCACGGATGCCAGTGACTCAGGGTCACAACACAATCCCTGAAAGAATGGGAAACCTAACTATGGCTAACCCAGGTGCTACTCGCTTAGATTCAGACCGTAGATGTGATAATGCAACCTTTCGGGTTGCTGGCCTTTTGAACCAAGGATACTCTTTGGCTTCCAGGGAATTCCTTACCAATATTAAAGTCATGCCTGTCCTTGAGAAAAGAGTAATAACCGTTCGTACCCTCTTCATGTTGAAGAGGCTACCTTGAGGCCTAGCTAGAACCTTAGAGCAGGTGGGTAGGGACAAGTTCCCAATGCCAGGGACTAAGCTTTTCCTCTTTGGCCCCTTTCCACGTATGAGACTGGGGGGCAAGCTAACTTCCCGTGTCCACAAGATCAAATTTTGGGGATTGATCAGGTAAGAATGGCCCAATAGCCTGTTAATGTAGGTGTGCCTTCAGGCATGCCACACACCTAAGGATCTGTTGATGCATACTTCATGGCCAACCAACCAATTGGCCAGAATGATCCTGGTAGTTACTATCCCGCATATGTGGGACAACAATCATTCCCACATTCAATGGTAAAGGGAGCTCAGAGGTATCCAGCTGATCCCTGTTATGATTCCTATAGATTGGTATATGAAAGATTGTAATTAGAATAAGTCATGATGTAAAAAGTGGTAGTATAAGCCAATGATGTGTGTAAGTAGGTTGATACACTGGTTAAGCTTTGTTAGTTAGTGTTGGCACCAAAGTAGGTTAGGCTATGGTCCATGTGCATTGTATCTTTAGATATTTTAGACTTAGCCATCTTAAGTGATTAGAAGTATAAGTTTGTAAAGTGAAGAGCTCATAACTTTGATAATGAAAATATCTCTTTTGAGATCAATTCTCTCTCTCATCTAATTCTTTCTCTATTTTCTCATCTCCTTTCACTTCTCTTCTCATCTAAACTCTCTTGGATTCTATCCTTCCCTAGGTTATGATTTGAGATTATATCTCGATCATAACAATTGGTATCAGAGCCTCGTTTGGCTTCCAAATCAAAAGTGATTTGATATCAAATATCCTTGATCGCATTGCAAGTTGATTAAGAGTTCAATTTTGAGTTCTTGATTGATAAAGCTTGTGGTTATTAATTGAAAACAACAAAAAAAGGTTTAAATTGATTCAAAATTGAGTTTTGAATTCAAAAGTTAACCGTTGACAGTAAGCATTGATCAAAGCTTACAAGATCCACTACTTCATTGAGGATCGGTGTATGATCTTGATTATTTGCATTAAGCCTTAGTTGAACTTTGCTTCACTGAGGTTGAGTTGCATTGAATCAAGTTCTGTTGATCAGTTGCAATTTGATTACAATCAAATATAACTGGTGGTTACAAGTGAAGCAAGTACTGGAGTTTGAACAAGTTGTAGACAGTGAAGCAAGTGTACTGCTGGATCATACTATTCTTGGTCTAAACCAAAAATTTTAGCTTAGCAAAGATGAATAAAGGTTACTTCAGGTTTTGCAATTCAGTTGTTGAGGTGCAGGTAACAGATTCTGAACTTCTAAGTTACGTTTTGGTCAGAATCAACTTGTTGACTGAGTGTTGCTGAATTTTGGAGAAATTGTGCTGATAAGCATCGATCAAGTGCAGTTGTACTGGAATCTTGTTGATTCTATAGGAATTTACGGAATATTGAAGAGTTAGTTGCTCGAAAGTGAAATCAATAGCGAATTAAGAACGGAATCGCAGAAATCTTACTTCGTTCTTGTGGATTGTTGTGAGTAAAGTGTTGAATTCATAATTGGGGTTAAGTTCAAAACTAATCTTGATTCAACGTCTGTATTATTCAAGAAAGCATAGCAGATAGGGTTTGATTCGAGTTAGGGCTTGTTCGCAAGTTCTACAAGCTAGGGTTTGTACTCTACGACAATCCTTGAACCGAAAGAATTAGTGTTTAAGCATGATTATTTGCACAAATCTATAATGGAGGAATTCAGTAAGTGACTCAATCGCAAATTTGAGGAGGTGAGGTTGAGTCTAGCAAAGGCTGCCCTTGAAAGACGAAACTTTGAAGAGTCTATGATCGCGGTTACGATTCGCAATGTTCCTTGTCTGGTCAATGAAGACATTCTTCATCAAGTTTTTCATCCTTGTGGAAGTGTTGAAAGAATTGTAATTGTTTCAACATCCTCCTTAGTAGTTCGAGCTCAAGTGACCTTCTTTACGAGAGCACAAGCTGCTTCTGCCATCGAGCTAAGATAGGGAAGAAACAATTTTGACCACTGTTGTGGTTTGGATATTCGTTTCCTCATTCCTTATGTGGAAATTAGGAAATCTGGTGAAGTTCTTACTGCAAGTAAGGCCAAAGATGATGTTGAGCAACCTGAGCTCGATATTGATAAAAAAGAGGAGTTAAATTAAGAATGTGCTGAATCAGTTGAAGGCAAAGACCCTGAAGTGCTGCACATCTCGCAAACAGAGGAGATGGAAATGGGAGCTGGGGCTGTTAATACTGGATTCAAGCTTGAAAATGTTGAAGTTAAAGCTCACACGTTAGGGAAAACTGAGAATTATTCACTGTTGCAAGATGTTGAAGCAGCTACAGTACATTTATCTTCACAGCAAGGTTTAAGTGAACCGGTACAGCTTGATATATGCAGCAATCAAGATGTTGTTGGAGCTTTTCAATCCAGTGAAGAACTGGGAAGTAAAGCGAAGAAGTTGCAAGTGGGTGTTGAGATTCTAACCATTAGAAAGCTGAGGTTTAAGCTCACTTTTTGGAACAAGATTAAAATCAATTCGGAAGTTTGCCTTAATCAAAAGAAGTGTTTCTCAAGTAAAAGATTGAGATCATTGGATAGGCCATTGGTGATTTATAAAGGAAGCATTCTGGACTTCTTACTCCTTGAGAAAAACATGTTATTCCTTGAAAAGCAACATATGTTAGAGAGTATTGAAGTGGGAAAAACGAGGATGGTGTTTTGGTATGTGGAAAGACTTAAAGCTTCTTCGCGGATTAAGAGAATGCTTAATAAAACAAGGAGTAAAGTGATTCCTTGTAGCAGTGATTCATAAGATGAGCATATTGAGGTTTCAGCCAACAAACAAGTGGATAGTACTGTAGTACCAATGAGCTCAACTGGAAAATCACAAGTTGCTAATATGGCATCAATAAATATATCACAAAATCTACTAAGTACTTCTCTATGGCAAGCTGGTATGCAGATTTAGAACATAAGGGGTAATCATACCATCTTCACTGTAGAACAATCAAATTCTATTGGTAAATCAGATGTTGCTGCAATGACATCATCTAATGCAGAACAGGGTGTGCTTTTGAGTGGAGAGAAGGCTTATCTAAGTGCAAACATGAGTGTAAAACCTCCTCCTTGGCTGGGTGAAGAAAAGTGTGTACTTAAGCAAGCTGAAGCACACTGTCAGTTGGATGTTTTGCAAGATCAGGTTGATTTGCTTCCTTATTTGAGTGGAGTTGCGACTTATCCAAGTGCAAGCACTTGTGACAAGCCTCCTTTTGATCCTGGAGAAGGAGCTTATGCTCTTAGGAAATTAAGACAAATAGATTTGATGAAGGAGCAAGTGACTCAAGCTGCTAATGTGCATCTCAGATTTCAGCAAAGGAAATGCCAAGTTCCTGATTTCAAATTTCAATTTCGACTTGGGATTGAAGAGCAATCAACTGACCTGTTGGGGGTGTACAAATGGGTTCAATTGCCTATTGATCAATTCGAATTTAAGTACCAAGGAGTCTTGTTTAGAAGGATCAACATGGTGGTGAAGTCACTCATTAAGAAGGAATGTGTTCTATTGTTGCAACTTTTATGTGAAAGCTTACATGGTTTGGGACTTAAGTGTAGCATAGCTGAAGTGGTTTTGGAAGTTTTGGGCTTGGATAAAAGATGGTTTCAACATCAAGCTAGGATGATTGAAGGATTTCGAAGGTTTATTGACAGAAATTCAGCATTGCAACATGTTGATACTTGTGGAAGTATTTGTCCAGTGCAAGCAGGCCAATCGGTTCAGTTGTGTGGAGCTGGTTTACATTCATCAAAGAAAACTAATGGCAGGACTCCTGATTTGGTAAAGGTGGAACAAACAGAAATATGTTCACACATCAACAGGAAAGTTCAAAACATACCAGTTTTCGATCTTGAGAAGCGCAAAGCTGTTTTGATGTTCCATAGGTTTCACGGGCTTGTGGATTTCGCATTGTTACTTATGCTCATTGTCAAAGGATTAAGATTGCTTCATTTGAATCACTTTAGTTGTAGCAAGCCAATTGAAGGCAGAAGGCTGAAAGAGGGTCATGCAAGAGCTAAAAATCTTGTGAACAATATGGAAGTTGGGAGTTGCAAGTTGAGAACTGTCAATTGGGATTATTTGGAAGCTCAAGTGGTGACATTGTTTCCTTAGAATTCAATTGTGAAGCTTGACAACTCATCTTGGTGGAGGACATTTTAGAAGTTGCAAAAATGTCGCATTAAGAAGCAATGTATTAGATGTTTTTGCTGCACACTTTTCATGTTGTGGCAAGACAAGAGATTGGAAGTATGCATTGGAGATAGCAAGGATCAAATTCAAGCTAGGATTAAATATACAGAAGTTTGGGAAATGAAGGTAAGATTTCCATAACTTCAATGCTCCTACAAGAAGCGCAGCTAGCAGATTTCGGCAAGGTTGTTATGGATTTATTGTTTTGCTCATTGTACTCATTGGAGCAGCATCTAAGGTTGTTAATTGGACAAGGGAATGTGCTATCTGGATTCCAAGAAGCCTTGAGTACTTGGGGATAACTGAAAGTCTCTTCTTTAGCTTGATAATTCAAGGAGTCTGCAAGCTTCATAGCAGCATAGCTATTAGGTTTTGCATAAGTAGACAATGGAAGTTCTTAATAGAGGCTACAAATCTTGAGCTCAAGCTGTTGCTTCTAAAATCATTAGTGCGCAACAATTGTGAGATTTGGAGGTTGATTGTAGCTAAGAAACATCAAGAGGACATCGAACAGCCAAGAAGAAATCAAGCTACTGAATTTGTAAAGTCTAACTCAGCAATTGGGTATGCTCAATTGGAAGACACTAAAAGAAGAAGAGCTGAGTCTGGTATGTTTTTCAGCAAAAGAGAGCTCTGGTTGGGTGAAAAGAAGTTCAAGCATTACAAATTTTGGATAAAAACCGAGACTGATTGGTGGCAGTTGCTTTACTCTTGGTCTTCTACCTATTTCTACAGTAGGTTAAGAATGTTAGGTTGCATTAGCTCAACAGAGGGTTCTTTGGGCAGAATATTGATGTAATGATGATGTGGTTTGATCTGGGTAGACCTCCATATGAGTGTTCTTCATCAGATGCAAGCTCAGACAGCAGGATTTTGGGCTGGAGTACTTCAAAATTTGCATCAGCAAATGTTCTGCTGTTGCTGCTACTGCTGCTGCTACTACTGCAGATTTAGCAAGGAATTCACTTAGTCCAACTGCATTTCAGATTTAGAGGTGTTCATTGCATTACATGCTTTCTACATCAGCTGATTTCAGTAAGGATTTTTTTACATCAATAAGTGTTCTTCAAGGTTTCAACTCTCTTCTTAGATTCTTGAGGACAAGAGGGAGTATTGTTATGATTCCTATAGATTGGTATATGAAAGATTGTAATTAGAGTAAGTCATGATGTAAAAAGTGATAGTATAAGCCAATGATGTGTGTAAGAAGGCTGATACACTAGTTAAGCTTTGTTAGTTAGTGTTGGCGCCAAAGTCGGTTAGGCTATGGTCCAAGTGCATTGTATCTTTAGATATTTTAGGCTTAGCCATCTTAAGTGATTAGTAGTATAAGTATGTAAAGTCTCTTTTGAAGAGCTCATAACTTTCTTAATGAAAATATCTTTTTTAAGATCAATTCTCTCTCTCATCTAATTCTTTCTCTATTTTCTCATCTCCTTTCACTTCTCTTCTTATCTAAAATCTCTTAGATTCTATCCTTCTCTAGGTTTTGATTTAATATTATATCTCAATCATAACAATCCCCCACTAGACCTATAACCATTTGGGGGGTGATGGCAGGCGCATAACCATGTGCGAAACCTGCCCCTCTAAGACCAATTGACTACACTTATCGAGCAGATGTATGGGATAGGCCTCAAAAGTGTTAATAGACCCTTGTACTATAAACTAACCATGAGTACATTAATAGGGATTAAGCTTTTCATTAAGGATACAAAATCCCAAGGTTTACCCTTTCCTCAAGAGAAGGAAGCGTGTCTGCTCTCAAGCATTTGGCAAGATTCAACTCCCAATACAGGGAAGCAGCTAGCAACCCTAACTTGAAACTATGATTGCTTCCTAATTCTCTTACATCGACTGCTTAGGTTGTTCCCTAGTTCTCTTACAACAACTACCTTCCAATGGTACATCAGCTTAGCACCTAATTTTGTTTAATTGGGAGGACATGGCTATTAAGATCGAGATTAAATCTTGATCTTAACCTAAGATAAAAAGAGTTTGCGATGAGAAAGAAGTGAAGGAGATGAGAAAATAGAAAGAGTTAGATGAGAGAAAAAAGGTTTAATCTCAAAGAGATTGGTTTGATATTTTCATTGAATGGGTAAGAATTACACAAAACTAGCTACTTATAAGAATCTAGTACATTGGATCAAGACATAAACTCCTAACCGACTAACTAATGAAAATATCTAAAGTATTGAAAATATCTAACTAACTAAAATATCTACTAACTAGCACCTAAAGCATTGGTGCCAAGATACTACCTAAAGCCCAACCGTAACCTGCTGCTGCAGGTTATTGCAATGCAGGTCATTACAATGCACTTTATTACAACTCATAGCTAGACAATACTTAACCAAGACCAATACATCTTTATTAGCTAACAACCTTACAATATCAGCAGCAATTCAGCCACATAACAACCCCCAGCAGTAGCTACCAGTAGCATACCGACACAGCATTAAACCCTCTCAAGCCTTGGATTCTCGGATCATAATATTCCCTTCCCCATGAAAACATTCTTGTCCTCAAGAATGGAAGAGAATTGTAACAATGGAGATCACTTATTGCTTATGAAAAGATAGCTGAATTGATGAACTTCTTGTTAAAGTTCTGCTGCTGAAAGACATATGAAGCAACTCAATCTGAAATGCAGCTGATACATGAGGATGACATCTTGTTTCGACACAATGTTTGCATTTGAATGTATAATACTCTTCAGGAGTTCTGCACTGATCAAACCAAACATCAACAACACATCCACAACACCACATAATGCAGTTGATACAGCTCAAAACTCTGTCTTGCTGCAAAGAACCATAAAATGCATCAGTACTTCTGAATTTCTGCTTGTAGTAAGCTGCATAACAGATCTTGAATGTCATTGAACCCATAAAACTGCATATGAAGTCCTTTAACATCTCGGGAGGACTTCTAAACTCAAACCAAGAGAACCAAGCATCAAAATCAGCTCGTAGACATTCCCAAGTGCAGCTCAAACAGCCCCATATCTTGATCATGGTAACAAAACACATTGAAATCCCATAGGAATGTAGCTGCAACTCTTTCATCTTGGATCTTATCCAAAATTTGTATTGCTTAAACATCCACTTACTAAACCATCTCAGACCAAGCTCAACATACTCTTGATTGCTTCCCAATTCCACATGTTGTGCTGCAGAACTCAAAAATTCAGCAGTGTATAACCAAGACAACTCATAGCCGCGGATATTACAAATTTTAGCTCGAATCTTGTCCATATGGAAGCTTCTTGATGCGAACAAGTTATGACATCTTCCCAAAATCATAATAGCACCAATCACATTCCATTTGAGCAACTCATTTACTGCTGACAGTGAAAGAATTGTAATTCTCCAATGATTTTTAGCAGCCTCTAATACTTCTATGGGC
Organism: Simmondsia chinensis; assembly: GCA_018398585.1. Classification (NCBI taxonomy): domain Eukaryota; kingdom Viridiplantae; phylum Streptophyta; class Magnoliopsida; order Caryophyllales; family Simmondsiaceae; genus Simmondsia; species Simmondsia chinensis. Next base: position 16,768,748 of record JAGTTD010000013.1, on the reverse strand, counting down.
CCCAAAACATTCCAATCAACATAGTTAATGCTGCAGCTCACACTTTCCAGCCTGTCCTCAATACTTTCCTCGATTCCAAACTCATCTAGCCACCAAGCATGCCTCAAATGATCAAGCTTTGCTTTCTTGTCAACCATCTCAAACATGAGTAACAAATATAACAAGTGGAGACACCAACAGAACTCTTGAATAGTTGTAAACTTCCTTAAATCTAGAGCTGATCTGTTCCAAACTCCCTTGCTGATGTTTACTTTAATTTTAGCTGGAATTATCCTCTATGTTGCACTGATCTTTTCCATCCAAACATTAAGAAAATATTGAAGCTTGTGCATATAATTTTTCCATTCAGAACAACCACAACAGATCACCCCAAACACATTCAGGTTCTAAATCTGATCAGCACCTTTCAGTTGGGCTTTGTTCCAATTTCTAAGTGCTATCATCTTTGTCTTTACTTGGCTTCGTGCACTAGCTGTGAGGTCATACCAAAGGCCCAACACTTCTTTAAACCGTCCACAATTCCTCAACCAACTAACAACAACTACCATCTCTTCAAGGAAATGCTTGTGTTTGAGCCGAAGCAACACCAATTCCGGAACAATTGAGACTTCAATGTCATGATCTGAATTATGCAGCTTGCAACCTGTAAAAGCCTTTTCTTCAAAGCTTGTTTTGATGTTAACTTCACCATGACCCACAGCCACTACCATTTTTCCACCATTGTTTGCACTGGCACTGAATTGTTCATAATCAAACTGCAGCACCAGAGGTCTAGCTTTTCCAATCACTTGTAATTCATCCTTTTCCGGATCAAAGGGATTGCCAACATCAATTACATCATTTAAAGCATCTATTGTACTGATGTGGATCTGATCAGAAACCTTTCTCTCCACATTACATCCTTTGTATAAATCTATCAACTCAATTGCTTGCATAGGAACCAAGCTTTGTTTGTTGCGAACCTTGAAACGCACTCTTGCAGCTCGATTACTTCTTTTCAGCAGAAAATTGACTCTTTTCAGCTTCACATAGCATTAAGTATCTTCTCCCAGATCAGGAGGCAACTCGTCATAAGAGTGTGTATTTGAATACACCTTTTCTCCACTCAAAAGCATACCTTGTTCTGCATCAGATAGTACCACAGCAGTAACAATTGATTTCCCAACAAAATGAGATTGTTCAGCAGTGAAGGTGCTTCGATTCTGCATACCAGCTTGCCATGGAGTGATACTTAACAGATTTGGTAATGTATTCATTGATATTACAGCAGTAGCATCAATTTTTTTAGTTGAAATCAAAGGTTTTGCTATATCCAACCCTTGCATACCAGCATATACATAGTAAAATCAGGAGCTTGAGTTAGGACTTGTTGTCTAACCTCTTCCAGTGGATCATCCCGATGTCCCATAACTGAATTGGACTCAGTTAAGGCAACCACAGGTTGTCTATTATTCTGTTCTTGCAAATTCAGAAGCTCCTTTGGCTGACACACAACCTCTCGCTTCAATTTTTGCTTTGTAATCTTCTTTTTACCCCAAAAATATTTCAATGCTTCATTGAGATGGCTTCTCTTAGCTTTACTCTTTGCTTTCTTTAACATTCCCTTGATATGAGAACTATATTCCCATTCCGAGAACATATCTTGCTGGGACTCAAGATCTTCGAAATACTCTAACTCTAGCAAAGAGTCTTCATAATGAACAACTTGTTCAACTTCAGGTTCCTCCAACTTGTGTTCATCAATTTCGGCATCACCTTGCTCCCATTCATCTTCAACGACATTAAGTGGCTCCACATTGTGCACCTCAGGCTGTAAAATTGTTCTCAGCTGAAATCTCTTCTAAACGCTGTAACAATTTATCAGAAGAGCGTTGTATGATCTCCTCGAGTTCAGGTGGCAAGGATAATTCGGAATCAGTTGTAGCTCCCACTTCTCTTGCTTATGGAAACTAAATTTCGCACTTGATTCTGCTAAAGTAAGCACCACAGATTCCAAACCCTAACTGACGAACTTCGACTCAGAGAAAATTCGAACCAGAACCCTAACCGCAGTGTTAGCTTGAGTAATTCGAGCTTTGAACATGAATTAGACTCGAACTTAGCTACAATTACTAGTTCAACACTCTTCCAACCTTAATTCTCAAGAACAATGTCAAATTTCTGCGAATTTCTTGAGTTCTTGTTAAACCTACTTCGAATACATTGAATCAAAGTTGAATCAACTAAGTTCTTATACACTTTTATGCGTAACACACAATTTTCCTCTAGATTTCAGCAACACAAGTGTATTCTGAGCAATTAATGCTTAGAGATTAAGAATCTGTTACCTTCCTCAATTTTTGAATTTGCAGAATCTGAATTTACCTCAATTCAGTTTTGCTAAAGCTGATCTTACTGATTTTGAACAAGTGCAAGATTGATCCAACACTCACTTCAGTCTTTTCCCGTAACTTGATGAATTCTGATGATCAAGAACACACGTTGCAGCAGTACAATTCCATGCACTTTGTTTACTGATTTAGGCTCAATTCTGTAATGAATTTGTTACGCTCGGGCTTGAACCACGAACGTAAACCGAATTTAATTTGGATAGTTTGAGAGTATGAGATGAGAAAGAAGGGAAATTAAGATGAGAAAGTAGAGTTTTAGAGTTAGATGAGAGAAAGAAGGGAAAGGGAATGAGAAAATAGAGTTTAATCTCAAATTGAGATAGCTTGTCATGTATTTTCATTGAATGATTTCAATTACAGCTGAATGGTCTATTTATAAGTAAAACAACAAGCTATTACATTGTATCTAGGCTAACTATTTAGAAGCATCTAGAATTAACTAACAATTATTTGAATTATTATTATTGGCGCCAAATAACAGCATATAACATCAGCAGTGTAGCAACGCAGCAGCAACCAGCAGCAGAACAAGATTCCTTTTAATAGAATATCAAGCAGTAACAGAATTGTAATTCCCTAACGGTCCTTCCTGCCATTTTGCCAATTTAAATTCAAGTCTCGGATTTTCGTTTTTGTAACATTCCCTTCCCCTTGAAAATATTCTTGTCCTCAAGAATGAAAGAGAACGAGACTTGGAAATCACTCATTGGAGGCGTTGCCCTTCCGAAACTGGAGTTTTTTGGACTTGGACAATTTCATAGTAAGGTCGTGCAATTCCTTCCTTCGAGCTATTGGATCCACTTCATCTTTACTGCCATTGTCTTGATCAAACCCCTCATTTTCAGCGTCATCTTCATCACTTTCGAATTCCCCTTCAACATCAACTCCTCTTGCCATCATGAGAAGCTTAGGATTGCACCTATGGCCGGGTACGTAAGGTTGATGGCATTTAAAACAGCGGTGTCGGGACTCCTTCTCAATGCTTCGGGGTTCTTTATGCTCATCCCATTTCTTGTGGTCTAACCCCTTGTGAGGATGTTGGAAGTTTTCTTCTCGATGCTTGGGCCGATCAAGAAATGTTAAGTCTGAGGCCTCAATCAATTTTGCTTTCGCAAAAGCTTGAGACAAGGAAGTAGGTTCAAGAGCCTTAACCAAGTTCTTGATTTTCAGCTTTAATCCACTGATGAAGCTCGAGACATAGAAGGACTCGGGGGCTCGAGGTGCAATCGTAATCATACTGGCTCGGAGATTTTCAAATTTCGTCATATAGTCCTTCACGGTAGTGACTTGAGTTAGCTTGTTGAAGCTTTTCACGACATCACCCACTTCTTCATCACCATAGCGCTCACATAACTCGGTCACGAACTTGTCCCACGTAAGAGTGAGATTGCTCCTTAATAGGCTGTAGAACCACACTTCGTGATCCCCTTGGAGATAAACCGTGGCCAATTCCACCTTTTGATCATCGGGAATGGAATAGAAATGGAAATATCGCTCACATCTTCTTATCCACGAGTGAGGTTGCTTTCCATCAAAATTTTCGAGTTGAACTCGTGGTTGTCGAAAGCCATTGCATCCATTACCATAAGAAACTTCATTGCTTCGGTTAATAATAAATTCAGATGCATTTATCCCTGAATTATACTGCTGAACAGTGTCAAGTTGATGATTATTGAGTCTGATATTCAAGTAAACAGGTCGTGTGCGAGATGGATCGTAAAATGGATCAAAGTGTCCTGCATTCTCATGTCGTGGTGCTGCAGAACCCAGAAAAGGACCTGCTGAATCTAGTGGATGTTCTTTTTGGTCAAAACTTATGCTCACTAATCGCCTTTGCTCTTGTTCCCATTGATGTTCACGCATTTTGTCAGATTCTTGCGTTTCTGGAACCTGATATTGAGGTCTGCCTTCTTCAGTTTGCAGCTGCATGTGAGATCTGGTGTTGACCTTAACATATTGAGGATCGACTTGTGGATGAGCAAGATGAGTTCCAGCGCCTAGAACCTGTGATTGCAACAGCTCGAGTGGCCTAATTACATGACTTGCAGGCAACAAAGGAGCAGATTTAGAAGTCACATTTTGTTTATCAATTTGGTTGTACAACTCCTTAATCTTCTCTTCCAAACTCAATGTTTGTTGGTTCATTTGGTTTGAGATTCTTTCCTCCAACACTTGAACTTGCTGCTTCACTTGTTCATTGATTGTTTCTTCCACATCTTGCAATTGTTGAGGCCCAAAGTTTTCATTGAACATATGTGTTTGTTCAGCCACTGATTTCTCCACTTGCTTATTCACCTCCTCTTGCAAGTGTACAATATTTTCTTCAATTTGTTGTAACCGTGCATCTTTATCCATCAACTTCAAAATTTGTTGAATATTATCATTCTGTCGCCTAATCTCGAGGCTTTGTTGCTCAAACTTCATATCCTGCTGATCAAACCTTGCATTAACTGATCGAACTTTTCATTCCACTCCCGGCGATGATCACTTGATACATTAGCACCAGAACTTGTAACTGCAGCAACGAAATCCATTCCCGAACCAGGTGCATTAGCACCTCCAGCACTAGATCTAGTTCTCACGCCTTCTATCATATTTTTTCTTCGATTTTTCCAATCCTTAATCGATCAATTGAGTGATGAATCAGCTCTACTTCAGCAACCGAGAACAATGCAGCACTGAAAATGATCCACAGCTTGAGCTTCACAATCGCTTGCCTACTATTGCAAGTTCAGATCTGAATTCTTTTTCAAGATCAATGTATGAATCAAATCTGGATTAATCTGGCTATACTGAACTAAAATTCAGTAATGAATTTGATGTTTTTGATTACTTCTGAAAATTTTTTTTTTGTTTTTTTTTTAAAAATTTGATTACACACTCGATCGGAACGAGGCTTTGATACCAATTGTTACGCTCGGGCTTGAACCACGAACATAAACTGAATTTAATTTGGATAGTTTGAGAGTATGAGATGAGAAAGAAGGGAAATTAAGATGAGAAAGTAGACTTTTAGAGTTAGATGAGAGAAAGAAGGGAAAGGGGATGAGAAAATAGAGTTTAATCTCAAATTGCGATAACTTGTCATGTATTTTCATTGAATGATTTCAATTACAGCTGAATGATCTATTTATAAGCAAAACAACAAGCTATTACATTGTATTTAGGCTAACTATTTAGAAGCATCTAGAATTAACTAAAAATTATTTGAATTATTATTATTGGCGCCAAATAACAGCATATAACAGCAGCAGTGTAGCAACGCGGCAGCAGCCAGCAGCAGAACTGGATTCCTTTTAACAGAATATCAAGCAATAACAGAATTGTAATTCCCTAAAGGTCCTTCCCGCCATTTTGCCAATTTAAATTCAAGTCTCGGATTTTCGTTTTATAACAGAATTTAACAAGGATAATGCAGCAATCAGAAGTTGATATGCTTAACTGAATGTGATCAATGTACTACAATTAACTCACGAGTCTGTTCACATATACGACCAAAACGAATTTTCTCTTCAATCACTGAACTCTGCTATTTAACTGCCAATAATGAGATCAATACAAGCTTGAATTCAAGGACTCACATCAGATCACCAATTGAACCTCTTTTTATGTGTTTTAAAACAACTTTTTTCAGTTAACAACTGCAATTTACAATCGAATTCAGAACTAAATTCTTAAGCAAATTGTAATGCAATCAAAGGATATTTGATATCAAATCACGTTTGATTTGGAAGCCAAATGAGGCTCCGATACCAATTGTTAAGATCGAGATTAAATCTTGATCTTAACCTAAGATAAAGAGAGTTTGAGATGAGAGAGAAGTGAAGGAGATGAGAAAATAGAGAGAGTTAGATGAGAGAAAGAAGGTTTAATCTCAAAGACATTGGTTTGATATTTTCATTGAATGAGTAAGAATTACACAAGACTAGCTACGTATAAGAATCTAGTACATTGGATCAAGACATAAACTCCTAACCGACTAACTAATGAAAATATCTAAAGTATTGAAAATATCTAACTAACTAAAATATCTACTAACTAGCACCTAAAGCATTGGTGCCAAGATACTACCTAAAGTCCAACCGTAACCTGCTGCTGCAGGTTATTACAATGCAGGTCATTACAAAGCACTTTATTACAACTCATAGCTAGACAATACTTAACCAAGACCAATACATCTTTATTAGCTAACAACCCCACAATATCAGCACCAATTCAGCTACATAACGGCCCCCAGCAGCATACCGACACAACATTAAACCCTCTCAAGCCTTGGATTCTCGGATCATAACATCCCGGCAATTCCAGGCTTAATTCCCAAGGATGGAACTAGGAATCTCTATGTCAAACTTGGCTCGAATGAGACAAAAGCCAGGGGAATCTATAGAGAATTACAATAACCAGTTCAAAAGAGCCAGGTTAAAATGTACAGTGCCTTTGCCTAAGGTTGAATATCCCAAGCTAGCCTTAAATGGCTTGGATATTGGATTTAGGAAGAAGTTTGAAGGCTTGAACTTCACAACTCTCCTATAGCTGGTAGAATTTACTGCCAGGTGTGAGGCTGTCTTGAAGGATGTAAGCCTCAAGAAAAATAGTGCGTATGGAAATTACAACCATGATTTGATTAATGAGGAAGAGGAGCCTCCATATGGAATTGACATTGCTGAATATGTCATAGGACCTCTCGTAGTTTGTAATCCTTTAAGCATACTAAAGCTAGAAAGCCAAACTAGTCCTAAAACTTGAGAAAATACTCATTTGACCTCTCAAGAGGCAACATTATATTTGATTGGCTCGAGGCAAATAGTTCAAGACTAGGGGGAAACACAGGAAGCCTTACCCCAACACACTAAAGGGGAAGGTATACTATAAATGACATGATTCGTTTACCCATTCAATGAAGAATTGCATAATCTTTAGAAACATAGTTCAAGATACCATTGAGGCAAGGGAATTAATCTTCCCTGGGGAAGGACATATGGGTGTTGATAATAGCCCATTTCCTAGTCCTGTTCAAGTGAACAAAATGGAGATAATCAATCCTCAAAATTTTCATGACCGCCATACTAAGGGTGAACCTCTTTGTAGGATGAGCGAGAATGATGAAGGATTGGTTGTAGCTAATGCCTTGTTTGACATAGTGCATGAGCAAGGGGCACTCAAATTTCCCAAAACCTCTTAGAGTTGGCAGATGAGTGCTGCAAGTGGCACTGTTTACTAGGGATGGCAATGGGTCGGTTTTGGGTCGGGTTTTCCTTCATCCAGATCCACCCTATAAAAACCCGACCACAACCAAATCCAGAAAAACCCATTTATTTCATAAAGATGCAATCCAAATCCACATCCATCGGGTATAATGGATATTCAACTCAAATCCATAACCCATTTAAATTATAGAGCAAAATATAATATTGCAATCTAGTATGTATATATTATAATAATAATAATAATAATAATAATAATAATAATAATAATAATAATAATAATAATAATACCTCAAAAGCAAATATTTGGATAAACCCTACATTGTTTTCCTTTTTTATTTTATATGTATAAATATAATATTAGGCAATTACTCAAATATCTCTTAACAAGTAATATTTACACCTAAATTTGTTATATCATGGTTCTATAAAAATATTATAGTGCTAAAACAAGCTTCAAAATATTGGCAAAATACATGGATGTTGGAATATGGTTTAGCATGTTAAAGACTTAAGATAATTTACCTACATTAAACATAATTCGGGTCAGATTTGGGTTGAGTCTGCGTTGGGTTTGATGTCATCGATATCTGAATCGACCTAAAACCCATTTATCAACGTCTAAATCCAAATCCATTTAGAACCCATTTTTTTTGCATCCAAATCCATCATAAATGGGTTGGATGGATTAACATCCGATGGATTCGAGTGTAATTGCCATCCCTACTGTTTACACCCCAAAACGCGAGGGGATGAGACTAGTCACAACCACGGTAATGAAAATGAAGGTAATGAAGACATCCCAAAGGTGATGAAGACATCCTAGAGGATTAGTATTGGGCTTGATGGATTTGCCATGCTCAAATGTCATACAGAACCTGTTGATAAAAGGATTGAACAAGCCATGAAAGAGGTCTATGAAAAACAATGCGCTTAAATAGAATGCACTCTAGCAGATTAGCGCGACAAATCTACCGCAACGAGAGCTATAATCAACAACGTTGGGAGTTCAATGAATGAAAGGATTCAAAGAGAAACTAACAGAGTCTTGGTTGAGATGAACTCAACCTGTCTTCTACTGCTACCCTTATAGCTAAGGATGTGGCAAGGTAGACAGTAGTTGAAGTCGAGCTTATCTTAGTTACGCAAGCTAAAACTCATAATGGCTTAGTCCAAGCCATTAGAGAGGATATTAGGCAACTCAGGCCTATTCCTCCTCCTTCAGCTCTAGCTAGGTATCCTTGGGATGTTCCATCGAGCTCATGAGTGCCAGTTAGTTCAGGTTCACAACACAATCCCTGAGAGAGCGGAAAACCCAAACGGTGGCTAACCCACGTGTTGTTCACTTGGTGTGTTGGCCCTAAAAGCCTTTGATATTGTAATTTTGATGTTAACAATCATTTAGTGAGTTATTATGTTTAAATTATTCTAATCTTGTTTGGAAGTGACTCATAAGAAAGTTAGGAAAATCAAACTAGTCATGTTGATACCAACTTTCTAAGACAATGGATCAAGAGGAAAACTGATCAAAGTTGAAGAGAAGATTCATCTAAAATGAAGAGAATGAGATCCACATCCAAGAGCTTTAAGTCATTTTTTATTTTTATTTTTTAGGACTCAGGGTCGGAATATATCAATTGAGTCAAATCTCAATAATGATATGTGATGCCCAAACAAAAATGCTTTGGAATATTCTTGAAATTTGATTTCAAAATATCTTTTGAAAAATACTCAAGTCAAGTTCATGCCAATCATGTATGTAAATAAAAATATTTTTTAAATTGGTATTATAAAAAGCAAGCCAAAAATAACAAGATCAATGATTATTGGGGTGATTTTGCTTAGCTTGATTCAATCAACCAATTTATTCATGAACAAGGCAAACAAAGAATTTAATTCAAAAATTAAGCTAATATGGTAATCAATCAATCAATCAATTTTGCTTAGCTAACATGGTAATCAATCAATCAATCAAGCTAAATGGCCAAAAAGTTCAAATTCACCCAGGCATGTTGAGTGTCGACACACATAAGGGATGTGTCAACACACAGAAATACACTAGCCCTCTAGAGCTTCTATGGGTCAACACTCATAGGCTGTGTGTCGACACACAGCCCAAAAGAGCTCTAAACGGCTACTTTTGACTTGATTTCTTTTCTATCTTTTTTCTAACATTTTGAATGTCCCCTAGGCTCTCATTTTCATATAAATAGGGCTTCAATGCTTTGGTTTAAATCATCCAATACTCTGTAAGCATTCTTTGATTGAAAATCTCTTACTCTCTTGTGCTTTAACGTTTTAATTTCTAATTTCGTTTAAAGTTTTTCTTGAGCATCACTAGTTCTATTTGTTGTTGATCATTGAGCTTAATTAGCATATCCTTAGCTTTGGCTAGCTTGGTCAATTGTCAATTTACTCTTAAAAGAGTGAAGAGTTTTCAGTGCTTCAATTCTTTCATTGCTTTATTTCAATTTCTTATTATAAAAGTTGGATCCTGAACCTGCTGTTACAAAAGGGTCGGTTGTAAAGGTTGGGTCTTGTGCTTACCTACAAAAAGACCGGTTGTAAAGGTTGGATTCTGAGCCTAGTTTCAAAAAGGATCATCAAGCTTAGCGAAAGGCCCAAGTGGCGAAAAATAGTCACTTGAGGAGTGGACTAGCTTTCGGGGGAAAGCAACCACTATAAAAATGCTTGTGCATTGCTTTTCTTCTTGCCTTTAATTTTTGCATTTCATATCACTGTTTTAGCTTTTAATTTATGTTTTAGTTCTTAAAGTTCAAATTTTCATTTAACCATGAAAGAACCTAATTCACCCCCTTAGGTTGCTTTTTGGGCCTTCAATTGATATCAGAGCTTGTACTCTTTTTTTATTTTTTATTTTTTTTATCTAACGACCTTAAAGTGATCCTATGGCAACATTCACTCCTATCTTGGCCGAAGGTCGATTAAACAACAAGCCTCCTCTTTTTCATGGGGAAGATTTCCCCTATTGGAAGCTTAGAAAGAGACTTTTTATTATATCCTTTGATTTTGATTTATGGCTTATAATAAAAATGGGGATTGTGTACCTTTAAAGAAACAAGGAGACAAAATTGTTGAAAAAGAGGAAAATGAGCTTATGCAAGGTGATAAAGAAAAACTTACAAAAAATGCAGAAGCTCATTATCAATTATTGTGTGTCATTACCCCAATTGTCTTTAATCATGTGTCAGGTTGTGACTCGGTAAAAGATATTTGGGGCAAGCTAGAGGTCACCTCTGAAATTACAGATCAAGTAAAGTCGTCAAAAATAAACATGTTTGTATGATCCTACGAGCTTTTTAAAATGAAACCGGAGGAATCAATGAAAGAAATGTACACTAGATTTTTCGACATTACTAACAAGCTCCAAACTTTTGGAAAAATATATCCAAATTAGGAGCAAGTTAGTGAAATCCTTAGATGTCTTCCTATTGCATGGCAGGGCAAGGTTACTACTATTCGAGAAGCACATAACCTCTTCACCTATAAACTTGATCAACTAATTGAAAATCTCATGACCAATGAGATTGACATGGAAGAATTTAAGGAAGAAGAAAAACAAAAGAAGAGTAAAGCCATAGCATTTAAATCATCGCTATGTGATGAAAGTGATAAAAGTGATGCTGAGGTTTTTATATTGGCGAAAACGTATTACAAACAACTTGAAAAGAAAAGGTTTAAGAAAAATTTAAAAAAGGTTCATCTTCTTCCAAAGAAGAACTAGCTTGCTATGAGTGTGAAGAAATCAGAAATCTCAAGAAGGATTGTCCCAAGCCAAAAAATAAGAAGCCCTTCAAAAACTCCAAACAAAAGGACAAAAAGGAAGAATGGAAGAAAGCATTTATGGCTTCGAGAGATAGCATGATGATTCCGATGAAGAAAGTTAAGATGAAGTAGCCAACTTTTGTCTCATGGCTATTTATGACAATAGCGTTAAAGAAGATGAGTTAACCGATCTACTTTACGATGAACTTGTTGTTGGTTTTCATAATCTGTATGAAAAATATAAAAAATTACAAAAACCACACAACACTTTCATAAAGGTCTTGAAAAGATGGGTTTAGAAAAAGAGTCAAAACGACATTTATTGCTTGAACTTGAAAATAATCACTAAAGAAAAAGAATAAGTCATTAAATGATGAAATGATAAGACTAACCAATAAAAAAACAATCCTTGGAAGAAACACTTGATATTTTAAAGGAAAATAAAAAATGAAAATCCGAGGAAGATGAATCACTCTTAAAGGAGAATGGGTCTTAAAAGAAAGAGTAGAAGAACTTTTGAAAATCTCAAACAAATTTTTCAAAGGGCAAGAAACACTTGATAAAATTCTCTCATCTCAAAAACTGGTCTATAACAAAGAGGGAATTGGTTATAATGGAAATGTTCAAAAGAAGAATTTGAATTTTTTTTTTTTTTTTTTTGGTAAAGCCTCTTCACCTCCAACAAACTCTATAAGATGCCACTATTATGGTGACCATGGGCATATTGTGTACCAGTATCTTTTAAAATGAATTTAAGAATGGCAAAGATGGTTTGGGTCCCAAAAGGATCTCGGCCACCAAATGTCAAGTCTAACAACAAAGGACCCACAAAAATTTGGGTACCTAAAAGCGTTTGAATTGTGATAGGTATGTATGAAAATCGGAAGCAAACACCAAAAGTGATACGTGGATAGTGGTTGTTAAAGACACATACTAGAGATAAATCCAAAGTTCACTTCTATAATGCCAAGAAAAGGAAATGTCACTTTTGGTGACAACAAGAAAGGAAAAATCATCAGTATTGGTAACGTTGCTTCCAACTCTTCTCGTTGCATTGAAGATGTCTTACTTGTTGAGAGTCTTAAGCATAATCTTCTAAGTATTAGTCAATTATGTGAATGAAGACCATTCTGTGAACTTTGAGTCATCTAGATGCATAGTTAAACATGCTAAAAGGAATGAAATTTTTCTTGTCGATTTACGATATGAAAATGTCTATATGATTGATCTTGATTGTGTAGATTTATTGAACTGCTTTAGTGTCTTGCATGAAAATGATCCTTGGATTTTGCATAGAAGATTTGGACATGCTAGTATAGACTTGATTTCAAAACTTTCAAAATATGATCTAGTTAGACGATTACCAAAGCTAAAATTTGAAAAAGATCATATTTGTGATGCATGTCAATATGGCAAACAAACTAGATCTTCATTCAAAACCAAGAATGTAGTTTTAACATCAAGGCATCTTGAACTCTTACATATAGATTTGTTTGATCCTACTTGTCATTTAAGCCTTGGTGGAAAGCGATATGGACTTGTAATCGTTGATAATTACTCTCGTTTTACTTGGTGCATATTCCTTTCTCATACGAGTGAAACATTTGATAAGTTTAAAAATTTTTGCAAAAAGGTGCAAAATGAAAACAATTTGAAAGTCATTTCGGTTAGAAATGATAATGGAAGGGAATTTGAAAATGACAATTTTGAGAATAATTGTAATTGCTTTGGAATCGACCATAATTTTTAGCCACTGAGAACTCCTCAACAAAATGGTGTGATTGAAAGAAAAAATAGAACTCTTGAAGAAATGGCAAGAACAATGCTTTGCGATAATAATTTACCAAAATTATTTTAGGCCGAAGCCATTAACACTGCTAGCTGCATATTAAGTCCAGCTTTAATGAGGCCTATTTTGAAGAAAACACCCTATGAATTTTATAAAGGTAGAAACCCAAATATTGGCTATATTGAAGCTTTTGAGTGCAAATGCTCCATTTAGAATAATGACAAAACCAATCTTGGTAAATTTTTATTGGATATTCGCTAACTGGCAAAGCATATAGAGTCTATAAGAAAAAGACAAAGGTTGTAGAAGAGTCTATACATTTGATTTTTGGTTAAACTAATGTCTTATCCTCTAGAATTCCTTGTGATGATGACGATATAATAATCAATCCAATAAACTTCACATCCTCATCCGAGGAGCAACAAAATGATAAGCTCGAAGCTCCAATGGATGAACCGAAGGGAAATGACAAAAATGTTAAACCTAAAGAGGAAGACTTGCTAAGAGATTGGAAATTCTTGAAAGATCACTCAACCAGTCAAATCATTAGTGATCCCTCCCACGGTGTAAGAATAACACATGCCTTGACCAAATATTGCCATCTAGCCGCATTCATCTCTCTTGAAGAACCAAAGAACATAGAACAAGCCCTTAATGACGCAAATTAGATCATGACAATGGAGGAAGAGCTAATGCAAGAGAAATGATGTGTGCGAACTTGTGAATAGACCCCAAGATCATCAAATCATTGGTACCAAGTTGGTCTATCGCAATAATAAAGATGAGGAAGCAATGTGGTAAAAAACCAGGCAAGGCTAGTAGTTAAAGGCTATAACCAAAAGGAAGGTATAGACTATGAGGAAACCTTTGGTCCCATTACTAGAATAGAAGCTATTAGACTCCTATGTACTTTTGCTTCATTTAAAAATTTCAAACTTTTTCAAATGGATGGAAAAAGTGCATTTTTAAATGGTTTTATTAAAGAAGAGGTTTATGTTGAACCACCACCCAGATTTGAGGATAAAAAAATTTTCAACCCATAATTTTAAACTCAAAAAGGCTCTCTATGGATTGAAACAAGCTCCTAGAGCTTGATATGAGAGATTGAGTTCTTTTCTAATGCAAAATAGATTTTCAAGAGGAAAGGTTGACACCATACTTTTTATTAAACAGTCAAAAGGTCATATCCTCATTGTGCACATTTATGTTGACGATATAATATTTAGTACTACTAATCCATCTCTTTGTGAAGAATTTGCAAATGTTATGAGTAGGGAATTCGAAATGAGTATGGTATGAGAACCCAATTACTTCCTTGGATTACAAATCAAGCAAGGCAAGGAAGAAATTTTCATCAACCAAGCCAAATACATCAAAGAAATGCTCAAGAAATTCTACACCAAAAATTCCAAGGCAATTGCAATGCACTCAACACTTAAGCTAGACATTGATGAAAAAGTTAAAAAGGTGGATCAAAAGCTATATAGAGATATGATCGGATCCCTTCTTTAGTAGGCATGAAATTCTACTTAGTGTGTGTTTATGTGCTAGATTTCAATCGTCCTAAGGAATCTCATTTGTGTGTTGTAGAAAAGAATCTTTCGATACCTAGTTGGTACTCCTACCCTAGGATTATTTTATCCTAAATGTGATTTCTGTTGTTTAGTTGGATATAGTGATGCGGATTTTGCAGGATACAAAGTGGACCGAGAATTGACTAGTGGTACTTGTCAATTTCTTAGTCACGCTTCACTGTCATGGTTTAGGAAAACCAAATTTCCATTGCTCTATCCATCGCCAAGGCTGAATATGTTGCATGCAGAAGTTATGCTCAAATGTGGTGGTTAATGCATCAATTAGATGACTATGGCATTCATATTGACCACGCTCCCATAATGTGCAATAACACTAGTGCTATATGCTTAACTAAAAACCCGGCCCAACATTCTTTTTTTTTGGATCAGAGCCCAATATTCTAGAGCGAAGCACATTATGGTTAGACATCATTTCATTTGTGATCTTGTGATTAAAGGAGATGTCATTGTGAAATGTGTCCCCACAAACAATCAATTAGCGGACATTTTCACTGAACCCCTAGGTTAAAAAATGTTTTATAATATTAGAACGAGAAATGGCATGTGCAATTTGTCTACTTGATCTTAATTGCTTCACGTGATTCAATTAGCGGACATTTTCACTTGATCATGTGATTCAAACATTGAGTTTCAACACTCAACATGAAAAGCTCCGAAGAACTAAGTATTCTTATCCAACTCATGGATATTGAAACTTGGACTATTTTTAAAGAAAAAATCGTATTTTCCATTAAAAAAGCATACAAAAAATTTGGCCCCCAAAAACAAAAGGGTATTTTCATAATCAAGTTTTTATCTTTTTTTGACATCAAAACCTTAGATTTTTTTTTCAAAAGTTCATCTTTCTCACAAAACCTGACCCAAAAAAATAAAATAAAAATGAACCATAATATTTGTTTAAAATTTGCTGGTTTTTCTTCATTTTTCTTACTTTTTTAAATGTAAAATCATCTATTTTCACAAATATTTCATTTTCTTGAACAATTTTGAACAAATCTCTAAATTTGCTATGACTGTTTGAAACAATTTTTAACAAATCTCTAAATTTTGAAAAAGAACCCCAACTCTTTAGATTTTCTTCTTACAAAAATCTGAAGCTACATTTTTCATTTAATGTACATCATTTTACTTGAAGTGAATGAAATGTTATGACTATTTGGGAATGTGTATCATTTCTTTGTGATTATGTATGCTCTTATTGCTTTTAATAGGGGGAGTTGTCACTTTCTCTATTCCTTGTCTTGTGCTTTTTGTTGATGACACTGGGGGAGAAAAATTGGTGTGTAGTTGATTCATGTTTAGTTGTTTCATGTCAATAAATGATGCTTGGTGCAAGTTATTGAACATCTGACTCCTAAAATGCATAACAATGGTATGAAGTTTGTGTTTGATTGAGAAATGTTAAAAATGATGTTGATGTTAGCCTATTGAATGTGTGATTCTTACAATGCATCAACGAAGGGGGAGGCAATTGAGTTTGAACATTAAACATGCTATGTATTGCTCAATGACTTGTTATAAATTGGTTATTTGTTTAATTTGATTAATCAATACATTTATGGTGAATTCTAATATTCATCTTTGACATTTTTAAGAGAAAACACCAAATATTTGTCATCATCAAAAAAGGGGAGATTGTTAGTCCTAAAAGTCATTCATATTGTAATTTTGATGATAATAATCATTTAGCGAGTCATTATGTTTAAATTGTTCTAATCTTATTTGGAAGCGACTTATTAGAAAGCTAGGAAAATCAAGACCACTCATGTTGATACCAAGCTCTCTAAGATTATGGGTCAAGAGGAAAACACATGAAGAGAATGAGATCCATGTCCAATGGCTATAGATCATTTATTTTTATTTTTTAGGACTTAGGGCCGGGATATATCAATTATGTCAAATCTCAATAATGATATGTAATGCTCTAACAAAATGTTTTTGAAATATTTTGAAATTTGATTTCCAAATATCTTTTGAAAAATACTCAATTCAAATTAAACCATGCCCAAAAATAACAAGATCGACACTTATTAGGTTGATTTTGTTTAGCTTAATGCATTCAACCGATTTATTCATGAACAAGGAATATAAGGAATTTAATTCAAAAATTAAGCTAATATGGTAATTAATCAGTCAATTAATTTTGCTTAGCTAATACGGTAAATCAATCAATCAATCAAGCTAAATGGTCAAAAACATTCAAATCCACCCATAATGATACGTGTTGACTCACAGAAGGGATGTGTCGACACACAGACATACAGCACCCCTCTGGAGCATCAGTGTGTCGACACACAGACCAGAAAAGGCTCCAAATATCTACTTTTGACTTGATTTTTTTTCCTAATCTTTTTTTCAACATTTTGAACATCCCCTAGGTTCTCATTTACCTATAAATAGGGCTTGAATGCTTCAGTTTAAATCATCCAATACTCTCTAAGAATTCTTTGATGAGAAAGCTCTTACTTTCTTGTGCTTTAATGTTTCAATTTCGAATTTCGCATAAAGTTTTTCTAAAGCATCACTAGTACTATTTATTATTGATCATTGAGCTTAATTGGCATATTCTTACTTTTGGCTAAGCTTGATCTATTGTCAATTCACTCTTAAAAGAGTGAAGAGTTTTTAGTGCTTTAATTCTTTCATTGCTTATTTCTATTTCTTATTGTAATGGTTTGATCCTAAGCTTACTATTACAAAAGAGTCGGTTGCAAAAGTTGGGTCTTGAGCCTACGTACAAAAAGAATGGTAGTAAAGGTTGGATCCTAAGCCTAGTTTCAAAAATGATCATCAAGCTTAGTTAAAAGCTCAAGTGATGAAGTGTTGTCACTTGAGGAGTGGACTAGCTTCCGGGTTGGAAGTGAACCACTATCCTTGTGCATTATTTTTCTTCTTGCATGTAATTTTTGCATTTCACATTCATTGTTTTAGCTTTTATTTATTTTTTATTCTTCAAGTTTAAAGTTTTATTTAACTACGAAAGAACCTAATTCACCTCTCTCTTAGGTTGCTCTTTGGGCCAGCATGGAGATTGGCCATAGAGTTGCAAATGCGTTCCCCTGGTGTTGAAGGACCTTTAAACTAGCGATTTTATCTTGCTTTGAGGGATCTTAATGACAATGTGCAAGTAATGCCTGTCCTTGCGAACGTCCCCCGGGGGAGAGGGGGGGGGGGGAGCATTGTCACTCATACCCTCCTCATGCTGGAAATGTTGCCTCGAGGCATATACAAGGGCTTGGAGTAGGTGTGTAGGGGCAGAGACCCAATCATGGGGACCAGACCTTCCTCTTGGATCTTCTTACACTTATGAGACTGTGGAGCAAATTAGCCCCAAGATTAAAACTTGGGGATTGATCAGGAAAGGATGGTGCAACAGCCTATTAATGTAGGTGTGTGTCTTCAAGCATGCCATATGACCAACGGTCTATTGGAACATGCTTCGTGACCAATCAAATGAATGGCAAGAATGATCTAGAGGGTTACCCTGCGTATGTGGGACTGTAACCATTCCCGCATCTGTTTGTAATGGGAACTTAGGTGAATCTTGCTGATCCCCCTCGAGACCCTCAGCCACTTGGGGGCAATGGCAGGTGCATAACCATGTGCCAAACCTACCCCTCTAAGATCAATTGGCTGCACTTATTGAGCAGATGTATTGGCCAGGCTTCATGAGGGTCAATAGACACTTGTATAGTAAATTGTATCCTAGTTATGTTGATAGGGATTATCCTTTCCCTCAAGGATACAAAATCCCCAAGTTTACCCTTTTCTCAGGAGAAGGGAGCATTTTTGCCCTCGAGCATTTGGAAAGGTTTAACTGCCAAAGTAGGAAAGCAGCAGATAACCCATTTTTGAAACTTAGGTTGTTCCCTAGCTCTCTAATAGGGACTACCTTCTAGTGGTACATCGGCTTACCACCTAATTCCATCTGCTATTAGGATGATAAGGCCAGACAATTCTGAGCTCAGTTCCCAAGGATGGAACTAAGAACGTTTATGTCTGACTTGGCTCAAATGAGACAAAAGCCAGGTGAATTCGTGGAGGATTACATTAACCGGTTCAAGAAAGCGAAGTTAAAATGCACTGTAGCTCTTCCTGAAGTTAAATATGCCAAGCTAGCCTTAAATGGCTTGGATTGCATTTAGGAATAAATTTGAAGGTTTAAACTTCACAACTATCCTACAACTAGAAGAATTTTCCACTAGGTATGAGATTGTTTTAAAAGAACAAAGACTTAAGAAAAAAGTGTGTATGGAGCCTACATACATGGCTTGATTGACGAGGATGAAGATCCTCCATATGAAATTGATGTTGCTGAGTATGTCAAGAAACCTCTTTTAATTTGCAATCCTTTTGTCAATAAGGATATTAAAGCTAGGAAGTCTTATTAGTCCCAGGATTTGAGGAAATACTCATTTGACCCCTTAATAGTCGATATCATATTTGATTGGCTTGGGGTAAATAGTAAGCTCAAGATTAGGGGCAAACACAGAAAACCTAACCCTATTTTGATAAAGGGGAAGGTATATTGTAAATGGCATGATTCATTGACCCACTCACGAAAAACAGTGTAATCTTTAGAAACATGATGGAAGATGCCATCGAAGCAAGGGAACTAATCTTTCCTGGAGCAGGGGAGATGGGTTCGATAAAGACCCTTTTCCTAGTCCTCTTCAAGTTAATGGTATTGATAGCTTTGCTAAAAGTGATCAATAGATTGTTCAAACTAATCCTTTTGCCCCTTTTAGGAAGACGATGGTATCAAACAATACTCAAAAGGCAAGGCTTGCAAACAACTTGTTTCATAGTTAGGTGCTCAAGGAAAGATTGAGGATCCCACCATTAGAACTCGCGTTGGATGATGGAATGTGTCATTGGCACATCATTGAGCTCCATCTCACAAACAAGTGTTCAATTTTCAAAAACTTTCTAATTAAACTCTGTAGCAAGTTAGCCATTACCCTATTAGTGGTTGAACAGTTAGCTTTCAAAATCAATAGTGATCATGGGTGCATCTCAGACCTTACAAATTGAGAAAAGTATCTCGTGATCTGAAGAAGGTATCCTACAAGGCATGCCGCCATTTTACAAGAAAATACAAAGTGTAGTGAGAAAACTCAAGCTACTTAGTATATTTTCCTTGCTGACCCTCTCTTAGAATTGAAGATTCCATTTGAGAAGTCTCGCATGTTTGATCCTACTAAAGATTCTCCTTCAAAGGCTCAAATAATTATGAGGACTAGGCATCCAAAGAGGAATACTAAACACCACATGGTTGATGTTTACACCTATCAGAGACCATGCCAGTCAGGGCAACAACCTTCAAGGGTCCGTTTAATGTTTGGAGAAGGAACCACTTCGAGTAGGAGGACGCAGGTCCCTCCAACCTCACACAAACCTAAAAAAGGAGGCAGTTGTGAAAGAAAGCGGCGCAGCAAAGGGCTTTACTTGACTCTTGCTTGACTAGGCTCTCTGGGGAAGTGAACAGAGTCCGCAAGGACAAGTGTACTGATCCATGGATCTCGAGGATTCAAAAACAGAATTAAGGCCTTTAAGCACCACTGGTAAAGGTGAGCCACGCAAGAAGCTTGAGAGATGGGCTAGTTCCTTGTCTTCTGAGGGTAAAGAATCTTGGTGGGATCAACTTGCCGAGAATTCATTGGCTCAAGGAATGTGTGATTATGAGAACGACTATAATCCCCTAGGCATCAATTTAGTGGAACCTGTGGACCGTGTTAAATTAACATGGTCTGACATAGAAAATGACTTCCACGAAGAAGGCTTCCCACAACTAGTGGAGGAGTCTCCAACCCCAAAGGTTGAACCAAAAGGGCCAACCATAAGATCAGGACATGCTAATCCATGGTAGTCTTAAAGAGAAGGCGGATCAAGGGGTCCAGTTTTGATTTGGGTCACTTCCTGAGAAAGTTGATGTTAGAACTGCTTTGCTCCTTCCCTTGGAGTTCATGACAACTGACACATAGGAGGGCCTTGAAGGGGATGTAATAGCATCAGATGAAGATCCCCAAATGGAGCTTGTGGCTGATGTGGCTGCTACTAAAGGTAAGCCTGACCCTTTGTCTATTAAAGTTAAAACCCCAATATTCAAGTCAACCGATGACACTCCTGACATAGTGAAGATGACGTTTGATGGGCCTAACACTGCCAATAGATGAAATAAGGCCTCTATACATCAAAGCTAAATTTGATGGCATTTTTGTTAATAGAGTCTTAGTGGACAAGGTGTAGCCATCAATGTCCTGCATCCATATGTGTTGGGGGTCATTGGTAAATCTCAAGATGATTTGATAACTTACGATGTGGCAATCCGTGGATTTTTAGGGGCCAACACTAAATCTAAAGGGGTCATCTCGATTGAGTTAACTGTTGGCAACTTGAGCAAGTTGACGACTGTCTTTGTAGTGGATACTACCTCAGGCTATAATGCTTTGCTTGGGAGAGATTGGAGACATGCCAATTACTGTATCCCTTCCTCACTTCACCAAGGCATGAGTTAAGATTTTGGAACCATGACAAGTATGAGGTCGTTATGGGAGATAACAAGCCAATCATGGCTTGCTCCAACTATGTTGAGGAAAAAGTCTATGAAGACGTTGTTGGACCACTAGATGCGAAGAGGACCACTCTTAACTTTCTAACATCATGAACTGATAGCCATCCTTGACAGCCTGCTCACTAAAGCTGAGGTTAATCAAGTTAATGAGGACACATAATTCTAGGGGCGGCGTATGAGAGCCCTTCTTGACGAAAGAGACCTTCAAGGCACACAAAAATCCTTATGTGGTCAGCCAAAACCTCTCATTAATGGCCCAAAGGGCCCTCTCCTAAACCATTACAAAGCTCGTGGCTTGGTGCTCTGAGGATCAAATATAGGCTAAGCAACCATTTGTTTGTAAATGGCCTTGAGGTCCAAATGATACAGGAAAATGAGTTGGAGTTATCTAATTTAAAAGCAGCACCAGCTAAGATGGAGGATTTAAGGGCTAAAGTTCAAGACCCCCTCCTCGAGATTAACCTGGGCTCAATAGATGACCCAAGACCCACGTTTCTGAGTGCTTTGTTTTCTAAAGAGTAGAGGAAGGAGTATTTAACCTCGCTTCTTGAGTTCAAGGACTACTTTGCTTGGGACCATCACGGGATGCCTGGCCCAGATAGAGAAGTGGTTGAGCAAAGGGTTCCTATCAAGCTAGGCTCGAAGCCCATAATTCAAGCCCAGAGAAGGATGTCCCAAAATGTGATAGATTTGGTCAAAGAGGAGATTGAGAGACTTTTGAAGGCCAAATTCATCAGGATAGGCAGGTATGTTGAGTGGATGGCAAATTTTGTTCCTGTTATTAAAAAGAACAACAAAAGCATAGTATGCATTGATTTCAGGGATCCAAATGCAGCGACCCCAAAGGATGAATATCCTATGCCTATAACTGATGTCCTTATTGATTCAGCCTCAAGGCATGAGGTGTTATCTTTTATGGATGGCTACTGTTGGTACTACCAAGTCATGATTGCTTTGGAGGATACCCACAAGACAACATTTTGATGCCCTGGGTCAATATGGACCTTTGGGTGAGTGGCTATGCCATTTAGCTTAAAGAATGCTGGTGCCACCTACTAAAGTACCTTAACCATGATCTTTCATGATCTCATTGGCAAGACCATGGAAGTCTACATTGATGGCATCGTGGTCAAATCAAAGTCCCAAGTAGAGCACTTAGAGGACTTGAGAGGAGTGTTTCTTTAAATGAGGAGCCATAACCTCAAGATGAATGCACTAAAATGTCCCTTTGGCTTGCATGCTAGGAACTTGGTTTCTTGGTACACCAAAAAGGGTTTGAAGTTGACATAAATAAGACTAAGATCATTCAAAAGGCTAAACCGCCTTCCATCTAAAAGGAGCTTCAACGCTTCTTAGGGCCAATTAACTTACTAAGATGTTTCATTTCAAATGTTGCAGAGAACCAAAGTCTTCTCTTCATTGCTGAGACTCAAGTCTAAGAAGAACTTTGAGTGGGAGAATCCCCACCAAGTAGCCCTCAAGGTCATCAAGGAATACTTGACTAGGCCGCCAGTTTCTATTCCACCTAAACAGGGTAAACCACTGACGATTATGTCTATGCTTCTAATGAGTCAATTGGTTGTTTCCTTATATAGGACAATAAGCAGGGGTATGAACAGGTTTTGTTCCACCTAAGCTGCTGTTTAAATGAATGTGAAATAAAATACTCGTCCATTAAGAACTTTTGCCTATCTTTGGTCTATGCATTTGTAAAATTGAGATATGCTTCTTAGCATTTATCATATATATGATTGCTCAGACATATGTCCTCAAATACATGCTAGATAGAGCTCTTATGAGAGGAGGATTAAAGAAGTGGAGTGTTGCTCTGCTTCAGTTTGAATTAATATATGTGTCACAAAAGTCAGCCAAGGACCAAGCCTTAGCAAACTTTTTAGCTGACCATCC
This sequence comes from Simmondsia chinensis, assembly GCA_018398585.1. Classification (NCBI taxonomy): domain Eukaryota; kingdom Viridiplantae; phylum Streptophyta; class Magnoliopsida; order Caryophyllales; family Simmondsiaceae; genus Simmondsia; species Simmondsia chinensis. The sequence continues at coordinate 16,745,502 of JAGTTD010000013.1, read as the reverse complement.
CAACATTCAAACAGGCATAGATTATGAGCCAGATAAGCTCCAAGTAATAGAGATAGTCCATTGGAAGCTATATTTTGATGGGTCAAGGACCAATTCAAGTGTTGAAGCTGGGGTTGTAATTAAATCCCCTACTTGGATTTTACCAAGTTTGCTATTACCTTAGTTGGCAAGTGTTCCAACAACATGGAAGAGTATGAGGCATTAATTGTAGGCCTAAATACTCTTCTTGAGATGCAAGTCCCCAATGTGATCATAAGAAGGGATTCACAGTTGGTCATCTGTCAAGTAAGGGGAGAGTTTCATGTTTAAGTGATACCTTGAATAAATATATCTCAATAACGCAAGTGCTGTTGAGCAAGTTTGAGGGTGTCCAATTTAAACACTTACCTCGAAAGCAGAATAAGACATCCAATGATTTGGCCTAACTAGCCTCAGGGTATAAGCTACCAAGCACATGATGTGAAGAAATCATGGCTATTAAGACTAAGGTTTTAGACCATGACCTTGAATTCACTAAGTCCTTTAGTTCTAAGAGTAGAGTAATTATAAGTGAACACTTGGATTGCTTGAAGGCACATCAATCGGTCAGAAGTCAATGTGAGGATTGGAGGAAGCCATTGATGGATTGTTGTTAAAACCCTTGTGACTATGTCAAAGACAGGAAGATGAAAATAAGAGCTCATAGATTCTATCTTGATGATGAATCTAGAGGATTATATAAAAGGGATGCTAGTGGAGTGCTTCTTAAGTGTATGGACTTAGACGAACTTATGCTAATAATGGTTGAAGCCCGTGAGGGCATCTGTGGATCCCATTTGGCTACTAATAAGATGCATTAGCTCATCAGACATTATGACTATTACTAACCATCAATGATGGACGATTGTATCAAGTATGCTAAAGGGTGCAGAGCATGCCAAAGACATGATCATGTACAAAGGGTCCTTGCTGCTAAAATACATGCTATAGTTAAGCCATGGCCCTTTTAAGGATGGGCAATGGATATCATAGGAGACATCAACCCTCCTTCTAGTGAGCAGCATTCTTAGATTCTTGTGGCCATAGGTTATTTAACAAAATTGGTGGAGGCTAAGCCATATAGGAACATCAATCAACAAGACATGATTATTTTTATCAAGGAATATATCCTATGTAGGTTTGGAATTTTAGAAATTATAACTTTGGACCAAGCTAAAGTGTGCAATGGAGTTGACATTAAGGAGTTTACCAAGAGTTTCAACATCAAAATCTTGAACTCAACTCCTTATTGTACTCCGACTAATGGCTAGGCAAAATCTACTAATAAGATTCTAAAGCCAACATTGAGAAAATGATTAAGGATAATACCAGAAAGTGGCATGAATTACTACTTAATGCACTTTGGGCTTATAAAACATTCAAATGTGATGCAACTGGGACAACCCCCTTTCATTTAACATATGGCCATGATGTTATACTCCCATTGGAAGTCACTGTTCAGTCTATTAGGCTGGCTCATCAAGGAAAGTTTTCTGAATTTGAATATAAGCAGGCTATGATGGACAAATTGACAAACTTGGACCAAGTTAGGCTTGACTTCCTTTCTAAACTAGAAAAACAAAAGAGTGTGGCTAAAGCCTACTACTGGAAGGTCAAACCTAGGTCCTTTGATTTGGGGGGACTTAGCCTGGAGGTGGTTTATCCATTGGAAAGAAAGATCGTGTCTTTGGCAAATGGTCCCCAAATGGGGAGGGCTCATTCAGAGTCATGTAGGTAATTGGAGGAAAAGCTTACTCTTGGATCTAGATGGGAGAACTCACCCAAGGACCATTATTGGATACTTCCTTAAGAAATATGTGCCTTCAATTTGGGATTCTCACAAAGAAGTTCTTAAGTATAGATTTCTTGAATTGTGGACCCAGTTTCAATATCAGTGTCTTAAGGATCAACTCAAAGATCATTAGATAAGGAAAATAAACAAAAGGATATACCAAACTGAAAGACATATTTAACAAAATGCATATTTCATTAATGATTTCAAGGAGTACATGGCTAGTACAAAAATAATACAGGTAAGTTACTCATATGGCCAAAAAACTGCTTTACAAACATCAGAAGAGTTAATTTTTATTCTTAACTAAGGACTATTTTATGGATGCCTCTATAAATGATAAATTGGTTGGTAGCCCCATTCAATCGTTGGTCGTGAAGCTGGCTTCTCTTGGGAGGGTTCCTAAAACCCTTATTGTTCCTTATTCTGGTTTTCTTATTTTGAAGTTCAGGAAATTCCTAAGAAATGTAAAGGAAACAAAGTCATGTTAGAATTCCCTCAAGGTCCTAACAGTATGCCAAAATTTTGGGAAAAGACTTGCTTACCTCGTTAGAGAGATCCTTGCAGGTCATGAAAGTGAGACTTTGATGCTTATAGATCCCTAAGGAAATGTGTGATGTTACTCAGTGCCTGTATTAGATTTCTTAAGGAAATTTCTAAGGTTTAAAAAAGTGGGGTATATGCTTAGGCTAATAGATACTCGGGATTATGAAAAGTGGTGTCCATGTATGCCTTGCAAACCATTGCGGTATAGACCTACGCTACCAAGCTGACTTGCCAAGCATTAACATGGCAGGGAAAACATTCACTTTAATAAGTGAGCAACAATGATGTCCGCTTTGAGGAGTGTTAGAAGGTTGTGCACCCGACTCATGCACTGTAAAAAGTTGTCCACCCAATTAATTTAAAAGAAGATCTTCGCTGGAGAATGGTTCTCCGAAGAAACCACAAACATAGACAAAAGAAGCCAAAACCTATTAGGAATGCTTTTCATGGTGAAATGGAAGGCTGACGTAAGGGTACCTAGTTTGTTGGCTTCGGACATTCAAGAAAGATCCTTCTTGATGGTGCCAAGGTTAATAAGGCTTTAAAGCATATTCGAGACCATTAAACCGTCTGATTGAACAAGACGTGCCAACTCCTCAATAGGGCTATCGGCCGGAGGAATGGGGGCAGAGACATCCTAAGAAATTTGGGCCATTTCTTTGTGATTTTAAAACAAATCTCAAGATGCAAAGAGCAGATTAGCAACGAAGAGAGAGTACAGAGCAGAAAGTGAAGTTTTAAGGCCTTAACTATCATATTTATAGACACGCAAGAACGAAGGAAGGTAAAACGTCAAGCAAGTGTTCTCTCGAGCTCCCTATAACTACTGGAGTTCAAATCAAGTAGAAGTTTTACCCGTTGGAAATCTTCTAATGGCTAAAGGGAGGGGATTTTTTACACTTCAAACTCAAGGGAGTTAGAATGATGCCATTTTGAGCAAAATGCCATGCATGAGGTGCTCCTTAAAAAAGATAAGGCTTCAGATGTTAAGGTAATGGCGTCTCGAGCCCAGTTGCTTGAAGAATTTAAAGCTCTGAAAAGGGTATTAGCTACTCGAGGCTCGAGATGTTTGAGGGGATAAAAGGAGCTCAAGCTCAAGGGACTTCTTAGAAGGCTACAAGACAAGCGGTTTCCAAGCTCGAGGAAGTTACTTGGAGCACAATTTCAAATGCATGGGCTTCAAGCTTTATCCAATAGAACATGAGGCATCTAGAAGGGACTCTAGTTGAAAAAGTGAATGTGGGCTTCTAGAAAGATGCTTGAGCACTCCAAATTCAAGGCACGTTCACTACCCATTAACAAGACAAAGGAGCTTTGAGGTCAAAGTGGGAAGAAAATGCCACGAATTAGGGAGCAACTATTATTTCTTTTTTGGTTTTAAAAATAAGAGAGCCTGTTGCAGTTGTAAAGTGTCTAACACTACTCATACGAACTTCTTCAAGTTAGCTTGGCTTAGTGTAGGTCTTACTATACCTTTATTAGGGTAATACAGTTCTTCGGGTTTCATGTATGAACTCTTTCTTGTAACCTGATCCCAAAACCGACAAGTGAGAATTGAGGCTTCAGTTTAATGCTTTGATGGCCAAGGCTTGACCTTGATTGCGTTAGTCCTCATCCAATGACCTAAATATAGTTTGCTCCACCTAAATCTTGTCAGACTCTTACTCATTTGAGTTATTATAAGTCAAGGGTGCCAGGACTAAAAATCTGATTGACTCGTACTTATAAGTGAACTGTTGAGCTCTTGACTTTGTCTCCACCCTAGTTCTTAACTTTTAAATGTACAAGGAAAGGTGTTTGTGGGCCCTACTCCGTCACTGTAACTGCCATTTAAGTTAGCTCCATATCCCATTTATTTTCTGCCAACATATATATTAAAAATCCACAAAAAGATATAAGCTGTCTCCTTAATTGGAGCATAAGAAGAATCTGCGTGTTTAACAAATGAAGCCCAAAAGCATCACCTCCTTTTCTCCAAGAAGGTGAGTGGTTATGGTAAAAATCGTGCAGTCCGAAATTCAGATTCACTCTCGAGTTGCGGTGAGTCCCTTTTGTATGTTTGTTTACATTTGTATTTACAGTGACCAAATTCACACACTTAACAAACAAATAGAGGAAAGAAGCACATTATGGTGGAACATACAATGCGCAATTGTGCCATATTTAAGAAGTTCTTGAAGAAGCAGTTGGAAAAAGGAACCATTTTTCTCTTAAGAAGAGAAGAGTTGGCCATGAAAATATTTACAGATGACCACTGGCAGACCATCTTTGCTACTAAGAAAGAGGCAATGAGAAAGCTTATGCACCTCACCTATGACCTTTGTGGAGGATGTGGTCAAAAGCTAGCGTCCACAATGAAGAAGCTGGTGTTATATCCAAAAAGAAAGCCAGTTGTTTCTAAGCAGGCCTTATTTGTTGGACCTGCTCATGCTCTTACCTTAAAGGCCTAAATAATCATGAGTAATGGGCATCTAAAAAGGAATCTAAAATATCACTTGATTGATGTGTACACCAATCAAGGACAATGGTAGCTAGGAGAACTTGGCAACCTTTGGAGGAGAAACCAGATGGAGCAAGAAGATGCTAGTCCTTCCAATCTTACAAAAAGTCAAAAGAGGAGGTTGCTTAGAAAGAAAACAGCACAACACAAAGATTTACTTGATACTTTCTTAGCCAAGCTTTCTAATGAAGAACACAAAGGCCATGAGAATAAGTATACTAAGTCTATGGATCTTGAAGATCCAAGAGGTGAATCTACATCTTTAGCCACCATTGCTAAAGGTGAGCAACGTAAGGAGCTCGTGCAATGGGCTAGTTTCTTGTCTCTTGAAGGAAAATAATCTTGGTGGGATCAGCTTGCCAAGAATTCCCAGGCTCATAAAGAACATCTTATAATAAGGAGGATTATAGTCCCCTCAATTTCAACTTAGTGGAACCTCTAGATCGTGTCAATCCAAAATGGTCTTAAATAGAGAATTACTTCCACAAGGAAGACTTCCCCAATCCAATGAAGGAGTCTCAAACCTTGAGGTTGAACCAAACCTCATGGCTAGGACATGCAAATTGATGGCAGTACTAGGAAAGAGACAAGCCAAGGGATCCAGATACAGTTTGGCTCACTCCCTGCTTAAGCTGATGTAACACTTGGCTTGCTCCTTCCCTTGGAGTTCACGGCAACTAAAACACAGGACATCCTCGAAGGGGACGTAGTAGAATCAGATCAAGATCCCTAAGTGGAGCTTATGGCTAAAATAGCAGCCCCTAAAGATAATTCTGATCCTTTGTCTTTTAAAGTTAAAACCCTAACGTCTAAGTCAATTGGTAATCTTCCTGACATGATGAAGATGATGTTTGATGGGCCTACTACCACTAACAAAACATTAAGCTTTTATACACAGAAGCCAAATTTGATGGCATCTTGATGAATAGAGTCTTAGTAAATAATGGTGCAGCCATCAATGTCTTGCCTTCATACATGTTGGGGGTTATTGGTAAATCTTGAGATGACTTGATAACTTCAGATGTGGCAATTTGTGGCTTTTAAGGGGCTACCACTAAGCTTGAAGGGTCATCCTAATTGAACTAACTATTAGTAACTTGAGTAAGTTGATAGACTTTTTTTTAATAAATACCACCTCTAGCCACTAGCTGCGTGCTGGTGGCACTATTAGCAGCCATTAGCTCACTTCTAGTGGTGCTCCCGATAGTGGCTGTCCTCTATTGTTGGATGTTGGTCATGATGCGGGTAGGGGAGCTCGTGTTTGAAGCATGCCTGTCAAGTATCGGGATTATATTTGTGATGTTCCCTCTTTTATAGCCCATACTCAATCTAGCACTCCATCAGCCAACTCAGGTATTATGTATCCTATTTCGCACTTTATGTCTAATGCTCAATTTTCTGATACTCACTCAGCTTTCTTGAAGCAATTACTTCTAGTGATGAGCCAAAAGACAAGTTGTTGAGTTTGAACATTGGAGAGATGCAATGGAGAAAGAGGTTGATGCCTTGGGACGAAACCATACTTGGACATTGGAGGTCTGTTCTCCTGGTAAGAAGGCTATAGATTCAAAGTGGATATACAAGGTGAAGTACAAGTTAGATGGCTCTATAGAGTACTATAAGGCCCGGCTCGTTGCAAAATGATTTACACAAGTGAAAGGTATAGACTTTCATGACACATTTGCCCCTACAGCTAAATTGGTAACAGTTCGTACAGTTCTAATAGTTACTACTACTAGAAATTTGGAATTTGCATTAGTTAGATGTTAATAATGCATTTCTTCATGGTGATTTGGATGAGAAAGTTTACATGAAACTTCCATAGGGTTTTGAACGTCAACATGAAGAAAAAGTTTGTAGTCTTTGTAATTCACTTTATGTGCTTAAACAAGCCTCCCATAATTGAAATAAAAAATTCACTTTGACCTCGTGAAGAGTTGGATTTTTTTTTCAATCCAAATTAGAATTCTCGCTTTTTACCTATTCTCATGACTCTGTTTTTACTACAGTCTTGATTTATGTTAAAGATGTTATTATACTGGGAACAAACTGGGGCACTTATAAAAGGTCAAATCTATTTTGAATCGACCTTTTGGAATTAAAGATTTAGGACTGGTTAAATATTTTTTAGGCATTGAGGTTGCACGCTCTCAGAAGGGTATTATGTTGAGTCAAAGAAAGTATTTGTTGGATATCCTTAGTGAAACAAGTTTATTGGGTGCCACACTAGCTTTCACTCTTATGGTCCAAATTCACCATCTAGCAGATAAAGAAGGCGAACCACTGAAGGATTCGGGTCAATATAGGAGGTTAGTTGGTTGATTGTTGTATTTGACTATTAGTCACCCCGATATTTGTTATGCAGATCGTATATTAAGTCAGTTTATGCATGATCTGTATGTTCCTCATCTAGAGGTTGTTATTCATGTTTTACGCTATCTTAAGGGAGTGCCTAGTTAGGGAATATTTTTACCATCTAAATGTGATTTGAGACTTCATGGTTACTATGATGCGGACTGGGCTAGTTGTCCTACTACCAGGCAGTCTATCACAGGGTATTTTATTTTTCTAGGACGGGCGCTTATTTCATAGCATTGAAAGAAACAGCCAGTTATTTCACGTTGTTCCACTGAAGCAAAGTATTGAGCCTTGGATACTACGATAAATGAGATAGTATGGTTGAGACATATCGTAAATGATCTTCTTGATACCACTAAAGATCTTAAGATTTTTCTTTTATGATGACTAGGCAGCTTCACATATAGTTTCCAATCCAATCTTTCATGAATGTACCAAGCATATTGAGATTGATTGTCATTTTTGTTCAGGAATATTTGTTTCCAAGGGAGATTGCCACCTCTTATGTTCACTCTATGGGTCAACTTGCCGATGTTTTCACAAAAGCTTTAGGATTTCCTTCTTTCTCATCACTTCTCCACAAGTTGGGCATTATTATTTTGCATGCTCCAACTTGAGAGGAATGTACTAGTATTTACGTATATTTTTGTATTTATACTCCAATACTAGAAAAAAATGATTTAGGAATGAAACATAGTGACGGTTTAAACCGTCAAACACCTTTGTGACAGAAAGGGGACCGATATTTGACAAAATAATGAGGGCCAAAATGGTCAGAAAAGCCATTTCATAACTGCAATATAGAAATCAAAGTTGTGAGGGGAAAAGCAGTCACAAAAAACTAATATATTATTATAAAATAATTTATTTGGTTTTAAATACATTGTGAGGTAAATTGCATATTAGCGTAATAAAATTTTACTTCAAAAACTTTATGAAATATTTTTGAAGTCGCAAAAATTATATATATGTAATAAAAATTTTCAAATAAGGGATTAAAAATAGAAAAATAGGGTCTATTTTAAACCCCTTATACTCTACTATTTAGACTGTTTTATTTAAAATATGTAAATTTTAATTAAATAATATTTTATAAAATTTATGGATTAAAAAATTCATACACTAAACATCAATATACAAATATACATGTAATTTACTATACTATTTGTTTAGTATTTTTAAATGAATTAATTCTAAAATATTTGAAACATATAATATACTAAAAAAATTAACAATAACAAAAAAAAAAAAACTAATTTGTCCTACCAATAAAACTAACAACTCATTTTGACCCAAAAAAAAAAAAAAAAACAACTCATAAATAATGAAAATAGTTATTGTCAAGGCAAAAACTATTATTATTAGAGTAATTAATTAACTTATTAACAATTAAAGTTACAAAATCACTTTGAAAACAAAAAAAAATTAATAATGTTGTCGTAAACATTATATTGTTTGAAATAATATTTAATTTATTAAATAACTTAATACTATAGAAAATTGTGACCAGGGTGTCACAGACAGGAGTCCCGCTCAAAAACGTCATTTTGAAGTCGAAACCTAGTTTTTATAATTTTAATTTTTGTAAATATTTACAGACTTGTGAAATATATAAATATCTTTAAAATATTTATAATTCTTTTGAATTGTAATACAAAATTAAAAATTTTTTTTTTTCAAAATTACTTGAGCAAGAATTAACCGATATTAACAGCATTAACACTAAGACATGATGTCAAGAAAATAGAAATTATAAGTGCTTTTTTTTTTAAATGGCACCTAAAATATTAGGGAAAAATATTTGTAATTATTCATTGACAGTAATGTAGAATAATATAACAAAAAAAAAAAAAAAAATCCTAACATACAATAAATGTAGAAACAATTTTAATTTATTTTTATAATTCACTTTTAAATGTTATGGATGTTATACAATCAGTGGGAGCTATGTATTATGTCTTTTTTTTGACACCGAGCTATATATTATGTACCACTCTAAAATAGTCTTTTGTGTAATATATATTGTGGCTTTCAAAAGTTTTATCACTTTAGTTTAACGTTAAAAATTATAATAATAAAATAAGAATTTATTCAAGTTGCTTAGTTAGCTTTTTTAATTAAAGTTACTTAATTGCTATAAATAGTCAAGAAGATCTTAGTAAAGGTTCATTAACTGTTGTACGTATGCCAAAATCAATAGTTGTATTGGATGTAAATACTTTTAGAGCCAAACTCTTTTTGTCAGAAAACTCTAATCAGTGTCGGAGAAAGCAATGCAAGACATAGTATAACATAATTGTCTTTTTAGTAGTAATCATCAGATCAAGACTGTCTTTAGTTTATAAATTATATATATAGTTGAAGAGACAATAACAACGAAAACAAACTCGGTGCCTCAAAGGGCTCCCGCTAAGAAAAAGGGTCTAAGAAAAGTAAGATATATACAGTCTTACCTATGCATATACAATGTGCTACTTTGAAGAGAATAAATAGTGAACATATTGATCTTGTAACAACAACAACAACAAAAACAAACCTAATGCCTCAGGGACTCCCGCTAATGCAAGGTCTGGAGGGAGTGAGATATACGCAGCCATACCCCTCAAGGGTGCTACCCCAAAGGGAGGCTGTGTCCGAGGATTCCCGACCTTAAAACCTGAAAAGCATAATAGCCATAGTATAGAGCAAATGTAAAGCAGCCATAAGTAATAAAACCATAGAATAACAAGCAGTAAGACAACAAAACAACAAGGAAACAAAGCAATAAGCAACACATCATAAAGAGCCTAGGGGAGCTAAGACTAGCCTAGATATACTCCTCTATTCTAAACTATAATATCGGCTATAGTTATGCTGGCTCTCCACTCTGCTCTATCTAAGGCCATCTCCTTATTTAGGTTTAGGTGAGTGAGATCGTGTCGAATGGTCTTCATCCCGTTCTTCTTTGGCTTACCTCTTCCTCTCCTTCCATACGTAGTAAGGAGTTGCCCACAACATATTGTTCTTGTAACGTTCAAGCAAAAAAAAAAAAAAAAAAAAAATTAAGGTGATAGAAAGTTCTATTGGGCTTGACATTTGACTCGTGGAATTAGAACAGAACTATTGAGGCTATATTCTACATGAAATACTTTGAGTTATTTGGTTACAAAGAATTGGATGTCCAGAATTATAATTCATAACAAATCATTTCGAGTTTTGGGTTAATAGAGCTAGATTGTTTTCGGATTTAGGTACATTACAATGCAGTTCCAATTGAATTGGATCATTTTATATTTGAGTCCTATTGAGGTTTGAGTTTACTTGGGTCACGTTTTATTAATTGGTTGAATCATATCTTATTTAAATTTTATCAAATCTTGGGTTAATTAGATGGTTAGATTCGAGTTTTAGCTGGTCATGCTCCATTTAGTAGGAGGATACAAGTTAAATTGCTAAAAGGACATGAGTCGGGAATATATATGTGTCATCTATCGTAGGGCGATAAATTTTTCTTAGATAATGCTAACATGATACATTTCTTTGATAATATAATTATAATTTAATATGACTGATTTTTCCATAATCCAGTGGATTGTCATAGTTTAATTACCTCACATCAATTTTTCTACTGCGTGGGAAATCGAACGAAAATTTATCAAATTCTGACATAGGGTATAATAAAATTTCACATCTTAAGACATCCATATATATACATTAAAATCAATCCATAAAATCTATTTTCCATCTTAAACAAACAGAGGGCAGCCATTTCAATTAAATAAATCAAATATTTTAAAACACATAAATTTACGGATAATTACATATTAGTACCCCAAGGTTTGGTGTAATAATTTTTTATTCTACAGAGTTTGCGAAATAATTTATTAGTCCACAAGTTTTAGTGTACTTATTTTTTTAGTCAAATTTTAGATGAAAAAAGTGCCAAAAATACAAAAAGACATATACCTTTATTCAAAACGTCTTCCTTTTCCCAAATTTTGTACATTTTTTGAATTTCTTTAACTCTACAGGTCAACTTTTGGTCAAAATGCGGATTTCATACGCCTAAATTGGACTTAAAAAAGGGTTATTTCCGCGAAAGATTCCTCTACTTTGCCCATTGTGTCAATTTAGTCCTTGCACTTTTAATTGTATCAATTTAGTCCCTATATAATTCAAAATGTATCGATTTGGTACTTAGGAAAAAATTAGTGTTATGTTTTTAGTGAAATGTTTAATTGTTCGTCCATAAATTGAGTAAACAGATGAATTTATAATAAATTACTTGCATCTAACATAATTTTTTCCTTTAAAATTATGTCATTAACTTAAATTAAATTTCAACAAAGAACTAAATGGACACAATTAAAAGTATAAGGACTAAAGTGACACAATTTGCAAAGTACATGAACTTTTTGAGTAAATAACCCAAAAAATAATTACTCTAAAACTTGTGAATTAATAAATTATTTCAAAATGTTTCAAGACTAAAACATTATTACACCAAACCATAGGATACTAATATGTAATTTATCCTAAATTTAAAATTTACATTAAAATTTATTTTGTAACAGTTTTTGAACCAATGTAACAGTCACACATATATTAATTACCCCACCAAACCTTTCCCTTCCATTGTGGCTCCGAAGCTACACATCACCGGTTCTTCCACCCCCCCCCCCCCCCCCCCCCCCCCCCCCCCCCCCCCCCCCCCCCCCCCCCCCCCCCCCCAAAAAAAAGAACTTCAGCGTCGTGCAACTGCCACCGCCGCCGCCGCCATACATCACAATGACCACCGCCATATGTCACCGTGACCACCGTCGCCGCCACTTATCACTGTCTCCCATTACGTAAATGCAAACCCAAAAACCAAAACCCAAAACCTCAACCACCACTATTCACCGCCTTTGTCTCCACCGCGTTTCGAGAGCTGTCCATCGCCACTACTGTTCAGGCTGCTTTGCTTGGATATTTATCGGAAGTACTTTTTTTGGATTTTTTTTCCTCACATATGCTTACATTTTCAGTTTTTAACCTTTTCACTTATAGATGTAATTTTTTGTTTGTATTTAGTTTTTAGTCTATATTTTCTTATTTTCAGTTTTAATTTTTCATATTTCTAATATAAAATACATGTTTCTGCCATAGTTAGTTAATTCGCATATAATACACATATAAAATGCGTATACAAATTTTTGGCATATAATACTTACGTATACATATTCTTTTAAAAATATGAAAAAATTCACGTATTTTTAGTATAAGTCGAGTTATACGTATTTTATAAAAAATTGGTAAGTTTTTTGGGGAAAAAAACGGCACTTATTTATTTTTGCTAAAAAAGTAAAATTCAATTTTCTAAAATTAAAAAAAAAGGTCAAAAGTAACTTTTTAAAAGGGGCTTTTTTGGGGGACTTTTACAGTAATGTTGCAGGTAGGGGGCTAACGCATGGCAACTGCTGTCTCTTCATCTTCTTTCCCCGCCAGAAAATGAAATTTTTTATCAAAATGACATACTTTAAAAAAAAAATTTACTAAAATAATACATTTTTAAAAATATTTATGAAATTGATACACTTTACTGTAACAGTATCAATGTACGCCATTTTAAACGGCGTACGTTGATAAATTTTTTTTTTTTAAAATGGGGGACGCCGTTTGAAATGGCGTCCCTCCATCCAATCTTTTTTTTTTTTTTAATTTTAATATTATTAATATTTTTTATTTTTTAAAAATAGATTAGATATGGGTACTCAAAATTTTTTTAGGTACTCTTACTTCTTTATAATGTGTGTCAACACATAAATTATGTATGTCGACGCACACTTAACGTACTCAAAATTACTACTTAAGTACTCAAAATTCTTTTAGGTACTCTTACTTCTTTATAGTGTGTGTCGACACATAAATTATGTGTGTCGACACACACTTAATGTACTCAAAATTACCATAAATACTCAAAATCACTACCCAACTACTCAAGTTTTTTCTTGTTACTCTTATTTTCTTTATAGTGTGTGTCGACATATAAATTATGTGTGTTGACACACATTTCACGTACTCAAATTCACCACCAATGTACTTAAAATCAATACCTAAATACTTAAAATTCTTTTAGGTATTCGTATGTCTTTATGGTGTGTGTCGGCACATATTTAACGTACTCAAATTCACCACCAATGTACTTAAAATCACTACCCAAGTACTCAAAATTCTTTTAGGTACTCTTATATTGGTGCTGAATTTGAGTACGTTAAATATGTGTCAACATATATTATAAAAAAGTAAGAGTACATAAAAGAATTTTGAGTACTTAAATATTAATTTTAAATACCCTTATTTAACCCATCTAAAAAAATAAATAATATTAATAATATTAAAATAAAATAAAAAAAAAGATTGGATGGGGGGACGCCCCCATTTGAAAAAAAAAAAAAAAAATTTTTTTTATCAACGTACGCCGTTTAAAACGGCGTACGTTGATATTGCTACAGTAAAGTGTGCCAATTTGGTAAATATTTTTGAAACTGTGCCATTTTGGTAAATTTTTTTCGAAAGTGTGCCAGTTTGATAATTTATTCAAGAAAATGCCCCTTCCTCCACAAGCTTTCTTTCTTTTTTTTTTTTTTTAAACACAATAAAAGCTTTATTTTGTTGACATTGTTACAATTTAAACATTAAAAAATTGAAATCTCTTTACTCTTTCAATCCTTCATCTTCTAATTTCATACTTGCATTCTTTTTTTAGTTGTTCGACATTGACTTCGACCTTCGATTCCACCAAGGTTCATTGTGTACTTGTTTTGTTTTGTAGCATTTCCGCAGAAGTTTTATATGTCTTCGAATTTAATGGTATTTTATTTTAGCATTTCTTTATCTTTCAGATTATGTATTTTGGTATGTAAGTTATTTAGACTACGGCAATTGGCTTGTAATTTCTATTTCAGTTATGGTACTTGGTCTATTTTTGAATTAAAAACTTTCATTGTAGATTAAGTATACATATAGTTATTTTTGGCTTGAACATACTCTAATGATGCATAAGTGGATGTTGAATTGTTTTAGTGTCTACATGGACTTAAATTTTGTAAAAATTTATCCGAATTTTTGGACCGTATTTGTACAAATACACGTTTTTAAAGAGTGAACGTATGATTGGCCAAATTTTCAACAGGATTTTTAATAAGAAAAGACGAATAATACACATATGTAACTCCGTTTTTTTCCTGTACCGTATTTAACAAACTATGGTTTCTGGTCAAGTTAGTATAAAATACATGTGTGTGTATGTGAGTGTATATATATATATATATATATGTATATTCCTCCATATTTATTACTTTGAAGTTTTTTAAATTTTGTTTAAATACAATGTGTATGTACATTTTAATTTTTTATATTATTAATTTTTTGAAAACTTTAAAATATTGCTAGTGTACAATATGTATGTTTGCAAGATATATATGTATTGTTAATCTATGTGTATATTTTAGGTTATTTTTGGTAAATGGTGGGTGAAATTGAGATATTGAGATTTGAGTGGTAGTATTTAGTGATTTTGGTAACTGGATGATTATTTAAGTAGTGGATATTTTAATTTATTATATTTTTTGGGTAAAAGGTCCGATTTTTTGTGGGGATTTTATTATTAAGATAGTTTTGAATTAATGAGTGATTTTGAATAATTTGGTGGTCGTTGTAAGGAAATTGGTGGTTTTTACTGAGTGAGTCATGATCTTTAGTTAGTATTTAGTAGTTTGGTAATTTATTGTATATTTGAATATATATTAGTTCACGTTTCAGATATTATCAAGTGTTATAGTTTTAGTTTTTCAATTTTAATATTTTTGATGACTGTTTTTGGCTAGTTCTTTTATTAGTTTTTAACTACTTTTAAGTTCATTACAATTTATACATATAATGTAGATTTGAGATAAACGGCTATGGATCGACTTTGGATGTATCATCAATTAGTCAAAGGATATATTAATCCTCAGTTTTCTAGAGGGGTGGAAGAGTTTTTGCGATTTGCATACTCTAATGGCCAATATGTGTCACCCAATGGGAAAATTCGGTGTCCAGTAAAAAATGTAAAAACTATAAATATAAAGAGCGAGATACTATTCATTACCATCTTTTAAGTAAGAGATAATTACACAATGTGGATTTGTCATCGTGAAATGAGAACACTAGACTACGGTGATTGTGGACAATCATCAGAACAAAATGAACAATGTAATACTCCGATGGAAAGTGTTGACCCTATAATCAGATGGTTATTAATGCATTAGGACCTCATTTTGGGTTTGTTGGGCATGATTTGGCTTGGGATACTAGTACCGAAGAGCACAATCAGTAGAAGAAAATCCAAATCGTAATGCTGCAAAGTTTTATTCATTACTAGTGGATGCTGATAAACCTTTGTGGGATGGTTGCTCTACATACACTAGGTTATCGATCATGTCTCAATTGTTAAACTAAAAGTCTGGCTTTAATATGAGTGAGGCATGTTACAGTGGAATTTGTGCAATAATGAAAAATAGTTTACCCTCCGGTGGACAAATGGCAAAAAAATTTTATCAGACAAAAAAGGTGGTTGCAGCCCTTGGTTTAGGGTATAAAAAGATTGATGCATGTATAAATAGTTGCATGATTTACTACAAGGAAAATAAAGATTTTTTATCATGTGTTGTATGTGGCCGTCCTCGATTTAAAGTGAAAAATGTTGTTGCAAAAGGATCAAAGTTGGTGCCATATAAGGTCCTTCGATATTTTCCTCTTACGCCAAGATTGCAGTGGTTATTCATGTCTCCTCACACAACAAAGCATATGAGATGGCATGCTAAACATCAATATGTAAACGGTGTCATTTCAAACCCATCAAATTTTGAGGCTTGGAGGCATTTCAATCATTGTCATCCATGGTTTGTTTCTGAGGTTCAAAATTTTGGCCTTTGTGCCGATAGATTTAATCCATTTGATGAGGGGCTAAGTTATTCTTGTTGGCCAATAATGATTGTTCTATACAATCCACCCCCATGGACGTGCATGAAACAACCACTATATGTTTTTGAGTACGGTAATTTCGGGGCGTAAGGATCCGAGTTTCAATATTGATGTTTTCGTAAGACCCCTTATTGATGAATTGAAAAGGCTGTGGGAAGAGGGGACTATCACTTATGACGTTTCGACAAATCAAAATTTTACAATGAGATTTGCACTCTTGTGGACAGTATGCAATTTTCCAGGGTACGAAATGCTATTTGATTGGAGCACATGTGGAAATCTTGGATATCTATATTGTATGGACTCATCAAAGGCTTTCCATTTGGATTTGAGTAATAAAGCATGTTACTTTGATTGTTATCATCGATTTTTTCCAATGGATCATCCATATAGGAGGCAAAGACATGCTTTCACTAAGGATAGAATTGAGAGATATCATTTAGCGATATTATTGTCTGGTGAGCAAATGTTATCCACAATACGTTGTCTTCCCAATATCACTTTTGGGGCAAGTCTTACAAATATTCTGGGGAAGGGAATAAAACATAATTGGGTAAAGAATAGCATATTTTGGGAATTACCTTATTGGCATACGAATCCGATTTGCCATAACATTGAAGTGATGCCCATTGAAAGAAATGTGTTTTGTAATATATTCAACACAGTTATGGATACAGGAAAAATGAAAGACACTTTTATAGATCAAGTTGAGATGGAGCAGATTTGTTTCCGCCCACATTTGAACTTGGTGCATGAAGGTGACAAAATTTGCAAGCTGCGCACCTCATATATACTGGACAAAGCTGAAATACGTGACATATGTGAGTGGGTCAAAGGGCTAAGATTTCTATACAGTTATGCTTCTAACATTGCAAAATGTGTAAATGTTTAGCAGGGTACAATCAAGGGCTTGAAGAGCCATGATTGCCATGTTTTTATGGAGAGATTACTACCTGTTGCATTTGAATATTTGTTACCTAATCCAGTGTGGGATGCATTGACCAAACTGTGTCAATTTTTCTGGAATCTATGTAGCACTGTGTTGCGGGTTGATGATTTGAGGGTATGACATCACAAGATTGTGGAGACTATATGTAAATTAGATAAAAATTTTCCTCCGGCATTCTTTGATTCAATGGAGCATCTCCCGATTCTTTTAGCACTTGGGGCTATGGTGGTCGATCATGTTCAATATAGATGGATGTACGCATTTGAGAGGTTTCTCTGGACTTTAAAAAGCAACATCAGCAATAGGGCACGTGTTGAGGGTTCAATAGTTGAAGCGCATTTAATTGAAGAAGTTGCTACATTCACATCTCGTTGTTTCGAGCCAAATATACCAACACAACATAATTGAGTGCCGCGTAAGGATGACGGTGGGGAAGTTGGTTCAAATGGATGATTATATATCTTCAATGTCCTTAGAAGAATAATTGGACCTGCTAATGATCGAAAATGGTTAAATGATGATGACTATCGCATGGCTCATCGATATGTGCTTCTCAATTATGAAGAGATGACCCCGAGTGCCTGCGAGTGCTGCAACGCATCCAGTACCGCCTCATCATCCCAAAAATCCTAGTGCTTGTAGGTACATTGAAATCGATAAGGCTAGGTAAATACTTCAAACTTTTATTTGCGAATTATATTTTTTAATTGAATTCAAGTTATATAACCTTTTATGTTGCCTAATATATAACAATTTCTCTAATTCCCAAGTTTTTGGATCTATTTCAATGCTCATTATGGAGCACTTCCAAGGCGCATGGAACTCATACAAAGATTTCCCCCAACCTGTCAAAGACACACCATAGAAAGTGTTTTCAATATGAAAATAATTTTAATTAATATCATATTTTTTTTATCTTCGTGTTTATATTTGTTTTAAGATATTAACATTAATAAGTTTATTTATGATATAACAACAGACTTATTGCTGTCCTCCGGAGCCGGATAACGTTATAAATAAATTGTTTGTATGTAAATTGAGGGAACGACTTAAAAATTTGTTGCATTGGGCGCAGGAGTATGCCCTTGAAGATGCAAAAAAAGCAGGAGATGACAACATGAGGCTTCATCCACCTGCATGGATAAACCCAGATTTTTTGTATAAATTGTGTGGCAAGTGGTTTAGTGATGATTGGATGGAACTGTCCAAAGCGAACAAAAACAATAAAGGCACAAAGGAGGATGGCAGATTAAATAAACATTCAGGAGGTTCCATAACGTTTTCGGAAAATAGAAAAGGAAGGTACATATTTTATGTTATATTTTCTTAAATTATGTTATTGTGAAAGTTTTTTGTTTATCATTGCAATTACAATTTAGTTTGATAATAGAAAGTCCAAAAAATGTAGGATCTCTAGTTGTGCTTAGAACTTGTTTTGTGGTTTGTATATTATACCCATTACCATGGATTAGAGTTCAAACAATAAAATCTTGACTTTTGGGTTTTCGTGGGCTTCTCTAGTTGTTGTAACAACTTGATTTCTATTTTTGTGTAAGTTATGGCATTTTGCTTGTTATTTCGTCGGTTCTTTGAAGCTGTTTTAACAGAGCATCAGAGGTTGTGATGATGGATGCTTTTCATTTCTTGTGATATTTTTAGATATTTTGGACTATTTTGTTTATGGGATTGCATTCTGAATGGCACGTTTTTTACAAGAATAATGGTATATAGAAATCATTGTCCTGTAAAGCTTTACCTATTTGATGTATATTTTGGTTTTATGTTTAGATTTTCATTAACACCTAAGTGTTTTTGTGATGGGCACTTTATGTCATGTTTATGATACTACTATGATGATGAATGTTTTTCATTTCTTCTTTTTGTTGTTGTTGTTGGATGTACCTTTTTCTCTTAGTTTTTAATATGTAAATGCATTATGATACTATTATGCAATGGTTGTTGTTGACAATATATTCATTTTGGTTTTATAGGAGAAAGAAACAGGCAGAAAAATATCAGAAGTGGAGTTATTAGAGATGATCCACGTATACAAAAAAGGGGACAAAAGTGGTCAAT
The DNA here is from genome assembly GCA_018398585.1 of Simmondsia chinensis. NCBI lineage: Eukaryota > Viridiplantae > Streptophyta > Magnoliopsida > Caryophyllales > Simmondsiaceae > Simmondsia > Simmondsia chinensis. The sequence goes on along the minus strand of JAGTTD010000013.1, from coordinate 16,726,278 downwards.
GGGTAGACCAAAAAACAAGGGAGGTTGAAGTAAGATTTAATATAAATATACATCTTGTTTTATTTTCGCGTGGTTTAGATCAAGCCTTTTTTTTATTTTTTTTTAATCTTAGCTTATTTCATCTTTAAGTTTGTATCTTTTAATTAAAAGCAAAAAATTTCATAGTTGTTGAGGTAGTATGACTTGGTTTTATGATTCATTAGTGTCCCTTACCTTGGATTGGGAATGTTTATTGGAAGCGGTGCCAACAAAATTAACATTTGATGATGCTTTGGATAAGGGTGTTGTTTCGAGGTTGTTAGTAGAAGTGGATATGAGTGGACCTAGGAGTGGGTTAGATTGAGGAGTTTCTGAATTTTGATAACTATGAATTCTCATTACTATTGGATGGATTTTAGGAAGAGCATATAAATTTCTTAAGATTGTTGTATTTTCTTGGGCTTCTTGGTAGGATTGGGTTATTTCTTACTAAGGAATACATAATTTTTGGATTTAATGTTCATCATGATTAAACATGGCTCATATAATGCAAATGTGAGTTTGAAACACTAAGTTTACTAAGTTTAGGGTTCTTGGGATTAATTCTCTGAAGATGTTGGTGTTGAGGTAAAGTCTAAATATATGTTATATGTATTGATATTTTTTATTTTTTATTTTAAAATTTTTTATTGTATTTTTCTTTTCAATTCATAAAATTACGATTAAAATGTAATATATTACATGTTATTTGATCTATAAAAGATTAAAATTAAATTAAAATAAAATGCAAAATAATTGACAAATAAAATGATGCGTTATTTAGAATAAAGTAATAGTATAAAATATTGCATAAAAAACCAATCTAACTGAGTGAGCGACGACATGATCCGTCACAAATTTGTGACCGTTTATGTGGTCACATATTATGACCACTCTGCCGTTAGAGAAGCAGTCACAGAACCATTTCAAATCCGTCATAAAATTTTAGCGACCACGCTTTTAACAAATTGATTGTTAATCTTTTTTGTGATGGGATTCTGGCTAAATTATGACGGTAAGAACTGTCACGAATTTCATGTTTTCTAGTGGTGCTTTGTATTTATACTTAGCATATTTTTAGCATCTTGTATACTAAATGAAGGAATAATTCCTTCTTCTCCTCTCCCCCATGTAATTGGCCATAATGGCTTGGATACCCTAATGAATGATGTAATTTACTTAGGGAATTAAGTAGCATCAGATTCTAGTAAGATTTGGTTACTTTTTTTTAGACTTTTCGTTGGTCTCTTACATTCTATAAGTAGTAGTGTTAGAGGTTGTAAAAGATCATCTAAGTAAATAATATTCAAGTTTACCCCATTTTCAAGTGTTCTTCCTTCTAGTGTAATTTTCAAAATTTTTTTTTTTGTCAATTTTTACAAAACCTGATAATTCGGGTAGCCAATTTCAACATTACTAGCTTGACATGTTTAACATAAGAGAAAGTTAGTCAAACAAAGATTAAATTGATTACATTTTCATTTATCTTTAAATTTTAATGGAGAGATGACTAATAAAGGTGAAATTATATTTTTGAGATAATCAAAATAGATTTTAAGTTTGTTAACTTATAAGTATGGGCTGAACAATTAGAGGCACGAATGATATAAAATGCTCATAATTTTAGTAGAGAATATCATATCAAATGTGAACTAGATCAGAGAGGAAAAGGAGGGGCGGTGGCCGGTGGTGGTGGCAGGTGGTGGGGCAAGAGTGAGAGAAAGGAAGAGTTGGGGGGAGGAAGGGAAGAGGAGGCGGGATGAATTTTTTTTTTTTTTGTTATCTCATAAAAAAAGGGATTAATCTTAGCCGTCCATTGCAATGGATGGCCAAGATTCGCCCTTCTCACGCTCTCATTTTCTCATAAGAATTGTGCATATATATATATATATATATATATATATATATATATGAGGGATGTGAGAGATGAATGTGGAGGATGAAGGAAAAGTGGGGGTATAGGTGGGAGATGGGAGGGAGAGAGGTAGCGATGATTTAAAATTTAAGTTTAAAGAAAGCTTAATAATAATGTATAATTTGTTTCGTTTTTTGTTTCCTTCTAAGATCAATAATCTATTTGAGTGCAAATTTTATTTAAAATTTTTAAGCTACACTTTTTATTGTACCCAAAAAATATGTGAAATATATAGTTTAAAGGTAAGCTATTTTCAAATCCAATATATATATATATATATATACCGCGCACCCTGGCACTTGGGCACTTGGCACGAGGCACGGCGCGCGCGCGGGGCAGGTGCCCGAAGTCCCGTGCCCGTGAACTCGTGTGCCAGAATCGGCAAGGTGGCCCCAGGGCACCGCGGAGCTGCAAGTGCGTCCCAGGGCCAGGCCCAGGCACGCCCGGGCCTAGTCGCAACCCAGCGCCCACGCCCCGCGGTCCCGGCAGCCGAGCGACCCTCGTCCCTTCCTAAAATACCACGCGCGCGCATCGCACGCATGCGCAGCGTACCCGCGCACCCGGGCACTTGGGCACTTGGCACGAGGCACGAGGCACGGCGCGCGCGCGGGGCAGGTGCCCGCAGTCCTGTGCCCGTGAACTTGTGTCCTAGAATCGGCAAGGCGGCCCCAGGGCACCTCGGAGCAGCAAGCGCGTCCCAGCGGCCCGGCCCCGGCCAGGCCGGCGACCCTCGACCCGGGCCTGGGCCGGGAGAGCTCATGCGTTCCAGGGGCCGGCCCAGGAGCTCCCGCGCGTTCCAGGGCACGCGCAGGTGCGCGGGCCCTTCCCGGAGACTGGCCCGGGCGCGCCCGTGTATATATATATTTGTAGAAAAAAAATACAAATTGAGCCTATTTTAATAGTGTGCTTAAAAAAGTATGATATTTGAGGGAACTTATATCGTCAAATCAATAGTATAAGCTCAATTTGAGAACTGATAATCTTGCTAAAAGTTGCATGTGAGGATTTTTTTTTTTTAGTAGTTAAGGATTGAATAATTTTGCATATGTGGTATTCATGTAAGACTAAAGACTAAAGACCAATAATATTTTTCTTTGAGAAAAAACATGTTATAAGAATTTAATATATGTATTTAATTTAATTTTACTGAAACAGAAAATATACCGATGTTTGGATTGAATGAAACAAAAGCTTAGGGTGGATTTCAAATTAACAGGAATAAACTTGAACACTCAAATTAATTTCATCTTGTATAAAATTTTAAGAATGGAAACATCGGGTGGACTTAAAATTAGGGAAAAAAATAACACAATTGAATTAATTATACATGCATAAATTTTAGAAAAGTTAAAAAATTAGGATGAAAAGCCCACCCTTCGCATGCTTTAGATATGCCACTGGAGAGAAAATATGTGAATGTGTGGAGGGACTGGCAAATATGCAATATATATATATATATATGCATTGGTATTTTGTGTGTGTGTGTGTCTATGTGTGCGTGTGTTATCAAATAAATACAAGATATAAAAGATAAGGAATAAAACTTTTCATTTTACTACTTTTCATATCACACCAATTACACATACTAGGATATATATAGCCAAAAGAATTGCAAAGGAAAACTATAAATGACACATAAATCAAGACTTTTAGGCCTCACCCTCACTATTTGGGGGAAAACCATGTGCAACACTTCCCCTTGGTTAACCATATACTATGAATATGCCTTGTCAAAACCTTTGTAAGAAAACCTAGTGGGATAAAAACTTAACAAGGGAAAAATAGTAGAATATTCGTAGCATTGAAAATTTCCCATCATGAGTATGAAGTTTTATGATCACTGCAGATTCTTAAGCTGATGTATTCCGATATTGTGAACATGTTTTTTGAAACGTGTAGTTGGTTTATCAGTGATTGAAGATAAACCACATGCCTTCTTGATGTGTTGAATCATTGATCTTAATCATATATATTCTTGACTTTCTTCATGAATTGCAAGGATTTTAGAGTGATTTGATGAAGTAACTGCCATAGCTTGTTTCATTGAGCACCAAAAATTGCAGTGCTACCACAAGGGAAAACATAGCCAGTTCGAAATCGAGCTTTCTGAGATTAGAAAGATATCTAGCATCTGTGTATCCCATTAGCTTAGATTTATTTATCTTTAGTTAAAGCAATCCCATATTAGATTTGGCACGAAGATAGTGTAGAATATCTTTTATCCCTTTCCAGTGTCTTTGAGTGGGTGCAACACTAAATCTAGCAAGCAAATTAATAGAAAATGCTTTATTGAGTCTAGTACAATTATCAAGATATATGAGTGTGCCAACCGAGCTAAGATATGGTACTTCGAGGCTAAGGATTTCTTCACCGTTTTCTCATGGGCGAATAAGGGTTATTATTCACATCAAGTGAACAAAACATCATATGGGAATTGAATGGATAAGCTTTATCCATAAAAAATCGTGACAATACCTTCTCCGTATATGATGATTAATGAATAAGGATCCCTTTTGGTAAATGCTCAATTTGGATACCAAGGCAAAATTTTGTTTTTCCAAGGTCTTTTATCTTGAATTCACCTTTCAAGTACTTGATAGTTTTTGAGATCTCTTCTAGGGTGCCAATAATGCTTAAATCATCAATATATACTGTAACTATGGTGAATCCATATCCTGTATTCTTTATATTCACACATGGGCAAATGAGATCATTTTTGATATCTTTCATTCAATAAGTGTTCAATGAGGGGATTGTACCACATGCATCTAGATTGTTTCAAACCATATAAGAATCTTCAAAGTTTGACCAAAAATAAGTCGGGGTTTTGAAGTTAATACTTCAAGCATCTTTAAACCTTCATAGATCTTCATATATATGTCACTATCAAGCGATCCATATAAATACGTTGTCATGACATCCAAGAGAAACATATCAAGACCTTCTGAACTGCCAAGCGAATTGAGAATCTAAATGTGATACTATCCATGAAAGATGAGTATGTCTCAGGATAATCAATGCTAGGTCTCTGCGAGAAACCTTGTGTTACAAGTCCTGCTTTATGTCTTACAATGTTATTTTGTTTATTACGCTTGTGCATAAATATCCATTTATATCCAACATGTTTAACATTTTTAAAGATTTAGACTACTGGTCTGAACACTCTCTCTCGGCCAACAAGCTCGACTCATTTTGCATAGTGTCTTTGTCTTTAGGCCAATCAGTTATACGTCGACATACTGGTTCAGATTCTTCCTCCTTAAGAATTCCAGTGGCAACTATGTATGCAAATATACGGTTAGCATTAATTTGATTTCTACCCCTTATGTCTCTTGATATTAGAGATATCTCATAATTTTTTGGTACTAGGACCACTTCAGGGGTTGGTTATTCACCAATATGGGATTGCTAATTTATAATTCCTTATGCTTTTGGTGTAATCTCTTCAAGAGTAATTGTTTCCTTAGGTGTGATAACCCCTTCATAATTAATAGCCCCTTTAGGAGCACTTATATTTTATGGAGGGCATTGTTCTTTTTCTACAAAACTTTTGGCATGGTTTAGATTCATTTGCTATTATACCCATTGATTTTTTCTGCAGGGATCACAAATCGAGAAGGTACATCTGCCACTGGTACATGAGATTTCGTTACTCTGTGAGTATCAGTGACAATATCAGGCTATTAGTTACATGTGTGAATGTGGTCACTGTAGATACAAATCAAACAAATGTGCAAATTAGGATTTTCCCTGACCAGGGGATCAGGCTTGAATTTTAGACCGCACATCTTTTACTTCAGCCACTCACCTTTTCGAAGAAAAGGAATGGTGCTTTTGGTGAATCCAACTTCGGTTTGCAATTAATACGTGGATTCTACTTATGCGCCAATTAAGGAGACTTGTATATTTTTGTGGATTTTTGTACATATGTTTGACAGAAAAGTAAAAAGATATAGACCTAACACAAGTGGCAGTTATAATCACGGAGCATGGTCCACAGATACCTTTCCTCGTAAACTTAAAAGTCAAGAGCAGGGGTGGGGACCAACTCAATTACTTAGTAATCCACTTATAAGCCCGAGTTAATCAAATTTTTAGGGCTGGCCCCTTGGACTTGTAATAACTTGAATAGTTAGAGTCTAACAAGATTAAGATGAAGCAAACCATATCTGGGTTATTGTATGAGGATCAATGCAATCAAGATCAAGCCATGGTTGTCAAAGCCCTTAAACAATAACGCAAATCTAAGTTCACTTAACTTAATAATTAGTGACACTAGTGTTAAGAGCAATGCAATCAAGGTCAGGCCTTTGCCGTCAAAGTCTTAAATTAACACCTCAATTCTCAACTCATTGATTGTGGAAAGAGATTAAAACAAAGAGTTCATACATGAAACCCGAAGAATTATATTACTTTGAAGAAAGCAAGTGCAACAACGATCTATGCTACTCTAAGCTATGCTATACTAAGTTATGTTACTCCTAGGTAAAAAGGACAAGTTTGCTATAAAGAAACTTGAAGAAGTTTGTATAAGTGGTGTTGGGCATTTTACAACCACAAAAATATCTCTTATTTAGAGAAAATTGAAATAACTGCTACATCCTCATTTCTTTGCATTTTCTTTCCACATTTGTCTTGAAGCTCTTTTTCCTCGTTGAATCGGCAGTAAGCGTGCCCTGAAATGGTGTGCTTGAGTGTCTTTCTGGAAGGCCCACATCCGCACTTCTTGTTGGAGTTCCTTCTTGATGCCCAACCTTGGGCTTGAGGATCATGTATCTAAAATTGCGCTCAAAATAGCTGCCTCGAGCTTAAGAACTACCTTTCTTGAAGCCTTCTAGGAAGTCCTTTGAGCTCTAGCTTCTTTTACCCCTTCAACCACTTTGAGTGGTTGATACCCTTAAGTGGGTTTTAAACTCCTCAAGCAATTGGGCTTGAGATGCCGTTATCTTAACATCCAAAGGTTGTATTACCCTTGAGGATGGCCACACATGATAAGCGCGTGGCACTTTGCTCTAAAATGGAGTCATTGGAACTCTCTTGAGTTTGAGGTGTAAACAAATACCCCCCTTTTGGCCGTTGGCAATTTCAGATTTCCGTCAAGTAAAACATTTGCTTGATTTGACCTATAATGGCTATAGGGAGCTCAATGTGACCTTTCTTCATTCCCTTGTGTCTATAAATATGACAGCTAAGGCTTCAAAACTTCACTTTTCACTCTGTGCACTCTTTCCATTGTGATCACGTGCTAAACACTTGCTCTTAGCTTCCAAAATTTCATTCTTGATTACTAATTTATCTTTAGTATCTTAAGATTCTTCCAAACCACAGAAAAGTGGCTCAAATCTCTTAAACTATCCCATCCCTCAGGCTAATAGCCCTATAGAATAGTTGGCACATCTGGTTCACTCAGATATTTCAATTGTCTTTCATAGGCTCTAAAACCACATTGACCTCAAAATCATCGAGGAGGATTGATGCCGCCGTGCCTTAGCTTTTGGCGGATTACACGGCGAATGGATCCTGATGGGTTGGCACTGGTGAGACGGGTTGCATGGCGGGATGGGAGAGAGATGCGGAAAGGAGAGAGAGACAAGGAAAAGGGTGAACCGGCTCTAGAAGTTGACATCAATTAGGAAGTTTAGTTCCGATTAATCGATTTTATTTTTTGTCTTTGTATTTATCTCTTTTAATTTTGGTCTTTTATTTTAGGTGAATTAGCTTCTCTATTTAAAGAACAGGAAGACTAGGGTTTTTTTAGCATTTAGTTATCTTAGATTTTCTCTCTATTTTTAATTTTTTCCTCTGTTCTCAGTTTGTGAGAATTAGTGCTAAATGTTTCCCCTTTGCTTCTTAATTGTTTTAGCAATAAGAGTTTAAAGGAAGGCCATTGAACCTTTTACTCCAAATTTTTTGTTAAGATTTAAGATTACTCTTGGATCTTAACCTAGGTTGAGATAGTGAGAGTATGAGATGAGGAGAGAATTTAGAGTTTAGAGGAGATAAGAAGTGAAAGGAGATGAGAAGTAGAGAGGGAGATATCAAAAGATATCAATTTGTCATTCATCAATTATGAGCTCTTCAAGAGAGGCTCTACATACTTATAGTACTAATCCTTTAGGATGGCTAAGCCTAAAAATATCTAAAGATACAATGATCCTAGACACATGGACTAACCGACTCAACCAGCAACTAACTAACTAGCCGCCACTAATGACCGGCATTGACCACTAGCTACAAACCACTAGAGTTCAATTATTACATGGCTTAACCAAAGCGTAAGCTACTAATTACATCAAGACTTATTCTAAATACAATATAAACTAGCTAATGCAACTCAATCAGCTATATTCAACACCTTATTACATTTATACTCTATTTCATATGCCCCCTATTATGAGAATCATAACATTACTCCCTCCTTTAAAAAATTCTTGTCCCCAAGAATCAAGAAGAGAGTTGAATCTTGAAGACCAAGTGCCACAATAGGAAACATGAGCTGAACGTGAAGCAAACTGGCTATAGAGCTGCTGCCACGAAATTCAGCATCAATGATGAACTGATTGAAATGCAGCAGGTACATGAGTATGACTCTTGTTTCGACACAATGTTTGCATTTCAATGTGTAGTACTCTTTAGGAGGTCTTCACTAATCAAACCAAACCATCCCAACATCAACAACCCATTCATGACACCTCGTGATGTAGTTAATACAGCTCAAAACACTATCTTGCTGCAGGGGACAATAAAATGCATCAACACAACTGAAATTCTGCTTGTAGTATGCTGCACAACAGAAATTGAATGTCGGTAAACCCATAAGACCACATATGAAGTCATTGAACACCACTGACTCTGAATTCCAGCGAAAACAAGTAGAATCCTTATGTGATCAGAGCCTTGATTTGGCTTCCGAATCAAGCTCTAAATCAGGAAAAAAAAAAATTCAAAATCTGATTCATTATGTTGCAATTAATCAACAAAAAATAGTTTGATACTGATTTAGATCAGTTTTATGTGATCCAGAATTCAATTCTGAATTTGACTGTCATATGCATTTTTGATCTGTAAGTGTCTGGGAATTGCTGTCGGTTGGGATAAATTTGATTGAGTTATATTGAAGAAAGTTTAATTGATCAGTATTTGTAGATTGCATTCATCATCAAAGCTGACTCAGATTGAATTCAGTAGAATTGATCAAGCATTAGCTGTTGAAGTTGAGTACTGAAGCATAGCATTGGCTGTTGAAGTTGAGTGCTGAAGCTTATTGATCTTGATCAAATATTCATCCGATCAGTTGCAGAAGAAGCTAAAGTGAGCTATTGGTTCAAAATTACACTTGATCATAATCAAAAGATCAGAATAACAAGCTGACTTGAGGTATTTCTGATTCTGACATTCAATTGAGAAATGAAGGTAACTGAATTCTGAATTCAAGTTACATATTCAATTAGAACCTGCTTTCGTTGCTGATATGTGATATAATTCGTGTTAATAAGCATAGAAGTGGTGAGAATTCAGTTGATTCTTAAGAATTATATGTTATTGAGTTGAGATTTGCTTAGACACGAATATGACATTGAACTGAGAACCGAAAGTGTGAAATCTGATTTCGTTCTTGAAGATTGCTTTGAGTATTGTGTTACGGACTTGATTGCGGTCTAGAGTCTTGCCTAATTGAGAATTGTAAGTCTGTTACTCAAGAAGCATCTCAGTTAGGGTTTGGTTCGAGTTCTCTGTGTGCGAAAATCTGCGTATTAGGGTTTGTACTCAGTGACGATTGAGGAGCTGTTAGCAAGTGATTGTTTGTGCAAGCGAAGGAGTATAATTTCTTAAGCAATCATCTGTTGAAGTGATTCAAATCAAAATTTTTCCTCTGTGAACAGAGTTGGTTCATACCTCTGCGAACAGAGTTTGGTTCATTTCTAAACACTGCTTAACATTGCAATATGGCTGGTATGGTTGATGATGGCTCTTGTCAATTCGTGACAAGGGATATTTGGGAGGAAATGAAGCAAATATTCAGACAAGAATGCGAGAGGTTTTTGCTGGAAGTAAAGCTAGCAATGGACCAAGCGCATCAGCAAATTGTGGGTCAGTAATGTTCAACTCAACAGTTTGCAAACATCAGTCGAGATTGTGGTGGTGTTCTTGATGCAAATGAGTTCTCGGAGCTAATGGATAGCGTTATACAACAAGAGTTCAATGTTGAGCAAAAAAAGAAGGTTGGAGTGGAATCTGTTGCCGTTGAAGATGAGTTAGGGCACGATAATGCCAAAATTGATGAAAACAAGTTAGAAGAATCTGAAGTTGAACACGTTGATCATGATGAAGACTCTTTGCGAGAGTTAGAGTATTTCGAAGATGATGAGCTACAGCAAGATATGCTTCCAGAATGGGAATATGATTCATATGTCAAGAGAATGATAAAGAAAGAAAAGAGTAAAGTGAAGAGGAACCATCTAAACGTAGCATTGAAAGATTTTTGGGGTAAAAAGAAGTTGGCAAAGCAGAAATTGAGGCATGAGCTTGTGTTTCAGCCTAAGTTGCTTGAGAAATTGCAAGAACTAACTAAAGCTCCTAATTTTACCAATGTATATGCTAGTATACAAGGGTTGGATATAACAGAACATCTGAATTCAACTGGGAAGGCTGATGTTACTACTGGAGTAAAAATGACACCACCACAAAATGTGTTAAGCACTTCTCCAAGGCATCTTGATACTCGAAATCAGCATTTGATTTGTGCTGGCAGTAATGCAATTGATACATTGCAAGGTTCTTGGAGTGGAGAAAAGTTGTATTCAAATACACTTTCTTATGGCGAGTTGCCTCCTGATCCGGGAGAAGATTCTCAAGACTATATGAAGCTGAAAAGAGTCGATTTTTTGCTGAAAAGAAGTAATCAAGCTGTGAGAGTGCGTTTCAAGGTTCAACAAAGGCGAAGCATTGTGTCTTTACAAGCAATTGAGTTGTTGGAAGTGTATAAATTCAGTAAAGTGCTGAAACAGATTTCTGTTCAGACCAAAATGTACAATAGATGCTTTAACTGACGTAATTGATGTTAGAAGTCCTTTTGATCCCGGAAAGGATGAATTACAAGTGGTTGGAGAAGCTAGGCATCAGGTGTTACTGTTTGATGATAAAAAAATTCAGTGTCAGTGCGAGCATTGGTGGAAAAATGGTAGTGGCTGTGGGTCATTGCGAAGTTAACATCAAAGCAAGCTTTGAGGAAAGGGATTATACATGCTTCAAGCTGCATAATTCTCGTGACATTGAGGTTTCAATTGTTCCAGAATTGGTGTTGCTTCGGTTCATACTAAAGCATTTCCTTGAACTGATGGTAATTGTTATTAGTTGGCTGATGAATTATGGATGGTTTGAGGAGGTGTTGGGCCTCTGGTATGACCTCACATCTGGTGAACAAAGCTAAGTAAAGACAAAGATGAGAGCACTTGAAAATTGGGACAAACAGCAACTGAAGGTTGCTGATCAGATACAGAATCTGAATGTGTTTGGGGTGATCTGTTGTGGTTGTTCCAAATGGAAAAATCATATGCCCAAGCTTCAATATTTTCTTAATGTTTGGATGCAAAAGATCAGTGCAACATTGAGGATAACTCCAGCTGAAATTAGAGTAAAAATCAGCAAGGAAGTTTGGAACAGATCAACTCTAAGTTTGAAGAAGTTTACTGCTATTCGAGAGTTCTTTTGGTGCCTCCACTTGTTATATTTGTTACTCATGTTTGAGATGGTTGAAAAGAAAGCAAACGTTGATCATTTGAGGCAAGTTTGGTGGCTGGATGAGCTTGGGATCCAGGAAAGTCTTGAGAACAGGCTAGAAATTGTGAGCTGCAGCATTAGCAATGCCAACTGGAATGTTTTGGGAGTTCAGGGTATAGCATTGTGTCTTTGGGATTCAACAATGGCTTATGAAATCTTAGTTTGTGTGATCTATGCAAGAATTTGGGATAGAAAGGCTGAGACTTCCAGATCTTACAAGTTCACACTCAAGATTCAAGCAATAGAAGTAATAGAGGTTGCTGAAAATTCTTGGAGAATTCCACTTCCTTCACTGTCAGAAATAAATGTGTTGCTCAAATGGAGTGTAATTGGTGTTATTATGATTTTGGGAAGATGTGATAACTTGTTCGCATCAGGAAGTTTCCATATGGGCAGAAATCGAGCTGAAATCTGTCACATCCACAACTCTGTGGTGTATCGGTTTAACACTGCTGTATTTTTTAGCTCAGATACCAATTATTATGATTCAAGATTACTCTTGGATCTTAAACTTGGTTGAGATAGTGAAAGTATGAGATGAGGAGAGAATTTAGAGTTTAGAGGAGATAAGAAGTGAAAGGAGATGAGAAGTAGAGAGGGAGATATCAAAAGATATCAATTTGTCATTCATCAATTATGAGCTCTTCAAGAGAGGCTCTACATACTTATAGTACTAATCCTTTAGGATGGCTAAGCCTAAAAATATCTAGAGATACAATGATCCCGGACACATGGACTAACCGACTCAACCAACAACTAACTAACTAGCCGCCATTAATGACCGGCATTGACCACTAGCTACAAACCACTAGAGTTCACTTATTACGTGACTTAACCAAAGCTTAAGCTACTAATTACATCAAGACTTATTCTAAATACAATATCAACTAGCTAATGCAACTCAATCAGCTATATTCAACACCTTAGTACATTTATACTCTATTTCATGTGCCCCCTGTTATGAGAATCATAACATTTTTTTCTTATTTGCACTGTATCAGTTGGTATCAGAGCTCATAATGTTTTTTGAGATGGCCTGTGGGCAACAAAGTATGCCGCTATTGGTGACGTTTATGAGCGAGATTAACGCTTGTTTGAGAGGAGATTCAAGGAGGTGGAAGAGAGATTCTGGTGAATCAAGCTGTGTTTGGTGCAATTGGGTGCGAATCTCTACCAAGTGACTACAATTCAACCCCAACAACCACTAGGGGTGGGAGGAGAGGATAAAACTATAATAGACTGGCGGGTTTACTTCATGCCTAAGGCATCAGAAGGAGATAGTTGGCTTTAAGATAACACTTCTAGACGACATGTACAATTGGTGAAAGGGTATGCTTCTTAGTCATTAATTCTGAAAGTTGTGAGAACGCCATCTACGAGCAAGCAGTTCAGGAGCTAGTGTTAAAGACAGAGTAGCATCTAAACCCTTACAGGTTATCATGGCTTGAGAAAGGAACCCAAGTGACCATATCAAAATATTGTCTGGTTACTATTTTAATTACCACGAATGCATGCCACTTATTACTTGGACTGTTGGGAAAAGGATATAAATTATGTTGGAAAATAAACTCTGATGCCGACTATTGGGTTCACAGTTCTTAACTATGGTCATAACAATAGGCACCTATTAGAGCACTTAGAGTAGGAGACTCTTCTCTTTACCTAAGCCCCCGGTCGGAGAGTCACGCTTGGAGAATCCTCACATGCGAGGGTTCCTGGGAATAGGTTTATCACTATAAACCCTTTTCCCTAATACCGGTTGTTGGAATGAATTTCAAAAATTCTCCCTAAAGATTAGGCAGCGGAACAGGTTTAGAATTCACAACTCTAAACCTAGGGTTGATTTAAAATTCATAATTTTAAATCTACTGACTTAAATTCATAATTTAATTCATCATATCTAAATTCTTAATTTAGATCTATAGGCCTTTTACTCTAATACATTCATAACAATACATAAACTTAAACAGGCATAATAACGAATACTATAAATAAAAGCAAAAACTAAAAGAAGAAGGAAAGAAAAACGTACTTGGAATAGCTCTAATAATAAAGAAAACCAGAAAGACAATTATATTCTTCAAAATTGAGACCTCGAGACCTTCTACCCAATGACCTCGAATTGCCCGGAGGGTGGGCTCCGAAAAATATCAAAACTAGATCTCCGAAACAATTTTAGAAATCCTAAATAAATATTTTGACTCTGATCATCAACCTCGGAATGAGCCCCTCTGTTTATAGAAATATTCCAGAGCGAAAAAATGAAAAATTTTGATGTGGGACGAGCAAAAATAAATTCCAGTCAAAGTAAAAAATGCAGCGTTTGAATCAAAGCACAGGCAAAACGCATCGTTTCAGTCAATAGTACAACCACCTCTATTATTTTAAATTGAGCATGACACGTGGCGTCGCGTGATTCATCCCCGCCTGGGGATGCAGATTCCCAAATTGGACGACCCAGCGTGAGACACGTGTCGAGCACTGGTTCGTTGGATCTGGTACACGCGGATCGCTACTGTGCATGTTTTTAAAAGAGATTTTTTGGTTTTTTTTGTTTTTTTTTTTGCTTTGTTTCCCACATGTAAAAAATTTATTTTATGAATTTTAATTTTTCAAAATTATTTTATTTTATAATTTTTAACTTTTATTCATCTCATGAATAATATTTGGCAAAATTAATTTACCCATTTTATGGATAAATAATTCATCTCATGAATTCTTTAATATTTTTTGAATGGCAATAAATACAGAGGCTTGCGTAGGGACCTCGGGGACAATTTAAATCTAGCTCCAAATGGGTTAAATTAAATCATCTCATGATATTATTTTAATTACTATTTAATAAGACTTAATTCCACTAAATAAATCTCACTGCACTCCAGACCTAAATTATTTATTCAATATCTCCGTAATATACTGTATTTATGACAATAACCCCTCCACTAGATGTCCATGACAAATGATAAATATAACTACTGCCATTATCCTTCTCACAGCTTTTCCATTAGTTACCGACTCGCCCTTCACTGAATAATTCATTTATACTTGAACATATTCACAGTATAAATTCCAAATGTCAAACACTTGGAATACTTTGGCCAAAGTTTTCGAACCATTCAAATATTTGCAAATCAACTAAGGGGACGTCTGTATCTCATAAGAGACTGTAGATTCCCTATTGAATACCTGATCCTTGTCACACTTCACGCCGCTACCCAGTGTACGTGGGATTTCAGCCATTCGTTTTAGAACTTACTTATAGTACACCAAAGTAACTAGCGCTACATGCACAAGTCCAGAATACCCTAAGGATTTAGAGTCGTCGTTCAAACAGTACAACGTGAATCACTCATCTTCGATAGTAGTCTAGAAATAAGTAACCCACATGGTCCAACTCAGTGTGTCAAACACACTAAATTAACACTTTTGGATCTCCATCCACATGACCAAGACAAGCCATCTAAAGTGTCTCGTTATAGTCTTAACATATAAGTGGTCCAGACTTGTCTTCGACTACGAGTCTTTCAAACAACAATCCATATCATTTTTTTCAAGTCTATCTGTGGCTTAGTCTCATAAGCCACTTAGAACAAACATGTAAATTGTACTTTGAGGACTACACCCATCTCATGGATGTCTCCCGAAAGAAAATCACATGCAGTATAAATGCTCAAATACACAAATTTAAAACGACTGGAACTTCAATTTTATTTATTAATTTAAATAATATATCCAGAGTAAATCTAAATTTTAGGACATTGTTCCTAACATGGACGACCCTGGTAATTCGATAGATGCGCTACCCATGACGAGAGGCAGAACACCTACAACTTTGTGTTTGAGGGCACCAAAATAGTCTTGTTGCCTAAGAAGGACGAAGTGCAATGTTCGATGACAGCCAAAAACCAGAATCCCCAAACTAGAGCCATGCTTGCCAAGGAAGTTGGCGAGAACAAGATGGGCAAGGAGTGCCAGGAAAAACAATGTAAAGTTCCAAAAGTGGTGGAAAATTTGTCGAAAGATGTCTCCCAGAGAGGTTGGCGAGTTCTTTAATGCCATCAAGAGGCATTCAGCATTAGTTTGACCGAATTAGCCTTGTGGAGCATGAGGATCTTAGGTGCCAAGTTTGGAAACTACTCACCACGATTTTCGTTCGAGAGAGTTTGAAGAGCAGATCAACTATCTTGAAGCCAACAAAGGATGGGACTTGGTGGAAATGCCTTGATAGTGGAACCCTTAGTAAGATCATGGTACGATATTGATTAGCCATTCTGAGATTGGACAACTTTCTATGCCAATTGCAGAATTTGATGGTGTTTAGCAGTTGGGCCTGAAGAATGAATGCCACCGAAGTCACATTCTACTAGAAGGTGAGTGGAAGACAAATTTTTTTTGAAACTCGAGATGTGTTATATGTGGGGTATAAGCATGGCAACCTTGTGGACATTGTGTCGGATTGGGATATATGCTTTGTGCACAATTCTTAAAAGCCGTTGGGAAGATGACAAGTAACTGAGACATTGATGAGAGTGATGCAACCTGTGACTTGGTGATAATGATCCAAAAGAATCATTGGCGAATTCAAGGCCGAATTCTTTCTAAGCCAGGGAGGATGATGCAAGTTGTGTCTTAGCGAGGGTTATAACCCGAGTCTTGGCGAGTCAGGTCAACAGTCCATGTCTAGTTGAGCTTGGCAAGATAGAGGCTGGGCATGCAGGGATATAACTTAGCAAAAATAACCTAGATGATCTGTTGTGAATTCTTTCCAACTCAAGGAGAATGATGCAACCATGCCTTAGCTTTTGGCGGGTTACGCGGAAGATGGATCTTAGCGGGCTGGCATTGGCGAGATGGGTCACTTGGCGGGATGGGAGAGAGATGCGGAAAGGAGAGAGAAATGAGGATGGGGGTGAACCGGCTCTAGAAGTTGACATCAATTAGGATGCTTAGTTTAGATTAGTAGATTTAATTATTTATCTTTGTATTTTTCTCATTTAATTTTAGTCTTTTATACTAGATGAATTAGCTCGTCCATATAAAGAAGAGGAAGACTAGGGTTTTTTTTTTAGTATTCAATTATTTTAGAGTTTCTATATATTTGTATGTGTTTTCTTCTATTCTCAGGTTACAAGAATTAGAGTTAAACTTTTTGCCTTTGCTTCTTAATTGTTTTGAAGGCAAGAGTTTAAAAGGAGGCTGTTGAACCTTCAAATTCTCAATTTTCTTCCTATATTCACTGCATCAAGGACCTTTCTTAGATGTCTAAGAATGATGAACCGTGTGCCACTGGGCCAATGTCTTCAAGAGCAACCCATGTGACAAGTTTGAGCTTTCCTTGTCTGTGTCTGTGGGTTTCTTAGGAAAACTACACACTAGCAAAGATCCCTTCTAGTGTGAATTGGGTAGACAATCGTTCGCAGCACATGAATTGAGTGCACAATCTTACAAGCTTCCGAAGGTGGACAGTGCCTCTGTTTACTATTGAAGTGAACTTTTTCCCTGGCAAATCCGCACCACAGCATTGGTCTAAACCGTGATGGTTTACAAAGTAGCCATAGGCAAGACTCACTACCATAATCCATTCAACTAGTTAAGTGGGCCCTTCCTTGGATTTTGATACACTTTTAGCACCTTAAAGGAACACTAATGTGACTTTGTTTCCCTTACACTTCTCATGTATTTTTGTATTTCAAAGACTGGAGGATCTGAATAGGTGACAACAAGAACCTAGGAAGCCCTTTTAGAAGAGGTCAGCTTTATGGACCAACAGTTGAATGAGGCCACCAACCAATTGTCATCCATAGAGAAGTCTGTAGTTAGGACTAGGACTTAAATTTTCCGGTGTTGTATAGAAGTTTAGGTCATACAAGTGACTTGTATCATTTTGTATCTGACACATACTTGTTTGAAATTATCAATGAAATATGTATTTTTGTTAAATATGTCTCTCATTCTAGTAGTTCCATTACTTCTTAAATTACTTAAGGATCATTGATTTGATCCTCACGATACTGATACTGAAGCAGGGTCCACAACTCAGGAAATCGAAACTTAAGAACTTCCTTGTTACAATCCCAAATTGAAGGCACATATTTTATTTAAAGAACATTCCACTAATGGCCCTTTGGTGAGTCCTTCCATCTAGATCTTGAAGTAAGCATTTCCTCCAAATACCTTTATGATTCTAAACTAGCCCTCGCAATTTGGGGACCATTTTACAAAGACACGGTCTTTCTGGCTAATGTGAAATACCACTTCCAAGACTAAGTCCCCTAAGTCAATGAACCTTGGTTTGACCCTTTTGTTGTAGCCTTTAGCCACTCTCTTCCTTTTGTTTTATAATTTATGAAACGGTCAAGCCTAACTTGGTTTAAGTTAATTAATTTTCCCATCATAGCCTGCTCATATTCAAGTTCTGAAAACCTCCCATGATGAGCCAACTTCATGGACGGAACTGTAACTTCCATCGAAAGTACAACATCATGGCCATATGTTAAATAGAAAGGGGTTATCCCAGTTGGATCATGTTTGGATGTTCTATAGGCCCAAAGGGAATCAAGTAACACTTCATGCCACTTCCTGGGATTACCGTCATTCATTTTCTACATATTGGCCTTTAGAATCTTATTAGTAGACTTAGCCTGGCCATTTTCCCAAGGATAGTAAGGGATTAAGTTGAAGATCTCGATGTTGAAACTCTTGATAAAATCCTTGATCTCAGCTTGTTAAAAACTTTAGCTTAGCCCATAGTTATGGCTTTTGGGATTCCAAACACACATAGGGTATATTCTGTTATGGATCCTCTAATTTTGATTGTAATTGTGTCATGAATTGTTTTAGAGCTTTAGACTTGTGTTGGAGTTGTATTCAATTGTTAGTTAGCAGGCCAATTAGGCGCCAAACTCGGTTAAGAGTCAAATAAGTCAAATGTGTCGGCTAGCTTGAGTTTTGGCGGCAAATTCTGATTTAGTTGGTTAGGTGGTTGAGTCTTAGTGCAATGTATCAAGATCTATTGTAAATAGATCTAAATCATGTAACCTCATCATTCAATCAATAAAAATTCAGATTTCCTTTTGGTTAATCACTCTCCAATTCTCATCTCTTTCTCTATTTCTCATCCCTTTCTCTTCTTTTCTCATCTTATCAATCTCTTCCACAAGGTTAACTCTCAATTTAGGATTGGAAGTTAACAATTGGTATCAGAGCTAAGTTCAAGCTATCAATTGCTTAATTTGAGCTAGCAAAACCAAAGAAAAACAAACAAAGTATGGCTGATGGAGTTAGAACACGATCGGGAGCTGGTGGTGGAAATGTAGCATCAGTTGTTAATCCAGAAGTATCGTATGTTGCTATTGTTGGTTCGACTACTACGAAGGAAGTTCAACATGTTACTACTGATCAGATGAAAGAATTGTATGATCACATTACCAATTCGCAAAGACAATCACTTGAACAAACTGAAGAATGCTTGTTCTTAAGGTTATAACGTTTACAGTTGGAAAATCACCAGACAAATGATGATCGATTGTTGCAATTGGAGGCCAAGCTGGGGAATTTGCAAGATCAGATTAAGAAGCAAGGAGAATCATCCGTAAATGCGATTCTTAAACTTGGGAGTCAGCTCATTCCTCCAGCTGAAGTGGTTCAACCACAAGTTCACAATGGCACAGCTGAGAGTTTGGATAGGAATCGTGATAAATCTCCTATGATTCAAACAGAGGCTGGACCTTCAGTTCATATCAGATCAGTTGATGATCGACCTCCAAAGGTTGAGGTTGCTGCACGAGCTCAGGATCGAGCCACAGATAAAGCTCATTCTCGGTTGTCTGGCCAGAACTTAGGTCTAAACTCCAGACCTCCTGATTCTATTGTACATCACAGAAACTCATTCGATGACTTCGAACATCAGGATAGGCCACCTAATCAGCACCATCAGTGAGTAATAATGCTACTTCTAGTGGCAGGAGCAATGCTCACAGGCAGCCAAGGGTGCAAATCGAGCCTTTTGATGGCAAGCAACCTGAGTCATGGTTGAGGAGGTGTGAACAGTATTTCCATTTCTATAACATAAATGAAGCTGAAAAAGTGGAATTAGCAGCAGTGCATCTTCATGGAGACCATGAAGTATGGTTTTATAGTGTATTGAAGAGCAATCCTAATCTTTCTTGGGGCCAATTCGTGGAAGAGTTATGCAAGAGTTATGGAGAAGAGGACACAAGTGATGTTGTTGACAGTTTTAACAAGGTGCACCAGACTACTTCCATGAGGGAATACATGATAAGATTTGAGAATTTACGAGCTAGCATGATAGCCATTAATCCACAAGCTACGGAGGCATATTATGTCTCAAGTTTCATTAGTGGATTAAAACCAAGGATCAAGAACATTGTTAAGGCCATTGGGCCAAAAACGTTGTCCAAAGCCTATAATAAGGCTAAATTGATTGAAGCTACTGTTGTATCTTCAAGTGACAGGAGTAAACTCAAGGGTAGCACCTTCAAATCTCATCACAAAGAAGCATCAAGCTCCAAGGTAGGCCGTGCATTTGACAAGAGATCTACAAGGTTATGTTACAGATGTAATCAGCCATATCAGCCCAGGCATAGGTGCAATTCCTAATTCTTGATGTCTGCAAGGGGCTCTCGAATAGAAGCTGATCCAGATGGTGACAGTACAGGGGCTGATGATGACAATTCTGAGCATGATTCACAAGATAAGTTGATTGAAGATGAGGTTGAGATTTCTATGAAAGCATTAACCGGGAATGAAGCTCACAACACCAATCGCATTAGAGGAAAGGCTGGAAAAACTTCCATTACCATTCTAGTAGATAGTGGAAGCACCCATAGCTTCGTTGATCCCAAATTGGTGAAGAAAGTGAAGCATGAACTGATCAAAACTCACCCATTAGCCGTGACTGTGGCTGATGGCAACTCCATTCTCACTCAAAACAAGCGTTAAGCATTCCAATGGGTTATGCAAGAGCATCAATTCTCGTTTGATTTTAGAGTCCTTCCTTTGGGAGGATGTGATATGATGCTCGATGTTGATTGGATGAGATCATTCAATCCAGTGGTGTTTGATTTTGAAAAAATGACAGTTGCTTTTGAAGTTCATGGCACTAAGGTCACACTACAGGGAATTTCTGAGCAAGCACAGCTGCGGTTGACCAATGGCAAGCATTTAAATGGTGGATTTAAAAAGAATCCAAGTCAGTGGCTTAGGCAATTGTTTGCAATCTCTCCTGCAGAGCTTCAGTCAGTTATTCAGCCTAAGGTGCAAGCCTTGGTTGAAGAGTTTGAAGACATCTTTGAGCTTCCTAAAGCTCTACCTCCTTAAAGGAGTGTTGATCATGCCAATCCACTTTGAGCCAATTCTAATCCAGTGCAGATAAGGTCATACTGGTATGCTCATGCTCAGAAGTCAGAAATTGAGAAGCAAGTTGATGAATTTCTTCGGATGAGCTTCATTAGACCAAGCCACAGCCCTTTTGCCTCACCTGTGATTCTTGTGAAGAAGAAGGATGGGACAGCTAGGATGTGCATTGATTATCGCCAATTGAATTCCTTGACAGTGAAAGGTAAGTTCCCTATTCCTGTTATAGATGATTTTCTTGATGAGTTATATGGAGTACATTTCTTCACTAAGCTTGATTTGAGGCAAGGATATCATCAAATCAGAGTTTTTGAGCCAGATATATATAAAACTGCTTTTCAGACTCACCATGGGCATTTTGAGTTTGTTGTTATGCCATTTGGTCTAACAAATGCTCAGGCCACCTTTCAAGCTGCTATGAACGACATCTTTAAGCCCTTTATGAGGAGATCAGTGCTGGTCTTCTTCAATGACATATTGATATATAGCTCTTCTTATGAGGATCATCTCTTTCACCTTCAAGCGGTATTTGTGGTGATGCGGCAGAACAGGTTCTTTGCCAAGTTGTCTAAATGCTTGTTTGCTCAGACCAAGCTTGAGTATTTGGGCCATGTAATTTCTCATGAAGGAGTCTCCACCAATCCTTCCAAGGTTCAAGCAATGCAAGATTGGCCTACTCCAATGACTTTGAAGCAATTGAGGGGATTCCTGGGATTAATCGGTTGCAAAGCCCTTAACTGAACTCCTTAAAAAAGATGCCTTCAAGTGGACAGAAAAGGCTCAAGCAGCCTTTGAAGCTCTCAAGACAGCTATGTGTGCAGCCTCGGTCCTAGCCATGCCTAATTTTGCAGAAGTTTTTATTCTGGAGACAGATGCAAGTGGATCAGGTATTGGAGCTGTTCTTTCTCAACATGGGAGGCCTATTGCTTATTTGAGTCAAGCACTTAGTCCCAAGCATTAAGCCATGTTTACTTATGAGAAGGAATACTTGGATATTCTTCTAGCAATTGAGAAATGGAGGCATTACTTGGATGGTCGCAGATTCATCATTAGAACAGATCATCAGAGTCTTAAGCACCTCTTAGAGCAAAAGATCGTGAGAAGAATTCAAAAGAAGGGATTAATGAAGATGCTAGGCCTTGATTATGCAATTGAATATAGAAGAGGTAAGGAAAATGTTATGATCCGAGAATCCGAGGCATGAACTCGTGGTGGCTGTGTTGCTGTCCTGCTACTAGGCTGCTGCTGTTAGCTAGTGTGTGCTGCAGAGAAGGCTGCCTTGCAGCCAATTTATGATCATTTAGTTGTATTAGAGTGTTGGTATTGTAATTAGTAGTATAAAGCTTTGGTTGAGTCACGTAATAAGTGAAGTCTTGAGTTGTTAGGTTGTGCTGGTCAAGGCCGTTAGTTATTTAGTCAAATGTGGCGGCTGATTCATGAGTCGATTGGTCCTTGTGGCTAGTTTCAATGTATTAGCTCATATCATGTAAGTAGTATAAATAGGAGGTTCTAGCTTGTAATCTCATAATTTTGATGAATGAATTGATATCTTTTGATATTTCTCTCTACTTCTTATCTCCTTTCCCTTCTTATCTCATCTAAAATCTATATTCTCTTCTCATCTCATACTCTCTCTATCCCAACCAAGGTTAAGGCTCAAGAGAAATCTTTGAAACCTTAACAATTGGTATCAGAGCCTTGATTTGGCTTCCGAATCAAGCTCTTATCCGAAAAAATTATAAAATTTGATTAATTGTATTGCAATTAATCAATAAAAATAGTTGTGGTACTGATTTAGTTCAGTTTTTACATTGAGGAATTCAATTCTACATTTTGAATTGATTTCTGGCGGTTACTGCATTTGCTATTGCAAGGTCTAGGAGTTGCTTCGGTTGGGATTAGAATTGATGCAATTACATTGAACAAAGTTTAATTGATCAGTATTTGTTGACTACATTCAACATTAAAGCTGATTCATAGTGAATTCAGCAGATTCGATCAAGCATTAAGCTGCTGAATGTTAGTGCTGAAGCAAAATAACAGTTGCTGAAGTTATATGCAAAGCATAATTGATCTTGATCAAATATTCATTTAATCTTTGGAGAAGAAGTCAAGTGATGCTAATTGCTCCACATTACACTTGATCATCATCAAAAGATCAGAAACAAGCTGAATTGAGGTTCAATCATATTCTACAACTCAGAAACTGAAGTTGAGGTAACTGTTTCTGAAGTACAAGTTCTTTTCGATCCAAATCTGTTTTTTGTTGCTGGTTTGTGATGAAATTGTGTTGATAAGCATAGAAGTGGTGTGAATGCATCAGAATCTGTGCGTGATTCTTAAGAATTATATGTTATTGAGTCGAAATTTACTTAGGCGAAATTCTAACAACGAACTTAGCACCGAAGGTGTTGAAATCCGCTATTGTTCTTGAAGATTGTTGTGTATCGTGTGTTTAAATCAACGTTACATACAATAATTGAACCAATTTCAGATTCTTAGTCTGAATTATTCAAGATAGCATCTCTGTCAGAAATCATTCGAAGTTAGGATTTGTTCGCGAACTCTGGAAGTTAGGGTTTATAATCAGTGACGATTGTGGAATCAATAGCATCAGATTGTTGTGCAAACAAAAGAGTACAATTTCGTAAAGCAATCGATTATTGAAGAGTGCGAACAAGTTTCTCACTTCTGCGATTTTCGAACTTGTATTCTGCGAACTGAGCTGGTTCAAGATTGAAGTTGTTGTTCATTGTCAAAATGAATAAGTCGAATGAGGAGTTGATAAAATTGAGACAAGAACATGAAGAATATTTCTAGAAGAGGGCACAGGAATGGAAAGAAAAGATTCAGCGATGGATGATTCAGCGTTGTTTAGCTTATCCAAACATCAGTATCGATAGTGCTAATGTTCTTAATGCAAATGAGTTTCCGGAGCTATTGGATAGAGTTAGACAACGGAAGTTCCGTGTTGAACATAAAGAGAGAGTGGAATCTGTTGCCGTTGGAGATAAACTAGTGTCCGATAATGCTGAAATTGATGAACATGAGCTAGAAGAACCTGAGTTAGAACAAGATGATCCTTATGAAGACTCTATGCTCGAGTTAGAGTATCTTGCTGATGTTGAGGCATAATATGACATGCATCCGGAATGGGAATACGATTTTCATGTCAAAGGGATGTTAAAGGAAGCAGAGAGTAAGACGAAAAGGAACCATCTAAATGAAGTGTTGAAGGATTTTTGGGGTAAAAAGAAGTTGACAAAGCAGAAATTGAAACAAGAGGTTGTGTTTCAGCCTAGGATGCTTGATGATCAATAAGAACTAACTCCAGATGCTGTTTTTTCTGATGTATATGCTGCAGAATCTGTCATTCCAACTGTAAAACTTGATGCTACTGCTGAAAAATCACTGAATGCATCTCCAAATCTGTTAAATAATACTCCATGGCAAGCTTATATGCCGAACCAAAGTGCTTTCACTGCTGAGCAATGTCACTCTGTTGGGAAATCTATTGTTGCTGCTGCATTGTCATCAAATACATTTCAGGGTATGTTTAAGTTCACTTTGGGGCATGCTGCTGTGCTAACTCAGGACAAGAACAACATTATCTTGAATGCCTTGCAAGGTCTCTTGTGTTGGGTGAAAGATTACAAATGTATAGAGGCTGTATTGCACTGTCGGCACGCTGATCGGCAAGTTCGGGATGGTTTATTCCTTTATGTGAGTGGAGTTGTGACTTATCCAAGTGCAAGTCCTTATGATAAGTTGCCTCCGGTTCGGGGAGAAGGTTCGTAAGACTATATGAAGCTGAGAGGAGTCAAATTTTTGCTGAAAAGAAGCACTCGAGCTGCGAGAGTGCGTTTGAAGGTTCATCATATACAAAGCATGGTGTCCACACAAGCAATTGAGCTGTTGGATGTGTACAAATGCAGTATTATGCTGAAATCGATTTTTGATCAGACCAAAGGCAGTACAGCAGGTGCTTTAACTAATGTATTTGGTGTTGGAAGTCCCTTTGATCCGAGGAAAGTAGATCATGATTGTAATAAGCTGAAATATGAGGCCGAGTTGGAGGAAAGGTTCGACCAAGTTGCTGAAATCATTTCCCGAATCCAATTTAGGCCAAGGCTGATTTCTGGGAGAATTTTTAACATGTTAGAAGTTCACAAATTAGGTTCTGATATGAAAATGAGGTTTGTTCAGCCAAGATCCATCAGCATTGAAGGTATTTGGGTTATTTTTTTATAGTGGTTCTGATATGACAGTGCTGGATAGTCATGTGGCAAGTATATTGAGCTCCAAATTCAGATGGCGCATTAATCGAGCTATGAGCAAAGAGCAAGCTCCATTAGTGCAACCAAATGTGAGTCCTCTTGAGGTTATGGGGCTTGGTGGTTGGTATGATTTTGGAATGCAGAAGCTTTTGGCCAGAAATTCAGATCTGTTGTAGCTTTGGAGTATATTACAGACTCATGGAACATCTGTGATCTGTTATGGTGTTTCTGAATGGAAAAATCATATGCATAAGCTTCAATATTTCCTTAATGTTTGGATGGACAAGATCAACACAAGATTGAGGAAAACTCTAGCTAAAATCAAAGTAGAAATCAGCAATGTAGTTTGGGACAGAACAGCGAGATGTTTGAAGAAGTTTTCAGCTGATCAAAAGTTTGGTTGGTATCTCCACTTTCTATACTTGTTACTCATGCTTGGGTTGGTTGACAAGGAAGCAAAGCTTGATCATTTGAGGTGCATTCGGTGGCTGTACATGCTTGTGTTCCAGGGAAGACTTGAGCACAGGTTGGAAGGTGTGAGCTGCATCCTTGATAGTGTCAAATCGAGTGTTTTGGATGTTCAAATGGCGACATTGTGCATTTGGCATTCAACAATGGTTTATGAACTCTTAGTTTGTGTGGTGTATGCAAGAGTTGAGGAAGAAAAGGCCGGTACCTGCAGATCTTGTAAGTTCACAATCAAGATTCAAGCATTAGAGGCAGAGGCTGCTGTAAATCTGAGAGGAATTACAATTTTTTCACTGACCGCAGTAAATAAGATGCTCAAATGGAATGTGATTGATGCTATTATGATTATGGGAAGATGTTATAACTTGTTCAGATCAAGAAGCTTCCATATGGACAAGAATCAAGTTGAAATTTCTGACTTCCGCAGCTATGTGTTGTCTCGGCTGTACATTGCTGAATTCTTGAGCTCTGTAGCAAATTATGTGCAATTGGGAAGCAATCAAGAATTTGTTGAGCATGTTATGAGTTGGTTTAGTATGTGGATGTGTGAGCAATACAAATTTTGGATAAGATCCAAGATGAAAGATTGGCTGCTGCACTCTTATTGGATTTCAATGTGTTTGGTTGCCACGATCAAGATTTGGGGCTATGTCAGCTGCAATGGGAAATGCCTACAAGCAGATTTTGATGTTGGGTTCTTTTGGTTTGAGTTTGGAAGGCCTCCCGAGGTGTTAAAGGACTTCAAATGCATTTTTGCGTGGCTAATGACATACAAAATCTGTGGTGCAGCATTCTACAAGCTGAATTTTAGAAGTTCTGATGCGTGGGATGATTCTCAGCTGCAAGACAGGGTTTTGAGCTGTGTTAACTGCAATATGAGGAGATGTGGGTGTGTTGTTGACGTTTGGTTTGAGCAGGGAAGACCTCCTGAATTATGGTACCGAGATAAACTACATACAATGTGCTGCTGACAATTCAGGTTGAACTGCTTTAGTCTTTTGCATCCAGCTGCTAATTTCAGCAAGGGATTCATCACTTCAGCTAATTTCTCATCTCCTTTCCCTTCTTATCTCATCTAAACTCTATATTCTCTTCTCATCTCATACTCTCTCTATCCCAACCAAGGTTAAGGCTCAAGAGAAATCTTTGAAACCTTAACAGAAAATCTGGCGGTAGACGCACTGTCAAGAAGATTTGAGGATTGTGAACAAGGTTCTTGTTGTGCAATGTCCATTGTTTTACCAACATGGATGGATGAAGTTTACAAGTCCTATGTAGCTGATTCTTTTGTTCAAGAATGTGTGGCTGCAAGCTTGGTGAAAAATGCAGATGTGGATGACAGTAATGCTGATATATCAGTGCTGAAAGGTATCATCCGGTTGCAGAATAAGCTTTACATTGGCTCCTCTACAGATCTGAGAGATCAGATTGTTAAAGCCTGACACGATTCAGCTTGGGGAGGTCACTCCGGGATTGAAGGTACATACCAAAGAGTTAAGGCTTATTTCAGTTGGCACAGTATGAAAAAGACAGTGACAGAATTTCTGAGATCTTGCGAAGTTTGTCAACAAACTAAATTGGGAGATCATAGATACAAGGGACTCTTATAGCCACTTCCAATTCCGGAGGGTGCTTGGATCAATATAAGCATGGATTTTATAGAAGGACTTCCCAATTCATATGGCAGGGAAGTAAGTTGGGTAGTGGTGGATCGTTTCACCAAATATAGCCACTTCATTTCACTCATCTGGCCTGTTACTGCAGAGAGGTTGGCCAAGAGCATCCTTGACAATATATACAAGTTACATGGATTGCCTCAATCCATTGTATCTAATCGGGACAAGATCTTTACAAGCAATTTTTGGAGGGAATTGTTTAAGTTGTTGGGTACGACATTGGTGCCTAGCTCATCATACCATCCCCAAACAAATGGACAAACTGAGCGAGTTAATCAATGTATTGAGTAGTATCTCCGGAGCATGGTTTTCTCTCAGCCTAAAGAGTGGAACCGTTGGCTTTCTTTAGCTGAATATTGTTTCAATACACATGTACATGCATCTATTGGCACTTCTCCCTTCCAAGCTCTCTATGGATATGCTCCTCCCACTCCATTTATGCTGCAACACTCCACTTCATCTGAATCTGCAGCAGCTGAATTCATATAGCAGAGGAAGCACATGATGTAAGTCCTCAAGGACAATCTTCTCCAAGCACAAGCAAGAATGAAATTCTATGCTGATAAAAAGAGGGTAGACAAAAATTATGAAGTTGGAGACATGGTCTACCTCAAATTACAACCTTATAGACAGTCCTCTTTGGCTGTCAGGAAGAATGTCAAGCTAAGTGCTCATTTCTTTGGCCCATACAAGAGTTTGGAAAAGATTGGCAAAGTTGCATACAAACTTGATTTACCTCCTAATTCATACATTCACCAAGTGTTCCATGTATCATTACTTAAAAAGCAGGTGAAGAAAGGAGCTAAATGCTCATGGGAAGCACCAAAAGTTGGAGCAAATGGAGCATTGTTGCTGCATCCAGTTGCTGTTAAAGCAAACAGAAGTTTGAAGGTAGCTGACAAGGCGGTACAAGAAGTTTTAGTACAATGGTGCAATTGGGACAAGAATTTTGCTACATGGGAGAACCATGCATTTTTGAAGAGTCAATTTCCATACTTTTCTCCTTGAGGACAAGGAGCTTCTCAAGGGGAAGGGAATGTTATGAATCCTCTAATTTTGATTGTAATTGTGTCATGAATTGTTTTAGAGCTTTAGAGTTGTGTTGGAGTTGTATTCAGTTGTTAGTTGGCAGGCCAATTAGGCGCCAAAGTCAGTTAAGAGTCAAAATAAGTCAAATGTGTCGGCTAGCTTGGGTTTTGGCGGCAAATTCTGATTTAGTTGGTTAGGCGGTTGAGTCTTAGTGCAATGTATCAAGATCTATTATAAATAGATCTAAATCATGTAACCTCATCATTCAATCAATAAAAATTCAGATTTCCTTTTGGTTAATCACTTTCTAAATCTCATCTCTTTCTCTATTTCTCATCCCTTTCTCTTCTCTTCTCATCTTATCAATCTCTTCCACAAGGTTAACTCTCAATTTAGGATTGGAAGTTAACATATTCCTTAACAAAATCAATCACATCTTGTTGATTGATATTCTTATATGGTTTAGCCTCCACCTATTTTTTTAAATAGTATGTGGCTATAAGAATATAGTAATGCTGCTTGCTAGAAGGAAGATTGATCTCTCTTTTGATATCCATTGCCCATCCTCAAAAGGGCCATGGTTTAACAGTAGCATGTATCTCAGCTGTAGCACCTCTTAGTACATGACCATGCCTTTGGCATACTTGATACAATCATCCATCATTAATGGCCTATAGTAGCAATAACGTTTGATGAGGTAGTGCATCTTATTACCAGCTAGATGGGATCCATAGATGCCCTCATGGGCTCCAACCATTACTAGTGATTCTTCATTTATGTTTAGACACTTGAGAAGCATTCCAGTAGCATCCTTTTTGTATAGCTCTCCAGACTCATCATCAAGATGATACCTATGAGCTCTCATTTTCATCTTTTGGTATTTAGCATAGTCACGAGAGTTTCCTAGGTAATCAATCAAGGGCTTCCTCTAATCCTCACATTGACTTATGACAGATTGTTGTGTCTCACAGCAATCCAAGTGTTCACTTGTAATTACCTTGCTTTCATATCTGAGAGATTCCGTAAACTCAAGCCATGGTTTAAAACCTTGGTCTTGATGACCATGGTCTCTTCACACCATGTCCTAGGTAATTTGTACCCAGAAGCCGGTTGGGCCAAATCACTGGATGCCTTATTCTATTCTTGAGGTATGTGTTCAAATTGGACACCACTAAACCTACTAACGGCTCTTGCACTATTGAGATATATTTATTCAAGGTATCACTTAAACACTGAAACTCTCCTTTTACTTGGCAGATGACCAACTATGAATCCCCTTTTATCATTACATTGGGGACTTGCATATCTAGGAGAGTTTGCAAGCAAAAATTAACACCTCATACTCAGTAATGTTGTTGGAACACTTGCCAAGGTGACAACAAGCTTCGGGATGATGACAGTAGGGTATGTAATAAAAGGAACATACCCAGTGCCTAGTTAAGGTTTCAAAGATTGCTCTTGAATCTCAACCTTGGTTGGGATAGTGAGAGTATGAGATGAGAAGAGAATATAGAGTTTAGATTAGAAAGAAGGGAAAGGAGATGAGAAAGTAGAGAGAGATATCAATTACATTCATCCAAAATTGTTATTGAATACAACATAGAGCCATCTATTTATACTACTTCCTCCTAGGATGGCTTAGCCTAAAAATATCTAGAGATACATTGCATTTGGACCAAGGAGCTAACCGACTTAACCACCAACTAACTAATTAGCCGCCACCCTTGATTGGCCATTGACCTCCTAAGCAACATATCACTAGAGCTCACTTATTACATGACTTAACATGTGACTTAAGCAACTAATTACATCAAGACTCAATCTAGTTACAATATCAACAAGCCAATACAACTTCACTACACCAAATGATCGTCCAATGGCTGCAAGACCGCCACCAATGCAGGACACATCAGCTAGCAGCAGCAGCATAGCAGCAGGACAGCATCACAGCCACCATGAGTTCATGCCTTGGATTCTCGGATCATAACATTCCTTTCCCCTTGAAAACATTCTTGTCCTCAAGAATAGAAGAGAGTTATAACAATGAAGAACTCTAGTTGCATATGAAAAGATAGCTGAAGTGATGAATTCTTGCTGAAATCTGCAACTGGAACAAGCCAATGATGCAATGACCCTGAAACGCAGCAGGTACATGAGAAAGACACCTTGTTTCGACACAATGCTGCATTTGAATGTACCATAATCTTTAGGAGGTCTGCACTGATCAAACCAAACATCAACAACACACCCACAACTCCTCTTGATGTAGTTAACACAGCTCAAAAGTCCATCTTGCTGCTGAGAATCACAAAATGCACCAGTAATTCTGAATTTCTGCCTGTTGTAAGCTGCATAACAGATTTTGTACGTTGTTAACCACACAAAAATGCATTTGAAATCCTTTAACATCTCAGGAGGCCTTCCAAACTCAAACCAAGAGAACCAAACATCAATTTCTTGCTGTAGGCAATCCTAAACGTAGCTCAAACAGCCCCATTTCTTGATCATGGCAACCCAACACATTGGAATCCAATAAGAATGCAGCTGCCATTCTTTCATCTTGGGTCTTATCCAAAATTTGCATTGCTCACACAACCACATACTAAACCAACTCAGACCATGCTCAACAAATTCTTGATTGCTTTCCAATTCCACAAGTTGTGCTGCAGGACCCAAATATTCAGCAGTGTATAAACCAAACAACCCATAGCTACAATTATGACCAATTCCAGCTCGATTCTTGTTCAAATGGAGGCTTATTGATGTGAACAAGTTATTAAACCTTCCAAAATCCATAATAGCACCAACCAAGCTCAATCTGAACAGCTCTTTTACTGCGGTCAGTGAAAAATTTGTAATTTCCCACATATTTTCAGCAGCCTCTGCTTCTATTGCTTGAATCTTGATTGTGATCTTGCAAGATCTGAAAGTACCAGCCTTTTCTTCCCTAACTCTTGCATAGACCACACAAACTAAGATTTCACAAACCATTGTTGAATGCCAAATGCACAATGTCACAACTTGAACATCCAAAACATTCCAATCAATACTGTCAAGGCTGCAGCTCACACCTTCCAGACAGTTCTCCAATCTTACCTGGATCCAAAGCTCATCCAGCCACCAAATATACCTCAAATGATCAAGCTTTAATTCCTTGTCAACTGTCTCAAGCATGAGTAACAAATATAGTAAGTGAAGATACCAACAGAATTCTTGAACAACTTTCAACTTCTTCAAAATCAGAGTTGATTTGTTCCAAACTTCTTGGCTGATATTTATTCTGATTTTAGTTGGAGTTTTCCTCAATCTTGCCTTGATCTTTTCCATCCAAACATTAAGAAGATACTGAAGCTTGTGCAAATGATTTTTTCACTCAGAACACCCACAACAGATCACCAACGAGCCTCCCTTCTGTAATGTGATCCAATTCTGCCATAGTTCTGAATTTCCAGCCACAAGCTCTTGTATTCCAAAATCCAACCAACCACCAAGCCCCATAACCTCAAGAGGGCTCACATTTGATTGCACTAATGGAGCTTGCTCTATGCTCATAGCTTGATTAATGCACCATCTGAATTTGGAGCTCAATATACTTGCCACATGACTGTCCAGCACTGTCATATCAGAACCACTATCAAAATAACCCAAATACCTTCAATGCTGATGGATCTTGGCTGAACAAACCTCATTTTCAGATCAGAACCCAATTTGTGAACTTCCAGCATTTAAGAATTCTTCCAGAGATCAGTTTTGGCCTAAGTTGGACTCGGGAAATGATTTTAGCAGCTTGCTCGAACCTTTCCTGCTACTCGGCCTTATGTTTCAGCTTGTTACAATCAAGATCTACCTTCCCCGGATCAAAGGGACTTCCAACACCAAATACATCAGTTAAAGCACCTGATGTATTGCCTTTGGTCTGATCAGAAATCGGTTTCAGCATATTACTGCATTTATACACATCCAATAGCTCAATTGCTTGTGTGGACACCATGCTTCTCTTTTGTTGAATCTTGAAATGCACTCTCGCACCATGATTACTTCTTGTTAGCAGAAATTCAAACCTTTTTGGCTTCATATAAACTTGAAAATCTTCTCCCGGATCAGGAGGCACGTCGTCATAAGAGTGTACATTTGGATACTCCATTTCTCTACTCCAAGAACCTTGCAATGTATTCATTGCATCACTACCAACACCAAGCAATTGCTGATTACGAGTATCAAGATGCATTGGAGAAGTGTTTAACATGTTTTGTGGTGCTTCCATTGTCCCTACAACAGTAAACTCAGCTTCCCCAACAGAATGACATTGCTCCGCAGTGAAAGTACTTCGATTCTACATATAAGCTTGCCATGGAGTCATACTTAAACGATTTGATGATATACCAACATATACATCAGTAAAATCATGATCTTGAGTTAGTTCTTGTTGCCTAGCTTCTTCTTGTGGATCATCCCGATGTCCAATAACTGAATCGGACTCAGTTAAGGCAACCACAGGTTGTCCATTGTACTGTTCTTACAAATTCAAAAGCTCCTTGGGCTGGCACACAACCTCACGCTTCAATTTCGGCTTTGTCAACTTCTTTGTACCCCCAAAATCTTTCAATGCTTCACTTAGATGGTTCCTCTTCGTCTTAATCTATGCTTTCTTTAACATTCCTTTGACATGAAAATCGTATTCCCATTTCGGATGCATGTCATACTGTGCCCCTACATCATCAAGACACTCTAACTCTGGCAAAGAGTCTTCATAAGGATCATCTTGTTCAAACTCAGGTTCTTCTAGCTTGTGTTCATCACTTTCGGCATTATCGGGGTCGAATTCATCTTCAACAACAAATGATTCCACTCTCGCTTTTCGCTCAACACGGAACTTCTGTTGTCTAACGCTATCCGCTAACTCCGGAAACTCATTTGCATCAAGAACACCAGCACAATCACGACTGATGTTAGGATAAGCTGAACATTGCCAAATCATAGTTCGCTGCATCATTTCGTCCCATTCTTGTCTCCATTCCTCACATCTTTGTCTCCACTCTTCACATTCTTGGCTCCAATCTTGCCAAAATTTCATCAACTGCTCAGTCAACTCAGCCATATTGACAATGAGCAACAACTTCAATCTAGAATCAGCTCAGTTCGAATAATACAAATTCAAAAATCGCAGAAGTGTGAAAATCGTTTTGCAACTCTTCAACAACCAATTGCTTAATGAAGTTCTACTCCTGCGTACGCACCAACATGCTGCTATCGATTCCACAATCGTCACGGATTACAAACCCTAATAAGCAGATTTTCGCACACCGAGAGTTCGAACAAACCCTAACTGCGATGCTTTCTTGAATAATTCCGACTAAGAATCTAAAATAGGTTCAATCTTTGTCTAGAATGGTGATTTAAACACAGGATTCACCACAATTTTCAAGAACAAAATCGGATTTCATCACTTCGCTGCTCAGTTCGTTGTCAGATTTTCGCCTAAGCAAATCTCTGCTCAATAACAAATAATTCTTAAGAATCACACACAGATTCTAACGAATTCTCACCACTTCTGTGCTTATCAACACAATTTCATCACAAACCAGCAACAAAAGCAGATTCGGATTGAGTATGTAACTTATAGTTCAGAAACGGTTACCTCAACCTCAATTTCTGAATTGTAAAACCTGAAATCGCCTCAATGCAACTTGTTTCCGATCTTTCGATGATGATCAAGTGCAATGCGGATCAATTAGCTCAATTTTAACTTCTTCTCGAACCAATTAGATGAATGATTGATCAAGAACAATTAAGCTCAACTTCAACACTAATGCTTTGCTCAGCACTCAACTTCAGCAGCTGAAGTTTGATCGATTCGATTGAATTCCCTATGAATCAGCTTAAATGTTGAATGAAATCAATAAATTCTGATCAAATAAACTTTTTTCAATGTAACTCAATCCATTAAGTCCCAACCGAAACAATTCCCAGGTACCTGCTGATCACCCATGCAGAAACCGCCAAAATTCAATTCAAAATGCAGAATTGAATTCCTCAATGCAAAAACTGAACTAAATCAGTATCAAATATTTTTTTGTTGACTGATTGCAACACAATCAATCAGATTTTGTAATTTTTTTTTAATTTAGAGCTTGATTCGGAAGCCAAATTAAGGCTCGGATACCAATTGTTAAGGTTTCAAAGATTGCTCTTGAGCCTCAACCTTGGTTGGGATAGTGAAAGTATGAGATGAGAAGAGAATATAGAGTTTAGATGAGAAAGAAGGGAAAGGAGATGAGAAATTAGAGAGAGATATCAAAAGATATCAATTACATTAATCCAAAATTGTTATTGAATACAACCTAGAGCTATCTATTTATACTACTTCCTCCTAGGATGGCTTAGACTAAAAATCTCTAGAGATACATTGCATTTGGACCAAGGAGCTAACCGACTTAACCACCAACTAACTAATTAGCTGCCACCCTTGACTGGCCGTTGACCTCCTAAGCAACATATCACTAGAGCTCACTTATTACATGACTAACATGTGACTTAAGCAACTAATTACATCAAGACTCAATCTAGTTACAATATCAACAAGCCAATACAACTTCCCTACACCAAATGATCATCCAATGGCTACAAGACCGCCACCAATGCAGGACACATCAGCTAACATCAGCAGCATAGCAGCAGGACAACATCACAGCCGCCATGAGTTCATGCCTCGGATTCTCGGATCATAACATGCCTCAAGGGCTCCCGCCTATGCAGGGTCGGGGGGGGGGGGGGGGGGGGGGGGTAGGGCGGATGTATGCAGCCTTCCCTATTCAGGGTGTTAACCTGAAAAGAGGCTGTTTTCAAGTGCCCCCAACCTGAGGGTGAGGACTTCCCAGGAGGTCACCCATCCAGTACGGTATGTAATCACAATCCCTATTCTAGCATTTGACTTGGTCATTGAACCATCGAAATATAGTTTCCAAGGGACCATATCTATTACCAGGAGCTCATCTGGCTCATAATCTATGTCAGTTCGAATATTTACATGGTTAACTAAAATGTCTGCCAAAGCTCTTCCTTTAAATGACTTTTGCAACACATAATTAATTCAAAATGAAGTAAAGCAACACTCCACTTGTTTAATCTTTCTCTCATTAAAGGTCTATCTAGCATGTACTTAAAGATATATATCTAAGCAACCACGTATATGGTAAATGTCAAGAAGTAATGTCTTAATTTCACAAATGCACAAAACAGAGTTGAGACACAATTTCTCAATGAAAGAATATTTTATTTCACATTCATTTAAACAATGGCTTAGGTAGAACAAGGCCTATTCATATCCCTGCTCATTGTCTTATACAAGCAAACAACCAACTAACTCATCAAAAATAGAGGCATAAATCTTCAGTGGATTTCCTTATTTAGGTAGAATTAATACTAGCGGCCTGATCAAGTAGTTCTTGATGGCCTTGAAGCCTGCTTGGTATGGCTTCAACCCCCTGAATCCTTTTCAGGCTTGAGTCTCAACAGTAAGGAGACAACCTAGGTTTTCCCTGTGACATTTAAAAAGAAACATCTTAAGCCCCAAGAAGCGTTTAAACTCCATTTTGCTTAAAGGCAGTTTGGCCTCTTGAATGGCCTTAGTTTTGTTGAAATCAACCTCGATCCTCTCAAGTCCTCCAAGCATTTAACTTGGAATTTTGATTTGACCACGATGTCATCTATGTAGACTTCTATGTTCTTGCCAATGAGATCATGAAAGATCATGTTCATGGCTCTTTAGTAGGTGGCGCTAGTTGACCTAGGGCACCTATATGCAATTTTGTGAGGTTTCCCATTCACCTAGGGCACTTACATACAGTTTTGTGTCCCGCAATAGCCATCCATAAAAGATAAGGCCACATGCCTCTAAATTAATGAGAACATCAGTTGTAGGCATGGGGTATTCATCCTTCTGAGTGGCTGCATTTAGGTCGCTAATATCAATACAGACTATAATTTTGCTATCTTTTAAATAACAGGAAGAATATTTGCTAACATACCTGGCTGTCTTAATAAGCTTGGCCTTTAAGAGTCTCTCAATCTCTTGATTGACCAAATCTATCACCTCTTAGTACATTCTTCTTTGGGCCTAAATTATGGGCTTCGAGCCTAGCTTGATAGGAAGCCTATGCTCAACCAACTTTCTATTTAGGCCAGGTATCTCGTGATGGTCCCAAGGAAAGTAGCCCTTAAACTCAAGCTTCCTCTGGTCTTCAGAAAGCAAAGCACTCGCATAAGTAGGCCTTGGGTCTTTTGTAGAACCCAAGTTAACATCAAGGAGGGGGTCTTGAATTTAGCCCTTAAATCCTCCATCTTAGCTGGTGCTGCTCTTAGGCCAGACAACTCCAGCTCTTTTTCTTGTACTGCTTGGACTTTGATGCCATTTTTAAGAATACATGATTGCTTTGCCAATAGTTAATCCTCAGCATGCCATGCTACTAGCTTTATAATGGCTGTGGAGATGGCTCTCGAGGCCTTTAATGGGAAGTCTTAGCTTTTCTAGATAAAGCTTCTTAGGTGCCTTAAAGGTCCACTTCATCAATAAGTGCTCTCATGCATCTCGAGTCAGAATCTTCTGACTCTACATCAACTTGATCAACCTCAACTTCAGTGAGTGAGCTCTTAAGGATGGCTATCAGTTCCTGTTACTGGGCAGTTTGAGGAGCGGTCCTCTTCACATCTAATGGCGCCATACCATCTTTGTAGAATTTTGCCTCAACATGGTTAGAGCAAGCCATTAAAGAGGGCACCAACACACCGTCACCGGATCCCATTAGAACTCCGAAGTTAAGCGTGCTTAGGCGAGAGTAGTACCAGGATGGTGACCTCCTGGGAAGTCCTCACCCTCAGGTTGGGAGCATTGGGAAACAACCTCTCTTCAGGTTAACATCCTGAAGGGGCAAGGCTACATACATCTGCCCCCCCTCCCCCCCGAACCTGCGTAGGCGAGAGCCCTTGAGGCACTGGGTATGTTCCTATTCTATGGTTAGAGCAAGCCATAAATGGCTTGTCATGTGCCATAACAACCTCATATTTGTCATGGTTCTAGAAGATTAAAAACCAGTGAAGTGAAGAAGGGATATAATAGTTGGCATGAAGCCAATGTCTCCCAAGCAAGGCATTATAGCTTGAGGTAGTATCCACTACAAAGAAGGTCATCAGCTTACTCAAGTTGCCAATAGTTAACTCAGTTA
Organism: Simmondsia chinensis; assembly: GCA_018398585.1. Classification (NCBI taxonomy): domain Eukaryota; kingdom Viridiplantae; phylum Streptophyta; class Magnoliopsida; order Caryophyllales; family Simmondsiaceae; genus Simmondsia; species Simmondsia chinensis. The sequence continues at coordinate 16,688,519 of JAGTTD010000013.1, read as the reverse complement.
GGATGACCCCTTCAAACTTAGTGGTTGCCATTGAAAGGGCACATATCGCCATATCTGAAGTTATCAAGTCATCTTGAGATTTACCAATGACACCAAACATATCTGAAGGCGAGGCATTGATGGCTACGCCATTATCCATCAAGACTTTATTCACCAAGATGCCATCGAATTTAGCTTTGATGCATAAAGGCTTAATGTGTCTGTTGGCTGTAGTGGGCCCATCAAACATCATTTTCATTACATCTGGAAGTTCATTAATTGACTTGGATGTTGGGGTTTTAACTTTAAATGACAAAGGATTTGAATTACCTTTAGGAGCTGCCTCATAGAGCAAGACCCTTAATGTTGTCCTCGCGAACTTTATTCTCTTCATCATAGAGCTTGGCCAAGCAAATTTCAAGTAAAGCTCAATGTTGTACTACTTTCTTTTGAAGTTGCCTTCTTTTTTGAGTTCATATAAGGTTTGAAATACTAGCATCTTCTTGCTTGAGCAGGTTTCTCCTCTATATAGTACAAAAAAGAACCCTTGAAGGTTGTCATCCTGACTTCCATGGTCCCTAATAGGTGTCCACATTGATCAGGTAATATTTTGGATTCCTTTTTGGGTGCCCAGTCCTTATGATTATTTGAGCCTTCGAAAGAGAATCTTCAGTTGGCTTTTGTACACGGGACTTCTCAAATTGCATTTTCAACTCCAAGAGTGGATCGGCAGTAGAAATATATTAAGGAAGGAGCTTGGGTTTCCTCATTAGCCCTTGTATTTTCTCGCAACAATGATGGCACACTTTGTAGTATACATTTTCCAGGGCCCAAGATATCCTCTCTCAATTTGGTAGGCTTAACGTGTGCCTAGGAACACTGCTGATTTCCATAACTAATTCTTCAGCCACTGATAGTGAAATGGTTGACTTACTGCGGAGTTTGATCAGTATGTTCTTGATGACTGAGCATTTGTTTGTGGGATGAAGCTCGGTGATGTGCCAGCGGCATATTCAGTTATCCAACTCATGCTCAGATGATGGGAACCTTAATATTCCCTCGAGCACCAACCTATCGAATAGGTTGTTGGCAACGTTTGCTTTATGAGTATCGGTCAAGACCATCGTCTTGCTGAAAGGGGGCAAATGATTAGTTGAACGTCTCAACCATTCTTAGCAAGGGTTATCAATAAACATTAACTTGAAAAGGACTAGGAAAGGGGTATTTGACAACACCCATTTATCCTTCTCTGAGAAAGATTAATTCTCTTGCCTTAATGGCATCTTGAACCACATTTCTAAACATTAGACATTTCGTCATTGATTTAGTAAACAAATCATGTGCTTTATAGTACAAGTTCCCCTTTAGTGTATTGGGGTCAGGTTTTATGTATTTACCCCTAATCTTGAGTTTACTATTCATCTCAGGGCAATCAAATATAGGTGCATTCCAATCTGAAATTGAAGCACCAAAGCCTGAGGAGCAAGATGTGGAATCAATGTTTAGTGCAGCAAACTTATCACAAGTGCAAATCGAGGTATTGGGCTCCAAGAAGTTACAGTTGAAGTTCATAATGCAGCAATGTAAGGAGATCAATTTGTTTCTTCATTTAAATAGCAAGAAATGTTATTCAAACAAAAAATTAAGAGAGATGGAAAGACCAATCTTTGTTTTTAAAGGAAGTGCACTAGATTTCTTACTACTTGAAGAAAATAAAGAGGTTCTTGAAAGGTTATACAAGAGCAAGAAGTTGGGACAGAAGCATCCCATGGTGTTGATGATGTCCATTGATAGGCTTGGGGCATCCTCTTGGATCCAAAGAATTATCAAGAGGGCAAGGAAAGGATACAACTCTAGCCGTCATGAGACAAGATCGGCATTGAATCAAGAAATTTTCACCGTGGAACTATCTAATTCAGCTAAGGAACAAACTGCTGTTACTTCTTGTGTCAATGCCACTACTAGTGCTAATGCTGGAGCGGAAGCCAATGTTGGAGCTAATGCCGAAGTAAATCAATTTGAGAAATTGAGGCTTCAGATGAAAAACATGTGTGCAGCAATACAACAGTCTCTAGAGGAGAAATTGGATCAGCATTTTCAACAGCTGCAGCGGCAAATCAATGGCCTGTAAGAATAGTTCAACAGATAATATTTACCTGTTGGAACTAGATTATTCTTAGCTGCTAGTCAGCACGTTCAACAACCACAGGCTGTGCAATCTCCAATGTTTGAGGAGTTGATGTAAAGGAATTTTGTGGATGAGTACGCGGTGCGATTTGAGGAATGGAGGACATGTTGGTTGTCTAGGCAACAGGGAATAAGTGAGGAGTATTTGGTGCCAGGTTGTACAAATGGCCTTATTCCAAAATTCAAACATATTGTGAAGGCCATTAATCTTAGCACTTTGGCTATGGCTTATGCTAAAACTAGGTTTTTTTCAGTCTAGAACTCTTCCACTATTGGAAGAAAGACGAGTGGAAATTGATCAATTACCAAGTGAAGCATCTTACTTTCCAGAGTCAGCACCAAATTTGGGTGAAGGGGCAGTAAGAGTTCCTGTTAAATTCATTCAAGTGTTGGATGAAAGGTTGCATGTGGTTGCAAAGTTGGTAAGCAGTAATGCATTTAGGCTGAAGTCTACAACATGTCTAAGTGCAACAGGTTAGTTAAGCTCATTCAAGTGGACTACTGTGAGGAGAATGTGTGTAATGTGGGTTGATCCTGGTGCCCTTCCAGCAATGTGACCTAAAGTGAGGCTTCCGAAACGGTTATTGCTACTTCCTATAATGCAAAGTGATGGTGTTGGAATGAGTACATTGATTGCAGAAAGTTCGAGAGGACTGAGTACTGATAAGCACATTAAAGTGAGGCAGCATGAAGGGTGGTTGATGTTCAATCAGCGAGAAAAAGACCATGTTCAGGCAAGTGATATGGAATAAAACGCTGCTGTTATATGGGAACAAGTGGTAGAAGTGCCATATTTAGCTTAAAAATTGGAGAGATTGAGCATTACTACGGCTAACCTTAAGGTGCTTATAGCTGCCACCCATTATAAGAGGCACCCAAGACATGTTAAAGTGAAGTTAGAAACCAAGAGAGAGCAGGCTACCAAGGATACAATCGTACGTTCATTAACACGAAGAAAACAACAAGAAGTACAAGTAGAAATGGAAGTCCTTATGCAAATGATGAAGCGATTAAATTGTAGGCAGAAGGAAAAGAGTAGGCTTCCCTTGAGAGCTCAAGAAAACAATCCACCTGTTGGTATTCAGCTTCTGCATCTGATGGCCTTCCTTGGTGGGATAAAGTTCATAAGTTTCAATCCAAAAGTCCAATTGCTCAAGAGTATGAACTGATTTTTTGTATCAGAAAACATTTCACTGGTTAAATTCCATCTGCAGCTGTTATGTATTCTGCCTGTACAAGGTTGGAAGGAGCTTATTCTTGGTGGTGTGCAACTAAAGATAATAAGCACAACCAAGGTTTGATGCTGATGTTAGCATTGGTTGCTGGGAAGGAGTATGGAATGGGAAGAAACAATGTTGTTTTTAAGGAATGGGCTCAAGACTGGAGATAAGGTGTTGTGGGTTGTTGTTCTGTTGGTGCTATAACACGAAAGGCTGGAGTGACTAAGGGTTGCGAGCTTTATGAAGAGAAGATCGATTTCAATTGGAATTGCAGCATAGGGGTAGACTGCTATGGCCTAAGAGAGATTAAGTGCTTGGACTTCATAGTAAAGCTGATAAGATCGAACCTACCAGTATTTCTCAGCAGCTAAAAGAATTAAAGTCTAGTTAATCAGGGTGCCCAGAGATTGCAAGCTTACATTAGGCACGCTAGAGACTTCATCATCGTGACAAAGTCGTTAGCTGCTGTCTAAAGAAGGACTAAGGGATTCCAGCATACTGAAAGCTGCAATTCAAGAATCCAAGAAGTTCGCAATGTAGATAAAAGTCAATAAGCATTCTTCAAACTGACCTTTCAACTCCTAAGACCACTGAAGCTGCACTATTCCACTAAGATTCTCGAGGCAAGAATCTTTAAAGGGGGGAGTATTGTCATGATTCTAGAAGATGGGGCATATGGAATTAAGTACTAATAATTTATTGGGTGTACTTAAATAGCTTAAGACATTAGTATAAGTCAAGTTAGAACCTCATTTAGCGGTTATTGTACAAAGTCTCCATTAAGCGCAGGCTTAGGAATATTGCTGGAGGGAATGGCAGTTGTTAGTTATATTGGTGATGAGACTTGTATTGTCTAGGTACATTGCTGATGTGTTTTTCTATGTCTATCAAAATTTAATATAAAACCTTGTCTATTAAATACACCTAAATTGACGTGTAGGGCGAGAGAGTGTCGAATCCAAGGACAAAGAGTGCGTGAATTTAATCTATGACCTAAATTAATTTAAGGAAAAGTGATATATTTGTGTTAATTAATCTAGAAAATGACAATTAAACTAAAGTAATCTACTACTAATCAGGTACGTGTATTAAATTGGAGCCTTGGGTTTCGAATCCATCATTAGCCAATTATTTTTGCATAACTATTAAATTGAGATTATTGATTGTCACAAGGGTAGTGGTTTAGGCTACAAACTTCAACCTACAAAGATAATGTTGTTAGTATTGTTAATTATTACGTATTGACCCTATCTAACTAAAGCATAGGAAAGATAGGCTTTAATTAACAATTCAGTTAATGCTATTGCTTGATTAATTAATCCTAAGGCTACAAGCACAAAGAATTAATTTATAAATATCAATATCAATAATTAAAGGTTACAAACTCAATAATCATAACAATTGAATAAACAATAAAAATATAATACTTCAAAGTATTTATCTCAATCAAGCAATTCATGTAAACAATCAAATTAACCCGAATTAAAAGTAAACAAAAGTCAAGGCTAATATTTCATCTAACCCCAGAGAGCAAGTTAGCTCTCCATCAATGATGAACAGGTGAAGGAGGAGATGTAGAAACTCATGTCGATCTTCACGCTAATTTCGCTCTTGTCCCACTTTAACAAAAAAAGAAAAATAAAAGCTGAGAGGAAGAGAGAGAAAAACAGGGGCGGCGCATCAGCCAGAGAGAGGCAGTGAACCCCCAAACCAGAGACCGTGTACAGCGACCGACCCGAGAAATCGAACACCCCCTTCCTTTTAAATCGAAACGAAACCCTAAGTCGGTGCTGGTGGTGGGCCGGAGGTCTGGTCAGTGTTTCGAATCAGGCTGGTGAAGGGGTCTGATGGTCGAATCGGGCCAGAGTTGATGGCGCTAGTGTTGGGCCTGGGGTGGAGATGGACCTGCATTGCTGTTGGGTCGAACAGGAGCTGTTGGTGACTGGCCTACGTAGGAGGTGGGCTGTGCTAGTGAGCCTGAGCTGGAGTCGAAGTGGGCCAGTGTTGGGCTAGATGTAGGTGATGGTGGTGTCGTGGGCTGAGGTTGATGACGACGTGTTGGTGTTGGAGGGCTGTTCGTGGGCCTGCATTGGGCCGGTGAAGTTGGGCCGTACAGGTGGGTGACGATGATGGGTTGTTGGGTCTGGAGGTAGGGGATGACAAACAGTGTGGCTCGGGTACTGTAGCGGTGCGGGTCGAGCTTTTACGTTCTTGTCCCAAATCTCGATTGACTTGATTTAATTGTTTACGCATCGAATTTGACTTATTTGCACCAAAATTTGGCAATTTTTAAAGCTTTAATTTTAAACCTATGAAACATAAAAATTGCCAAAATGAGTGTAGAACTATAATTAATCTGGTACAAAATAATTAAAATATCAATTAAAAGATGCGTAAATGTGAGACGCATCAACCCCCCCCATACCTAACCTTTGCCAGTCCTCGAGCAAAGCATGGAATAGACATAATGACTTGAGTGACCAACTACCCCAACCATCCCAACCTTCACCCAGTTTTCCGATATTAACACCTGTATTATAATTCAAGACAAGATTAAATCATTTAGAGCATTCTCCAATTCCATGAATTCAGATGATTAAACTTCGAAACTCATCATAGAATTTTGTTAACCTTGTATCAACTAATAGGAATTATTCAAGCAATTTAAGCACACAAGTGAAAGTGATTAGGATTTCATGCCACGGAATCTCCTCAAATTCTCGCTCCCAACCAAATATATAAAGGTTTTGTGCACCCGCACCATTGAATCACCTAAACACATGCCTATACATAGAGAAAGTTTAACTGGCATATGAGTGACCACTTTACAACATTATGACCTTGATATTGCACAAAAGAAACTTCTTTGTCATGAATGTACACCAGTTTTAGCCTATTTTTTTCTTTTGCCTTTTTCTTTTGGAGGAAACCCCTTTTTTTCTTTTTTTTCCTTTTCATTTTTTTTTCTTTTTTGTTTCCTCTTTCTTTTCTGTCCATTTTTGGACTTTTTTTTTAGTAACACTTACTTCATCATTACAATTGACATCGACCAACCCGTACTTTACATAACATCAAGGGCAAGGATTAGGATAAGCCAATAGAGCAGGCTTGCAAAACTCAAAATATATAAGATTGTTTACTCAAATTCTTCAGTATGAAGTAGAATCATTTAATTTCATGGAATTAAGAGAAAGAAATAAGCAACTAATCCCACTGTCACCATAACATCCGCGTCGATCAAGGAAAACTTGGCTAAACGGTTATAATGCACGCTCAAAATGCACAAAAGATGTTTAAAATTTTCAAAATTTGACCTAAAATGAGCATATGCAAATGAGCCTCACCCCCACACCTAAATCATGCATTGTCCTCAACGCAACAACATCAATCATTAAAGCACAAGAGATAGGTGAGATGGAGCAATACAGCCTGACGAGACGGCGTGGCCATGTATATATGACTCCTTTAACACTGGACAAGAAGTTGAAAAGAGAGAAAACAAATCTCTAAGAAACTAATTATTCAAAAACTAAACTAAAACATGAATTAACAAAACCTAGGCTGCCTCCTAGGAGCGCTAAGTTTTACGCCTTCAGCCGGGAGCAATGAATCAAGTAGAGATCAGGTATTAGTCATGGTGTCCATCAAAGAGACAACTTCAATAAGCTGTCCATCAACAATGCCATCCAACTCAACTACAGGTTTAAGCCTTTGACCATTTACAGTGAACACACGACCACCTTTAAGGTGGTATATCTCAATAGCACCCGAGAGGTATATCTGCTTAACCAAAAAAGGACCATCCCACCCAGACCTCAACTTAACAGGAAAAAGACGCAATTTAGAATTAAAAAGCCAAACCTTTTGATCAGAAGCAAATGTTTTCCTCAAAATATGTTTATTATGAAAACCCTTGGTTTTAGCTTTATAAATCTTTGCATTCTCATAAGCTTCATTCCTTAGTTCTTCCAGCTCACTCAATTGAGGCTTTCGGTTAGCACCAGCTTGGTCTAAGTCAAAATTCAACGCTTTAATGGCCCAATAAGCACGGTGTTCTAGCCCAACTGGTAAATGACATGCTTTACCAAAGACCAACCTATAGGGTGACATACCAAATGGGGTCTTATAGGCGGTGCGGTATGCCCAAAGAGCATCATTCAACCTAAGGGACCAATCTTTCCTATCAGGACGAATCGTTTTCTCAAGTATAGACTTGATCTCACGGTTTGAAAGCCCTACTTGACCACTATGGGAATGATAGGGGTCGGCAATCTTATAATGCACTGAGTACTTCCTAAGAAGTGCCTCAAATGACCTATGAATGAAATGACTACCACCATCACTAATGAGTGCTCTAGGGGTACCAAAGCGGTTAAAAATGTGGTCCTTGACAAATTACATGACCACTTTGTGGTCATTGTTCCTAGTAGGTATAGCCTCAACCCATTTAGACACATAGTCGACCTTTAAAAGTATGTAAACGAATCGAAAAGATGGGGGAAATGGTCCCATAAAGTCAATACCCCAAATATAAAATATTTCCATAATTAAAATGGGGTACAAAGGCATCATGTCTCGGCGCGTCATTGCGCCTGTGCGTTGACAATGCTCACATGCAAGACAAAACTTTTGAGCATCCTTGAATAGAGTAGGCCAATAAAAACCACACTGTAGGACTTTTGCAGCAGTCCTACGACCTCCAAAGTGTCCTCCACATGCAAAAGAGTGACAAAAAGATAAAATGCTATGATACTCACACTCTGGAACACATCTACGAACTACTTGGTCCTCACAATGTTTAAACAAGTCAGGGTCGTCCCAGTAAAAGTGCTTTACTTGAGAGTAAACCTATCCTTTTCTTGCTTAGACCAAGTAGATGGAATCACACCTGTAGCAATATCTGCAAACCAAGGGTCACGTGAATGAGAGACAACAAAAAGTTGCTCATCGGGAAAAGTGTCATGCATTGAAATAGATGGACCATGATGCTCAAAGAAAATCCAAGAGAGATGGTCAGCTACCACATTCTCTGCACCTTTCTTATCTCTAATCTCAATGTCAAACTCTTGAAGTAGAAGAATCCACCTAATGAGCCTAGGTTTCGTTTCTTTCTTAGAGAGCAAATATTTCAATGCAGCATGGTCAAAATAGATAATTACTTTTGACCTCAAAAGATAAGAATGAAACTTGTCTAGAGCAAACACAACAGCCAGCAGCTCCTTTTTAGTAGTGGTGTAATGGCGTTGTGAATCATTAAGAGTTTTATAGGCATAGTAAATGGCATGAGGCACTTTTTTTACTCTTTGACCTTGGACAGCGCCTATAGTAAAATCAGATGCGTCACACATAATTTCAAAAGGAAGAGAGTAATCTGGGGGCTGCATAATGGGGGCCGAAACAAGTAATGACCGTAGTTTTTGAAAAGCTTCTAGGCAAGACTCATCAAACTCAAATGATGTCTCCTTAGCTAGCAAGCTAGTTAATGGTCTGGCTAACTTCCCAAAGTCCTTAATGAATCTCCTATAGAAACCTGCATGACCTAGAAAGGATCTGACTTGCTTCACGTTTGAGGGAGGGGTTAAGTTTGCAATCAGATCTACCTTAGCCTTATCAACCTCAATACCCTTCTTGGATACTCTATAACCCAATACAATCCCATCTTGAACCATAAAGTGACTCTTTTCGCAACTCAAAATAAGATTGGTCTCTTCACATCTTTAGCATAAGCCTTAAATTCTGCAAACATTCATCAAACGAAGGTCCAAAAACAGAGAAATCATCCATAAAAACCTCAAGAAATCTGTCTACCATGTCAGAAAAGATAGACATCATGCATCTCTGGTATGTAGCGGGCGCATTACATAAACCAAAAGGCATCCTACGGTAAGCAAACGTGCCGAAGGGGCACGTAAAAGTCATTTTTTTCCTGATCCTCTGGGTAGACTGCTACCTAGTTATATCTTGAACATCCATCAAGAAAACAATAAAAGCTCTGACAGCTAACTTCTCCATCCAAAATCTGGTCAATGAATGGTAGAGGAAAATGGTCCTTCCTAATGGCAGAGTTAAGCTTCCTATAGTCAATACAAACTCTCCAGCTCGTGGTCTCCCTAGTAGGAACTAGCTCTCCATCGCTACTCCTAATCACTGTAACGCCTGACTTCTTTGGGACCACCTGAACAGGACTAACCTACCCACTATCAGAAATTGGGTAAATGATACCCGCATCAAGCAATTTCACAATCTCTTTCTTTACCACTTCCTTCATGTTAGGGTTCAACCTCCTTTGCATCTCTCTAGTGGGTCTACCATTCTCATCAAGAAAAATCCTATGCATACAAATGGCAGGGTCTATACCCTTCAAATCGGCCACAGACCACCCAATGGCACTCTTATGATCACTAAGCACTATCGTCAATGCATCCTTTTGTTCCCTAGACAACTAAGGAGAGATAATCACAGGTAAAGTCTCATCGGGTCCTAAGAAAGCATACTTAAGAGTAGATGGCAATGACTTAAGTTCAAGTTTGGGTGGCGAAACTATGGAAGGCAAGGCAGGGGAATCCAAAAGCGTAGGTAAAGCTTCTACTTTTGACATCCAATGACAAGTCTCTAAAGGGGCACATATCCCAAGCAAATCATTCATCTCTCTAATGTCATTTTCAATCTCAAAATCATCAGAACAATCGTATACTAGTGCTCGCTCAAGGGAATCACTAATTAGGATAGAAGGGAGTGTTTGGTCCACCAAATCATCAATAATATCCACCCAGAAACACTCGAACTCCTCCTCACTAGTGGGTGACAACGAAGCCTTAAAAATATTCAACCTAATAGTCATATTGGCAAAGCTAACATCCATTACCCAAGATCTACAATTAATGGTAGCATTGGCCGTCGCTAAGAAAGGCCGACCTAGAATGACAGGGACATGGTTTTTTGAATGACTAGAAGGTTCCATATCAAGCACGAGGAAATTAGCAGGAAACAAGGCTTTGTGTACTCTCACTAGTACGTTAATCAGCTCACCATGGGGAATCCTAGTTGATCTATCTGCTAATTGCAAGGTCACCGTGGTGGGTTGCAACTCTCCCAGGCCTAATTTCTCATAAACCGAGTAAGGAATAATGTTGAAACTCGCTCATAAGTCCAGTAAGGCTTTATCGATCGGGTAGTCTCCAAGTGAATAAGAGATGGTGGGGACACCAGGGTCTTTGTACTTAACTGGAGTGTCACACTTCAGAATAGAGCTCACTTGCTCGGCTAAGAACACTTTTTTAGGCAGATGTAGTGGTGGCCAACTAGCCGGGCCGGCCCGGAAACCGCACCAGCCCGGCCCATGTTTGGCCCGACCCGAGGTCCCCCGGGCCGGGCCTCGGGCCGCTTTTTTAATTGAGCCGAGCCCGGCCCGTGAGGCGGGCCTAGCCCGGGCCCAGGGCCCAACGGCTCTTTTTAGAGCCGTTGGGCTCTCGGCTATTCAACGGCTATCTTATTAAAAAAAAAACATTTTTTTTTTCCTATAAATACTTAAACCTTCCCAACTCATTTTCTCACCAATTCTTCAATCCTCTCTTCTCTCTCTATACATTCATCAACTCATTCTCTTCTCTAACTTTGCTAATTGCAAAATTTGTGTTCTAAAGTTCGAATTTCGTAAAGTATTTGGCTGAAGTTCGAATTTCATTGTTCTCTCGTTTCAGTAATTTTAGTATCGCAATTTTATTTGATTCGCAATTTTAGTTATTAATTTGCATTACTACATGCATTTTATAAATACTAATCACTTATATTAATATGGCACACAACTCTTCATCATTCTCTGGAACCGGTCGCACTAGTTCTAGCTCTTCTCGGCCACCCAGAATCCCTGAAAGAACTAGAATTGTCTTACTTGATACTGAAGAATGAGCTTTTATACAACCAGACCCAACACCCCCATACACTGATAGCATAGATTATGACTTTTCACAACAACAAGATTATTATGAGTCTGGTGGTGGTGGGGTTGGAGACTCACAAACTGATGAGGAACCCACCCCCACCACCGAAGCCCAGCCTGAAACTAGTACCTGTGCTAGTAGGTGTACAACTAGTGGGGTATGGAAGCACTTTACCCTTAATAAGACAACTAATAAAGCAACTTGTAAATTATGTGACCCGCCTAAGATTTTTAGTCATCAACCTGGTAGTGGGACGGGCACATTAAATAGACATATACTAAGGTGCCACACCGAGCAATACCCAAAAAAGAGCCAACAACGTTTAGTACAGCAAGTGACTGGTGCACTTGCTAATTTTAGGTTCTCTCAAGATAGCAACCAAAAGGGGCTAGTAAAATATATAATTTTGAGTGAAAGGCCTTTTAATACCGGCGAAGACCCAAATTTTGTCAACTACCTCTAACGAAATGTGAACCCCGCCATTGTGAGGATTCCTTGGAACACTGTAAAGTGGGACGCTTTTACGTTGTACAACGGGATGAAAACTGGGGTCTTCGCAAATTTTGCGACGAACACGAGCATGTTCTCATTGACATCGGACGTATGGACGTCGAAACCCGGCTGTTAAGGTTTCGAAGATTAGCACTTGAACCTTAACCTTGGTTGGGATAGTGAGAGTATGAAATGAGAAAGAAATATAGAATTTAGATGAGAAAGAAGGGAAAAGAGATGAGAAATAAGAGTTTGATCTCAAAATGAGATTGTGTTTGGCAATTTTCATTGAATGATTTGGATTACAGCTGAATGCTCTATTTATGAGCAAAACAACAAGCTATTAAATTGCATCTAGACTAACTAATTAGAAGCATCTAGAATTACTAACAATTATTTGAATTATTATTATTTTGGCGCCAACAATCAGCATATAACAGTAGCTAACAGCAGCAGAACACCAGCAGTAGCAACGGACAGCATTTGTACAGTAGAGAAGCAACCGAACCAGCAGCAGATAACAGATTTGTGATGATTTACTGGTTTTCCCGCCAAAAGCCAACTTTAAACTCTAGCCTCGGATTTCGGTTTGTAACATTCCCTTCCCCTTGAAAACATTCTTGTCCTCAAGAATAGAAGAGAGTTATGACAATGACGATTCTATTCGTATATGAATGAGTGCTCTTCAGTAGCGATGTATTGACTGAATTTTAGCAGGTACATGAGTTTGACACAATGCTTGCATATGAATGAGGATTGCTCTTCAGGGGGATTGCACTGATCGAACCAAACATCAACAACACATCTACGACACCTCATAATCCAGTTAATATAGCTCAAGACCCAGACCCGCTGCTAAAATTCCCCAAATGCAGATAAAATTCTGGTTTTTTGCATGTAGTAAGCTGCATTACTGGTTTTGTGTATCTTTGTCTCCATCAAATTGCATTTGAAGTCCTTGAGCATCTAGGGAGGCCTTCCAAACTCAAACTAAGAGAACCAAATATCAGATTCTGATTGTTGGCCTTCCCAAACGTAGCTCCAATAGACCCAATTCATGATCAAGGCAACCAAACTCATTGAAAGTTCATAAGTATGCAGCTGTGACCTCCAAACTTCGGTGATTTCTTTGCCCACATCTAAAGTCTTGGAGACAAACAACTTGCAAACGTCCTCCCAAGTGCAGAGCTTCATGATAGGGACCTTGTTAATCAAAACCCCCTTCAAAAACCGAATTATTTCAACCCGAACTTGCCGATCGGCATGCCGAAAGTGCTTATTAGTTACTGGAACTTGATTCCGTACTGAATTTTCGTGTCCTGCAGCACTAACTTTCCTCTTATTCAGCTCACACACCCACATACTGAACCAATTCATGATATACTCGACCAATCCTTGATGGCTCCCTAATTGCACCATCGTTGCTGTAGCATTCAGAAACTCAGCAGTACAATCCTGATGCAGTTCATAACAACATTTTATAGCTCAGTGTAAGTCCATGTGGAAGCTACTTGGAGTGAACAAGTCATGATATCTTCCCATGGTCATAATAGCACCAATCACTCTCCATTTGGACAATGCATTCATTGCTGACAATGAAGCCATAACAGCGACTAAATTGAATTCAGGCTGTCCCACTTTGATCAGTTGAGCTCTTGTGTCATGGGCTTGAGTATTTGGACTTTTGCTCCACCAAATCAAATAGTCATGGGTCACAATCAAATTTCCAACATAATACTAAAAGATGAACTTTAAATCAGGATACCCAAGACACAACTGAACATCTAAGATTATTTTCAGTGCAGGGGAAAATTTGTCTTGAGCTTGGCTGCTGAAATGTAAATTATTTTCAGCTAGAAATGACCTTGTTCCCTTGTTATTCTCCTTCTCCCATTCATTGAGAAAGTATTGAAGCTTGTGCATATTATTTTCCCATTCAAAGTAACCACAACAGATCACCCAAAGCTCAGCCTGATTCTGCACCAACACAGCAGCTTCCATTTGCATTTTGTCTCGATTTTCAAATGCTATCACTGTTAGCTTTTCTTGATCTTGAGCATCAGTCGTGAGGTCATACCCGAGGCCTAATACCTCCTTTAACCATCCATAGCTCCTCAACCCACAAGCAACAGCTATCAGCCTTCTAGGTAAGTGCTTTTGTATGACCCGAAACAACACCCATTCCGAAGCAATGGAAACTTCGTGGTCACTTGCTTTATACCGCTTGTATAATGTAAACTTCCAGTCTTCAATACTTGATTTGATGTTATATTCATGATGATCCACAGTCTCTACCATTTTTACACTAATGCTTGCACTGACATTGCCATCTTCAACATCAAACAACAGCCCGGGATATGTAACTCTTCCACCCGCTTGTAATTCCTTCTTTTCCGGATCAAAGGGACTTTCAACATTGATTCCATCAGTTAAAGCATCTGCAATACGGCCACTGATCTGATCAGACTTCAGTCTCAGCATGTTACAGCTGTAATACACATCTAACAACTCAATTGCTTGTTCAACCACATTGCCTCTCCTTCGTTGGACTTTGAAATGTACTCTCACAGCTCGAGTGCTTCTTTTCAACAAAAATTCAACTCCTCTCAACTTCATATAGTCTTGAGAGCCTTTTCCCGGATCCAGAGGCAACTTATCACAAGATTTTGCACTTGGGTAAGTCACAATTCTACTTAAAAGAAGGAATAGGTCATGCCGAACTTGCCAATCGGCATGCCGATAGTACATTTCAGCCATGATACATTTGTAATCTCCTACCCAATACAAGAGGCCTTGCTCAAACTCCAAGATGATGTTGTTGTGGTCCCAAGTTAGCACTCCATCATGCCCAAAGGTGAACTTATACACGCCCTGCTCTATAGTTGATGATACTGCAGCAAAAACAGTAGAGTAATATTGCTTATCATTGGAAGCATTTTGGTTCAACCCTCCATCTTGCCATGGAGTATTATTTAACTGATTTGGAGATGTATTAAGTGATATTGCGGCGGAAATTTCTAGTTTTTTGGTTGACGTTTCAGACTCTGCTGCCACGAATCCTTGTATTCCTGCATACATACCGGTAAGAGCAACATCTTGAGTTAATTCCGGTTGATCATCAAGCATACTAGGTTGAACCACACCCACATGCTTCAATTTTGGCTTGAACAACTTCTTTTTGCCCACAACATCTCCCAATGCTTCTCTTAGACGATTCCTCTTTGACTTACTCTTTGCTTTCTTGATCATTCCTCGGACATGTGAATCATATTCCCAATCCGGATGCACATCATATTGTATCTCAACATCATCAAGAGACTCTAACTCTCGCATATAGTCTTCATAAGAATCATCTTGTTCAAGCTCAGGTTCTTCTGACTTGTGTTCTTCAACTTCGGCATTGTCGTGATCAAGTTCCTCCTCAACAACAATTGTTTCTATCACAGCGTCCTCTTTGTGCTCAACCTCGAACTCTTGCGGTAGAACTACTTCCGATGGTGGAACAATCTAGCTAGAAGGCTCAATTTGTTGCATCCGATCTTCTTTGTCCACATCCTTACCCAAAAGCTTCTTCAACCATTGTTGAATGCTATCATTTTACTGCTCAAACTTCATATCGGACCTCGAATTTTGCTGACCCAGCTTAGCAATCAATTGATTAAGCTTGTCATTCATGTCCTTATAGAAATTGAATGATGCATTCACTCCTTCGATCATGTTTGTGATGAAAAACAAAAGTTAAAACTGGAATCAACTCAGCGGGTAGAAGCAAGTTCGAAAATCGCACAAATGTAAAACTTGTTTCGCAACTCTTCAACAATCACTTGCTTAATGAAATTGTACTCCTTTGTTCGCACAAACCAACCCTTGCTATCGGCTCCACAATGGCCAATGATTATAAACCCTAACTGACGAACTCAAACAGAACAGAACAACCCTAACGATTTCGGACAGCCACTTTTAGTCACGTAATTCGCCTTTCACTTTTGATTCAGGCTCGACCCTAACTCAAAATCAGGTTCTGAACACAACGCTTAAGCGATCTTAACAAGCGAAATCGAATTCCAATACTTTCGCTTCCTGTCAGATTATCACCCTTGCTGACAATTAATCGCCTAAGCAAAATCTCGACTCAATAACACGTAATGCTCAAAGTTCGCCGTAGATTCTGATGAATTCTTACTACTATTATGCTTAGCAACACAAATTCGACATCATAAACCAACAGCAACTTCATTCCTCATTGACATGCAACTTGAAGTTCAGTAGAACATTACCTCAATCTTCAACTTCTGAATTGCAACATCTGTAATCACCTCTATTCCGATGATTTCTGCTATTTTGATGATGATCAAGTATAATGTGGATCATATAACTCAATTCAAACTTCTTTCTCAACCGATCAGATGGATGATCGATCAAGTAGCTCAGCACCAGACTTCAGCACTGCAACTACTTCATTTCTCTACTTCTGCAGCAAATGTTTGATCGTTGCTACTGAATTTCAATCTGATTCAGCTTGATGTTGATTGTACTCAACAAATACTGATCAATTGAACTTCCTTCAATATAATATGGTCACTTAAAGTCCCAATCGAAAGCAATCTTCCCAGGTTTATGCAGCCACCAATGCAATACCGCCAAAATTCTTCAATCAATTCAGATTTGAATTTCTGATCACCAAATCTGAATCAAATCAGTATCCAACCCCTTTTGTTGATTAATTGCAACACAATTAATCTGATTTTATGATTTTTTTTTCAGATATGAGCTTGATTCGGAAGCCAAATCAAGGCTCTCATACCAATTGTTAAGGTTTCGAAGATTAGCACTTGAACCTTAACCTTGGTTGGGATAGTGAGAGTATGAGATGAGAAAGAAATATAGAATTTAGATAAGAAAGAAGGGAAAAGAGATGAGAAATAAGAGTTTGATCTCAAAATAAGATTGTGTTTGGCAATTTTCATTGAATAATTTGGATTACAGCTGAATGCTCTATTTATAAGCAAAACAACAAGCTATTAAATTGTATCTAGACTAACTAATTAGAAGCATCTAGAATTACTAACAATTATTTGAATTATTATTATTTTGGCGCCAACAATCAGCATATAATAGCAGCTAACAGCAGCAGAACACCAGCAGTAGCAACGGACAGCATGTGTGCAGCAGAGAAGCAACCGAACCAGCAGCAGATAACAGATTTGTGATGATTTACTGGTTTTCCCGCCAAAAGCCAACTTTAAACTCTAGCCTCGGATTTCGGTTTGTAACATCGGCCAACCTTATATGTGCATAACGGCACATTAGACCGATGAATCCTTCATCATGCAAAAGCGGATAATTCATTTTGGACTTTTAGATTGCCCCCACAATGCCGAGGTAATTACGGGTGTGATTATGTCGGCAGTCTGCGACTGGGGCATAAAGCGACGTATCTTCAGTATTACGTTCGACAATGCTACTAATAACACTGCAGCCGTTACACATTTAATTAGGCAAATGAGACCCATGTTAGGTGGGAAGTGTTTCCATATTCGTTGCGTTTGTCAAATTTTGTATTTAATGGTAACGGATGGTTTAGATCTTATAAAAGCATCCCTTATCAACTTAAGATTGGTAATAATATCTGTAAAATCATCCAGCACTAGAAAAAAAAAATTTAGAAATTTATGTAGGTTGCATAACATAGAATATAAACAATTCAAATTAGACTCCCAAAATAGTTGGTCGTCTACGGTAGAAATGTTAGAACGCCTTCTACCATACAAAGATGTTCTAATGGAATACGCCCAGGAAAATCGTGCGGAATGGAGCAATTACAACCTGGCCGGTATAAATTTGGAGACAATAGATCAAATTTGTAACTTTTTTAGCATGTTCAAAGAGGCAACAACATTTTTTTCAGGTTGCTACTATCCGACCATGCCTCAAGCAATATCAAGATTGCTTGATATTGTCAATTGGATGGCGGGTAATGAATCCAACCCCGTTTTGTTCGCATCGATTCAGGCAATGAAAGAAAAGTTTGCCAAATATTATTTTGAACTACCTCTTACATACTGCTTTGCAACTCTTTTAGATCCTCATGGTAAACACTCGGGTTTTAACTTGTTTTGCCAATATTTTTTCACGTATTTGAATCCTACTCTTAATATCGACACTTTCATTGCCGGTGTCGATAACGACTTGCATAGTTTATTTTCTCAATATTCCCGTCGATTAGCGTCCAATAATCCTAGTACTGCTGCAGTAGGATCTTCCACATCTAGTGGAAGTAGTTCACACACGTCATATTCGTGGAAGCTGTTGGAGCAATTTACGCCCACAGCCCACATCATGTGACGAGTTATATTATTATTTAGGGACACCGATGGTCCATATTTTCGGGCCACCGGCCGACCCGAATTTTGACATGTTACAATGGTGGAACACAAACCATACCCAGTATCCCGTGCTTTCCGCCAGGGCACGTGATATACTAAGTAGTCCGGTGTCTTCAGTAGCATCAGAGTATGCTTTCAGTCTTGGTGGCAGGTTGCTTGGAACGAAGAGGGCGAAGCTATCGCGTCAAGCTTGGAGATGTCCGTGTGCTTGAAGGATTGGCTGCTCGCAGAGAAAAGAGATCAACAGAGAATGCAGCTGGATTCATCGAGCGATGAAGAAGACGATCGTACAACCGATACCTCAAATGATGGCCTAGATACCCCCGAAGGCAACTGATATCAACACTTTTGTATGTCAATTATTTACTTTTGAATATTGACGTCAAAAGACGACCGCACCCCCCATATGTCAAACTTTGTATTTGTACTTATATTTGTTATGTTATTTATGTACCATTATTTTTTTTTGATAAGATATTTACCATTACTTATTGTGTATTTTATTTTATTACATATATTTAATGTATATTTAGCATTATTAGTGCTTGAAAAAAAATGTATTTATATCTCATATTATTTATCAATGAATTACGATAATTTTAGCACAAAATGACTTTGTATTATAGCTCTTTTTTTTTCCCTTTAGTACAAAAATGACTTTAGTACAAAAAATCGGGCCCAGGCCCGGCCCGGGCCTGACCCTCGAGGCTCAAGGGCTGGGCCGGGGAGGACCGGGCCAGGCCTGGTTCCTAGAATGGCCTCGGCCCGGCCTGGCCCACTACAGTGCGGGCCGACCGGGCTTGGGCCCAGGCCCGGCTTGGCCCACCCCGCCCGTTGGCCACCCCTAGGCAGATGTGCTCTAGATTGCCTACTTTGGTTCAGAAGGTCCTTAATAAACTTTGCATAGGCCAGAATCTGTTTAATCGCATCAAGATGGGGAATGTTTATTTTTACTGGCCTAAACGTCTCCAAAATGTCTTCCCACTTCTTATCCTTCCCAATTAGATGTGGCGCAATTAAAGCTTGGGGGAAGGGTACTCTAGGTTCGTATGACGAGGGAAGATTAGAGGCTTTAGGAGTGGGAGAAGGGTGCGTGGCCTCATCGGTTTCATTTTCTCTCTCCTTGCTCTTCTCTTCTTCCTCACCACTCATGGGTACTTCACTTTCAGCACCCACCCCATTGTTAACCTCCTTCCCATTTCTCAACGCCGTAATGGATTTTGCTTGTTCTTGCTGGGAAGGATAGTTGTCTTGTCTTACACAGTTCCTAGGGTTTTCTACAACCTAGCTAGGGAGTCTTACCTCATGTCTCCTACTCAGAGTGTTAGCTAGTTGACCTGTTTGGGTTTCTAGCTTTGCAATCGATTGTGTATGAGAGTGGAGGAGTTGGGAATTAACTTCTAAACCTTTCAGCGCACTCAACCTTCTCTTCAAAATTTGAATTAGAGCTCAAATTTGGAGGTTGAGAGTAGTTAGAAGCATACCCTTGGGGTTGAAAATCGACAGGTCGGGGCATACCAGGTTGTTGAGGTCGTGGGTTCTATTGTTGTGGCATAAACTGTCCTTCTCCTCCTTGCCTCCAGGAGAAGTTATGATAGTTTCTCCATCCCGGATTGTATGTGTTAGAGTATGGGTCGTTTCGTAAGAATCCTTGGGCTGCATTGACTTGTTCCTCCGACCACTCCACATAAGGTGGAGCAGAGGGGTAGTCATGTGCAGAATGAGAGACACTAGAGCATGAAGAGCAAGCACTATGCACATTTGAAACATGAGACACGTTAGGTACAGTAGAGGAGGCCAATGTCATCTTAAATAAGGAAGTTAACTGCTCTACGGAAGAGGCAAGAGAGTCTACTTTCTTATCTAAGATGGAGGTGTGAGCAATCTCATTTACTCCTCTATTTAACCTAGTAGCATTAAGACGTGCATGTGCGGCAGATTGTTGTGAATTCTCATTCAAAAGTTCAAACAGTTCCCACACCTCATCCCCATTCTTTCTAAGGAACTGACCACTGCATGAGGCATCAACAGTTTGTTGACCCTTCTCGTTTAACCCATAATAGAAATTTTGGACTAGTTGCCATTTAGGGATAACATGATGTGGACAAGCTCGTAAGAGTTCCCTAAACCTATCCCAACTCTTGTGAAAATCCTCAGTAGGGAGTTGGGCGAAGGTGTTAATGGCTCTCATAGCAGTGTTAGTCTTAATAATGGGATAGAATTTCTTAAGAAATTCTTGTTACATTTGAGTCCAAGTACTAATCGTCCCACTAGGTAAGGTGCCTAACCAATATTTAGCATTTTCTTTTAAAAAGAAAGGAAAGAGGCGAAGCAAGATGGCGTCATCACTGATGTTAGGAATCCTCCAGGTTGAGCAAACCTCCAAGAAACTGTCCAAGTGTGTGTATGGGTTCTCACCTAAGCCATGGAATGAAGGAAGCATCTGTATGGTATGTGGCTTCTGCTCGAACTGATGGGCTACAGGTGGCAACCTAATACAGGAGGGTGTAGTGTATGTGGTGGGAGTAAAGTAGTCTATAAGTGTACCTGGTTGTTGTTCGTCAGCCATTGCGGTTTGTGCTCGGTGTTGGGCTCTAAGGTCTCTTAAAGTTCTTTCAATTTCTAGGTCAAACCTAGTAAGGTCCAGATTCAAAGTGCGATGACCATGCATGAACAATTAACAGCACGAAGCAAGTAAATTAAAAATTAAATAAGCAAAACAAATAAAACTGACAAAACAAATACTTAAAAAAAAAAAAGAAAAATAACATGATACCCTAAAATCTACTTGTGCACAAAAATCACAAGATAAATAATGCGAATAATAGAAAATAATTTTTTTTTTTAGAAAAGAGACAATAACAATTAAAGAGAATTATAAATTAAAAATTCTAAATTAAGAATCAAATTAAGATTTCAAATCCAAGGTTGAAAAATAAAATAAAATAATTTAAAATTAAAGAAGAAATAGAAAGCTAAAAATCAAAGAAAATCGCAAAAATAAAATCACGAACGTTGCCTAGTCCCCTACAACGGCCCCAAAATCTTGATGTGTTTTTCTATGTCTATCAAAATTTAATATAAAACCCTATCTATTAAATACACCTAAATTGAAGCGTAGGGCGAGAAGGTGTCGAACCACACGGACTAAGAGTGCGTAAATTTAATCTATAACCTAAATTAATTTAAGGAAAAGTGATATATTTGTGTTAATTAATATAGAAAACGACAATTAAACTAAAGTAATCTACTACTAATCAGGAACGTGTATTAAATTGGAGCCTAGGTTTTCGAATCCATCATTACCCAATTATTTTTGCATTAACTCTTAAATTGGGATTACTGATTGTCACACAGGTAGTAGTTTAGGCTACAAGCTTCAACCTACTAAGATAATGTTGTTAGTATTGCATATTGACCCTATCTAACTAAAGCATAAGGAAAATAGGCTCTACCTAACGTATTGTTAATAATTACGTATTGACCCTATCTAACTAAAGCATAGGGAAGATAGGCTTTAATTAACAATTCGATTAATACTATTACTTGATTAATTAATCCTAAGGCTACAAGTACAAAGAATTAATTTATAAATATCAATATCAACAATTAAAGGTTACAAACTCAATAATCATATAAATTGAATAAATAATAAAAATACAATACTTCAAAGTATTTATCTCAACCCAGCAATTCATGTAAACAATCAACTGAACCCAAATTAAAAGTAAACAAAAGTAAAGGCTAAGATTTCATCTAACCCCAGAGAGCAAGTTAGTTCTCCATCAATGATGAACCAGTGAAGGAGGAGATGTAGAAACTCATGTTGATCTTCACACTAATTTCGCCCTTGTCCCAATTTAACAAAAAAAGAAAATTAAAAGCTGAGAGGAAGAGAGAGAAAAATAGGGGCGTTGCGTTAGCCAGAGAGAGGCGGTGAACCCCCAAACCAGAGACCGTGTACAATGACCAACCCTAAAAATCGAACGCCCCCTTCCTTTTAAATCGAAACGAAACCCTAAGTCGATGCTGGTGGTGGGCCGGAGGTCTGGTTGGTGGTTGAATCGAGCTGGTGAAGGGTTCTGAAGGTCGAATCAGGCCGGAGTTGATGGTGTCGGTGTTGGGCCTGGGGTGGAGATGGACCTGCGTTGCTGTTAGGCCGAACAGGAGCTGTTGGTGACGGGCCTACGTAGGAGGTGGGCTGTGCTAGTGAGCCTGAGCTGGTGTTGAAGTGGGCCAGTGTTGGGACGGATGCAGGTGGTGGTGGTGTCGTGGGCTGTGGTTGATGACGACGTGTTGGTGTTGGAGGGCTATTCGTGGGCCTGCGTTGGGCCGATGAAGTTGGGCCGTACAGGTGGGTGACGATGATGGGTTGTTGGGTCTGGAGGTAGGGGATGATGAACAGTGTGGCTCGGGTACTATATCGGTGCGGGTTGAGCTTTTGCGTTCTTGTCCCGAATCTGGATTGACTTGATTTAATTGTTTACGCATCGAATTTGACTTATTTGCACCAAAATTTGACAATTTTGAAAATTTTAATTTTAAACTTGCTAAACATAGAAATTGCCAAAATGATTGTAGAACTATAATTAATCAGGTGCAAAATAATTAAACTATCAATTAAATGATGCATTTATGATCCAAGAATCCGAGGCATGAGCTGAGGGTGGCTTTGTGGCTGTCCTGCTGCTAGGCTGCTGTTGTTAGCTACTGTGTGCTGTGTTGGGGGCTGTCTTGCAGCCATTTAATGATCATTTAGTGTAGGGAAGTTGTATTAGCTTGTTGATATTGTAACTAGAATGAGTCTTGATGTAATTAGTTGCATAAGTCTCTTGTTAAGTCATGTAATAAGTGAACTCTAGTGTCATGTAGCCTAGGTGGTCATTGGCCGGTCAAGGTTGGCGGCTAATTAGTTAGGTGGTGGGTAGGTCGGTTAGGCCATGGTTCCAAATGCATTGTATCTCTAGATATTTTTAGTCTTAAGCCATCCTAGGAGGAAGTAGTATAAATAGATGGCTTTAGCTTATAATCCATAACAACTTGATGAATGAAATTGATATCTTTTGATATCTCTCTCTACTTCTCACCTCCTTTCCCTTCTTATCTCATCTAAACTCTATATTCTCTTATCATCTTATACTCTCACTATCCCAACCAAGGTTAAGGTTCAAGAGTAATCATTGAAACCTTAACAATTGGTATCAGAGCCTTGATTTGGCTTTCGAATCAAGCTCTAAATCAAAAAAATTACAAAATATGATCGATTGTGTTGCAATTAATCAATATAAACAACTGTGATATAGATTTAGTTCAGTTTTATGTGATTGAGAATTCAGTTCTGAATTCTTATCTTGAAGAGTTGTGAATTGCAAAACTGACCTGCAGGTGCCTGGGAGTTGCTTCGACTGGGATTAAAGTCGATCGAATTACATTGAAGAAAGTTTAATTGATTAGTAATGGTTGATTACATTCAACATCAATGCTAATTCATATTGAATTCATTAGGATTGATCAAGCATTAGCTGCTGAAGCAAAGCAAAAGTTGTTGAAGTTTGAACTTAATAATTCTTGATCAATTATTCATTTGATCAGTTGGAGAAGAAGTTAAAAGTGAGCTATTTGATCCACATTACACTTGATAATAATCAAAAGATCAGAAACAAGTTGCGTTGAAGCGATTTCAGATTCTACAATTCAGAAATTGAGGTTGAGGTAACTGTTTTCTGAACTACAGGTTACACACTTGATCCAAATCTACTTTTGTTGCTGAATTGTGATGAAATTGTGTTGATAAGCATAGAAGTGGTGAGAATTATCAGAATCTGCATTGAATTCTTTAGAATTATATGTTATTGAGTCAAGATTTGCTTAGGCGAAAATCTGACAACGAACTGATCACCGAAAGTATTGAAATCCGATTTCATCCTTTAAGATTGTGGTGAATCATGTGTTTAAATCATCATTACAGACAAAAATTGAACCTAATTCAGATTCTTAGTCTGATATTCAAGAAAACACCTCTGTTTGGGTTTGTTCGAAGTTAGGGTTCGTTCGCAAATTCTACAAGTTTTGGTTTGTAATCAATGATGTTTGTCGAACCATTATCAAGGGATTATTCGTGTGAATGAAGGAGTAGAAATTCATTAAGCAGTCGGTTGTGGAAGAGTGACGAAACAAGTCTTCCTCTTCTGCGATTTTCGAACTCATATCCTGCGAACTGAGTTGTTCCAGATTGAAGTTGTTGTTCATTGTCAATATGGATGAGTTGACTGAGCAGTTGAAGAAATTAAGGCAAGAATTGAGACAAGAACGTGAAGAATATGAGCGGAAAAGGAGATAGGATTGGGACGATAAGATGCAGCGACTTATGATTCAGTAATGTTTAACGTATCCTAACATCAGTCATGCTGGTGTTCTTGATGCAAATGAGTTTTCGGAGCTGGCGAATGGCATTAGACAACAGAAGTGCCGTGTTGAGCGAAAAGAGAGAGTGGAATCTGTTGCCGTTGGAGATGAACTCGTCCCCAATAATGCCGAAATTGATGAAAACAAGCTAGAAGAACTTGAGTTTGAACAAGATGATGCTTATGAAGACACTTTGCTAGAGTTAGAGTATCTTGATGATGTTGGAGCACAGTATGATATACATCCGGAATGGGAATACGATTTTCATGTCAAAGGAATGTTAAACAAAGAAAAGAGTAAGATGAAAAGGAACCATCTAAATGAAGCGCTGAAGGATTTTTGGGGTAAAAAGAAGTTGGCAAAGCAGAAATGGAAGCGAGAGGTTGTGTTTTAGCCTAGGATGCTTGATGATCAACAAGAACTAACTCAAGATGCTACTTTTATTGAGGTAGAAGCTGGTATACAAGATTTAGATATGTATGCTGGTATACAAGGATTGGTTCTTGCAAAATCTGTGATTCCAACTGAAAAACTTGAAGTTACTACTGAAATATCATTGAATACATCTCCAAATCAGTTAAGTAATACTCCATGGCAAGCTGAAAAGCGGAATCGAAGCACCTTCATTGCTGAGCAACCTCATTTTGCTAGGAAAGTTGAGGTTACTACGGAAGTAACACTGGAAGCATCACAAAATGTGTTAAGCACTTCGCCAAGGCATTTTGATGCTCATAGTCAGCAATTGCTTTGTGCTGGCAGTAATGTATGTGACGCAAAACAAGGTGCACGGAGTGGAGAAATGGTGTGTCCAAATACATATTCATATGACGAGTTGCTTCCTGATCCGGGAGAAGATTCTCAAGTTTATATGAAGCCGGAAAGAGTTGATTTTCTGATAAAGAGAAGTAATCATGTTGCGAGGGTGCGTTTCAAGGTTCAACAAAGGAGAAGCATGGTGTCTATACAAGCAAATGATTTGTTGGAAGTGTGTAAATTCAGTAAAGCACTGAAACAGATTCTGGTTCAGACCAAAATCAGTAAAATCGATGCTTTAGCTGATGTAATTGATGTTGGAAGTCCCTTTGATCTAGGAAAGGTAGATCATGATTGTAACAAGCTGAAACATAAGGCTGAGTTGGAGGACGGGTTCAAGCAAACTGCTAAAATCAGTTTTCGAGTTCAATTTAGGCCAAGTCTGATTTCTGGAAGGATTTTTAACATGTTAGAAGTTCACAAGTGGGATTCTGATCTGAAAATTGGATTTGTTTAGCCAAGATCCATTAGTATTGTAGGTCTTTGGGTTATTTTTGATGGTGGAAGACCCCCTGAGGCCTTGGTGGAATCTGATAGCTGCATTTGTTCTGGTATGACAGTGCGGGACAGTCATGAGGCAGGTGTATTGAGCTTCAAATTCAGATTGTGCATTAATCAAGCTATGAGTAGAGAACAAGATCCATCAATGCAACTAAATGTGAGTCCTCTTGAAGTTTTGGGGCTTGGTGGTTGGTTTGATTTTGGAATACAAAAGCTTTTGGGTGGAAATTCAGAATGGTGGCAGTCTGGAATCACATTGCAGAATTATGGTTCATTTGTGATCTGCTGTGGGTGTTCTGAATGGAAAAATCACATGCACAAGCTTCAATATCTTCTCAATATTTGGATGGAAAATATAAATGCAACATCAAGGATAACTCCAGCTGAAATTGGAATGAATATCAGTAAGGCAGTTTGGGACAGAACAACTCTGTGTTTGAAGGGCTTTTTAGCTGTTCAAGAGTTTTGTTGGTATCTTCACTTGTTATACTTGTTACTCATGCTTGAAATGGTTAATAAGAAAGCAAAGCTTGATCATTTGAGGCAAAGTTGGTGGCTGGAAGAGCTTGGGGTCCAAAGGAATCTGCTGTACAGATTGCAAATGGTGTGCTGCAGCATTAGCAAGGTCGGTTGGAATATTTTGGAAGTTCAGGTTATAACGTTGGATCTTTGGCATTCAACAATGGTTTATGAACTCCTAATTTGTGTGGTCTATGCAAGAGTTTGGAAGGAAAAGGCTGAGACTTTCAGATCTTACAAGTTCATAATCAAGATTCAAGCCATAGAAGTAGTAGAGCCTGCTGAAATTCATTGGAGCATTACAATTCTTTCACTGTTAGCAATAAATGAGATGCTTAAATGGAATGTGATTGGTGCTATTACAATTTTGGGAAGATGTCATAAGTTGTTCGCATCAAGAAGCTTCCATATGGACAAGAATCGAGTTGAAATTTGTGATTTCTGCAGCCATGAGTGGTCTTGGTTAGGTACTGCTGAGTATTTGGATTCAGCAGCATAACATGTGGGATTGGGAAGCAATCAAGAGTTTGTTGAGCATGATCGGAGATGGTTTAGTGAGTGGATGTTTAAGCAACACAAATTTTGGATAAGATCCAAGATGAAATGGTTGTAGCTGCGTTCTTATGGGATCTCAATGTGTTTTGTAACCGAGATCAAGATATGGGGTTGTTTGAGCTGTAATTGGGAATTTCTTCAAGCAAATTTTGATCCTTGGTTCTCTTGGTTTGAGTTTGGAAGGCCTCCCGAGATATTGAATGACTTAATAAGCAGTTTTATAGGTTCAATGACATTCAAATTCTATTATGCAGCATTTAACCAGCAGAATTACAGGATAGTTGCTGGATTTTGTGATTCTCGGCAGCAAGACAGAGTTTTGAGCTATGTTAACTACATCAAGAGGAGTTGTGGATGTGTTATTGGTGGTTGGTTTGATCAGTGCAGACCTCCTGAAGAAAATTATATGTTCAAATGCAAACATTGTGTCGAAACAAGCATCATACATTGTGCACTGTTGCAATTTCAAATTGAGTTGCTTCAAGGAGTCTTACCGGCTGCATAATTCCAGCCAGAAGTGATCTTCATTGTTACAACTCTCTTCTATTCTTGAGGACAAGAATGTTTTCAAGGGGAAGGGAATGTTATGATCCAAGAATCCGAGGCATGAGCTGAGGGTGGCTGTGTGGCTGTCCTGCTGCTAAGCTGCTGTTGTTAGCTGCTCTGTGCTGCGTTGGGGGCTGTCTTGCAGCCATTTAATGATCATTTAGTGTAAGGAAGTTGTATTAGCTTGTTGATATTGTAACTAGAATGAGTCTTGCTGTAATTAGTTACATAAGTCTGTTGTTAAGTCATGTAATAAGTAACTCTAGTGTCATGTAGCCTAGGTGGTCATTGGCCGGTCAAGGTTGGCGGCTAATTAGTTACGTGGCGGGTAGGTCGGTTAGGCCATGGTTCCAAATGCATTGTATCCCTAGATATTTTTAGTCTTAAGCCATCCTCGGAGGAAGTAGTATAAATAGATGGCTTTAGCTTGTAATTCATAACAACTTGATGAATGAAATTGATATCTTTTGATATCTCTCTCTACTTCTCACCTCCTTTCCCTTCTTATCTCATCTAAATTTTATATTCTCTTCTCATCTTATACTCTCACTATCCCAACCAAGGTTGAGGTTCAAGAGCAATCTTTGAAACCTTAACAAAATATGAGACGCATCAATTGCATACTTCAATATTTTCCCTATTTTTCCTACCTAAGCGAGAATGTATAAATAGGAGATCCATCTTGTATTTTGTGGCAATGAATGATAATAACCTTTATTCTTTTCTCTCAACCCCAAGTCTCTCTACTTCTCATCTTTATTCTCTCTAATTCTCATCTTAATCTCACTTCTTTCTCATCTCATATTCTTTTCCTTAGGTTATGATTCAAGATTGATTTTGATTCATAACAATTGGTATTAGAGCTTGTGATTTTGCTTCCGATTGAATTGAATTGCATTTAAATGGATTGCACAAGCATTAGATCAGGCTTAAGTGGATATCAGGATCATTAATCGGACTGAATTTGATCAATATTTTAGTGTTTGAATTCTTGTTCAATAGCTTGCTGTTATTAGCTTGATTAAGTAACTCAATTTACACAGCTTGCGGATTTGCACTTGATTTAGTTGAATCTACTTTTAATTAAGTTGAATTTGCATTGAATCAAGCATGATCTACAGTAGGAGTCGAGCAATTGGAGCAAGTGATGTTGCTGTTGTTTCATTGCAGCTGAAGTAAACCACTCAAGTTCAGAAGCAAAGGCAGCAACTCACTTAAGATTTCAAGCTTACCTTGTAACAATCACAGTAGCAATACTTGCAACGGCGTCTGGAAATTCAACAACAAAGCAAGAGGAACGCAGGATATCATCTAATTGTAGTATGCTATGACTCTAAGTCGATTGTGATTTAATATAGATGTTTGATCTATAATAGCTTGTATTGTGAGCAAGTAGTTTTGGTGCCAATTTAGAATTGAATGTTAGTTGTTTCGGTTGATGGTCAAGGAGAGTCAATAGTGGCGGCTGTGTTTGTAAGCCCAGGCATTAGCTTGTCCAAGTCCATTGTATCTTGCTTCATATAAGTAGTTAGTTCTTGTGTAATGAGAAATCATTCAATGAAAAGTCAACCTAATCTCTTTTGAGATCTTTTCTCGCTCTCATCTAATTCTCTCAATATTTCTCATCTCCTTCACTTCTCTTCTCATCTAATCTCTCTCTTTCACAAGGTCAAGCTTCAAGATTTATCTTGAGGTTCAACAATTAGTATCAGAGCCTCGTTTGGCTTCCAAATCAAACGTGATTTGATGTCAACTATCTTTGAATCGCACTGCAAATTGCTTACGAATGCAGTTTTGAATTCTGTTGTCATTGTTGCGGTTACTATCAGAAAATTGCCTTGAGACACATAAAATGAATTGAATTGATACAAAAAGACTTGGAACAATGGCCAGTGGTGTCATTAAAAGATCAGCAGCAGCTAATCTTTCATATGCTGAGGTTGTTGGTGGTAATGCAGAGAATGTTACGCAAGTTGTCACTCCAGACATTTTGAATGCACAGATAACAACTGTGATTGTTTAGCTTAATAAATCTCAGCTGGAAAGGGAACAAAGAATTGAGGATCGGATGCATAACCTGCTGAACGAACAAGAGCAAACGTTTAATGAGAGGTTCATCTTACAATCAAAGCGTGTTGATGAGAACATTGCTGATCAATTAAATCAATAAAAGCAACAACTTGAGGAGACATTGGCTGAGTGAATTGATTAACAAACACGGATGTTCAGTGAGAAGATTGCTGAAATTCAAAGTTAGTTCAATAGATAAAATGTACCTTCAGTTCCCGATCCTCTGCTCCCTGCTAGTTGGTTAATGTACCTTCAGTTCCCGATCCTCTGCTCCCTGCTAGTTGGTTGCCTGTGAATCAGCAGATAAGACCTCCGGTAATCTCGCAATCTAATGTTCCTGCTAGACCCGCCATAGCCAGAGAAAGACCTTAAGTTATGACTTAAGTAGCTGATGTTAGAACTCAAATTCGAAGTCAAGAAGAAGAGGTATTTGCCAAACAGGATCGATCATTTGATCAAGCTCAATCAAGACCTACTAGTTCGAATGTAGGATAGGCTGTTCATCTCCCTGAGTAAGCAGATATTCATAGAGTTGCCAGTTTGATTGAAGAGCAATTTGATCGGCCTCTTAATCAATGGAACCAGTAGCATTCAGGTAGTAATGATGTGACATCCAACAATAGAAGCAGTGGCTATAGACAACCAAGGGTGCAGATTGATCCTTTTGATGGAAAGCAACCTCATTAATGGTTGAGGAGATATGATCACTCTTTCCACTTTTACCATATTGATGAGGCTGAAAAGGTTTAAATTGCTGCTATTTATCTTCTTGGTGATCAAGAGGTATGGCTTTACAGTTTTTTAAAGAGCAATCCTACTCTCACTAGGTTGAGTTTGTGAAAGAACTTTGTGAGCATCATAGTGATGAAGATTCTAGTGACATTGTTGATGGATTTAATAAGGTTATATAAGAAACATCTGTGAAGGAGTATATGACAAGGTTTGAGAACCTTAGAGCTAGTATGACAACTGAATATCCTCATGCCACTGAGTCATATTATGTCTCAAGTTTTATAAGTGGATTGAAGCCCAAGGTTAAGAATTTCGCCAAAGCAGTTGGGCCTATAACATTGTCTAAGGCTTATGCTAAAGCTAGGCAATAGTCTTAGCTTCAAGTGATGGGACCAGGGGTCATGAAGGTAGTTTCCAATCTCAAAAAGGATCTGTTAGGCCCAAGTCTAACCGATTAGATGAGGAGAAACCTCAAAGACATTGTTACAGGTGCAATCAACCGCATCAATTTGGCCATAAATGTAATCCAAAGTTCCTCATGTCAGCTGAAGGAATCAGTGCTGATGAACACTCAGGGGGTGAAGAATCTGATGCTAGTGGGAATGACTCAGATCAGGGGACATTTGAGAACCTTGTTGATGATGAAGTTAGAATTTCCATGAAGGCCTTGACTAGTAATGGAACACACAACACAATCCGGATCAAGGGAAAGGCAGGGAAGAGATCTATCATCATCTTTATTAATAGTGGGAGCACCCACAGCCTCATTGATCTAAAGGTGGTTAAGAAAGTGGGTCATGAGGTGATCAAGACTCATTCTCTAACAGTGATAATAGCCTATGGAAATTCAGTGATGACTCAGAACAAGTGCCAAGGATTCCAATGGTTTATGCAAGATCGCAAGTTTGGTTATGATTTTAGGATCTTGCCTTTGGGAAGATGTGACATGGTACTTGGGGTTGATTGGATGAGATCCTATAGTCCAGTTTTGTTGGATTTTGCTAAGTTGACAGTTTCTTTTGAGATTCAAGGTTCCAAGGTCACTTTGTAAGGAATGGCAGATCAAGCTCAATTACAAATTATGAAAGGAAGGAAGTTCGAAAAAGAATTCAAGAAATGTGCTTACCAGTGGGTAAGATAGTTGATTGCTATATCACCAACTAAGGTTATGAAGATTGCCTAGCCTGAAGTGTAAGCAGTGACAGAGGAATTTGAGACTCTGTTTGAGCTGCCCAAGGCTTTACCTCCTAAGAGAAGTTTTGATCATGCTATCCCTCTCAAATCTAATGCCGATCGGCAAGTTCGGGATGATTTATTCCTTTGTGTGAGTGGAGTTGTGACTTATCCAAGTGCAAGTTCTTATGATAAGTTGCCCCTTGATCCGGGAGAAGATTCTCAAGACTATATGAAGCTGAGAGGAGTCAAATTTTTGCTGAAAAGTAGCACTCGAGCTACGAGAGTGCGTTTCAAGGTTCACAACAAACAAAGCTTGATTCCTATGCGAGCAATTGAGTTGTTGGAGGTGTATAAATGCTGTAATATGCTGAAGGAGAATGCTGTGTAGCCCAAAATCAGTACAACTGGTGCACGAAGCCAAGTAAGGATAGAGGTTATAGCATTTGACAATTGGAATCAACTGCAATTGATTAGTGCTGATGTGATGCAGATCCTGAACATTTTTGGGGTGAATTGTTGTGATTGTTTTGAGTGGAAAAATCATTTGCACAAGCTTCAATATTTCCTTAATATTTGGATGGCAAGGATCAATGTAAGTTTGAGGAGAACTTCAGCTAAAATCAGAACTAAAATCAGCAAGGGGACTCTGGACAGGATAACTCAGTGTTTGAAGAAGTTTTCAGCTGTTCAAGAGCTTGGTTGGTGTCTCCACTTATTATATCTGTTACTTATGCTTGTGTTGGTTGATAATAAAGCAGATCTTAGACATTTGAGGCAAGATTGGTGGTTGGTTAAGCGTCGGGAACCAAGAAATCTGGTGTTCAGATCACAAAGGGTGAGCTGCAGCATTGGAAGTGTCGTTTGGAATGTTTTGGGTGTTCAAGTTATGACATTGTGCATTTGGCATTCAAGAGTGGTTTATGGATTCCTAATTCGTGTGTTCTATGCAAGAGATTGGGAAGAAGTGGCTGAAAATTTCAAATCCTACAAGCTTTCAATCAAGGTTCATGCTATTGAAGCACACGCTGTTGACAATGCTGTAAATTCTGAAAGAGCTCCAATTCTCCCATTGACAGCTACAAATGAGAAGCTCCATGGGAATGTGATTGGTGCTATCATGATTTTGGGAAGGTGTAATAACTTGTTGACATCAATGAGCCTCCATTTGAACAAAAAAAGAGCTGAAATCTGTCAATATGATTTGCATCAGAAACTGGGCTGTATCTGCTGCATTGGAACTTGTTTGCAAGCAGAACTTGAAGCTTGGTTCTCTTGGTTTGAGTTTGGAAGGCCTCCCGAGAAGTTAAAGAACTCCATATGCATTCGCGTGGGTTTCTTGACATTCAGGTTTTGCGGTGCAGCACTTTACAACCTAAATTACAGAGTTGCTGCTGCGTGTTGGGACTCTCAGCAGCAAGGCTGGGTTGTGAGCTATATTAATTGGGTTATGAGGTGTTGTGGAAGTGTTGTTGATGTTTGGTTTGATCGGTGTAGACCTCTTGAAGAGTATTATGCACTCAAACGCAAGCAATACATCTTGATAAACAACATACATTGTGCTCTACTAATAATTTAGATGGTAGTGCTCTGAGGTCCTCCCAGCTGCAGAATTCAGCAAATCTCCATCACTTCAGTTAAAATTTAGATTGTGTTCGTTTAGTTGCTGTGAGCTGCTGATGTGTTCGGTTGAGTTGCTGCTGCTGGTGTGTTTCGGCTACTTTGGCGGCTACTGTGCTGTTGTTGCTGATTCTATTACTGATCTGCATTATATGTGTTCCTGGATGCTGCATTTTTGTAGTTGCAGCTCTACACCAATTTGCTTCATGTTTAGCTCGTGTTTCCTATTGTGGCATTTGTTCTTCAAGCATCAACCTTCTTCTTGATTCTTGGGGACGAGAATCTTTGAAAGGGAGGAGTAATGTTACGATTCTCATAATAGGGGACATATGAAATAAAGTATAAATGTAATAAGGCGTGGATCGAGCCTATTGAGTTGTAATAGCTAGTTGATATTGTAATTAGTAGCTTAATGTTACGATTCAAGGATTTCTCTTGAACCCTAACCTTGGTTGGGATAGAGAGAGTATGAGATGAGAAAGAATATAGAGTTTAGATGAGATAAGAAGGGAAAGGAGATGAGAAAGTAGAGAGAGATATCAAGGATATCAATTCATTCATCCAAGTTATTAGATTACAAGCCTAAGCCTTACTATTTATACTACTTACATGATATGATCTATTACATTGCATCTAACTCATGCTATATCACCAACCACCCACTAAACCGCCACTGACTACCTAAGCTCTAGACTTCACTTATTACATGACTTCCAAAGCTTAAGTGTTACGATTCAAGGATTTCTCTTGAACCCTAACCTTGGTTGGGACAGAGAAAGTATGAGATGAGAAAGAATATAGAGTTTAGATGAGATAAGAAGGGAAAGGAGATGAGAAAGTAGAGAGAGATATCAAGGATATCAATTCATTCATCCAAGTTATTAGATTACAAGCCTGTTAAGATCGAGATTGAATCTTGATCTTAACCTAGTGAAAAGAGAGTAAGGGATGAGAAAGAAGTGAAAGGGAGATGAGAAAGTAGAGAGAGAATAAGATGAGAAGAGAATTTTATCTCATAGAGATTGGTAATTTTCATTGAATACCTCAACAATACACAAGATCAACCTATTTAAAGGGAATTTGATACATGAATTCAAATCCCTAACACACAAGCTAAATTCCCGCCAAAATTAACAACCGGAACC
Organism: Simmondsia chinensis; assembly: GCA_018398585.1. Taxonomy (NCBI): domain Eukaryota; kingdom Viridiplantae; phylum Streptophyta; class Magnoliopsida; order Caryophyllales; family Simmondsiaceae; genus Simmondsia; species Simmondsia chinensis. Next base: position 16,654,236 of record JAGTTD010000013.1, on the reverse strand, counting down.
CCCCACACCTAACTAACTTTGGCGCCATTATTGTAATTCAAACTAATACAAGTAATTCGCAAATTATTACATCAAAACATTATGGAAACGTAATAATCCCCTCCCCTTAGAACATTCTTGTCCTCAAGAATGAAAAGAAGGAAATTGACTCAACAAAAAACTCTTTTCGTCCCCTGTGGTGAAGGCTTCATACAAGTTGCTTCAATTAACCCGAAGCTGCTGAACTCTGACATCTGCTGCTGCTGCTAGTCCTTGTTCTACTATAGCAGCTGGCTATAACTTCAGAAGACCGTTGGAGCCCACGTCTGCAGGAGCCAAAGAAGGTCGGTGACCAACTTGAACCTGCTTTTTAAGAAGGGACACATGAAAAACCGGGTGAATGTAGGAATCGGGTGGCAGCTCTAATTTGTAAGCCACCTTGCCAATTCTTTCCAACACCTTGTAAGGACCAAAAAATCTGGCACATAGCTTGACATTTTTCCTTACTGCTGCTGTTGATTGCCTATATGGATGCAATTTCAGGTATACCATGTTCCCTACATCAAAATTTCGATCAACTCTCTTCTTATCAACATACCACTTCATTCGGGCTTGAGATTCTCTGAGATTTTGCTTCAGCTGGTGCAAAACCTGTTTCCTTTGCTACAACATATCAACCACTTCCCCCAAATAAGTCCCAACTCCTTGCAACCCAAAAAGAAGAGGGTGGATCATAACCAAACAAGGCTTTGAAGGGAGATATGCCTCAGGAAGTGTGAAAATGGGTATTATGCCAAAATTGCGCCAAGGAAAGCCACCTTCCCCACACCTTAGGATGATTAAATACCATGCTCCTAAGGTATTGTTCAATGCATTGGTTAACCCTCTCCATCTGACCATCGGTTTGAGGGTGGTATGAAGAACTCATAGCCAAAGTCGTTCCCAAGAGCCCAAACAACTCCTTCCAAAAACGACTTGTAAAGAGTTTATCCCTATCTTAAACTATGGATTGGGGCAATCCATGAAGCTTGTAAATATTGTCTAAGAACACACGAGCTAACTTTTCTGCAGTAACAGGTCGAGCCAAAGCAATGAAGTGCCCAGATTTTGTGAACCGATCAACAACTACCCAAATCACCTCTTTCCCCTCTGACTTAGGTAATCCTTTGATTAAATCCATGCTTATGTGTTGCCATATGGCCTTAGGAATAGGCATGGGCTGGAGCAGCCCTTGGTATCTATGATCACCAAGTTTGGTTTGTTGGCAAAGCCCACAACTTTGCACAAAACTAGTCACTTCCTTCTTCATCCCTGTCCAGCTAAAATGAAGCCTCAACCTCTGATAGGTCCCCTCAATGCCTGAGTGACCTCCCCATGAAGAATCGTGTGCAGCATTGATGATTTGGTGCCTGAGATCCGTAGAGTTACCAATATACAACTTTCCCTGAATTCTGATAATACCTCGGATAACAAAGATGTCTGCACCAGCAGCCAGATTGCCGGCCTTGCCCATACTAGCAGCCGCTATACATTCTTGTGCAAAAGGATCATTCTCATAGGACTGATGTAACTCTTCCATCCAAGCAAGAGAAATCACGGAAATAGCTCCAAGGAAACCCTGCTCATGGCCCTCAAACTTGCGTGACAGTGCATCTGCAGCCCAGTTTTCTCTGCCTTTTCTGTACTCAATATCGTAATTCAGCCCCAACATCTTCAATAGCCCTTTTCATTGTATCCTGGTGACAATCTTCTGCTCTAATAAGTGTTTAAGACTTTGATGATCAGTCTTAATGATGAAATGATGCCCATTCAAGTAGTGCCTCCACTTATCAACCGCAAGCAAGATGGCAAGGTACTATTTCTCATATGTGGAAAGAACTTGATGTTTTGCACTCAAAGCTTGGCTGAGGTATGCTATAGGTCTCCCTTCTTGATACAATACTGCCCCAATACCACTTCCACTAGCATCTGTCTGCAAAATGAAGCTTGAAGAGAAATCCGGCATAGCCAAAACTGGTGCTCTGCACATTGCAGTTTTGAGAGCATCGAAAGCTTTTTGAGCATCCTCCAACCATTTGAAGGAGTCTTTCTTAACCATATCTGTTAGGGGCTTGGCTAAGCCTCCATAGTTAGCTACAAACTTATGGTAATAGCCAGTTAACCCCAAAAAATCCCTCAATTGTTTCAAGGTGACCGGAACAGCCCATTCCATCATAGCTTGGACTTTTGAAGGATCGGTTGCAACTCCATCACAAGAGATCACATGACCAAGATATTCCAGATGTGTTTGAGTAAATGGACACTTGGCCAACTTAGCAAACAATTTATGCTTATGCATGATCAAAAATACCTCCCTCAGATGCTTCAAATGCTCTTCAAAAGATGCACTATAAATGAGGATGTTGTCGAAGAAAACCAATACAAATTTCCTAAGGAATTGTTTGAAGACACTATTCATGAGAGCCTGGAATGTTGCTGGTGCGTTGGTCAAGCCAAATGGCATGACCACAAATTCAAAGTGTCCATGATGCATCCAGAATGCAGTCTTATACACATCATGCTCACTCACTCTGATCTAATGATATCCTTGCCGAAGATCCAGCTTGGAAAAGACTTGAGCCCCATATAATTCATCCAACAAATCATCTATAACTGGTATAGGAAACTTATCCTTCACAGTCATAGAGTTGAGTTGCCTATAATCAATACACATACATGTCATGCCATCTTTCTTCTTTACAAGAATGACCGGAGAAGCAAAGGGACTATGGCTAACTTGTATGAAATTAATCTTAAGCAATTCATCCACTTGTTTCTCTATATCGGTCCTATGAGCATGAGGGTGTCTATAAGGCCTTATCTTCATCGGCTCTGCACCTTCTTTGAGAGGAATTTCATGATCCGAACTCCTCTTAGGAGGTAATGATTTAGGCACTTCGAACAAATCCTCAAAACTCAGCAACTAAGTTTTGCACTTCTGGTTCGGTTTTGTCTACCATTTCAGCAGAAGAAATGGCAAACAATTGGCCCACCCGTTGGTAGGCACAACCCTGAAGGCCCTTCTTTAGCTTACTGCCCTTCATTATTTGCAAGTGAGCTGGTTCGGCTATCCCCTGCAGAGTGACTTTGGGGCCTTGTACATCAAAAGACACCAAGAGATTTGCATAATCAAACAATACCGGACTATAGGATCTCATCCAATCTACACCAAGCACCATGTCACACCCTCCTAAGGGAAGGATTCTAAAGTCGTAGCTGAACTTGCGGTCTTGCATTACCAAAAGAAACCTTGGCATTTGTTCTGCGTGGTGACTGTCTTTCCATCAGCCATGGTGACTGCGAGAGGGTGAGTTTTGATCACCTCATAGCCTACTTTCTTGACCACTTTAGGATCTATGAAACTATGAGTACTCCCACTATCAATGAGAATGATAATGGACCTCTTACCAGTTGTTCCTTTAATCCGGATTGTGCTATGAGCTCCATTACCGGTAAGAGCCTTTACTGAAATTTCTATCGTAGCATCTTCCAAGCTTAACACACTTTCCTGATCAGACTCAGTGTCCTCGTCTGCAATTTTCTCCTCATCAAGTTGTTTAACAGCATTAGTTCCTTCCACAGCCATGAGGAACTTGGGATTGCACTTGTGACCAAATTGATAAGGCTGATTATATCGGAAGCACAACTTCTGCTGCGGTCTGTCCTCCATTCTGTTAGGCCTATTTCTGATCGTGTTTTGCTGAAATGTGAAGGTACTCCCACGAGGTCTGAAGGCATCACCTGCTGATATGACCGTGGATTCATAAAGCTTGGCTTTAGTAAAGGCTATGGACAAATCAGTGGGATCAACGGCTTTAACTAAGTTCTTCAACTTAGGCTTCAAACCACTTATGAATGCTGACACATAATATGACTCAGATGCTTCAATTTCAGTCACAATGCTAGCCCGGAGATTCTCAAACTTGGTCATGTACTCCTTAATAGTTGACTCTTGCTTCACTTTATTGAATTTATCCACAATATCACTATCATCCTCATCACTATACCGTGCACATAAAGCCTTGGCAAATTCGTACCATGTAATGGAAGGTTTACTTCTTATCAAGCTATAAAACCACACCTCATGATCTCCAAGCAAGTACACAGCCGCAATTTGCACTTTCTCCGATTCATCAATGTGATAGAAATGAAAATAACTCTCACACCTTCTCAGCCATGAATGTGGTTGCTTACCATCAAATGCATCGATCTGCACCTGAGGCTGTCTGTGGTTGTTACTTCCACTATTGGATGAATCCTCATTGCTTCCTGATCGTGGATGCTGCCAAGAATCAGGCGGCCTGTCTAGCTGATCCGCACTTACTTCTTGAGCTCTGAAAGTATGTTCCATTTCTGATGCCCGGCCCTCGGTTATCTCAGTCCAGTTTGGAGGTCGAGAATGAACATGCTCACTGCTACCATGTCTCTCAAGTATAGCGGCATCTTGAGTCTTAACTGGAGGTCCATCATCAACCTCACAATTTAATGCTTCAGCTCTCAAAGAGGAATTAGCTTGTAGCACACTAGCTGGTATCAAAGGATCCGGTGCCGGTGGAGGATTAGGCCTCCTGAACTGCTCCCGAATTTCTGCTAACTTCACATCCAATTGCTGTAATTCTCGGTCAAACCTCAATGAAATCTTCTCCTCCAACTCTCGTGCTTGTGGTGTGAGCTGATCAGAGAACTTAAGTTCAACCTGTTGTGATCGTTGTTCCAGCCTCTCCTCCCATTGCTGCTGCAACATCTGAACTGATTCAACTTGTGACTCCTTGATTTGAACAATCATGTACGCACCCCAAGCCTTAAACTGATTCTCCAAATCATCGTTTGTGACAACATTCTGACCTGCAAGATCATTGCCGCCAACTGCTTCAGAATTTGAAGGTCTGGCAGCTGCCTTGGCTGCTGCCGATCTGGTGGTTACACCACCTGTCAATGCTACCTCGGTGGACATTGCTATTGTATCTGACTGATTTTGGGAAGCCAACGAGGCTCTGATACCACTTGTTAAGATCGAGATTGAATCTTGATCTTAACCAAGTGAAAAGAGAGTAAGGGATGAGAAAGAAGTGAAAGGGAGATGAGAAAGCAGAGAGAGAATAAGATGAGAAGAGAAGTTTATCTCATAGAGATTGGTAATTTCCATTGAATACCTCAATAATACACAAGATCAACCTATTTAAAGGGAATTTGATACATGAATTCAAATCCCTAACACACAAGCTAAATTCCCGCCAAAATTAACAATCGGAAACCCCCACACCTAACTAACTTTGGCGCCATTATTGTAATTCAAACTAATACAAGTAATTCGCAAATTATTACATCAAAACATTAAAGGAAATGTAACAGATAGTTGATTGCTATATCACCAACTAAGGTTATGAAGATTGCCTAGCCTGAAGTGTAAGCAATGACAGAGGAATTTGAGACTTTGTTTGAGCTGCCCAAGGCTTTACCTCCTAAGAGAAGTTTTGATCATGCTATCCCTCTCAAATCTAATGTAGAGCTAGTAAAGCAAAGACCATACAAGTGCCCTCATGGTCAAAAGACAGAAATTGAGAAACAAGTGGATGAATTGCTTAAGACAAGTTTCATAAGGCAAAGTCAAAGTCCTTTTACTTCTTCGGTCATCCTTGTCAAGAAAAAGGATGGTACGGGAAGAATTTGTATGGATTACAAAAAGCTCACTCTATGACAGTGAAGGACAAATTTCCCATACTAGTTACAGACGACTTGCTTGATGAGTTACATGGAGCACAAGTCTTTTCTAAGCATGATCTAAGGCAGGGCTATCACCAAATCAGAGTAATGGAGCAAAATGTGTATAGGACTGAATTCAGAACACATCATGGACATTTCGAGTTTGTAGTTATGCCATTTGGATTGACCAATGCTCCAGCTACCTTCCAGGCTCGCATGAATGATGTCTTCAAACAGTCCTTAAGGAAGTTTGTATTGATATTTTTCGATGACATCCTGATTTACAGTGCCTCCTTTGAAGAACATTTGAAACACTTGAGGGAAGTGTTCATGGTCATGTGCAAGCACAAGTTGTATGCAAAATTAGCCAAATGTTCCTTTGCCTGGACTCATTTAGAGTATTTAGGCCGTGTAATATCCTTAGAGGGAGTTTCTACTGATCCTTCTAAAGTCTAAGCAATGAGAGATTTCCCTATTTCAGTTACCTTGAAGCAGCTGAGAGGATTTTTAAGCTTGACTGGATATTACCACAAGTTTGTGGCTAAGTATGGAGCTATAGCCAAGCCTATAACAAATTTATTGAAAAAAGATGCCGACTAGTGGTATAATGAAACTCAAGTGGCATTTGAGACTTTGAAATCTACAACATGAAAAGCACCTATGTTAGTGATGCATGATTTCACTTTGGGATTCATATTAGAGACTGATGCTTGTAGAAATGGAATTGGGACAGTGTTGTCTCAGAGAGGTAGACCTATAGCTTGTCTCGGCAAGGCTTTAAGTCCTAAACATCAAGCACTATCCACATATGAAAAGGAATATCTTGCTATCTTGCTTGTTGTGGATAAGTGGAGACATTACTTAGATGGACACCATTTTACAATCAAGACTGATCGCCAAAGCCTAAAACATCTCTTAGAACAGAAATTGTCACGAGGATTTAGAGAAAAGGGCTAATGAAGATGTTGGGTCTTGATTATGACATCGTGTACAAGAAGGGAAAGGAGAAGGCTACAGCTGATGCTCTGTCACGCGGATTGGAGGACTGTGAACAAGGCTCTTGTGGGGCACTTTCGGTGATTGTACCTGCTTGGATTGAAGAGGTACATCAGTCCTATATGGGTGATCCTTTTACACAAGAATGCATAGCAGCTTTCAGCATTGGCAAGGCAGACAACTTAGCTTCTAGTGCAGAAGTGACAATGGCTAAAGGCATTACCAGACTCAAGGGGAAGCTGTACATTGGAACTTGCACTAATCTCAGACACCAAGTTATTAGTGCTTCACATGATTCGGCATGGGGAGGCCATTCAGGAGTGGAAGGAACATATCAAAGGCTCAAAGCTCATTTCGGTTGGCCAGGATTGAAGAAGGCAGTGATAGATTTCGTGCAAAGTTGTGAAGTATGTCAGCAAACTAAGCTTGGAGATCATAGATATCAAGGGCTTCTTCAACCCTTACCTATTCCAGATGGTGTATGGCAAAACATAAGCATGGATTTCATTGAAGGATTGCCTAAATCAGAGGGAAAAGAGGTGATTTGGGTAGTAATTGATCGGTTCACAAAGTTCCGCCACTTCATTACTTTAGCTCGACCTGTAATAGCTGAGAAATTAGCTCGTGTGTTCCTTAATAACATCTACAAGTTACATGGGTTGCCTCAATCCATAATTTCTGACAGGGACATGCTCTTCACAAGTCATTTTTGGAAGAAGTTGTTTAGCTTGTTGGGAACTACCTTGGCTCTTAGCTCATCTTATCATCTACAAACCGATGGCCATACTGAAAGGGTCAATGAATGCATTGAGCAATATCATAGAAGCATGGTGTTTAACCATCCCAAGGTGTGGGGTAGATGGCTGTCGTTGGCTGAGTATTGGTACAATACTCATTTTCATGCTTCTCTAGGAACTACTCCATTTAAAGCCTTGTATAGATATGATCCTCCATCCCCTTTGATGTTCCAAGGAGTTGTTTAATATGTGGCTGAGGTTACTAAATTAGCGTAGCAAAGGAAGCATCTAATGCAACTTTTGAAGGATAATCTCCATCAATCACAAGCCCGAATGAAGCTGTATGCTGACCGGAAGAGAGTGGACAGAACTTTTGACATGAGAGACATGGTTTATTTGAAATTGCAACCTTCTAGGCAGTCCACAACTGCTGCGAGGAATATATGAAGCTTTCTGTGAGGTTCTTTGGACTTTACAAAGTTTTGGTAAGTTTGGACTTTACAAAGTCTTGAAAAGGATTGGCAAAGTGGCATACAAGCTTGAGCTTCCACCTAACTCATATATACATACTATTTTTCATGTTTCTCTTCTCATAAAGCAAGGCCAAAGTCTCTCAACATCACCTCTGGAGGTTGGTTCAAATGGCTTATTGACTCTGCAACCTGTAGCTGTACTAGTGACCCGGCAGTTGCGAGATGTTAACAAAAGCATACCAGAGGTTCGAGTGACTTAGAGCAATTTGGACGACTCTTTCACTACTTGGGAAGAAAGACGTTTTTTGTTGAGCCAATTTGAAATGGCCCAGGAATCCAAGGCATGAGCTTGTGTTGGCTGGTTGCAGTTGTTGATCTTGCTACGGTCATGCTAGTGATAATGCTGCGTTTCATTTGATTTTGAATTGGCTTATATTGGCGCCAAAAAAGCTTTAGTAGTTAGTTGGATATTTTGGTATGAATTAGATATTTTGTCCTAGTTAGTCGGTTAGCTTGTTTGTCTTGGTTCAACGTCCTTAGTTGCTTATAAGTAGTTGTTCAAGTGTAATAATAAAGCATTCAATGATAATCACAAAATATCTCAATTTAAGATCAATCTCTTTCTCTCATTTAACTTTCTCTATTTCTTATCTAACTTTCTCTAATCTCTCATCTAAATTCACTTCTGTTCTCATCTAAACTCTCATCTATCTTCATCTATCTTAGGTTATGGTTTGAGATTCAATCTCGAGCTTAACAATTGGTATCAAAGCCTCATTTGGTTTCCAATCAAGCTCTTAATCATGAAAATTTTGAAATCAAAATGTTATTGCTGCACAAGTAACTTTAGATGTTTTGCATTTGATTTAGTTGAATCAATTCAACTAGATTGAGTTTGTATTGTGTTAAGCCTTTGTGCTAGCTACAATTGATCATAAAAAAACAGGTTTTGGTGTGAATATTAGCTCAGTTTTTTTCTAATTTAAGCTCAATTGCTGCCACTGGATCAGTTTGATTAAGTTCGGCCCAGATTGTGAAGTTCAGTTAAGCTGGAAAGACGCAAGAAGCATAATTCATCTATGGCTAGTGGTGTGACAACACGATCAAGAGCAGGAGTTGGAAGTCCAGCTATGTATTTCAATCCTAATGTTTCCTATGCTGCAGTAATTGGAGCTAACGCTGCAGCAGATCAGGAAGAAGTTACAACAAGTCAGTTAAGCTTGTAAATGAAAGATATGCTCGTGCAGAAGCAGCAGTCACAAAGAGAATTGATGCGAGAACTGGATCAGAAGTATGATGAACGATTTTCTCAACATTCTCAACAAATTGAGGAAAAGATTGATGATCGGATTAATTAGCAAGCACAAGAGTTTGGAGGAAAGATTGTCGATCATTTGAATCAACAATTTCAGAGGTTTGAAGCCAAATTTGCTGAAATAAGCAATCAAACGTTTGAAGATCGAGTGACTCAACAACTGTAAAGAATTGAGGATAAATTTGCTATGCTGCAAAATCAAATACAAAATCAGAAGGCAGATTCTGGTGTTGTTGGTTCGTTTCCCACGAGTCGGTTAGCGAGACCTCCTGATTCGATTCAATCTAAAGTACCAAATGCTGCTACTGAATCTCAAGATGGACCTCAAGTTGCTAATGTGATGGTTACTCCTCAGGTTCTTCTTCAATCAGCTGATGTTAGACCTCAAAATCATCCTCCAGAAGCTGAAGTAACTGACAGACCTCATGAACAAAAAATCGACTAATGTTAACGCATGACATCTTGATCACCCACCTGATCCATCACATACGTGACCTGATTGTTTGTTTGGAGAACATCTTGTTCAGCCACGAGATCAGGTTCAGCAGCATTTACATGGACAAAATTCCTCTGAAATTGGTCACATACGAAGCAGTGATGTTAATTCTAGTAGTAGAAGTAATGGCTTTAGACAACCAAGAGTATAAATTGAAAATTTTGATGGAAAGCAGCCACAATCTTGGTTAAGGAGATGTGATCGGTATTTTCACTTCTGTCACATTTCGGATGAGGAAAAGGTGGGACTAGCAGCTGTGCACCTACAAGGAGATCATGAAGTATGGCTCTATAGTCTGTTGAAGAGCAATCCTATGCTGACTTGGGCTAAATTTATGGTAGAGCTTTGTGAACGCTATGGTGATGAAGATTCTAATGACATACACTACTACGTAAAAGACCATTTGCAACGGTTAAAAACCGCTGCATATGGACTAAAATCGCTGCATTGCCTCTAATGCAGCGGTTCTTGAACCGTCCCATGTGCGGCGGTGGCATTAGCCTTTTGCAGCGGTTTTCGGAACTATTGTTGCGGTTCCGAAACCGTTGCATTTGGTTAGCTAATGCAATGGTTTTTTTACCCTTATGCAGCGGTTTCTCTATAGCTAATGCAGCGGTTATACAGAGCTAATGCAGCGGTTTTGTAGAGCTAATGCAACGGTTTTGTAGAGTTAATGCAACGGTTTTTTAGTTCTAATGCAGCGATTTTTTTAACGCTAATGCAACGGTTTTTTAGAGCTAATGCAACGGTTTTGTAGAGCTAATGCAACAGTTTTTTAGTTCTCATGCAGCGGTTTTTTTAACTCTAATGCGGCGGTTTTTTAGTTCTAATGCAGCGGTTTTTAAAGCTAATGCAATTGTTTTGTAAAGCTAATGCAACGTTTTTTAGTTCTAATGTAGCGGTTTTTTTAACGCTAATGCAGCGGTTTTTTAGAGCTAATGCAACGGCTTTGTAGAGCTAATGCAACAATTTTTTAGTTCTAATGCAGCGGTTTTTTTAACGCTAATGCAGCAATTTCTTAAAGCTAATGCAATAGTTTTTTAGGTAATGCAGCAGTTTTGTTAGGTAATACAACGATTTGAGACATATTGTAACAATTATTTGAATTAGCAATTTTTACTACATTTCATAAATGTATAAAAACTTTATCATATCCAAACATTTCACATATCTTGCCCGACAACAGCAAAACTATTAGTAGTCCAAACATAACTTATAGTGTTAATAATTCATCATATCAAAAATCCTCAAATCAATTACATTGCTCATAACCACAAAATTCTACATCCACAAAATATATTTTTTTGAACAGACCACAAAATATATTAAGCACTACATTAAACCTATAGTTCCAAGTCAATATCAAAAGTGCACACTACATCCAATCAAATTAATTACATTGTTCATAATCACAAAATCAGCACTAGGTTCCTTTAGCTGTGTGTCCACCAACATCATCGAGATCCTCAGCACCTTGATAACAAAAACAAATAAGATGAGCAAGTTGCAGTACTAGGCCTCGTACAGCAAGAGAAATGTTGGAACATATAATTTTTAAGTTTTACATTAAAAAAAAAATTAAGAAATATGATCAATTTTGAGTTAAAAATAAAAGCAATTCTTTATCATACCTCATTTACAGCACCTGCTAAACAAGCAACATTTTAAGTAGCATTGTGACCATGTCCAAATTATCCTTCTACCAAGGTTTTAAGTACATGGGGATCAACCTGAGGAGTTGCCTTATAGAGAGGCTGTTTCCGAGTGCCCCCCCAACCTGAGGAGTGAGGACTTCCCAAGAAGTCACCCATCCTGATACTATTCTCATCCAAGCATGCTTAACTTCGGAGTTCTAATGAGATCTGGTGATGGCGTGTTGGCACCCTCTTAAAATTTAATCACATTATAGGTATATTTTAACAAATAAAATATCATGCATTAGTTTTTTGGAGTTAATCACAAAGTACTATCGACATCATGTAATGACCCTAACTTAATAGCTAAACCAAGAAATCCGTTACTAAAATTGGTATTTTTGCCTACTGCCATAATGCTCGAGTAACCATAGCCAAATCTGTATGTTTTCACCATAATGCAATTCAATAGTGATGTAGGACAAGTAGTAAAGAAATTCATATAGCAATTGGATGACTAAAAACCCAAACAAATGGGACAGAAACATTGATCTACAATTACAACTCAAAATAGACATAAGTTTTGATCCTTATGGAATTTCGAGGCCTGTTAAATGCCAAAATAAAGCTCTCGTACTGAACTATGCAAATCAAATGCTGTTGGCCCACCAATTTTTCCCAAATTTGTCATCTATGCAAATCAAATGATTGATAATGACACTAATTACCAAATGAAAATTGGAAATAGTACTCTAAAAGCTTTAATGGCATAAATTTGTCAAAATTCTCATAGAAACCTTCTTAAAGGAAACTAGAAACATACCAAGGACCAAAGAAGTACTCCAAAAGCCATAGGTCCTTGCTTTTAATCACCAACTCATCAAAATTGCATGAGTTCATTTCCAGTAGTAGGTTCAAACTTTTCACTTGATCCTCCTCTTGTTTTACCATTTAACTATTCCTTCACAAGAATGAGTTAAAGCAATGGATGAAACCACCAATTACATTAGATTCCAACCACCATATGCATCAAGAATGAGCTAAAGCAATAATCAAAATAAATAAAACATTTTTTTGTTTCTTCTACACCTCTTAACCCATAAGCATCAAGTACTAACTCATGTAAATTCATATGAATTCTAGAGCTACTCATCGGTAAACAATCATACGAATGTGAGCTCCCAATTAATATAGTTATTTATTCATAAGCATCATAATGTCAAAGTATATTTTCCTCGAATGTAGTTGTCTCCCAAGAACACAACAACAACAACAACAGTCCCAGTGCCAAAGTGGCTCCCGCAACAAGCAGGGTCTGGGGAGGGTGGATGTACGTAGCCTTCCCCCTTCCGGGTGGATGGGAGGCTGTTTCCGAGGATCCCCATCCTGAAGAACGTGTCATCATGCGAGTTGTCTCCCAAGAAATGTTCACTGAATGTTGATAAAATACCATGTGAAGAAAACATATATTGACATTATTGATTCCATGTCATTGCTTACTAGAGCCATTCAAATACATGAACAAATAATCTTTTTCACATAACCGACTCCAAAACATGAACAAAACAAAGCAACTAACCAACATACCTTCTAAACTAAAAGGATATCAAACTTTCCATATTGTTTTTGCACCTATTAAACAACCAAAAAACACACATCTTTGATTCTATGTTTCACTCATCCACGGATAAAATACTATCAAAACGACATCAATTTCAAGCTTTAAAGAAACATTAGGGTCTATACGCAAATAAATATAAATTAAGTAGAAAATATATATTGTAAACTTGTGGTGAGACTACTCCAAGCAGTTGGCCACTATAGGACCACCATTGTTTCCTCAATCGGAGCTAAGCATTGATAAAAAATAAGTTAGTCACATGTTAGACATAGCAGAGAATTGCTTATATCAATAATAATAGTATTAGTTAGTTATCCCCTACCTAATTCTATAAATAATGGCAATTAGGTTGTATTGAAGTTCATAATTTCATAATGTTAACTAAACTTTCTCTCTCTCTTACTATTTCTCTCTATTTTCCTTAGTCATTTTCATCATATCATTGTCTTTTAATTCTTTGCAGTCAAAAGCATTTCAAATATTTTATTTCACCCTCCTTAATTTGACAAGATATGGGGTATGAAACATAACACACCTCTTCACAAAGTGATTCAAGGAATAGTTTGACATCTACAATTTAGAGATAAGAACTCACTTTAAAGGATCCCGAAAAACAAAAAGCTTAAAAAGCTTATAAGGTTCATAATTCTTTTAAAGTTTGTTAAACATGACATTGTCCCTCTCTTAACTACTTATAAGGTTCATAGCATAGCTATTAAGGCCTCAAATCATTCTCAACCCTTCGATAACACCCTAGTTTAGCTTTAAAGCATTCAATTTCTCAAAAATCTTAACATAGTGGTTGACAATCTGATCAAGAATTATTTTACAAATAAGCTATCTGAATAGAATTTAACCTGTGAAGTTCAATTCAAAGTTCATATAAGTCAAAACATTACTCCAAAAACTATGAAATTCACAACTAACCAAGCAAGGTTCTAGCTCAACTAACTAGATTGAAATCCGTAACTCAAATTCACAACCAATAGATACAAGCTTACCACAAAAGGAGAAAAGAGCAACATTAAGAGGTCAGCACCAATATTAATTTTGTACTTTTAGGAGCTATTTCAACTTAAATAAGCAAAAATAAAGAGTAACCTTCAAATGAGTTAACCTTAGGGTTTATTTTGAAAAAGGTTGATCTCAAGAGTTGCAAATAAGGTCTAGGGATTCCCTTTTTTGACCTTAAAACAGTGTCTGGGGTTCAAAATAATCCTTGCCCTCTGTGGTTGAGAGCCAATCCTTCTTGCCAACCTCAATAGTTTTTGAAAGCAATAACAAAGATCTATTAGAGAAATCTAAACAACACTCACAAGTGTGAAACCGTTCAACCACACCACATAACCAAACATACAATCAATAATGTCTAAACTACACATATTAAGTCCATCTACACTTCAGAGATGAGAACTCGCGTTAAAAGATCCCGAAAATCATGCCCTAAGTAGTTGAGAACTAATCCTTCTTGCCAACATCGATGGTTTTCAAAAGCATTAACAAAGATCTATTAGGAAAATCTAAACCACACTCACAAGTGTCATAATGTTCAACCACACCACATAACCAAACATTCAATCAATAATGTCTAAACCACATATACTAAGTCCATCTACACTTCAGGGATGAGAACTCACATTAAAAGATCCCGACAATTTCGCTCTAAGTAGTTGAGAGCTCATCCTTCTTGCCAACATTGATAGTTTTTAAAATCACTCAAAAAGATTTATTAGGGAAATCTAAACCACACTCACAAGTATCATAATGTTCAACCACACCACATAACCAAACATACAATCCATAATGTCTAAACCACACATACTACGTCAATTTACACTTCATAGACGAAAACTCACCCTAAAAGATCCCAAAAATCACGCCCTACATATTTGAGAGCTAAATGAAGTGGCTATGGCTGAATGGTTGAATATACAAAAGAAATGTGAGGAAATATCTAAAGGGTTAGATAAAAGTATAAAAAAAATTCAAGAAAATCGTAAAGAGGGGCAAAAACAGTGGAGGTCTATGTGTAAAAGCAAAAAAAATACCTCTATTGCCCCTATTACAGCCCCCAGCACCACTGACACCACCGATCCGACCACCATCGAAGTTGTGGAGCTAGATCTGACCTGAAATAGAATGACAACTGAGGATTCGGAATCTCTGACACCGACTGTGAACACTGGCAGCGAAGAAAACCACCAGGGGAACAACGGTGGTAAGGAAAAGGCAGACGAAGGGATCACCGAGCACAAAAATCAGGAGAAGAACCACGACTGCAAACCGGAAACTCTGAGCTCGATCGAGAACGTGACCACTGTTGAGGAACCGAAACCACCATCTCCAGCCAAGAAAATCAAGCTGTCAGTGGCAGAGAACGCCTCCAACGCCCTCTTAGAAGTAGCGGAGAAAGGGATGATGCCACAGAGGGCGTCGCACCGCCGCCGCTGCCACCGCCTTGGCGTCGCGCCACCTGATGTCACCGGAACGCCGCTGTGGTGCTTGGCTGGTGATAGGGTTAGGGTTTTGTTGCTTTCAAAGAGCAAGAAGAAGGGTGTGAAATTGGGGGGAAATTTTGAGTTTTATTACAATTTTGCCCCTAACTTTAAGTGCTTAATTACCACTTTTTCAGATATTTTGGGAAAAAAAATTTTTTTGTAAATTTTCGAAAATTTGAGTTAAAATTTGTAATTTTAGTATTTGATCCGGGAGTGTTAATAATTTGGGTATCAATATACCTTGATCCTTGAGGACAAGGATCTTAAAAAGGGAAATGTATTGATACAATCCAAAAATACATAGGTTAAGTGAGGGATAATTTAGATATTAAATAATTAGATTTAGTCCTTAAGTACAATTATACCCTCTCCCAACTCTATATATAGGGGACTTGTGTTAGCGAAAAGGTAGGTTGAATAAGTTTGAAATGTTGCTCTCTCACTCTAGTCTCTCCCTCCTCTCTTCTATCTAAATCTATGTTTGTTTCCCCTTCTTCTATGTAATCTCCCCCTTTTCTTGCTATAATACAATATAATCTTTAAGTTTGTAACACCGACGGCGACGATGAGCTTGATGGTAGTAAGGAGATCATCGGCGATGACCACGGCGTGGCACCACCACCACCGTCGTATGAGTCGAGCTGTCGGAGGAGGAGAACCCCACTAACGGCTGTTTCAAAGCAACCTGGACAAGTAACTATACCAGGGAGGGCGTCGCACCTCCGTCGCTGCTACTGCCATGGCGTCGCACCTCTCGCCACCCTCCTTAAAACCGCCGCCGTGCTGCGACTCCTATGGACTTAGGGTTTTGGGCTGTGGGGTGGGAAGGGAGGGAAAGGAAAAGCAAAATGCTAGGTTTAAGAGTTAGGTATTATAATTACAATTTTACCTTTTCTTTTTACTAAAATATTTTAGTTCAAGTAAATATTGAAGTTTTACTTAATTTTAAATAAGTTAACTGGGTTAAATTTATACTTATAATATTTGGATATCAATACCTTAATTCATGAGGACAAAGAACTTTTTAAGAATAAGGTATTGGTATAGGATAAACAAGTTAATCATGTGTTAGACATATGATTAAATAATATTTTAATAGGTACCCTTATTTTACTAATAATCTTGGTTATTTTCCTTTATATTACGTAATTATAATGTTAGGTAGTTATTTTCCCCTCCTCCATCTATAAATAGTGGCATTAGGTTTGTATGAGATTCATAATTTCAGAATATTAATCAAATTCTCTCACTTCCTTACTAGTTTCTCTATCTGTCCCTCAAGTTTTTCTCTAGTTCTCCCTCAATTATAGATCGACACAATTTTAACTATATCATACCAACAAACAGCAGTCGAGCAAATGTGCAAGCAATTTTGGGTTAGAAGTGAGTGAGGGTTTTAAAGTTAGTGGTCTGAAATAGGTAAATAAAATTGGGGGTTTAAAATAATAATAAAATCATAAAATAGTTGGGATACGAATTGGAAATAAAATTTTAATAAAGAATTTTTAGTTTTATTATTTAAAAAAATATTATTTAATATATTAATTTTTTCATAAATTTTGTTAAATAATTTTTTTAGTCTAAAAAGGTTTATGTAATTGATAAAATGGTTTAGAAAGCCATGTATAAAGATTCAAAATGGGGCCCGCTTTCATTTTTTATACTGCTATTTGGACTATTTAATCAGATATATATATAAATTTTTAGCTAAATACTTTATAAAATTTGTGGTTTAAACAATTAATATATTACATCTTAGGATACTAATATGTAATTTATATAAAAAAAATTATATAAGAAATTAGGTGAGTTTTGATAATAGATTTAAAGTATTACTTAATACTAACAAATGTAACACTTTACAAGAACTGTTACCTATAATATAACTTATGTAACACTTTTTTAAAAGTGTTACATTAGATTTCAAGCAAAGGTAACAAATTCTTAAAAGTGTTACATTAGGTATCATGCAAATGTAACAATAACATAAGTGTTACCTAAACACTATCTATGGTAACATTTTTGACAAATGTTACAATTTAAGTGTTACCTTTGCTCAATATTGTTGTAGTGTATTTTCCATGACAATAATATTGCTATACCATTTACAATGGTTTTTATTATCTATCTTGACAAGTCATCGGAAATAAGCAAATTATGTAGTTATATTTAGTTGTTTCACGAAGTTTATGAACTAAAAAATTATTACACCATATCTAAATATACTAATATTTAATTTACCTACAAATTTTAAACGCAATATTATTGGTTACCTTGTGAATAAAACAAATTTTTTTAGACTTTATACAACGGTTTTGTAAAACGGTTGCATATGACTAAGCTTATGCAACGGTTTTAAAACCATTGCATAAAATGGTCAAAACCGCTGCATAATGGGGACCTAATGCAACGGTTTAAAACTGCTGCATAAAATTATCAAAACCGCTGCATAATGGGGGCCTAAACCGCTGCATAATAGGGGCCTAATGCAACGGTTTATAAACCGCAGCATAAACCACGGCATATATATCATGTAATGCAGCGGTTTTATAAACGTTGCAAAACCGCTGCATAAAATAACTTTATGCAGCGGTTTCAGAACCGCTGCAAAAGAGCAGTTGCTTATGTCCAATTATGTAGTAGTGATAGTTGATAGCTTCAACAAAGTGATCCAAGTATCAACTGTGAAAGAGTATATGACAAGGTTTGAAAACCTTAGAGCAAGCATGATAACTTTCTATCCTCAAGCCCTTGAGTCATTTTACGTTTCAAGCTTCATTAGTGGATTAAAGCCTAAAATCAAGAACTTTGTAAAGGCAATTGATCCTAGTTCTTTGTCCAAAGCCTATGTAAAGGCTAAGCTTGTTGAGGTCACGATCTTAGCACCAAATGATGGGCCAAAGTACCTAGGGGAAAGTTCCCAACAACATCAGAAAGGGGCAGAAGAATCCAAAGTTACTCGTACTGTTGAAAAGAGGCCTCAAAGACTCTGTTTTAAGTGCAATCAGCCGTATGAATTTGGCCATAAGTGTAATCTTAAATTCCTCATGGCAGTTAGGGGAGCTGATGTTGAAGGACAATCTGAAAGTGATAAGCCAGATACTATTATTGATAGTTCAGATCAGGAAGCTTGCATTGTGGATGAAGTTGAGATTTCCTTGAAGGATTTGACAGAACAAGGAGTTCATAATACACTCCAGGTCAAGGGAAAAGCGGGCAAGAGGTCTGTTGTTATTTTGATCGACAGTGGAAGCACCCATAGTTTCATTGATCTGAAAGTGGTGAAGAAAGTGGGACATAAAGAGATCAAAACCCATCCTCTAGCTATGACAGTTGCTAATAGGAATTCAATCCTCACTCAGACTAAATGCCAAGGATTTGACTGGTCTATGCAAGACAACAAATTTGAGTTTGATTTCAGAGTCTTGCCCTTGGAGGGTTGCGATATAGTTCTTGGAGTTGATTGGATGAGCTCTTTCAACCTGGTGTCCTTTGATTATGCTAAGCAAACTGTATCCTTTGAAAGACAATGATTAAGTGTTACATTGCGAGGCATGGATGATCACACTCAATTACAGTTGCTTAGGGGAAGGAGCCACCATTCTAAAATAATTTCCTTGCCTCCATTCTTGAGGACAAGAATATTTTCAAGGGGAAGGGAATGTTATAACCCGGGAATCCAAGGCATGAGCTTGTGTTGGCTTGTTGCTGTTGCTGGTTGCTGCTGTTAATCTTGCTACGGTCATGCAAGTGAAAATGATGTGTTTCATTTGATTTTGAATTGGCTTATGTTGGCGCCAAAAAGACTTTAGTAGTTAGTTGAATATTTTGGTATGAATTAGATATTTTGTCCTGGTTAATCGGTTAGCTTATTTATCTTGGTTCAATGCCCTTAGTAGCTTATAAGTGGTAGTTCAAGTGTAATAATAAAGCATTCAATGATTATCACAAAATATCTCAGTTTGAGATCAATCTCTTTCTCTCATCTAACTCTCTCTATTTCTCATCGAACTTTCTCTAATCTCTCATCTAAATTCACTTCTCTTCTCATCTAAACTCTCATCTATCTTCATCTATCTTAGTTTATGGTTTGAGATTCAATCTCGAGCTTAACACAATTTCCCTCTTTTTATTCTTGAGCACAAGAATGTTTACAAGGGAAGGGGATTGTTATGACTCTAAGTCGATTGTGATTTAATAAGGCTTAGTCGTTTGATCTGTAATAGCTTGTGTTGTGAGCTAGTAGTTTAGGCACCAATTTAGAATTGAATGTTAGTTGTTTCGGTTGATGGTCAAGGAGAGTCAATAGTGGCGGCTGTGTTTGCAAGCCCAGGAATTAGCTTGTCCAAGTCCATTGTATCTTGCTTCATATAAGTAGTTAGATCTTATGTAATGAGTGATCATTCAATGAAAAATCAACCTAATCTCTTTTGAGATCTTTCTCTCTCTCATCTAATTCTCTCTATATTTCTCATCTCCTTCACTTCACTTCTCATCTAATCTCTCTCTTTCACAAGGTTAAGCTTCAAGATTTATCTAGAGGTTTAACATAGTATAAGAACAATGTATTAGACAGGAAGGAAAAGCTCAAAATTCTATCACATAATCAGTTGGAGTTGGAATGATTTCAGGGTTGAATGTGGCAGTTGCGAGCCAAATTAATGTAAAGCTATTACATAAAGTCATTTGTGATGGATTGATAAGGAATTTTGGTGCCAGGCCTGCTCTGTTTGAGAGTAGTCAGGAGAAAACGATGTAGAATGTAGTTAAGATTGATCAAGTAGCTATTAGATGGCCAATGACATGATTAACTTTAATTGAGGATGAATATGAAGCATCACGATGAGGATTTGGAGCACTGCAACTTGAAATAGGTGCATTCCAATTTGAAATGGAAGCACCAAAGCTTGAGGAGCAAGATGTGGAATCCATATTTAGTGCATCAAACTTATTACAGGTGCAAATCGAGGTATTGAGCACTAGGAAGTTGCAGTTGATGTTTATAATGTAGCAATGTAAGGGAATTAATTTGGTCCTTTATCAAAATCACAAGAAAAGTTATTTAAGCAAGAAATTGAGAGAGATGGAAAGACCAATATTAGTTTTTAAAGGAAGTGCACCAGATTTGTTACTACTTGAAGAAAATGAAGAGGTTCTTGAGAGGTTATACAAGAGCAAGAAGTTGGGATTGAAGCAGCCCAAGGTGTTGACGGGGTCTATTGATAGGCTTGGGGCATCCTCTTAGATCTAAAGAATTATCAAGAGGGCAAGGAAAGGATATAACCCTAGCAACCATGACACAAGATCGGCATTGAATAAGGAAATTTTCACTGCAGAACTATCTAATTCAGCTAAGGAATAGGCTGCTGCTACTTCTAGTGTCAATGCTACTGCTGGTGCTAATGTAGAATAATGCTGGAACTAATGCCCAAGTAAATCAATTTGAGCAATTGAGGCTTCAGATGCAAAGGATGTGTGCAGCAATATAGCTATCTCTAGAGGAGAAATTGAATCATCATTTTCAACAACTGCACCAGCAGATCAAAGGCCTGCAAGAACAGTTCCATAGACAATATCTACCTGCGGGAACTGGATGATTCTCAGTTGCTAGTCAGCACGTTCAACCACTAGAGGCCATGCGATCTCTAATGTTTGAGGAGTTAATGCAAAGAAATTCTGTGGAAGAGTACGTGGTGCGATTTGAGGAATGGAGGACAAGTTTGATGTCTAGGCAACAAGGAATAAGTAAGGTGTATTTGGAGTCTTGTTGTATGGATGGCATTATTCCTGAACTCAAACATATAGTGAAGGCCATTAATCCTAGCACTTTGGCTATGGCATATGCAAAAGCTAGGTCGTTTGAGTCCAGAACTCTTCCTTAATTGGAAGAAAGATGAATGGAAATTGATCAAGTACCAAGTGAAGCATCTTACTTTCCAAAGTCCGCACCAAATTGGGGTGCGCATCAAGACTCTCTGCTGAATTCATTCAAGTGTTGGATGAAAGGTTGCTTGTGGCTACAAAGTTGCTAAGCCGTAATGCATTTAGGTTGAAGTCTACAACATGTCCAAGTGCAAGAGGTCAATTAAGCTCATTCAAGTGGACAAAGGTGAGGAGAATGTGTGGAATGTGGGTTGATCTAGGTGTCCTTCCACTATTGCAACCTAATTTGGGGCCTCTGGAATGGTGATTGCTACTTCTTATAATGCAAAGTGATGGTGTTGGAATGTGTACATTGCTTGAGGAAAGTTTGGGAGGACTGAGTATTGATAAGCACATTAACGTGAGGCAGTATGAAGGGTGGTTGATGTTCATTCAATGAGAAAAACACCAAGTTCAGGCATGTGATATGGAATAAAACGCTACTATTATATGGGACTAAGTGGTAGAAGTGCCATATTTAGCTGAAAAAATGGAGAGATTGAGCATTACTACAGCTGACCTTAAGGTGCTCATAGCTACCAAGTGTTATAAGAGGCATCCAAGATTTGTTAAAGTGAAGTTAAAAGCATTACTAGAAAATAAGTCCATGCCAACTGTTCAAAACTGTTGCCATAAACTCAAAACCATTGCCATAGACCTATGGCATTGTTTTTTGAACCGTCGAATGCGCGGCCGTTGTCATAGCCTATGGCAACGGTCTTTTGCATAGCTGCAACAAATTATGAACGGTTGCAGTACAGCTGTCTATAGCAACGATTTTTGGCTACTATACGCCAACGGTTGTATTTCTCAATGGGAACGGTTTTTTGCTAATATAGCAACAGTTCTTTTGTGAAATAGCAACAATTTTTTTTGTGAATTATGAATGTTTGAAATACTTTTCACAATGCTATTTTTTCCGTGTGGCAACAGTATTTATATGCAATATTATATACGGCAATAATTTTTAGCTTAAATCACAACTATTTATGACACCTATTAAAACCGTTTTTCTTCCTATGGCAATAGTTATCAATCTCAAAATTCTCTGTGGCAATGATTTTTAAGCAAGCAACGCAACAATTTAAATACCTATTGCAACAATTCATTTTCCTATAACAACAATTCCATATACATTTATCACCCACTACTGCAATAAAATTTTGAGTCCAATAAACTTGTTCCAAATAACAAAAATGGAAAACCTAATTTTTTAAAAAGTAAAAGATTATCCACCATAGTCCAACTTGCAAAAGAAATTCATTCACCAATTGACAACAAAATAACATGCATTCATCAACTACATAACCTGCCATAAAAAGACATTAAACCATGAGCACAAAATTGCACAACATTTAGTAATGCACACATTTCATCTTTACATTAACAAAAAATAGCATTCACCGATCAATTGGAGGTGCTCACAAAAACCTCAAGCCCAACCGAAACCGAGAAATAATCACATAGCATACTTCATTCTTCGCAATAGAGATAGAATATTTGAGAGCACGAATGCCATAAAAAGACATTAAATCATGAGCACAATATTGCGTAGCATTTAGTAAAGCACGTAGTTCATCTTTACATTGACAACAAGATAGCATTCACCGATCAATTGGGGTGTTCACAAAAACCTCAAGCCCAACCAAAACTGAGAAATACACACTAAGCATACTTCACTCTTCGCAATAGAGATAGGATATTCGAGAGTATGGATGCAAAACAAGATCCAACATTCAATCTCACTAGTGTAGAAATGCTTCGATATTTATTTCAAATATAGAGTTGAAGAGTTACTAAAATAAACAGGAAGACATGTTAAACAATTCTTAGCACATAGCTTCGCACATAATTCTCATACACATACAATCTTTAACTTAGATTAACATATGACTCACAAGCATATTAAAAACCAACTCTGCCAGAAACATATTCTCTAGTTGACCCTACTCCCTCCATCTCCTCAAAAAAAAAAACCTAACACACGCCAAACACAAAACTACATCAACAATCATAAATTCTAACATCTGAAAATAAGCAAAAAAGAAAAAACTAAAAATGAACACAAGAGCACACACCAACCAAAATTTGGATTTGGCATCGACCTCATTGGTGGCCCAAAGCTTCATGCGCAAAATGAGGAAAAAAAAAAAAAAAGAAGGTAAAAAGAAGATTAAACCCATAATGAAAGGACTTAGACATACACATCACAACCATTATAACTACAGATCGACAATTGTCCAAGAACTTGAGCCTCTGGTTCCCAAAAGGTTATGCACCTAACTTCTTAGCATTATATTAGCATAAGAGTTGTTACAAATCACAAGATATTTATCTGAATGCACTCTATTTAGGTGAAAACTATGAACTACTTTCTCTCACAATTCTGATGTAGACTACTTACTAGGTTCACAACTCCAATGTAAGTAACATTAGGTGAAATAGCTTACTAGACTTATATGTTGATCTCTTTTCTCACAACTCTGATATAAATTTTCTTACTAGATTAATTTATAGAATCCTTAACACTTACCTTTGATGGAAGTTGGATGGCTCACCATGAAATATAAAGGGATGACAACATCCTCTTGAATTGGAGCAAATCAATTTGTGTGACTCCCTTGCTGCACTTAGCTGCATAAAAAACCACATCTGTGCTTACAATGTATGCTTCCAAAACAATAACTTCAACAATAATAATGACAATGAAATGGAAAAATGGCACCCAAACCGCAAGTGAAAAATATCAATGACAAGCTAGTTGTGTTGGGTAATGAAATCAACAGACTACTCCATACAAGGTATGGCAACTTAGACCAAACATTGCCATAATTTTATTTGCTTCGAAAAATGTTTTTGGAAGATCCATTCCACAAGGTATACTAACTTCGTAAAAAGACTTGTTACTCCATTTGTTAGTGCATTTTATTTGAAACAAATGAACGATCATGAACAATTTTACCTAAATGCTTCATCATAATTTTTCCATACCAAAAACTCGCACATTATTTGCCTCTGCTTCCAAGACAAGGTGTAGGGTGCCGGAGGTAGTTCAAGCTTGTTTCCCTTTTCATGAGGGTGTAAATCTAGCCTCATATTGAGAGCTTGCAAATCTAGATGAGACTTAACAGTATCTTTAGTCCTCCCCTTCATGTTCATGATAGTTCCCAACACAATACCACAAACATTCTTTTCAACATGCATAACATCCAAATTATGCCTCAATAAGAGGTTTTTCCAATAAGTCAACTCAAAAAAAAAAATGCTTTTCTTGTTCCAATCGCGCCCCCACCCCCCCCAAAATTCATGATCGACTTTTACCTTTATATGAGGAGCTTTACTAAAGGGAATCCCCTCCAAATCTTGCACTTGCTCAAGAACATCCGCTTTGACAATGGTATCGGAGGTTCTCCCATCTCTTTGTTTCCAAACCAGTCCTTTTTCTTTCTCCAACTATGGTTGTTCGAAGGAAGCGTCAGTGGCGCATGTGAACCTGCTTGCAATAGTTTGGCAATCTAAGAGAGTGAGTATACTTATGACAAAAAGGACATCTCAATTTCCCTTTTGTACTCCATCCAGAGAGGATACCATAAGTTGAAAAATGATTAATAGTCCATAATAAAAGGATTAAACAAAGTATGCTAAGTTATATACTCCATACACGATAAGATGTTCTTCAACAATGTTACCAGAATACTCATTTGTGTTCTTACATTTCACGCATGAGCATTTGATCACCTTTGTTTCCCATCCTAAGCGTCTATAGGCAAAACTAACAAATTCCTTAACACCTTTCTCATATTCGTCGCTAAGGTGATCATCAACAAGTCGCATCCAATGCTTACTAGGAGTCATTATGATCAAATAATAGGTACCTAGATACATAAAACATAAAAAATAATGAATCTCACCCTAAAAGATTAAACAAAGTATGCTAAATTATGTACCAAAAATATTTATCTTAAAAATGCGAATAAATTAACAAAAAGCCGTTGAGTAAAAGATTAACATGCAACAAACCATTTGATTAACAACTTGAATGGCGTCTTCGAGATTTGAAGCTTGAAATCCAGTAGATATGAAAGATTTAAGCAAAGTCGAATAATTTGCACCTTGATTGAAATCGTAATCCTCAATTTTGATGCATTTACCATCCAGGGTTTCAGATTCTTTGAATACGGCAAAGTGAACAGATGCAAAAAAACAGGAATAAAAATTGAAAATAGAAAACCACAAATAAGAATATCAATCTAAAAACCTGGTATACCAACAAAATTACCCATCCAAAAACCTTGCAAAGGTCACTACTAAAAAAATCAAAGAATTTCACATAAGAAATAAAACATATACCAAATTAAATAGTGCCAAAACACTCAAATCATTCCCCTTTCTCCAAAATTTCACATGTTCTAAGCAAAATATATGTGTAAAAACTAAAATAAAACATATACTAAATTACATTATGCTAAAACTCTAAAATCATTCCATAATCTACTACCCAAGGTCTGGATTCAGAGTCGAGGGGCGATGGATTGTCGAGTCCGAGCATCAGCGGAAAGAGACAAAGCGCAAGAGAGCGCAACGACTGGGGTAGAGAGCCGGGAGCGAGAGAGAGAGGAGGGAAGATGAAGTAAAAATGAGGGTAAAAGTTAGGGTTAAAAAATAAAGTAAAAACTATAATTCTTATTTGGGTCAAAGTTGGGGTTTTTTATTCAAGAAAATAAAATTCTTCACATGTGTGAAAAAGGAAAAAATTGGAGGGAAAATAAATTTTTGTATTTAGTATTATATAGACTAAAAAGAGTTATTTAAATCAAAAGTTCCAATACTTTTTTCATTACAATAATTTATTACATTACTTTTAATTTTATAAATTTAGTTCATTAATAATTTATAATGTGTCAATTTAGTCTTTCAGTTTAAGCTAAGTTATTATCGTAAGTTTTACTAACAAAATAAAATTATACCCTAAATAAAATTTAGTCTTTCGTAAATACTATCTTTTTATAATGGAATTTTTTCCGTCGTAAAATATTTTACAGTAAATAGTATCTTTTTATGACTGATTTTTTTGTCGTACGATGTTCGTGGTAAATAGTATCTTTTTACGATAGAATATTTTTGTCATAAAATGTGTTTCATAAATAGTATCTTTTTACGACGGAATATTTCTTTGTCGTAAAATGTTGGTCGTAAATAGATGTTAAAAGGCGCTAACAAAGGTGCCAAAACTTTCGTGAAATTTTCAAAGTCATTTACGACGGAAAGTGAGACGTATCTATGACAGTATTTTAAAACTATCGCAGTCGCTCATATCTTTTACGATGCTGTAAAATTCTGTCGTAAATAAAACATTATTTACGATGGAATTTTACTCCGTCGTAAACATTTTGTCATAGATGCGCACATTTCTTGTAGTGTTAACATGATACGGCATAATTTTTCCATGTAATAGGTCTATATAAGTATAAACTAATACAGGAAAGTTTTCCCTACAATAGGCCTAACGGATGAAGCTTATTTTATCCTAATATGCCATATTAGTTCTCCCTAGTGACGTAGTAATGTGTGTTTTATGTTGCCGTTAGATGCCCATCTACGGTTCTAAATTATATGATACTCGAACTAGAATTAGGATATAGGTGGAAGATATAACAATAAAGGTAAAAAAAATCTAAATTACATTCACAAAATTTAATATTGGCACCCATGAAAATAGGCAACAGTTCTAAATCGTTGCAATAAATATTATTTGGGAAATCGTTGCAGCGAACCATTGTGGTTGATAACTATGTGCTATGGTTATAATTTCGTTACAAAAACCGTTACCATAGATACCCTTACGCAACGATTTTAAAACTGTTGTAAAACCGTTGCGTAAAGTTTGCTTTGGCAATGGTTTTAGAACCATCGCCAATGAACCGTTGCCATAAGCCTATTTTGTGGTAGCCTAGAGAGAGTAGGCTACCAAGGATACAATCATGCGTTCGTCAACACGAAGAAAACAACAAGAAGTACAAGTAGAAATGGAAGTCCTTGAGCAAGGGATGAAGCTCTTGAATTGTGGGCAGAAGGAAGAGAGTAGGCTTTCCTTGAGAGCTCAAGAAGTGAGTAAATCAAGTTGGTATTCAACTTCTACATCTAATGGCCTTCCTTGGTGGGATAACGTTCATAAGTTTCAAGCAAAAAGTCCAATTGCTCAAGAGTATGAACTGATTTTGTGTACAAGAGAACATTCCACTGGTTCAATTCCATCTGCAGCTATTGTGTGTTCTACCTGTACAAGGTTGGAAGGAGCTTATTCTTGGTGGTGTGCAACTAAATATAATAAGCAGAACCAGGTTTGATGCAGATGTTAGCATTGGTTTCTTGGAAGGAGTATGGAATGGGAAGAAAGAATGTTGTTGCTGAGGAATGGGCTCAAACTTCAACGCGTTGTGGGCTGTTGTTCTGTTGGTGATATCAAATGAAAGGCTGGAGTGACTAAGGGTTGTGAGCTTTATGAAGGGAAGATTGATTTCAGTAGGAATTGCAGCAGAGGGGTAGATTGCTGTGGCTAAGAGAGATTAAGTGCTTGGACTTCATAGTATAGCTTATAAGATCGAACCTGCCAGTAGTCCTCAGCAGCAGGAATCAATTGCCGGTATGTCATAACCGCAGCAAGAGGAAACTTAGCAAAGCTAAAGGAATTAAAGTCTGGTTAATCAGGGTGCCTAGAGATTGCAAGCTTTGATCAGGGACGCTAGAGACTTCAACATGACAAAGTCGTTAGCTGCTGTCTAAAGAAGGACTAAGGGATTCCAGCGTACTGCAAGCTGCAATTCAAGAATCCAAGAAGTTCGCAATGTAGATACAAGTCAATAAGCATTCTTCAAACTGACCTTTCAGCCCCTAAGATTATTGAAGCTGCACTATTCCACTAAGATTCTTGAGGCAAGAATCTTTAAAGGGGGGAGTATTGTCATGATTGTAGAAGATGGGGTATATGGAATTGAGTACTAATAATTGCTTGGGTGTACATAAATAGCATAAGACATTAGTATAAGTCAAGTTAGAGCCTCATTTAGTGGTTATTGTACTAAGTCTCCATTAACCGTAGCTTTAGGGGTAATGTTGGAGGGAATGGCGGTTGTTAGTTACATTGGTGATGAGTCTTGTATTGTCTAGGCACATTGCATACTTCGATATTTTCCCTATTTTGCCTACCTAAGCTAGAATGTATAAATAGGAGATCCATCTTTTATTTTTTGGCATTGAATGATAATAATCTTTATTCTCTTCTCTCAACCCTAATTCTCTCTACTTCTCATTTATATTCTCTTTATTTCTCATCTTAAACTCACTTCTTTCTCATCTCTTATTCTTTTCTTTAGGTTATGATTCAAGATTGATCTTGAATCATAACACTAGTCCCCTAGTCTAATATGTGGAAAGAGGTCTAAAAGGAAGGGCTTGGTCCCCGGGATTGGAAACTTGTCCCTGCACACCTACTCCGACACTCTGGCAAGCCCTCTAGGCAACCTCTTCAGCATGAAGAGGGTATGAATAGTTATGCCCCCCAGTCTCAAGAATAGGTGCAACTTGAGCACTGACAATGAGATCTCTTGAAGCTTGAAAGTATCCCTACTTGAAAGGGCCCCAAAGGATTCATTATTACCTCTATGGCTAGAATCCAAGTGAGCAATACCTAGGTTAGCCATATTTCGGTTTCCCACTACTTTGAGGACTGTGTTGTCAACCTGAGTAACTGGCATTCGTGAGCTCAAAGGAACATCAAGAGGATATCCAGTTGGGACTGAAGGAGAAAGAACATGCCTGAGTTACCTAATATCTTCTGTAACGGCATGGACTAAGTCATCATGAGTCTTAGCTTGCCTGACTAAGATAAGCTTGACTTCAACTACTGCCTGCCTTGCCACATCCTTAGATATAAGGGTAGTAGTAGAAGACATGGTTGAGTTAATCTTAACTAAGATTTTGTCGGTTTCTCTGTGAAGCCTTTCATTCATTAAGGTCCCAACATCGTTGATGATAGCTACCATCACGGCAGAGTTTTCATGCAGAGCCGCTCAAGTACAATATGTTTAATGCATTGTTTTTCCAAGACCTCTTACATGGCTTGCTTAATCCACTGATCAACTAGTCCATGCGTCATTTGAGCATGGCAATAGAACTCTTATGAGAACATCCATTGAGCCCAATATACTCATCTTCTAGGATGTCTTCATCACCTTTTCTTTCATTACTACAGTTGTGACTTGCCTCATCCCGTCGTGACACAGGACTTTGTTCTAAGGGGTGCACAACTGCAGACCCAATTAAGGCTAAGCCCTTTAGTTCTCGAGCTTGAACAGCACTAGATCTCCTTATTCCAACCATTGGTCAATGGTCTAAAATTATATTTTGGTAATCCATGCTGGGGTTAAAGACAATTAAGTCTTATGTTAAGCGTCCCGCTGTGATCGCCAAAAGCCGTGGTTTCTCTTTATGTTTGATACGTGCGTGAATGCGGTTGCCATAGATAAAAAAGAAAACAAACGTGCAAATTGGGACTCACTGCATCTAGGGAGTGAGCTTGAATTCTTGAAGCACGTCTTTGACCTCAACCTCTCACCTTTTCTAAGAAAAGGAATGGTACTTTGGGAGAATCCGACTTCAGTTTGCAATTAATACATGGATTCTGCTTATGCTCCAATTAAGGGGACTTTCATATTTTTTGCGCATTTTTGTATATATCATTGATAGGAAAGTAAAAAAGATACCAAAGAGGGCACCAACACGCCGTCACCGGATCCCATTAGAACTCCGAAGTTAAGCGTGCTTGGGCGAGAGTAGTACCAGGATGGGTGACCTCCTGGGAAGTCCTTACCCTCAGGTTGGGGGCACTGGGAAACAGCCTCTCTTTAGGTTAACACCCTGAAGGGCGAAGGCTGCGTACATCTGCCCCCCCCCCCCCCCCAAAGACCCTGCGTAGGCGGGAGCCCTTGAGGCACTGAGTATATTCCTTCCTTTCCTAGGAAAGTAAAAAAGATATCGATCTAACTCAAGTGGCAGTTAGTGATTGAGCATGGCCCACAGACACCTTTGCTCGTACACTTAAAAGTCTGGAACAGTTGTGGGGACAACTCAAGAGCTCAACAGTCCACTTAGAAGCCTGAGTCAATAAGATTTTTAGGCCTGGCACCCTTGACTTGTAATAACTCGGATGAGTTAGAGTCTAACAAGATTAAGATGAGGCATATCATATCTGGGTTACTAGATGAGGACCAACGCAATTAAGGTCAAGCCTTCGTTGTCAAAGCCTTTAAACAATAACACAAACCTAAGCTCTCCTAACTTTTTGACTAGTAACACTAGTATTAAGACCAATGCCAATCAAGGTCAAGCCTGGCAGTCAAAACCTTAAACTAAACGCCTCAATTCTCGACTCATCGATTGTGGGAACAGATTAAAATAGAGAGTTTATATCCAAAACCCGAAGAATTGTATTACTCCGAAGAAAGCAAGTACAACAAAGATCTATACCACGCTAAGCTATACTAAGCTAAGCTACTCCTAGGTAAAAAGCACAAATGTCCTGTAAAGAAACTTAAAGAAATTTGTGTGAGTGGTGCTGTGCACTTTATAACTACAATAGTGTCTCTTATTTATAGGAAATAGATAATACTATTGCATCCTCATTCCCCGACATCTTCTTCCCACGTTTGCCTCAAAGCTCTTTCGGCTGGCAGAATGGGCAGTGAACGCGCCCTAAAATGGTGTGCTTGGGCATCTTTTTAGAAGCTCCATGTCCGCACTCCTTGCTGGAGTTCCTTCTACCTGCCCATGTTCTATGGATAGGCTTGAGGCTCACATATCTAAAATTGTGCTCCAAGTTACTAGCTTGAGCTTCAAAATCACCTGTCTTATAGCCTTCTGGGAAGTCCTTTGAGCTCGAGCTTCTTTTACCCCTTTAACCGCCTCGAGTGGCTGATACCCATAAGAGGGTTTTAAACTCTTTAATCAACTGGGCTCGGGATGCCATTACCTAAACATCCAAAGGTCTTATATCTCTCAAGGGTCGCCTCACGTGATAAGTGAGAGGTACTTTGCTCCAAAAACGGCATCATCCAAACTCTCTCGAGTTTAGGGGTGTAAAAATAGGCAAATGATTTGCAACGCTCTACAAAATGGACAATTCTTTGTACTTTGAGTTCATGTTGACTTAGCACAGGGATCAAGATGAGATAATTTCTACACACTCCAACTTATGTCATGAGGTTACACAATTGGTTTTTGGTCTCCCCCTAATGAAGGGAAAATGGACTCATCAAAGACACAATCTAAGAAATGGGCTCTAAAAGGATCGCTTGTAGTAGGTTCAAGATATCTAATAATTAATGGGGAGTCAAAATCAACATAAACCCCAAGGAGATGTTGAGGTCTCACTTCACTGTGTTGTGGTGGGGAAATCAGAACATAAACGACATAACCAAAAATTCTAAGATGAGAAATATTTGGTTGTGGTCCAAAAATCAGTTGCAAAGGGCAGTACTTGTGGTATGCACATGGTCTGCTACGAACTAAAGAAGTAGCATGTACTATCACATGCTTCCAAGCCGATGCAGGCAACTTAGACTTTATTAGCACAGGTTCGGCAATTAATTGAGGACGCTTAATGAAGGCTTCAATTAAACCATTTTGAGTATGAGTGTGGGCAACAAGAAGTTCCACACTCACCCAAATTGGCATGCAATAGTCCTAAAATGATTGAGAAGTGAATTCATCAGCATTATCAAGATAAACTGTCTGCATTGGATAGTAAGGAAAATGTGCACATAACTTTATTATTTGGGTAAGAAATCTAGCAAATGCAACATTGCAAATGGACAACAATGAAATGTGAGACCATCTAGTAGAAGCATCAATGTGGACCATGAAGTATCGAAATGGTCCACATAGAGGTTGAATAGAGCCACATATATCACCTTGTATTCGATGTAAAAAATATGATAATTCAAGGGATACTTTCGAAAAAGGTGGTCTAACTATCAACTATCCTTAAGCACTACACTATAAGTATAATCCTTGGGTAATAAAAATTTGTGATTTGATAATGGGTGACCATGAGTATTTTCTATAATTCATTGCATCATTTTAGATCCTAGATGACCAAGATGATCTTCCCAAAGTACAAACAACTGAGGGTTCGAGCACTTTCAGTGCATAAAATTGACTTCAATTGCCTTGATATTTGTATAATATAATCAGGAAGAGAAAGTAAGAAATTTCTCTAATACAAGCTTCTGGCCCGAAACAAAAAAAGTTACGTATAGATATTCTATATCACCCTCATTTGTCATCTCAATATGGTATCCATTGCATCAGATATCTTTAAAACTAAGTAGATTTTTTCTAGATATACTGAAGTATAAAGGGTCATTAATTTAAAGTTTAGTTCCATTGGGAAACATAACATGCACTCTTTCGTAACCTTTGATTAGGATGATAAAATAAGATATTGTATTGACATTATTTTCAACTAATGTCAAATGACTGAAATATTTTCTATCAATGAGAATGGTATGCATTGTGTCAATGTCAATGAAGCAAATACTAGTTTCCATGATCTTGGATAGGATCAAAGAACTTAAAAGTTCATGTTTGTTTAGCATGTGTAAAGACACGTGAGGTTGCTTATGTATATAAAAGTGCAATATAACAAAGTTGTCATAATAAGCTAACAATTACAAGTGATACAATAATCATAAGACAAAAGAAATAATCTTTAATTGATGTAGATGTCTCCATCATTAATAAATGATCGATTCTAGCATTGGTATTTAAAATTAAAAAAAAATTAGAGAAATCAAATTTGGTTCCTATCTAATCAAAATTTGAAAAATGTAGGGCCCACAAATTCGATGAAGTTTGCTTCTGCCTTTTTCCCTTCTCCTTGATAGAGGCTTGGTAAAGATAAACCAAGTGTTCCTAGGTTTGACAAGTGCAAGACTAGTGTCCTTTGTCCCATATTTACAGCAAACGTCATCATAATTTGATAGTCGGTGTTACTTTTTATTTGATTCTGCCTTCCCACTTTTAGAGACTTGACCTACCACTTTGCTATGGTTGTTAATGTCGGTGCCCTACATGGTCCAATGATTTCCGTGTCCTCAACCTCGTTTACTACCACCACCTCATCCATGTCTTTTAATGATGTTGCATTTGCTTCATAAAATACTGGGGTACCAGTAGTATGTGACTAATGATTCTTCATTAAAAGCTCATTGTTTTGCTCAGCTACTAATAAACGAGAGATTACCTCAGAATATTTCGTGAATCCACACTCTCGATATTGTTGTTGTAAGGCAATATTTGAGGAATATGGAGAATGTTCTTTTTCTAATAAATCCGCATTAGTTTTCTCCACATAGTGTTAACTAAGAGCTAATTTTAAATATAGTTAAATTGTAAGTAGTTGTAAGTAAATCCAATCATAATGAACTTTTAAAAGAATGACAGATTTTTGGCACTCGTACCTCTTCTTTAGATTATTCCATAAGATAAGAGGATTTTTAAATCTAAGGTATTTAGTTTTTATTTCCTCATGCAGTTGGTATTGAATGAAAACCATTGCTTTTGACTTGCGAGGATGCTTTATTTTCATTTTTAATTGTATCACCAAGGTTCATCGAAGCAAGGTGAATTTCAACATCGAGAACCCATGACTTGTGTCGAAAATGTCGAGGGCAATGAACTCAAGCTTTGAAAGGTGAGAAATTATCAAAATTCTAGAAACAATAATAAAGTTTAGTATATTACGGTCATTGCAAAGATTTAAGGTACATACAAAACCTAATTAACATATTTTGTATGATTACTTTACTGTTCCTATTTAGAGATAATAAAAATGGAGGGTTTGAACGACCATGAATAATAATTTAATTACTAAAAGGGATAGTTTCAATGGTCATAAACAATATTTTGATAGCCAAAAAAAGGGCTAATTCTAATGGTAAATGAATGAATAGAAACGGCTAATTACAACGGTCATGAACAGTAATTTTGTATTCTATAAAAATTATTTTTTACCATACCATATATCCCTCAAAAATTTCTCATATCTTATTTCTCAATCACTTTCTACAGTAGTATGTCTTACAGTTCGTTTTTCATTTATGGTGTTATTATTACAACTAGTCTCTTTTTTATGTTTAGGGGTTTATCATATTTAGATGATATTATAGAAGAAGATATTCTGTATAGTTTTTTTTTGGTTTTATGTCCTACTCATCTGTTTTATAGCTATGGGGTTTGACTATAGGTTTGGTTAAGAAAAACTCATTTTATTGCAACTATTGCAATTTTCTAGGATACAATAGAATTGTGATTTTATTTTCATGCATAACAACAATATGTACACAAGTACGTATATACAAAGTGGTGTGAATTCGATTGTAAATTATATAAGTGGCATTTTGGCTGACAAATCTAGTCGTATGAACAATTAATAATAAGCAGGCGGACAAAGCCGATCGTAGAAATAATGAATGAGTAACAATAAGTGGGCGATTTAACAGGCTATTTATAATGCAGGGAGCAGCCTGCTACTGTAGATAAGCGAGTAAGTTATAGGGGTGATTATTCTATAATCAACTAGCTACAAACCCAAAGGAGGGAAGGTTACACCTATCTTAGGTTACACGCCAGGTAAGTACTCGCCCTATACTTACATGCCTTGTAAGTACTCGCCCAGTACTTACATGCTGGCACCTATAAGCCAGTGCTATAATCATAATTAAACAGATAATTCTTATGTGATATATATATATGAATCGGGTAATAATAAACTAGACTTAGATTAGAAAACCGAACCCCCAAAGATCAAATAAATGGATAAATGTTCAACTGTGCCACGTGTCACTCCATTTCTTCTTCACATCTTTCCTATCATGTCAAAACAAGGAACAAAAGGAGAAGAATATAGGGCAAGGAAAAATGAGAAAGCGGGGCATGGCATATGATGATGGTGAGGATGTATGATGGTAGAGTGTGTGATGAGGGTGATGTACAGGCATGCTCATCAAAGAGAGGCAATACACGCCTCCCTTTCACTCTTGCTATGATCATCTTCCTAGAACAATAATCGTTCAAGCTTCCGCTCTCCTTAAGCTAAGTATTTTATGTCTATTACGATTATCATTAAATCAGGCTCAAGCTAGCCTCTTTATCATATATTAGCCCCTTTATTGTATCCTCTTAGGAGCTTCAACTAGGTATGTCCAAATTTATTATTTTATGAGATCGATACTGATTTGAGCATCGGAGGAGTCCCCCGTGGGTTACACCATGGGTCCTTCTAATGTTTGTTTGACGTTACAAGAAATATCAAGTCAAGCAAGCAGTTAGGGCTTGAGTTTAGCTCATCCTAAAGAATCTCACCTCATACATAACTCAAACATGATATTGATCCAATTCATCATAAATATTCTAGCGCCTTTTGTGGGAAATATCACTACAAGCTCACGCCTAGCCCGGTATTTCTTGCAAGATTCAAACCTTTTAGCATTGTGTGAGTTAATTTCAAACACGTTTCTATCTCTTTTGCATTTTTTCTAATAAGAAAGAGCCTACTTAAGCAAAATTAACCAAAGAAGCTCCTTTGTATCCCTGAACATACAAAGGGATTTGCCTAGGTAAAATTAAGTATTATTATATCCTTTTTACCTTTTTTTTAAATCTTTTCTTTGGTCAAAAACGCGAGCACTCCTCATGATTAGATAGAACTCTTCAAGATTTTCATTTTGATAGGATTCGACATCAAGAGCTTCATTTTGATGGGTGATTCGACCTATAACTCCTTATGGATTGAAAGTTATGCCCGTTCTAAGTCACAAGGTCCAGTTATATAACAAACTAATAGGTTGCATAGAGCTCTTTAAGAGCTTCATTTTAATATATGACTCGCTTTATAGCTGCTTATAGAGAAAAAGTTACGTCCGTTCAAAGTTACAGGATACTTTATACACCTTAAGCACAAGGCTTAGATCACCATAGGCAACTTTGACCATCATCACCAACACTTCAACCACTAGGCATCGTTCTATTTGCCCACCTCCACTGGCATCATTTTACTCGCCTACCAAGGTTACTCGCCTGCCGAGGTTACTCGCCTACCAAGGTTACTCATCTACCAAGTTTACTTGCCCATCGGAGTTACTTGCCTACTGAGGTTACCCGATTACCATGGTTACTTGCCCACCTGAGCTACTCGTGTACCTCTGTCATAGCCAGAGTTTCGTGTTGACCACCATCAACACTACCGTCACCAGGTACCAACCACCACTGTGTTAACTTCCAATCCAAGAATTGAGAGCTAACCTTGTGAAAGAAAAAGGTAAGATGAGAAGAGAAGTGAAGGGGATGAGAATTAGAGAAGGAGATGAGAATTAGAGAGAGATTATCCAAAGGAAATCTAAATTTTCAATGATTGAATGAAGATATTACATGATTAGGACTTATTTATACTAAATCTTGATACAATGAACCAAGATCCTCCTAATAACTGACTCAAACCAATTCTGCCGCCAAAAACAGAATCTAGCCGCCACAATTGACTCCATATGACCTCTAACAGCTTTTGGCGCCTAAATGACCAGCCAACTAACAATTGAACTCGACTAAAACACATCACTTAAGCTATACAAGCATTACATGAATCAATTACAATCAAAACTAAAGGAATCACAACATTTCCCTCCTCTTAGGAAGCTCCTTGTCCTCAAGGAGAAAAGCTTGGAAATTGACTCTTCAAAAATGCAAGTTCCCCCCAAGTTGCAAAATTCTTGTCCAAATTTTGCCATTGTACCAAAACTTCTTGAACATCCTTGTCTGCAACTTTCATCTTCCTGTTGGCCTTAACAGCAATTGGTTGCAGCAGCAACGAGCCATTTGCTCCAACTTCAAGTGCTTCCCGTGAACTTTTAGCTCCTTTCTTCACCTGCTTTTTAAGTAATGACACATGAAACACTGGGTGAATGTATGAGTTAGGAGGTAAGTCAAGTTTGTATGCCACTTTGCCAATCTTTTCCAATATTTTGTATGGGCCAAAGAAGCGAGCACTTAGCTTGACATTTCTCCTGATAGCCAAAGAGGACTGTCTATAAGGCTGTAATTTGAGGTCGACCATGTCTCCAACTTCATAATTTTTGTCTACCCTCTTTTTGTCAGCATAAAACTTCATTCTTGCTTGTGCTTGGAGAAGATTGTCTTTGAGAACTTCCATCATATACTTCCTCTGCTGTATGAATTCAGAAGCTTCAGGTACTGATGAAGCAACTTTCTGCAGCATAAATGGAGTGGGGGGATCATATCCATAGAGAGCCTTGAAGGGAGAAGTGCCAATAGATGCATGAACATGAGTATTGAACCAATATTCAGCTAAAGAAAGCCATAGGTTCCACTCTTTTGGTTGTGAGAAAACCATGCTTCTAAGGTACTGCTCAATACATTGATTAACTCCCTCGGTTTGTCCATCTTTTTGGGGATGCTATGATGAACTAAGAGCCAATGTGGTACCCAACAACCTGAACAATTCTCTCCAAAAGTTGCTTGTAAAGATCTTGTCCCAATCAGATACAATGGATTGAGGTAATCCATGTAACTTGTATATGTTGTCAAGAAAGCTCTTAGCCAATTTTTCTGCAGTAATAGGTCTGATGAGGGAAATGAAGTGGCTATACTTGGTGAAACGATCCAACACAACCCAAATGACTTCCTTGCTATCTGACTGGGGCAGCCCCTCTATGAAATCCATGCTGATATTGATACAAGCACCCTCGGGAATGGGAAGAGGCTGTAGAAGACCCTTATATCTGTGATCTACCAACTTTGTTTGTTGACAAACTTCACAAGTTCTCACAAAATCAGTTATTGTCCTCTTCATGCATGGCCGACTGAGGTAAGCCTTAACCCTCTGATATGTCCCCTCAACTCCATAGTGACCTCCCCAAGCTGAATCATGTGAGGCACTAACAATCTGATTTCTCAAATCTGTTGAAGAACCAATGTCAAGCTTGTTCTTCAATTGGATGATGCCTTTCTGCACTGATAAATCAGCATTGTTTCCATCCATTTCTACATTCTTCACACAGCTAGCAGCCACACATTCTTGGGCAAAGGAATCATCTTCATAAGACTTGTAAACTTCATCCATCCATGATGGTAAGACAATGGATATTGCACAACAAGAACATTGTTCACAATCCTCAAATCTTCGTGACAGTGCATCAGCAGCCAAGTTTTCCTTTCCTCTTCAATATTCAATAGCATAATCAAGGCCTTGCATCTTCATTAATCCCTTCTTTTGAATTCTTGTCACGATCTTTTGCTCTAAAAGGTGCTTGAGACTCTGTTGGTCTGTTCTAATAAAAAACTTGTGTCCATCCAAGTAAGGCCTCCATTTCTCAACTACTAGAAGAATGGCCCAGTATTCCTTCTCATAAGTAGACAATGCTTGATGCTTTGGACTTAGTGCCTGACTCAAATAAGCAATAGGCCTCCCGTGCTGAGAAAGAACAGCTCCTATGCCTGATCCACTTGCATCTGTCTCAAGAATGAAGTCATCAACAAAATTAGGCAAAGCTAGGACCGGGGCTACACACATGGCTGTCTTGAGAGCTTCAAAGGTTGTTTGAGCCTTATCTGTCCACCTGAATGCATCCTTTTTAAGAAGTTCAGTCAGAGGCTTTGCAATGGATCTAAATCCCTCAATGAACTTCCTAAAGTAACCGGTCAGCCCCAAAAATCCCCTCAATTGCTTCAGAGTCATTGGAGTAGGCCAATCTTACATTGCTTGAATCTTGGAAGGATCAGTGGAGACCCCCTCATAAGAGATCACATGGCCCAAATATTCAAGCTTGGTCTGAGCAAAAGAACATTTGGACAATTTGGCAAAGAACCTGTGCTGGCGCATCACAACAAACACTTCTCGTAGATGAATGAGATGATCTTCAAAAGAGGAGCTGTATATCAATATGTCATCAAAGAAAACCAGCACTGATCTTCTCAAGAAAGGCTTAAAGATGTCATTCATAGCAGCTTGAAAGGTGACCGGAGCATTTGTTAGACCAAATGGCATAACAACAAACTCGAAGTGCCCATGATGAGTCTGAAAAGCAGTTTTGTATGCATCCGGCTCAAGAACTATGATCTGATGGTACCCCTGCCTTAAATCAAGTTTAGTGAAGAAATGTGCTCCATATAACTCATCAAGTAAATCGTCTATGACAGGAATAGGGAACTTATCTTTCACTGTCAAGGAATTCAACTGTCGGTAGTCAATGCACATTCTAGTCGTTCCATCCTTCTTCTTAACCAGAATAACAGGAGAGGCAAATGGACTGAGGCTTCATCTAATAATGCTCATTTGAAGTAATTCATCTACTTGCTTCTCAATTTCTGTCTTCTGAGCATGTGCATACTGGTGAGGCCTTATCTTCACTGGATCTGAATTGGCTCGAAGTGGAATAGCATGATCTACACTCCTCTGAGGGGGTAGAGTTTTAGGCAGCTCAAATATATCTTCAAACTCTTCAATCAAAGCTCACACTTTAGGCTGAACAACTGATTGAAGTTCTACAGGAGAGATTGCAAACAATTGCCCACTAAATTGCACTCTTCTTAAGTCCTCCTTGTAAACTCTTGCCTTTGATCAATTGCAGCTGTGCTTGCTCAGCCATGCCTTGCAATGTGACCTTAGTTCCGTGAACTTCAAAAGAAACTGTCATCTTTTCAAAATCAAACACCACTGGGTTAAAAGATCTCATCCAATCAACCCCGAGCACCATATCACATCCTCCCAGGGGAAGAACTCTGAAATCAAAAGTGAATTGATGCTCTTGCATAGCCCATTGGAATGCTTGACACTTATTTTGAATGAGAATGGGGTTGCCATCAGCCACAGTCATGGCTAATGGATGGGTCTTGATCACTTCATGTCTCACTTTCTTCACCAATTTAGGATCAACAAAGCTGTGAGTGCTTCCACTATCTACAAGAATGGTAATGGAAGTCTTTCCAGCCTTTCCCTTGATGCGAATGGTATTATGAGCTCCATTCCCGGTTAAGGCTTTCATAGAAATCTCAATTTCATCCTCAACCAATTCATCTTGTGAATCTTGCTAAGAGCTGTCTTCCTCAGCTTCTATATCTTCACTTTCTAAATTAATTTCTATTCGAGCTCCCCTTGCAGACATCAAAAACTTGGAGTTGCATCTGTGTCCTGGCTGATAAGGCTGGTTACGTTTGTAACATAGCCTAGCAGATCTCTTATCAAAAGCACGACCTGTCTTAGAGCCTGCTGCATTTTTGTGATGGGATTTGAAGTTGCTGCCTTTGAGTTTACTCTTGTCACTTGAAGATACAACCATGGCTTCAATCAATTTAGCTTTGTTATATGCTTTAGACAAGGTCTTTGGCCCAATGGCCTTAACCAAGTTCTTGATTCTTGGTTTTAATCCACTAATGAAACTAGAGATATAATATGCCTCCGTAGCTTGTGGATTAATGGCTGTCATGTTAGCTCGTAGATTCTCAAATCTTATCATGTATTCTCTCATAGTAGTTTTTTGATACACCTTGTTAAAACTGTCAACAACATCACTTGTGTCCTCTTCTCCATACAGCTCACATAATTCTTCCACGAATTGGCCCCAAGAAAGTTTAGGATTGCTTTTCTACACACTATAGAACCACACTTCATGGTCTCCGTGAAGGTGCACTACTGCCAATTCAACCTTTTTAGCTTCGTTTATGTTGTAAAAATTGAAATACCGTTCACACCTCCTCAACCACTACTCTGGCTACTTGCCATCAAAAGGCTCAATTTGCACTCGTGGCTGCCTATGAGCATTGCTCCTGCTACCAGATGTAGAATCATTACTCACTGTCTTTCGATGATAGTGCTGATCTGGTGGCCTATCTTGATGTTCAAATTCATCAAATGAATTTCTGTGGTGCACAACAGAATCTGGAGGTCCTGTATTCAGATCTGAGTTCTGGCCAGATAACCGAGAATGAGCTTGTTATGTGGTTTGATCTTGAGTTCCTGCAGCAACCTCAACCTCTGGAGGTCGAGCATCAAATGTTCTGATATGATCTGAAGGTCCAGCCTCAGTTCACATCAAAGGAGATTTATTGCGATTCCTATCCAAATTCTCAGCTCTGTCATTGTTAACTTGCAGTTGCACTGCTTCAGCTGGAGGAATTATTTGACTAGCAGGTTTAAGAATTGCATTCACAGATGATTCACCTTGCTTTTTAACCTGATCTTGTAAATTCATAAGCTTCGCGTCTAATTGCAACAATCGATCTTCATTTTTTTGATCATTTTCTAGCTGTAACCGCTGCAATCTTTGGAACAATCTATCTTTACTTTGTTCTTGCGATTTGCAAATGAGATCATAAAGTTCCTTAAACTGATTAGTAGTAACATACTGAGCTTCCTTTGAGGTGTTTGCACCAGGAACAGCAGCGTATGACACATCAGGATTAACCGCTGAAGCTACATTACCACCACCAGCTCCCGATCGAGTTCTAACTCCATCAGCCATATTTTGTTTGTTTTCATTTGGTTTTGCCAGCTCAAATCAAGCAATTGACAGCTTGAACTAGCTCTGATACCAATAGTTAACTTCCAATCTAAGAACTGAGAGCTAACCTTGTGAAAGAAAGAGGTAAGATGAGAAGAGAAGTGAAGAGAATGAGAATTAGAGAAAGATTATCCAAAGGAAATATGAATTTTCATTGATTGAATGAAGATATTACATGATTAGGACTTATTTATACTAAATCTTGATACAATGAACCAAGATCCTCCTAATAACCGACTCTAACCAATTCTGCTGCCAAAAATAGAATCTAGCCACCACAATCGACTCCATTTGACCTCTAATAGCTTTTGACGCCTAAAAGACCAGCTAACTAACAATTGAACTTGACTAAAATGCATCATTTAAGCTATACAAGCATTACATGAATCAATTAAAATCAAAACTAAAGGAATCACAACGGCCAAACTAGTCACCACCATGTGTGAAACCACACCAACCACAACCACGCGCAAAGAACATGACCGCCACCACTCCACCGCCGTGCACGCCACCATCGTAACCTTCTTACAGCACTAACATCACAACTGCAGGTCACCATCAACTCTTTCGCATGAGACCACCAGGTGACGATTCATATTCCGAACTCTAACCATCATTTTGCACACAACCACCATGGAAAGCAACTCTGACCACTACCGGAATAAAACTGTTGCCGCGACATTTCACTTACCACCATCATTGCTTCCTCTTCCCATGCGATCACCGCCTTTGTCGTATTGTATCCCATCACCTCGAGCACCACCATCGTCATTCTTTTCGTGCGTCACCACCACTGCACAATAGGGATGGCAATGGGGCAGGTAAAACTTGTTACC
The DNA here is from genome assembly GCA_018398585.1 of Simmondsia chinensis. Classification (NCBI taxonomy): domain Eukaryota; kingdom Viridiplantae; phylum Streptophyta; class Magnoliopsida; order Caryophyllales; family Simmondsiaceae; genus Simmondsia; species Simmondsia chinensis. The sequence continues at coordinate 16,611,357 of JAGTTD010000013.1, read as the reverse complement.
AGCAGATATGAGTATTAGTGAGGCGAGTAGTAGATACGGGTTGGGTGTACCCGCCCCGCCTAACCTTATGCCCACTATTTCAGCTCCATTTTGTTCATAATCAACTTTCAAATTAAAAAATATGTTCTTAAATTCAATTACCTAAATTATTTATCAATGTTATAAAAAATACAATTGAATTTTTAAGAAAAGTATTACATAATTATTTTGGGCGAGTATGCATAGTCATTTTGTACCACATCAGGGCAGGTTTGGAGCAGGTAATGGACACCCGTCGGATACTTATGGGTTATTGCCTGGGCATGGGTATGGATTTATAACCGCTAGGGTGGGTATGGGTATCAATTTTATACTCTCAACGGGTAATATGGTGAGTACGGATATGAATTTGGATAGCGGGTACTGGTATGGAGGAAGAACTGTTACAAACCAAGAATCCAAGGCATGGGTTTAAATTGGCAAAAACGAGGGAAAAGCTGTTAGAAGTTGAAATTCAGTTAATAACCTGTCATTTGCTGTTGTGCGTGTGCTGCTGCTGCTGATCTGCTATATGGTTGCTGTTATTTTCTGCTTTTGGCGCCAACAATAAGGATTTAAATGTATGTTAGTGGTATTCTAGTTGCTTCTAGATGTTTCCAAGGTTGGTTTAGCTAGAGAAGTCTAGGATCAATGTATTAGAATAGCTATAAATAAGTAATGGATGTAATGTTTAGAATTCATTCAATCAAAAATATCAAACACAAGTCTCAATTTGAGAACAATATTCTCTCTCTCATCTAACTCTCTCTATTTTCTCATCTCCTTTCCCGTCTTATCTTATCTAAACTCTAATCTCTCTACTATCTCATCTCAATTTCACTTCTTCCTCATCTCATACTCTCAAACTATCCAAATTAAATTCGGTTTACGTTCGTGGTTCAAGCCCGAGCGTAACAATTGGTATCAGAGCCTCGTTCGGCTTTCGATCGAGTGCGTAATCAAAATTAAAAAACAAAAATTCAGAAATCAGAAGCAATTGTTGCATTATTCTCGGTTGAAGATCAAATAGCAGTGGAGGCAATCTGATCAAGGTTTACAACTGAGTTAGGCTGAAATTAAGTGGCGGTTAAAGGTTAAATTCAATGCATTTGAACTGTTGAAGCTTACGGTGGAAGTGAAGATCAAAATCCAGTGCTGGAAGGTGTGATTAAGTGCAGATCTTAGTTCAACCGATCAGATTTTGCTTCATAAATCTTGATCTAGAAAATTCAGAGGACCTACTTGCAGTGAGTTGTTTGTTCAGCTCAATATTCTGCAGCAAAGCAACCTGACCAAGATCAATCCGATCAGCATTAATCAATTTCGATTGTGACATTCAAGATTGGACTCTAATGCATTGGTGTCTCCTGGTGGTGTTCTTACGCGTGCTGCAGCTGCTCGTGCAGCAGCAAATCCCTCATACGTAGATGTTGTGAGTGGTAGTTCGGACAGTGAACCGCAAGGAGGAAATGCAATGGGAGCAAGAGCAACAAATGAGATGCAATATGTTACTAATGATCAGCTGGCACTGCAAATGGAGCTGTTGTTCAATCGGATTCAACTAGAAATGAGGCAGGTGCTTAAGGGAAATGATTAAGGTAAGGAGGATCTAAGGTCTCAACAATTTCAAGAATTGGAAGGAAAGATTCATGATCATGTGCAACATCAAATTCAAGGAGTTGAGGAGAAGATTTCAGTTCAATTGAATCAACAAGCTCAACAATTGCAAGGACTCGAAGAAATGATAACCGATCGAGTGAACCAACAAGCATTGAACATTGAAGAGAAGATTAAAGAGTTGCGCAACCAAATTGATAAACAAAATGTGGCCTCTAAATCTGCTCCTCTGCTACCTGCAAGTCATGTAATGAGACCACCCGAGCTGCTGCAATCACAAGTTCCAGGCACTGGAATTCACCTTGCTCATCCACAAGTCGATCCTCAAGCTCTTAATGTAAACACAAGACCTCACGTTCAGCTACAATTTGAAGAGGACAGGCCTCAACATCAGGATCCAGAAGCTCTAGAAGCTGACAGAATGTGTGAACAACATGGGAAAAAAGAGCAAAGGCGATCGTTGAGCATAAATTTTGATCAAAAGGAACATCCACCAGACTCAGCAGGTTATTTCCCTGGTTCTGCAGCACCACGACATGAGAATGCAGGACACTTTGATCCATTTCATGATCCATCTCACACACGACCTGTTTGCTTGAATGCTGGACACAATATTCATCAGCCTGACACGGTTCAGCAGTATAACGTGGGGCAAAATGCATCTGAGTTTGTTATTAATCGAAGCAATGAAGTTTCTTACGGAATTGGACGCAATGGCTTTCAACAACCGAGAGTCTAACTTGAAAATTTTGATGGGAAGCAACCTCACTCGTGGATACGAAGATGCGAGCGCTATTTCCATTTTTATTCCATTCCCGAGGATCAAAAGGTGGACTTGGCCGTAGTTTATCTCCAAGGGGATCACGAGGTGTGGTTCTAGAGCCTGTTAAGGAGCAATCCCGCTCTTACTTGGGACAAGTTCGTGACCGAGTTATGTGAGCGCTATGGTGATGAAGAAGTGGGTGATGTTGTGGAAAGCTTCAACAAATTAAATCAAGTCACTACCGTGAAGGACTATATGACGAAATTTGAAAATCTCCGAGCCAGTATGATTACAATTGCACCTCGAGCCCCTGAGTCCTTTTATGTCTCGAGCTTCATCAGTGGATTAAAACCGAAAATCAAGAACTTGGTGAAGGCTCTTGAACCTACTTCCTTGTCTCAAGCTTTTTCCAAAGCGAAACTGATTGAAGCTTCAGATTTAACATTTCTCAATCGGCTCAAGCATCGGGAAGAAAACTTCCAACATCCTCACAAGGGGTTAGACCACAAGAAATTGGATGTGCATAAAGAACCCCGAAACATTGAGAAGGAGTCCCAACACTGCTGTTTTAAATGCCATCAACCTTATGTACCTGGCCATAGGTGCAATCCTAAGCTTCTCATGATGGCAAGAGGAGTTGTTATTGAAGAACAAATCGAAAGGGATGAAAGTGCTACTGATGTTGATGGATCAGTTTGGGATACCTGTAGTGAAGAAGAGGTTGACATCACGGTTTGAAGCAAGGGAGGAAGGAACGTGTTCAAGAAAATATCAAAGTCCAAAGCCCTCCAGTTTCTAAAGGGCCATTTCTCCAACAAGTGATTTCCAAAGTCACATTCTCTTTCATTCTTAAGGACAAGAATGTTTTCAAGGGGAAGGGAATGTTACAAACCGAGAATCCGAGGCATGGGTTTAAATTGGCAAAAAGGCGGGAAAAGCTGTTAGAAGTTGAAATTCAGTTAATAACCTGTCATTTGCTGTTGTGCGTGTGCTGCTGCTGCTGATCTGCTATATGGTTGCTGTTATTTTCTGCTTTTGGCGCCAACAATAAGGATTTAAATGTATGTTAGTGGTATTCTAGTTGCTTCTAGATGTTTCCAAGGTTGGTTTAGCTAGAAAAGTCTAGGATCAATGTATTAGAATTGCTATAAATAAGTAATGGATGTAATGTTCAGAATTCATTCAATCAAAAATATCAAACACAAGTCTCAATTTGAGATTAATATTCTCTCTCTCATCTAACTCTCTCTATTTTCTCATCTCCTTTCCCTTCTTATCTTATCTAAACTCTAATCTCTCTACTATCTCATCTCAATTTCACTTCTTCCTCATCTCATACTCTCAAACTATCCAAATTAAATTTGGTTTACGTTCGTGGTTCAAGCCCGAGCATAACAAGCACCCCCCATACCCGCCTCACCCCATTGCCATCCCTACCGCTTGCGCAGCTGTGCCTCTGCCACCTCAGCCCTGTTGCTTTCTTACCTGTCATCCCTACAATGAGGCCATACAACTACCACCACCATCTTCAAACAAAGCCACTGCATCTCAGTTCTACTTTGGTGGCCTGCTACCAACAACTCTCTTCCTTCTATTAACTCTAATTAGGTTGGTTTTCATTACAACTTTAGATCAATCAAACCCAGATTGGGTCAATTTTTATTACAATTTCTATTCAATTAGACCCTAATTAGTTCAATCTTCATTACAATCTCAATTTTATTCAACCCTAATTGGGTCAATTTTCATCACAATCTCAGTTTAGTTTAACCCCGATCAGACCAATTTTTATTACAATATTAGTTTGATTCAACCCTAATTAGGTCAATTTTCTTCACCAATCTTAGCTTAATGCAACACTAATTGGGTCAGCTTTCATCACAATCTCAGTTTAGTTCAACTTTAATTGAGCCAACTTTTATCACAATCTCAGTTTGGTTCAACCTTAATTGAACCAATTTTCGTCACAATCTCAGCTTAACTCAACCTTAATTCAACCAATTTCGTTGCAATCTCAATTTAATTCAACCTTGATTCAATAAATTTTCATTACAATCTCGTTTTAATTAAATCTCAATTTGGTCATTTTTTTTTTTAATCCTAGGGCCAAATTTTGTCATTTCCAATTCAATCTTCGTTATAATTTATGTTGAACCAATTCTCATTTGATTAAGTTCTATCTGAATAGATTTTCGTTACATTTCATTCCTATTCAATTAATCCCTAATTGAATCAACTTTCCTCAACTTATTCGCATGGTAGCTGAATTCATTGATCCTACTTGTGGTTCTAACTTTACCTTATTTGCCCACGAATATTCTTTGCTATAATTTTTTATGCCATTGATAATCTCATCCAAATTTCCTTTGTGTTTTTACTAAAATTAAGGCTCTTTCAATTTCCATTTTATACCACTGCTCCAGTGGATAGTTTATTTTACCAGCACATTCAGCTTTTATATAAAATTAAAAAATATCCACTTTTTATCCTGAGAGCCTCATATAGACAATTTTCTCTCAGACAGTCACAAGTAACTAAATTGCTTTACACTATTGCAAATGAACAAAATATTGGTTTCCCTTTGTTAACCACATATGAATCAAAAGCTAATCAGGTGATGCCCTCTACTATACATTACAACTTCTTTCCCTATGTCATCTCTGTTGTTCATTTTTGTTAGGCAACCACATGAATATCACGTACAAGTTGCATGCAGAACCTGGTTGAGAAAATGTTCGCACCACCTACATCTCATAAGTGTCACATGTATTAGACTTCTCTTGTTGCAGATCGTTCGATAGAGTTACAACATTCCATCTTAATCATTTTAACCCTAATTAAGTCAATAATTATTACAATGTCACTTTAATCAGTCTTTGTATTGATTCCACTTCAAATCAAACTCTAGGGAATTAATTTTTGCCTAGCTCCACTCTAATGGATTCCTATTTGAATCAACCTTCTCTATAAGTCTAGTTTAACCAAATTTTGTTTGAATGAACTCTTGCTATGACTTCTAGTTTAACTAAACCATAATTAAATCAATTTTTCATTTTAATTTCGACTTTGGAGATCTTCAATGGAGAATTTACTTATGTAATCTCTTGTCAAAAAGCAATTAGAAAAGTTGATAACGGTTTAACTTTCTAACTAGTTCTTTTCATATTGTAATTATCAGGACTTTAATCTTGGTACTAAATTCCCAAGTGCGCTACGTCTAAATATTCAAAAGGTAATAACAAAGAAACCTAGCTTAAGGTTTAGAAATTCAAGTCTTGACAATGACTGACAAAGATTAATATATCAAATGAGGAAACTATGAGTTTAAGGAAGATGATAGTAAAGTTATAGGAATTAAGTTTGGAATTGTTTAAGAAATTATCTTATACTAGGATTTGTGAAGGTTCATTAACAATAAAGGTTCCTCGCACAATGTTGAGGGAAGCGTATATTGGGAAAATTTAATTTCAAAAACTCAATTTTTCCTAAATTAGTTCGATCAAGCACAGCAGAAATAATTTTAAAATTGTTTAATTTTAAATCTAAAGGACCATATACTAATATAAACATAATGAATATATAAAATTAAAGCATAATAAACATTAAGCCGAAAGCATAAATAAAATTGTGAAAATAAAATGAAAGCTTTAAAAGAAAGGTTAACAAGAAATAATTAAATTGTAGACCGCAATCGTCACTTGGGAGGAACCATTGAGATCGTGAGATCTTCTCAGCAATTACCCCTTGACATCCGGAGTGTGGGCTTCCAAAAAATTTAGTTTAGGAAAATTTTTGGAACAAAATTTTTCCTTTTAATCTTTCCAAAAAATAATTTTTACAAAACAATTTCGCTAAACATGAATTTAGGAAAACCCTAAGACAATTTTAGGGCTTTTTTGCTGAAGAAAACTAGGTTGTAAAACCTAAAATGTCTCCTACCTCACGGCCAAATAGCCTTATTTGTAAGCAAATCAAAACTGCATCGCTGACATCATCAAAGTGACGTGTCTGCGTGCAATTGGTTTGCATAGCGGTCACTGACGTCAGCGACAAGCTTTTTAATTTTTTTTTTAAATGAGGAGGGCTTGTTGTGGCCCCGCGCACGACATATAATTATGTGTGTAATAAAAACCCATATGTAAAATTCATCTCATGAAATATTGTTTGGTAAAAAAATTAATTATTTATCTTATAAATAATGTTTAGCAAAATTAATTTATTCATCCTATTGACAAATAATTCATTTCATGAATTCATTTTAAATATTTTCAACTGGTGTATCTCTAGAGGCTTGCAGGGGGACCTCTGGGACTACCTAATTTTAGATCCAAATGAGTCAAATCTGATTATTAACTCTTGATAACAATGATTATCTTTCTGTAATATTTAATTCTACTAAATAAATATTATTGCATTCTAGAATTAAATATACTTATTCAATCATTCTCAAATGACTTTCATTGTGACAATCAACCCCTCTATTAGATAACCGTGAAGGAAAATAGCTTTAACTACTATCGGTAATTTGCTTACATCTTTTACCATAATTCCCGATTCACCCTTCTTGAACAATTCATTAACATAGCAAACAATTTCCATATTAATTCCAAATGTCAAACGTATAGAATACTTTGGCCAAAATTCATTGAGTCTATTTGTATGTTTGCGAATCAACTAGGGGACATCTTTATCTCATTAGAGACTTTAGATTCCGCATAAAAAAACTGTTCCCACTTCACTTAATGCCGTTACCCAACACACGTAAGATTTTAGCGAAACATCAAAGCAACGAACAATCCATGCACGAGTTTGGACTATTTCCTGGATTTAAAGTTATCGTTTTATAGAATTAATTGTTTCTTATAGCAGTAGAGAAACAACTAATCCAGGTAGTCATGCTCAGTATTCTAATCAAATAGACAACACCAATATGATACTTTAGGATCTTTATCATGACCAAGATAATTCATCTAATGTATCATATTATAATATTATCAGACAAGTTGTCCAAACTCATTACCAACTACAAACATACACTTCAACAACTTATCATTAGTTTAATATAAGTTCATCTGTGATTCAATCTCATTGACATTTAAGGCAAACCTGACACGTCTTCTTGGACAATATCCATCTCATGGAATGTTTTTAGAAAAACAATCGCATGCATATTTGACTCATAAAAATATTTAGACAATAAATAAATAAACAATTTCATTTATATAATATTTAAAACTAACTAATTGGATTTCTAGGACACCAATTCCAACAATCTTCACTTGCTCTATATCCAATAGCTTTGCATTGCATAACGATCCCCTACGGATCTGTGAACTCTTTGGCCATAAACTTTAACCAATACTGATACGCCACAGTGATTCTTTTGCTCACAAACTTTGATCTATTAGCAACCTTATGAGTTAATAGTCTACTCAACAACTTCATAACTGTGAAGTATTTGACTGCCATAGTGAACTAAGTAATACAATACTGCTTTTTTCTTCATCATCTAATGATTCCCCCTACAAGGGTAAATATGGATTTCAGATGTCTAACATCTAAATTCCCTCTTTAAACAACCCGTGACAAACTCAACATCCTTTCTTAGAATTTTACTAAAGCGTGACCCTAAGAACAAATTGTGCTCATCTTGGTTCCTTCATTTTAAATTAATTTGGCCATTTAAAACACAACACTTCATGACAATTCTACACCATTCTCAATGAGTAGAATACCGCCTTATAGAACATCTTGAAAGTCATCACTTTCAAGTCATGTCACACGTGCAGTCATGGTTCACTTACCATTTATTCAAATCTATTGGACTTGACAGCCGTCATTAAATCTGTTGTACAAGTACATGTTTGTAGTCGGTGATGTTCCCTGAATATTCATCTATAGACTGTAATAAGCATCTTGTTCATTGAATATTCATGGAACATCATCTTAATTTCCAATTTCTCATATCTCATCATATGAAATACAATGGATGAGGGTATCCTTATAGACTAAAGCGTAACTTCTGGCTAGAAGGTTTCATCAAATACAATTCCTTCCTTTAGGGTATTAATCCACTACCATCAAACTAGCCTTCAAGGTCTCAATCTTCTCGTCCACTCAACTCTTTATACTTGTAGAACCATTCAGATCCAATCCAATGGAAGTCTTTTCATGCCTCTATAAGTTCCTAGACTTAGTTAAAACACAATTATTCTAACTTAAATTTCACTGCATTGACCTATTGGCCAGCATCGTTTTACTTAAGAGTTTTATTGTAGTCATACGAATCAGATTCACCTTCATGGTTAACTGTGAAGCTTGAAGACATGAATATGTCAGATGAACCAAATTATCCTCCGACTACACTAAAGCTTTAATTTAGTTAATGTGACAATAACCTAGTTGAAGATACACGTAATGCATCATCTATTATGTAAGTTGTATCAATATATAGAAACACAGTATCTTAGACTGTCAATTTATCCAACACAAGTTATTTGTTGTACTTCTGGAAAACTTTCTGAAGCATCTTATATAACAAACTTTTTGTCATATAGACGCAACCCATCACATGAATATCATATTCAATAACATATTATTGATCCTTTCCACAACAATTTGCAGTTAATTAAGAATTCTCCTGAAATAACTACTTTGATGTAATCAAAGTGTCTGGACATAATTATCTAGCTTATCTAAACCTTAGTCTTAAATTCTTTGAACTTTTCAAAGGATTCAAGACTTCACTCTTTATAGGTATACTACATGTCAACATATCAAGCAGGAATTCATAAATATTTTATGAAATATTCATCGCTCCCGCTCACTTGAATATTTAGCAATCCATAAACATTTTATGAATAAGTTCTAGCAACTTAGTCGCTTTATTACCTTTACACTTAAAGGTTCTTACAGGCACCATTAATTCGAACATGATTTGCATACCAGTTATCATTTTAGCACATAATGATCCATTAGACATATTAAATTAACATGACTTAAGATCAAGTGCCACTCAAAAACTATATGGATTTGAGGATATATTTCTTATATGGTCAAATGGCCTAGCTTACATTGGACTAATAAATTTCCATTAATGTAATTATTTATTAAAAGAAATCAATTATCTATTAATGTACTTTTTAAATAAACATATTATTTCTAAAAAATAACTAAAAATTATTTTAAAATAAATAGCAGATAGAAATTAAATTTTTAAAGAAACTGGTACATTAAGATAGTTACTCAAGATCAAAACTGCATTCCTTAACTTAAACTTCCATCATTTGGTGCCCACACTGAAAACCCATTCAATGAAACATTAGTGAACTACCTTCCAGTCACATCTAGAGGAGACGAGATATCATATACCTTGTCATATTGGCTTCCTAGTCTTGGCAACAACAGTATCTAAGTACTTAGGCAATCTCATTTTAATACTAATGTCCAGTGCTTTTATAAAAGAGACAAAACTATTTTGATTTATTTTTATTTTGCCCTCTAGAGGTTCCTAATTCCTGAGATAATACTAAGTGGACTCCTCCCTTAGTTTTTCATAATACCTTTTCTCATGATTGTTCTCATGCTATCAATTTTCCAATCAAACGCTTCCTCCAAATATCTGACCATCTCTACTATATAGTTGACAAGTCAAGTATCTAATACTAGAACACATTCAATATGTAATGTCCAAATGTTGCAACTGACTATCTTATTAGTCTAGCTTAATGTTCCTAACATTCTTTTCAATTAGAAGATATACTAATAGCAAACAAGAGGACTATAAGCATCTACTAGTGCTCCACATGTATAAAAACATATTAAATCAAAGTGGACAAAACTCAATAGACAAGTAACATACATATCAGTATTGATTGCAATTCATGATTTAACAACCAATTCAGAATGAAGAACGCAAACAAGTCATATAATATATAGGACTACTTTTCTTAATTTTAGCAAACAATCCAAGGTTAGAGTTCATCCAACACTTACATGTTTACCGTAGCAACCCAACCGAACTACCCAAAGCTTCATGGCGGCGAGGTCGAATTGAAATATTAGAAGGGTGAGAACATTTCTCAATAAACATGTTTTATTGTAAACTCTTTACTAAACACATTTAACTCACTATTCTACCTTTAGCCTCTAAGGTCATACAAAAGAGCTCCTCGAGGAGGCTAATGTAGACCCTAGTCAGGTGTACACTGCTACCTCGACATCCATACAAGTCCACGAAGTATTCCACGACAGCGTGGTCACACCCGCTTATCTTGCACTTTTGTCTATCAAACGAGATCTAACCTTGTAATCAACAAATGAACACTTTCCTCGGGGACCCGCATCCACCTACTATACTGCTAGACCGGTAATGGAGTCCATGAGCATTCACATACAAGCTCGCTCCCATTTAATATTTTGAGTTGAGTGAATCTCTTAATTAATTTTACCAAACCAACAAAGCATAGAATCCACCTAACCATTCCTTGTGTGTGCTATGATGACCAAACTAATCTACCCGATACTCCCCTACGGCAAGGTCGAACCGGGTTATCAATAAGGTGAGAACTATTCTAAATTAATAATGTTTTTAATTCACCGTCAATTCCTTGGCCCTTAAGAGAGTATCTTAATGCTCCCCAGAAGACTAACATACTATCTTAGTGAATTGTATACCATTATCTAGACATTAGTACAAGTCGACAAGATATATACTCCACAGCAGCAAGGCTGCATCTGCTTTCTCATACCTCTATCTATCCTAAAGAAGTCAAACCCTGTATTAAGTGAAAAATGCCCTTCTTAGGGAGTAGCGCCTATCCACCATACTATTAGACTAGTAATGGACACCTTGAGGATCAACTTGTGAACCTCACTCCCACTTAAAATTTTACATAGCGGATCTTTCTTTTTAATTTGATTATCTCATAATAGTAATTAGAATCATATTCTAAATTATATTTAACTATTAAATAAAAATTCCCTAATCATATTAGGGTAATTTAATTATTCAACCTATGTAATCTAATCTTATAATATACTTCATGAGAATTTCGGTTTTAAATAATTCAACTATTAAATTTTCTAATCTAATTAAACCTACTTGAAAAAATTCTCCACTACTATGAAATCAAATATTTCATGAAGTTACATGGCCTTTTAATTTTATTCACATACATAATTTTAAAATCTTTAAATAATGTTAGATATGTGAAGAAAATTTAACAAGTAACATATTATTAAACAATTTTAAATAACATTATTTAAGGCCTAACATGGTTTGATTAATTAATTACTTTTCTAAAACCTTTTAGAAATAACTATCACATAATCCTAATTGAAATCTCATTCCAATCAATTAATTAAGTATAAATTTATTTATTTATTTTAATTACAAAAACGACAGTAACTTCATCTTCCAAAAGAAATTTTTTTTTATTTTATATTTTTAAATAAATAAATAATTGAACAATTCAATCTGATTTTAATCTTATTAGATCGAAATACTTTAAATAACTGACTATCTAATCTCATTAGATATTCAATATGATAATTAAAGATTTTTCCAAACACTTGTACATTATCGCATAAACATAATTAGGATCTCATCCTAACTGATTATTTATTTAATCAAATTATTTAAATAACAAAATAAAATAAAACTAAACAATAAAATAAAAATACTTTTTTTTAATTATTGAGCACGCTCCACCTGTATTTATTTATTTATTTATTTTTTATTTTTATTTTATTTAATATATTATTCAAATAAATAAATAAATTAGATCTTAACCACATTAGGTCATAACCTAATATCCAATCAAATTAGATATTCTCAATAAATATTTTAAAGTAACTGAACATCTAATCTCATTAAATATTGTATACGATATTGTATATATCTAAATCATTCAACTAATTGAATATCTAACCTCATTATATTATTTAGAATAATATCCCGCATAATTTAATTAAATAAATTCATCGTAGCTTAAACAATTTAAATTTGATGAACCGACAATCTAGTTATCAAACTCTTTAATAACCTAATCAAGTATTCTTTTCTGACGAAATTCTCAGTTTATCTCATGCACAACTATATTCATGACATTTATTATGCTTAATGTTAATGTACTGTCAATTATGACTATAATTAGAGATGGCTCCAAATACCAATTATTTAGAAATTTTAATTTCAAAAACTAAATTTTTCCTAAATTAGTTTGATTCGATGCAACAGAATTAACTTTAAAATTCTTTAATTTTAAATCTAAAGGACCTCTATACTAATATAAACATAATGAATATTAATAATATTAAAGAATAATAAACATTAAGCCAAAAGCATAAATAAAATTCCGAAAGTTAAAGGAAAACTTTAAAAGAAAGGTTAACAAGAAATGCCTGAATTATAGACTGCAATTGTCACTCGGGAGGAACCATCAAGACCATGAGATCTTGCCAACAATGACCCCTTGACACCCGGAGTGTGGGCTCCCAAAATATTTAATTGAAGAAAAATTTTAGAACAAAATATTCCTTTTAATCTTTCCTAAAAACAATTTTTCACGAAACATTATGATAAACGCAAATTTAGAGAACCCCTAAAATATATTTAAGGTTTTTGTCATGGAAAAAAACTGGGTTGCAAAACCTAAAATACCTACTAAACTCATGGCCAAACAGCTTTATTTATAAGAAAACGAAAACTGCAACGCTGACATCATCAAAGTGATGTATCAGCGTGCAATTCGTTTGCATAGCAGTCGCTTACAACAACATGACGTCAGCGACACACTTTTAAATTTTTAATAAATGACGTGCCCGCATTTCTCTATCAAAGCCGTGGCCCCGCACGTGTCACATATATATTTTTTTTAACAATAATTAATCTAAAAATAATCCAACTATATGTGAATATATCAAAAAATAACTCAACTCTATTTTCTAACCAAAAAAATAACCCAACTCTAACTTTTCTACCAAAAAATAATCCAACTCTAACTTTTGTACCAGAAAACAAATATATAAAATTCATCTCATGAAAGATTGTTTAGTAAAAAAATTAATTTATTCATCTTATAAATTATGTTTAGCAAAATTAGATTTTTTATCTTATGAACAAATAATACATCTCATGAACTCCATTTAAATATTTTTAACCAATGTACTTTTACAGGCTTGCCGAGGGACCTCAGGTTCTACCTAATTCTAACTCTAAATGGGTCAAACCTAATTATCAACTCTTGATAACATTGATTACCATTCAATAATACTTAATTCCACTAAATAAATGTTACTACACTTTAGAATTAAATATACTTATTTAATAATTTTTAAATGACTTTTATTGTGACAATCAACCCCTTTATTAGATATTTATGAGGAAAAGTAGCTTTAACTACATTTCCTCACATCTTTCACCATAATTCCCGATTCGCGCTTCTCGAACAATTCATTAACATAGAAAAAAGTTTACTATATTAATTCCAAATGTCAAACATATGGAATACTTTGGCCAAATTTTCTCGAATATGTACGTATGTTTGCGAATCAACTAGGGGACATCTTCATCTCATTAGAGACTATAGGTTCGACGTAAAACAACTATTTTTGCTACACTTCATGCCATTATGAACGCACATAAGATTTAAGCCAACCAACTTTGACCAATCCTTTTGATGCATCAAAGCAACGAACAATCCATGCACGAGTTCAGACTATTTCATGGATTTAGAGTTATCATCTTACGGAATTAATTGTTTCTGATAGCAGTAGAGAAATAACTAATTTAGATGGTCCTGCTTAGTGTTATAATCATATAGAAAACACCAATATAATACATTTGGATCTCTATCCACATGACCAATGCAAGTCATCTAAAGTATTATATATAGTCTTATCAGATAAGTTGTCCCAATTTATCACCAACTACGAATATATATATCGACAACATATCATTAGCTTAATCTAAGTCTATCTCTAGTTCAATCTCATTGACCACTTAAACCAAACCTGACACGTTATCTTGCGCAACGTCCATCTCATGGAACGTTTTTAGAAAAACAATCGCATGCGCATTTGACTCGTAAAACATATTTAGACAATATTGCTTAATTGCATAATTCGTTCCAAGGACTTTGTTTAGGCATGTGAGAAACCTTATAACTTCCGTTGAACTTAATAAGCATGCCCACTAGTTCTCATAATTGTATTTAATCTTTCAATTAAGATCATTCCATCCATGACTAATCCGACTACTTTGTGAATTTCTCATCTGCACATTTTATACACCTACAAGGCAACTCCAAAGCATAGAAATAATCAAATGCGATCACAAGGCATCATTGTAGCTCGTTAAGGTTTAGCTACCCGCCATGTGCCAACATGCTCATTATTACCGACCAAAGCACTAGCAAATGTTATTCAATCAAAAAGATGGAATCTCATCATATTTGACTTACGTAGTAAGTACATGACATCACCATCCCTCGAGATTTGGCTTGGTATATGCTAAGTATGCTTGAGGGATATTGTTCAACCTAGCTAGATTAGATAAGATCGAAAGCCAGTAAAAAATTCATGACAAAAACCATTTTATAAATAGTAAGGACAAAGAAACTTTTTCTTCATTCACGATTCCCTTTCCAAGGTGGTTCATAAATCATTTTAGAACAAGGGGACTTCGCCTCAGTCATGAATGGGATTTCATTTCCTCAATAGTGGCGTAAATTAACTTAGGACCGTGGGACTTCGTCTCTATCTTGAATTGAATTTTGTTTCCTTAACGGTGGCGTGCATCATCGTAGGACTGGGGAACTTCGCTTTTGTCATGAATTGGATTTCATCCAACAATGGTGTAAATAATTTCGGGACTAGGGGACTTCACCTCAGTCATGAATTTGATTTATTTTTGGTGGCGCTTGTTATCTTAGGCCTGGAAGACTTTGCTTCAGTCATGAGTTAAATTTTATTCCTTTAAAATGTGCATAAGTCATTTTAGGGCAAGGGGACTTCGCCCTAATTTGAAACCTGGATTTCTTTATCTTGGTGTCATAAATCATTTTCAGACAAGGGGACTTCGCCCCATTTCACAGCCTAGTTTTCTTTATCATGGTGGAATAAATCATTTTAGGACTAGGGGACTTTGCCTTAGTTATGAATCGGATTTCATTTCCCTAATGGTGACCCAAATCATTTTAGGACTGCCAGACTTCGTCTTAGTCATGAATTGGAATTCATTTCGTAAATGGTGGCACGAATCATTTTTGAACAAGGGGACTTCGCCCCAATTGAAAACCTTAGATTTCCTTATCTTGGTGGTATAAATCATTTTTGGACAGGGGAACTTTGCCCCAATTCACAACCTCGATTTCCTTATCATGGTGGCATAAATTTTAAGGACTAGGAGACTTCACCCTTCAATCATAGGCGGGACATCATTTCCGTCACAAATGATAAGCCCTTTACAATTTACAAGGCTTCACACCCTTTACAATTTACAAGGCTTCACAATCAACAATGAGTACGAATACATTTGTTTCGTGCGATATAAATCATGTCAAAGCTACTACGGGTCCGGAATTACTCATCAATGAAATACAATCCCTTTCAGAACCGTGGGCTTCGCCCTCAATCACGTCGTGTAGTATAACATCATGGCACGTTTAGGGGATTTTGTTACCTATCACAAGTCGAAGTTCAAATTATAATTATGAAATTTTGTCGCCTATTGCGACTTGATAGAACATTTACAGTAGGAAAGTCCAACATAGACCACACATGTTACTGCGCTTGAGTAACCACACTTTAACCAACTTTCTGCTAACTGGATACCACTATTGGTCAATAACTTAATAAGACCAATGCATGACATCGTTTTTGTCTACTTAACTCTAAGCACTTGTTAGGCACCATCATGATCACATACCAACGGCTAGGTACTATGTTTGGCAAACACACCTTATCCTTGTACTTCGGATTATTCTTATTCCACAAAACAAAATTGTGTAGAAAAATACGCACCGAATACCCTAGATAATGGGATTACTATCCTATACATCTTGAATTACAATTTGTCAACATCATTGTGACTCCATTCGTTCTTGGAAAATTCCCTAGTTGATTTAGTACGTGGTCAAAAGGTAATCAATTCTCAACCAACTATGGATTTGGTTGCCTATTATAGACTAGCAACAAGCCAGCCGCTATAGGAAAAAGCCTATCAACACCCACTTCTTTGCCCCGATAGCCGGATTCTCCCAAAATATTTTTAGCTCTATTGCCACTAGATTCAATAAATTTGAGAGGGTAATGTAAACAATTTAAATTTTAATAGATTACCGCTAAACATGAGATGGACAACCCAAAGCATCTATCCGCATAAAGAAGCCGTCAGGGGAAAATATTTTGCTTCTATCCTTAGTGAACTATATAACATATTGAAATAGAATTAATTGAACAACCATTTGAAAAAGCAATTATGATAATCCTTCTTTGAATTTCTTAATTCTCCCCCTTCTCTAAAACATTCAATGCTTAAGAAGAGATAATCAGGAACGGATGTACGGGTACGTGTAGAGAAAGTTTGGTGCGAATCCTATGCACTATAGCTCTACAAACCAAACTCTTTGGAAAATAAAAGATTTTGAGCTAAGTCTTTGTTAACTTAAAGAAACTAAGCATCATATACATTCTATCGCAACACATAATGAATAAATCTGAATCTCGAAAATGATTTCTCAACAATCACAAAGCATGTCCCATGTGCAAATTGGCATTAGAAAATCAAAAATACTTCCTTGAACATCTCAAAGAGAGTAAATGTTGCTATAACTACCCTACTTGAGATGAGGAATCACAAGCTATTGACATATGGGTGTAAATGATGAGTTAATAGTAAAAACTCCTTCAGAATATGGCAATCTAAATAGATAAAAATAGGGATGAATTAGTTTAATACTCACAAAAACCAATTTCGAGATAGTTTTGAACTTTCTCACAAGTAGTCTAGAACTCCTTTCATAGCTTACTTGATTTAGCAATAGTTGCTAGCATTGAGTAATATACTATAAAGGATTACTAAGCCCTTAAAAGTTATTCACAACCATAAGACTAGAATAACAAGATTGATATATATTGGAAAATGTTTACGCCTTGGCAATTCCATCCTTTGATGCTTTTCATCACTAATACATACATTACTGACCTACCTTGTTGCGTGTTATAGCTCAAGATCAATCTTGAACTATAAGCTAGGGATTTGAGAGATTGAGATGAGAAAGAAAGGAAATAGGGGGAGAGAAGAGAGAATGGAGGTTAGGAGAGAGAAACAATCAATTTCTATGATCAAAGCAATACACTCTAGCTAACTTTATACCAACTAGTACAACCGACTTAACCACTACAAGACTTTGACGCCAAAACTTAGTTTGAACTAAACAAAGCCTACGGTTACAATGAAGAACTAACAATTTCACTAATCAATGCTTATTGCTTACAACCTCAACTCATAAAAATTCCTCCCCCTTAAAATCATTCTTGTCTCAATAATGGAAAGAAGGAAATTGCCTCTGCAACAGCTTGAAGCTCTCCCATGTAGCATCATCTTCAGCTACGTTGCTCCACATCACCAACACCTCCTTGATTTGCTTTCCATCCTGCTGCACCACATGTGAATCGAATACAACAACTGGAACCTATAGAAGAGTGCCACTGGATCCAATCTCAGGAGGATGTGGTGAACAGGTCTTGCCTCTTTCCACATGCTTCTTAGGGAGAGAAATGTGAAAGTCCAGATGAACAAATGAATTGGGTGGAAGCTCAAGGCTATAAGCAACCTTCCCCAGCCTGTCCAGTACCTTGTATGGCCCAAATTAATGAGCACTGAGCTTGATACTTTTGCGCACTATCATAGTTGATCGCCTCTAGGGCTGCAATTTCGAGTATACCAGATCTCCTACTTGAAATGCTTTGTCAGACCTCTTCCTGTCTGCATAAAACTTCATCCTTACTCGAGCTAACTGCAAGTTGTCTTTGAGCATCTGAATCAAGTGTTTCCTCTGCTGCAACAAGTCAGAAATGGCCGAAACTGTGCTATTAATCCTTTGCAAAGCCAAAGGAGTTGGAGGATCATAGCCATATAGTGCTTTGAAGGGTGTAGTGCTAATAGAAGAGTGAGCATGTGTGTTGAACCAATACTCCGACAGAGACAGCCATATGCACCACTCCTTTGGATGACGGAAAGTCATACTCCTCAAATATTGCTCAATCCATTGATTAACCCTCTCTGATTGACCATCAGTTTGAGGATGATATGAAGAACTCAGTGACAAAGAAGTCCCCAACAGCAAGAATAATTCTCTCTAGAAGTCACTAGTGAAGAGCCTATCACGATCTAAGATTATGGAATTAGGCAAACCATGTAACTTGTAGATGCTATCCAAGAAGACCTTCGCTAACCTTTCGGATGTGATTGGATGAGATAAAGCTATGAAGTGACTAAACTTGGTGAAATGATCCACCACAACCCATATCACTTCTTTCCCTTCAAACCTTGGTAGCCGCTCAATAAAATCTATGCTTATATGTTGCCAAGCACCATCAGGAATGGGAAGAGGTTGAAGCAAGCCATCATACTTCGTGCTGTCTGATTTGGTTTGTTGACAAACTTCATAAGATTTTACAAAATCCACCACATCCTTCCTCAAACCAGGCCAACTAAAGTGACCTCGCAGCCTCTGATATGTTCTTTCCTCACCAGAATGTCCTCCCCATGCTGAATCATGAAAAGCTTCTATCAATTGCTTCCTCGACTCAGTAGATGAACCAACATACAGCTTCCCTTTTATTCTGATGATTCCCTTGTGAACTGCAATTCCAACATCAGAAGGCTTGGTTGCCTTCTTGCTAATGCTAGATCATACAACTTGTTCTTGAGCAAAATTATCCCCTTCATAGGATCTATAGATCTCATCCATCCAATTAGGCACCACCATTGAAATGGCTCTACAAAAACCTGCTTCAGCATCCTCCAATCTACGAGATAATGCATCAGTTGCCACATTTTCCTTGCCTTTCATGTACTGAATCGAATAATCCCAGCCTAACATTTTCATCAAACCCTTCTTCTGGACACTGGTAGATATTTTCTGCTCCAAGAGGTACTTCAAGCTATGGTGGTTAGTCTTGATAACAAAATAATGGCCCTCCAAGTAATGCCTTCACTTCTTGACTGCTAGGAGGATGGCCAAATACTCTTTCTCATATACAGATAGCCCCAAATGCTTAGGCTCAAAGCTTGGCTGAGGTATGCTAATGGTCTTCCATTCTGAGATAGGACTGCCGCAATTCCACTCCTACATGCATCGGTCTCCAACACAAACTCGGTACTGAAGTCTGGCATAGCAAGAACTGGTGCTGCACATATAGCTTCCTTCAAAGAATAAAAGGATTCCTGAGCTGATGTGGACCATTTGAAAGGATCCTTCTTCAATAAATCTGTCAAGGGCTTAGCAATGACACCATATCCAGCTAAAAACTTCCAATAATACCCTGTTAAGCCCAAAAATCCTCTCAATTGTTTCAAGCTGACAAGAACTGGCCATTCTTTCATAGCTTGCACCTTAGCAGGGTCAGTGGACACTCCTTCATGAGATATTAGGTGTCCAAGATACTCAACCTGAGATTGAGCAAACGAGCACTTGGATAACTTTGCATACAACTTGCGTTTGCACATAATGTAGAACACTTCTTTCAAGTGCTTCAAATGCTCCTCCAAGATAGTACTATAAATCAAGATATCATTGAAGAAGACCAACACAAATCTTCTCAAAAAAAGGCTTGAACACATCACTCATTACAGCTTGGAATGTAGCAGGAGCATTCATCAATCCAAAGGGCATCCCAACAAACTCATAATGCCCTTAATGAGTTTGGAATGTTGTCTTATGGATATCTTCCTCCATCACTCTAATTTGATAATACCCTTGGTGCAGATCTAGCTTGGAAAAGAAATGAGAGCCATGAAGCTCATCCAGCAAATCATCAATTATCGGGATTGGAAATTTATCCTTCACTGTGAGTGAGTTCAATTACCGATAATCAATATGCATCCTAACTGTGACATCCTTCTTCTTAACTAGGATCACAGGTGAGGCAAAAGGACTATGGCTCTGCCTTATGAAGCAAGTCTTGAGCAATTCTCCCACTTGTCTCTCAATTTCAGTCTTTTGTGAATGTGGATACTTATAAGGCCTCAAATTAACAGGATTAGCACCAGATTTCAGAGGAATGGCATGATCCAAAGCTCTCTTTTGAGGCAATGAGACTAGTGGCTCAAACAAGTCTTGATACTCATCAATCAAAGAGCTAACTTCTTGCAGTAGAGGTGACTGAACCTGGGTATGAACAATGGAGAATAATTGTCCCGCCCCTTGACAAGCTCCCCTTTTAACTAACCCTTCCAATCTCTTACCACTCATCAATTGCAATTGACCCTGCTATGTAATCCCTTGCAGTTTAACTGTCACTCCTTATTTCTCAAATGAAACTGTCAATTGTGAGAAATCAAAACTCAGGGGACTGAAATACCTCATCCAATCAACGCCAAGTGCCATATCGCAGCCTCCCAACTAAAGGATTCTGAAATAATACTTAAACTTGTGCCCTTACATCTACCAACAGAAGTTCTGACACTTGGTTTGAGTGAGAATAGATTTTCCATTAGCTATGGTTATTGCCAGTGGAGAAGTCCTGATGACCTCATGTCCAACCTTCCTCATAACCTTGGGATCAATAAAGCTATGAGTGTTACCGCTGTCTATCAAAATCAGGATTGTCTTTCGTCCTACTTCTCCCTTGATTCGAATGGTTTTGTGAGAACCATTCCCTGTTAATGCCTTTACCGAGATTTCTATCTCATCTTCAACCAACTCTTCTTGCAATACCTGCTCCTGGTCATCAATTTCCACCTCAGTCTCCTCATCAACTGAATCTTCCTCAGCCTTAGCTCCATAAGCCGACATGAGAAGCTTGGGATTACATTTATGACCAAAGAAATATCTCTGGTTACACTTGAAACATGGCCTCTGAGCCTTCTTTTCTTCCACAGTCAGTGATTTTGATCAATTACCAACACCTTGCTGCTGAGTGGTGCCCTAATTACTTCTCAATCTTTACCCATACTGATGAAGCTAAAATCGTAGACTCAAACAGCTTGGCTTTAGCATAGGCTTTGGACAAGGTATTAGGAATTAAAGCCTTCATGAGATTCTTGATCTTTGGCTTCAATCCACTTATAAAGCTGGACACATAATAAGCCTCACTCACATTAGGAGTTACTATCATCGTCCTTGTTCTCAAATTCTTGAATCTAGACATATACTCCTTAACAGAAGTGGTCTGCACTACCTTGTTGAAACTTTCAACAACATCACTAGGATCCTCATCACCGTACCTCTCACAAAGTTCCTCCATGAATTCAGACTAAGTCAGTGTAGGATTGCTGCGTATAAGACTATAAAACCAAACCTTATAATCTTCAAGAAGGTGCACTACAACTAATTCCACTTTCTCTGCCTCAGAAATGTGATAAAAGTGAAAATATCTCTCACTACTCCTCAACCACGACTAAGGTCGCTTTCCATCAAATCGATCAATCACTACTCATGGCTGTCTATGACCACTGCTTCTATTATTACTTGAAGAGCTATCATTAGTTTCTAAATTATGTGCCAATTCGTGTGGAGGATCTTTTAATCCTAATACCACACCTGAATTCTTAGGTAGCACCACATTAGGAGGTCGATTGGCCTGATTTGCAGCTGATAACACTCTAGCTCCTAAAGGCAAAGATTGTCTATCGATTTGTTGTTGCAATCCTTGAAATCTAGCTTCCATTTGCTGTGATTATTGATCGATCCTTTCAGCTAGCTTCTTTTCTTGCTGCTGCTGATTTCGCTGCAAATTTTCAAACATCTCCATCATCTGAAGTCTCAATTGTTCAAATTGATTCACTTCAGCTCCGGTACCAACATTTGCAGTTGTTACTGCAGCATAAGAGGCATTAGTAGCGGCATTGGTAGCAGCGTTAGCTCGAGCAGTTACTCCACCAGTCATGGCTATAGATTTCTTGCATCTAGCCAGCTCCAACTATTCAAGAACTCGATCAATCGGCAGCTCCACGCAAGGCTCTGATACCAATTGTTATAGCTCAAGATCAATCTTGAACTATAAGCTAGGGATTTGAGAGATTGAGATGAGAAAGAAGGGAAATAGAGGGAGAGAAGAGAGAATTGAGGTTAGGAGAGAGAAGAAATCAATTTCATATATGATCAAAACAACACACTCTAACTAGCTTTATACCAACTAATACAACCGACTTAACCACTACTACACTTTGGTGCCAAAACATAGTTTGAACTAAACAAAGCCTACGGTTACAATGAAGAACTAACTATTGCATTAATCAATGCTTATTGCTTACAACCTCAACTCATAACATTGCGTTTTTAATATGCAACATCGGTATAAGTGTCGCGACATAAACTATCGGATGTAGCGTGTAAGTGGGACTTTGGGGAACGGGAAGGAATCAAAGGCCTTCCCCTTAATTTTATTAACGAATTAACAAAACTTCAAAAGGAAAAATAAAACCTTATTTTCACAAGCCGATAATAGAGGCACAAAATAGAAAAAACTCTAAAATTTTGTGTGAACTAACTAAATCCTAGATCTCCTCTTAGTATATGTAGAGCAATAATTAGAATACTAACCTAAGAGATAATTCAAAATTCAAAATTAAATCTGCAAATTAAAACAAAGACTCCTAATCAAACTCAACTTCTTCAGCGAGCTCCGCGTCCCTGCTGCCTTACTCCCGCCAAGTGTGTGCTTCACGCTAGGACCAGCCAAGTGTGCTGCCTTGCTTCCTTAACGGGCTGCATCATCCTCCCCAGGTTGGAGAGAATTCGCC
The DNA here is from genome assembly GCA_018398585.1 of Simmondsia chinensis. Lineage (NCBI taxonomy): Eukaryota > Viridiplantae > Streptophyta > Magnoliopsida > Caryophyllales > Simmondsiaceae > Simmondsia > Simmondsia chinensis. The sequence continues at coordinate 16,587,985 of JAGTTD010000013.1, read as the reverse complement.
CTCGAATTTGCCTGAGGGTCAGCACAATCATTGTCTCCAAAGTAAGGCACAAGATGTTTAACGTTGAATATGTCCGAAGTCCTCATACCGAGTGAAAGCTGAAGTCTGCAGGCATTGTCATTGATCTTTTCCAATATCGCCAATGGGCCTATCTTTCGAGCCATGAGCTTATTATACTCCCACATGGGAAATCGTTCCCGTGTCAAGACTACCTATACCTTCTCGCCAACCTAAAACTGTAGTGACCTCCTTCATTTGTCTTTAGCCATGTTGTATTTTGGGGTAGATTCCAGTAATCGTGATCATGTTTGTTCATGGATTTCTTTAAGCAAAGAGATGAAGTCATCTCCTTTCCCTTGTGGGCGTGTAAGATCACGCACTAGCGCCAAATCCATCGGAGATCGAGGCACAAACTCGTACACCACCGTGAATGGCACGAACCTCGTACTCAGGTTGACAGAGCTATTGTAGGCGAACTTGATTGATGCAGCTTCATCTCCCATCCCCTGGCGTTATCAGAAACAAGGCACCTTAACATGTTCCCCAATGATCGGTTTGTCACCTCGGTTTGTCCATCTGTTTGAGGGTGATAGATGGTGCTGAAGGTGAGAGAGGTGTTCACCATCTTCCATAGTGTCCACCAAAAGTGATTCACGAATCTACCATCACGATCAGAGACAATACTAGACGGTAGTCCATGCAACTTGTACACTTCCTAGATGTAAAGTCTCGCAACATACACCGTGTCAGCAGCCCTCTTGCACCCAATAAAGAGAGCCATCTTGGAGAAGCGATCTACCGCGACAAAGATGGAATCAATGCCTCCAGTGGTCTTCGGTAATCCCAACACAAAACCCATGCTGACATCCGTCCATGGCTAAATCGGTATCAGTAATGGCAGATAGAGGCCTGCATTCATCATTCCGTCTTTTGAAACCTGACAAGTACGGCAACGTTAGACATACCTCTCTACTTCCCTGAGTATCGTGGACCAATAGTACTTGGCGGTAATAAGTTGTAGCGTCTTATCTCTCCGGACATGCCTGCGCTGTGCTTCTCTTTAATAATTTTGAGCTGTGAGCTAGAGCTCGGAATGTAAAGTTGGTTTCCTTTAAACAGAAACCCGTCATGGATAGAGAAATCGGGAACAGAACCCGCCTGTGCGTCATGCCAAATCTCACTGAATGAGGGATCGTCTAGGTACTGACTCACCATCTGATGAAACCCGGTGACCTCCACCGGACTCTCTACCATAATAAGGCTCCTCCTACTGAGTGCATCCGCTACCTTGTTCATCACGCCTGACTTGTGTCTGATGACAAAGTGGAAGAGTTGCAAAAAGCTTGCCCACTTGGCTTGTCTATCTGAGAGCTTGTCTTGGCTATTGATGTACTTAAGGGCCATGTTGTCTGAGTATAAGATGAACTCCTAGTTGGCTAAGTATGACTTCCAATGCCTGATCGCTCTCACCTGCGCATAAAACTCCAGATCGTAAGTTGAATAGTTCAACTTTCTCCCATCAAGCTTCTCGATTAAATATGCAATGGGCCTCCCATCTTGACTGAAGACTGCACCAATGCCTATTTTGGAAGCATCGGTGTGCAACGCAAACATCTTCTGGAAATCGGGAAGAGCCAAAACACGCGCAGTGATCAACCTCTTCTTTACCCTCTTAAAGGCAGCAGCTGCTCGAGGACTCCACAAAAACGACCTATTCTTCTTCAAGCAATCAATGATTGGGGCCACGATAGTACTGAAGTTTGGCACAATGCGCATGTAAAAGGACACCAACCCGTGAAAACTCTGAGCTTCCCCTATTGTCTTTGCTGGGGCCAATCATGTATGGCGATAATCTTCCCATCATCAGCGGGGATACTATCCTTGGATACAATGAAGCCAAAGAAGGTAACCTCATCCCTCATGAATTCACACTTGTGCAAGGCGGAAAACAAGGTTTGTCCCTTTAAAGTGCGAAGTACTTCCTCCAAGTGTTTCACGTGGTCCTCATGGTCCCTACTATAGATCAGAATATCATCAGAATACACAACAATGAACTTCCCAATAAAAGGACGTAGAGCCTGATTCATAAATCTCATGAATGTGCTTGGCACATTGGACAATCCGAATGGCATGATCAACCACTCGTAAAGCCCTTCTCTTGTCTTGAAGGCAGTTTTCCACTCATCCCCCAGCGAGATCTGAATCTAATGATACCCACTCTTGAGATCCAACTTCGTGAACATTTTCGAGCTCTGCAACTAATCTAGCAAGTCATCAAACCTCGGAATAAGGAAGCGATAATGTACCATGATCTTGTTGATGGCCCTCCTATCAATGCACATCCGCCAACTCCCATCTTTCTTGGGTGTCCACAGAGCTAGTACGGCACAAGGACTCAAGCTCTCCCTGATAAGCCCATTGGCGAGTAGCTCTTCCACCTGGCGTGTCAACTCTTCATGCTCAGCGGGGCTCATGCGGTAATGAGACCTATTCGGTAAGGAGGAACCCAACACCGAGTCAATGCGGTGCTTAATGCCCCCCAACGGTGGTAATGTAGCAGGTAACTCCTCTGGGAATTATTATAACTTATATAAAATAACTAAATTGAAATTATTCCCATATATGAACAGTAAATGGGTTCAACACGCTATGAACACGGCCCGCATAAACCCGCAATTAATTGTGTTGGAAATGGGTTGACATGACCCGAACCCAATTACAACCCAATTATTTAAATGGGCTAAATGTGTCAACGCAATTATTTAATCATGTCAAATATTGCCAGCCCACCTTGATGTGGGTACCAAACTACTACTCATACTCGCTCATATTAATTATTTAATATTATATTTTAAAATCTAATTATAATTTGGTCTAGTATTTGACAAAAATGGATAATCAAGTTGAATATATATTTTTCTTATTTTTAAATAAACAAATTGGGGAGGATAATAGCGATTGCTGGCAGGACGGGGCAGAAACAACATAATACCCATATGGGCTCCATACCCATAGCGAATATTGTAATTTATACCCGATGCGTGCCCGCTACCTACCTCAGTTGTATCTGTACATGCCCCAAACGGAATGGGTACCCGCAGATAATTAGTTTTATCTACCTTACTACCATCTCTAGCTACTATATAGGTTACCTTTTGGATTTTTCATTTGTATGTTGATCATGTTGTCCCGATCCAGCTCGAGCTCGGTTTGATGAATAAATTCTCAATTGTAAAAAGAAAAAAAGAGAAAAATGAAAAGTCATGGCCTTAACAAGTGGAACAAAGGAAATGATAAATGGGCAACTACATAAATCCTCTGGCCCATTATTTCGACCTCGGTTTGGACCATATCATGAATGATACTGCCCATCGTATCTTAATAAATATGTATGTCACGTCAACTGTCACTTAATATTGGTTGTCCAGTAATACCGAAAAATATATAGGTGCTCTAGCTTAGCAAGGTTAGATCACATAGGAAGAATCACTACAAAATGTGCGAATATTGATGATTTTAGATGTGAGTCTATTAATGATTTTATATACAAGTTACCAAAAAAAGAAAAGAAAATCAATATATGAAATTAGTAGCTCATTAAATCTAGTATTGGTTGGTTATGACACCTTATTTAGACTTATAAGTGAATTTCATATACGCTAACTACATGTATCAGGTTAAACCCTTGATGGAATTTCACAAGAAGAAACACCGGGTGGGGCGGTGGGGCATGAGGGACTAATGTCATGACCCTGGTATATTGGATATATTGGGTTAAGTACTAATAATTCATTGGTTGTGATAAAAATAGTATAAGTCAATTTAGTACTTCCTTTTAGTACAATAGCCGTTAGCTTGTATGTCAAGGAGGGAAGGTCAGTTAAGTGTTGGTTAGATAGTTGGGTTATTGTTCTTGTATTGTCTAGGTGAATTGTACTTGTCGATATTTTTCTTGTAACCGACATAGGTGAGTAGTTAGTTTAAGTAGTTGGATTAATCTTGTAATGAGATTCATTGAATGATACTGATGACAATCTTCTTCTTTCATCTCAAATTCTCTCTACTTCTCATCTTAATCTCAATTCTTTCTCATCTCATATTCTCTCTCCTAGGTTATGATCCAAGATTCACCTTGAATCATAACAATTGGTATCATAACTTGTGAAATTGCATTCTATGAAGTTGAATTTGCATTCAATCAAGTTGATTTGCATTCAATCAAGCATGACCAAAGGTAAGAATCAAGCTATTATGGCTGGTGATGCTGCTTATGGTTTGTTGCAACAAAAGCAAGTGGCTCAAATGCAGTAACTGGTGCAACAGCTCACACAAAAATTTTAGCTCACAATACAGCGTTCGCAACAGCAGTACCTGCAATGGCATATGCAGATTTAGTGGCAGATACTTGGAATGCAGGAGCAAATCAACAGGAATGCAAGAACAAAACTACTCCAAATGCAAGAACAGCGTAATAGGCAAAATGTAGCAGCAAATGGTTCAATCACAATACTTATTGAAGCTGGAATGGTTCAATCGCATAACCATGGATTCAAGAGCAGCATTTCTGATCCAGTACGGAAGGTTACATGATCAAATGTTGCAAAGGTGCTGCAACAACACAATCAGATACAAGAGCAACTTAATAACCAAAATGCACATAATGACATTAGAGCCAATTCAATTCTAAATGTTGCTCCAGCAAATCAGGGTGGAATTGCATCGTTGCAATCTGTTGAGCAAGAAGTAGTGCCATCGATTGTTGTAGCCATGAAATCGCAAGTGCATATTGAAGTTTAGAGCACCAGGTTATTACATTTGAAGCTTACATTACAGCCAAATACTGTGATTAAGCTGGCATTACATCTCAGTCGCAAGAAGTGTTATACAAGTAAGAGAATCGGAGCAAGGACAAGGCCAATATTGTATTACAACGGAAACCACCAGATTTCCTACTCCTTAAGTCAAATGAAAAGGCTCATGAAGAGCTATACATGATCAAGAGAATGAGTTTGAGGCAGCCTAAGGGGGTTATGATGGCAATTGATAGGCTAGGGGCATACTCTTGGATTAAAAGGATAATCAAGCTAGCATGGAAATGTCGGAATTTTATTAGTAATGATGCAAACTCAGCAAGGAATCAAGTTGTTACTACTGCAATGCAATCAAACTCAGCAAAAAATTAGTTTGTCACTACTCCAGTGCAAGCAAATGTTAAGATTCAGCTAGCAAATATGCAAGATCAGATCTAATTTTAGGCTCAATTGGGTGCAGCTGGTGTTTATTCATTTATGAACACTAACAATAGGCCTCCTGATCCAAGGGTAGTGGAGCATGTTGTCAAATGTCCAAGATAAGAAGTGAGATGGACATCTTTGTTGGACAACAACTTCATTCTTGGAGTCGAAAGTGTGAAGGAATTCAGCCTAAATCTAGATCCAAATTGAGAAGAATAGCGAGGAAGGCCGAAAGGATGGGATATAAGTGCAATCAAGGGTACATTTTTGGACATAATTGTAACTCCAAGCTATTCCTGAACGTTTATGGCACTCGAGCAGCATGAAACTTAGGTCATAAGCTTAGTGCTTGTGGTAATCGAGCTAAAAGCAAAAGGCATTCTCCAAGGGTACAAGCAAATTTGAGACCTCCTGAATTCTTAAGGCTTATTTTCCAACAGCAAGAAGAAGATCAGGCTAAAGCAGCCAGTTATCATTGGAAGCAAGAACTTAATCTTGGAATTGATTGTGAAGGAGATTATCTTTTAAGTGATGTTCAAGATTACCAAAGGATGGAGTTAGGGGTAGTGTGTATGAGGTATGGTGAGGAGGTTGATCAATCTGATATTAAGACTCATAATGCATCTGTTAAGAAGGAAAATGTGAGAGTAGAAGCACTTTTTGCTGATGTGTTTGAGCAGTTCAGCAAAGAAGACGTGAGCTATTCAGCAATTGCTCTAGATGAGTGCGATGTTGCTAAGCCATACAAGTTGCATCAAGGTTCTATTCAGGTGTACTCTGAATCCAAACGTGTGCATACTTACGAAGATGCAGTGTTTGTAATCTTGAGTAAAGGAAGGATGCACAAAGAACTTAGAGTTCTGAGTCACATGAATCATTACAACTGTAGAGATTCCTTAGAACGCAAGAAGCAAGAGGAATACATAGACAAGGATGTTCAAAGATTGAGCTTTAAGTGTAATAAAAGTAATCAAGAATTAATCTTTAACCAATGCTGCATTCTTGAGCTGTGAAAGACAGTCAGGGAAACAAACACTGAAGTGGATTTGCGTGAAAACATAGAGAATTGTGTTCTGATTTAGGAAGTCCAAGAAGGAAATCTGAAATTTGTGGATTGTAAGCGTGAAGAGAGAAATTCAATATGGTGTTCAGTAATTACAACTATTGGCCTTTCTGGGTGGGTTGAAGATCACAAATTGTATTCCAAGGGCCAATTTACTCAAGAGGATAGGCTGAGTGTAAGCATAACGAAGCATTCAATGGGTTTTGTTCCATCTAAAGTTATTTGGAATCCTGAGAGTCGGTGTTTTAAAGAGAATGTTTACTTGATGTTTGCTTCTAAAGTCAGTAAACAGAATAAAAAGTGGATACGTACGGTAGCACTAATTGGTCCGGTTGAGTATGGTAAGGAAAGGGAGAAAGCTGCTAAATGAAGAGTGGTCTCAAGGTCTTGAACAAGGGAACAGGACATCTGGTTCAGCTATGATTACAAAGCGAATTGTTTGGTTGAAAAATGTTTGCGAATCCCATGAAGTAGATCAACACGCTATCGATTGGACTCCAAAATTTGGAAGGAACGGGGTCTATTGTTTAGATGTTTCTACAGTATGGATAGCGGGTTGAATGACAATTGTAAGTTCTTGTGATTTGGATCACTTTGCTCTCCAATGCCTCATGTCCTAGGTTTTCACTTAGCCATTCAATCTTGATGTCCTTGGTTGGAAGGATATGAGAAAGAAGGTGGCGAAATGTATGCAAGTTTGTGAGATTCGTCAAAGGTCCAAGAGAATTCATGTTGTAATCAAGAACAATAAAGAATTCATAAGGAAATTTTACAAATGCGAGGAGATTTGTAAGCTCTTCACAGACATTGCTACAAAAATGAATGCAAGACTGAAGCATGAGCTAATAATTTCGAATGGTAGGGTCTTCAAGATGCTTCCTGAATGATACTCTCATACTATACAATGAAAGACAAGAAGAAGTAGTGTGTTCTTGATTCAAGGGTCCCAATTGTTCATATTTCAGATGCACATTCTGCAACAATAAGCACAAATGTTGCAACAATAAGCTCTTCCAGCTACAATTTTAGCAACAATAAGATTTCCTTTAGGTCACAATGCTCTAATTGGATTCTTGAGGCAAGAATCTTTAAAGGGAGGGAGTATTGTCGTGATCTTGGTATTGGATATATTAGGTTAAGTACTTATAATTCATTGGTTGTAATAAAATAGTATAAGTCAATTTAGTACTTTAATGCAATAGCCATTAGCTTATATGTGACGGAGGCAAGGTTAAGTGTTGGTTAGGTAGTTTGGTTATTGTTCTTGTATTGTCTAGGTGAATTGTACTTGTAGATATTTTTCTTGTAATCGACATAGGTGAGTAGTTAGTATAAGTAGTTGGATTAATCTTGTAATGAGATTCGTTGAATGATATTAATAACAATCTTCTTCTCTCATCTCAAATTATCTCTACTTCTTATCTTAATCTCAATTCTTTCTCATCTCATATTCTCTCTCCTAGGTTATGATCCAAGATTCACCTTGAATCATAACAACTAAGCTTCAGTGTCCGAATAGCCTAAAACGGGAGTTTGAAGACCTAGGGAAGAAGATTGGGACTAAGGTGAGTTGACTCAATTCCACCGGAGTCAAAGTTGTTTTGTTTAGCTTAGTGAGTGTTAGTAGAAAACTAGTAAAACTAGTACTCCATTGTGATCTTACATAAACATATCTTCTACTTGGTTGTGAGACTTAATGTAATCATTTTAGTCAAGTTCAAGTCTAAGCAACCTAATTTGAGCCTTGTTGAGCCTAGTCAATCTTGAATGATTCCAAACAAAGGAACTTAGGCTTCGTTTGTTTCAACGGAAAAGTAGATTCTAGGAAGTAGTTTCCCATTTTCTGCCGTTTGTTGTGCATTTAGTGACGGAAAAAGTTTTCTAACGGAAAACGTTTTCCTCATTTGGGGGGAAAATGACTTCCCTTTTAAAATGGGGGAAGTCATAATTCTAAGTTGTGCAAAAACTTTCGCGGTAATCAGCATAGGGATCCCGTTGGAATCGAAATAAACTAGACTAAACTGTAGACATTTAACATCATAATATCAGATAAAAATTAGACCGAATGATTTAAACGCAGCTTGAATATTACTTTGTCATTGTTGTAACAGAATAATTTTGATCATGTTGAATTGCTATATAATATTATATAGCGAAATTCTCAAGGTGCCCCAATATCTTAGCATTTGTTACATAGGTACCATGATGTTTCAGTAATATATAATGATGTATCCTGAAGTTTAAAAGTATTGTCATGAATCAGGTATCTTTTGCAAAAATTTAGTAAATTTTAAAAGAAAATTGTTGATATAGAATATGACGATAATGCGATAATTTCTTTTGTATGAAAATGCTAATATGACACATTTTTTTGATAATATTTTTTGTCAAAAACTTGGACAACTTTTTGATAATATGATCACAGTTTATATTAAATAATTTTTTTTTGCAGAAATTAGCCAATTTTTTTTGAAAATTTACCAAATTCTAAAACTGTACAGATATAAGTGAAAATATTTCTTATCTCAGGGTACCTCATTATATATTTAAAATAACATGGTACTTACATGATAAATGCTCAAATTTTAGGATACCTAAGAGATAGTTTTTCTAATTTATAGAGCCGTAATAGTTAATTTATTTTTTGTAGTTACTTTTCATATATGTTATATTACTATTTATATTATCTTATTTAAAATATATAACCATACACTACAATATGAAATTAAGTTTTTCTTTGAAACAAACAGCGGAAAATCCCATTCAGATTTTATATTTCCTTAGAAAACTTTTTCCAAAGAAAAATCAATTCCTAAAATCTAGTTTTTCGACAAAACAAACGGAGCCTTAATCTTGGAGTTGGTTGAGCTAGGCTCAAACATACTGAGCCAATGGGAGCTCAAGGTCGAAGTAAATCATATTTGTTGAGGAAGCCGAGTGAAATGCTGGCATGTTGTGCCTTGAGCATGACAAGTTCATGCTAAAATTAGTTCGTTTACAAGCAGCTAGGCATGTCATGTGTTAGGGTCAGAAATGTTGTTTAGATGTGTAAGGCAACAGGACCAAGCTCTCTTGCACGGGAACGTAAAGAAAGATCAGGTTCTTGTTGGGTTATGGAGGGACTTTTATCTCTGATCATGAGGATGTTGTCATGGAACTCTTAATGGGTTGACTCCCAAATAGGAGAAGGTTACATTTAAAAAATATATTTAAAAACATGCAATAGTACATGGTGTGCATTCATAAAATAAAAATTCAGAATTTAACATTTAAGATATGTTTGACGTATACGAATGAGGCTAGGATTTTGAGCAGGTGTCGATGTAAAAAGTTCCCCTAGTTGTTGAGAATGGTTGTGCTTCAATTCTAATGCAAGAAGATTGTTTCGCATAAAAAATTTGAAGGTAGCCACACCTGCATGCCGCAGTGTGGTGCGGACTTTTCATGACTCGATACATTTACTAATGGATACCAAGCATTAAATTGGAAGGCCAAATATCAGCCCAAATTTGGCCCAGGTTTTGCTAAAAGAAAACAACCCTCGGTTAGTTTTATTTGAATATAATTCGACTACCTTGGACTTGTAACTTTTGAGCCCCTTGGTAATTCATATTGGTTGTTCTATCTGTTGGTCCTTGAGGGCTTATAAGTACAAATATTGATAGTGCTTCGAGAAATACGTGACAACAAAAGTCATTTTCGTCTTGCAAATTTTCTCACTACTTGCAGCAGACCAGTGATGTTTATCTTTATTTTGATTTTACATATTTAATTAATGAATAATATTTAAGCATACTCTACTCTATTATTCTAGAGTAAAATCGTCTCCTTAAATTTAGTGAACCTCAAGGTTTGCCTCTCTTGCAGTTTAGATTGGAAGTCTTTTAAGGTTGAGCCTTTATAAATAGCGTGTAGTTAAGTTACATGCCACCTATAGAGCTCATCCTTGAGCTCTCTATCAAAGGAAACCTCAAGACCCCATCTTGAACCAACCTTCCGAACAAGCGATTGGTTGATTTCGAACAATGACTTCCTATCATATGCACTGCATCCTTACAAGAACTTGCTTGATTAGTTTGTGCCAGAGCATAGGTGTTAAGCCCCGTTGCTTCCAATACGCTAAATTTGTATTGCGACCAAGAATGGTTCGTTTTCAACCTCCATTTGATTTCTTTTAGGAAAGATGAAGTTCCTTTCCTCAATGGAATCTTGAACTATGTTTTTAAAAATTACACAAATTTTTTGTTGGGTGGGTAAATGATAAATTGAATAGATATTTATGTAGTTATTATGAGTCTAGTTAGACTTCCTAGGCCTTGAATCCGTTTGTTTACTTGTTCATACTAAGAGCCTTACATCTGCTCGATCATGTTCATTAATTGGTTTTGAAGGGAGAGATTACTTACTTTATTCATTACAGGTAACTGCCCTCAATAGGGTAACACATTACTCAAAAGGTCTCCAGGATACCCTTGTGCTCCCTTAACTACAAAGTTGGGACACAAAATGTTTCCTATTAGTGTTACATTTGAACCCCCTATGTGACTTGGTTGGCCTCCTTGTATCCTTAAAGGAAGTTGGTTTGTGCTTAGGCTTTCCATACCATTTGGGTGTATGAGAAATATTTTCATAGCTAATACATTTGGGGCCTAACTGAACCCCTAAGTACATATTCCAAGGTCCAAGCTTATCCTAGAGTTAATTCCTTTATTCAGATTTCCTGCCAACCCTTATGGTTGACTATTTCTTATGTATCCCCTAGCCCAACAGATTTGCTCCAATCGAGGGACAAGGCTTAGGTTTCTCGAATGAACCATAGTTAGGTTGGAAGCCTATCTGTGACCCTAGTATCTAGGTGTTTAATGGGTGAAAAGTCAGCCCTTAAGTTATTACCCAAACCTTCAATGATGAACCTATCATCGGAATGGCTCCTTTAGGTTCCAAGGTTTTGTACAACCCTCAAGCGGACAATAATTTGGGCTAAGCCATCACAATCGTCACATAGGGGTATATACTTGTAGGTTCATGCCTGAAAATAGGGAAACTAGACTTTAACTGCCTAACGTCTTCCTTTATGAACTCGATTGGCCCCTTTTTTGAGTTAAATTGTGTCAAGAGGAGGGGTCAATGCTCACTACTGTCTCTCTTGTAATATCTTTGTCTATGACTCCAGCTATAGAAGTTAAGGTCGTGCTCATCTCGACCATCCACCCAAATAGTAATCCCTATACAATCTTTCACTCATAGAGGTGACTATGCCATTAACAACATCTCTCAAGATGATCGTGCTTTCACGTTGGCCCACTAAGGCTCATTCTATCTCAACATGTTGTCTTTCAATGAAGTTGTTCATAGAACTTCTCCACTTTATCCTCCATACCTTGGATTCTCCTCTTAAACACGCCCATAAAACTCTCGTGAGAATAGCCGTCAAGATCAATTTGTCCACCCTTAGGGATGCCTTCATCACCCCATTTTCAAAACCATGATTGTGACTATATCTAACCTCTCAAGAGACTTGAGCTTGTTCAAGTGGGTGCTCAATTTTGGTCAAGACGAGTCGATTCATTGACTAAATCACCCTCAAGGGCGGTTTCCTTCCTCGTCCTAACCATCTATATATGGTCTTGAGTTATATTTTAGTCTCCCACTATGGTTGCCAAAAAGATTGTGAATTTAAGGAGACAACATGCTCAAAGTACTTACCACAAATTGCACGTAAGTCAAGTTCGAATGCATGCATTTGACCTTAATCAATAACTTCTTATGCGTGTTGATGTTTCTAGTGAATCTGACTTTGATTTGCCATTCTAGTTGACTTAGTTAATGCTTCAATTAAGGAGACGTATGTATGTTCTTATGGGTGGTTTTTTTAGTATATATTACAAAGAAAAGTAGAGGATATGCACCCGTACAAAGAAAAGTAGAGGATATGACCCAATTGAAACGGTAGTTTCGGTGACAGAATAAGCCATATGGACATCTTACCTCTTACTCTTAAAAGTTGAGAAATAGGGTGGAGATAAGCTTTAGAGCTCTATCTTCAACTCTAGTCAATTAGGTCTATGCTTAACACGCTTTACTCAAAAAAACTCAATCAAGTTAAAGCTTCGAAAGATTTGGATGCAGTGAAGCGTTTTTGGGTCACCAGTTCAGGAACTATGCTATCAAACTTGAGGCTTAGACTTTAAAGCTCTAAAACAAAAACTCAAACCTAAATTCTCCAAGCTCACCTCTTCATTTTACTATCCTAAAATCAATGTTATCAAACTCAAGACTTGGTCGCTAAGGCCTTAGATCAATGACGTTAACTTACTCTCATAAAGGGGATGGGGATAGAAACAACGACAGGAAGGATTTTATTCCCGAACACCATTGCTGAAAACCCATCATGTTTACTGAAGCAAATGTGAATATAAATACGCCTACACCTCAAAAAAGATAAAAGGAAAAAAACATAAGTGCGTATAAACTTGAATAGTTATGTACTAGTGCTTGGACCCTTCACTAATCCTCAAGTTCTATTATTCATAGCTTTGGAATTTAGTCGTCGCTCCTTATTGATGCCAATCACATCCTAGGTTATGGGCCTCGACCCTCCATGATATGCTTGAGTTGAAATTTGACGTATAAACACGTGTTGAGGTTGTTTAATTACATAGCAAACTCATGCTTCGGGAATGATGTCTCGGGTTATGAGACATGTGTTCGTCAAGTAGAACGACCCTTAAGATTCCTGAGCAATGAAGTTGGGGGAACGATGTTGCCTTAGTTAGTCAAGTGTGTTAACTAGGCCCCTAGAATATAGCTACTCAAAGTGGCTTATTAGGATGTCAGAACTCAAGCTCAAGGTGGTCACTAGGAGGGCTCAAGGTGGTTATCCGAAGCGTTAAAATAGAAGCGTGGCTCTTAATGACGTTTAAGGAGGAGTGGATGAACGTGGGAAAGATTTTTTCTACTTCGAGCACATGCATTAAATATGAAAAAGATAGTCCAAGGTGTTTGGGGGATATGGAGGCGAAATGGAAGACGATGGCACCAACCAAAGATGCAACAATTATAGATTCAGGTTGTGAATGAAGGACCCAAAAAGTGACTAAGGGTCCCATCAGTAACATACAAACTCTTGACCTTATCCCTTACAACAAACTTATGCTGTTTATCTTTTTCTTTTCTCCCTAGGAGTAGATGTACATGTAGATTCATTCTTTTTGCAATATAATGGGCATTTAATAGCAGTGTACGAGAAGGTAATCCCTTCTACTATTGTTACTATCCCAAACCCTCTCGGCAAAGTATGTTTAGTACCTATTTATCTAAGGCTTTGACAGCTATGTCTTTGTGCTAGTAGTGTCGATCTTAGATTTGATACTGCAATTTTAGTTTGAACCGTTTTAGGGATTTGATGGCCAAGACTTTGTGCTTGTGGAGTTGGTCTTAATTAGGTGAGTTGAATATGGTTTGCTCGTTTTATAAAGTTCAAACTCGTATGAGTTACTTCAAGTCAAGGGTGCCATGCCTACAACCTGTAAACTCGAACTCAAGGTAGGCTATCGAGCTCTTGAACTTGTCCCCACTCAAATTACTAACTCTTATGCAAACGAAGTATGGTGCCGGTGGGCATTGCTCCATCATCCCAACGGCTGCTTGGGTCATGTTTGTCCTTCTTGTTTTCATGCAGGCTTCTTAATTAAAAATGCAAAAGTAACTACCAAAGTCTCCTTTATTGGAGCATTGGATGAATTCACATTTAATTGCAAACAGATAATAGATTCACCAAGATATCGACCCTAATAAAGGTTGATGAAGGGCGCACAAATGGAGTCTAGAATTGGCTTACTCCCAAGTCACAATAAGTCTTTTGGGGCACGTTTATTTCTCCTTAATATATGGTGACCACACACAAACATAGAACAAGCAAAATAGAGGCCAATGGCCTTTCCTCCCTTGTCTCACCCACTTCTTTGTAGGTATTCTTGAAGCCCACATCTTGCATATGTGCTTTTGATAATTGCCTCGAATCAAAGGCTACCTTTTCTACAGCCTCTCAATAAATACTTCAAGTTTGAGTTTATAATCGTTTGTTGATATCCTAGTAACCGCTTTGAATGGCTATTTCTTAGGGATTAGTTTGTGTGCGTTATTGGTCAAAACGGCCCCATTCCCATATCCTCGAATTTGTTGGGAATCACACTAGTCCTTTCACCAAATACCATATTAATTTAAACAATATTGCCTGCGCTCTGTAATTTGCGAGTCGGTTCCGAAAATAATGCTAAAAAATAAAAAAATAAAAAAAATAATGCTAGAAAAAAAATAATTCCAAATCTACTGTTGAACCGCGTTTACAAAATGCTGTTATACTAAACCGCGTCAAAGAAATGCGTTTCTACTAGAAGAAAACCGCGTTGAATTTTTATAAATAAACCGCATCATCAAGACGCGGTTCTACTAGAGTAAAACCGCGTCTTCACAATGCGGTTTATTATGACATAAACCGCGTCCCATGAACGCGGTTTATGGGCATTCCCCCCCCCCCCCCCCCCCCTATCTCGGCTCTTACCATCTCTCCGCTTCCTTCTCGTTAACTCACCGCCGGTCACGTCGTCTGCCGTCACCCTTCTTCTGCTTTATACACCGGAGATTTTTAAATACCATTGTCGTAGCTATTTGACCACTACTGAATTAATAGCCTTTTATTGATAACTTTTTCTGATTTTTTACCACCTACACTTATGATGTTGGAGCTTTATTGAGAGGAACATGGGATCAACGTGACGATCATCATGAATTGCGGCATAATGGCTACTATAAGTGATAAAAACTTTCACTACTGATAAACCGCATTAATAAAATGCGGTTCACGAAGAAGTAAACCGCGTCTAGTAAACGCGGTTCACATTAAAACCGCGTTTACTAAACTCGGTTCACATTAAAACCGCATTGACTAGACGCGGTTTACTTCTTCGTGAACCGCATTTTATTAATACGGTTTATTCTACTGTGAACCATGTTATCCAAATGCGGTTTTTTTCAATTTTAAATGCTTCATGTTGATGCGGTTTAGCGTAACCGCGTTTTGTAAACGCGGTTCAGCAGCAGATTTGGAATTTTTTTTTTTTGGCATTATTTTCGGAATCGACTCGTAATTCACTAGGTAAATACTAACAAATGAACCTGTACATGTACACCATTCAAGTGGATTTATCCCAACAATCATTCTTTTGGCATCTTATCAAAAATCATTATTTCTTAAATTTTATTCTAAACTAGTTTTGTTCCCGTGCGATGCACCGCAGGTATTTACTGGTTAATATATTTTTATACGTGTGATTTTTTGCGTTGAAATAACCCGGGCCTTCCCCCCTCCCCCCTGAACTTGCCATAGTATAGTGAAAAATATAAAATTCCCAAAGTAGGCCAAATCAGTTATGTAACTTGCTGAGTTAAATCGTTAACTAAGTTTTTTTACCTAGCAGATGCTTTTGTGTTCTTTGTTTTTCAAGTCTTACTTGTATAGTTAGAGAAGCAAGGGCTCAAGCTACTAACAGGTCAAATCTCCTATGTAATGTTGTTGCCTAAAATAGAACTTGTCGTGCATTTATCGATGAGTGCTGTGTTATGTACATATTACTAATGAATGCCATAAATATGTCATATATGGAATTCACTATTGGATTCTACATATAAACGATAGAATTAGTAATACACACAAAATATTTAAGTGTAAATATGGATGAAGTTTGCTTATATGCAAATATTTTTTACTAAAGTTTAACATATAACATAACATAAAGTAAACTGTGGTTTTTTGCTGGTCACAAAGTAAACATAAGGTGGAAGTTATTACCATTTAGATAATACGTTCAATGCTGAACGGCGTCTCCACTATTGAAGGGGAATGAAATTTTTTGGACTTTCTTATTAGAGGGTGGGTGGGAGCTTTAAAGAAATTTTGATAAGCATGAAGAATTTAAAAAGTCGATTAATGCTTCTTTTGAGTTTGGTGGTTTTGGGGATTGAAAGACTTTATTATAATATAAGTAGAAATTTGGATAATATAATTTATGAAGATGTTAATGTCAAAACTAATTTTACTATTATTGAGACATTGAAATTGAAAATGATAAAATTATCTTTCTTTAAATGATATTTTCTCATGTAATTTATATAATTTACTAATTACAATAAACATGTAAATGTGAGGATTAAAAAAAGGAAAATAAAAAAAAGGAAAAATCTAAGAATTTAGAATTTGGTAAATTTGGGTTTGACTGAAGTACATTAATTATTGTTTACGTGCGAAAAAAATAATTAATTACATTACTTTTATTTGGGTTCAATTAATCTTGGGGGTTGTACATTGTAATGATTGCAATGGTGCTATGCATTAATTGTGATACAAGCAAGCATTGAATTACATTAAAAATTAGAAATGTAGAATTTGAGGACCGTATTTTTTTAGTTCAATTCTCGGCATTTTAATTATTAATTCCCAAAAACGGGTTTTAGAAATCATTATGCTTTCAATTGTGTAATCTGCAAATAAATATAGTTTGAGGTTTTTCATTTTTAGAACATGTGACTTTTAGTTTGAAGCAAACATTTAAAATTTTAAATAAATATTTTTATATATCTGCACCTGCCTTATACCAGTGTTGGGTACAGGGTCGGTACACCTAACCCATACGCACTACCCGCTCCACTTATAGACACTCACCTGCCAATTCAGTATCAATTCAGTATCTTTTAAAATCAACCCTTCAAAATTCAACATTTTATAATCTAATCATTAAAAATAGAGTTCAAGCATTAAAAATTCTCTTTAATTTATTCATTTTTCTTGGCAAAAGTAAAATAAGAAAAAAAAAATTAAAAAGATAATGATAAGTTTGTGAGGATTGAAAAAAAAAAAGAAATTAAAAGGATAAGGATAAGTAAGTGAGGATTAAAAAAACAAAAATAAAAAAAAGAAAAATCTAAAAATTTGGAATTTGGGGTGGAAAGAGTATATAATTTTTATGTATTTTCTTCTAGTCTATTTTAAGTGAGAAGTCATTATTTACTTTAAATGACATTTTTTAGTTCAAATAAAGAAAATAAAAGGTAAATAAAATATACTCATAATATAATTTTAGCATTTGTATTCAATTAATTTTAGAGGGTTGTACATTGTAAGGATTTAGATAAGGATGGATAAGCATGCTTTAAGTTTTAAGTGTTCAATTTGAATACTACTACTATAAAGATAAAAATTAGTCCATTAAAATTATGGTTTAATTGAATTGAATTTATTTATTTTAATAATTAGAGTATGAATTTTCTCATATAATTTATATAATTTACTAATTACGATATCTTAATATAATATTTATTGTGATATAATCAAGCATTGAATTACATTAAAAATTAGAAATGTAGAATTTGTGGACTGTATTTTTTAGCTTGAGGCTTTGTATTTTTAGAACCTGTGACTTTTAGTTTGAAGCAAACATTTAAAATTTTAAATAAATATTTTTATATATCTGTACCCGTCTTATACCAGTGTTGGGTACAGAGCCGGTATACCTAACCCATACGCACTACCTGCTCCACTTATAGACACTCACCTGCCAATTCAGTATTTTTTAAAATCAACCCTTCAAAAATTAACGTTTTATATTCTAATCATTAAAAATAGAGTTCAAGCATTAAAAATTTTCTTTAATTTGTTCATTTTTCTTGGCAAAAGTAAAATAAGAAAAAAAAAATTTAAAAAGATAAGGATAAGTTTGTGAGAATTGAAAAAAAAGAAATTAAAAGGATAAAAATAAGTAAGTGAGGATTAAAAAAAATCCTAAAAATTTAAAATTTGAGGTAAAAAGAGTTTTTAAAGGATAAAACTTCTCTCTCTATATATATATATATATATATATAGTATAGATTGGCTCTTGACACAGGTGGTCCAGGCAGCATAACATGTCCCATGAAAGCGCCATTTTTCCAGGCTGCCAAAAAGTGACGTGGCAGAGGAAATCAACATTTTTTTTTTTTGTTAATATATGGGGAAATCAACTGGAACTTTGGTTTTCGTACAATTTTGGCATGTCAGATCTAAATAGGTAAAATATTATGTTTTTTATAATAATTAGAGATAAAAGTATGTGAATACACATTAGTATATGGCGTGATTGAAAGGCAAATAGTTATGAATAAAATATTATACAGATGAAATAAAGTAGAAAGATATTAGCTGTAATGAATGAAAATGAGAAAAATACCAATGTAATAGTTGAGTAAAGAGCGGATCACACTCTTTTTATGACGATTTTGGGCCTCTATTAGATCTAAGTCGATGCAGCAAGTACTGATGCACCGCCTCCAGGATAAAATGCCCAACTAAACACTTGATATTTTTTAGGCCTGTACAATCTTAAAAGTCAAAGCCACTACTACACCGTAATTAGAGAAAAAGTAAATGTAATAGTAACAATTATTTAAAAAAAATAATCCATCAAACCTTTTTTACATTCTTCAATACGATAACCCTTCAAAACCAATCACACAATAATTTATTCACCACAATTGGCCGTTGCATTTAGGCCTCACTTATTACATCATTTTCATTCATTTATGCAAATTACTCAAAAGTTTTGTAATAGAAGGTGCAATTATAATATTATGCATTTTTTTTTAAATTCTCTTTTTTAATATCATAAAAGCTAATGTTAAATTTTAAAAAATTTCAATTTTAAATTATTTTTTTAAAATTTGAAATGTCAGTATTTAATTGGAGAATTATCTTTTCCTCTATATTAAATAAATATAGTATACGACAATAGATTAAAAATATTTTTATTAGAATATCCAATAGTCTCAGGGCCCACAAATCAAAGCATTACACGCAACTTTGTTTTTTTACTTCCACTTTTCAATTTCCTCGTCACAATAAAGAGCAATATATTTTTACTTAATTTTTTATTAGGGAAGGTAATAGGTATTTTATTAATTTATAAAAATAATAGCGGATTATTTATATTTTGCTACCTTAATTTTTTTGGTAATTATAAAAGGACCCTTACGTTTTAAAATTATTAAAAAGGACCACGAAGTTTTATTATTTTAATAAAAATGATCCTCTCAGGTCATCTGACGTCATTTTGAAAGGTTCTTGGGCCATCTGATTTATTTCGATTCAATCTGGATTTGCATGATAATTACCGTGGAGGTTTTTTGGGCCACTCAGAATCATGATTTCTCCATTTTGAAAGGCAAGTTATTTACCCTTATTTGCTGGAGGGGGTCATTTTTATTAATGCGATAAAATCTTGGGGTCCTTTTTAATAATTTTAAAATATCAGGAATCTTTTTATAATTACCAAAAAGATTATGGTAGTAAAATATAAATAACCCAAAACAATATCAATATCAACTTTAAAGCAATTTTTTTAATCATATAATTGATATAAATTATTTATACCTTTACTCATATTGCCAACAATTTATTAATTAAACTTGGTTATATTTTCCTTAGTGACAAACCTATTATTCCTAGTTTGTAAAGAAATGTTTTGAAAATATATAATTATTAGCATGGGGTTCTGACTGCAAGGAGTGATACTCATTATTGTTAAGACTTATAGAAACTAAAACTTACAAATTTTTTTTTTTTTTTTGATAATTAACGATAGCTTCGCAATACAAAGCAGGCAACTCGAACAAATAAGCCCTGAGTCAACCTGAATAAGAACGAGGATCAAAACAACAAAACAAACAGGAATATAAGTTAAAAAAAAAAGCATACCCTAAGAGCTTCAACCATCATTAGGGAGGACTCAAAAACAAGACAAAACCAAAAGATAGGAAAAATAGATAGTCAAGTCCCTAATCTATTGAAGCATAGCACTCAACATAATCGGATCATAACCGTCAAAACCCAGCCCTAGTGTTTTTCCCATCTCCAACATGCGCTCTGCAATAAGGATCTTACCGGCATCTTTAATACTAACGCCCATTTTCACCAAATTCTTATTTTTTTGTTTACCAGAGGCCTTTGCAGATCTCTTCGCGCTGTTCTCGGGCGACATATCCTTTAGGAAATCTTGTAGATCCTGCTTAGTTTACTCCATCTTGCGTTTTAATGCTCTCCTACCCCTTTTAGTTGCACCGGACTTAGGAATTTGACGTCCTGACAACACTTTTCCCTTTTCTACCAAACTTTGCTGGACTCCTCCATAAACGGTACCAACACTTAGATATTCCTGGGAAAACTTTCCTCTATGGTTGGGGGTGTTGCGAAGGCAGGGGACTCGAAATCTAGCGGAAACTCAGGCTCGGAGAACCTGGATTCATTATCACTTACATCGTTTCAAGCTTCATTTTCATGGGATGATGTCTGATCATGATACTGAACTGTTTCGTCTATATGTTTCCCAACCCATAGAAGGGGCAAAGGAAAGTGTTGGCTTACGTGTACTTCCTGGATTGGTAGCTGAGTACCAGGCTGGGAATAGGGAGGAAGAAGAGATGTGTTCAGGCAATGGCAATCCCAGACCCATCTCCCTATAAACTGGCCATCAACATGAATAGCAATTTGGCCCAAAGTTTGCTCGACAAAACTCACGCCTTCATTCGCTAGTCATGAACAGAGAGTTACAGAGTAATTACAATCACCCATGGCAGTTGTTGTCTGCTCAGGAAAAGGATAGACCGGTGGGGTAAGCTATACCAAAGTAGTGCAGACTCTGTCTCGTTGTGTATGCGAAGAAAATGAGGCATGTTCCCTTAATAATCTGGCCAAGACCGCAAGAACAATGATCCCAAGTGAGTAGTCTGAGAACACTTCTATATTACCCTCTTTAACAAGTACCATGCGAGATCTCTCATTAATCTGAACTTGGACCATCTAATGAATAAGTGTTGGGACCCTGACTACATCAACACATTTCATAGCTGAAGTTCTAGAATCCACCCCGATGAACTTTCCCCAGATCTTAGCAAGATCAGTAAAATATTTCTTACACCAACAATGGATAGGCAACCCATGGATCTCAATCCACACTCTAATATTAAGAGAGCCAATGGTCTCGCCTGAGTATTTATACACCCTTTTGAATCTACGAAGCAGAAGCTCTTTCCGTGAACCGAGATAAGATTCCAAAGTGTGGACAACAATAATATTTTCTTGACAATAATATTTTCTATTCGTAAAACCACATTTGATAGTTAGAGAATTGTACGTTATATCTGAAGTCGGGTAATAGAATTAGAACTACAAGTGGCTCGAATGGTAGATGAAATTCTGAAATGAGTCACTAAGGGCCTGTTTAGTAACAGAAAATGGTTTACCTTTTTCATTTCCACTTTTTCTTTTTATCTCTAATTTTCCTTTGTCATCTCCTTTTCCAGTTTTGCAACATAAAAAACTAGAAAATGGGTTCAAATGATCCCTATTTACCAATTTTTTAAAAAATGAGAATGATACATAAATAATATACAATACGATATAGGAATCAACTTTTGTTACCTTAATGTAGGGGAGTAAATGAGACAAGCTGACCCGAGAACCCCCTTATTCGAACTTGAGCTTGATAAGGCTTATCAAGCTCAAGTTCAAAATGGGCACTTATCGAGCTTTTTTAATCCTTGTTCGAACTTGATTCAATAAGATTTTAGTATGTTCAATACTCTGCTCAGTTTGTTAGGCTTGTCGAGTCAAGTCGAGCTTGTTAACGAGCAGTGTCGAGCTTATTATTGAGCCCAATCAAGCTTAAAACCAAGCGGAGTTTTCTATCGAGTCGATCTCAATTCCGACGCATTTCAAATTACTATGGAGCCATTATCGAACTATACTTTCGAACCAATGTCAACTGTTAACAAGCTCATTATGAACCCTAAACAAGCTCTTATTAAACTGTTCGCGAGTGTTAACGAACCAAGCATCCACTATTCGAACCCTGCTCGTTAAGCTTATCGGGCCCTCTTAATGAACACGAATGAGCCCTACTTGATTTCGAACGCAAGTAGTTCATTGAACGCTCGATTTGTATACACTCCTAACTTAGGGGATTGTTCGGTGTAGCTTTAAAAAAAGGAACATAGCCTTAAGTATCCCTAAAGCCCGCTCTATCACATTCTGCAGTGATGAGTATCTATAATTAAATAACTCGCATGATTATCTTATTTGTCCTCTACCTTAAAGATTATTTATCTCTTTTAAAATTGGGACCTTAACCTTAAATGCTTTAAAATCATTTCCATAAAAGGAGGAGGAGGAGATGGGAGTATATAAAAAATATTATAAAATGGGTGAGTAGTATCAAAATATAAAAGGGGTGGGGACTTTTTTGCAAAGTAGTACAATTTGAAAAAAAATTAGAAAAATGGTATGGTTTGAAAAATATTTAGCAAAATGGGATGGTTTACTGTAGCATGTTGGCTGCACGCCGAACAAAACGTCGTTCAAAGAAGAAAAATGATACCCCAGGTTTGCACGACGTGCCGAACGTCGTGCAACCAGTGACGCGGCCGCCAGATCGTTGCACGACGTGCCGGAGGGCGTGCAACGCCACCAATCCATTATTTTATGCGGGGTTGTGTTGTTGTGCTTGTATACTACTTTGGGGATGGCGTGCAACAACCCCCCTTTTATTTTATGTGGTGGTTTGTTGTTTGGCCGTTACACGACGTGCCGGAGGGCGTGCAACAACCACTGGTTGCACGACCTTCCCGATGGCGGGCAACACACCTGCAGTATCCATGAAGGTTCATGGTGAGCGAAGGTCTGGATGGCTCTACACTCGACACCGTAGACGATGCACTCCTCTACTCTCTCTCTCGTTTGAATCCTTTTGGATCGTGTGTTGAAATTGATTCATCATTTTGAGAAATTATTATCTAGCTGTTATAATATTTGATCATTTATTACATAGGTACCCTAATAGTTTAAAATATATAATGTAATTGTTAGATTATAAAGTTATTCTTGGATCTTCACTTATTAGCTTAAGCTTTGGGGAAAGATGGTTCATTGACATGGTATCAGATTCTTACTGACTAAGAGGTCACGAGTTCGAATCTCAACCGCCTCCATCTCTAATATAAATATAATTTAAGGATGTGCACCATTTACGCTTCAAGCCCAATTGGCATTCACGTGAGGGGGAATGTTAGAATATAAAACTATTCTTGAACCTTCATCTATCAGCTTAAGCTTTTAGGAAAGTTGGTTCCCAACGTAGTATACAAGAGCTCCACATAAAATAATAGGGGGGTTGTTGCACGCCATCCCCAAAGTAGTATACAAGCACATCAACACAACCCCACATTGCACGCCATCCCCAAAGTAGTATACAAGCACATCAACACAGCCCCACATAAAATAATGGATTGGTGGCGTTGCACGCCCTCCGGCACGTCGTGCAACGACCTGGCGGCCGCGTCACTACTTGCACGACGTACGGCACGTCGTGCAAACCAGGGGTATCATTTTTCTCTTTTGAACGACGTTTTGTTTGGCGTGCAACCAACATGCTACAGTAAACTATCCCATTTTGCTAAATATTTTTCAAACCATATCATTTTTCTAATTTTTTTTTTCAAATTGTACTACTTTGCAAAAAAAGTCGGTGGGTAAAAAGTTTAAAAATAAGGTCTCTATTTTATAAAGACAATTTGAAAAACAGTTTAAAACTATTTTTCAAATCTGTAAAGGAATATAGAAAACTGGAAGACCATTTTCCAAGTTCTAAAATTATAAAATTAGACTACTAAACACGTTTTTTACTTTTCCAATTTCCTAAATTTTTTGTTACTAAACAGGTTCTAAGGGTCTACTTGCTATAATTTTATATTTATTTATAAGTTTTAGTTCTTTAAAAATTAAAAATCAGATATAAAAAAGTAGGTTTTTTGCTTTAAAATTGTTTTTTTTTGTTTTGTTTTATTTTTTATGTTTCGCTTTTTACTTACACTGAAAAGAAAGCTCAAAAACATCTTAGCATCGCTTGAAAAATATAATTTCTTGTTTCTTAAAACTAAAAATTATAGAACAAATGATAAAATACATGTCAGAAATTAATAGAGTTGTCGCAAGAACCAAAGAATATGTGCTGTAGATCAAAAAAAAAAAAAAGGCCATGTGTTCAAAGAAAAAAAAAGGAGTATTATTATCATAACAATATTACTATATCTTATAGTCAAGATTGTTAAAATTATGATTCTATTTAGAATTGGTAGAAAGTTTTAGAATAGGAATCATGGAATCGAATTGAGAATCATATGATTCTACTAAATGTATATTATAATTATTTTTCGTATTAATATCAGTTATATAGTTCAAAAAATTATTAATAAGACTTTTACTTATATGGGAATATAAAAGAAATTGTAATCAAATATGGTAAAAATATTATCACGCAACATAGATATATCATTTTATGCTGCATAATTATAAGAGTTTTTAAGACAGATGCTGCTAATCGAGTTTTATATTAAGATCAAAACATAAAAATAAAATTAATTTAAGTTTCTTGAAAGTATATATCATTTAATTAACTTTTCTTTTACTTAAAACTAGTAAAGTAAATTCGTTTATAACATGTTCTTGAATTTTTTACATTTTAACTTTTATCTATATACATTCGTAACCAAAGAGGGTACTAGCACATCGTTACCTGATCCCATTAGAAATCCGAAGTTAAGCGTATTTGGGCGAGAGCATGACCAGGATGGGTGACCTCCTGGGAAGTCCTCACCCTCAGCTTGGGGGCAATCGGAAATAACCTCTTTTCAAGGGTAATTACCTGAAGGGGGAAGGCTGCGTACATTCGCCCTCCCCAGACCCTGCTTAGGGGGGAGCCTTTAGAACACTGTGTATGTTGCTTTTTTTTGCTTTTTATCTATACATATTGGTAAAATTGAGGTCGGATCGGTAGAATTGGAAATCGTATTATAATTTTACCCAATAATATCGTGTAGTATCAATAAATCGTAAGATTTTATAAAATTAAGATTTTATTTAATATTCTGATCGATCAACAATTATGAAATTATAGAATCGAAATTTTAATAACTATGTCTGTAATAGATAATAATTATAAAATTCTATAAAATTACTTTAAAAAAGACAATTTTTCTTAGGTAATAATATTGTCCAACCAATATGTTAATTATTTGCTACGGACATGAGAACTCATGTAGATAATTATCGAAAAAATAAATGTAGATAATTTCAAATATGTAACAGTCTAGGATGTAGTAGAAACGCCAAATGTTCACATGGGAAAGAGAAATGCAAGACAAGGACGCGTTTGTTTGAATGTGAAAACACCTACAACTTCCCACAACCACAATCCAAAAAGGCAGATTTTGCGGCTGACGTTTGCCCACGTGGTCTTCGTTCTGCCGTTGGGCTGATTTTCTTTACCATCTCGCCAAACACCCCCCCAGCCTTCTATTATGTAAGATAGAGATTATGAATATGCCTAGTGATTGAGAATATTGAAAGTTAATCATATTATTCGGATTTGATCTCTATTAGGGATAAAGTTGCTTTTCTTTAAAAAGGGGTGTTTTCAAAGGTCTTGGCAGTATTATATATATATATATATATATATATATATATATATATATATATATATATAAGACCGCCAGTATGTCCGGCGCCTTTGTACGCCACTGGTTGACATGCTTTATGCCAGTTTCAAGTTTTCGAATTTGAGGCACTTTCCTCCCTTTCCAAGTAATGACTTTACTAAATTTAAAACACACATGTATAAGATGGAGAGCATCAAGCATGATTTAGTTTAGCAGCGCTAGTTTCTGAATGTCAAAAATGCCACCCAAAAGAAAAAAGAATGATCGAGAATAGAAAGTTCAAAATCACAGTAGATATCGTCTATAGAAGGCTAGATGAACAACAGATCACATCATGATACTGTTATGTTACTTGTTGATGTGAAAGTAACTAAAAGTTTTATTTTGAAATTCTTCTCCTTTAAAACTTCTATTTTTATGCTAATTTATCATTAATGTTAACCATAATTACAAAGAAAATCACTGCATGATTATATGGGTTGAATTTGACGACTGTCGGAAAACCAAAATTAAGAATATGGAAACTTCATTAGTAATGCTAGCGGTATGTCACGGGCCGCCTTTGGCTGACGCTGTCCCTGGTACTCAATAAGCAGACATATGCCAGATGGGGTCTCCTTAGCCTGTCCGATACTAATGCGCATTGATTGTGTTCAGGTATGTCCGTAGTATACCCTGTATTTCGTCTCTTGAAGGTGCATATTGCTGCTTGTTGACTATAGGGGGTAGGCTGGCTTGGCCCTAGCCTCAGGGGCCTGGGCGCCGTACAGATGATCTGCGCTCATCCCGTGACAGGCAGCTACTACAGCTCAGTATGGGACTTGTTCAAATAAATACTAGCATATTATCTTTTTTAAAAGCATTTTGTGTCAACGTATCTTTGCAAAAAGTATTCTCAAAAGGCATATCTTTGTATTAAAAAATTTTAGTTTTATTTTTGCATACATTTATATTTAGAAGCACCTTTTTTGGGTTGATTATGTTCCCAATGGATAGGTTTGTCAAGATCGAATGTGGCTGGATATTGGTAGTGTGGCATATGCTAGTCAACGCCACCAAAGGGGGCAAGGGCGCCTATTGCTACAAATGAGAAGGTGGGGATTGTTACCCCCACGTTTGATAATGAGGTAAAAAGCAGCAAAAGAGGTAAGTAAACGAGGATGAATAGCAGAAGAGTTTTTGGAGCAATTGGACCGTTAGTAGCCCAATCGGATAGGTCGGAAGCACTAATTTGCACGGCCAACTTTAAAAGGACATAACTTTTGATCCGTAAATAGTTATGGGGCCCATAAACTGTCAAAACGAAGCTATCAGATTGAACCATGCAACCCCAGACGCTTTGCATCTAGCCCCGCCTATGTTCCTCAAATTCGGCATCTAAACATGTTTCGGGCCACTTTTATGTTTTCCGCCTAGTTTAGAGGTAGTTTTGTAATTTAATATTTTGTGTTATTTTATTAACTTTTTATATTAGGGTTTCTTTTTGTTCTACTATAAATAGTGGCAATGATTGGTTGTATGACTCATTTTCAAAAATTTCTGAATTATAAACCCTAATTTTCTCTCTCTTAAGTGGATTTCGATTTTGTGTTTTCAAATTTGATGTGTTCGATTCAATCTTTCATTTCCGTTCGGCATCAATAAGGGTAATGTGCCATAAACCCTTACCCTCGATTAACAAACTTTTTGAGTTTTCTTTACCCCAAACAGGGGTCAAGAAGGGGTGGTAACTTTTAAAAAAAAATTTGCACGACTTTACTCTTGTTTCATTTATAACTCTCTTTACCATTGATTTCCCTATTACTCTCTTTGATTTTCATCTCTTGACCCTCATTTGCTCATTTTACCTAATTGACAAACAAGATAGTGAAAGAGAGAGGAATAAGTTGGGGTATTTTAGATCGCTTAAAATATAGCGGAATAAATTTTATAGATTACAAAAAGATTTTATGTCATGTGAGCAAATTATGAAAGAAATTGCAATTTAATAGATGTAACAATAAAAAAACTAATTCACCTTAAATAGGAGATTGAAGATTTAATTTTTACGTCAATGTGCTAAAAGATAATTTAAACCCAGAACATTAAAACTTTTTTGTTCCTCTCGTGTTTTGTTTGATTAATCAAACTTTTTTTTTAAAATCTGGATTAACCAAAGTTTAAAGGGGGTTCAATGTTGTTGGCTAGTCAATTATTGGCGTGTAATTTTGCGCATTAATATTCAGTGGAGTTTTCGTCTCCAACTCTTCTTCTGCGAGTAATACAATAAAGACATCACACATAGCTTGCAATGTTTTGTTGACATTTGTCACATCTCTGCTTAGTGCCAGTTGTTTATAATTTGTCCGTACATTTTTTAAATTGCCGCTGTCTACTGATAAGCATTATTCTAGTACAACTCCATGTTTGTTAATCATCAATATTAGAAATATGCTTCAAATTTAGTTATTCATTATTATTGTTGTTGCCATGAGCTTGCTGATAGATTGATCGGGTAAGCGTGCTGGAGACAAATACAGGAAAGCAACAGAGGTAGGGCCGATCGATCGGGAATCTATTTTTCACGCGGGTACAGATATAACCCTAGGGTTCACGTGAAGGGTATCCAATTAAAGTGAGCGCCGCCGTCATCCTTAAGAGAGAGAGAGAGAAAAGTGAATTATAATTCTTCTATTCTCAAATCAGTAAAAGTCTCCATCTCCGCCCGTAGTTTTCTCCCTTCTCGTTGAAGAGGGGTTTCCATGTAAATCATTGTGTTCTTGTTTTTGTTCTCTTGTATCCGTATTACTTCTCGTTTGACTGTAGTATTTGATTCAAATTAAGTACTTGGGATTCCGCACTTCCGCGCAAATTGGTATCAAAGCCCTTGTTCGTTTTGGTACTATGACGTCAGCGATTAAATCTGAAGTAGAGAAGTTTAGTGGTCAAGGGAGTTTCAGTTTGTGGCAAGTCCGCGTTAAAGGCCTCCCGACACAGAATGGCTTGAAGAAAGCACTGGATGGAAAAGAGAAGAAACTGGAGAGTTTATCCGAAACACAATGGGATGAGTTAGATGAGAAGGCACTTACAACTATTCAGATGTGTCTTACAGATGATATTTTGACAAAATTCTTGGAGGTAAAAACCGCTAAAGAGTTGTGGGAGAAGATGCAGGAGATGTTCTGCTTCAAATCTGTCTCCAATAAACTTGCAGTCAAGTGCTAGTTGTTCACGTTTTGTATGTCGGAAGGTACATTCCTTGAGAACCATATTAATGAATTTAGCTCTATAATTCAAGAGTTAAAGGAATTGGATAATGCCTCTAAAGATGAAGATCAGGCCATGTTATTATTGTGTTCACTCTCTAATTTATATAAAGGCTTTGTAGAAAGCATGATGTATTGTGGTAGGTCAACTATCACAATTGATGAAGTTAAGAAGAACCTAGTGAGTCAAGAGCGAATAGATAAAGAATTGTCCGACTTTGTGAATGACTCCGGTAATGGTTTGTTTGTGAGAGGTAGAACTGAGAATAGAGGGTCTAATGGTGGAAAGAAGTCAAGGTCTAAGTCTAGATATAAGAACCTATCATGTAACTTTTGTCACAAGAAAGGGCACATAAAGAAAAATTGTTATAAGCTTAAGAATAAGCAGAAAGAAGATAACAGGAATGACCATAACAGAGGTGATAAGTCTGCTGACGCTAGTATAGTTGAAGATGAAGGTGATGCTAATGTTCTTTTAGTAACCGAATCCTAGGCTCGATCCAAAGATAAGTGGATCATGGATTTAGGTCGTTCTTATCATGTTTTTCCTAATAGAAACTGGTTCACCACATACAAGTCAATTCAGGGTGGAGTAGTCTTGATGGGCAATGATGCCGCTTGTAAGGTTATGGGTATAGGAACAATCAGAGTTAAGATGTTCGATGGTACTATCAGGACACTTAGCGATGTGCGACACGTCCCAGACTTGAAAAAGAACCTTATCTTTTTAGGTACCCATGAGTCACATGGATATAAGAACATAGCTGAAGGTAGAGCTATAAGGGTCAGTAAGGGTGCGTTGATTGTGATGAAGCGTAGAAGGGTAGAAACCTTGTATGAGCTTGTAGGTTCTACTGTGATAGGTTCAGTGGCTGTTTCTACATCTATGTTAGAATAAGATATTACCAAGATGTGGCACATGAGATTGGGTCATATGGGTGATAAGGGTATAATAGAGTTGAGTAAAACGGGTTTATTATGTTGTCAGTCAACTAGGCTGATGCAGTTCTATGAGCATTGCATCTATGGGAAGCAGAAAAAAGTCAGCTTCAAGCAAGCAGTGCATCAGACTAAAGGAACGCTAGATTGTGTTCATTCAGATCTGTGGGGACTGTCCAGAGTTGCTTCCAAAGGAGGTTCTAGGTATTTTCTAACATTCACTGATGATTATTCAAGAAAAGTTTGGGTCTATTTTCTTAAGAAAAAAAAAGGAGTTTATGAAGTCTCCAAGAAGTGGAAGGCGCTGCTTAAAAAACGGACAGGAAAGCATATAAAGAGGTTGAGGACTGATAGTGGTCTCGAATTTGTTGAGGGTGATTTCATCAAATTATGTGAGAATCAAGGCATTGTCAGACACAAGACTTGTACAGGTTGGCCTCAATAGAACGGAGTGGCAGAAAGACTGAATATGACGTTACTGGAGAAGACATGATGTATGCTATCTAATGCAGGTTTAGGGAAAGAATGGTGGGCAGAGGCAGTTAGCATGGTGTGTTACTTAGTGAGCCAATCGCCTCATTCATCACTTCAGTTGATTACTCCATAAGAGGTATGGTCTGGATCCCCTGCTGATTGCTCTCATTTAAGAATTTTGGTTGTCCTGCTTATGCTTATGTGAATGATAGGAAGCTAGAGCGTAGAGCCAAGAAGTGTATCTTTCTTGGTTATACGTCAGGTGTGAAGGGATTTTGTTTATGGGATCCAAAATCTCATAAATTTCTGGCTAGTAGGTATGTTACATTTGATGAGTCTGCCCTATTACATCCGCCACACACGCCCTCCTTAGTTCGTGATTCAGCTCAGGAAAAGAAGCCTAATGATAGTTAGATATAGTCAGATAGTTCAGATCAGCAGCAGGTAGTTCAGATTGAGAGTATATAGGTACCTCCAGTACAGGTTTCTGATGAGAATGATGAAATAGAAACAGGTCAGCAGGTCGAACAGTATACTATTGCTGGTGGAAGGAAGAAAAGACAGATTAGGCCACCACAGAGATATGTGTATGAGGAGATGGTAGCCTATGCCCTTACTACAGCTGAGACAGCGGAAGATTTTGAACCATCTACATATTCGGGGGCTGTATCTAGATCTGACTCAGAGAAGTGGCTAATGGCCATGCATAAAGAAATGGAGACATTACAGAAGATCCAGACTTGGCAGCTAGTCAAGCCTCAAACATGAAAGAAAGTTATAAGATGCAAATGGGTCTTCAAATGAAAAGAAGGCATTGCTGGACTGGAAGATGCAAGGTACAAGGCTCGGTTAGTAGCTAAAGGCTACAGTCAGGTACATGGTATTGATTTTCCTTATATTTTCTCACCTGTTGTTAGACATAGTTCCATACAAGCCATACTTGCCTTAGTAGCTATGCATGATTTAGAGCTTGAGCAGTTAAATGTGGAAACTGCATTTTTGCATGGTGAGCTAGAGGAGAGTATTTACATGCATCAGCCTAAAGGCTTCATTGTTGAGGGTAAGGAAGACCATGTTTGTGTATTGAAAATATCTTTATATGGTTTGAGGCAGTCACCTAGGCAGTGGTATAAAAGGTTTGATAAGTTTATGGCCAGTAATGGGTTTTTCAGGAGTAAATGTGACAGTTGTGTGTACTTCAGGAAGACAGACACAGGTTCATTCATTTATCTTTTGTTATATGTTGACGATATGTTGATTGTAGCTAAGGCATGACTGATGTTAATAGTTTGAAAACAATGTTGAAAAGCAACTACGAGATGAAGGATTTGGGAGCAGCCAAGAAGATATTCGGTATGGAAATCAGTAGGGACCGAAAAGCAGGAAAGTTATACTTGTCTTAGGAGAAGTAAATTGAGAAGGTTCTGGATCAATTTCATATGAAGAATGCTAAGCCTGTTAGCACTCCGTTGGCAGCTCATTTCAGGCTATCAGCATTGGATTCGCCTCGGACAGAGGAGGATGTCAGGTACATGTCACAGGTCCCTTACTCTAGTGCAGTTGGTAGTATTACATATGCTATCATATGTACTCGTCCAGATATTGCATATGCTATTAGCAAAGTGAGTAGATACATGGCGAAACCAGGACAAGAGCATTGGCACGTTGTTAAATGGATTCTAAGGTACTTACGTGGCACTTTTGATGTTTGTTTGGAATTTGGGAGGAGTAAATACTGTTTAGTTAGATATGTTGACTCAGACTACAGTGGAGACCTCGATAAGAGGAAGTCTATTTCTGGTTATGTGTTCTGTTTGGGTGACAGTGCCCCGAGGCTTGAGTTCAAATTTGGCTTTTGGCGGGAAAATTCAGTAAGGCCTTAAAAATCAGTTAAATCTATTACAGGTGCTGCTGTTCTGCTGTGTTGCTGCTGCTCATGCTTCACTGCTGCTGTTAGTTGCTGTTAAGGGCTGTGTTTTGGTGCCAATATTAATAAATTGAATATTAGTTAGTAGTTTACATTCTAGATTGTTCTAAGGATTGTTTAGGTACATTGCATTTACTTGTTTAGCTTGCTATAAGTAGTGTTCAGCTGTAATAATCAAGGGTATTGAATGAAAATCTGAAAACTATCTCAATTTGAGATCAAACTCTATTTTCTCATCCCCTTTCCCTTCTTTCTCTCATCTAAACTCTAAACTCTACTTTCTCATCTTAATTTCCCTTCTTTCTCATCTCAAATTCTCAATCTATCCAAAATTATATTAGTTTACGTTCGAGGTTCAAGCCCGAGTGTAACAATTGGTATCAGATCCTCGTTCCGATCGAGTGCGTAATCAAAATTAAACAAAAAAACAAAAAAAATCCAGAAGTAATCAAAAACATCAGATTCATTACTGAATTTCAGTTCAGTACAGTTAGATCAAATCCAGATTGGATTCATACATTGATCTTGAGAAAAGAATTCAGATCTGAACTTGCAATCAGTGCTGCATTGTCCCGGTTGCTGAAGCAGAGCTGGTTCATCATTCAATTGATTGATTGAGGTTGGCAAAATCGAAGGAAAAAAAATGATAGAAGGCGTGAGAACCAGGTCTGGTGCTGGAGGTGCCAATGCTCCTGGTTCGGGAATGGATTTTGTTGCTACGGTTACAGGTGCTGGTGCCAATGTATCAAGTGATCATCACCGGGAATTGAATGACAAGTTCGAACAGCTGAATGCTAAGTTTGATCAGCAACAAATCGAGCTCAAAGCTAGGTTTGATCAGCAGCATCAGCAGCATCTTGAGAATATGCAGAGGAGTGACAGCATTCAACAGATGTTGAAGTTGCTTGTGGAAAGAGACTCGAACAAGGAAGAACGGCTGCAACAAATGGAAGAAAAAATTAAAAAATTGCAAGATCAGGTTAATAAACAAAAAGAATCAAGTGTCGATGCGATCTTGAATCCTGCAAGTCAAATTTCACATCAAAAAGAGGCCGATCAGCCGCAAGAAGATGAAGACAGGTCTGAAAATCTGGTGAGGAACCGAGGCAAATCACCGATAGTGCAACCGATGGTTGGACCTTCAATTAACATTAGATCAGCAGCAAATCAACCTCTGCAATATGAACTTGATGTAGACAATCAGAATCGAGTCTTTGGACAGGCAAATTGTAGACCTGAAGCTTCGAATTCAGACCATAACAGCAGGCTGCAGAACTCGGTTTGGCAAAGCAGAGCTGATTTTGATGAGCTCGAACCTCTGGACAGACCTCCTGATCGACATTATTAGCATAGAACCGTGAGTAATGACATGATATCTGGTGGTAGGAGTGGTAATCAGAAGCAGCCAAGGGTCGAAATTGATCCTTTTGATGGAAAACTACCGGAATCGTGGCTAAGAAGGTGTGACCGGTATTTCATATATTATAGCATACCTGATGACGAAAAACTCCAACTAGCTGCAGTGCATTTACATGGTGAACATAAGGTGTGGTACTATTGTTTGTTGAAGAGCAAACCGAACCTTTCTTGGGGCCAATTCGTAGAGGAAATGTGTGAACGTTACTGTAATGACGATTTGAGTGATATAGTCAAAAACTTCAACAAATTGACTCAAGTTACCACCGTGAAAGAATATATGACAAAGTTTGAGAACCTCCGAGCTAGTATGCTAACCGTTACCCCTCAAGCCCCGGAGTCATTTAATGTTTCGAGCTTCATCAGTGGACTAAAGCCTAAAATCAAGAATATGGTGAAGGCACTTGATCCTACCTCCTTGTCTCAAGCCTATACCAAGGCAAGGTTGTTTGAAGCTACATTTCTATCATCCAATGAAGGGCCGAAACATCGAGGTGACGGTTCACAACCACAACATCTAAGGGAGAAAGATGATACCAGGATGCCCTGACCCTTAGGCAAAAATGCTCTTGAGAGGAGGCCTCAAAGGCTTTGCTTCAAGTGTCGACAACCGTACGAGGTAGGCCATAAATGCAATCCTAAATTCCTTATGGCTGTAAGTGGGGTTGACATTGAAGGACAGTCGGATGGAGAATGGGTTGATGTGGAATATGCGGACTCCGACCAGGAAATCTTCATTGAAGACGAAATGGAGATCTCATTGACAGCTTTAACCGGGAAAGGAATACATAAGACAATCCGGATTAAAGGGAAAGTTGGCGCAAGATCGATTGTCATTTTAGTAGATAGTGAGAGCACCCACAGTTTTGTTGATCCGCAATTGGTGAAGAAAGTAGGTCATGAAGTGGTGAAGACTAATCCTTTGGCGGTGACTGTGGCAGATGGGAATTCGATTCTTACTCAAGACAAATGCCGAGCCTTCAGGTGGTCCATGCACGAACATCAGTTTACACATGATTTTAGAGTCCTTCCTTTGGGCGGGTGCGACATGGTGCTTGGGGTTGATTGGATGCTTGGTTACAACCCAATATCTTTTGACTACGTTAAGCACGCAGTATCATTCGAGTGTCGCAGGTCCAGAGTTACCTTGCAGGGAATAGCTGATTAAAAATTTCCATTATTGAGGACAAGAATGTTCTCAAGAGGAAGGGAATGTTGCATACCGAAAACCCGAGGCTTGAGTTCAAATTTGGCTTTTGGCGGGAAAATTCAGTAAGGCCTTAAAAATCAGTTAAATCTGTTACAGGAGCTGCTGTTCTGCTGCGTTGCTGCTGCTCATGCTTCACTACTGCTGTTGGTTGCTGTTAAGGGCTGTGTTTTGGCGCCAATATTAATAAATTGAATATTAGTTAGTAGTTTACATTCTAGATTGTTCTAAGGATTGTTTAGGTACATTGCATTTACTTATTTAGCTTGCTATAAGTAGTGTTCAGTTGTAATAATCAAGGGTATTGAATGAAAATCTGAATACTATCTCAATTTGAGATCAAACTCTATTTTCTCATCCCTTTTCCCTTCTTTCTCTCATCAAAACTCTAAAATCTACTTTGTCATCTTAATTTCCCTTCGTTCTCATCTCAAATTCTCAATCTATCCAAAATTATATTAGTTTACGTTCGAGGTTCAAGCCCGAGCGTAACATGCTATTAGTTGGAGAGCATGTCTACAGTCAGTTACCGCACAATCAACTACAGAGGCCGAGTATATGGCAGTGACAGAAGCATTCAATGAAGCTGTTTGGTTGAGAGGCTTGATTAGTGAATTCAGTATTGATCAAGGCATAGTTAGGGTCTACTGTGATAGCCAGTCTACAATTCACCTAGCTAAAGATCAGATGACGCATCATGACAAGACGAAGCACTTTATTGTCAATCATCATTTTTTTGGAGATCTGATATATGAGCGTAAGGCGGAGTGGAAGAAGATTGGTACTGAAGATAATTCAGCGGACATGTTTACTAATGTTCTCCCCGCCAGGAAATACGAGCATTGCTCAAACTTGGTTGGGCTCTCAATTTCTGTTTGTTAACCTCGGTTGTGGGGTGTTAGTGGAGAAGGTGGAGGTATTTTATTTCAGTGTTGAATTTGAATCAAGGTGGAGGTTTGTTAGGAATATGCCTCAAGTTTAGTGACTTATTATTATTGTTGTTGCCATGAACTTTCCGATCGATCGGGTGATTCCACCAATCGATCGGGTAAGCATGCTAGAGAGAAACATAGGAAAGCAGCAGAGGCAGGGTCGATCGATCGTGGCCTCGATCGATCGGGACCTCCCAATCGATTGGGAGTCTATTTTCCACGCAGGTATATATATGACCCTAGGGTTCCGGTGAAGGGTATCCAATTAATGTGAGCGCCGCCGTCATCCTTGAGAGAGAGAGAGAGAGAGAGAAGTGAATTGTAATTGTTTTATTCTGAAATCTATAAAAGTTTCCATCTCCGCTCGTGGTTTTCTCCCCTCTCGATTGAAGAGGGGTTTCCACATAAATCATTGTGTTCTTATTTTTGTTCTCTTTTATCCATATTACTTCTCATTTCATTTCAATATTTGATTCGAATTAAGTATTTGGGATTCCGCACTTTCGCAAAATCCAGCTATCCATCCCCCCCAGCAAATGATTAACTAGTATTAGTTAATTAGTTATTATTATCAGGATAAAATTATTATTATTAGAATAAGATTATAATTTTTAAGATAATTTTTTGTTCTTATTATTTATAATCACATTAATATTTTGTTAATAACATATATAATTCATTTTTTTAATGACCAAGTATATTTGGTATACACTATATAATTAAATTAGAGTTATTTCCGAAAATGTTCCTATACTTCGCTCAATGTGTCAATTTAGTTCTTTTAATTTTAATTGTATGATCTTAATTTTTGTGCAAGTTAATAACATATTTTTTGATCATTTGATCATATTATATGCACTACCTAATGCAAATACATCATTTACCCTAATTAAAGTCAGTTGTGACCCGATCGTTAAAATTTTTTTACCACATTGACGTTAATTTTAGTGTAAGACTACAATAAAATTAGGCTTATTAAAAATTAATTTGGCCTTATAAACTCACTCGTGACCCTACTGTTAAAAATTTCCGCCACATTGACATTAATTTTACTATAGGACTATGAGTAAATTAGGCTAAATAAAAATTAATTTAACCTAGTTAAACTTACTCATGACTCGACCGGTAAAAAAGTTTTCACCACATCGACATTAAAAAAATTAGGCTAATTAAAAGTTAACTTAGTGTAATTAAACTCACTTGTGACCTGATAGTTAAAATCATCTTAAAACATTGACCTTAATTTTTTTCTGGAACTACAAGTAAAACAAGGCTAATTAAAAATTAGTTTAGCCTAATTACTTTGGTCCTACTATAAGATGAATGTCTAGGTGCTGAAAATATTTTTCAATGATTCAGTCACGAGTGCGTTTAATTACGTTAAACGGTGGGTTTACATTGAGTTGTGCATCTAATGTGATCCAATAATTAAAAATATATTATTAAGTTGTACGAGTACTAAACCAATACACACGTAAATAACCTTAATTTAACTATATAATATATGTCATAAAATATACTAACTATTAAAAAATAGACAATAGATATTAAATATATATCTAGAATGCTTACTTTATTCTCTTTAATTGTACAATTCCTAATTAATTCCTATATGACAGTTCAAGTCTAAATTAATTTCTATATGTACGTTCAATGCTTTTCTTTTACAATTGAAGAGTTAAATACCAATTTTTTTTTTTTTTTGGGTCATTCAATACCTTTTTAATGATGTTTCCATTTGTAGATCACATTAATGCTTTATTAATAATAATTTCTATCATGATAATATCCCCTTCCTTTTTCCTAAGGGTATTTTTTTTTTCAGGAGTTATATCTAAACTTTTTTTAACTGAATTTAAACTTTAATTTAATGTGTTGAAGATCCTGGAAATAATAGTGAGAATGACTCCACTGCCTCTGGTCCGGAATTCTCCCCAGGCTTTGAACCCCTTGTATTGATTAGTCATTTGCATATAGAGGATAATCTGCCCGAGATTCATAATGTGACAGTACCGGCTATGGAAGTACCTAGCATAGCTTGGGTGACGAAGGAAAAACAAATGACATCAAAGAAGGGCAAGAGAGCGCTAAAGCGAAAGATGACGGAGAAAGAGAAGAGGGAGCTCCAGGAGTTCCTCAAGGACATGTCTCCCAGAAGTAGTGCAGGAAAATCGCCTAAGACAACCGGGAAGAAGAAAAAAAACGGAATAGGGGAAATCGGAATGAGAAGATCACGGAAGCGGAATATGATGAGAAGATTATGAAAGCAGAGCGGGTAATCGAGATGGGAAAAAGGGTGGATTTTAACTTTGATGGTTTTGACTCACCTAAGGTGGCAGACATTCTTGCTAAGTGATGCGGTTGGGTTTTATTGTTGAGGTTTCAGTCCTACCCTCGTTTCATATATTGATCTTCTACTTCATCTTCATCTGGGATCCCTGTTTGACTTTTGTTATAAGCATGCTGGTTCGTCTTGTCCCTCGGGTCTTGTTTGGGCTTGTGCTCGATGTCTGCCGTGTCATGTTTTGAGGTGAGCGTTTTGTTCCTGTTGTCCTGTTTCTTTGATTTGTGTTGATTGTCTTTGGTCCTCGTCTTGTTCCGGTCGGACTCAGGCCTCGCCTAGCAAGTGGTCTACTTGTATTGCGATTTTGTCACAATCTAGTGAAAAAAATTTAATGTGTTGTCCCTTTCGAACATTTCATTAAATTGAGAGACAAATTGAAAAATAAATACTTAATGCGACGAGTAGCTCAAATGCTCCCAACTAAAACCCCTTTGTCATTGTCAACTAAAACCCCTTCCTAAGATGAGCTTTCATTAGCGGGGCCTCTGTTTCTACTCATAAAACAAGTTGAATATTAAGCCAATAATATCTAATTGACAAAATGATCCTTGTTGTACGGACCTAGGTTCATGTCACCTTATTATCTGATCAGTATTGTGGTATGTAGGATATGGGCCTTGTGAAAGGTTTATTATGGGACCATATATCAATAGGTTGGTTAATGTATCATTCATTATATGTAGAAAGAGGGGTACAAAGGAAATTATAATAGAGTTCTTATATAATATTACAAGAGATTAGAGAGTATCTTGAATACGCCAATCCTAGGATGTTGCACTAATACACCCCTTCAACTTCAAATGGGGGGAGGGGAGACAACATACACATTAGCCTTGTGATAGCAGAAGTGGTCAGTGAACAATCTTTTGATGAAGATATCAGTTTCTTGTTTGGTAGTAGGAGCGAATTGAACATGAATATCACCTTTAATTATTTTCTTGTGAACATATTCAAGTTAGTATCAACATGCTTAGAACAATTATTGGAAATGGGACTAGCAGCGAGGTATATAGCACACACATTATCATAGTAGATAAGGATTGGCCTATAGTGAAGAAGATTGAGATGACACATGAGATCTCTTATCTGATCACATTCAGCAACTACATGAGCAACAACACAGTACTAAGATTTTGTGGTAGACTTGCCGAAATAGGCTACTTTTAGCCAGCCAAGGGAGGAGGTTAAGACTAAGAAAAATATCAAAGTTGGTAGCCAATCATCGACTATCAGGGCAGCCACCCCAATCAGCATATATAAAAGCTGTGATAGTTGTGCAGGAACCTGGAGAGATGGTGAGACCAT
Source organism: Simmondsia chinensis (assembly GCA_018398585.1). Classification (NCBI taxonomy): domain Eukaryota; kingdom Viridiplantae; phylum Streptophyta; class Magnoliopsida; order Caryophyllales; family Simmondsiaceae; genus Simmondsia; species Simmondsia chinensis. The sequence goes on along the minus strand of JAGTTD010000013.1, from coordinate 16,548,324 downwards.
ACTTAAGAGTGTGCTTTAAGTACCGAAGTAGGCGCTTCACCGCCAATCAGTTAGAGGTCTTGGGAGTATGCATAAAATGAAGCACGGTTAACAATATAACATATATCAAGACGAGTCATGGTTAAATATCGAAGAGCACCTACCGTATCTCTAAATTTTGATGGATTTGCAAGTAGATCCCCCTCAATCAATGAGGTATGATCAAACCAAGAGAAGTGTTGAACATGTCTGTCATTAAGCATATAATTTTTAGTGAGCAAATCAAGTGCTTATTGGCGTTGGGTTATGAACAAACCAATTATGGGGCGATTTAGCTTCAATGCCAAGAAAAGCGGAGATTGTTGAGGTCCTTCAATGAAAATTGGGTGGATAACATGTCCATAAATTGGTGTAGGAGGTAGGGGCATTTATGGTTCAGGTAACCATACTGAAAAGTATTTCGGTTCGATTAACTGTAATCAAAATTCTAAAAGATCTCTAACCGTTACCGTAACCGAAAAGGTCGGTTAACTGGCTTTCTATAAATCGGTAATTCGGTTCGGTCATGCCAATTAACCTGTAACCGAAAAATAATGCAATGCCTCCTTCATGTTATATGTTCTACCTCTTAACAATTTGTAAATGTCAAAAAAAAAAAAAAATGTATTAAACGTAAGAATATTTAATAAATTATGAGCTTATAATCAAATTATAAAGACTATAATGTATAATATCTCATTTTAACCAAGATGTTGGCAAACAAGTACCACTATATTGCAGCAAAGTAGTGCTTAGTTAATATTTGAGATATCACCGTGGGGCACGAATAGTCTATGATGGGAGGTGAATTGGGAAAAAAGTTAAAATTCATCATGCATTATGGAATAATAACTTATCTACTTGAAAAACATACTTTGCGAACAATATAATATTATGAATATATAATATACATAATATATAATATTTCGGTAAATCGATTAACCAAAATGCGCAAAATTACTAACCGTTACCATACTGAAAACCTCAAATTTATTTGGTTCGGTTAATCGACATGGAATTTAGTATGGTTAACCGCATTTTTGGGTCGGTATTTTAGATATTTGGTTCGGTATTAGTTATGGATTTTTTAAAATAGCGCTAGGAGGGGTGAAGAAGAGCCAGCAAGGATGTTAAGAGTAGATAACATACTAACCTAGTTGGTGATTAGTGTATGAGTAAGGAAGGATTAACCTTGCAACAATGGACCAAAATTCTATAAAAGAACAAGCTAAATCTATGAAACCAAACTTGAGGAGCTTGTTTGAGTCCATACAAAGCCTTACAGAGACGACACGCATGATTAGGGTATCTAAGATATATGAACCTCTAGGGTTGTTTAATACATATTTCTTAGTCGGTACCCCTGTAAAAACGTACTTTTGACGTCAAGTTGGCAAGTAGACCACAATTTTCTAACAACTAAGGCTAGAATGAGTAGTATAGTGGTGGGTTTGACAAAATGACAGAATGTTTTAAAATAGTCAGGACTGTCACGATGATGAAACCCTTGAGTAACTAAACTGGCTTTGAAGCCATCTATAGAGTCATTAACCTTATATTTGACTTTATTTTTCCCAAAAAAATTACCAATCACATTCGCTGAAGGGAGCAATTAACCCCCTTTATTAGATATCTATAAAAAAAAAGTAACTTTATCGTTACTTTTCTCACATCTCTTGTCATAGTTCCTGACTCGCCCTTCTCGAACAATTCAATAATGCATACACAATTTCTGTAGTAATTTCAAATGTCAAATATATGGAATACTTTGGCTAAAGATTCTAGAATATGTTCATATATTTGCGAATAAACTAAGGGGACAACTTTTTCTCGTTAGAGACTAGAGATTCCACGTAAAACAACTATTCCTGCTACACTTCATGGTGTTACCCAATGCACATAAGATTCAAGCCAACGCACTTTGACTAATCCCTTTTGGCGTATCAAATCAATGAATAATTCATGCATGAGTTCATACTGTTTCCTGGATTTAGAGTTATCTTTTTACATAGTTAATTATTTATGAAAGTAGTTAAGAAATAAATAATTCAGGCGGTCCTGATCAGTGTTCCAATTTTATAGTAAACACCAACATAATACTCTTGGATCACTATTCACATGACCAAAGCAAGTAATCAAAAGTATCATATTATAGTCTTATCAGACAAGTTATATAAACTTATCACCAACTACGAATATGCTTTGACAACATATCAATAGTTTGATCTAAGTCTATCTGACCACTTAAACCAAACTTGACATATCATCTTGGACTACATCCATGTCATGGAACGTTTTAGAAAACAATCACACGCATGGTTGACTCGTAAAACATAATCAGGCAATAAATAAATAAAATAATTTTATTTATTTAATATTTAAAGCTAACTAATTAGGTTTTCATGCACCCCAATTCCAACAATTATAGGAGCATGATCCATGGATCATGCTATGTAAGTGTAAAGTTTGGCCTCTTCAAGGAGTGATTTTCTTATATGGGTTTCACACTAAAACACTTATGAACGTACTGGACACAAGGATATGAAAAGTGATAGTTTGAAGATGCGTTATGTGTAGAGAGTAAGTCTTTTTTGTGAGATACGTTCAATTAGTCAAATAGGATGTATGGTTCAAAGACGTAGTCTCTTGTATTATTCCTAATAGTTGTAATGTATTTTCAATAAGTGAAGATTCAATCGCGAGACACTATCATTTATGTATAAAGGTTTCCTTTATTTTTTGATATCATGTATATTTTGTTTGAGAATGTATGTATTTTAAAAATGGTGGGAGAATGTTGGTTTACATTCAAAAATAAAGTGTTTTGGATGTGTGTTGGCTTGGGCATGGTGTGTGTTGACACACAAATTACAAAAATGTTCTCTAAATGTTTGAAGGTCGACACATAGAAGCTGTGTGTTAAAACACAATCTGACAGAAACTCTAGTACCCAAAGCCTAAGGCTTTTTGGCCGTTTTTGGTCCTTTTTTTTTTTTTTTTTTTGGCTTTTTGGAAGGAAGTCTCTTCCCAAAAGATACTTATTGATCTATATAAAGCTCCCACCAAATCATTTTAAAAGGACTAGAAATATACTTGGGAAATCACATCTTCTGTACTTCTTCCATCTCGGAAATCCTTCCTATTTACACTCATTATCACTTTGAATTTTTGGTTTCATTGTTTCCCTGAGACTATTAGGATAAGGCTGAAATAAGTCTCACGGATTGTTGTTCACTACATGCCTTGAAGCTGTCGTGATCTTTGTACCCATTTTATGGAATTTCCCTAACACAAATTACATGTCAAACGAAGCTCTCAAAGAGATCTACGTAATGCCAGTGGTATCGTCATTGGGACTGGATATTATTGGATCATGGATACTCTTCTTTTAGCCTTTTGCTAGTTTTAGGCTAGATTAGTTGCCAAAATGTTTGGCGGACGATCCGTGCACCCAAGGGGGAGACTTTGCATGGCCTAATTTTTACATGGTTTGTCTCTTTCTCACACGTGGTCAGGTTCTGAGTGTTTTTTTTTTTTTTTTTTTTTTTTTCTAATTTGCTCGTTTCACTTATTCTTCACTGCTTTTGGAGTCCCTTTCGTTCCAAACACGTTCCAAGCCATTAAGATAAAAATTACATCAAAGCATGCATGGAATTGCCCAAATTTTCATTGTATTACAGAATAACACATATAAGAATACAACACATCAGTAGCTCACTGTTGATGATCAACGGTGTGAGTTCTGCAATTTGTCACATGTTACCAGCTGGTTGTTTCCCTAACAGTTTGCACGGCCATACTCACTCGCTCGCCTTGATGAGGACTGGGTGAGCCTTTCTACAACCCTTTCCTACTAGAGTAAGAGAGGTCTCAATGGTGATAGGATTAGTTAAGAGACAAAGGACTAGGGACAAAATAAAAGGAAAGAATGAATTACATCATTTGCAGAATATTAAATGTCAGAATAACTGGAAGTTTGGTGGATGCCTTGAGAAATTGAACCCCACCCCTCTTTATACTTGAGGCACTCGCTTCCACAGACATAGGGAAAGCCAACCTACTTAGGGAAGCTTTTAGGGCTCCCCATCGATGTTGCCTTCTTCGATTTCCCTACAACCTTCATTTGCTTAGGTAGGTGCGAAGAGGGAGCCTTTAAAAGGTCTTTACACAAGATATTACAAGAATGTTCGTGAAGGTTTTAAATGCTCTAGAATCCTTTCACTGGCATACCCAAGGGCACTTTACAATGCTCTAGAATCTTCCAAAAGAAGATTGTCACCCACTTACATACAATCTAGGGACTTTGCTAATTCTTCTCCCCTCTTCATTACATCATCCTATGACATCCTCTACCACTGGCTTTTGCAATGTCCATGGAGTGTTGTCATGGTACTATTTCAATAGATCGCTAAACTACCACTGTGTTTTTTGTCCCTCATGTATCCTTGGTGTTATGCAAACCCTCCACCACATGGAGTATTCTGTTCATGGAGGTACTTGACTTCTTTGGATTACTTTGTCTACCAGGTTATCCTCTTCTTGTTTGTCAAAGGGGGTTACCACAAACATAGGTGACTGCATAGAATGTCCACGAGGAAAATCCTCCCAGTCTTAGTGATATGGCTTCAACATGCTCACATGGAAGACCAAATCGATCTTTAGCTTTGATGACAACTCTAGTCTGTGCGACGCTTTCCCCACCTTCTTCAAGGAAGGTGTTTGTTGTGTTTAGTAAACTATTTGGGAAGAAGCTAAAGTCAAGCTATTCAAAGATCATCGAGATCCCTGTTATCCCTTTGTTTTTTTCGTCCTTCTTTCATTTCCCCTTTTCTCTATTTATAGTAGTAGGATGATGTTTTTAGTATTTGGATAAGTGTCCTTTTCCTTTTCTTACAAATTAAGTTACTTTTATTATTATTTTTTAAAAACGCATCTTAAAAGAAGTGAAAATGGTTAAGTTCGCTTTTGTTTGGTCATTATATGGGTGAATTGTGTGGATTTTTACCCCTATTGGGCGAATAGCGTTGATTTTTATCTCTACTGGGCGAATTGTGTTGATTTTCTTCTTACTAGGCGAATAATGTTGGTTTTTCTCTCTATTGGGTGAATAATGTTGTTTTTTACCCCTACTGGTCAAATTGTGTTGATTTTTCTCCAACTGGGCAAATAACGTTGTTTTTTACTTCTGCTGGGCGCATTGTGTTAATTTTTCTCCTATTGGGCGAATAACGTTGTTCTTTACCCCTATTGGGCGAATAGTGTTGCTTTTTTTTACCTCTACTGGGCGAATTGTGTTTATGTTTTTCCTACTGACCGAATAACGTTGTTCTTTACCCCTACTGGGCTAATGGTGATTTTTTTTACCTCTATTGGGCGAATTGTGTTGATTTTTCTCCTACTGGGTGAATAACGTTGTTCTTTACCCCTAGTGGGTGAATAATGTTGTTTTTTTACCTTTACTGGGCGAATTGTGTTGACTTTTCTCCTACTGAGCGAGTAAAGTTGTTCTTTACCCCTACTGGGAGAATAATGTTGTTTTTTCACCTCTGTTGGGCTAATTGTGTTGATTTTTCTGCCACTGGGCAAATAACGTTATTCTTTACCCCTACTTGGCAAATAATGTTGTTTTTTTACCTCTACTTGGGCGAATTATGTTGATTTTTCTTCTACTGGCCGAATAACGTTGTTCCTTACCCCTACTGGGCGAATAATTTTGTTTTTTACCTCTACTGGACGAATTGTGTTGATTTTTTTTCCTATTGGGCAAATAATGTAGATTTTTTACCCCTTTTAGGCGAATAATGTTATTTTTTACCTCTATTGGGCAAATTACGTTAATTTTTAGTTATTTTTCTAAATTACAAACATATTAGCCTCGCACTTTTCAAACTAATTTTGTTCTTTGGTTTGGAAAGTGTTAACTTATTATTGTCCCCTCTTTTTTCTTATAAATACCTACCCCTCTTAGAAGGATTGTTCTTTACTCTCTTCCGCTGTTCCTTTTAAAATATTACCTTAATGTGATAACTTCTTTTTACTTTCAATTTTTACTTGTAATGTTTAAGTTACTTCTTTTTCCTTTCTTTTATAAAAACCACTTTGGATAACTTTTCCCTTATTTTCAGTTTTTTTTGCTTGTAATATTTTAGGATGGAAATGTTTCCGACATATATCTTGTCTCTAATATTCTAGTGGTTATTTGTTAAGGCCTTAAATCGATGTCATGCAGTTTCTAAATTTTGTCGTCAGCTTTTCTTGCGGGCTAATTTTGTTAAAGATCAATCCATGAAATGCGTACGGCATCTAGCAGTTAATGTGCTTATCTTAAATGGGTATCGTCCTCCCTTTGGCGAACATGTGGAGATGCATTCGTTACACCCACCTTTTTTTGCACCTTGCCTTCTTCTTAGGTCCCTGCATTTTTTGATGTAGGATAAAGAAATCATGGGGGTGAGTAATGGATTAGTCTTATGTCGGGGCATCCATTTTTATGGGCCTATGGGCTTATCTGTATGTAATTTTGCTACCAAAACATATCTTCCATTCTTATTACCTCAAGAATTACGCTATCTGAGTAGTACTCTTAATGTGGTGTTTGTTTGTTCTGAAGATATCTTTACCCTTTTAATTACTATATTTTCGTGTTTGCTCTTAATCTTGAAGCCAACTTGATAGGCGACTCCTGGGCCGAAGGAGATTGGCATTCAGTTTTTTATTTTGATCGTGGTGTGTGGTGCTATTAGGCGAATGTCAATACTGGTGGGGGTAAAATAGATTTTACTTGTGCGGTGTTTTGTGATGGGATACTGTACCTTTTATCGGAGCGTAGTGGTTATTTTACTCTAGACTCCCCGTATTTTTATCCATATATAGTGTCGTGGGATATGTGGAAAGACTCTGCTACTCTCTTGCTTCTTCCTCTGAATATTCATGATGAAGTCATTCGTAGTCAAAGTTTAGAATTTTCCGTTGGTAAGACGTCTTTGTTTGGCTGTGTTACATGGCTTGACTCTTTCTTTGTGGAGTCTTTCAGATTGAAGGGATGCAAATTCATGGGTTTTGGTTCGAAATATCTTCTTCAATATCTGTCATTCAAGCGTGCAGGGGAGTGTAGGTGTGACAGATTTTACAGTGATGGACTTTCTTATAATCTTTTCTCCCGAGTTGAAGGTTTATAGTTATGTTTTTTTCGGGCCTGATCACAGGGCACTTCGGGTCATATGTCCTAATGGTTACGGGGAATGGGCACGTTTGTACGTATATTGGAGTTTACTTCATCCCTGTGAGGCTCCAATTTATGCTCGTGGAATACTGTGTGACTATGGCGCGTACTGAACTTGGTTTGTATAAATTTGGTTGGAACTTCTCTGTTCAAGCGTGGCGTTGTTGTTTTATTTTGATGACAACCCATGTATATTGAAGGTAGGTGCTGTAGATAAATAACTCTGAACTTTGTCGGGGTTAGTCTTGTGCTATTGGATAAGCTTATCTTAGGTATGTTGTGTAAACATGTTTGTATGAATGAAAAATAGTGATTTGGGTGTGCTGTGAATGAAATAGGTGAATTGTCTGCATCAAGGATGTATCACTGTTTGATAATTCTTATTTGGGTATTTACTTGAGCAATCCTCTTGTTTTATTCCTCGTAGCAAATAACTTGGTTATGAATTCTGAATATTTTTTAATGTGGGAGGTTATCCGTTAATTTTTATATTAGTAAGCGTTTTACAGATCTCCTCATGGCGCAAAACTATTTGTCATTTTAATTACTTATATTATCCATTTGTATATTAGCTGGGGTTTAACATAATTCCTAGTGTATAAACTTATTTATAATTTCATCTACTTGTATCTCCTAGTTTTTACACTAGTGGGCGTTTAACGTGGCCTCTAGTGTGTAAAATATTTTCAATGACTTATATCTCTTATTTTTTATAATGATGGGCATTTGACGTAGCCCCTAGCGTAAAAAATAATTCCCATCACTTATATCTCCTATTTTCTTACACTGGTGGGCTTTAACATAGCCCCTAGTGCGTAAAATAATTTTAATCACTTATATCTCTCAATTTTTTACACTGGTGGGTGTTTGACGTTGCCCCCAGTGTATAAAATTATTTCAATCACTTATATCTGATGGGCGTTTTACGTAGCCCCTAGTGTATAAAATAATTTCATTCATTTATATCTCCTATTTTTTACACTGGTGGGCGTTTAACATATGTCCCAGTGTGTAAACTTATTTATAAACCTATTTATAATTTCAACCACTTGTATCTCCTATTTTATACATCGGTGGGCTTTTAATGCAGCCTCCAGTGTATAAAATAATTTCAGTCACTTATATCTTCCATTTTTTACATTGATGGCGTTTAACATAGCCCCCAGTGTATAAAATTATTTCAATCACTTATATCTCCCTTTTTACACTAGTGGATGTATAATGTTGCCTCCAGTGTGTAAACTTATTTATAGTTTCAACTAGTTGTATCTCCTTTTTTTTTTACACTGGTGGACGTTAAACGTAGCCCCTAGTGTATCAAATTATTTCAATCACTTATATCTCCCATTTTTTATACTGGTAGTGTTTAATGTAGGCCCTAGTGTATAAAATTATTTCAATCACTTATATCTCGCATTTTTTTATACTGATGGGCGTTTTTATACCAATGTAAATTATATTATTCTTTCTTTTTTTTTTCTTTTCTTTCTTCCCTTTCTCCTTTTTTCTTCTTTTTTCTTTTTCCCTCCTTTCCTCACCATTTTCCCTTCTCTTTTTCTTGCTTCCTTCCCAAGCTTTCCTTCATCTTTCTACACGGTGGTTACTAGCTCTTTTTTCCCCTATTTCCTGTTATTTTCATTTGGTTTTGACATTAGGTATGGTATCTTTTATCCTTTTTGCCCTAATTTCATAGGAATAGATGAGGCTTTTACCATATGTTGAAATTGAAGTGGTTGGCAGTAATTTTCTCAATTTTTGTGTGGATTGGGTTTTAGTTAAGGTATAATTTGGATTCTGTCTTAGTTTTACTAAAAATTTAGCAGAAGAGTTATACCTGTTTTCTTTTTGTCATGTTAACCTATTAATACTTAATATCTTGGTTTACATGACCTTTGTTAAAACATAACTTGCTATTTTGATTTGTTTGTAACGTGAGCCCTACCGTGTTGGGTTGCGGATGTGTTAAGTTCCAATTAACAATTGGAAGCCTAACCTTGTAGAGGAAGGAGTTAAGATGAGAAGAGAAGGGAAAGGGGATGAGAAATAGAGAAAGGGATGAGAAATTAGAGAGAATTTCAAAAGAAATTCAGTTTGTATTTCATTGAATGAATGATATTACAACCTAGGAGCTTATTTATAGACAACTAAGTACAAGGAATCAAGACATAACAGCCCAACCGACCTTCCCGCCTAAATCTGCAGCTGCAAACCCAATTTGACCCGCGTTTGACCAACTACCCAATTTGGCGCCAACTACCGACTCAACTAACATTTGAACACAAGCAACTCCAACTTGAGACACCAATCCGACATTACAAACAGAAACTAAAAAGTAATTCTAACGATTTATAACATTCCCTCCCTCTTGAGAAACTTCTTGTCCTCAAGAAGTGAAGCATGGAAATTGACTCTGTAAGAAATTGCAATTTTTCCAAGTCATCAAATTCTTATTCAAGTTGCACCAAGTGACCAAAACTTCCTGCACAGCTCCATGATCTTGCTGCAGCAACCTCCGAGCTTTTACTGCATCAGGTTGTAACTTCAGAACTCCATTAACTTCTGCAACAGGATGCTCCCGGGCGGCTACAGCTCCTCTTTTGACCTGCTTTTTGAGTAGGGACACGTGAAACACGGGGTGAATGTACGAGTGTGTAGGTAAATCGAGCTTATAAGCAACATTGCCAATTTTCTCCAGAATTTTGTACGGGCCAAAGTATCGGGCACTTAGCTTGACATTACGCTTGACAGCCAAGGAAGACTGTCTATACAGTTGTAATTTAAGGTAGACCATGTCACCAATGTCATAACTTTTGTCTACCCTTTTCTTATCAGTATAATACTTCATTCGAGCTCGAGCTTGATGGAGATTGTCTTTAAGTTCTTGCAACATTTGTCTCCTCTGCTACACAAGTTCAATCACTGCAGTTCCCTTGCTTCTCGGTTGTTGTAGAAACATAGGAGAGGGTGGAGAGTAGCCATACAATGCTAGGAATGGAGAAGTGCCAATGGACGAATGAAAGTGTGTATTGAACCAAAATTCGGCTAAGGATAGCCAATGGTTCCACTCCTTGGGCTTCAAGAAGACCATACTCCGCAAATACTGCTCTACACATTGGTTGACTCGTTCGGTTTGGCCATCCGTCTGAGGATGATATGAGGAACTGAGTGCCAACGTGGTGCCCATCAACTTAAACAACTCTCTCCAAAACGTGCTTGTGAAAATCTTATCTCGATCGGACACAATGGATTGAGGCAATCCATGCAATTTATAAATGTTGTCAAGGAAGATCCTTGCCAACCTTTCAGCGGTGACGGGTCGAGCAAGAGCAATGAAATGATTGTACTTGGTGAAACGATCCACCACGACCCATATGACCTCCTTGCCTTCGGACTTCGGAAGTCCCTCGATGAAATCCATGCTAATGTGAACCCAAGCTCCCTCCGGAATGGGAAGAAGTTGAAGAAGTTCTTTGTAACGAGGATCTCCCAACTTTGTTGGTTGACATACTTCACAAGACTTCACGTATTTACTCACATCTTTTTTCATACTCGGCCATGTAAAATATGCTTTGATTCGTTGATAGGTGCCTTCTACACCCTCATGACCACCCCAAGTAGCGTCATGTGAAGCTTGAATGACCAATTCTCTCAAATCAGTGGCAGAACCAACATACAACAGCCCCTTGACCCTGATCAGCCCCTGCTGCACCGACACTTCACTGTCTGCAGAACCCGACTTTGCATCGCGTGTGAGGATTGCAGCGGCCACTTTTTCCTGTGCAAACTGGTCATTCTCATAGGACTTGTGTAGCTCAAGCACCCAAGAAGGTATTACAATGGTTACGGCAGCACAGGAAGCATGATTTTCATCCTCAAACTGCCTTAATAGTGAATCGGCTGCAACGTTCTCCTTGCCACTTCTATATTCGATGTCGTAATCAAGGCCTAACATTTTCATGAGGCCTTTCTTCTAAATCCTCGTCATGATCTTTTGTTCAAGGAGATACTTGAGGCTTTGATGATCCGTTTGAATGATGAACTTATGACCCTCCAAGTATTGCCTCCATTTCTCCACGGCTAAGAGGATGGCGAGATATTCCTTCTAGTATGTTGACATCGCTTGATGTTTAGGGATAAGGGCTTGACTCAAGTTAAGCAATATGCCTTCCCTTTTGGGAAAGAATAGCCCCTATACTAGTACCACTTGCGTCGGTCTCCAAGATAAAGCTTTTGGTAAAATCCGGCATCTCCAAAACCGGGGTAGCACACATTGCAACTTTAAGGGCTTCAAATGCTGCTTGAGATCTCCCGTTCCACGTGAAAGCATCCTTCTTCAAGAGCTCGGTCAAAGGTTTCGCAATAGAACCATATCCCTTAATAAATTTCCTATAATAGCCGGTCAATCCCAAGAAACCCCTCAATTTCTTCAATGTTAGCGGAATTTCCCATTCTTGCATTGCACGGATCTTATTCGGGTTAGTAGACACTCCCCCATGAGAGATGATGTGACCCAAATACTCGAGTTTATCCTAAGCAAATGAACACCTTGACAACTTTGCAAAATACTTGTGTTGTCGCATCAATTCAAACAATTGTCCGAGGTGAGTAAGATAAGCTTCATATGTCGAGCTATAAATCAGTATGTCATCGAAGAAAATGAGCACCGACTTCCTTAGAAAAGGTTTGAAAACATCAATCATGGCTGCTTGAAATGTGGCCGGGGCATTTGTCAAACCGAAAGGCATTACAACAAACTCGAAATGGCCATGGTGAGTTTGGAAAGCCGTCTTGTAAATATCCGGCTCAAGGACCCTGATTTGATGGTATCCTTGCCTCAAATCCAGCTTTGAAAAGAAACACGCCCCATATAGTTCATCAAGCAAATCGTCTATGATTGGGATGGGAAACTTGTCCTTCACCGTGAGAGCATTTAACCGGCAGTAGTCGATACACATCCTAGCCGAGCCATCCTTCTTCTCACAAGGATCACGGGTGAAGCGAAAGGACTATGGCTTGGTCTAATGAAGTTCACATTAAGATGTTCCTCCACTTGCCTTTCTATTTCTGACTTTTGGTCGTGTGCATAACAATAAGGCCTAATCTACACCGGATCAACGTTTGCACGCAAAGGGATGGCATGGTCCACACTCCTTGGAGGAGGAAGAATCTTAGGTGGCTCAAAGATGTCACCAAATTCATTCACTAAGGCTTGCACTTCTAGTTGAAATCCCGGCTGCAGCTCAACCGATGCTATCATGAACAAATGACCTATCCATTGTATCGCCTTCTTCTTGATCCCATCGTGCACACATTTGCCATCAATAATCTTGAGTTGACCGTCCTCTGACATGCCTTTCAAGGACACTTTGGTGCCATGAACCTCGAATGCTACGGTCATCTTATCGAAATCAAACACAACCGGGTTGAAGGTCCTCATCCAATCCACCCCTAGCACCATGTCGCAACCGCCCAAAGGAAGAACTCGGAAATCAAAGGTGAAACGATGATCTTGCATAGACCAAGGAAATGCTATGCACTTGTTGTGAATGGTTAAAGAATTGCCATCAGCCACCATCACTTGCAAAGGGTGAGTCTTTATCGTTTCATGTCTATCCTTCTTACTCAGCTTGGGATCGATGAAGCTATGTGTACTCCCGCTATCAATGAGGATTATGATGGAATACTTACCAACCTTGCCTCTGATTTTGATAGTGTTATGAGCTCCACTACTGGTTAACGCCTTCATTGATATCTCCACTTCATCCGCACTCAATTCTTCTTGTGAAACATCACTCAAACTGTCATTTTCTGCAGCCGATTGCTCACTGCCTGATTCCACATCAACACGGGTCCCTTTAGCACACATTATTGCTTGTGATTTGCACCTGTGTTCTGGCTGATATGGCTGGTTACAATGATAGAAAAGCCTCACCGAGCTTCTGTCAACAGCACGCTTGAATCCAGCACCAGAACCTGCGCCTGCACCAGCACCTGTTCTCGGTTGTGATTTGAATCTGCTGCCTGGATGCTTAAACTTGTCACTTGGTTGAACATGAGTGGCTTCAATCAGTTTTTCCTTATTATAAGGGCTTGACAAGGTCTTAGGACCAATGGCTTTCACCATGTTCTTGATCCTAGGCTTTAATCCACTTATAAAGCAAGACACATAATAAGATTCGACATCCTCGGGAGCTATAGTCAAAATGGAGAGCAAGTTGGCTCTTAGGTTCTCAAATCTAAGCATGTACTCGCTCACGGTTGAAGTTTGTGATAGTTTGTTAAAATTATCCACAACGTCCGTTGATTCCCCTTGTCCATAACATTCACACATTTCCTCTACGAATTGGCCCCAAGATAGACTCGGTTTGCTCTTCAACAAACTGTAATACCACACCTCGTGATCGCCATGGAGATGCACTGCAGCTAATTGGAGCTTCTCCTCATCCGGTATGTTGTAATACATGAAATACCGGTCACACCTCCTCAGCCACGATTCCGGTAACTTGCCATCAAAAGGATCAATTTCGACCCTTGGTTGCCTGTAATTTCCGCTCCTACCACCAGATGTCATGTCATTACTCATGGTTCTATGCTGATAAGGTCGATCAGGAGGTCTATCCAAATGATCGAGCTCATCAAAGTCATCGCTGCGATGCAGAACTGAATTCTGTGGTGGCCTGCAGTTGCGATTCAGATTAGAAGGTTCAGGTCTGTAATGTGCCAGCTCCGGGATCCGATTCTGATTGTCAACAACAAATTCTGGTGGCAAAGGTTGATTTTCCGTGGATCTGATATTAATAGAAGGTGCTGCAGTCACCTGATCAGTCGGAGATTTGCCACGATCCCTCACCAAAGTCTCGGTTCTGTTATCAGGTTCTTGCTGCTGATCGAACTCTTTTTGCTGAAAAATCTGACTTGCCGGCTTTAAGATTGCCTCAACGCTTGATTCACCTTATTTATCAACCTGTTCTTGCAATTTTTCAATCTTCTCCTCAATTTTTTGCAACCGTGATTCTTTATTCATCATCAAGTTCAACAGTTTCTGGATACTGTCATGTTGTTGTTCAAACTTCAAATCGAAATTCGCATTTTGCTGATCAATCTTCGCATTTGGCTGATCAATCTTCGTATCAAACCTTGCATTCAATTGTTCGATCTTGTCATTCAACTCCCTGAGGTGATCAGATGATACATTCACAACAGAATCTGTCACTGCCGATGCAAAATTCATTTCGGAACCAGGTGCCTTGTTACCTCCAGCTCCCGATCTTGTCCTTACTCCACCAGACATACTTCACACCTAAATTCCTTGATCTGAAACTGATCTTTAGTGTACCGATTAAATCAATGATGAATCGAACTTGTTCTTGCTAAATCAGTACCTGATCAAACCTTTTGACCTAAGGTTCAATATTGAATTGATCTTGTTTGAATCTGATTGATTGATTTTTTTTGTTGTTTACGCACTCATTTGGAAGCCAAACGAGGTTCTGATACCACTTGTTAAGTTCTAATTAACAATTGGAAGCCTAACCTTGTAGAGGAAGGAGTTAAGATGAGAAGAAAAGGGAAAGGGGATGAGAAATAGAGAAAGGGATGAGAAATTAGAGAGAATTCCAAAAGAAATTCAGTTTGTATTTCATTGAATGAATGATATTACAACCTAGGAGCTTATTTATAGACAACTAAGTACAAGGAATCAAGACATAACAGCCCAACCGACCTTCTCGCCTAAATCTGCAGCTGCACACCCAATTTGACTCGCGTTTGACCAACTACCCAATTTGGCGCCAACTACCGACTCAACTAACATTTGAACACAAGCAACTCCAACTTGAGACACCAATCCGACATTACAAATAGAAACTAAAAAGTAATTCTAACGATTTATAACAGGATGTTATCAACTTTAATTTGCACGACTTTGATTAAAACCTCCTTTGTCCCAATGTAACGTGTGCCCTGTCATGCTGACTTGCAGATGTTATTAACTGTTTGTGGATGTTTCTCCTTCGTAACATGTGCCATGTTGGCTTGCAGGGTGTTTAACATCTTTAGTTCACATGTCTTCGATTGAAATCTATCATGTTCTAATATAACATGTGCTTTGTCGTGCTATTTTATGGATGTTATTAACTGTTTGTGGATGTTTTTAGCTGTTAACATGGTCAAAATCTCCTTTGTAACACGTGCCCTGTTGTCTTGTGGGTATTAATAGCTTCATTTTTACCTGACGTCCTTATTGTGTCTTACTCATCTTAAAAGACATAAAGTTTCTCTATTTGTTGTGTTTAAGGTGGTTTTATTAGTGAGAATAAGCTCGGGTGCCAACAGCCACAGTTCTTCTTCCTACTATAGGCGTGTTTTAGATAATCCCGTAGTTCCTGGTGGGCTAGAAGATATTTTATCTCCTATGAATCAGGGATCGGTTATTGTAGCGTCTCTGCCTTCTTTTCGGATCCAGAGGGAGGAGCATTGCTTGTATTCGCGTATGTTTGTGTTCATTGATTCATGTTATACTTATTAGGGTGATTTTAATGCGAATTAAAAATGGCTCAGGGTAGAAGTAGGACTCGAAGTATGAATCGAGGTGATAAATCCGAAAATCGGCCTTCCACATCTGGTCCCATTTCTTAATCTTGCTTCTATTGTTATATCTTTTAATGATGCTAGAGTGTGGGCCAAATTCCCACATATTGCAGATATTAGGCTTGTTAAACTGTTTGCTCAACGTCATTCGAAAGTAGGGAAGATCACCTTTATTAGAGAGAAGTACTATTTTCCTTTGGAGTACGAAATATGAGCTCCTAAGGAAACTGACCGTATACTATTTCCCCCTCGGCATGACTGTTTTGCTGTGACACTGGAGTGTTTGAGTGCTGGGCTTAGATTTTCTCTTCCTTTTTTTGTGTCTAATTTATTGGAGCGGTATACCCCGTGCCCTAGCCAAGTGACCCCTAATGGTCTTCGAAACGTATACGGATTTTTTATTACTTGTTTTGTTAAGGGTTTTACAACTTCTAACAAGGCTTTTTACTATTTATTTACAGCCAAAAAGAGCCACAACACGTTTTCTTTCGAGAGTCGTGGAAGTTGGCGTTTTGTTGAGGATAATCTGTCCAACCTTAAGACTTGGTTGAACAAGTTTTTATGCATTCACCCGCCTACTCTTCCTGGTTATCCCGTGGTGTGGCATAAACTAACCCGTGCCCCTAGACCACTTCTAGAAGAGTTGGCCCGCTTAGATTGGGTGATTATCAACTATTTTGGCACAAATTCTGATGAAGATCATTTTGTAGCCACTTGTTCACTTCTTAGTAAAGAGATAGTGCTTGCAAAGGCCGAGTTGAGTGGAAGACCTTTTCCAGGCATATGAGTCTCGAATATTTGACTTTTTTTGTTTTAATTATTCTATTTATTTTTACTATATAACGGTGAGTATTTATTGTTTTTGACTTTTGCTATTGTTTCTTTTTTTAATGCAGCTGAGGAAGTAGATAACTTGAATATCACCCGCTGCTTGGTTTCAAACTCTCCTCAGGGCAGCTCGAAGCGTACCGATATGGGTGCTTCCGCCGAACCCTCAGTACAACCTCCTTCTGAGGGCCCCCCTCTTCGTGTTACATAACCGGTTTCTAAGGGTGAAGGCTCTGCTTGACGTCGCGTACGTAGTTGAATTACACAGCTACCCCTTCGGGGTAGGTCTACTCAGTTAAACTTACATCTTGAAGGAAGGAACATTCGGGCCCGTTCCAAGTCGGTGCAAAATCTCGCTATATTGGATACACCCATTGTCATTCATTTGTCGCCCCTCCTCTCGTTCCTTCTGTGAGAGATTTTCCTATAGATGAGACCTTGGCTCGCGAGGAGGATACTTCTACTTCCCTCCGTCCCCTAATAGATTTTGAGTCTTTGCTCAGAATTATTGAAGAGCTGTCACCTCCTGGGGCCATTCGTCCTCAGAGTTCTTTCTCCCTTTCAGAGGTGATGACTTGTGCTTAATTTATTCATTCTTCTTCTTCTCTTTCTTCTTCCTAGTACTATTGCTTACATTTGGTGTGTTTATATGACTTATTTTTGTAGCATCTAGGTGTCCTGGGTTATTTGAGTCAAATTGCCTCATCTTATATAGACGCCATGGCCTGTTGTCAGAACCTTCAGGAGGAGCTCTAGGCCATTCGAAGTGCATCTTTGAGGCACAAGAAGACTTTCATCATGAAGTGGAGTAGCTTCAAAGGAGGTTGGATGAGGCACGGGCTGATAACTGCCATCAAGCGAGAGATTTACATAATAATGATGTGCAGATTGACAATCTTCGAGCTGCACTTCTTCAAGTTTGCGAGGAGCCATTGCTACCTTTAAGTCTTGCTTTGAATTTCATATCACGCAAAGTGACTTTTATTGGGCCGGCATGGATTCGGCTTTTGCTCGCTTATCCTAGAAGCTTGGTGATGGTGGCCCCAACTTTACTCGACCTATGGTAGATTCCTTAATCTCTCAAATTACTAATGAGATTAACGAGGAGTTATCTCAGAGGGATGCTTCTCCCTCTACTAGAGGTAATGCTCATTCACGAGCTTAGGTCTTATGAGGTTATAGTTTTCTTTTATTCTTTCTTCTTTTCCTGTTGGTAGTGTGATGGTTTTATTGGCTGTATGATGGATAAACATGGGTGACGGTATCTTGGAATGTGAGATGCTATTTGTCCAAATGGGAAGTTTGTTTTGCAAATGTATGGTTGTACTTTTAACAGGTGTAGGATAGTCTTTTTAACAAGTGAAGAGTTGCGTTGTTTAATTAACAACATTATGTTGTTTTGTATCCTTGATAAGTATATGGTAGCTTTCTCCTTTTGACAGCTGAAGGGTTGTTTAGTTAATTGACAACTTCATGTTGTGTTGTTTCGTGTCGTTGGTAAGTATGCGATAGCCCTCTTTTTAACAGGTGGAGAGTTGTGATGTTTAATTAACAACATCATGTTGTCTTGTATCCTAGATAAGTATATGGTAGTTTTCTCCTTTTAATAGGTGAAGGGTTGTATAATTAATTGACAATTTCATGTTGTGTTGTTTTGTGTCATTGGTAAGTATGTGATAGCCCTCATTTTAACTGGTGGAGAGTCATGTCATTTGGTTGACAATGTTGTGTTATTTCGTATTGTTGATAAGTGTATGGTGATCATAGGAGAATGGTTGCACCTTGAATGACCGTACCTTTATTAGGCGAATGGTTACAGCTTTAGCAGGTGGGTGGTTGCACCTTTAGTAGGTGGGTGGTTGCACCTTTAGTAGGTGAATGTACATAGTTGCATCTCCTAGCGTTTTGTTTTATTGTTTATGACTTTATTCGCCTGTGATGCCAAAAGTGCCTGATACCTGTCCCCTTAAATTTATCTTTCAGTATTCACCAAAAAGGAAAAAAAAACCTTGACTCTTTACATAACCGTTGTTGCATTTATTCAATGTGTATTTACAAATGTACAAGACAACGTTTACACAAAAAGAAAGATCATTCTATGGCTAAGGATGTGGCATAGTTACTGGTAGTATTTTCTGAGGTTCTGCGCATTCCAGCTTCTGGATATCTCGGTTCCATCTAAGCGGTATAGTTGATGATAGATTGGGGCCATTATGCAAAAGGTGGTGGACTGATCAATGTCTGCAAAGTGGTGGGAGGTGCATGATAGATTGGGGCAAATCATTGGCAAGCTTTACAATGGCATGCTAATTCTTTGGCATCTATTTTCTAGGTGGGCCAGAAGTATCTTGCTCGCAGAGTTTTATTTGCAAGTGCATGTCCTCCTATATGCCCTCCACATTCGCCCTCATAAATTTCTTCTAGAATCTCTTGTCCGACATCTATTTCCACACATTTGAGTAAAGGATGAGAGTGAGATCGTTTGTAGAGCTAGTCCTCTATGGGCACAAATCGAGAGACTTGTCATCTTAACTTCTTGGCTTCAAGAGGATCTAAAGTGGAGATATTTGATTACTTGTTGTGTCCAACAGGGTGGTGTTTGGAGATAACATATTCTTTTTACAACTTCCCTTGTAGAATCTTGAGGGTATATTTGTCTAATGACTATTTCAGTGTTTTTAGGAGCCGCCTGATGAGAGCTAGCTAACTTGCTCAACTCATCTGCTATGTGATTATCGTTCCCATTGATGTGTGTTACCTCTACCCTTGCAAAGTTCGTGGCCAGTTCTTGAAACATTTTAAGGTATCTAAGCATGTTAGGCTCCTTAGCTTCGTATTCTCCGTTTACCTAGCTAACTATTATCTGCGAGTCACTGTGAATTCTTACAGAACGAGCCCCAGCAGTCTGTACATGGCCAGCTCGGTGCATTAAAGCCTCGTATTCAGTTTCATTATTAGTCAGCGGGTAGTGGAAACGTAGGGCATAACGATATGTCACCCCTTCAAGATCTCGAATGAAAATTCCAACTCCTGAACCCTCTTGACATGAAGAACCATCCACAAATATGTTCCATATCGGGAATTTTTCCAATGTCTCAGCACTTGAATCTTCTATCTTTCCTTTCTTTTCCTCAATAACATATTCTGGCCCGGGACTCGGCTCTACCTCGAAGTTGCATTCAGCAAGGAAGTATGTGTTAAGGTTCAAGAACAATGTTGAATCTTAACCTTGTGGAAAGAGAGTTGGACATGAGAAAAGAAGTGAAAGGAGATAAGAAATAGAGAGAGAGTTTGATGGGAGACAGAATCAAGATATTTCTTGATATTTCATTGAATGAATTAGTACAATATGAATCAAGCTATTTAGAAGCTCCCTTAACCGGCTAAGATATATTGGAACAAAACTCATTAACAACCGACTTAACTAACCCACAACCGCCACACTTGACTTGCCAATTGACCAATAACTGACTCAACCACAATTCAAAATAAGGCGCCAACCATCTAAGTCTGAAGGCTACAAATGATAATGCAATACCACAATGCTAATCCAAAGCTTTTTACAATTAACATCAATACAAGATATAAGATGGACACATAACAATTCCCTCCCCTTGAAAGCATTCTTGTCTCAAGAATTGGAGGATGGAAATTGGCTCTTCAAGAACTTCATCATTTCCCAACTAGCATCTTCTTCTTCCAAATTAGCCCAATGAACTAGCACTTCTTCCAATGATGTCCCAGAGAGCTACGGCATTTTGGAATTCAAGATTGCTGCTGGAGCTTGCAACAATGCCCATTGGTATCTACTTCTAGTGGCTGAACAGAGCTTGATTTTCCATTCTTAGCCTGCTTTTTTAAGAAAGAAACATGGAAAACCAGGTGAACATAAGAATCAGGGGGCAATTCCAGCCTATAAGCCACTTTTCCAAGCTTTTCAATAACTTTGTAAGATCCAAAATATTGAGCATAAAGCTTGGTGTTCTTGCGTACTTATCAGCACACTTTTTATCAGCATAAGACTTCATCTTCGCTTGAGCCTACTGTAAATTATCCTTGAGAAGTTGTACCAACTGCCTTCTTTGCAGCAAAAGATCAGATACTTCTGCAACTGAAGAAGCAATTCTTTGCAAAACCAAGGGTGAAGGAGTATTATACCCATACAGAGCCTTGAAGGGAGTAGTGCCAATAGAGGAATGAAAGTGAGTATTGTTCCAATACTCCGATAAAGATAGCCATCTGCCCCATGCTTTAGGATGACTAAAAACCACGCTCCTTAAATACTTCTCAATGCATTGATTTACACGTTCTGTTTGGCCATCAGTTTAGGGATGGTAAGAAGAGCTCAATGCCAAGGTAGTACCCATAAGAACAAACAATTCCCTCCAAAAGTGACTAGTGAAAAGCTTGTCTCAATCAGAAATTATGGATTGCGGTAATCCATGAAGCTTATATATGTTATCAAGGAACACCTTTGCCAGTCTTTCAGCTGTAATTGGTCTTGCTAAGGCAAAAAAGTGGCTAAACTTTGTGAAACGATCCACAACCACCCAAATGACCTCCTTGCCTTTTGACCTAAGCAAGCCTTTAATGAATTCCATACTTATGTGTTGCCAAGCACAATTCGGAATTGGTAGAGTTTGTAGAAGATCTTGATACTTACTGTCACCAGTCTTTGTTTGCTAACAAACATCACAAGCCTGCAAAAATTCCTTTACATCTTTCTTCAATCCAGTCCAACTGAAGTATCCTTTTATTCTTTGATTTGTTCCCTTAATGCCAGAATGACCACCCTGAGTAGAATCATGAGAGGCACCAATAATCTGTAGTCTTAAATCAATGGAGGATCCAATGCACAGCCTTCCCTTCAGTCTCATGATACCTATGATAACATATACTTCAGCATCAGATGCAGGAGAACTGGTCCTGTTAACACTAAAAGCAGTCACACAATCCTGGGCAAAGCTATTATTCTCATAAGACTTATAAACCTCTTCAATCCAAGCTGGAAGTATAACAGATACAGCTCCACAAAAACCATACTCAGCTTCTTCCAATCTTCGAGACAATGCATCAACTGCTTGGTTTTCTTTTCCCTTCAAATGCTTGATTGCATAATCTAAACCAAGCATATTCATCAATCCTTTCTTCTAAATTCTAGTCACAATTCTCTGCTTAAGCAAACGCTTTAAACTTGATGATCAGTTCTGATGACAAAATGATGACCCTCTAAGTAGTGTCTCTATTTCTTAACAGTTAAAAGGATAGCAGTGTACTCCTTCTCATAAGTAGGAAACTCCATGTGCTTAGGACTCAATGCTTGGCTATGATAGGCTACAGGCCTCCCTTTTTGAGATAATGCAGCCCCAATACCACTTCCATGAGCAGTAGTTTATAGCACAAACTCCTCCTTAAAATCAGGCATTGCCAAGATTGAAGCTGCACATATAGCGGTTTTCAAAGCTTCAAACACATCTTGACCCTCATGGCTTGGACTTTAGAAGGATTCGTGGAAACTCCTTCATATGAGATCACATGTCCTAAGTACTCAACTTGTGACTGAGCAAATGAGCACTTAGACAATTTGGCATATAGTTTGTGGCTACACATCACCATGAATACCTCCCTCAGATATCCCAAATGTTCCTCCAATGAAGCACTGTAAATCAGAATGTCATCAAAGAACACCAACACAAACCTCCTCAAAAACTATTTGAACACATCATTCATAACTGCTTGAAAGGTGGCCGGAGCATTGGTTAAACCAAAGGGCATTACCACAAACTCATAATAACCATGGTGAGTTTTGAAAGCTGTTTTGTAAACATCTTGCTCCATAAATCTGATCTGATAGTACCCCTACCTCAGGTCCAATTTAGAAAAGAAGTGTGCACCGTGAACCTCATCTAGAAGGTCATCAATAACTGGAATAGGCAACTTATCCTTGACTGTGAGCGAATTAAGCTGCCTATAGTCAATGCATATCCTAGCCGTGCCATCCTTCTTCTTAACCATTATGACCGGAGAAGCAAATGGACTATGACTCTGTCAAATGAAACAAGTCTTAAGCAGTTCCTCTACCTGCCTCTCTATCTTAGTTTTCTGTGAGTGCGGATACTAGCAAGGCCTTAGCTTAATTGGTCCAGAATTAGGATTGAGGGGTATTGCATGACCCAAGCTTCTCTTAGAAGGCAACGAATGTGGTTGTTCAAACAAGTCCTTGAACTCCTCAATCAAAGAATGAACTTCAGGATTAGATAACTCTCCCAACTCAGAAGATTCAATTGCAAATAGCTGGCCAACCCACAGATAAGATCCTTTCTTGATTCCATCTTCTAAACTCTTGCCTATAAGTAATTGAAGTTCAACATGTTCAGCCATCCCTTGCAATTTGAAAGTGGTTCCTTGCCCCTCAAATGAAACTGTTAGCTGAGCAAAATCAAAGATGACTAGATTGAAAGATCTCATCCAATCAACACCCAGAACAATGTCACAACCTCTTAATGGTAAGATCTTGAAATCATACACAAACTTGTGACTTTGCATTGACCAACTGAATTCCTGGCACTTGGTCTCAGTAAGGATAGAATTCCCATCTACCACTGTCACTGCCAATGGTTGTGGTTATATCATTTCATGCCCAACCTTCTTGACCACTTTATAATCAATGAAACTATGAGTACTGCCGCTATCGATCAAGATAACAATAGCCTCCTTCCCTGCTTGCCCCTTAATTCAGATGGTATTATGAGATCCATTTCCTGTCAAAGCTTTTAAAAAAAAAAATCTCCACTTCATCCTTAAGTGATTCATCTTGTGAATCTTGTCTTGAGCTATCAATTGTAGCTTCCCTGTCCTCTTCCTCAGAATCATCAACTGCACCAGTTCCTCTTGCTGAAATGAGGAACTTAGGATTACATTTGTGTCCCAAGAAATAAGGCTGATTACATCTGAAACACAGCTTTTGGACTTTCCTCTCATCAGAATGACTAGACTTCGACCTTACTAATCCCTTTTGTTGCTGATGGGGCTATTGCCTCTATTCCTAGGTCCGTCAAAAGATGCAAGAACCGTAGCCTCAAATAATTTAGCCATGGCATAAGCTTTAGACAAGGATCTAGGCCCAATGGCCTTGACAAGATTTTTAATCTTTGGTTTCAAGCCACTAATGAAGAGCTAGAGGTAAGGGTGGCAGAGATGAGAATGCTAAGGTGGATGTGTGGACACACAAGGAGGGACAGGATCCGAAATGAGGTCGTTAAAAGTAAACTGGGTGTCGCCCCAATAGAAGATAAGTTGAGGGAGCAACGTCTGCGGTGGTTTGGGCTTGTTAGAAGGAGACCCACCGCTGCACCTGTCAGGAGATGCAAACAACTCCACGTAGTAGACGGGAAGAGAGGGAGAGGACGGCTAACGAAGAGCTGGATGGAGCCAATACGACAGGATCTTACCTATCTCAACCTAAATGATGAGATGGCTCTAGACAGAGCTGTGCAGAGGACTAGGATAGGTGTATTCGAAGTAGCAGTGTAGGAGCATCTGTCCACTCGTAAGCTCGATCAAGTACCACGACTCTACGGTATGCCTATTCCATAACTTGGGCATGTGGACTTGCGGTCCCAGGGGCGGCCATCAGGGATGTGGTATGTGGCATAGTGGGACATGGCCTAGATAGAAGATATAATATAAAATGAAGAAGCTGTGTTTGAAGTGGTTGAGGCATGCTAGGAGGAGACCATCCACTGCTCTAGTCAGGTATTGCGATCAACTTCGCACCACGCTAGGAAGAAGAGGATGAAATAGGCCAAAGGAGCGACGACTGTAGTAGTACGGCAAGACCTCACCCACCTTAACCCACGGAAGGAGATGGCCTTAGATAGAGCTAGATAAAGCTAGAGCCCGAGGGAGGACTAGCATGGGAGTAGCAGAGGTAGCGGCCTCACACTGCTGCTTATTCTGCTATTTATGTGTTCATGGGTGTATAGGCTTATTAGGCTGTACCCATCTACCTATATGCCTATCTGTCTACTATCGGCCTATTTACGTATTTGTTTATTTGGCCTATTTGCGTATACTAGCTACCTTGTAGGAAAGGTTTTGCCTCGTAGTCTCATCTAGGGCATTTTTATGCTATGGCTCACTCTTTTGCTTTCATGCCTTATTGTTCACAGCTCATTACTCATAGGTCACCATGATGTGATGAAGACATATCTCTCAGGTTGGGGGTCCTCGAAAACAGCTGCTCTTCACGTTGACACGCTGAAGGGGGAAGGCTGTGTACATCAACCCCCCCCAGACCCCACTTTTGCCGGAGCCCTTGAGGCACTGGGATTGTTGTTGGTTTCAAGCCACTAATGAAACTTGAAATATAGTATGACTTAGTTGCATTTGGATAAGCAGAGATCATGATTGTTCTCAAGTTCTCAAATCTTGTCATGTATTCTTTCACAGTGGTAGTCTGCACCACTTTGTTGAAATTATCCACAATATCACTTGAATCCTCTTCACTGTACCTCTCACACAGTCCCTCCGCAAATTCAGCCTAAGACAATGAAGGATTACTTCTCAAAAGGCTATAGAACCATACCTTATGATCTCCTTAAACATAAACAGCTGCTAATTTCACCTTCTCAGCCTCGGTAATGTGATAAAAATGAAATTATCGTTCACACCTCGTTATCCACAATTGAGGTTGCTTTCCATCAAAAGGTTCCATTTGAATCCTTGGCTACCTGAAACCACCACTTTTGTTGTTGGCTGAAGCATCACTTGTTCTAGATATCTGTTGTTGCAGCTGATCTAATGAACGATCTAACTATCCACTTGCCAAACCTGCTGCTTGAGGTTGCACTGGATTAGGAGGATGATCTGATTGACCAGCTACCGTACGAGCTGATTGCAGTTGCATAACCTTTGGAGGACGAACCTGCTGGCTGGTAGCTAATAATAGTCTAGTACCTAAATGTCTTGTGATTTCCTGCGACAAACCTAAGATCTTCTCCTCGATCTATTGAGAATGCTGAACCAAACGATCTACAAACTTCTGATCTTGACTTAGCTGTGTCTGCTGCATTTAAGAGAACATTTCTTCCATTCGAAGCCTCAATTGATCAAATTGACTGATCTTAGCTCGTACTGCTGCATTGGCACTTACAACCGAAGCATAAGCGACATTCGCAGTAGCATTTGTAGCCTCAGATCGAGTTGTAACACCACCAGCCATTGGTACTTGCTTCTTGCGCCTCACCAGCTCAAATCAACCAAAGAATGGTCAATTGGCAGCAACACAAGCTCTGATACCAATTGTTAAGGTTCAAGAACAATCTTGAATCTTAACCCTGTGGAAAGAGAGTTGGAGATGAGAAAAGAAGTGAATGGAGATGAGAAATAGAGAGAGAGAGAGAGAGAGAGAGTTAGGTGCGAGAGAGAATCAAGATATTTCTTGTTATTTCATTGAATGAATCAATACAATATGAATCAAGCTATTTATAAGCTCCCTTAACCGGCTAAGATACATTGGAACAAGATTCATTAACAACCGACTTAACTAACCCACAACCGCCACACTTGACTTGCCAATTGACCAATAATCGTCTCAACCACAATTCAAAATAAGGTGCCAACCATCTTAGCTAAGTCTGAAGGCTACATATGACAACGCCACACTACAATTCTAATCCAAAGCTTATTACAATTAACATCAGTACAAGATATAAGATGGACACATAACAGAGTGCCAGGGCTTGTGCTTTTATGGTAGTTCGTGGTAGATAATGTAAGTCATATTCTGATAACTCCACAACCCATGCTAATAATCGACCTGAGCATTCTAACGTTGATAATAGTTTTTTGACGGTTTGATCTGTCAATATGTTTATAGTATGTGCTTGAAAGTAAGGTCGAAGCTTCTTAAGGCCATTATGATGGCGAACACCATTTTCTCTAACGGAGGATATCTTAACTCAGCCTCTTTCAACACCTGGCTAACAAAATATACTGGGATCTATCCTTTCGAGCGATTGGCTGCTAAAACGTCGTAATGGTCTTATTTGGCTGCTATATAAAAGGTCAAGATCTCTTTTAGATTAGGCTTGGCCATAGAAGGAAGATATGCAATATGTTCTTTGACCTGTTGGAAAGCATGTTTGCGTTCCTTATCCCATAGCTGACCCTTTTTTTCCTTAGCGCTCGAAAGGATGGAAGTGCTTTTTCGGCAGACTTACTGATAAATCTATTGAGTGCGGCTAACCGTCCCGTAAGTCGCCGTACATCGTTAATCATTTTCAGAGTTCCCATTTCATGAATGGGTTTTATTTTTACCGGATTTGCCTCAATTCCTCGAGCACTAATGACGTTGTTATGATTCATTAAATTTTAGTTGTAATTTTTGGTTGTATTTCGGGTAATGTCTTCATTATTGTGTTGGCCATATATTCAAATGTTAGTTAGTTGGTCTTGGTGCCTTAGATGGTCGGTTAGAGGTCTGGGCAAGTCAAATCTGGCGGCTGTTGTGTTTTAGCGCCAAAATCTGTTATGAGTCGGTTAGGATTAGTTGTCTTGATTCAATGTTTCTAATCTTGTATAAGTAAGCTCTAAGCATGTAATTTCATCATTAAATCAATATTATTCAGATTTTTCTTTGGAATTTCTCTCTCTACTTCTCATCTCCTTCTCTATTTCTCATCCCCTTTCACTTTTCTCCTCATCTCAACTCTTCTTCCACAAGGTTAGCCTTCAATCTTTAAATTGGAAGCTAACAATTGGCATCAGAGCTAGTTCAAGAAATCAATTGATTGATTGAGGCTGGAAAAATCGAAGAAAATCATGACCGATGGTGTGAGAACTAGATCGGGAGCTAGTGGAGTAAATGCACCTGGTCCGGAGGTGACCTATGCTGTTGCAGTTGCAGGTGCTGATGCATCTCGCGCTGTGGAAGCTAGTGCAAATGCAACAATCGGTCCTAAATATCTTACTACTGATCATCTTCGGGACTCATATGAAAGGTTTGATCAGTAGAATAACAAAATGGATCGAATCTTGACATTATTGTTGGAAAAAGATGCGAATAAGGAAGATCAGTTGCAACAAATTGAGGTGAAGCTTGGACAATTGCAGGATCAGGTTAATAAGCAAGGAGAATCCTCAGTTAATGCAATCCTTAAGCCAGCTAGTCAGATCTTTCAACCTGTTGAAGTGGATCAGCAGCAAAGTAACGTTGACAGACCTGAAAGTTTGTTAGGACTCGAGGAAAATCTTCGACATTGCAACTTGATGCAGGACCTTCAATCCACATCAGATCAGCTGAGAATCAACCTTCACAACCTGAAATTGCTGCAGAAAATTAGGATCGTGCCTCAGGACAAGCTCATTCCAGATTGAATGGCTTGAATTCAGATCACATTTCAAGGCAGCAGAATTCTGTTTTGCTTCACAGAATTGCATATGGTGAGCTCGAGCATCCAAATAGACCTCCTAATCAACAATTTCAGCATAGATCAAGGAGTAATGACAATTCTTCTGGTGGTAGGAGTGGTACTTACAGGCAGCCGAGAGTAAAGATAGATCCTTTTGATGGTAAACAACCAGAATCTTGGTTAAGAAGACGTGATCGGTATTTTCAGTATTATAATATACATGAAGATGAAAAGCTTCAGCTAGCTGCAGTATATTTACATGGTGATCATAAGGTATGGTATTATAGTTTGTTGAAGAGCAAACCTAATCTTTCTTGGGGCCAATTCGTAGAAGAAATGTGTGAACGATATGGTGAGGAAGAGGCAACTGATGTTGTGGACAGCTTTAATAAGGTGACTCAAACTTTAACAGTGAGGGAGTATATGATTGGATTTGAGAATTTACGAGCTAATTTGCTGTCAATCATATCCATTGCTCCGGAGGAGACAGAATCCTATTATGTCTCTTGTTTCATTAGCGGATTGAAGCCTAGGATCAAAAATATGGTGAAAGCCATAGGTCCTAAGACATTGTCTAGTGTTTACAACAAGGCTAAGTTGATTGAAGCTACCTTAGCCAATTCAAGTGACAAGAACAAGCTACATGGCAGTAGTTACAGACCTCAGCAAAAGAGCAATTCTGGTTCCAGATTTAAGCGTGCTATTGACAAGAGTTCAATGAGGCTATGCTTTCATTGTAACCAACCATATCAGCCTGGTCATAGGTGCAGACCTCAGGCATTAATGTATTCAAAAGGGTCCCGTGCTAGTGTTGTTTCCGGCAGTGGAAATTCAGACGCTGAGGAAGACATTGATGGTCCTTCTTCACATGAAATGACTGATGATGAAGTTAAGATATCCATGAAGGCATTGACCGGGAGTGGAGCTCATAATACCATTCGATAAGAGGCAAGGCTGGTAAAACCTCCATCATTATTCTTATTGATAGTGGGAGCACACATAGTTTTGTTGATCCTAAGTTGATTAAGAAAGTGAGGCATGAAGTGACAAAAACTCACCCCATGGCGGTTATGGTGGCTGAAGGCAACTCCCTAACAACTCAAAACAAGTGCCTAGCATTTCCATGGTCTATGCAAGATCATCAATTCAGCTTCGATTAGATATTCTACTTGTTATGTTCTTGGTTTGCTATTATCTATAATATTTCACAAAAAACCCTTAAGTGCTTATTGCTTATATGTAATATCATATAATCAATCTTCCTCGTAGTTCATACTAATTCTCATTTGGTCGAATTTTAATTAAATAGACTTTATTACATTCCATTCTCATTCAATTAAAACCCTAATTCTATCAACTCCCATTGATCTACTTTTTACAGCCACTGAACCTATCAATCCTACTTTTAGCTTCGGCTTCATCTTATTTGCTTATTGATATTAACTGTGGTTTCTTATGTCTTTGATAATCTCACTCGTATCTCTTTTGTGCTCTTATTAAGTTTAAGACTCTTTCAATTATTGCTTTATACCACAGCTCTACTAGATGGTTTATTTTACCAACATATCCAACTGTTGTATAAAATCGAAAACTATCCGCTTTTTACCCCAAGGGCCTCAATAAGACAATTTCAATTAGTCAGTCACAAAGTGACTAGATTCCTTTGTATGCACTATTAAAAATGAACAAAATATCGATCTACTTTTGTTAATATCATACGAATTTAAAATTCATTGAGTTCTATTAAAATTACAGCCTCTTTTTATATATCATCTTGGTTGTTCATTTTTGGATACCACATACAAGTTGTGCCCAAACCTTAGTCTTTTGAAATCTTTAATTGCAAATTTACTCATGTACTCTCTTATAAGAGCACAATCAAAAAAGTTGAAAAAGGCTTAAGTTTCCAAATTGTAATTATCGAAACCTCGGTCTTGGCATTGAAATTCTAGATGGGCTAAACTCTGAATTTTGAGATAATAGGAGATAACTCAAAGCTCAAGTTCCAGAATCTTTATCTAAGTAATGAGTAATAGAGATCAATATAAGAAAGAAGGTAGCAATGAATAAATAGTTGGCCATGCTGAGGATTTTTAATGCCTCATTAGCAACAAAGATTTTCCACATAATGTAGTGAGAAACACATACATTTTTTTTTTTTTTTTTTTTTTGAGAAACACATACGTTGGCAAATAGATTTATAAGGACTTTTATCGATTTGAAGAAAAAATCCATGTGGGATTTAGATTTAAAAATAAATGCAAGTGTTTTAAGTGAATTATATCGAGAAAGACGACGGTCACAGCCATGCTGAGAATCCTACCATTAAGGGGTGAAATCTTGTCCAAAACTAGATATTTAGATTTCATAGACACATTGTATTGCTAAGTAAATAAGGGTAATTGCATTTTTCATCTTCTTAAATGACCAAATGGCTGAAAACTAATTATATCCGCCTACCCTGTCATACAACAAAACGAGTAGCACTTTCGCCCATCAATGATCCTTCCCTACATGCTTACCATGTTACCCATTATTAACAAGTGGTTAGTCACCAAGTATTACCGAAACTTGAGATCTGGATCTCACTTCACCTTTTCAACGCGTTAGGAAAGCCTATTCGTACTTATTGGTTACCACATTGCATGGACAACCTACTCCTCTATAATATATCTCGTTTATGAAGCATCAAATACACTTTTTAAGTGTGCCATTGGAATCTCGTTCACCCATTTTGGCACCAACAATTGAAAGTAGCAACGTTGTATTAAGGATGCCCAGAATGCTAAAGCAATGACCTTAAATATGTTTTTATTAGTTCATCTTTCATGGTTTTGATGACCAAAAACATAAAATATCCTAATATAACTGTTATACAAATATTGATGCCTCGTTGTGGCCTAGGAGGCATGTGAGTTGCTTTTAAACAGGATGGGCAAATCGTAGCAAGGTGCCAAGATTGTACACTCTGCTTCACGAACTTTGTAATAGCGTGCAGAAGACTTTACAACTCCTTTTGACCCCCAAAACGGGTGCCCATTGGATCTTATAATCACGCTCTTTTCCTTCGTGTAACATTATTTCATTCGTAATTGATCCAACCACTTCGTAAATCTCTCACCTGCCTATATATCAAGAAGGAAACTATTGCAGCAAATGATTCACTAAATTAAAGCTTATGGCATTATATCGTCCCTAAAATCCTAATTATCAGCTTTATGTTGGTGTGTCTGCTACCTCCTTTACAAATATTATGAATATTATCTGATTTATAATACAAAATTTCATCACACGCAACTTGCCTTGTAAACTGCATAATACCATTATCACTCAATGTCAATGACCCTAATATCATTTAGGGACCATTTCCAAAGGTGGGATTCAATTGAATCAAGCCATGTAAAAGGGAGGATAAACAATAGGTCTAAAGGTAAAAAATAGTCTATAAACAATCAGAGTTAAGGCTTCATTCAATCATGGGCCAGTTTCTCTTACAATGTTGGTATGAATCATTTTAGGGCTGGGAGACTTCGGCCTCAGTCATTTCCTTATTTTGGTGGCGTAAATCATTTAAGGACTGGGGGACTTTGCCTTAATACTGAATTGGATTTCAAGTCCTTAATGAAGAAGTAAATCATTCTAGAACTGGAGGACATCGTCTCAGTCATTTCCTAATTTTTGGTGGCATAAATCATTCTAGGACTGGGGGACTTCACCTCAGTCATGTATTAGATTTCGTGTCCTTAATGGTGGCGTAAATCATTCTAGGACTAGGGGACTTCACCTATGTCATTTCCTTATTATCGTTGCATAAATCATTTTAGGACTTGGGGACTTCGCCTCAATCATTTCCTTATATTCTTGGTGGCATAAATCATTTTAGACTGGGGGACATCAGCCTTAGCCACGCATTAGATTTCATGTCCTTAATGGTGACATAAATCATTCCAGGACAGGAGACTTCACCTTAGTCATTTTCTTAAATCATTTTAGGACCGGGGGGGACTTCGCCTTACTAATTTCCTTATTATCTTGGTGGTGCGAATCATTTTAGACTGAGAGACTTCACCTCAGTCATGAATTGGATTTAATGTAATTAATGGTGGCATAAATCGTTCTCGGATTGAGAGACTTCGCCTCGGTTATGAAATGAACTTCATGTCTTTATCTTGATGGTGTAAATCATTATAAGGCTAAGGGATTTCGCCCCTATTCAAAACCTAAACTTCATTTTAATAGTGTGTCATGACCATGAAGGATTTTATGCGTTCTTAATTGTTTTAGCTGTGAAATTCTCAATTGGATTCCAATTGTAATTCTGGCATGAAAGGTTGATAGTGGTAGTTAGCAGGTAAATGCCGTTTTGGCGGGAAATGCTTGTAATTTAGTTTAAGCTTGTTTTTCATGCTTTAGTTGTAGCTGTCTTTCTTCATTATTATAAATAAGCAAAATATCTTGTAATTAGGGTACATTGAATAAAAATTGATCTAATTCTCCCTCTCAACCCTAATTTCTCTCTAATTCTCATCTCTTTCACTTCTTTCTTATCTCATACTCTCTTATCTCAAGTTTATGATTCAGGTTTGATCTTGAATCATAACAATTGATATCAGAGCTTGTGTTTGCTGCCAATTGATTGCTTGATCAATTGATTGGAGCTGGCTAGACGCAAGAAGACAGTACTAATGGCAGGTGGAGTAACAACTCGAGCAAATGCTGCTGCAAATGTGACTGATGTTGCTGCTGTGGGTGCAAATGCTGGAGCTAGTGTGAAGGTCAATCAATTTGAACAATTGAGACTTCAAATGGAGAAAATGTTTGCAAGAATGCAGC
The DNA here is from genome assembly GCA_018398585.1 of Simmondsia chinensis. Taxonomy (NCBI): domain Eukaryota; kingdom Viridiplantae; phylum Streptophyta; class Magnoliopsida; order Caryophyllales; family Simmondsiaceae; genus Simmondsia; species Simmondsia chinensis. The sequence continues at coordinate 16,515,420 of JAGTTD010000013.1, read as the reverse complement.
AATCGCATGATCGGAATCTAGCTCAGAAGTTAGATCAACATTCTCATAACATTGAATCGAAGTTCAATGGATTGCAACAGCAGATCACATGGCAGAATCAACCTCTAGGAGCTGGTGTATTATCTGCTGCTAGTCAGCATGACCGTCCTCCGGATACTTTGCAACCTCAATCAACTGGAGCCAGTGAGAATGAAACCGTTGGTGGAAGGAAACAAGGATTTAGACAGCCTTAATCATAGATCAGGAAATGCGAGAGGTACTTTTGATTCTATCATACTGATGAAATTGAGAAGGTGGAGTTAACTACGGTATATCTCCAAGGAGATAAGGAAGTTTGGTACTATAGCCTGGTTCGCAGCAATCCATCCCTGACGTGGACTGAGTTTGTGAATGAACTTTGTGACAGGTATGGACAAGAGGATCCGGGTGAGGTGATTGATCACTTTAATAAATTGGCTCAAACTTCATCTGTGAGAGACTATATGACTCGTTTTGTGAATCTGAGAGCTAGAATGTTAACAGTTAATACCGGAGTTAATAAGTCTTATTACATATCCAGCTTTATAACTGGCCTTAAACCAAGGATTAAAAATTTGGTTAAGGCATTGAACCCTAGGACATTGACTCAGGCCTTTTCCAAGGCTAAATTGATGGAAGCCACTGCCTTGGATGGTGCTGATGGACTTAAAGACCAAGGCTCCTCAACCATCATCTCTGCATTAGGCTACTCCTATTAGTGGCTCAAAGACATTAAGTTTGGAGGAGAAGAAGAATCAGCGGTTATGTTTTCAATGCAATCAAAAGTACTTCTTTGGACATAAATGTAATCCTAAGTTGCTAATGATAGTTACTAGAGCTGATGCCTGTGAGGACATTGAGATTCAGGAGGTAGAAGAGATTGCTAAGGAGCAAGAAGAGGAGGATCAAGGGGAATCTGAGAATGATGAAATGGAGATATCTGTAGGAGTTCTCACTAGAAATGGTTCTCATAATACGACAAGAATCAAAGGAGACGTGGGACACAAGCATATGTTGATCTTGATTAACAGTGGCAGTACGCATAGTTTTGTCGATCCTAAGGTGGTGAAGCAGGTTGGGCATGAAATGATCAAGACCAGTCCCCTAGCTATCACAGTAGCTGATGGAAACTCCATGATCACATAGATGAAATGTAAAGGGTTCTGCTAGAGGACGCAATCACACCAATTTGAGTATGACTTTAGAGTACTTTAGTTGGGAGGTTGTGATATGGTCCTAGGAGTTGATTGGATGAAAACCATTAGCCCTTTAATCTTTGATTTTGCTTACCTGTCTGTGGCTTGTGAAAGGGAAGGTCAGAGTGTGGTTTTGCAAGGAATTATGGAGAAGGGACAATTGCAGATGATAAAAGGGAAAAGTCTTGAGAAGATGCTCAGAAAGGGGAAGTATCAAGGGATTGGCTAGTTGTTTTCCATCATTGCCAGTTCTGATGCAGCTTAGGAGAATTCAGACCCATCCATTGGAAAATGGCTACATGAGTATGAAGATGTGTTTTCACAGCCATCTACCTTGCCTCTTAAGAAGGTTCTAGATCATGCTATCCCTCTTAGGGTTAATTCCAATCCTATGAGTTCAAGACCCTATACGTATCCTCACTCACAGAAAAGTGAGATTGCAAGATGGGTTGAAGAGCTTTTGGAGACAAATTTCATTCGGCACAATCATAGCCCATTTGCTTCTCCAGTGATTCTTGTTAAGAAGAAGGATGGTTCTTCTTGAATGTGCATGGATTACAGGCATCTTGACTCTCTCACAATCAAGGATAAGTTTCCAATTCCTATTATAGACGATCTGTTAGATAAGCTAAATGGATCTCGGTATTATTCCAAGTTGGACTTGAGGCAGGGTTATCACCAGATTTGAGTGTTGGAAAAGGACATTCACAAGACTGCCTTCAGGACACATCACGGGCATTATGAATTTGTGGTTATGCCTTCTGGCTTAACCAATGCTCTAGGTACCTTTCAGGCGTTGATGAATCATGTGTTTAAAGCCCATCTGAGGAAGTTTGTGTTCTTCGACAACATAATGGTTTACAGTCCTTCCATAGAAGCACATGTCAAGTATCTGAGACAGGTCTTTCAGATTATGCACTAGAATAAGTTGTATGCGAATCTTGCCAGGTGTTCATTTGCTCAGACTCAAGTAGAATACTTGGGACACATAGTTTCCAAAGAAGGTGTGGCAACAGATCCAAGTAAGATACAAGCAATAAAAGAGTGGCCTGTTCCTCAAAACCTTAAGTAGCTGAGAGGATTTCTTGGATTAACTAGATACTACAGGAAGTTCATAGTTGGATATGGAGTGTTGGCTAAACCATTGACCGATCTTTTGAAGAATGATGCATTCTTCTAGTCTGAAGTTGCTCAAGTAGCATTTGAAATCCTCAAGCTAGCTATGTGTTCTGCACCCGTCTTAATCATGCCTGATTTTGGGAGCCTTTTGTGTTGGAGACTGATGCTAACAGTGTGGGAATTGCAGCAGTTCTTTCTCAAAAGGGAGACCGGTGGCTTTCCTTAGTTAGGCACTTAGTCCAAGAAATCAACAGCTCTCAATTTATGAAAAGGAATATTTGGCTATCCTTTTAGCAATGCAAAAGTGGAGGCACTACCTTAAGGGACATCATTTTGTCATTAGAACTGACCACCAGAGTCTCAAATATCTTCTAGAGCAGAAGATCACCACTAGAGTGCAAAGAAAGGGACTTATGAAGATTTTTGGATTGAGTTATTCAATTGAGTATCACAATGGTAGAGAGAACCTTATTGCTGATGCCCTCTCCAAAAGACTATAAGGAAGTGAATCTGGCTCATGCTTAGCCATTTCCTGTGTTTTGCCAAATTGGATGGAGGAAGTGTACAAGTCCTATGAAGGGGATAAGTTTGCTATTGATTATGTCACAACATACAGTGTGAGTAATTCATCCATGGCAGAAGCTAAAGTCACTGTCCTGAATGGAATTGTGAGGATTAAAAGCAAGGTGTATGTAGGAGCCTCGACTAATTTGAGAAGACAGATAATCAAGGCCTTCCACTCTTCTGCTTGGGGTGGACACTTCGGTATAGATGGCACCTACAAGAGGCTGAAGCAGTACTTTTGTTGGGTTGGGGCTAAGAAGGGGGTTGAAGAATATGTTCAGGGATGTGATGTCTGCCAAAGGACCAAGCCTGATCATGTTTAGCATCCAAGACTATTGCAACCATTGCCTATTCCTGTCAAAGCCTAGCAGCACATAAGCATGGATTTTGTGAAAGGATTGCCAAAGGCTAAGGGCAATTGCTTTGAGTCACCTAATTTCTGCAGAGAAGCTAGCCAATATGTTCCTTGATCACATATATAAGTTGCATGGATTGCCTCAATCCATTGTTTCAAACCAGGATAGGATGTTCACTAGTCAATTTTGGCGAGAGTTGTTCTTGTTAATGGGCTCTACTCTTACTCTCAGTTCATCATATCACTCTCAATCAGATGGACAAACTAAGAGGGTGACCAATGTGTGGAGCAATATCTAAAGAGCATCGCATTCACCTAGCCTGGGCACTGGTCTCGTTGGTTATCTTTGGCAGAGTTCTGGTATAACACTCACTTTCATTCTACCATAGGGACCACTCCCTTTAAGGCTTTATATGAGTACGATCCTCCTTCAACAATGGTGCTTCAGGGTGCATCTTCTCATGTCGCCAAGGTTAATGATCTTCTGTCACAAATGAGACAATTGGTTCAGCAATTAAAGGACAATCTTCAGCTAGCCCAGTCAAGAATGAAGCATTATGTTGATAAGAAGCGTTCTAACAAGTCTTTTACAGTTGGAGACTTGGCGTATCTCAAGCTTCAATCTTACAGACAGACTTCTGTAGCAGTACGCAAAAATGTGAAGTTGGGGGCTCATTTCTTTGGTTCTTACAAGGTGTTAGAGAGATTGGGAAATGTGGCTTATAGGCTGGATCTTCCCCCTAACTATTTTGTTCAACCTGTATTTCATATTTCTCTTTTGAAAAGGCACAGGGCTGAAGGGAAAGATTGTTCAATTAAGCCTCCGGAAGCAACAAGCAATGGAACATTGATACAAGCTCTTATAGCAGCACTAGAATCTCATCTGGTGCAGCAGAAAGGCAAGATAGTGAAGGAAGTTTTGATTCAATAGGTCAATTTGGATCCTATACGTGCTAGCTCGGAGAATCTAAAGTTCATGTGCAGTCAATTCCCCTCTTCTACATTCTTGGGGCAGGAATGATTTTAAGGAGCGGGTATTGTCATGACTGTGAAGGATTTCATACATTCTTAGTCTTTTTTTAGCTGTGAAATTCTCAATTGGATTCAAATTGTAATTCTGGCAGGAAAGGTTGATAGTGTTATTTAGCGGGTAAATGCTGTTTTGGTGAGAAATGCTTGTAATTTGGTTTAAGCTTATTTTTCATGCTTTAATTGTAGCCGTCTTTCTTCATTAGTATAAATAAGCAAAATATCTTGTAATTGGGATACATTGAATAGAAATTGATCTAATTCTCTCTCTCGTCCCAAATTTCTCTCTAATTCTCATCTCTTTCACTTCTTTCTCATCTCATACTCTCTTATCTCAAGTTTATGATTCAAGTTCGATCTTGAATCATAACATGGTGGCATAAAGGCTAGGGGACTTCACCCTTGGGTCACTGGTTAGTCGTCATTTCCATCACAAAAGGAAAACCATTCCAAAATTAAGAGGCTTCACAATTAACAATGAATGAGAGTACATTTCTTTTGCACAATGCAAATCAGGTTAGAATGACTACAAGTTGGGAATTACTCATCCATGAGATACAATCCCTTTCAAAACCGGTGAGCTTCACCCTCATTCATGTCATGTAGAAAAACAATGTGACGTATTTAGGAGGCTTCTTTACTCATTACAAGTAGAAGATTGAACTGTAATCAAGATACTTAGCTGCTTATCGCAACTCAATAAAACATTTCCAACTGGAAAGTCCAAGATGGGTCACTCACGTTACCTCGCTTAAGTAATTCACATTTTAACCAACCTTCTGCTAAGTTATTTAGTACCACTACTGGTCAACAGCTTAGTAAGAGTGGTGCAAGATGTTGTTTTTATCCATTTAGCCTTCCTTATAATCACATATGTACTAACCAAATGCTATATTTTGCAAATACATCTTATCCTTATACTTCTTGTTATTCTTGTTCATCCATCCACAAAACCAAATTGTGCAAGGGGGCATGATAATACCTTTCCTCACTAAATCTCTTAGTTCTTCCTCTTCTCCTGGACATTCAATGCTTAAGAAATCATAATTAAGAATGGATGTAGAGATATACACATAAAAAGTTTAACGCGACTGTAGTACATTATGACTTTACGGACCGAACTTTTTCAGAAAATAAGGATTTCAAGTTAAATCTTTATTAACTTACTTTAAGGAGCTAAGTGTGGCAAATATTCTATTACACCACATAATATACGACTTCGAGCCTTGAAAATGGCTTCTCAATAATCACAAAACATACCCGACATGAGAACTGACATCAGAAAAAGAAAAATATCTCCTGGATATCTGGAAGATAGTAAAGGTACAACGAATGGACTTGCAACTAAATTGTAAAATACCCTTTCAGAGGGTGGCAATCTGAATAGATAACAATCAAAAAGAACTTGTTCAATACCTGCAATAACCTATTTCAAGATAGTCTTGTACTCTCTTACAAGTAATCTAGAAGTCCTTTCATAGCCTGCTTAATCTAGCAATAATTGCTATCAACGAGGTAGTATACAATAAAGGATCATTGAGCCCCTAAAACGAATTTGTTGTCTTTAGGCTAGATTAACAAGATTGATATGTATTGAAAAACGTTTATGCCATATTAATGGCATCCTTGGATTCCTTTCATCATCAATATATTATGTACTCAACTTGTTGCGTTTTTTATATTCAGCATCAATACAGGCGACATGCTATAAAACTATCAAAGACTCATCATTATCAAGCCACATATTAAGCATAACTGCTTGTCATCCAAACATCAGCAAGGGTTTTTGTGATTATTTATGAATAGCATGGTGTGAGTGCTGTCAATTTATGAATCGTCATACAAATGCTAGTGATGACTATTCGTATAGTTGCTGGTTCACAACCACTCACCATGAGTCGCACCATGTTTGCCAGTTTATAGTTAAACGCCAAGGATAAAAGAATATTGGTCGTGGACATCCTTTAAGGGGAGTGTACCACAAATTTGGTTTATTATATTCCTTACATGGCATATAATTTATAGCCTTCAAAATGAGTTATTTCCAACAACTTGTCTTTGTTTTGACATGTGTCCTCGTTATACTCATCACTAAACAGGTATATCATATTGACATATTTGAGTTGATTTATTGTCCTAATTATACCTACCACCTTGACTTTATCCAAGTATTCTATACATGACACCTGACGGTTATCCAAGTATATACTTATCACCATGGTCCCCCCGATGCAATTACCCACAACAGGTGCAATATTTATCACCATGGTCTGCCCTGGTGCTATCACCCCCAATGGGTGCAATACTTATAACCACGATCTGCCCTGGTGTAATCACCCGCAACAGGTGCAATACCTATCACCATAGTCCGCCCTCCTGCAATGACCTGTAACATGTGCAATTAATAACACCATGTTCCGCCCTGATGCAATCACCTTCAGCGGGTGCAATACCAACCCGCAATGACCCTCTTGAGTGTTATCTAAGGACAATACCTTGAGCACGATTATCTACTTTCCATTTTATACATATGACTTATAGTTTATTATATAGGATTTGTAGGATTGAGATATGTGGCATTTTATTATATAGGATTTGTTGGATTGAGATATGTGCCATTCTCCATGATGTACATTTTGTCTACTGACATGACATTTACATCGGTGACTTGCTCATCACCATCGAACCAGTATCAATTACTTCATTGAGGTATATTACACACTTTTCACTTTGGCAGTAAATAAGCAACACAAAATATTAAACACTTTAACCTCGTCTAGGTTGGTACACGCATCATCTATTTACTAACCGAGTAAATTAAATCAACCCCCTCTGGCTCCGGCTAGGCATGCTTTGTTTATCAAAGTAACTTGAGCTAAATGCATCATACTCACTGCTTTATGAGTATTACTAACTAAATGCACATATACCTATTGGTTAGTCATGATAATGATATCCTTATATGCTTATCACATATAGCTCAAATTGCCATGAACACTTGTAGGAATAAAGGAGCAAAATGCTTTAAATACTCTAAGTTTTGGAAGGGCCAAAAGGCTTATATTCTTTTAAATATTCCTATACAGATAAAAACTGCTCTTTTCAAACAAATAAAGCGGTAAAATGTTCCATTAAGATCCTTAATAGGCTAATCGCCTTGTTAAAATAAAAGATGTTTTAAACACCCTACTAAGATGTATGTTGGGATAGACAGCCAATTAAGGTTCATAAGGGATTCCGCGCCCAATTACGAGCTGCGATGACTTAAACACCCTATTAGGCATCAGATACCCCATTACACATCCTGTTTAGGTCATATACTTTATTAACCTCGGGTAAAGCTTAAAACACACATGAAGGACAACTATGAAGAGCCTAAACAAAATGCCGAACACCTCCATCGCTTGAGCAAACATTATGCAATAGAAAGCTATGGTTAAAAGATTGACATGTAATATACTCTATGGCCGAACTTGGAATCATCGAAGTTCGCCCACGGACTAGGGAGACTATATGTTTATAATACTAGCTTGGTACCTATTGGCCCAATGCTTACTGACCTGGTACTTATTCACCTGGTATAGTGCTATGTTTATAGTCATACCCTTTCCAAACAAATAAGTAGCACCAAGCATCGTGCATAAATAGGGCTAGCCAGAACGGGGCTAATAAGGATAAGGCTAGCCAAAACAGGGCAGAAATTCTCTGTAAAAAGGGAGGAGGGGGAGAATGAAGGAAGGGAAGATATATGGTGGGAAGGGGCTTCTCACATCTCCCTCACCTCCTCTCTTCCCTCATGCCTCTTCCTCCCCTTTTCTTTCATGATTTCCTCTCCGGAGCAATAATCGTTCAAGCCTCATACTCTCCTTATGGTAAGTATTTTATGTCTATTATGCCTATTTATTACCTGCTTTCATTACTGTTTCATGAGATCAGTACTGACTGGAGCGTTGGAGGGGTCCCCCGTTGGCTCTTCCACAGGCCCCTCTAACCGTTTGTTTGAATCTTGAAGGAAATATCAAGATGGGTGTGCAGCTAGAGCTTGAGTTCTGCTCATTCTAATGAACCCCACCTCATACAGAACTCCAAAACGATGTATAAGCACAGTAACCAAATTCATCGTAAACAAGGCTAATGAACTAGTCCAAAGGCATAACCTATCTTATCACTCTAGGTATAGCACGGATTATTTCAATAGCACGGTTAAATTTCTTTATTACACCTAATTTCATGTTAAACCTAGATTAATATTTAAGTTAGGTCTTAGGGTAATAAACTAGTCTAAGAACAATAACCCATCTTATTACTATAGGTGCAACATAGATTATCTCAATAGCACTAATAAATTGTTAGCTTTCAATTCAAAGATTGAAAGTTAACCTTGTAGAAGAGAGAGTTAAGGTGAGAAGAGAAGTGAAGGGGATGAGAATTAGAGAAATAGATGAGAAATAGAGAGAGAATTCCAAACGGAAATCTGATTTTTATTGATTGAATGATGAGATTACAAGACTTTTTTGAACAGGAGATTACAAGACTTGAGCTTAGTTATATTTGATCTAATACAATGAACCAAGACACCAAGCCAAAACCAAACTTAACCACTTCTGGCGCCAAAACAACTTAGCCTCCAGATTTGACCCTAACCGACTTGGCCCCAAAATTGGCCTGCCAACTAACTTTCAAATACAACACTAAAGCAATTCAAAAACATTACAAACAATTCAATACCAATTACAACCAAAAGTAAAGGAATCATAACATAAATTCTTTTGTCACTCCTAATTACATATAAGTTCTTACAAAGATTGTGTTCGGGGTTGGATACAATATCAACTCTAACCACTCATGAATAACATGTTATACTATAATTTAGGCTGCAAACAAAGACAACGTGCTAATAAAACTGAAAATCAAAGAACGGCCACAAGCACATATTGAGAAAATCAATCTTAAAATATAAAACTCCCCACATGGGTGCAGAAGTAGTATAACAAAAGTCATTATCGAACATAAAAAATAAATCAGGGATCCGGACGGCTACCCATCCTTCACCCCTAAACTACTAGTCTACTTCTCCTTACGAATTTCATACATCACAAATTCAAAAGAAAAGGAGAAAAGAAAACTCATAGATTGAAGATTCCCTCGATAGATGTTAATGTGGCTCTTGCTTTAATCCCTGGTTTCTTTTGGCAGCTCGGGGAAAGAGGAGAAGAGAAAAATAGACAAAAAATCCCCCAATATAGGTAACCCCTCCCCTTTATATAGAGGCGGCATGCCCTAGAGGCACACTGCATCATTGTTGATCAATCAGCACCTTACAGCGCCAAATCTGGCAGCTTGCGCAGTTAACTTAAAACTCGCGTAACTTTTGATCCGTAACGAGTTACAGTCAAATTTTATATCAAATCGGAGCTCTCGAAGAGATCCACATGATCTCATTGGTATGTAAGTGGAATTGGATATTATTTGGTTATGAACGCTCTTCTTTTAACCTTTTGCTCATTTTAAGCTTGCCCAATTACCAAAATACTTGGCCTATCAATCCACGCAGCCAAAGGAAGCCTTTTCTAGGGCCAAATCTTTACTAGATGGGTACTTCTTTTCCACATGTGGTCGGGTTTCTCAACGTAGTCTCCAAATTTGTCCACTCAAGCCTGTTTTCCACCCTTTTTCAAGATTTCCTTACTCAAACGAGTTCCAAGTCTGAACATACATAAATTATGCAATATTACACATATAATAGCCGAATATATTGTAAGAATGTATTATAAAATATGTAAAATACAAGGCACATTATCGGTACATTGCAGATGAACCCACTAGTTCATTATTATAGTGACCTAAGAAGGCTTTTTATCTGTGAGATCCCGAACAATTTTCCTAATTATATTTCCTTCCGTATGTTTCATGAATACATGATAGTGGTGCATTGTATATCCTATCTGATGCTAAACTTAATGTCTCACGTGTGTAAACATAAAACACTGGTTATTTATTCTTATTGTAAATTTAGTATTAGGTGTGACCATTTTTTATAAATTAATATTCATAATTTATTTCACTTATTTGCAGTTATATAGTATACCATTAAATTTAATGGAAGCTATTTTCTCTTATACCCCAACAGGTAAGGATGGTAATGGGGTAGGGTGAATAGGGTACAAGGAGTTTTTGCTCCATACCCGTATCCACCATCTAAATTTATACCCACACCAATTTCATTATCCGCCATGGGTAGAAGTAAATATTCATACCTACCCTGGCAAGTACAGATTCATACACATACCCGCCCTATTATGAGCGAATATCCATTGCCCGCCTTGTACCCACCCTAATGTGGGTTCCAAACAACTATCCATATTAGCCCATATTAATATTATATTTTAAAATCTAATTACGTTTTCCCTAATATTTGAGACAAAATTGGGTACCTAATATATATATATATATATGTACTCGGCATAGGTGTAAACGAACCGAACATTCGATGAACTACTCGTGTTCGAAATCGATTAGGGCATATTCGTATTCATTATGAGGGTTCGATAGCTTATTGAACCGAGGTCGAGTAGGCTCAATAAGTTTAACGAGCCGAGTTCGAACAGGGGATACTCGGCTCGTTAAAGTTCACGAACAGCTTGATAAGAGCTCGTTAAGGGGTTCGATAAGAGCTCACTAATAGCTCGTTAAGGACTTATTAAGAGCTCGTTAACGGTTGATGTTGGCTCGGAAGTGGTTCAATAATGGCTCGATAGTAACCTAAGAAGCTTGGCTCGGTAGCAAGCTTGAATTGATAACAAGCTCGGCTCAATTTTAAGATCAATTAGGCTAGATAATGAGCTCGAGTCGGCTCGAAACAAGCCGAGTATCGAGCATACTAAATTCTTATCGAACTAAGCTCGAGCAAGGGTTGGAAAAGCTCGATAAGAGCTCGGCTTGAACTCAAGCTCGATAAGCCTTATCAAACTCGAATTTAAATAGAGGGGTGCTCGGCTCGGCTCGGCTCGGCTCGTATTATAATATATATCTAACTCGTATTCGTCACCCGACTCATTTATATATATGCATCCTAAACGGAACCAATATCCATAGAAAATAAGTTTTACTCATCTCACTAGCATCCCACCTCGCAAATAAACCCAAACCCCATAACTTAGGATCAGGGTCGTGGCGGATATACGTTGGATCATTATCCGATTAATTTGATGCATTCCACGATTACTTTTTTTAATTTGCATTACGAATTCTACAATGACGTTACTGGAGGCATAGAGTCGCGGCGTCCCCCGGTTGGGAAACATTATCATTGCTCCACATGGCGGGCCCAAAGCGGTTTATGTATGTTTGTTTTCGTTTCTCTATATTGATTATTATTGCTACTACTAAATGACACGTAACCTTAAAAGAGACATAAAACAATTGTTTTTTTTTTTTTTTTTTTTTTTTTTTGGGGACAAATAAAAGCGACTTAAAACGTGGGAACAGCAAAAAAGATTTTTAATTTTTAATTTTTAATACTAATTAATTGTGGTGGCTGGCCGGACTTTTTCGGCGTGGAAACTAAATATTTTAAATTGAGTCCTTTGTATATAACACGTTATTTTTACTCACATAAATGTTAGGATTTTTTTGCTAAAATTATTTAAATTTTATATATAATTTTAAAAAATTACTTAATTTTTTTTATTTTTTAATATTACACCTAAAGTTTTAAAATTTTTCAATGTCAATAGTCAACATCTGTTCTTTTTTGTTGAGGTGAGATTTAAAATATATTTGTTAAAATAAAAAAATTATTTAAAAATACTTACAAATTTCAATATATTTAAGATATTTTTTTAAATATTTAAAATATTTTTCAAAAAATACATTAGCAAAACAATAACGGATATCAATGGCATCTACATTAAAATTTTTGAAAGTTTAGCAGTAACATTGAAAATTACAATCTATGTAATTTTTTGAAACCGTATTTAAAATTTAGGTTATTTTTAGTAAAAAAAAAAAAGAATAAATATTAATATATTAATCATAAATTTGCAATATAAATATTAATATAATATTTTATAAAAAGTTTAGCAATAAAACAAGAAATTTAATGTCGAATAGCTTTTGGCCCCTATAAATGGGAGGCTCCACAGACTGTTTGAGTTGCTAGGAGTTACATCCGAGCCTAAGTGGTGTTATTATAAAGCATTTTTTATCAATGGTCGGACAATTTCAGCAAAATAAAACATGATAATTCTTTGTTGTTAACCTTATTTTGAAAAAAAAAAAAATACCCTAACAATAAGGCTAGTCGATATTAATTAAAATGCTAATTTATGAATCTCATTATTTGTAAACTAATTATTCTGTGTATTTTTAGATATATAAATTACATAACTTTTATGAGAAATCATTATATTACAATTCGTGATGTATATTCCGTAATATAATTTAAGGTAATTACATATTAGTGCCTCGAAGTTTAGTGTATTAGTTTTTTTAATCCATAAACTTCGTGAAATAATATTTTAATTTAAAAGTTACATGTATTTAATAAATTAGTTCAAATGACGGTGTTAAGGGTCTAAAATAGGCCTCTCACTGATACCAAAGAAATTAGGAAAGATCAAGTCTCTCAAAATTTCAAGTGCAAACACAAGAAAGAATGAGAGAGAGAAAAGAATTAGAATTTTGTAATGGAGAGAAGATAATATCTTTGTTCATAGATTTAACATAACCTTCTTCCCTACTCTTACAACTCCATTCATACTTCCTTACACTAGCCAAGCTAGCTCCCAACTAACTAACCAACTTTGAAGAAGAAAACCGATGGGAAAGCAGTTAAAGTCTAACTACAACTAAATTTTCAATGTTATTACAATGTATAATAACCTGTATGAACAACCCTTTCCCCAAAAAACACCCTTGTCCTCAATGCTGGAATGAAGGATATTGATGAAGCAAGTCATAGAGGAATTCCCAAGTTGCTTGTACCAAGGGTTGATTTTTCCATTTAACCAAGACTTTTTGTAGCAGCTCTGTTGCATCGTTTTCCTTGATTACAGAAGATTCAATAGTATCAGGTAAAGGCGAGTAGGTCCATGGTGTGGTTTCAGCTGGGATACATAGAAAGCATTTTGTATTTTTGCAGATACAGGCAGCAGCAACCTGTAGGTAACTTGACCAATCTTTTCTACGACACAAAATGGCCCAAAATACTTAGGAGCCAGTTTATGATTACTGCGGTGAGCTACAAAAATCTGACGAAAAGGATGTAATTTGAGATACCTAAAGCAGAACTTCGATCAGATCTCTTTCTATCAGCAGTTTGTCTCATTCAATTCTGAGTACGGGCTATATGGAACTTAAAGGTTGTGATCATCTCCTCTCTTTGTATCAAGCTTCTGTCCAAGGCTTCTACTGATGTCTCAGCAGCCAAATAGGGAAGATGCAATGGAGGAGGTTTTCAATAAAGCACTTCATAAAGTGTTAAATTGGTGGAAGTGTGCCAAGATGTGCTATACCACCATTCGGCTAATTGCAACCATTTAGCCCAGTTGCTTGGGGTAGAAGTACACATACCACAGAGGTAGGTCTCAAGACCTCTATTTAGCACCTCAATTTGACCATCAGTTTGAAGATGGTATGCAATAGACAACAGCAAATCAACACTCTGAATAGAAAAAAAGGCCTGTCAAACTCACTTTGAAACATAGAATCACAATCACTAACTATGGATTACGACATACTATGGAGTCTATAGATGTTGTCCATGAAGGTTTGGGCTACTATCATAGCAGAAAAGGGATTTGAGAGAGCCATGAATGCTGAATATATCCATTACTTCCATGATAATCTCCTTGCCAAAGGACTTAGGTAGTCCTTCAATAAAATCCATGGAAATTTATGTCCAAATAGAATCCAGAATGGGAAGGGGTTGAATGAGCCTAGGAGAAGCAATGTTCTCATGCTTGCAAGCTTGGCAAACCTCATACTGCTTCACAAATTCAAAAACCGAGTGTGTCATACCCTGCCAATAGAAAATTAATTTAATTCTTTTTAAGGTAGCATCTCTTCCAAAATGACCTCCACTAGGTGAACTGTGTAACCACTGCATAATCTTCTTGTGCAATTCTTTATCTTGTCCCACTACAACCCTCCCTTTCCTTCTCAACTGATTGTCAGACCACACATACTTGTACTGCGTTAGAGTACCCTATTGTAACTATTGTAAGAGTGGTTGTAAGACTGAATCTGTTTGCCACGAAAGCTGAATGAGCTCATAGAGGTTAGATTCAACTATAGACATTAGTAAACAAGTGACCTGAAGATGAGGTATTCTTGACAAAGCATCTGCCATAGAATTCTCTTTTCCTTGTTTATTCTCAATGATATAATTGAATCCCATGAGTTTCAAGAGCCATAACCTCTGGAAATAAGTGTGGATTTTCTATTCAATGAGGAATTTGAGACTCTCTTGATAAGTCTTGATGATAAAAGTGTTGTTAAGAAGATATTGTTCCCACTTTTGTACTGCATTTACCGCAAAAAGCAGCTCATGTTCATTCATTGCGAGGAGTTGTTGTCTAGGACAAAGGGCCTTGTTGATGTATGCTAATGGATGCCCTTGCTGAGTCAATACTGCTCCAATGCCCATGCTTCTAGCATTAGTTTCAATTACAAAAGGCTGTGTAAAGTTTGAAAAAGCAAGTATTAGGGCTGCGCACAATGCTTTCTTTAAGGAATCAAAGGACTGAGAAGCAAAAGTGTCCCATTTTTATCCATCTTTCTTTAATAGATTTGTTAATGGTTTTGCCAAAGAGCCGTAACCTTTGATAAATCTTCTGTAATACCCAGTTAACCCCAAAAACCCTCTGAGCTGCTTAACATTGATGGGAGTTGCCCATTTCCTCACTACAGTAATCTTATTGGGATCAGTCACAACCCCTTGAGCTGAGATGATGTAACCTAGATACTCCACTTGAGACACGGCAATAGCACATTTGCTAAACTTAGCAAGCAACATATATTCTTTGAGCACTGTAAAGACACATATCAAGTGATCAACGTGCTCTGTAAGTTGGTACTATGAATCAGGATATCATCATAAAATACCAAAACAAACTTTCTGAGGTAAGGTTCAAAGATCATTAAAGATTGGAATGTTGAAGGTGCATTGGTGAGGTCAAAAGGCATCACTGAGAACTCATAGTATCCCAAATGAGTTCTAAAGGTAGTTTTTTTCAACATCTTTGTTATACATTCAAATCTGATGGTAGCCTGAGCACAAATCAATCTTAGAAAAAAAAAAACTTAGCACCTTCCAGTTCATCCAATTTCTCCTCCACTAAAGGAATGAGAAACTTAGCCTTGATAGTTGCTTGATTCAGATCTCTATAATCTACACACATACGCCATCCTCCATTCTTTTTCCTCACTAGAACCATAGAAGAGGCATAGGGACTACAACTTCGTTCAATATAACCCTTATCCAACAATTCTTTAATCATCTATTCATTCACATTCTTCTACAGAGTTGGATATCTGTATGGCATCTTGTTTATTGGAAGAGTGCCTTCTTTCAAATTAATTTTATGATCAAAAGAAAGAAATTTTGGTTGTAACTGTCGTGGTTCTACAAATATATCTTCATACTGTCTCAGAACATTCAATATTTCAGGGGGAATATTAGCAATGTATCTAATATTTCAGTTGTCTTCAGTTCTAATTCTGATTGACCATCAGTTCTCACTTTTAGCATAGCAATGAAGGGTATTTCATGTATCGTTTTGAACAAGTTCTTGGCACTAATCATCTTGCAAGGAGTGGATGCAATGCCTCTCAAGATGTGAGTCTTGCCATTCACTGTAAATATCATTTCCAACTCTTTAAAGTTGCAATTTGTATCTCCGAATGTCAAAAGCCACTCAATGCTTAGTATCATATCGCGCCATCCAACGGGTATATGCATGAAGTCGGCTTTAAATAAAGTTCCCTGCAGCTTCCTGTTAAACTCATGGCATTTAGCATCACACATCATCTTACTAGCATCCGCTACAGCAACAAAAGAGGATCAATTTTACTTACAGTGCAACCCAACTTGGTTATAATTGGGAGTCCGTGAAATTGTGAGTTGATCCACCATCTATATGGATGTGTAAGGTTCTTCTCCCAAAATAACCTGTGACCCTAAGAGTTTGATAGTTATGAGCACCAAATAAGGCATATAGGGAGATATGTGCTGCAGATTCATTCATACAATGCTCTTCTTCTTCCACTGTTTCACCTTCTACAACTATCTTCTTCTTCCATTTCTATCACAAAAAGCTGAGGCATCTTATTCTTACACCTATGACCAAGTTCAAATCTGTCATCACAGAAATAGTAGAGCCCTTTGGCTCTTCTCTCTTGTAATCTACTTTTAGTTAACGTTTTCTGTTCTTTTCCTTGTGGGGCAATGTGAATGTCTTAGATTTCATAAAAGAAGATGGGCCAATATTGGGAGTAGGTAACAGGGGTATCCTAGAATACTTCAATTGTTTTGCTAATGCCTACACCTTAGCCTCCGCCAATTTGGCCGAACTAGTTGTAGCATAGAAGGATATCTTGATCTTACATTAAGTTCAATAGTTGATCTTAGCCCTGCTAAGAAGCAACTAATTAATTGGGCTTCATTTAGATCAGATCTGACCGCTATAGCAGCAAACTGAGTCAAATACTCATTAACAGATCCTTCTTGCCTCAAATTTTTTAAGGTCTGAAACTGAATCCCCACATAGGCTACCAAATTTTGATTTCAAGGATTCTACATATTCTTCCAAACTAGGTAATTGGGTCTCAGTTTTCATCATGCATTGATGCCATTGAAGAGCAACTCCTTTCAAGTGAATCGAGGCTAATTTTACTTTCATATGAGTAGGTGTATTACCCATTGCAAAAAATTGATCACATACATATAACCAATCATTCACATCATCACCAAAGAAGAGGGGAAATTTGACCGTGCATAGTCGAGCTGAGTACATCTGCACAGTTGGTTGTTGATGAACATTTTGATGCACATTATAGCTTGCGTTGTCCTGTACGACTCCCCTGTCTGTAGATTTAGACTGCTACAAGGCTAATCCAATTATCATTTCATGTAATCCTTGAATTGAAGACTTCAAATCAGACACGGATTACTCCACATTTTCATTGGTTGTCTTGATTTGAGATGAAAGTGAGTCTTCAATCCTCTTGATTTTAGCTACAAAACATGTATTTTCAGCCATTTTCACAATTTACACACCACTAATCCTAAGATCAATGCTATAATACCCAGTCTAATTAAATCAGACTCGGTATTATAATATATGAAACTCAGAATAATTAAATTGAATTACGTATCTTAATACAATTAAAACTCGCTATTATTTGAACCGGGATAAAATAAGTACAATCGGGTGAGTGGAGAGCAAGGAAAGAAAAGAAAAAAAAAAAAACTTGGAGTGGGGAGCAAGGAGGAGGAAAAAAAAGGGGGGGGGGGGGGGGGGGGGGGGGGATATAAATACCCATAACCCCCCAACCTCATTTCCTCACCCCTCACCTCTCGACTCTCTCTCTCCTCTCGGTTTTCTCTCTCTACCACTCACGACTTTCTCTCCTCGCCGGTACAGATCCGGTCACCCCGCCAGCGTCACCACCTCTTAGAAGCTAAATTTGTTGGATTTAAGCAAGGGAAGGTAAGTATACTACTTCCCCTACTTGTTTGTAAAGTATGAAAATTGCTTTAGATGACTTGAATTGTGATATTTATATGTTGAATGATTTATTGTTTTGATAAAATAGGATTGGGCATAATTGTTCATGTGATTATGTGATTTATACTCTTATGAGTTGAATTATATTGGCTTATACGTTGATTTAATATGTGAATTTCGAAGGATTTGTACGAATATGTGAATTTGGAAAAAATTTTACGAGTATGTGAATTTAGAAGGAGTTTTCATGAATATGTGAATTTCAAAGGAATTTTTACGAATATGTGAATTTCGAAGGAAATTATTGTGGACTTGTGATTTGAATCCGACTGTATAAGCGTACGCGGGGGAAACGTCCGAATCGTGGTACGTATGACGACGCGGGGAAAACGTCCGAATCCCGGTCGTTACATAGAAGGAAATTATTGTGAAATTGTGATATGAATTTGAAAGTTTTTATGGGAAGAGCTTACAGATAACTGCGTTGATCCTCCAGGGTCTGTCGACGATGTGAAATGTGAAATACGAAATGTGAAAGTCGATCTGCGACCCTGTCGCGGGAATAATACCGGCACATAGATCTATGTTCGATCCTATTGGATCTGTCGACTTAGAACCGGTTCGAATATGTGAAATATGAACGTCGATCTGTGACCCTGTCGCTGGAATAATACCGGCCATAGTATTCGATGCGTTCGTAAGTTTTACCGAAAAAGCTTTTGTGAATGAAGTTTTACCAAAAGAGCTCTTGTAAAAAGAGAGGTGTGCTACCATAATATGAATTTTTCTGATAAATCAATTTTACCAAAGAACTCTTGTGAAATGAACTAAATTATCAAACAATGATTGTGATATCTTAACATGATTTTTAAGGTAAATTAATTGTTACTAGTTTTGATTGGAATTTTATCTGTTTTAAATAATATGCCTGACCCGGGTAGGGAGTGTAATGTACTTACTGAGCGCGTTGTTTGCTCACCCAATTCGTTTATTTCTCTTTTTCCCATATTAGTAACCCATGGCAAGTTCCTGGAGGAAGAAAAGATGGAACAGCTTACTCCAGAATTAGTTATTTTGTATAGTTGAATAATATATGAATTTTGTTGTAGCATATTAGAACTATCTAGGATAACGAAATTTTAAGCTTCCGCTCTACTAGTATTAAAATGTTAAGTTTGATGTATTTGGGATTATTTTTTATATAAGAACAGTTTTTATGATTTTGAGGAGTTTCGTTTGGAAAGATTCGGGCTTCGTACTATAATAAGGGGATTCGTTATAGTACGGCCGTGTAAATCCCTTTAACTTAAGCCTATTCGGTATTAACGTTTGGGGCGTTACAAATGCTCTGATACTAATGATAATGAAGAAATTAGGAAAGATCAAGTCTCTCGAAATTTCAATTAAAACACAAGAAAGAATGAGGGAGAGAAAAGAATTAGAATTTCATAAGGGAGAAAAGATAATATCTTTGTCATAGATTCAACATAACCTTCTTCACCACTCTTACGACTCTATTTATACTTCCTTACACATGCCAAAGCTAACTCCCAACTAACTAACCAACTTTAAAGAAGAAAAGCACAGCAAAATTGAACGAAAACAAAGCGCGGGAAAGGCAGTTAAAGTCTAAGTACAACTGAATTTTCAATGCTATTACACTATGTAATAAACTATAGCGCTCACCTAGCTTTTCTTTGTTAATAATGTCATAACATTGCAGTTCTCATGTAGGATGAGAGGAATAGCAAGAGAGAGTGGATTTACTAGCAACTAACGGAAGGTTTGACACCTTTTCACACCGTCATTTGTACTATTTTATTTAATACATGTAATTTTTAGGCTAAAATATTAATTCCTAGGCTCGTGGACTAAAAAGTTAATACATCAAACCTCAGGATACTAATATATAATTTAAGCAACTTATTATATTTTTATTTAACAGTTTATCTATTTTTGTATTATATAGTGATAGAAATATAGCATTTATTATATCTAAAAATATCTTTTCGGCTTTATTTCTTTGTGCCGAGGTTAAAAAGATGACCCTTTGATATGCAACATAAATAAACAATGTGTGGCGATACAATCACCTCTCCAGAAGGGTTAGTGTGACTTGTACTGATTACTTTTTTTTTCTTTAGCCGAGGTTTTGGGTGGGGGGGGAAGTCGGCAATCTTATTTAAGTTGAAATTTAGTCAAATAACATTTTTAGTGTATAAGCTTCACATTTAAATCTTTAGGCTACACTTCAAATACATTTAATAGTTTACTCTAATTATTAGTTATATTATTATTAAATGACATTCATAAAACTAAATCAAAATTCTCATAGTTGAAACAAAAGATTTCATTGTACATAATAAATAAACAAATATCAAAGTAACTAAAAATTAACATTTATCACATTAACCCACCTCCCCATCCTCTCATTGCCACCCCGGCAAAATGACCTCATGGACAACCGCAATGCAAATAGGTGTTGAAAAATTGATACAAGCTAAATATAAATTTATAGGAAAGTTGTATCCCACTTTGTGAATTCCCTTTATCCCACATTGACAGTTTAAGGAGGTGGGGTTGGATTTATAAAGGTGTATATTTTTAACCCATTTGAACTAAGTCTTAGGTGAAGGAATGGTGGGAACCACATACGCGCGCACGCCGCCCGCCCACCGCCGTGCTCGGGTGAGGGTAATATTTTTCTTATCGGGTATATTTGTTTTGCAGAAATTTACGATAACTAGCTGTTGGGCTCGTTTTTAATGCCCGGCAAATATTAATAGCCGTTGGGATCCTTATCAATGCAATCGAACCGTTTCTAGTCGTTGGAAGCACCGCATTAATCACCATTATTTTCTGTGTTTATGCCGTTGAGCTTGAGGAGTAGTATAAATGGGTTGTTTAACTTAAGTTTATAATCATCTCAAGTAAAAAAGCTCTCTCTTCCTCCTTCTTCTCTCGGTCTCTATCCTTTTCTTGTCGAGCATTCGTGGCAAAGTTCTCGTTCTCTCCTACCCGACGATTAATGAGTGCACGTTAATAGTCGGACCGTGTTAATCCTGGAGGACGGCCGCCGACACCACTGTATGCACCGGAGCAGCGGCAAAATTGTCTTTTAGGACAGTGGTATTTCCCACGGCACGGTATCTTCAGTATTTTCTATTTCATCTCTCCTTTTTCCGGTATTATTTGATTGTTGTGGTTAGGTATTTTATTGAATAATTACGCTGAATCTACAATAGTATTTTACAATAATTCTTCCATAGCGACTTTAGTATTTTTCTGCATTTTGTTGCGGCTTTGCTGTAAATTTCTAGTTGGATGCTTTGCCGTAATTTTACTGAGTTTTTCCTGCACTTTCTACTGAATTTTTAATTGTAATGCTTACTAGAATTTGGCTGAGTTTTTTCTGCATATTTCTTGTACTTTCGGACAATGTTTTACTGTAATCTGTAGTATATAAAGTTTATTACTGTTTTGCATCAACAATTTAAAAGATGATTTATAATCAATCATGAAAACTCTTGACATTCCATGATTGCTTATGATTAGTAAAGTTTTTGCTTGATTTTGTTCTCAATTTTTATGAGTATAAGGTGTTCGATGAAATGCCTGCGTGAAATGTAAAACATGGGTTCTTAGTTTGGGATTTTGAGTTTGGCGTTTGGTAGTGTTGTGGATTTTGAATCAGAGATACCTAATTGTGAATATGGACTGTGTGTCAATGCATCAACATCGTTGTGAAAATTGTAACTACAGGTTGTTTGAAATAGATTTGAGTTAGATGTTGTCCATGGTGGTAAGCCCTTGCCAACCTGATGAGGTCTTTAATCATATTCAACTCACTATCGTTAAAAGAGTGCTATAATTTTGTTAGACGTAGAAGATTATTTAAGCGCATAACAATACTTCCTAACATTTGTCTATGTACTTAGATTCATATATCTGTATGTTATTGCATAGAACTTGTTGATTTCCTTTACAGCCATGCTGATGTTTTTTGTTCTAAATGATGTGAGCATTTCTTACTGGTTTGGAGGCAAGTGCCTTCTTTGGTGAGTGCATCATGTGTCTAAAGAAAAAGGTCTAGTAAGTAGCTAGAAGATGCAAAGAAACTAACATAAAGAATTTAAAGAATTTTATTTTGCTTTTGAGGGATTGTTTTCTGTGCGTTTCTCTGTTATGGCATTTAATTAGTGTGTGGTCGGAAAATGGATTGAATTCAGCTCATAAATTGAATATGGAGAGTTCAAAAGAGTGAATTGTGTTAGGGAATGAGAGAAATAAGAGCATTTAGAAGGAATAAGGTCATTAGGCCTTACGAGGAAGGAAAAATAGAAATGAGACATACTTAATAATTAATTAAAATTATGCATAAAGTTTAAGTATGTATATATTTGATGATTTGGATCCCATACACCTTTTCTACTATTCATGTTGTCATTCAAAGGACCTAATTTTCAAGTTTGGTATGAAAGAGGTTAGATGGAAGCAACACAATGTTGGCATGCATGTATTACTTGTATTTTATCAATGGAAGTTAGACCCACATTAACATAAATTTTAGAAGACTTGGACCAATGGACAAGAGCACTTTTACTAGGTATAAGAAGGAATGTGGGGGTACTGCTTTTATATGAGGCAAAAATTCTTGTATTACATAAGAACTATTTTAACTATAATTCTTTTTCCTATTTTTTTATGAGTCTACCAATATTTGCTGGTTGCTACTAGCTTGTGTGGAATGTATTATGGTAAAAATGAATATAACGGAAGTTAAAAATTAACTAGACCATAAATCAAAAGGATTAGGTGGCCTAGTTAGCATGGATTTCTCACTGCTTTTAACATCCTTCGGTTTTCTTTTGTGGAAAAGCTGTTTATGCTTGAGACTAACGGTTTGTCTTGACGTCAGAAAGCTCTAGGTACATCTGATCGGTGGAACGGTTCAGTATTAATCGCTTACTCGGCCTCATGCAGGGTCAGTTGAGAATTTGGTACAGATTCTTGTTTTGGTGGAGCAATCTCTGAGTTAAATTGCTCGAGCATGACCCTATTGATAGTCGGAGGAGAGTCCTTGGCTTGGATTCTATTACGATGTTGTTTTGAACATGTGTGCATGGTGCTGATGCTACTGTCGTGTTGCTATCCATGCTATGGTAACTGAATTGTGTGCTCTTTCAATTTTTCATGTTATTATTATGGTTAATACATAGTTAATGCCTGAGGTTGATTGTGAACTTGTTAGAATGAAGTCTTGAACCTAGAATTGGCAACTCTTAGGTTAGGCATGTCTAGCTGCACAATCTCGGACCCCGATGTGTGGATAGAGCGTTACATATTTTCAGTTAACCTTGGATAGACTTTGTATGTAAGAATTGGAGTTTCTTGCATATATTTGAGTGACCTAAGAAAAATAGTTGATCACTGTAAAGGGATTAGAGAACTTGGGAATTCTTGTGGAAAATCTATATATGATTTAGTGTCTTAGTCTCCATGTTGATGTGTCTCATGTATTCCCCATTGCTATGTTTGAAGCCTTGTGAATATGTTGCTACTTGATGTATAGTTGTATGTCATTGTCCATATTACCTTTATGCGGGTTTGGACTATAGGTTGTATACGTACTGCAGATTATGAAGTTTAACTGCTGAATGTTGCTGTCCATACTAGTATTATGGTGGTTTTTAGACTGTTCCACTGAATTTTCAGTTTGTAGTTGTGAAAACATGATATGTTTGAGTCATATGAGGACTTGTGTTGTCTATGGAGACTTGCGTGCCCTTGAGGATCATTATTTCATGCTTCTTTTCTAGTTCTGGAAAAGGAGTAAGGTGCTGGCCACATAAGAACCTTGATTGATCATAGGCTTGATACTTAGCTTGTGTCTAGATATCTTATTTGGGTTATTGTTATATATTGTGTGCCTATGTTGGTCGTTTGAATGACATTCTATATGATCCTAGTGTTCATTTGATGAGAATAAAAATGTGGCATCACATCACAAGCCACATATACTAAGGTAATTGATAGCATTATGTTTTTGGTGAATAATACAACACTCGCCCCTTTATATCATATGTTAGTGGTGGAGCTTGTCTGCGTATATTGATCCAAATAATGAATATTAAAGTGCTCTAATTAAATTATTGAAGCACTAGTGAAGTACTATGAATGGGATTTATGTTGTAATAGACTCCGTATTGTGTTGGGTGTTTGATCTCGTTGAGAGACATTCTACTAATTACAATATGTTTCTGACACCCCGCTGAAACCTGCATGCTTTAGTTGTCCTTCTAACACTGAGTTGACAGGTAGAAAAATCTAACGGCCTAAGAATGCAGTGTGAGACATTCCATTGTGAGAGCCTATAAGGTATGTTGTCAGGTGATAATCTTTTCTGACTATTGTGGTTCTACCGTTATTTGCTAGTTATAGCTAGCTCATGAAAATTCGTTATGGTGGAAATATTATTTGTCTATTGTCCAAAGTCGATGTAAATAGCTTAATGATGCTAAGCACTTAGGCTTGAGAGCCTTGCAGAGGCTTGGGTTGCCTTAAGTTGAGTCGTAAAAGGCATCTTGTGAATTATGGTCTTATGAACCTCTTTCTCTTGATATCACCAAAAATTGGTACAACATTGGTAAGACATGAACTACCCTTAATAGTAATCTTGCATGTACGCTAAGTACGATTGAGATTGGGTATATGGTCCTTTGTGACCTAAACCAGTGATAATGTTTCACAATTGTGATGAAATATGAAAGTGACAATTTGCGGTATATGATTTTCGCGCCAACTGTATATATGATATACGTACTATGTGAGTACTTGGGGTGGAGATGTAATTTGACTAATACGATGTGTGCTCCACTAATATGTTATACTGACTCTTATTGAAGTTGGCAGGCGATAGAGCTAGTTGTTTAACAGCTCATTGCAGGTACCTCAATGTGGGGGTAAGAACAACTCGTAATTGTTGTTGGCAGTAGTCAACTCTGAAGTACCGCTTTGTTGCAATATAGTGATGAAGTGCCATTGTGGGGGCTTCCAGCTCCATCAGTGTCACTTCACTGTGACAGTCAAGCTGCAACTATTGTGGCAAAGAACAAGGTTTATAATGGCAAGAGGAGACACATTCGTCTCATGCATAAGATAGTGAAAAGATCTACTAGAAAGTGGAGTGATATCACTAGAATATGTAAAGTCTGAAAAGAATCTTGCGAATCCGTTGACAAAAGGCCTTTGTCGTAATGATTGTAAGAACATCAAGGGGGACGGGACTAAAGTCTACACACGAATAAACTGTGATGTATCCAACCTGGTCTTAACAGGTTCAATGTGATAAGTCATAGTTTCATTCAAGATATGCACTGTGTTTTATGTTGTCCCTCCCTATGATGTGACAGTGTGGAGACGGGTCCAATGCCGTATGTTGGCGGTGTAAGCACGACTTGCACATGACGGACGCTGTCTATATGTTACCAGGGGTAAAGTTGAGTTTTAGCTCTTAATGGACCCATATCCATATGTTTGGTGGTGTGCGGTAACACACACTTGATGGGATCTACCTATATAGGTGTGGGAGTCTGGCCGCTCCCTATGAAGGATTTAAGACTTGCCTTCTAGAGCGCCTATGAATATCTAGGACGAGCGCATGGCCGATTAAACCCCCCAAATCGCAGGAGTTGTTGAGATTTGGAGTTTGGGATGTGTCCAAGTGGAAGACTATACAACCCCTTGTGAGGTTCAAGACGAAAGTCACCTTGCAAGATGTTGGTCCTAAACTTGGGTTGCACTAGGTGACGATTCAAGTCGCAAGACGTCGGCACTGAAGAACTAAACTCCCTTTGCCCGGTCTTTTCTTATCTTTCTTCCTAGCTTGTATCCTTTGTGGGGGATTGTTGAAAAAATGATACAAGCTAAATCTAAATTTGTAGGAAAGTTGTATCCCACTTTGTGAATACCCTTTATCCCACATTGATAGTTTAAGGAGGTGGGGTTGGGTTTATAAGGGTGTATGTTTTTAACCCATTTGAACTAAGTCTTAGGTGAAGGAATGGTGGGAACCACACACACGCGCCCGCTGCGCCGTGCTCGGGCGAGGGTGAGGGTAATATTTTTCTTATCAGGTATATTTATTTTGCGAAAATTTACAATAACTAGCTGTTGGGCTCGTTTTTAATGCCCGGAAAATATTAATAGCCATTGGGATCCTTATCAATGCAAACAAACCGTTTCTAGTCCTTGGAAGCACCGCATTAATCACCATTATTTTTTGTGTTTATGCCGTTGAGCTTGAGGAGTAGTATAAATGGGTTTTTTAACTTAAGTTTATAATCATCTCAAGTAAAAAAGCTCTCTCTTCCTCCTTCTTCTCTTGGTCTCTATCCTTTTCTTGTCGAGCATTCCGGGCAAAGTTCTCGTTCTCTCCTACCCAAAGATTAACGAGTGCACGTTAATAGTCGGACCGTGTTAATCCTGGAGGAAGGCCGCCGACACCGCTGTATGCACCGGAGCAGTGGCAAAATCGTCTTTTAGGACAGTGGTATTTCCCACTGCACAGTATCTTCGGTATTTTTTATTTCATCTCTCCTTTTTCCAGTATTATTTGATCGTTGTGGTTAGGTATTTTATTGAATAATTACGCTGAATCTACAATAGTATTTTACAATAATTCTTCTACAGCGACTTTAGTATTTTTCTGCATTTTGTTGCGGCTTTGCTGTAAATTTCTAGTTGGATGCTTTGCCGTAATTTTACTAAGTTTTTCCTGCACTTTCTACTGAATTTTTAATTGTAATGCTTACTGGAATTTGGCCGAGTTTTTTTCTGCATACTTCTTGTACTTTCGGACAATGTTTTATTGTAATCTGTAGTATATAAAATTTATTACTATTTTGCATCAACAATAGGCTCGTAACCTCACCTGGACAACTAACTCCCAATAACCTCTTTTTTGCTCTCTTGCTTTTCACAATTGTTGTCCAAAAAGAAACTACTAAAATTTTAACAATTCACTTTTTCACAGTCAAGAGCTGCTCTCATAAAGTTCGACAAAGCTACCACAGGTTTTAGTATGTGTGATGACGATAGCCAAAAGATTGTCATGATCCAAGATATAAGACTTTGTATATAGCTAGTAGTTCTTGTTATGGTAATTGGCGGAAAAATCTATCCGTGAAAGCAAAAGTTCGTTAGTTGAGCTTTTGAGTTGTTATGATGTATAAGTAGGAAGATCTCATTGTAATTGCATTCATGTTTTGGAATAAGAATCAAGTGAACTTCTGTTCTCATCTCATACTCTCTTTTCTCTTCTCATCTCAAACTCTCATTTGTTCTTACCTAATTGTGATCTTAGAACATCACAAGATGGTATCAGAGCAAAATCTACTAGGCTAATTCAATTGCAAATCTGGCAAAGAAAAGGCAAAATTCCATGGCTAACATTACTGCTGGGTCATCTGGCAACGCTGAGAATTTGGATCAGATGAACTAAACTCAACAACAGTTAAGGGAATTGGTGATTGCAGTGGGGAATTTGCATAATTCACATGAACAATTGCAGCAACAAATATCTATGCGGAAGAGAGGGTTTGTCATGTCCCGGATTCAAATTAAAGGCTGGTTTTGGCGGGAAGGGTTGTTGGAGATTGTTGGCAGTTATTAGTCTTGCTTAAGACCTTGTTAGTCTTGTTTTGAGTCAATATTGGCGGCCGATATTTGTTGTAATTGGTACGTAGTTAAGTAGAAGAGTCTAGATTTATTGTTTAGCCCTTAATTGTATTGGTATAAGTAGTAGGCTATCATGTAAGAATCATTTCTTATGAATGAAATAATATCTTGAATTGCTCTTTCTCATCTAACTCTCTCTATCTTTCTCATCTTTTTCACTTCTTTTCTCATCTTACCTCTCTCTCTCCTAGGTTAAGATCAAGATTCATCTTGATCCTTAATAATTAGTATCAGAGCCTTGAGCTTGCACGCTATCGGATTGACTGATCTTCAATTCGATTGGATTGTTGAAGCTTAAGCTAGTTCGTTGCTGAAATTTATTGTTTAAGTGACAATCTGGCTAGAAACAGGTGATCGGAGAATATGGCTGGTAGACCTAACACTCGAGCTAATGCAGCTAGTAGTGATGCTACTTATGATGCTGCAGTTGCTGGCACGAATAGTGGAGTTAATCAGCTAAATCAAATGGATCAAGTGATGCAAATGATACAGAATATGTTGCAATCCTTCCGGTAAGATTTGAATCAGAGGTTTGAATCTAAATCTAAAGAATTCTTACAGCAAATTAACGGATTGTAACAGAAAATGGAGAGGCAGCAACAATAGGCTTGTGATAGCATACTCCTACCTGTAAGTCAGCAGAACAGACCTCCTGATCCAAGACCTCCACCGGTGGTGGACAGTAGTGATATACAAGCTCCTCCTATGGAAAATAATGACAGTGCATCACGTGCAAGGAGTCATGGGTTTAGACAGCCTCGTGTGGATTTAGAATCCTTTGATGGAACAATGCCTCAATCCTGGATAAGGAAATGTGAGAGGTACTTTCGTTTCTACAACATAGAAGAACATGAGAAGGTAGAGATGGCAGCCATGTATTTGAAGGGAGAGCTGGAAGTCTGGTACTACAGTTTGATGCGCAATAGGCCTACAATCACTTTGACTAAGTTTGCAAATGAGCTCTGTGACAGATATGGGGATGAAGATGTGGGTGAAGTAGTGGACAACTTCAATAAGGTCACTCAAGTCTCATCTGTGAAGGAATATAGGACAAGATTTGAAGGATTGCGAGCTAGGATGTTGACTGTGTATCCTAAGGCACCAGAATCATACTATGTGTCAAGCTTTGTGAGTGGACTTAAGCCTAAATCAAGAACATGGTTAAAGCATTTGATCCTTCTACTCTTTCTCAAGCTTATTCAAAGGCAAGGAAGGTTGAGAGCTCAGTATTAACCGCTCCTGATCCTCATAAATTGAAAGGTGTTGCTAATGGCTCATCTTCAGCACGCTTTACTCAGTCCAATAATAGAACTGGCAGTACTAAAGACAAAAGACCACAGAAGCTTTGTTTTAAATGCAATCAGAAGTACTTCTTTGGTCACAAGTGTGACCCTAAGTACCTCATGGCAGCTACAGGAGTAGAGGCTTCTGAGACAGAGGATAATGAGATGCTTGATTTCAGGGAGCAAGAGGAAGAGATTAAGGATGATTCTGAGAAGGAGAATGAAGTTGAAATTTTTGTGAAGGCTTTGATAGGAAGTGGCTCGCATAATGCCATTCGAATTAAGGGAGTTATTGGACAGCTTGACTAATTGATACTCATTGACAGTGGGAGCACACATAGCTTTGTGGATCCCAAGGTTGTGCGAGCTGCGGGACAGGAAATGATCAAGACTATCCCTTTGGCTGTCACAGTAGCTGATGGGAATTCAATCTTGACACATACGAAGTGTAAGAAGTTCAATTGGAAGATGCAAGGTCACAAGTTTGAGTATGATTTCAGAGTTTTGAGGTTGGGACGTTGTGACATGGTGTTAGGAGTTGATTGGATGAAGTCCTTTAGCCCCATGCTCTTTGATTTCTCCCAGCTCACTATATCCTTTGAAAGAGAATGGCAAAAGATCAAGTTACAGGGCATTGTGGAGTAAGGTCAGCTCCAATTGATGAGAGGCAAAAGTCTACAAAGGGTTCTGAAGAAGGGAACTTATCAATGGGTAGGACAACTCTACTCAATCACTATGATTCTAGAACTTAATTAGACAGACTTCAGCACATCTTTACATTCCCGCATTGTTTTATATTCCGACGTAGCTATGGATTCTCTGCTTCAAGAGTATGATGATTTGTTGTTGCAGCCAAAGACCTTACCTCCAAAAAGGGAGCTTGATCATGCAATTCCTTTGAAGGAGGGCTCTAATCCAGTGAACCTTCGTCCTTATAAGTATCCTCATTCACAAAAGAATGAGATTGAAAAGCAAGTTGAGGATCTGTTGAAAACAAGATTCATAAGACACAGTCGTAGCCCCTTTTCTTCTTCGGTAATCTTGGTTAAAAAGAAGGATGGGACTTCACGAATGTGCATTGATTATCGTCACTTAAACTTTCTCATAGTTAAAGATAAATTCCCAATTCCAATTATAGACAATCTGTTCGATGAAATTCATGGCTCTTGGTATTTTAGCAAGCTGGATTTGAGGCAGCGTTATTATCAAATTCGAGTGCAAGACCAGGATATACATAAAACAACTTTTAGAACACACCAAGGTCATTATGAATTCGTGGTGATGCCTTTTGGGTTGTGCAATGCCCCTGTAACATTTCAGGCCTTGATGAACCTTGTGTTTAAGCCTTACTTGAGAAGATTTGTGCTTGTGTTCTTTGATGACATCTTGGTCTGTAGCTCTACTCTGCAGGAGCATCTTACTCACCTGGATTTGGTATTTCAAACCATGAGGCAGCACAAGTTATTTGCCAAGCTCTCTAAATGTACCTTTGTTAAGGGATGGGTGGAGTATCTGGGCCATGTAATTTCTGGTGATGGGGTAGCTACAGACCCAAGCAAGGTTCAAGCTATGAAGGATTAGCCAGAACCAAGATCTCTTAAGCAACAAAGAGGGTTTTTGGGTTTGACAGGCTATTATCGCAAATTCATAGCTTGATATGTGATTATTGCAAAGCCAAAAACAGATCTGCTTAAGAAGGAGGCTTTCCATTGGAATGAATTGGCTAAGGAAGCTTTTGAGAAGTTAAAGTAGGCTATGACAATGGCTCCAATATTGGTAATGCCAGATTTCAGCTTGCCCTTTACATTGGAAACTGATGCTTGCAGCAGTGGAATTGGATCAATTCTTTCGCAAAATAGAAGACCATTGGCTTATCTCAGCTAGGCTTTGGGTCCAAAGAATCAGAAGCTATCCATTTACGAGAAGGAATACATAGCAATTCTCTTGGCAGTTCAGAAATGGAGGTTGGAATGTCATCATTTTGTAATCAAAACAGACCACCAAAGTCTCAAATACTTGCTTGAGCAAAGAATCTCTACAAGAGGTCAAAGGAAAGGGTTGATAAAGATGTTGGGGTTGGAGTCTACAATTGAGTATAGGAAAGGAGATGATAATCCTGTTGCGGATGCCCTTTCAAAAAGACAGGAAAAGGTGGAAGTAGAAGCCTCTTGTGCTGCAATTTCGCAAGTTGTACCACAGTGGATGACTGAAGTGATTAGATCTTATGATCAAGATTCTTTTGCTCATACTTATATCATTCCCAGCGTCACACAAACAACACCTGCAGATCCTGATGCAGAAGTGACAGTGAGCAAGGGGATTATTCGAATTAAAGGAAAGATTTACATTGGTGAAGGAGCTGGGTTAAGGAAGCAAGTGATTAAAGCTTCTCATGATTTTCCTTGGGGAGGGCATTCTGGAATGGAAGGGACTTATCAGAGGATCAAGCAATACTTCCACTGGCTTGGGTTGAACAAAGAAGTACAGGAATTTGTGCGGCCATATGAGCTTTGTCAACAAATCAAGGTTGAGCATACTCCATACAAAGGCATGCTGCAGCCCTTGCCAGTACCTGATGGGGCTTGGACACACATTATTATGGATTTTGCTGAAGGTTTGCCCAAGTCCGAAGGCAGAGAAGTCATTTGGATAGCAGGAGATCGCTTTACAAAGCTTGGTCACTTCATAGGTCTCTCTCATCCAATTTTAGCTGAGAAGTTAGCAAGGCTATTTACTAGCAATTTCTAGCGTGAATTGTTCCTATTGGTGGGTACCACTTTAGCTATGAGCTCTTCCTATCATCCATAGTCGGATGGCCAAACAGAGAGAGTTAATCAGTGTATTGAGCAGTACTTGAGAGGGATGGAATTCTTTCATCCCAAATACTAGCATAGGTGGTTGTCCCTTGCTGAGTATTGGTACATTACTCATTCACATTCTTCTTTAGGCTTAACACCATTAAAAGCTTTGTATGGGTATGAACCTCCCTCCCCCTTGATCATCCAAGGTTTGGTCTCACATGTAGCTAGTGTTAATGAGCTTCTCGGTCAAAGGGGATAGTTGGTTAGGCAGCTCCAAGATAAGCTTCTGCTTGCTCAAGCTAGGATGAAATTCTACGCAGACAAGAAAATATCTGACAAGAATTTTAAAGTAGGAGACCTTGTTTATCTGAAATTACAGCCTTATAGGCAAAGCTAAGTGGCTATTCGCAAGAACATCAAGCTATTTACTCGTTATTATGGTCCTTACAAGGTTTTAGAGAAGATTGGCAGGGTAGCTTAAAAGCTTGAACTTCCTCTGGACAGTTTGGTTCATCCAGTTTTTTATGTTTCTTTGCTTAAGAAACATATTGCAGATGGAGTAACTTGTGCAGCAGCTCCACTTCAAGCCACTTTGCAGGGGATTCTGGCGCAGGAACCTGAAGCGATCTTGGCCAGTCATGAAGTACAGCAGCAGGGTGTAAGGGTTAAACAGGTTCTGCTCCAATGGGAAAACCTGGGTCAGGAGCAGGCTTTGTGGGAAAATTGGTTCTTCCTAAAGTCTCAATTTCCTTTCCCACATTGTTGAGGCAAGAATGTGCTTAAGGAGAGGGTATTGTCATGTCCTGGATTCAAATTAAAGGTTGGTTTTGGCAGGAAGGGCTATTGGAGATTGTTGACAGTAGTTAGTTTTGCTTAAGACCTTGTTAGTCTTGTTTTGAGTCAATATTGGCAGCTGATCTTTGATGTAAGTCGGTTGGTAGTTAAGTAGAAGAGTCTAGATTCATTGTTTAGTCCTTGATTGTATTGGTATAAGTAGTAGGCTATCATGTAAGAATCATTTCTTATGAATGAAGTAATATCTTGAATTGCTCTTTCTCATCTAACTCCCTCTATCTTTCTCATCTCTTTCACTTCATTTCTCATCTTACCTCTCTCTCTCCTAGGTTAAGATCAAGATTCATCTTGATCCTTAACAGGGTTGTTAAGGGCAGCAATGTTGATCATACTCCTTAAATTGATCCAAATGTGCAACATCCTGGACCTGTCATTCCAGTTTCAAGAAGGCAAGAAGCAAATGATGATCAAGTTGTGACCAAACATAAATCCTTTAGGCAATCTAAAGTTGAGATAGATTGCTTTAATGGGACTTATCCTCAATCTTGGGAGGGGAAGTGTGAACGCTTCTTCAAGTTTTATAAAGTCCCAGAAGAGGAAAAAGTAGAATTAGCTACTGTGCATCTGAATGGAGATGAAGAAGTGTGGTTTCATAGTCTGATTTTGAGCAAACTCAGTCTGTCTGGCCTGCATTTGTTGCTGAACTCTGTGAGCTATATGGGGATGATGAAACTAGTGATATTGTCAGAAACAACAAAATGGAGCAAGTAGAGGGTGTTAAGGAATACATGACCCAATTTGAGCATCTCAAAGCTCAAATGATGGTGGTGAATCCAACTGCAAGCAAGAAATACTACATATCCAGCTTCATCTGTGGGCTAAAACCTCATATCAACAATCTGGTTAAAGTATTGAACCTAGCCACCTTATCCTAAGATTATTCAAAAGAAAAATTGTTTGAGTCCTCGGTGGAAGGACTATTCGATAGAAAGAGTATTTCATCTTCTCAAACCATGGGCAGTAGCATTAGTAATCATTTTATGAATGCAAATGCAGCCACTTCCCTGACTAGTAGTTCCTGAACCAAACCACTGCTTTTGGAAGCCAAGAGGGCCTAAAGGTTGTGTTACAAATGCAATCAAAAATACTTTTATGGGCACAAGTACGATCCAAGACACCTATTGCCTGTTATTGGAGCGGAATAAGGCTGTATGCTTGAAGAATTGCTTTCTGAAAACCCTGAAGATCCAAAAGAGCAGCAAGAGATGGATGATGAGGTGGAGATCTCTGTACATGCTTTGACTCGAGGTAGTTCACATAATACAAAAAGAATCAAAGGATCAGTGAAGCAAAAATCACTACTAATTTAAAAGATAGTGGGAGTACCCACAACTTCCTTGATTCTAATGTGGCAAGGGAAGCAGACCACGAATTGCTCAAATCTGCTCTATTGTTAGTAACAATAGCTAATGGTAACACTATGATAACTCGGACCTCTTGTAGGTAGTTTGTTTGGGAGATGCAAGGACATTAGTTTATGTATGACTTTCACATTCTCAAGTTGGAAGGTTGTGACATGGTGTTTGGGGTTGATTGGATGAAAACAATAGGTCCCATTGTGTTTGATTTCACCAATCTTTCACTGTCATTTGAAAAGAATGGGATGACAATCAAACTAAAGGGAGTGACAGATATAGGATACAGTTCATTAAAGCTCATGAGTTGCAAGCAATTGCAAGGCATCCTCAAGAAGCAAACTTACTAATGGATTGGCCACTTGTATTCCATTAATGCTGAACCACATACTACATTGGTGAATTCTAATCCTTACTTGCAAAGATTGTTACATGACTTCCATGATTTTTTCGAAGTTCCTACCTCTCTTCCCCCTAAAAGAGCTTTAGATCATACTGTTGTTCTTAAACCAAACTCTTCCCCAATCAATCTAAGGCCCTATAAATATCCTCACTAACAAAAAATCTGAACTAGAAAGGCAAACAGAAGAGCTTCTCAAGGTCAATTTCATTCACTCAAGTCATAGTCCATTTGCTTCACCTGTTATCTTGGTCAAAAAGAAAGACCGAACCTCTAGATTGTTCATTGATTATCGCCAACTTAATGCTTTCACCATCAAGGACAAATTCCCAATTCCCATTATCATTGACTTGTTAGATGAACTTCATGGCTCAGTTTTCTATTCCAAGCTAGACCTTAGACAAGGTTTTCATCAAATTAGAGTCAAAGAAGAGGACATACACAAAACTACTTTTTGTACTCATCATTGGCATTTTGAGTTTGTAGTAATGCCCTTTGGTTTAACCAACGGCCCTGCTACATCCCCAGCCTTAATGAATTTCGTATTTAAATCATTTTTGAGGAAATTTTTTTTATTCTTCTTTGATAATATACTCATATATAGCCCTACATTTTCTTACCATTTGCCTCATTTGAAATCAGTTTTCCAAACCATGCGCCAACATCAATTGTATGCCAAATTAAACAAATGTGCCTTTCTTCAAGTTGAATATTAGGGTCATGTGATTTCTCGCAAGGGAGTGTCTACTGATCCTTCAAAGGTTCAAGTGATGAAACAATGGCCAATTCCTACTACTCTAAAGTTTTTAAGAGGCTTTTTGGGTCTCAATGGTTACTATTGAAAGTTCATACATGGGTATGAGGTCATTTCCAAACCCTTAACTGGCATGCTTAAGAAAGATTCTTTTACTGGGTCGCCAATAGCCTTGGAAGCCTTTAACAGCTTGAAGCAAGCTATGTGCACCGCCCCAGTTTTAAGCATGCCTGATTTTGCTGAACTTTTTATTCATAACATGGATGCTTGCAACAAGGGGGTTGGAGCTGTACTTATGCATAACGAAAGACCTATAGCTTATCTCAATCATGCCTTATGTCCAAGACATGAAGGTCTTTCCATCTATGAAAAGGAGTATCTTGTTATTTTAATTGCGGTGCAAAAGTGGCATCACTACTTGGAAGGGCATCATTTCATCATTCACACTAATCATGAGAGTCTTAAGTTTCTCTTGGAACAAAGGATCACAACTCGCATTTAGATAAAACCCTCTCTTCAGGGTAGTTCCCCTGAAGGGGAAAGGCTGCGTACATCTACCCTCCCCAGACCCTGCTTTTGGCGGGAGCCCTTGGTGACACTGGGCTTGTTGTTGTTGTTGTTGTTGATGGCAAAAGAGAATGTTGTAGCTGACGGATTGTCTAGAAAAGGGGAAGGTGTTGCTTCGGGAGCTCTTCATGCCATTTCAGAAGTTAAGCCTGTATGGATGGAGGTGGTACATAAGTCATATACAAATGATGCTTATGCTCAACCTCTTATCAACGCATTAGTAGTAAATCCTGTAGCAGTTCAAGGAGTGTCATTGACTGGTGGTGTGTTGCGAGTGAAAGGAAAGATTTACATTGGTATTGCTTCTGCCTTAAGGAAACAGATCTTCACTGCTATGCATTCCTCGGCTATAGGTGGTCATTATGGAATTCAGGGTACTCTCAAGAGGTTGAAACAATGCTTCTTTTGGAAGGATATGAAAAAAGATATAGTTCAAGGGCTGCAGGAATGTGATATGTGTCAGCGAGTTAAACATGAACATTGTCCTTATCCTGGCCTTTTACAATCTCTACCCTTTCCTGAGCAAGCTTGGAGTCAGATTAGCATGGATTTTATCGAGGGGCTACCAAAGTTAGAGGGGTGTGATATGATCTGGGTTTGGTGGATTGCTTGACCAAATATGCCCATTTCTTGGCCCTGAAACATCCCATTACTACAGTTGATTTAGCTAAGGATTTCCTTGATTACATCTACAAACTTCATGGTCTTCCCAAGAGTATTGTATCTTATCGAGATAAGCTGTTCACTAGTGGTTTTTGGCAAGAAGTTTTCAGACTTTTGGGATCTAATTTGGCTCTTAGTTCAGCATACTATCCTCCATTAGAAGGTTAAACCAAAAGGCTTAACCAATGCTTGGAGCAGTACCCTTGTTGCATGACTTTTCTGTTGGAATTGGAGTCCTACAAACCCAATTAGTTAGCTCTAAATATTAAATAAATAAAATTATTTTATTTTATTTATTGTTTAAATATGTTTTACAATTCAAATATGCATGTGATTGTTTTCTAAAACATTCCATGAGATGGACATTGTCCAAGATAACATGTCGGGCTTGGTTTAAGTGGTCAATGAGGTTGAACCACATATGGACTTAGATCAAACTAATGATATGTTGTTGAAGTATATGTTCATAGTCGGTGATGAGTTTGGACAACTTGTTCGATAAGACTATAATATGATACTTTAGATGACTTGTCTTAGTCATGTGGATAGAGATCCAAAAGTGCTCTATTGATGTTGTCTATATGATTGGAACACTGAGCAAGACAACCTGAAATAGTTGTTTCTCTATTGCTATCAGAAATAATTAATTCCATAAGAAAATAACTCTAAATCCAGGAAATAGTTTGAACTAGTGCATGGATTGTTCGTTGCTTTAATGTACAGCTGGTTGGTTAAATCTTACGTGCATTGGGTAACGGTATGAAGTGTAGTGGGAACAGTTATTGTACATGGAATCTATAATCTCTAACGAGATAAGGATGTTCTCTAGTTGATTCGCAAATATACAAATAGATTCGAGAAACTTTAGCCAAGTATTCCATATGTTTGACATTTGAAATTAATATTCAAATTGTTATCTATATTATTGAATCGTTCGAGAAGGGCGAGTCAGGAAATATGGTTAAAGATGTGAGAAAATTAGCAATAGTAGTTAAACTATTTTTCGACATTGATATCCAATAGAGAGGTTGATTGTTATAATGAAAGTCATTTGGGAATATTGAATAAATATATTTGATTCTAAAGTGCAGTAATATTTATTTAGTGAAATTAAATATTACTAAGTACTAATCAATATTATCAAATATTGATAATTAAATTTGATCTATTTGAAGGTAGAATTAAATTGTCCCTAAGGTTGATTGTTATAATGAAAGTCATTTGGGAATATTGAATAAATATATTTGATTCTATAGTGCAGTAATATTTATTTAGTGAAATTAAATATTACTAAATAGTAATCAATATTATCAAATATTGATAATTAAATTTGATCTATTTGAAGGTAGAATTAAATTGTCCCTAAGGTCCTTCTAGAAGCCTCTGGAAGGACATCGGTTGAAAACGTTTAAATTGAATTTATGAGATGAATAAATTAATTTTACTAAATATAATTCGTAAGATAAATTATTTATTCATAAAACTGAATAAATTTATTTTACCAAATAATATTCACGAGATGATACTATACATGTGAGAATTCAAATAAGAAAAGAAAAAGAACTAAGGTAATATAGCAGCACAGCCCCACGCGTGCAATGCACGCGCGGTGCCACATAACAAGAGCTAGGGTGGGCGCGTGCAAGTCACGAGCTCAGCCCCTCTAAATAAAAAAATAAAAAATATTATAACCTACCGCTGACGTCAAGTGACGTCAGCGACAGGTTTAGCACGCGTATTGTACGCGTGCCTACTGACGTCAACATGTGCCCTTTTGCTTATTTAAATGTTGTTTTTGCCATGAGTATTTTAGTTTTATTTTTAGGTTTGGAACCTAGTTTTCTCCTACAATAAAAATTCTAAAATTATTTTAGTGATTTTCTAAACTTATGTATAGCATATTTTTTTCTGAAAAATTATTTTTTAGAAAGATTAAACGGAAAAATTTTGTTCTGAAATTTTTCCTAAACTAAATATTTATGGAGCCCGCACTTTGGGTATCAAAGGCTCATTGCAGAGAAGATCTCGCGGTCTCGATGATTCTTCCCTACCGACAATTGCGGTCTACAATCCGGATATTTTTATTAAACCTTTCTTTGAAAGCTTTCCTTTAATTTTCACAAATTTATTTATGCTTTTACTTCAATGTTTGTTATGTTTAGATATTACATGTTTGTTATGTTTATATTAGAATAGAAGTCATTTAGATTTAAAATTAAAGAATTTTAAAGTTATTTTTGCTGCATTTGATCGAACCAATTTAGGATTAGTTTTCGAAATTAAATTTTCCTAACATTTTCATCATCCCAAACAATTGAAGAAGTGGTTACCTATGGCTGAGTTTTGATACAATACTAATTATTACTCCTCCTTAGGCACCACACCCTTCTCTGTATTGTATGGCTATAAACCAACTATACCAATTATGGACGAAGAAATCTTCTCTTCTCTTCCTAGTGTGGAAACATTCCTGCAGTAAAGAAACTTTGCGATTCAGCAGCTCAGAGATCATCTAGCCATAGCTTAATCTCGCATGAAGTATTTTGCTGATAGACCTCACACTGATAGATCTTGTGAAGTTGGTGACTAGGTGTACCTACAATTATAACCTTGCAGACAGGCATCAGTAGCTCTTTGAAGGAAAGTCAAGCTTGCCACCAAGTACTATGGGCCTTACCAAGTTTTGCAGCGTGTTGGTACTGTGGCTTACATATTAGATCTCCCTTCCAGCTCTGCAATACATCCAGTATTTCATGTCTCTCTTCTGAAAATGAAGGTTGGGACTGATGTGGTTCCACAATTACAGCCTCCCTTAACTTCAGTAGATGGTCAGGTGTTCATTGAGCTTGCTGCTATCTTAGCTCGCATAATGGTTCCTCGTGGCAATCAAGCTATAACTCAAGTTTTGATTCAATGGTCTAATCTTAGTCCAAGTGATGCATCTTTGAAGGATTATTACTTTCTCAAAATCCAATTTTTTCATTTTGATTCTTGAGGACATGAATCTTTTCATGGGAAGGGTATTTGTCATGATCCAAGGTATAAGACTTTGTATATAGCTAGTAGTTCTTGTTGTGGTAATTGGCGGGAAAATCTGTTGGTGAAAGCAAGAGTGAGTTGGTTGAGCTTTTGAGTTGTTATGATGTATAAGTAGGAAGATCTCATTGTAATTGTATTCATGTTTTGGAATAATAATCAAGTAAACTTCTTCTCTCATCCCTTCTCTTAATTCTCTTCTCATCTCATACTCTCATTTCTCTTCTTATCTAAAACTCTCATTCATTTTAACCTAATTGTGATCTTAGAATAGCGGAAAGACCAACGACAAACGTTTGAAATGTTCTAAAGGGGTTCGATGGAATATAAGGCAAGAGGTTGGGTAAGAATAGGTTGGATTATTTTTGTAATTTAAAATTATTAGGGGTATTTTGAGATTTTAGATTAAAAGAACCATTTCATTTAAATTAGAGGACTAAAAACTTTGAACAGAGAGAATTTATGAACCTAAAGGATTATATCATCAAATCTAATAGTACTAAAATGTGATTGAAAAAATATCTTCTTTTTCCACTATTACTTTCAGGTCAATATTTTAAACAAAGATTTCTTTATTGAAATTTCCTTCTTTTTTTTTTGTAAAGAATTTGAGGTGGAGTAAAATGATTAATATATTTGGAAAACATTTTGATATTATAATGGTCAATGTTAAATTTTTAATGTGAAGCTAAAGGCGTTAGAAAAAGATGATCTTTTTGTTTTGACCTTAACAAATTTAGACTTGACAATAATGATATTTTAGGAGTATAAATATTTATTGAAAGTTAGCATAGAAATTCAAAAAGAAGGAAAAAAAATATAATATTTGTAACCACAACAATGTTATATTATGACGAATAACACACTTACTCATGGAAAGGACATGCCAATTGCATACTTTCATAATTTTGGGGACAAAATCTAGACATTCATTATTGAAACTATGAAAATGCGACTTACCAATACATAATGAACTTGGTGTTTTGATAATAATATTTTATAAAGTAACTTTAACCTATACCAAGAAATAAAAAGTTAGGAAGTAATAGAAAAAAAAAATTGAATTATATCTCAAACAATTTTTTGTATTTAATTTTTCAGAGGTAAGAAAAAAATAAAAATACAAAAAAAGCAATGATTACCCATAATTAATTTTGAATTGAACAATTATATATAGGAATTAATTTAAAGTTGAACAATCGAGAAATAAATTTAATATTATGAAGGAGAATAGCATTGTTAAAAAGTAGGGTTATTTTATTTTTTTAATACTCGATGTTTGTGATTTTTTTTTATAGGAACTCTACCCCTGACCTTTTTGATTTATGGTTTTTAGTATCTTAGGTCTTGTACATTTTAAATAATATGATCATCTCCAACATAATCCAATATCGGAAACATGAAAAGACAAAATTGCCCCTTACCAAAACAATGTCGTTTTAATGTATGATAATGAACTTTGGCGCCACGATTATTTTTTTGTTCTCAAGGACAATGAAACGCAGTGTTTGGATGCAATTTGCACTAAAATGACAATGTTTTGTAATCCATTTAAAATGCCCCAAATATTATCAAAGGGTATCTTCATCGACATACTTTATTGGTTAATTGAAGTAACTTGTTATATTAGCTTTCTTCCAGAGAATGACGCTCCGGAGAAGGTCATATTTGTTAATATGACAAAAACTAGGATACTATAAACATAAATTGTAAAGGTCATGGGTCTTTTTACTATTTTCACAAATATTAAAGTATTAAAAAGTAAATAACACTACAATTTAACAGTACTACACTGTTAACTTTATTCCTTTTAATTGTACCATTTCTAATTAATTCATATATGAATATCCAATTCTAAATTAATTTCTATACAAGTGTTAAATATTTTTCTTTCACCATTGAAGAAAATACCCAAAAAAAGTTTTTGGAATATAGTTTAATACTTTTTTTTATTTTTTTCCTATTAATATTACATATCACTACTTGAGACATGCACCTTTTGATTGGATAAACAAATACATGCTGGTTCGACCAAAATTATAATAAAATAT
Organism: Simmondsia chinensis; assembly: GCA_018398585.1. Lineage (NCBI taxonomy): Eukaryota > Viridiplantae > Streptophyta > Magnoliopsida > Caryophyllales > Simmondsiaceae > Simmondsia > Simmondsia chinensis. The sequence continues at coordinate 16,473,906 of JAGTTD010000013.1, read as the reverse complement.
ATTTTCATAATTATTATATGTACAATATATTCTTGAATACATATAAAAAAAATTAAATTAATTTTTTATTTATAATAGTACATTATTTAAGTTAGATAATATATATATAACATGACTTATATAAGATGTTGGATTCTGGGGCCACCGATCATTTGGTTGCTTGAAGGTCTAGATTCTTTTTTTAAATAGTTATATTGCCTATCCAAGTTATGTATTAAATATATATTATAAAAGTTAGTAGTTAATGTAAAATAACTATTTAAGCATGATTTTTATAAATTAATAATATATATATATATATATATATACACACACACACACACATATGTATGTGTGTATGTAAGGCACAATTCTTATGAGAATGTGAGAGAGTGAGAGGGACAGATTTTGGCCGTCCATTACAATAGACAGTCAAGATTAGCCCTTTTATATGGGATCAAAAAACTATTTATTTCCGCAACCCCGTTCCTTTCTCCTCCTCCCCCTCACCTCAACTACCCGCCACTGCCGTCCACCGCCGCCTCTCGTTTTCTGTCTCTTTCAATACCCCTTTCTCCCCCTCTTCCAATATCCCTTTACCCCCACCGCTGCTCTTTCTTTTCTTTCCTCTTCCAATACCTCTTTCTTCCCCCTCCCAATAACCCTTCACCCCCGCCAACCCAAAGGTGGGTGACGGGGGTTGAAGGTATATGGGGGAGAGCAGGAGGGGTATTAGAAGAGAGACAAAAGGAGAGGCGGCGCTGGTAGGGGTGAAGCGTTATGGGGGAGAGAGAAAGGGATATTGGAAGAGAGACCAAAGGACGGGCGGCAATGACGGGTGATGTGGTGAAGGGTTACGGGAAGAGAGCAAGGGGTATTAAAAAAGAGAGGAAAAGGAGAGCAGCAGCGTTAGCTGTGGTCGACGGCGGCGGGAGGTGGTGGTAGGAGAAGGAAACGGCGGTGGCCAGGGATGGCTGCGACGACGGGTGACAGGATAAGAAAGAGAAAAGAAGGAAGGGTTTGGGGGGAGGGAGAGGAGAGATGGGATGGAAAGAATTTTTTTTCTTTTTTTGCTACCCAATAAATAAAAGAGGCCAATCTTAGCCTTCCATTCTAATGAACGACCAATATTAGCCCCACTTACTTTCTCATAATTAAATTTACACTGTTGAATTGATCAATGTTCTAATTGCACCCCAATTTTTTTTCCCTCTCTCTCCTCTGTGTTTACACCTGAATACTCGCTCTCTCCTCTCCTTTTTAATATTTTATTAATTTTTTCTCTCTTTCCTCCCCTTTCTACTTCTACATCCCTAGTTTTTTTTACTCCATCTCCTCTTCTCTTTAACCTTTTACTAATTTTTTTCCTATATCTTTTTCCTCTTCTTTATACGTTTACACCCCAATTTTTTTAACTATTCCTCTCCTCTCCTTTTTAAGTTTACATCCCAATTTTTTTACTTTTTCTCTCTCTTCTTATTTTTACATTTACACCCCAAATTTTTTTTTCTCTCTCGCCCCTTTCTTTTCTCTGTGTACGCCCTAATTTTTTTTACCCTCTTTTTCTTCTCCCCCTTTTATGTTTCCACCCCGATTCTTCTGTCTTTCTCTCTAGGTTTAAACCCCATTTTTTTTTCTCTCTCTCTTCTCCCTTTTCTACGTTTACGCCCCAATTATTTATTTTCTCCCTCCTCCCCTTTCTACGTTTACACATTAATTTTGCTAAAGATAGTTATATTGCGCGCATGGTCTCCTCTATCCTCTCTCTCTCTCTATTTAGATTTTATTATAATTTTTATTTTTTGACAATATTGGGTGAAGTTTGTAACAAGAGACAAGAAAATTTAAATACTACGAATTGATACCTAATTAGCAAACACACAAATTAAGATTTGACAAATATTGGCCAAACTAATAAGAGAGTAAAAAGATTTGTAGATATTGTAAGTAATTGAAAGAAAGGATTTGGTGCGTTAATATTCAACTGAAAGCTTCAACAAAGCAAAAGTAGAAATTTTACAACAATTGAGAATGTTTACATCGAATTGCATATAGACACTACTTATTTTAATAGTTGTGAATTTAATATTTGTTGCTTATAGTTATAGCCTTAAAAGTTAATTCTTCTTTTCAATTCTACTTCTTATCATAGATTATTTTAAGTCAATTATATAAATGTTCATACTAGCCCAATAGTTTACTCGAATTTAGTTTCCTATTCTGACTTTTTGTTATATTTGTTATAGTTGAAAATTGATAATGGAGAGCTTAATGTGGTGAGCTGACATTCCGATCACCTCAAAGAAATCTCACAATTTTAATGGAGTAACAAATTATTTAATCCCTACGTGTGCTGCGAACACAAAAATTGGGGTGTAAATGTAAAAAGAAAAGGAGAAAGAAAAAGTAAAAAAAATTAGGGTATAAACATAGAAAGGATATGAGGGAGAGAAAAAACTTGGGTGTAAACGTAGAAAAGAAAGAAGAGAGAGCAAAAAATTTGGTGAAAGATTAAAAAGGAGATGAGAGAGAATAAAAAATTGGGATGTAAACATTGAAAAGGGTAGAGAAAGGGAGGAAAAAACGGTGAAAGTTTGAAAAGGAGAGAAGAGAGAGTAAAAAAATTTGGGGTGCAAAAGTAGAAATGGGAGGAGAGAGAGTAAATAAAATTAGAGTGTCAACATAGAAAGGAGAGCAAAGGGAGAAAAAATTGGGGTGTAAACATTGAAAAGGAAGGAGAGAGAAAAAGTTGGGGTATAAACTTAGACAGGAGAGAAGAAAGAAAAAAATTGGTAAAATATTAAAAAAAAGAGACTAAAAAAAATTGCATGTCACATAGAAAAGGGAAGAGAGAGAAAAAAATTGGTGAAAGAGTAAAAAGGAGAGGAGAGAGAGTAAAAAAATTAGGGTGTAAACGTAGAAAGGAAAGAAAGAGAGAAAAACCTGGGGTGTAATTAGAACCATTAATAAATCTTACTTAAAATTCAACGATGTAGATTTAATCTTGGATATTTACATTTTAGTACCCTAATATTTTTTTAAAATAATAAAAAGAATTCTGACCTTTTTGAATTATTAAAAAGGCTACTAAATTTTTGTCATATTAATAAAAAGACCCTTAAGTTTTCATCGCTTTAATAAAAAAGTCCATCTCCGACATTATAATGTCATTTTTTGTCGACAAAACTGACATAATAACTGCAATTTTATTAATATTACAATAAAATGACAAAATACTCTATAATAACCATATTTTGAAAAAAAATTAAGTGAAAACAGATAGCTTCTATATAATATAACATCTTGAATTTTGTACTTATAAAGTAAGAATAAAGGTATTAAAGCGTATTTTAGGTCATTTTTTATAACATTAATAAAAAACAATTGTCACGTGAGCTCTGTCGTTGAAAAATGACGTCATCACACTTGTAAAGGGCCTTTTTATGAATATGACAAAAACTTAGGGGCCTTTTTAATAATTCAAAAAGGTTAGGTTCCTTTTTATTATTTTTAAAAATATTGGGTTACCAAAATGTAAATAATCATTTAATTTTCTCATATTCTCACATATTTTCATTCTTATTTCAGCCGATATATATATATATATGTATGTATGTATGTATGTATGTATGTATGTATGGAGAAACCGGAATGAGTATGGAAGTTTGGTGAGAAAATGAGAAAATTAAAGTTATACTGCTAGCTATTAAGTAAGATTGCAATAAATGGCCATGATTTGTTCGGCATTTAAAAAAAAAAATTTCCTCCCATACTCTCTCTTTCTCTCTTTCCCACACATACCTCTCCCCCAACCAAGTCCTCGGGAGCCGTGCCGTCGCTGCGCCACCGCCATCGCCTTCTCTTTCTCTCACACCCCCTTCCCCACCACGTCTCTGATAAACTCCATCACAGGTAGCACAGGGGTGTGAGAGAGAAGAGGGTACACTAGAGACGGGTATTGATGCAGCGCGTGTATGAGAGAAGTACGGGTATGAGAAGGTTCAACAGCCTTTCCTTTAATTTTATTAAAACTAATAAAAATAAGGAGGGAAAATTTAAACTCGTTTTCTCACTGCCCGAGAAAAGAGATTCAACAATATGAATTAAATTTGAAATCTGACTAACTCCTAAAACCCTCACTCGTCTCCTTTAAATAGAGACAATGTAAAAAGGAAAGAAATCAAATTTATGACAAACAAGGAAAGAAATAAAGCTAAAATGAAAAGAAATTATGGCTGAAAATCAAATCCCATCTTTCCCGCCTCTACCTCCGCGTCCCCTTGATTAGCCCTGAACCCGCCTACCCCAGGTTATCTGCCAAGTCCTAGTGGGCTGCATCATCCTCCTCGGGTGGAGAGAATTTGCCCTTGAATTCACTTGAAGGTCAGCACTGATGTTATCGCCAAAATAGGGAGTGAGGTGTTTAACATTGAAGACATCAGAAGTCCTCATGCCGGGTGGAAGCTAAAGACAGTAGGCATTAACCTTGATTTTCTCCAAAACCGCCAATTGACCTATTTTTCAAGCTGTGAGCTTATTATATTCCCAAGCTGGAAATCTTTCTCGTGTTGCTGACTTGTACTTGGCAGTGGCCTCCAGTAACCGAGCCCTGGTTCGTTCATGGTTGCCTTTGAGCGAAGAGATAAAGTCCTTCGCCTTCCCGTGTGAATGCGTCAAATCTGGAACAGATGTTAAGTCAATCAGAGAAAGAGGAATAAATTCGTAAACAACTTGGAATGGCGCGAACCTTGTACTCCTATTGATGGAACTGTTGTAGGCGAATTCAGCTTGATGGAGCTTCATTTCTCATCCCTTGGCGTTTTCAGCAACAAGGCCACGGAGAAGATTTTTCAACAATCGGTTAGTGACTTTGGTTTGTCCATCCCTTTGAGGGTGATGGACGGTGCTAAAGGTGAGAGACGTGTTCGTCATCTTCCATAAAGTCTTCCAAAAGTGATTCACGAACCGAACATCCCAATCAGGGACAATAGTAGCCAGCAACCCGTGCAACTTGTAGACTTCTCGTAAATAGAGCCTTGCCACATCTATGGCATCTGCAGCCTTCTTGCACCTGATGGAGTGCGCCATCTTAGAGAAGCAGTCTACAACCACGAAGATAGAATCAATATCACCAGTGGTCCTTTGTAAGCCTTACACAAAATCCATGTTGATATCAGTCCACGGCTTACTTGGAATTGGTAATGGCATATAAAGTCCAAAGTTGGCCACCCCGCCCTTTGAAATTTGGCAAACACGGCATCGGTTGACATACCTCTCAACCTCCTTACGTATGGTAGGCTAGAAGTAGTTGGTTGCAATGAGCTTGAGCATCTTATCTCTGCCTACATGCCCCGCATTATGCTTCTCTTCAATGATTTTGAGCCGCCAGCTTGAGTTCGAAATACAAAGTTGATTCCCCTTGAACATGAACCTACCACGAATAGAGTAATCTGGAACTGACCCCAACTGTGCTTTCCACTATATCTCACCAAAGGTGGGTTCATCATGGTACTGACACGCCAACTGATCAAACCCGGTAACCTCCACCATACTCTTCGCCAGGACAAGATTCCTACTGCTCAGGCATCCACCTCCTTATTCATCACGCTTAACTTTTGCTTAATGACAAAATGGAAGAGTTGTAAGCAGCTAACCCATTGGCGTGTCTGTCCGAGAGCTTGTCTTGGCTGTTGATGCATTTGAGGGCCAGGTTATCAAAATACAAAATGAACTGTCGGTTGGCTAGGTATGATTTCCATTGCCTCAATGCTCTCACCAATGCATAGAACTCCGGATCGTAAGTTAAGCAATTTAACTTACTCTTGTCGAGCTTCTCACTGAAATACGCGATCGGATTCCCGTCTTGGCTGAGCACAATGCCAATACCAATCTTGGAGGCATCCGTGTGCAACTCAACCGCCTTTTGAAAATCAGGAAGGGATAAAACTAGTGCCGTGATTAGCTTCTCCTTGATTGCACTAAAGGCGGTTTCTGCTTGAGGTGCCCAAACGAAGGAGCTCTTCTTCAGACAATCAGTGATAGGCGCCATGATTGAACTGAAGCTTGGAACAAAGCACCTGTAGAATGATGCCAACCCATGGAAGCTACGATCCTCGCCAATCGTTCTCAGTTGAGGCCAGTCACGAATTGTAGTAATCTTCCCCTCATCAACTAATATGCCATCCTTGGATACAACGAATCCAAGGAAGGTCACCTTGTCCCTCATGAAGTCACACTTCTGAAAGGTGGCAAACAAACCTTGGGATCTCAAGGTACTAAGCACCTCTTCCAGATGCCGGACATGCTCAACACATTCCCGGCTATAGATCAAGATGTCATCAAAGTAAACAATGACAAACTTCCCAATGAAAGGACGCAGAACCTAAATCATAAACCTCATGAATGTGCTTGGCACATTGGATAACCCGAATTGAATGACCAACCACTCATAAAACTCCTCTCTTGTCTTTAATGTGGTCTTTCACTCGTCCCCTGGCGAAATCCGAATCCGATGGTACCCACTCTTGAGATCCAACCTCGTGAATATCTTCAAGCTCTACAACTGATCTAGCAAGTCATCCAACCTCAAGAATACGGAAACAATAGCACACCGTGATCTTGTTGATCGCCCTACTATCAACACACATTCACCAACTTCCATCCTTCTTTGGCATCAACAAAGCTGGCACAACACATGGACTCAACCTCTCCCTAATAAAGTCTCTGGCGAGTGGCTCCTCCACCTGGCATCTCCGCTTTTCAAGCTCAGATGGGCTCATTCAATAATGAGGTCTACGCGGTAGGGAAGCACCCGGAACCAAGTCCATGCGATGCTGGATGTCTCTCAATGGCAGCAGTGTAGCCGACAACTCTTCTGGAAATACATCAGTCTATTTCTCTAACAAGGCGGTCACTTCATATCTCCCTTGAGCTGACATTGCTCTCTTTCCCAATCAATACAAACACAACGCTGGTGTCACCAACCTCCTTGGCAAATATGGCGCATCCTTGTATATTTGGGTGTTGAGCTGCTAAGGCTCTTAGCGTCTCCTCCTTCTTTGGCAACAAGATGATCTTGGTCCCCTCAAAGATAAAACTATATGTGTTCTACCTCATGTCATAGATGGTACTCCCATCATATTGCCATGGGTGCCCCAATGAAAAATGGCAGGCGTCCATAGTAACAACGTCACACCAAATCCTTTATTTGTACTTAGCCCCAATTGAAAAATTAACCAAGCAACTTTTTTGAGATGGTCACCTGATTCCCCTTCTTGAGTCATGCCAACTTGTAGGGATTGGGATTCGCTTTCGTCTTCAACCCAACTTAGCAACTGCTTCTTTGGATTTCACGTTCTCATAGCTGCCTGAATAAATAACCATGCGGCATACCCTACCGCCAATAGTGCATGTGGTTTGGAGGATGTTGTTCCGCAGCCAACCATCCCCCTGCTCCTCTCTAGGCGCAAAGCAAACATGCCCAAACACTAGCAGATGCCCCTCATCACCTGTCACAGTATCCTCGTTCTGCTCCGCAAATTCATCTTGACCATCTTCCTCGATGGCCACGCCTTCTTCTTCCCATTGGCCATCAATGAAAAGGGCCTTACCATGTCACCTTTCTGGGTCAGTAGCTCGATGGCCAACTTCCCCACACTTGAAGCAACTTGTTCTTGACGATCCTGCCAAATCTTGAGTGGACTACTTCTCAGTGTTGACGGGTGGTAGTTTATTCAATGCACTCTGATTGGTGGTGCTCATGTTTGATCTCTATAGCCAGCTAGCACCCCAAGGTCTGCCAACTTGGTGTCGCCTCTACTATCATTCCACGTTCAAGGCTCTTGGACTCGCCTCAGAGATAGAAAAGATGTCAAACATGTTCAACACCTCCTGTATAGACTCCCTCAATCCGCCTATGTAACGATCCGACAGTTGCTCTTTCGTCTCCGCCAAGTCATTCCTGGCGACTAACGAGTAGAACTCTGTCGTGTATTCCTCCACTGACCTTGAGCCCTAACGCAACCATTATAGGCGCTGGTACATCATTCTGGCATGATTGTGAGGAAAGAAGGCGCCTCTCATGTGTTTCTTCATCTTTTCCAAATATTTGATCTTCGTCTTTCCTTGGCAAAACCGAATCAGCATCAACTGAGGCCACCAGGCGGTTGCTCTACCCCGTGGCCAAGTAGCAACAAGCGGTGCCTGTTTTCTCTTCGGAACTTCTCTGAACTTGAGAATCTCCTCGATGGTAACAAGCCAATCCAAGAACTCTTCTGGGCATCCTCCTCCATTAAATTCCAAAATTTCTACTCGAAGGCAGGATTCCCGCCTCCGACCATCACGGCCGTTGGGGTCTCCGGTATTGAGCCTATGGCTCCTCGGCCTCGGATCCGGTAGCTCCTTGCCTAGGTATGGGTTTTGGAAGCACTCGTCCGCCTCCTCTCTTGTTGCACCTAGTATTAATAGGCGTTGGGGCCTGGTTCCCGGTGCAAGATCGGTATTCGCTCCCCAGTTGAATCAAGCACCACTTGATTCGCCGAAATTTCTCCTCAAATTCCTCTATCCTCTTTTCAGCTTGCTTTTGATGATCACGATCAATAATGTCTTCGACACTGACGTTCCTTTGACGTCCATGGGCCATTTCAAAAAACGTTCTGAGCTCTGATACCAACTGGTGCAACGCGTGTATGGGATAATTAGGGGTACGGGCAGGTTCAACGGCCTTCCCTTTAATTTTATTAAAACTAATGAAAATAAAGAGTGAAAAGTTAAACTCGTTTTCTCGCAACCCGTGAAAAGAGATTCAACAATATGAATTAAATTTGAAATCTGACTATCTTTTAAAACCCTAGCTCGTATCCTTTAAATAAGGGCGATGTAAAAAGGAAAGAAATCAAATTTATGACATACAAGGAAAGAAATAACACCAAAAACGGAAAGAAATTATGGCTAAAAATCAGATCCCATCTTTCCCGCCTTTGCCTCCGCGTCCCCTTGATCCGCCCTGAACCCGCCTATGCCAGGTTATTCACCAAGTCCTGGCGGGCTACAGTAGGTATGTGGGGGAGATTGAAAGAGGGAGTATGAGAGGAAAATTCTTTTTTTTTTAAATGTCCAACAAATTTTGGCCCTTCATTACAATCTTACTTAAGATTCAACGTTATAGTTTTAATTTTCTCTTTTTCACGCCTATTTTAAGTCTAGCCGCTCCATATGTATATAAGTTGTGTATCTAATATTTATAGCTAAAAAAAATCATTATAAGGCAATTTTTCATAAACAAAATTATTTTTTGTTATATCATCAAGTATACAAAATGGTATTTCACCTAGTTCATTTGGCTTTTTCAACTGGTTTGACTACTATCTATTTCTTCATTATTTGTCTTTTTCTACTTGTTTAACTACTATCTATTTCTTCAATTTTCTTAATTTCCATTTTCAAATTTAACCATTCATAGCGTTTTCTTATATTATATATTGTTAAAAGTAGAAGGAATTGTCGTCAGTGAAAACTTGAGCTCTTTTTTGTGTGCAAAGATGAAATTTTTAAACCGAGAGTGAAGAAAATAGATGAGATAGTGGTTGAATGGTTGAAAAAAATCCAAACGTAATAAATAAAATATTTAATTTATATATTTCATGACATAGTAAGAATTTATTAGTTTATAAAATTAATATTAAAATTACTATTTATTATACTCTAATATCTTTTAGCTATGAACTTTAGATATTTAATATGTGTATGAGTTGATACCTGTAACCTTAGTGTAGATAAAAAGTAACATAGTGAAATATTAGTTAAAATAGAATATGTGTGTATATGTGTGTGTGTATATGTATATAATTTTGATACATGTTCTTTTAATGAAAAGTCAAACTTAAACCTCAGATTTTATTAATTTTATCAATTTGATTACAAGGGTGTTTGATTGGGTACGAGCGTAATGAAACCAAACGAAACGGGTAGATGATGCCTCTACTCTCGGGGGTTCTCTAATCGCTTTCGGAGAGGTAGCAGTGACCTGACTTTCTCTAGGGGCCTAGGACCTATTTATAGATTTTTTTCCTCAGGAAATAGCCGGAGTATTGTGCTTCACAGGAGGCTGTATTTCACCCAGTATCGGACGGACGGTGAGATGCCCTTGGTCATTGGACCCACGGCTTCGGGTTATCACCTATCCAAATCAAGGTAGCGGATAGTCGTTGCTAACTAGCCCTCGGGGAGCCAGGATCTCGAGGAGTGTTGCTCCCCCGAACCCAAGAGGCGCGTTGCGTCGAGGTGTCAACACAAGACTGTCTGTGGGCCGGAATGTATCCTGCTTGCCAGATGCGTTCATTTCTTCTCAGTCGAAGTTAGAGTTTCAAAGTCGCCCCCCGAGGGTGCATCAGTCCGAGATGGACTACATCCGGGTGGCCACGTGTACTTTATTCGGGTACTATTTTGTCAATAGTTATCAGTTAGTCCCCCGCCACTTCGCAAATGATTCTTGTTTTCGACTTGGTTTGCGGTGGTTTCACTTTATAAATATGGGAGCTATAGAGTTACTTGATTTCCAAGCCTTCCCTCTTCCTTTTTTAGAATTTTGAACTATATCGCCCTTCCTTCATCATGCTTGGTCCAGCGATGGCTGAATCAAAGGATTTGACTTTTGAAATTTTCACATATCTCCCAGTGAAGTCTCTCTTACGATTTCGAACCTTGTCTCACTCCCATTCTCGCCTCATCTGTATGCGGCACTTTATAAATGCCCAAGCATCGTTATTTGAACAGTTATATTGACGGTGTGCTCGTCCAGTCCCGTTGTTATGTTGACCTGGATGACATTTCCATCTTCCCTAGTATGCCTACCACGAGGATGGTTGTTCCTCAGTCCTCGGTAGAGTTTCTCTCTGGTCATCGGAAAATTATGGGGTGTCACGATGGGTTGGTTCTATGTAGGGAGTTCAACCAGGTCGGCCCGTCTCGCCTTTCTATCTTCAACCTTGTAACTCACGTTTACCTTCTGTTGGGCTCCCTAACTGAGGGAGTCTGGGCTCCATTAGTCCAATGCCCCATGATGGCCATGCTCGCATTTCGGGGTCCCGCCTAGTCCTTCGGATTCCTTGTTCATTTGTTGGTCTATGATCACACCGCGGAGCCTGATGGAGGGGAGTGGACGAACACCCATAAATCGTTTGCCTAGAAGGACGAGTGGGTGTATTAGGACGAGCTTTACGCCGGGGGGCAGATTTTGTTGTTCCAGGTTCCTGCTTGTGTCGACAATGTGATCTTCCTGATGTCGGATTGGGGCCCTTATATTTCAGACCATTCCCCCTTTATCGCACGTATGTCGTTCATTAGAGCACGGTCTTGAATACGGTGGAGTTCCTGTTTTTCCCATCACAGGTTCACCGGGGTATTGCACAAAGTGATGATATGGGAATTTTTTGCTGGGATGGCCCTTTGTCTTTCGGCACCTTGTTATGTCTGGTCTTGCTTCGAGGTACCCTCTTCGAGAGTGTGGTTGTTACGTGATCATGGTGATTTCTCCTCATGGTTCTTATAAGAGCATTGAGTATTGGTTTCCGATTCCCCAAGCGTTTAGTGGCTTTCATGTTGCCGGCTTCTCCATCTCGGGCCAATATCTTATCATGGCTTGTACAGGAGGGATATATTGATGTAGCTTGGACGAGCCTGAGCATGGGCTTCTAGAGCATCTAGGACAATATATGTATCCGGGTTCGCTTTCTCTGTTCCCGTATGTAGGGACCCTTTATCCCAAGTTGTCGGGTCCCGCCTTGCCATTTTAGGACGTGGTGCTCCTCCTTTGTATTTTTCTTTTTTGTAGTTTTCTTTTCTATATTTTTAGGGCTTGTAACTTACTGTTTTCTATGGCCCCCGGTGTGGAGAAGTATGCGCCAATTCAGGGCACGTTGACGTAATTGGTAACAATGTTTCCATTTTAATGAATGCGAAGCCCCTTTTTGTACTTCTAGTTGTTCATGATACTTCCAGTTGTCTTAGTCGGTTGTATGTTTTGTATTTGTCATGAAGAATTTGGTTGTTTTAGAATTTATTCAATGATGATTTTGATTTGATTCGATTGATTTTTTTATTTTTTTTTTGGGCGCATCTCGGACTAAGATGCATCTTGGTCCAGCATGCTTCGATTTGCATTATTTTATATTGTTTCATGTATTTTTGCTTTATTTCTATTATTGTAATTTTACGTATTTTGGTTTTATATATTGTACATGTGTGTGTCGGAGTTTGCCGTTTCCCGCTGGAGGAAGCATGTAGGAGGCGAGGGAGCTTTGTTCTGCTATCTCGGTGCTACATACTTGTGTTGCAGAGCAAGCCGCTCGGCTTCGGGAGCTAGGGTTTCGTATTTCAGAGCAGGATGCCATCATTTCTCAAGTCCCGGAGCAAGTTGCTTGTGCTGTTTCTGACTGTAAGAGGGGCCCTGAGTTTGGGGATTATAGAGCTGATCAATATTAGAAGGGATGTGACACAAGAGTTAGCCTTGTAGAGAAGAAGGCGAAGCTTCTGGAGCTGGGTCTGGAGATCCCCTTTCTTCAAGACTTCTACCGCTCCATTTTTTAGGATGTGAAAGGGGGGAGGTTCGATGCGGCCTCCTCATCGGACATTTCAAAGGCCACTCCCCCCGCCCCTCCTCAATAGTGCTTCGTTCTGCACTCGTTTTTTTGTCCCTCCCTTTTGTCTTATCGGAGGTATTGGGACTGTTGTTGTTGTCCCTTTTGTCTTATCGGGGTGAAAAATAGGTTATGCCAAGTGTTTTGGTGGTAGCTTTTTTCATGTTAGTTTTTGGATGTTCCTTCCTTGTTTTCAATGTATTTTGTGTGTGAAGGGAATGGTTCAAATGGCATGTACTGTGTAACATGTTGTTATAATACCTATCCGCCTTTTTCCTTTTGTTGTTCTTCTACTCGGCATTGACTAAGTATGGGTGTTCCTCCTACCTCGAAGAGGCTTACTACCTCATGCATCGGGTGTTTTTCCTGGGCTCGCGGCTCTCGTTGCCCCGTGTGGGCTTTCAGCTTGCATGGGCATATGCCCTGTGTTGACATTTCTCTTGTCCTAAAGGGGCGTGCGGCTTCATGTGTTAGCTTCTTGTCTTCGTTGTTCGGGCTTAGACCTTGTTTTTCCTAAGAGGGGCTCATAGTTTACGCATCTTATCTACCACAAACGGGCTTCCAGCTTCGAGCATTGGTGCATCACCTGTCACAGACGGGCTCAAGGTCTTCGCATATTGCCTGCCGCAGATGGATCTTAGGGGCTTAAGGGCTCTATTTTTCATGGACAGACCTACAGGCTTATGCCTGCAGTAGGTGGAGCTTACGGACTACGGGCCTTGTTTGCCATGGGCGAGATCAACGGGCTTCGTGTGCCTGCATGGACGGACCTTACGGACTTACGGGCTTTGTTCACCGTGGGAGGAACCAACGGGTTTCGGGTGCCTGCCGCAGATGGACCTTATGGACTAATGAGCTTTGCTTGCCATGGGTGAGACCAACGAGCTTCGGGTGCCTTCCTCGGACGGACCTTACGAACTTATGGGCTTTGTTTGTCATGGGCGAGACCAATGAGCTTTGGGTGCCCGCAGCGGACGAATCTTCCAGACTTATGGCTTTGTTTGCCGTAGGCAAGACCAACAGGCTTCAAGTGCCTTCCGCGGATGGACCTTACGAACTTATGGGCTTTGTTTGTCATGAGCGGGACCAACAGGCATCGGGGGCTTACCGTGGGTGGACCTTATGGACTTACTGGCTTGGTTTGCCGTGGGTGAGACCAACGGGCTTTGGGTGCCTGTCACAGACGGATCTTACGAACATATGGGCTTGGTTGCCATGGGTGAGACCAACAGGCCTCGGGTGCCTGCCGCAGACGAACCTTATGGACTTACGGGCTTTGTTTGCGATGGACGAGACCACAGGCTTCGGGTGCCTGCCACGGACGGACCTTACGGACTTTCGGGCTTTGTTTGCTATTGGCGAGACCAACGGGCTTCAGGTGCCTACTGCGGACAGATCTTAAGAACTTACGGGCTTTGTTTACTGTGAGCGAGACCAACGTGCTTTGGGTGCCTGCCATGGACGAACCTTACTAACTTACGGGCTTTGTTTGCTGTGGGCGAGACTAACGGGCTTCGGGTGCCTGCCGCGGACAGACCTTACGGACTTACGGCCTTTGTTTGCTGTGGGCGAGACCAATGAGCTTTGGGTGCCCCCCATGGACGAACCTTATGGACTTACGGGCTTTGTTTGCCGTGGGCGAGACCAACGGGCTTTAGGTGCCCACAGCAAACAGATCTTACGGACTTACGGGCTTTGTTTGCCGTGGACAAGACCAACGAGCTCCGAGTGCCTACCACAGATGGACCTTACGAAATTACGGGCTTTGTTTTCCATGGGCGAGGCCAACGAGCTTCGTGTATTTCACCTGCCTCGGAGGGGCTTAAGGTTAAAACACTTGTCTCTTTCTTGGCCCCGGAGGGGCTTGCAACTTAACGTATTTCACATACCATGGAGGGGCTTATGGTTTAAATACTTACATCTTCATTTATTTTGGAAGGGATTATGGCTTAGCGTACTTGTTCCGCCTCGGAGGGGCTTTATGGTTCTAATACTTTCATCTATTTGTTTTCCATTATTATTTTATACGTTAATATATTTTTAATAATATATATATATATGTGTGTGTGTGTGTGTGTGTGTGTGTTGTATGTACGTACATATGTATTTATTTATTTATTGCTTTATTATGTGTATAATTTTTGTATATTGTATATTTTTGTTTGAATTTCTTTCGTTTCGTTTCCTCTTTTTTCGTTAGGAGAGTGTTCTTGTAGAAAACGGGATGTTCTTCTATTTGCTTTGAGACCTCATACATAATACTTTCTCAAATTCAGAATGTTCCACGTTCTTGGGAGCAAGGTCCCATCCAGTTGTTGCAAACGATATGCCCCTTCTCGGGTTGTCCGAGAGACTTGGGAGGGTCCTTCTTAGTTGGCAGACAATTTTCCGTGGTGATGTCCTGCAGACTCCGTTCGTCCTAATACTAACTCTCCTTTCTGGAAGGTTCTTTTTTTTGGCCATGGAGTAAAAGTACTTCATCATCTTCTGTTTTTGAGCGATCATCCTGACCAACACGTTCTTACGTGTCTCCTCTACTTCATCCAGTGACTCTCTCAACGATTCTTCATTGCGCTCCAAGTTGTAGTCTTGAATTCGAAGACTGGGCTCTCCTATTTCCATTGGTAGCACTACCTCTGTGCCGTACACCAAGTTGTACGGGGTCTATCATGTCGCGTTCCGCGTTGTTGTTCGGTAAGCCCATAACACGGGGTAACTCCTCTGCCCAGTTTCCCTTTGCTTGGTCCAAACGTCATTTTAGGCCTGAAAGTATGTGCTTGTTTGCAGATTCAGCCTGACCGTTACTTTGGGGGTGTGCCACGAGGTGTAGTGTATCTTGATCTCCAAGTTCTCACAGTAATTTGTTATAAACCATATTTCTTACTTGCTTGTTGTTAGTTTTTGTTATGTAGTTGATGCATTTTATTGTAATTCTTGGCATAAGGTTGTAATGGCTTTTGGCACCAAAGTCCATTAGTAGTTGGTTAAGTCGGTTGATGGTCAAGTGAAGCATTGATTGAGTCAATTGTGGCGGCTGCTGTTTGATGTAAGTCAGTTAGATTGTTCTCAAGTCTAATGTATCTAGATTGAGTATAAGTAGCTTGATTTCAAGTGTAATCCCAATTCAATCAAATGCAAAATATCTTTTGATATTAATTCTCTCTCTCATCTAACTGTCTCTCTAATCTCTCATCTCTTTTCACTTCTTATCTTATCTTAATCTCTTCTTCCACTAGGTTAACTCCATGATTGATCTTGAAGCTTAACAATTGGTATCAGAGCCAGATTGATGCTGTCGATCGATTACTTCTTAAGAAATGGATATCAATGGCTGGAGGTGTAACTACGCGATTCGGTGCTGCACATGTTGATCCTAATGTCACTTATGGTTCGGTTGTTGGTGCTAATTCTACGGCAGGAGCTGAGTACATTACAGCAGCTCAATTGAAGAATCAAATGGATGAAATATTCTCTCGAATGTAGCAATTACAGTTGGAACATTATCGAAAGCTTGCTGATCGATTGATTCAGCAAACTCAATGCATTGAGGATAAGTTTGTTGGACTACAGGATTAGCTCAATAGGAAGAATGTGTCCTCCGGTGCTGGAATTCTGTGACCTGCTAGCCAACAGGCTTGACCTCTAGGTGTAGTGCAACCTCAAGTGGCTAGTGTGGCTGCTGGACAGCAGGATCATCCTCTTAGTCCAGTACAAGCTCCAATTGCAAGTATAAGCTTGGGACAACATGATCGTCCATCAAATCAGTTGCAACATCAAAATTCTGGAAGTAATGACGCTTCATCCAGCAATAAGAGCAGTGGTTATAGGTAGCCAAGGATTCAAATTGAGCCTTTCGATGGAAAACAGCAACAATCATGGACCAAAAGATGTGATCAATACTTTCATTTCTATCACATTTAAGAAGCTGAGAAGGTGGAACTAGCGGTTGTTTATCTCCATGGAGATTATGAGGTATGGCTTTACAGTCTTTTGAAGAGTAATCCTTCATTATCATGGGCTGAATTTGTGGAAGAACTTTGTGAACTTTATGGAGATGAGGACTCAAGTGACATAGTTGATAACTTTAACTAAGTAGTGCAAATCACATCTGTGAATGAATACATGACGAGATTTGAGAACCTAAACAACTGAATCATACTATGTATCCAGCTTCATAAGTGGCTTGAAGCCAAAGATAAAGAACCTGGTCAAGGCAGTTAGCCCTAGAACCTTATCCAACGCCCATGTAAAGGCTAAACTTTTTAAAGCTACGGTTCTTGCACCAAATGATGGGCATAGGTACATAGATGGAAGCTCTAATTAGCAATAGAAGGGATCTATTAGATCTAAATCTACTCGTTCTGTTGAGAAGAAGGCTCTAAGACTATGTTTTAAATGCAATCAGCATTATCAATTTGGTCACAAGTGCAATCCCAAGTTCCTCATGACAGCAAAAGGAGTTGATGCTGATGATCAATCTAAAGAGGATAAAACAGAGGCTGAGTTAGACAGTTCTGATCATGAATCTCAAAAGGAGCTTCTTGAAGATGAGGTTGAGATCTCTAAGAAAGCCTTGACAAGAAATGGGGCTCATAACACCATTCGGATCAAAAGAACAAGCTGGCAATAAGTCCATTGTTATTTTGATTGACAGTGGCAGTACTCACTGCTTCATCGATCCAAAGGTGGTGAGAAAGGTTGGAAAGGATATGATCAGGACAAAACCATTAGCTATGACAGTGGCTGAGGGAAATTCCATTCTTACTTAGACCAAATGCCAAGGATTCCAAAGGACTATGCAAGATCACAAGTTTGATTATGACTTCAGGATCTTGCCCTTTGGAGGTTGTGATATGGTTCTTGGTGTGGATTGGATGAGATCTTTCAGTCTAGTGGTCTTTGATTTTTCCAAGTTGACAGTGACTTTTAAAAGGCAAGGATCTACTGTAACATTGCTAGGCACGGCTAAACAAGCTCAATTGCAGCTGTTAAAGGACCAGAGCTTAGAAGGTGGATTCAGGAAGGGTGCTTATCAGTGGGTTAGACAGTTTTTTGTAATGTCACATACTGATTTGGAAAAACCATCTCATCCTAAGGTGCAGGCATTGATTGATAAGTTTGGGGATCTATTTGAGCAGCCAAAGACTTTACCTCCCAAGAGGAACTTAGATCATGCAATTCCTCTCAAGACAGACTCTGAGCAAGGTTATTGTGGAGCTGTATCAGTGATTCTTCATGCCTGGATTAAGGAAGTATACAAGTCCTATGAGAATGACAATTTTGCACAAGAGTGTATAACTGCTTTCAGCATCAACAGACCAAGCAACATTGCTGTTAAGGCAGAAGTATCTGTTTTTAAGGGAATCATCAAACTGAAGGGGAAATTGTGCATTGGATCCTCTACTGATCTGAGGCAACACATCATCAGTGCTTCCCATGATTCAGCTTGGGGAGGCCACTTAGGTATTGATGGTACTTATCAGAGGATCCAAGCTTACTTCAGCTGGACTGGTATGAAGAAGAAAGTGAATGAATTATTGCAAGCTTGTGAGACTTATCAGAAAACCAAGGCTGGTGATCATAGGTATCATGGGCTTCTCCAACCTCTACCTATTCCAAATGGTGCTTAGCAGAACATAAGCATGGATTTTATTTAAGGCTTGCCAAAGTCAGAGGGCAAGGAAGTTATTTGGGTAGTGGTGGATTGATTTACCAAGTTCAGCCACTTTGTTGCATTGGCTAGACTTGTGACAGCAGAGAAGCTTGCAAGAGTGTTCCGTGATAACATCTACAAGCCATGGATTACCACAATCCATAGTATCTAATCGGGACAAGCTCTTCACCAGTCATTTCTGGAGGAAATTGTTCATCCTCATGGGCACAACCTTGGCTTTGAGTTCTTCCTACCATCCACTAACTGATGGCCAAGCAGAAAAAGTTAATCAGTGCATAGAACACTACCTCCGGAGCATGGTATTCAGTCATCCTAAAGTTTGGGGAAGATGGTTATCTTTAGCTGAGTACTGGTGTAATACACACGCTAATGCTTCAATTGGCACCGCACCATTCAAGGCTTTATATGATTATGATCCGCCTTCACCCTTGATGTTGCAAAAGCTAGTGTCATCAATCCCTGAAGCGGCTGATTTGATGCTGCAAAGAAGACAATTGGTGCAACTTCTGAAGGATAATCTTCATCAAGCTCAAGCAAGGATGAAGTATTATGCTGATAAGAAGCATGTGGATAAATCCTTTGAAGTAGGAGACATGGTCTATTTTAAGCTTCAACCCTACATACAAGCTTCAGTGGCAGTTAGAAGGAATGTCAAGCTATGTGCCAGATACTTTGGGCCTTACAAGATCATTGATAAGATAAGGAAACTGGCCTATAAGTTGGAATTGCCTCCTGATTCTTACATTCTTTCGATTTTTCATGCATCTCTTTTGAAGAAACAGGTGAAAAAAGGTAACGCAAGCTCAGTTCAGCCTCCAGAAGCAGGTTCCAATGGTGCTTTGTAACTAGGCCCAACTACCATCTTGGACTCCAGGTTGCAGTACACTTCTGGAAGATCAATCATGGAGATCTTGGTGCATTGGACTAATCTAGAGCAGGATGATGCTTCATGGGAAGAGTTGCAATTCATGAGAAGTCAATGTCCTATGTTTCATTTTTGAGTTAAGAATGTTTTGAAGGGGAGGGGATTGTTATTAACCATATTTCTAAGTTGCTTGTTGTTAGTTTCTGTTATGTTGTTGCTGTGTCTTATTATAATTCTTGGCATAAGGTTTTAAATGCTTTTGGCACCAAAGTTCATTAGTAGTTAGTTAAGTCGGTTGATGGTCAAGTGAAACTTAGATTGAGTCAATTGTGGCGGCTACTGTTTGATGTAAGTCGATTAGATTGTTCTCAAGTCCAATGTATCTAGATTGAGTATAAGTAGCTTGGTTTCAAGTGTAATCCTCATTCAATCAAATGCAAAATATCTTTTGATATTAATTCTCTCTCTCATCTAACTCTCTCTCTAATCTCTCATCTCTTTTCACTTCTTATCCCATTTTAATCTCTTCTTCCACTAGGTTAACTTCAAGATTGATCTTAAAGCTTAACTATTGGCATTAGAGCCAGATTGTTGCTGCCGATCGATTACTTCATGATTGATTGGAGCTGGCAAGGTGCCAGAAACAGATATCAATGGCTGAAGGTGTTACAACAAGATCTGGTGCTGCAAATGTTGATCCTAATGTCACTTATGCTTCGGCTGATGGTGCTAATGCTGCGACAGGAGCTGAATACATTACAGCTGCCATCTTGGACTCTAGGTTGCAGTGCACTTCTCGGAGATCAATCATGGAGATCTTGGTGCATTGGACTAATCTAGAGCAGGATGATGCTTCATTGGAAGAGTTGCAATTCATGAGAAGTCAATTTCCTACCTTTCATTTTTTAGTCAAGAATGTTTTCAAGAGGAGGCCATTGTTATGAACCATATTTCTACGTTGCTTGTTGTTAGCTTCTATTATGTAGCTGCTACATTTTATAGTAATTCTTGCCATAAGGTTGTAATGGCTTTTGGTGCCAAAGTTCATTAGTAGTTAGTTAAGTCGGTTGATGGTCAAGTGAAGCTTAACAATTGGTATCAAAGCCAGGTTGTTGCTACTAATCGATTACTTCTTAATTGATTGGAGCTGGCGAGGTGCAAGAAACAGATATCAATTGCTGGAAGTGTAACAACACGATCTGGTGCTGCAAATGTTGCTGCAAATGTTGATCCTAATGTCACTTATGCTTCGGTTGTTGGTTCTAAAGCTGTGGCAAGAGCTGAGTACATTACAGCAGCTCAATTGAAGAATCAAATGGATGAAATGTTCTCTCAAATGCATCAATTACAATTGGAACAAGATCAAAAGTTTGATAATCGATTGATTCAGTAGACTCAACACATTGAGGATAAGTTTGTTAGACTGCAGGATCAGCTCAATAGGCAAATTGTGTCCTTCGGTGCTGGAATTCTCTGACCTGCTACCCAATAGGTTCGACCTCCAAGTGCTGTGCAACCTCAAGCAGCTAGTGCGGCTACTGGACAGCAGGATGATCCTCCTGATCTAGTACAAGCTCCAGTTACAAGTATGAGCTTAGGACAGCATGGTCGTCCATTAGATCAGTTGCAACATCACAATTCTTGAAGTAATGATGCTTCATCCAGCAATAAGAGAAGTGGTTATAGGCAGCCAAGGATTCAAATTGAGCCTTTCGCGGAAAACAGCCACAATCGTGGATCAAAAGATGTGATCGACACTTTCATTTCTATCACATTGAAGAAGCTGAGAACGTGGAACTCGAGGGTGTTTATCTCCATGGAGATCATGTGGTATGGCTTTACAGTCTTTTGAAGAGTAACCCTTCATTATCTTGGGCTAATTTCGTGGAAGAACTTTGTGAACGTTAGGGAGATAAGAACTCAAGTGACATAGTTGAAAACTTCAAAGAAATAGTGCAAATCACATCTGTGAATGAATACATGATGAGATTTGAGAACCCTAGTGCTAGTATGATTACATCTTATCCTCAAGCAACTGAATCATACTATATATCTAGCTTCATAAGTGGCTTAAAGCCAAAGATAAAGAACCTTGTCAAGGCAATTAGCCCTAGAATCTTATCCAAGCCTATGCAGAGGCTAAACTATTTGAAGTTGTGGTTCTTGCATCAAATGATGGGCATAGGTACAGAGGTGGAAGCTCCAATCAGCAACAGAAGGGATCTGTTAGATCTAAATGTACTCGTTATGTTGAGAAGAAGGCTCAAAGACTATGTTTTAAATGCAATCAACCTTATCAATTTGGTCACAATGCAATCCAAAGTTCCTCGTGACAGCAAGAGGAATTGATGCTGATGATCAATCTGAAGAAGATGAAACAGAGGCTGAGTTGGATAGTTTTGATCATGAATCTCATGAGGAGCTTCTTCAAGATGAGGTTGAGATCTCTATGAAAGCCTTGACAAGAAATGGGGCTCATAACACCATTTGGATCAGAGGACAAGCTGACAATAAGTCATTTGTTATTCTGATTAATAGTGGCAGTACTCACTGCTTCATTAATCCAAAGGTGGTGAGAAAGGTTGGAAAGGCTATGATTAAGACACAACCATTAGCTGTGATAGTGGCTAATGGGAATTCCATTCTTTCTTAGACCAAATGCCAAGGATTCCAATGGACTATGCAAGATCACAAGTTTGAGTATGACTTCAAGATCTTGCCATTGGGAGGTTGTGATATGGTTCTTGGTGTGGATTGGATGAGATCTTTCAGTCCAGTGGTCTTTGATTTTGCCAAGTTGTCAGTGACTTTTGAAAGGCAAGGATCTGCTGTAACATTGCAAGGCATAGCTGAACAAGCTCACTTGCAGCTGTTGAAGGGCAAGAGCTTAGAAGGTGGATTCAGGAAGGGCGCTTATCAATGGGTTGGACTGTTATTTGCAATCTCACATACTAATTTGGGAGAGCCCTCTAATCCTAAGATGCAGGCATTGATTGATGAGTTTGGGGATCTGTTTGAGGACTTGACCTCCCAAGAGGCACTTGGATCATGCAATTCCTCTCAAGCCTAACTCAGAACCAATGAAGTTAAGGCCCTACAAGTACCCTCATTCACAGAAGACAAAGATTGAGAAGTAAGTGGATGACTTACTCAAGACTTGCTTCATTCGACAAAGTCACAGCACTTTTGCTTCTCCTGTGATATTGGTTAAGAAGAAAGATTGCTCGGCTGGAATGTGCATTGACTATAGGCAGCTTAACTCCCTTATAGTCAAGGATAAATTTCCAATTCCTGTCATTGATGACTTGTTGGATGAGTTACATGGTGCACGCTTATTTTCCAAGCTTGATTTGAGGCAACGCTATCATCAAATCAGGGTGATGGAGCAAGATGTTTACAAGACTACCTTTATAACTCATCATGGGCATTATAAGTCTGTGGTTATGCCTTTTGGCTTAACCAATGCTCCAACTACTTTTCAGGCAGTGATGAATGATGTCTTCAAGCTATCCCTTAGGAAAATTATGTTGGTATTCTTTGAAGATACCTTGATTTACAGTCCTACCATGGAAGAGCACCTGAAGCGTTTGAGGGAAGTGTTTCTGGTGATGCGCACTCACAAGTTGTTTGCCAAATTGACTATGAGCTCTTTTGCTCATACTCAACTTGAGTACTTAGGTCATGTGATCTCTCATAAAGGGGTGTGTACTGATCCTTCCAAAGATCAGGCAACGAAAGAATGGCCAATCCCTGTTACATTGACGCAGTTGCGAGGATTCTTGGGATTTACTGATTACTACAGGAAGTTTGTAGCTGGTTATGAAGCAATTTCCAAGCCTCTAACTGATCTATCGAAGAAGGATGCATTCAAGTGGTCCGATAAGGCTCAGGATGCATTTGAAGCCTTGAAAGCAGCTATGTGTGCAGCACCTGTTTTGGCAATGCCAAATTTTGAAGGGGAGTTTGTTTTAGAAACAGATGCTCGTGGGAGTGGCATTGGAGCTGTCTTGTCTTACAAAGGAAGGCCAATAGCCTACCTTAGCCAAGCCTTAAGTCCTAAGCACCAAGAGTTGACCACATATGAGAAGGAGTATCTTGCAATCCTTCTAGCAATTGATAAGAGGAGACAGAACCTGGATGGCCATCGCTTTATCATCAGGACAGACCATCAAAGCTTGAAGTACCTGCTTGAGCAGAATATTGTTACAAGAATTCAGAAGAAAGGCTTGATAAAGATGTTAGGACTTGATTATGCTATTGAGTACAAAAAGGGGAAAGAGAACCAGGCAGCTGATGCTTTATCTCGAAGATTGGAAGACACTGAGCAAGGTTATTATGGAACTGTATCAATGATTCTTCCAGCTTTGATTGAGGACGTATATAAGTCCTATGAGAATGACAATTCTGCACAAGAGTGCATAACTGCTTTTAGCATCAACAGACCAAGTAACATTGCTCCTATGGTAGAAGTATCTGTTGTCAAGGGAATCATCAGACTGAAGGGGAAATTGTACATTGGATCCACTACTGATATGAGACAACAAATCATCAGTGCTTCCCATGATTCAGCTTGGGGAGGCCAGGTATTGATGGTACTTATCAAAGGCTCCAACCTTACTTCAGCTGAACTGGTATGAAGAAGGAAGTGAAGGAATTTGTCCAAGCTTGTGAGACTTCTCGGCAAACCAACGCTGGTGCTCATAGGTATCAGGGACTTCTCCAACCTCTACCTTTTCCAGATGGTGCTTGGCAGAGCATAAGCATGGATTTTATTGAAGGCTTGCCAAAGTCAGAGGGCAAGGAAGTTATTTAGGTAGTGGTGGATCGATTTACCAAGTTCAGTCACTTTTGCATTGGCTAGACCTGCGACAAAAGATAAGCTTGCAAGAGTGTTCAGTGATAACATCTACAAGCTTCATGGACTACCACAATCCATAGTATCTGATCGGGACAAGCTCTTCACCAGTCATTTCTGGAGGAAATTGTTCATCCTCATGGGCACAACTTTGGCTTTGAGTTCTTCCTACCATCCACGGACTGATGGCCAAGCAGAAAAAGTTAATCAGTGCATAGAACACTACCTCCGGAGCATGGTATTCAATCATCCTAAAGTTTGGGGAAGATGGTTATCTTTGGCTGAGTACTGGTATAATACACACGCTCATTCTTCAATTGGCACCACACCATTCAAGGCTTTATATAGTTATGGTCCTCCTTCACCCTTGATGTTCCAAAGCTAGTGACATCAGTCCCTGAAGTGGCTAATTTCATGCTACAAAGAAGACAATTGGTGCAACTTCTGATGGATAATCTTCATCAAGCTCAAGCAAGTTTGAAGTATTATGCTGATAAGAAGCGTGTGGATAATTCCTTTGAAGTAGGAGACATGGTCTATTTGAAGCATTGGTCCTACAGACAAGCTTTAGTGGCAGTTAGAAGGAATGTCAAGCTATGTGCTAGATACTTTGGGACTTACAAGATCATTGAGAAGATTGGGAAAGTGGCCTATAAGTTGGAATCACGTCTTGATTCTTACATTCATCCGGTGTTTCATGTGTCTCTTTTTAAGAAACGGGTGAAGAAAGGCAAGGCGAGCTCAGTTCAGCCTCCAGAAGCAAGTTCCAATGGTGCTTTGTTACTGGGCCCTGCTGCCATCTTGGACTCCAGGTTATAGTACAATTCTTGAAGATCCATTAAGGAGATCTTGGTGCATTTGGAGCAGGATGATGCTTCATGGGAAGAGTTGCAATTCATGAGAAGTCAATTTCCAACCTTTCCTCCTTGAGTTAAGAATGTTTTCAAGGGAAGGGGATTGTTATAAACCATATTTCTTACTTGCTTGTTGTTAGTTTCTATTATGTTTACATTTTATTGTAATTCTTGGCATAAGGTTGTAATGGCTTTTGGCGCCAAAGTTCATTAGTAGTTGTTTGTAGATTCATCCTGACCATTACTTTGGGGGTGTGCCGCAGAGGCGTAGTGTATCTTGATCTCCAAGTTCTCACAGTAATCACGGAATCTCTGCGAACTGAATTGAGTGCCATTATCCGTGACCAGGACTCGCGGGATTCCGTACCAAGTGATTATTCTTTTCCAGAGAAAGCGCTGGACAGCCTGATCCATGATTTGGGCTACAGGCTTGGCCTCTATCCATTTGTTGAAATACTCCATGGCCACAATGATGTACATCATTTTTTCTATTGCCTTGTGGCACGGTCATGAGATATCCATCCCCCATTGGGCGAAGGGGATGGGATTGAGTATGGGCTGGAGCAAAGATGCGGATATGTGGAATATCGCAGCATGTTTTGGGCACTTCTTGCATTTCTGGACAAGGTCTAGCACGTCTTTTTTCAAGGTGGGCCAGTAATAGCCCGATCGTAGAGCCTTGTTGGTCAGAGTCCGATGGCCAAGCTGTTGTCCACAAATGCCTTCGTGGATTTCACTCAGGACGAACTTCCCTTCTTCTTCTCCAATGCATTTCAATAGGGGATGCACGAAAGATCTCTTGTATAGGTCCTCAACAATTAGCACGAACCATGGTGCTTGCTTTCAGATCTGCTTTCCCTCTAGCTGGTCGTCGGCCAGAGTTCCGTTCCTTATGAATTCAGCGAGGGGAAGCCGTCAGTCGTTCATAGACTGAATTTGAGCGACTCCTTCTTGTTGAGGCAAACTTTGGCACGACATTTGGATCTCTTCTATCCAAATGGTGAGTTATAGACCTTTCTCCTCTACCTCCGAGCTAGCAATTCGGCTTAACTCGTCCACTTTGACGTTCTCGGTTCATGGTATGAGGTGGATTTTGAAGAAAGAGAATGTTTTTGCTTCGTCGGTAACCATTTCCAAATATTCCTTCATGGCGGTGCTTTTTGCTTCGTAAATCCCTTGGTCCTGTTTGACGACTAGCTGAGAGTCGTTGAATGCCTCTACCTGGCGTGCCCCTACCTTTCGGGCCATTCTTAGTTCATGGAAGAGTGCTTCATACTTGGCTTCATTGTTACTGGTCCTGAACTCGAACCTCAATGCATAAGGGAAATGTTACTTTTCGGGTGAGATGAGTAGAATGCCTGCCCCGCTCCCCTAGTTGTTGGAAGATCCTATTAAGAACAGTGTCCGAAAATTCAAAATGATTCTGGATATACTATTTTAATTAATAAATAAATTGAAGTTCAAGTCGTTTCCTCTATAAATTTGTGTAAATGAGCATATATATTGCATGTGATTTTCTTTTTGGTAAAATCCATGAGATGGGTGTAGTCCTCATACTACAATTTATATATTTGTTCTAAGTGGTTTTTTGTGATTAACCCATAGATAGACTTGGAACAAATAGTAAGGATTGTTGCTTGAAAGACTTGCAGTAAAAGACAAGTTTGGACCACTTGTATTCTAAGACTATAACGTGACACTTTAGATGACTTGTCTTGGTCATGTGAATGGTGATCCAAAAGTATTATGTTGGTGTGTTTAATAAGATTGACACACTAAATTCGACCATGTCAGTTGCTTGTTTCTAGACTGCTATCGAAGATGAGTGATTTATGTTGTACTATTTGAATGAAGACTCTAAATCCTGAGAGTATTCTGGACTTGTGGATGGAGTGTTAGTTACTTTGGTGTACTATAAGTAAGGTCTAAACGTATAACTAAATTCCAACGTACACTGGTAGCGGTGTCAAGTGTGACAAGAATCAGGTATTCAATATATAATCTACAATCTCTTATAAAGTACAGATGTCCCCTCAGTTGATTCACAAGTATTTAAATAGCTCGGAAACTTTGGCCAAAGTATTCCAAATGTTTGACATTTGGGATTTATACTATGAATATGTTCAAGTATAAATGGATTATTTAGTGAAGGGCGCGTCGGTAACTAATGGAGAAGTTATGAGAAGGACAATGGTAGTAGTTATACATTCTTCGTCATGGACATCTAGTGGAGGGGTTGTTATAATCAATGCAGTCTATTAGGGAGATATCGAATAAATGGTTTAAGTCTGGAGCACAATGAGATTTATTTAATGGAATTAAGTCTCATTAAATGGTAATAAATTTTTTCATAAGATGATTAATTTAACCCATTTGGAGCTAGATTTAAATTGTCCCTGAGGTCCCTACGCAAGCCTCTGTATTTATTGGCATCAGAAAAATATTAAAGAATTTATAAGATGAATTAATTTGTTCATAAGATGAGTAAATTTAATTTTACCAAACATTATTCATGAGATGAATAATAGTTAAAAATTATAAAATAAAATAATTGAAAAAAATTAAAATTCAGAAGATTTTTTTTTTTTAACATGTGGGAAACAAAGCAAAAAAAAAAAAAAAAAGTCGCAAACCCAGGTCGTAATCCACGTCGGCGGATATGATCGACTAGCGCGAGACATCGATCCGTGCCTTCGGGCACGGACCGACCAAAGCATGTGGCACGCTCTGGTATGATAGGAAGGGGTTGATCCCACAAGGCGACACGTGTCACACATATTGAAAAATAAAAGCACACGTTTTGTATCAAGTGAAACGGCGTTGTTTTGCAAACTTTCTTCAAATCTGACATCGTTATTTTACAAATTTCCTGCTCCAGTAAATTAGTATAAATAGGGGTGCTTATTCAGAGGTTTGACATTCAATTTTGAATATAAATTTTGGGTTTCTGGAATTGTTTCAGAGACCTAATTGGAGAGAAAATTTTTCGTTGAAGTTTTTATTTCCACAGTTTAATATTTTTTAGAGCCTACCTTCTAGGCAGCTTGAGGTCATTGCATAGAAGATCGTGAGGTCTCGATTTTTTGTATTCTTCTTGAGATTGTTATTTCTTTCTAGTGTTCTATTTTTGGAGCAATTCAAGTATGTCGTCTTTCCTTCCTCTTTTTTTTTGAACAGTATTTGTTATTATACCTGTTTAATTCCATATTATTGTTATATATGTATTAGAGTAGAGGTCTGTAGATCTAAATTAAGAATTTAGATTTGTAGATTTAAAATTATGAATTTTAAATCAATCCTAGGTTTAGAATTAGAAATTCTTATTCCCTTCTGCTGCGTTAACTTAATTAAATTAGGGAGAATTTTTGAAATTCATCCCAACAATTGGTATTAGCACAATGAGATTTACAGGGATAACCCTATTCTCGGGAACTCTCGCACATGAGGTGTCACGAAGCGTGACTCTCCGCCCGGGGGATTAGGTAGAGAGAAAAGTCTCCTACTCTAAGTGCTCTGATAGGTGTCCTTTATTATGACCCTAGTTGAGAACTATGAACCCAACAATTGGTACCAGAGTTATTTTTTTCATCAATTGGTATCAGAGCCAGCCTATGATTATATTCATATTGTACATGAATAGGTATAATAAGAACGAAGTAAATAGACTTACGATTTAATAAAATAGAGATTTTATTAAGAAGGAAAAGTTCTTTGAAGTAACGATTTAAATTGTTTAAATCATTTATGAATTTATAATTAATTAGATTGTTAGAGTAGTGCTTTAAATTGTTTAAATTATTTATGAATTAATAGTTAATTAAATTATTCAAAGTGACGATTTAAATTGTTTAAATAGTTTATGAATTACTAGTTAATTATATAGTTTAAAGTAACAACTTAAATTATTTAAATCATTAATTAATTAATAGTTAATTAGATCATTTAAGATAACAATTTAAATTATTTAAATCATTAATGAATTATTCCTTAATTTAGATTTGTCAATTCATGAAATTACTTTTGTATTATACGCATAATGAGATTGTGCATATTTAATCATGATTTTTGAAATCGGATAAAATTGATCTAATGAGATTATATTCAATTAATTTTTACAAAATTGGATGAAGTTGATCTAATGAGATTAGATTCAATTATTTTTAAAATTAATTATTTTAATTTTAAAAAGTAATAAATAAATGATTCTGACGTCAGCATCAAATTTTATATAAAAATATTTTTATTTATTTATTTATTTTTGGAGATGTGTAGACGTCCGTACTGGTTTACATAATAATTAAATTAATTATTTTATTAATTAATTTCTTTTTAGAATGAGATTCTAAATTAGATAATGAGATAATCTAAGCTATAAATCAATATTATTTTAAAAAAAAGTTATTTTAAAATATTTAAGAATAAGATTCTAAAATAGATTATGAGATAATCTAAGTTAATATTATTTTAAACATAAAAATTAATTTTACTAATTAATTTAATTTTAGAATAAGATTCTAAAATAGACTATAAGATAGTCCAAGTTTATTTAATTTTTGAATGAGATTCTAAAAATAGACTATGAAATAGTCTAAGCTCTACTTCGCTACTAATTTTGAATACAATTAATTTTATTAATTAATTTAATTTTAGAATTAGATTATAAAACAATAGATTATGAGACAATCTAAACTCGGAATTACTTTAAATAAAAATTTATATTAATTTATTTAGTTTTAGAATGGGATTCTAAATAATAGGTTATGAGATAATCTATGGTACTATTTTTTAAAGTAAAATTAATTAATTAATTTTATTGAATAAATTTAGAATGAGATTCTAAAGTAAGATTATGAGATAATAGATGTTGTAAAACGATAATATTTTGAGTAAATTAATTAATTAATTTTGGTTAGTTTTAGAATGAGATTCTAATGGGGGACATGAGATAACACAGGCTGTAAATGTAAGTTAATAAAAAATCACTAGTTTTAAAAATCAAGTGAGAGCGAGGTTTCAAGTGTTGTAACCTCACGGTCTCTATTACTGGTCTAACAGTATAGTAGATCGATAGACCTCCCTACGGAGGATGTCAGTGTGCAGATTACAGGGTTAGACTTCTATTGGGATAAACCAACATGCAAAGAAGCGATGCGACCTCGTTGTCATGGAGTATTACATGTATTTGTATGGAGGTTTAGGCAATGGTTAACACTTGACTAGCATGATGCATTAGCCTTCCCGAGGAGTTATGTTATGTTATGTTAGAGACTAAGGTAAAGTGGTGAGTTAATCATATTTAGTAAGAGTTACAAGAAAAAATGTTAATTGGGAATAGTTCTCACCCAAACTAGTTTCGAACGACCCCGCTGCCGGGGAGTAAGGAGTGGTGTATTTGGGTCATCATTGTATTTATGATAGTACAGTTTGGTGGATATCTGACTTATTGTGTATGCTAAAATAAAAGAATAAATATCACTACATTATACATGACTCTTATATGATAGTTAAACATTTATTTGCATTTACAGTTTTGAAATGGCTGCAACTAGTGCACTTCACTCAATTCTGAAAGATAATGCCTTAACTGGAACGAATTACTTCACTTATAAAATGAACCTGGACATAGTATTAATACATGAGGCTCATAAGTTTGTTCTCACTGAAGCTCGACCTACGATGCTCGCTAATAATTCTACAGCTGCTATTAAAGAGCATTATGAATGCTAGAATAAGGCTAATGAGTTAGCAAGATGCTACATTTTGGCCTCTGTGACCAATGTGCTCAAGCATCAGATGTTGAGATGGAAACAACAGCTGAGATGATCAAACATTTAAAGGAAATGTTTGGTGGTCAAGATAGGGTACCTAGGAAAGAGCTGATGAGGAAGCTTTTGAACATGAAGATGTTAGAGGGGTCCCCAGTTCAGGAGCACGTCATAAAAATGATGGCATGCTTGTCTAAATTGGAGATTCTAGGTGCTAAGATTGATAGTCAGTCTCAGTAGGACATCATCATCAGCTCTTTGTCCAGCTCTTTTACTCAGTTCAAGCTCAACTACACAATGAATAATAAGGATTATTTATTGCCTGAGGTGATGAAGGAGCTACAGGTAACAAAGGGTGTTATTTGAGCCAAGGAGAGTGTCCACTTGACTCATGTATCAAGGACTAGTGGGAGCAAGAAGAACAAAGGATCAACTGGAAAGAAAGGCAAAGGCAAGGTTGTGTAGCGACTAATCCTAACAAAGGAAGCCAGCAAAAGGAAAGCATTACTTTTGCGGAAAGAGGGGCCATTGGAAGAGGAACTGCACAAAGTACATAGCTACTCTTGCTACAAAGACTGCTAAGCCATCTGGTGAAGGTATGATGATATCTCACCTAACTAAGTCATGAGTGGTTGAGAGTCCACCAGGTTCTTGGCGTGTGGACTCAGGTTCAACTGACCATATCTGTATATGTTATAGGGGCTCAAGCAAACCAAGAGGCTGCATGATGGAAGTTGTGCCTGACAGTTGGAGGCGGTACAAGAGTGGAAGTCTTAGTAGTAGGAGATGTTCGCTTAGACTTTAGTGTTAGAGTTTTTTTTTTTTTAATGAAGTTTTGTTTATTTATATTTATATGGTTTATTTAAAAAATAATTGTTATTCATTTTGAATATGGTTGTGAACCTTTTTTACAAGAAATAAAATATTTATTTACAAAGGTACATGTATATATTATTTATTCATGTTGTTTTCTAATGAGATATTATTTTGTACATGGATATACAAAATACTTAGACAAGGATTTTGCAAGTAAACTACGAAAGCAAAAACAACTTAGTATTATAAAAGTTAAAAGACAATGAAACTAATTCTGAATAGCTGGACACAACATAGTGGATGCTTTAGATGCACCTACTGATAGGGACGAGAATGTTCTAGGTACACAAGAGCCTAGGTGTGGTGGGAGGATTGTCAGGGCACCTGATAAGTTCATAGTGGTAGCTTTAGTGGTTGACCGTAGTATTGAATCTGATCCTTTTAGCCACATTGAAGTGATTAAATCTTATGTTCTTGAGCAATTGGTTGAACTAACCATACGTGTACAAATGACACTAAGAGAAAGTAGTGACTTTTAGTGTTGTCTGTAAACAATAGATTACTCATTGAGAATGACGTATGGGTCTCATTAGCTGTAAAGGTTTGGTTTTAGAATAGCTCCAAATGAAGGACATAGGAGATGTCAGCTCTACTCTTAGGATTAAGCTTCTACGAGGTCGTAAGAGTAGGATGTTGGGTCTCGTTCTAGCCATCTAAATTGACAAAATGTTGTCAAGGTATCGCATGAAAGACTCTAAGAAGGGTTTTACCTTTTAGGCATGGAGTCCCTCTCTCTTTAGAGTAGTATTCTATGACACCTCAAGAGGAGAAGCAGTTGAGGAATATTCCATATGCTTTGGCAGTGGGAGCCCTCATGTATGCCATGTTGTGAGTGAGACCAGATATCTGTCATGTCGTGGGATAGTAAGCAGGTGTCAGTCTGACCTGGGTCCGATGCAGTAAGTGGTAGTGAAGCATTTTCTCTAGTACTTGAGAATGACTAGAGATTATATGTAGATCTTTCAAAGTGATGAGCTGGTTCCAGTTGGCTATACTGATTTAAGACTTCCAGTTAGATTAAAATGCTAGATGTTTGATGTCTAAGCATGTCTTTACCCTTAGAGTGGGAGCCGTTAGTGGGAGGAATGTCTAGTAGCATAGTATTGCTGACTTCACAATAGAGTAATTGACCTCATTAAGAGTTAGCTCAGTAGACCTTTTGTTCAAACTTAAAAGTGGTGAGTATGGACTATGTTATAAATAAGATTTAGGACAAGCAGGAGATTGTTAGGAACAGTGTCTTGAAATCTAGATTTATTCTAGATATACTATTTTAATTAATAAATAAATTGAAGTTCAAGTCGTTTCCTCTATAAATTTGTGTAAGTGAGCATATATACTGCATGTGATTTTCTTTTTGGTAACATCCATGAGATGGGTGTAGTCCTCATACTATAATTTATATGTTTGTTCTTAGTAGTTTGTGAGATTAGCCCATAGATAGACTTGGAACAAATGGTGAGGATTGTTGTTTAAAAGACTCGTGGTCAAAGGTAAGTTTGGACCACTTGTATGCTAAGACTATAACGTGACACTTTAAATGACTTATCTTGGTTAGGTGGATGGTGATCCAAAAGTCTTATATTGGTGTGTTTAATAAGATTGACACACTGAGTTGGACCATGTGAGTTGCTTGTTTATAGACTACTATCGGAGATGAGTGATTCATGTTGTACTATTTGAAGGACGACTCTAAATCCTAAGAGTATTCTGGACTTGTGCATGGAGCATTAGTTTCTTTCGTGTACTATAAGGAAGGTCTAAACGTATAACTGAATTCCCACGTACATTGGGTAGTGGCGTGAAGTATGACAAAGATTAAGTATTCAATATGGAATCTGCAATCTCTTATGAGGTACAGATGACCTCTTAGTTGATTCGCAAGTATTTGAATAGTTCAGAAATTTTGGCCAAAGTATTCCAAGTGTTTGACATTTGAAATTTATACTATAAATATGTTCAAGTATAAATGGATTATTCAGTGAAGGGCGAGTCAGTAACTAATGGAGAAGCTGTGAGAAGGACAATGGTAGTAGTTATACTTATTCTTCGTCATGGACATCTAGTGGAGGGGTTGCTGTCATTAATACAGTCTATTAGGAAGATATCGAATAAATGGTTTAAGTCTGGAGTACAGTGAGATTTATTAAATCTCATTAAGTCTCATTGAATGGTAAATAAATTATTTCATGAGATGATCAATTTAACTCATTTGGAGCTAGATTTAAATTGTCCCTGAGGTCCCTATGTAAGCCTCTGTGTTTATTGCCATCGAAAAAATATTAAAGAATTCATGAGATGAATTAATTTATTCATGAGATGAGTAAATTTAATTTTGCCAAACATTATTCATGAGATGAATAAAAATTAAAAATTACAAAATAAAATAATTCAAAAAATTAAAATTTACATGTGGAAAAGAAAGAAAAAAAAAGGTCGCAAACCCAGGTCGTAATCCGCGTCGAGCGGATATGACCAACTAGCTGCTTAGGCACCGATCCGTGCCTCGAGCATGGACCAACCAGAGCAGCACGCGTTTTATATCCAGCTAAATGGCATCATTTGCAATCTTTCTTCAGATCTCAATGTTATTTTACAAATTTCTCGTTTCTATAAACTAGTATAAATAGGGGTGCTTATTCAGAGGTTTGGCATACAATTTTGAATATAAATTTCGGGCTTCTGGAATTGTTTCGGGGACCTAATTGGAGAGAAAATTTTCCGTTGAAAATTTTCTTTTCACAGTTTAATATTTTTCGGAGCCCACCCTTCATGCAGCTCGAGGTCATTGCGTAGAAGATCGTAGGGTCTCGATTTTTGGTATTTTTCTGAAGATTATTATTTCTTTCTGGTACTCTATTTTTGGAGCAATTCAAGTATGCCTTCTTTCCTTCCTCTTTTAGTTTTTGCTTTTCTATTTATTTACAATATTTATAATTATACCTGTTTAAGTTCATGTTATTGTTATGTATGTATTAGAGTGGAGGTCCGAAGATCTAAATTAAGAATTTAGATCTGTAAATTTAAAATTATGAATTTTAAATCAACCCTAGGTTTAGAATTAGAAATTCTAAACCCCTTCCGCTGCATTAACTTAATTAAATTAGGGAGAATTTTTAAAATTTGTCCCTACAATCGGTATTATAGCAAAGGGGCTTATAGAGATAACCCTATTCTCAGGAACTCTGGCATGTGAGGTGTCACGATGCGTGACTCTCCGCCCGGGGCCTTAGACAAAGAGAAGAGTCTCCTACTTTGAGTGCTCTGATACGTGTCCTTTGTTGTGACCATAGCTGAGAATTGTGAACCCAGCAGTTGTACCAGAGTTATTTTTTTCCCATCAGATCCATCCACGTATAGCTTCCGTGATCCTTCCGGGGTATCCATTGATCTGGGGCTTGGTGACGCTAGGTTTGTGAATCAGCATTCTGCTAAGAAGTCGGCTAGAGCCTGTGCTTTTATCGTGATCCGTGACTCGAACAAGATGTCATATTCGGAGAGTTCGACCGCCCAGGACAATATTCTCCCCTAAGCACTCCAGTCATTGGAGAGATTTCTGTAAAGGCTGGTCGGTCGGAATCCGGATATGATGTGCCTGAAAGTAAGGCCGTAGGCAAGCTTCTCGATGTAAGGGTATCATGTTTCAGTGTCCCTCAATATTTGACTCACGAATTAGACCGGCAATTGGAGGCTTTCTCTTTCCGATATTAGTACTGCACTTACCGTTTCATCCAATGCCGAAATATAGAGGATTAAATCTTCTCCCGAGATAGGTTTTAACATGACCGGGAGCTTTGCCAAGTGTTCCTTGAATTCTCGGAAGGTTTGTTCACATGTTTCGTCCCAATTAAAAACCTATCTTCTCCGCAGTACGAAGGGGCGGGATGGATCTGCTAGCCGGCTAATGAATCTGTTGAGAGCAGCCAGGCAGCCAGGCAATTTTTGGATATCCCTCTATGTCTGCGGGGTTTCCATTCTCAATATGGCGTCTGTCTTAGTGGGGTTTTCCTCCATCCCCCTAGTGCTTACGATGAAGACTAAAACGTTTCCTTCCGGAACAGCGAACATGCATTTTTTCGGGTTTAGATGCACTTCGTGGGCTTTTAGCGTCTCCAAAGTTTCCCTTAGTTTGTCCACGTGATCAGTGGCCTCCTTGCTTTTTATGATCATATCATCGACGTATACCTCAAAGTTTTTCCCTATTTGTTGTTAGAAGACATGGTTCACTAGGCGTTGGTATGTGGCTCCGGTGTTCTTTAATCCGAAGGGCATGACTCGAAAGCAGTATGTGCCCTCGTGAGTGATGAAAGACGTTTTTTTCTCGTCTTTGGGGTCCATTGCAATTTGATGGTATCCAGAGAAGGCATCTAAGAAGCTGAACAACGCATTCCTTGCCGTAGAGTGTACCAGCCGGTCTATCTTGGGCAGGGGGAATGAGTCTTTCAGGCAAGCTTTATTTATGTCGAGAAAATCTACACACATCCGCCAGCTTCTATTCGGCTTCTTTACAAGGACTACATTTGCTAACTAATCTGGATACAGTACCTCTTGTATGAAATTAGCCTTTAGAAGTTTTTGCACCTCTTCACTTATAACCTTATTCCGTTCAGCGTAGAAGTTGCACTTTTTCTATTTCATAGGTTTTTTATTGGGCGAGAAGTTCAGGTGATGACTGAGAAGTTAAGGTGAGAATTCTTTACCAGGACTACGTTTGCTAACTAATCTGGATACAGTACCTCATCTGCCGAATATGCGAAAACCTCCCGATGCTGTCGGAGCACTTGATGGATCTGGTCTCGTACGTCCCTACATAGTTGCCTCCCAATTTGGATCGAATTTCCAGGCTCCAGCTCAACTTTGATGGTTTCCTCTAGGTCTCGGCCCTCCTTCCCTCCATTTTTTGTTTCCCCTGCTTCAAGCGCTTCCAGGGCGTAGCAACATCTGCGAGTTGTTTGCTAACAGCCTCTTACTACCACAATGCTTCCTTGGTCGGTTTTGAACTTCATGGTGAGGTGGTAAGTTGACAACACAGTGCCCAACGAATTTAGCACCAAGCATCCTAAAATGGCGTTAAATGCAGAGCCGGCTGCTACGATGTAAAATTCAGTGTTAAGTGCATGTCCCTGTCCCCCGTCTCTTAGGAGGATATCAAGGCTCACAGTGCCTAGGGGATCAACCACTTTGCTAGAGAACCTTACGAGGGTCCCGGTCATGGGGAGTAGCTTTTCGAGCGGTATTTCCATTTGTTAGAAGCAATAGAGGAAAAGGATGTTGACCGAACCTCCTTGATCCATCAAAACCCTTCGAATGGAGTAGTCACCGACGACCATAGTAATGACCATGGGATCTTCGAGTGGGGTTTTAATGTTCTTAAGATTGTCTTGCGTAAAGGTCAAGGGCCAACGCTTTTTGACTTTGCCTTAACTTCTCCCCGGAGCACCAAAACTTCTATCATCCCGTTTTTGCTTTATGGACACAATTACATGCCTCAGAGCGTGTGCCGCGTCGTTCTGTCCCTCACGGGTAGGTCTAAAGGTTCTAGGTTTAAATTTCTTTATATCCACGAATTTTTCGAGATAACCTTTTTTCTCCAATTCGTCCATTCCATATCTGAGTGCTCGACAGTTTTGGGTGTCATGTCCTGGTGCCTCGTGGTACTCGCACCACGCACCCGGGGCAGCCCCCGGTATAGGGTTCGCGGGAGCTTGGTCCCTTCCTTCCTTTGGTTTCTTAACCTCCAAGAGTAGCCTAGGGGGCATCCTAGGGCTAGGATTGTGAACCTTCCTCACGTCCCTCATCGTTCTTTCAACCTTCGAACTAGGGCCAGGAGCATGTGTCTCATACTTTCGGTGCTAGCGCCTAGGTGGCTCTGCTTTGTCCATCACGTCTTTTGCAATGATGTATTTATCGGCTTTGGTCTAAAGCGTGTCCAAGGTCGTGAGGAGAGCCTTGGCAAGGGAAAATTTGAAGTCGCTATTCCGGAGCCCATTGATGAAGGTGGTGATGGATGTCTGATCTGCTTGGTTTGGGATGCTGGCCATTGCTTTCGAGAATCGTTGAACAAACGCCCTCAAGGATTCGCCGTCGGCCTATTGGAGCTGGATCAACTGCATAGCGGTCTTCTTCCTTTTTTTTGTTGCTAAGGAAGTGGCAAGTAAATTTCTGGGACAGTTCCTTGAAGCTGCATATGGATATGTTAAGGAGAGAGGCGAATCAGGCCTAAGCCATGCCTTTGAGGGTGGCCGGGAAACATTTGCACCACACGTCCTCGGATACATCTTGTATGTACATTCATGCCGCGAATCCTGAGATGTGGTCGTTTGGGTCTTGCGCCCTGTCGAATAACTCCAGATTTGGCATTTTCACTTTTCCCATGGGGGTGGTGAGTATCCGAGGTGTGAAGGGCGAGTGGGTGATGGGAATCCTTCTTAAGAGCTCGTGTATCGTTCCTTCTCAAATAGTGTCGGTGTCTGCCTCGAGCGAGGAAGGGATCCTCATTGTGTGCTTCCTGACCTATTAGGGCGGTGCGTCTTGTTTCCCCCCATTTCTCGCTGGCTTCGCTTGCTTCCGTGCTCCGTGGAAGCAAAGGATTCAACGACCACATATGGGTTCGGCTTTACAGGATGCGGAGGGGTCTTACTGGAGTGGTTGTGATCAGCGAGTTGCATTACTAATGTGCGGAGCTCGTGGAGCTATCTTTGAGTGACATATTGATCTCCTAACTTCCTTAGGGAGGAGGAGATCCTACGGATTTGTTATGGGGAAAATTTTTCATTTCCAATAGACGACGCCAATTGTTTGGTGCAGGTTCTTTTAATGGAAGGTCAAACTCAGACCTCAAATTTTATTAATTTTAAGAATTTGATTACAAGGGTGTTTGATTGGGTACAACCGTAACGAAATAAAACGAAAGAGGTAGATGATTCCTTTGCTTTCGGGGTTCTCCAAACACTTTCGGAGACGGAGCAGTGACCTGACTTTCTCTAAGGCCCTAGGCCCTATTATAGATTTTTTCCTCAGGAAATAGCCGGAGTATTATTCTTCACTAGGGGTGTATTTCGCCCGGTATTGGTTAGAGGGCGAGATGCCCTTGGTCGTTGGACCCACAACTTTGGGTTGTCGCCTGTCCGAATTAAGGTAGTAGATAGTCATTGCTGACTAGCCCTTGGGGGGGCCGGGATCATGGGGCGTGTTGGCCCCCCCCCCCCCCCCCCCCCCGCGCGGACCCAAGAGGCCCATTACGTCGAGGTCTAAACACGAGACTATTCGTGGGCCGGAATGTATCCTATTTTCCAGATGTGTTCATTTCTTCTCGATCAAAGTTAGAGTTTCGAAGTCGCCCCCTGAGGGTGCATCTCGGTTCGAGATGCACTTACGTCCCGGTGGCCACATGTTCTTTATTTAGGTACTGTTTTGTCGA
The DNA here is from genome assembly GCA_018398585.1 of Simmondsia chinensis. Taxonomy (NCBI): domain Eukaryota; kingdom Viridiplantae; phylum Streptophyta; class Magnoliopsida; order Caryophyllales; family Simmondsiaceae; genus Simmondsia; species Simmondsia chinensis. Next base: position 16,434,983 of record JAGTTD010000013.1, on the reverse strand, counting down.
TAATTATCATATATATATATATATATATATATATATATATATATATATATATATATATATATAAGGAAGAATGATCCATATAACATCAAACTAGGCACATATGAATTTTTTTAGGACTGTACTTGCTAAGTTAAAGAAAATGTGTTATACAAGTGTTAATGATTTTTTTGGCACCAAACAAGGAAAAAACCTAATTTTTTTGGCACTACGTGATGGAGTGTGAATTCTACTTGCCACCTTTCAAGGGGGTAGAATCAAGCTAATTTTAATATAAAAATAATTAATAAAATATCAAACTTTCTCTATCTAAATTGGTTTAGCACTATACTTACAAAAAAAAAAGGTATTGCATTAGTCAACATGAATATTTGTAGCGTTGAATTAGACATAAATTAATTTTTTAAACATTATATAATATCTAACACTTATTCATATGCTTATATCTATTGTTGTAATTCAATGTATTTTTTATCAGAAATACTAATGTAGAACATAATTTTGATAATATATAAGTATATTTTGTTGATGGTTGTGTATTTAATGTGTTTTAGCTTAAACATGGTGGATGTTGACACATTTAGTGTGTGTTGACACATGTATTATAGAAACGCTCTCTGGATCTTGTGTGTCGATACACAATGCTATAGAAACTCCAGTCAATAAAAACTGGGGTTGTGTGTTGAGACATAGGGCAGTTTTAGCTGTTATTTGGCGTAGTCTTTTGTGACGAATGGGAAAGGATTTTTGACGTTTTTTTGAAGGATTGTGTCTCCTGCCAAAGGACATTTACTAATATATATACATTCCTTATCAAATGTGTTTAAGGCACTTGAAAAATTACTTGTGAAAGTCATATCATTCTCTACTTCTTCCATTTTGGAAATCAGTCATTTCTACACTCATTCTCTCTTTATTTTGGTCATTATTATATCCCCAAGACTATTTCAATAAGCATGAAATAAGTCTGAAAGAAAGTGGTTTACTACACGCTTTGTAGCTAGTTTGATTTTAATACCTAGTTTTATTGAAGTTTCCTAGCACAGCTTTTATGTGTCAACACACAGCATTCTTAGAGTGTTTCTGTGATACATGTGTCAACACACACTATATTTAAGCTAAATCATATCAAATGCACAACTGAGATACTTTATTTTGAAAATATATAACAAAATATACTTATATATTATGGGAAGTCCTCACCCTTAGGTTGGGGGCACTGGGAAGCAGCCTCTCTTCAGGTTGACACCCTAAAGGGGGAAGGCTGCGTACATCGCCCCCCCCCCCCCCCCCCCCCCCCCCCCCAAAAAAGACCCTGCGTAGGCGGAAGCCTTTGAGGCATTGGGTATGTTCCTTTTTTTATGTTCCATATTAGTATTGTTAAACAAAAATACATTAAATTACAATAGAGAATACAAGCACATGGGCAAGTGTTAAATACCGTACAATGCTTAAAAAATTAGTTTATGTCTAGTTTAATGCTGTAAATATTCATTTTGACTAGTACAATACCTTTTTCTTTCACTTTTGCAAATATAAGTGCCAAAGAATTCACATAGAGATTGTTTGATGTTTTATTAATTATTTTTAGGGTAAATTACACAAAATCTCGATATCGTTTACTTTAATGATAGAAAACCCCCCTCACAATTAAACCATTCACTTAACCCCTCACAATTAAACCTATTTTGACCATTTTGCCTCTCAAAGTGATGTGGCTAAGTATTTAGTTTCATTTTTAGAAGGGTGTTTTATATTTTAGGCAAAAATTAGGAATTTTTATGTTTTGACCAAAAAAAGGGGGGTTTTCTATATTCATAAAAAATATAATAATTTTAATTAATTATAGTACTAATATTATAAATATAAAAGATAAAAAATATTTTTGAAATTTTTATAAAAATATTGTGAGAAAATATAACTTTTTTTTTGTTTAAATTATTTAAAATTACATTCATTATCTGAAATTTAAAAATTTTAAAAATTAAAAATTTGAAACAAATAATAGAAAAATAATTATTCGAAAAATTATGATAATATTTTTTATCATTGGTTTTACAATTTTTTTTTAAAAACTTATTTTCATAATTTATTTTTAAATTTTAATTTCTTCTATTTTTTTATTTTAAATTTATTAATCTATTTTTGAAATTTATTTTTAATTAATAATTATTACATGTTATGCTATTATATTTTTCTATTATCTTATAAATTTATAATTTCATTATTATAATTTGTTTAAATAATTATATTTGTATAAATAACAAAAAGATTCTCTTATCATTTTGGTAACAATATACAGCTCCTATTTTTTTTCTAAATACATAAAATTCCTATTTTTTGACTAAAAGTACAAAATTTCTAATTTTAAATTCGTTCATGTTTTTAATTTTTAATTTATTAATATAATTTTATCAATGTTAAAAAATATTATCATATGTTTTCAAATTTTTCCAAAAATTGTTTTTCTGCCTTTTTTTTTAAGTTTTAAATCTATTAGTCTAATTTTTAAATTATTTTGAACAAAAAATATTGTAGTTTATCTTATAATATTTTTTATAAAAATAAAAATATTTTTTTTATTTTTTAAACATATAATATTATTACTATAATTAATTAAAATAATAATTTTTATAAATATAGAAAACTACTTTTTTCAAAAAATATAAAAACTCTTTATTTTTTCCCAAAAAACACAAAACTCTCACCTAAAAATAAAATTAAATACTTAACCCCTTTTATTTCGAAGGGTAAAATAATCAGAAAAAGTCAATTTAGGGCAAAGCGATGAATTTTTAAAAGTAAGAAGATTTAAAGAGTGATTTTTTTTGTGAGTGGAGTTTTTTGTTATAAAATAAAAGATATGAAATTTTTGTAATTTACCCCTTTTTCTATGTTAAAATTAACTTAATTTTTTCCTACCTACAAGGCGGCATGTGGGGTTCACACACCACCACACAATCCAAAAAAAGTTAGGTGTTTTCTAGTACAATGCTAAATTTTTTTTTTTTTAAATACAAGTATATTACTTTTCTTTTAACTTAACAAGTACAGTATTTAAAAAAAAAAAATTTATGTGCCTAGTTTGATATTGTTTTGATCATTCTATTCTTTTTATATATCTAATAATATTATTTACATTAATTAATAATTTTTACAATGTATATAAAATATATAAATTGGACATCTAATATCTTTACTTAAAAAAATAATCTAAAATTTAGTGAGTCTTATGTAGAAAATGGTCAAAAAAAAAAAAAAAACTTAAAAGACAAGATAGAATAAAGAAGAGGGTATTTTAGTCCTAAAACAACCAAATGAGCTTTTTACCCTGACAATAATAAATTTCCCCCGAAATTAACAATGACCTATCTATACTATATATATATTGTGAAGTTGTCCCCCCTCTTAAAAGGCATCCAAATCCCCAATTCCTTTTTGATAGATTTTTTTTTTTTTTTAAATGCTCCCTTAACCTTAATTCCTTTTTCTTATTTTATTTTTTTCCTTTTTTCTTATTTTAATTTTTTTGTATTAATTTTTAGATTAAACAACAACAATTAATCTAAAAGTAGTACAACTATATCTCAACGTATCAAAGGAATAATAATAGGACAGGTATAATTATCTATACTTATTTTCTTTTATAATACTGCCCACAATGCCTCCGGTATCTCATATATTAAGAGTAGAATTTTGAACATTTTCTTGGTTATAAATAGCACAAAAATAATGTATATACTATATACATATTGTGAAGTTGACCCCCCCCCCCCCCAAAAAAAAGCATCCAAATCCCCAATTCCTTTTTTTTGGATTTTTCCCTTTTTTTAAATGCTCCCTTAACCCTAATTCTTTTTTCTTATTTTATTTTTTTTCCTTTTTTCTTATTTTGCTTTTTTGTATTAATTTGCAGATTAAACAACAACAATTAATCTAAAAGTAGTACAACTATATCGCAACGTATCAAAGGAATAACAATGGGATAGGTGTAATTATCTATACTTATTTTCTTTTATAATACTGCCAACAATGCCTCCGGTATCTCATATATTAAGAGTAGAATTTTGAATATTTTCTTGGTTATAAATAGCACAAAAATAATGTATATCTTTATATGGTGAACTTAGGGATGACAATAGGACGGGTATGATTATCTATACTTATTTTCTTTTATAATATTACCCACAATGCCTCCGGTATCTCATATATTAAGAGCAGAATTTTGAACATTTTCTTAGTCATAAATAGCATGAAAATAATGTATATCTTTATATGGTAAACTTAAAGGGTATTGAGTCAATTTCAGTGAGAAAACTATTAGTATACCGTAAAAGTCTTAAATAAGAATATGACTAATGTATATCCTATTTTAAGTCTTCAATAGAAAATTTATTTTTCCTTTTTTCTTTTGCCAATTATTTTTCTTTATGAATTAAATACAGAAAGTCTTAAATTAAAATTTTATTTATTTTATTTATTTTTAGTTCGTGCTATTTAATAAAAAATATTGTACAATATAATAAGGTGACAAAATTATTTTATTAATTTTTCTTCAAAAACCAAAAAAAAGGGAGATAAAAAGGGTATTTAAGAGTAGAATTGAAAAAAAAAATTAAAAAAAGGAAAAAAATATTAGAAAGTATTAAAAAAAAATATCCAATATAATTTTTTATTGAAAAATATAAAGTAAACAATATTTTAGACTCTTCTAGAGGCCTTTTCTTAACCTAAGGTTCAAAAATTTCCCAAATTGCCCACGATGCCTCCGATATCTCATATATCTTCAATGTTCGCCAACTACAATTACACTTAAATCTCTCCATATTTTAACATTTCACTCGATATTTTGAGTACACCAAGCAAAGTCATAATATATTAATTTTGTGATAGTACAAATACCATAAAGACCTTTCAAATTATACAATTAATCAAAATCAAAGTGACCCTAAACTCATTTATATGAAATACCATAAAGATATTGTGGTTGGCAAACATTGAAGATATATGAGATAACAAAATACCATAAAAACCTTTCAAATTATACCATTAATCAAAATCAAAGCGACCCTAAACTCATTTATATGAAATACCGTACAGATATTGTGTACCTTTCGAATTATTTGTATGTACCCCTACTTGCCTCATTACCTGTGGGTATCTATTACCTACCCCGTACCTCTTTAATATACGTATAAAACAGTTATCTATACCTGCTCCTCTTAGGTGGAGCCCATTGCCATCCCAATATTTCTTACTCACAAAATTACTCACCCCCAACTTTTCTGTCAAAATAAACCAGAGTATTATACTATGCCAAATGTATATTTGTGCATAAAGCAGTAAATTTTTTTTTAAAGACTTTTCTTATGTAATCCAGGAACAGGGCGCGGGTTAGACCTCCGACAACCCCTAAAAAAAAAAAGATTTTTCGTATTTAGTCCATGAAGTGCGACATTTCGCTTCGCATTACACAACAAAACTAAGGTACGAAAAGACTTAATTCATTAAAGTTCCAAAAATTACAAAGGAAAACATATTTTTAATTTAAGACTTTTCGTATTTAACCTATAAAAAAATAGAAAGGGTTCTAAAAAAAAACCCTCCGATAACTGAATATAATAAAGGAAATATTAAGCCAATATCTTATTATTTTAATACTTCTCTTACGTAATCCGAGAATAAGATACTGATTACACCTCCAACAATTTCGAATTAAGACTTTTCGTATTTTGTCCATAAGAAAAAATCAAGTATACCTCCCATAATCAAAAATAGAAAAATAATACCTTCTTAATTTAAGACTTTCTGTGTTTAATCCATAAAATAAATAAATCGGTAAAGGAAAAAAAAAATTCAAGTCCCTGTTAAAGATTTCAAATGAAAAATATAGTTTGTCTTATTTTTTACTGGAAACTATTTCGGTTATTACTATGAGAATTATATAAATTAAATAACATTATGGACAGCTAATCACACAAGATCTTAATTCGATACAAAAAATCACAAATATAAAATACAATGATCAATACATACTATCCGTGCATACACGGGAACGAAACTAGTATACATTATTCACAAGAAAATAATGGCAAAATATAGAAACACCCATTGAATTTTACAATTAAATACACCACACCCCCTGCGCTTTCAGTTTTATAAAATATACTCCTAAACTTTATAATTAAATACAATATATTCTCTGCGCTTTTAATTTTATAAAATAGCCCAAGAACTTTATAGTTAAACACAATATAATCCCTACACTTTTAATTTCAAAAAGTAGCCCTTGAATTATATTATTACACTCAACTCACTGCCTAACTTTATTACTAAACATAACACACCCCTTAGACATTAATAAATTTGAAATTAAAAATTTTGAAACAAATTATGGAAAAATTATTTTTTAGAAAAGGTTTGAGAAAATATAATAATATTTTTTAACTTTAGTTTTCAATTTAAATTTTTTTTATAATTATTTTAAGAATTTTAATTTATATAAATTTTTATTTTGAAATTATTAGATCTAATTTTTAAATTTATTTTCAAAAAATTATTATATTTTGTCTTATAGTATTTTTTATGAAAATATATTATATTCTAAATTTATAATGTTATTACTATAACTAATTAAAACAATTATTTTGTGTAAATATTAGAAAATTCTCTTATCTTTAGCCTAAAAATACAAAGTTCCTATCTCTTGCGAAAAATATAAAATCTTTATCTTTTATATAAAAGTAGAAAATCCATGATTTTTAATTTGATATGTTTTTAATTTTAAATTTATTAATCTAATTTTTAGTAACGTTAGAAAAATACATTTTCTTAGAAATTTTCCAACGTTTTTCATAATTTATTTTAAAAGTTTTATATTTTTTAATTTTAAATTTATTAATGTCTGAGGGATGAGTTGTATTTAGTAACAAAGTTCGAGAGGTGAATTGTGCATAATAACAAAGTTTAAGAGTTATTTTTTGAAATTGAAAATGTAAGAGATATGTTGTGTTTAATTGTAAAGTTCAAAAGTGTGTTGTATATAATAAAAATGTTCAGGGTTATTTTATTAATTAAAAGTGTAAGAAATGTATTATATTTAATTACAAAGTTTAAAAAATTATTTTAAAAAATTAAAAGTACAGGAGGTGTGTTATGTTTGATTATAAAATTTAGGACAAAATATAGTAAGACCCCATGAGCTTTGCAATTAACCACAACACACCTCGTCTACTTTTAACTTCATAAAATAACCCCCCGAACTTTGCAATTGAATGCAAACACCTTCTGCACTTTCAATTTAAAACAATAGCCCCCTAAATTTTGCAATTAAACACAATGCACCCCCTTTACTTTTAATTTCACAAAATAGCCCCATGAACTTTATTATTACACACAACTTATCCCCCGAACTTTGTTATTAAATATAACATACACATTAGACATTAATAAATTTTAAATTAAAAAATATGAAATAAAAAATTAGAAACAAATTATGAAAATATAATTTTTTTGGGAAAAAGCTTGAAAAAATAAAATAATATTTCTAATATTCATTTTAAATTTTTTAATTTTGTACTTTTTTTAGTTCTAAATTTTTAATCTTATTTTAGGATTTATGTTTTTAAAAAATTATTATATTTTATCGTATAATATTTTTTATTGAAAATTTTAAAAAATATTTTATTATCTTCTAAATTTATAATGTTCTTGCTATAATTAATTAAAATAATTATTTGATGTTAATATCAAAAAATTCTCTTATCTTTTACCTAGAAATATAAAGCTTCTACCTTTTATCAAAAAATATAAATTCCTATTTTTGTATAAAACTAAAAAATTCCTTTTTTTTAATTTGATATTTTTTTATTTTAATTTATTATTCTAATTTTATTAAAGTTAAAAAAATAATATCGTATTTTTTAAAAATGTTTCCAAATTTTATTTCATATTTTGTTTAAAATTTTTAAATTTTGTATTTTTTTTTAATTTCAAATTTATTAATGTCAAAGAGGTTAGTTATGTTTAGTAACACAGTTCAGGGAGTGAGTTATGTGTAATAACGAAGTTCAGGGGATATTTTATGAGACTAAAAGTGTAAGAAATGTGTAGTGTATAATTATAAAGTTAGGGTGCACAAAGTAAGCGAAATCAACAAAAGCAACGAAAAACAACGCACTAAATTTTAAAATGGAAACCCTCTTTCAACTAGAAGGAAAATCTATGGGACCAAACGGGTGCCTTAATCCCCTATGAAATTAAGGATTATGATATCTAAATATGACCCCCAACCTCATACAATCATCATCAATCAACAATCATCAACATCATTATTACTATTGTACAGTAAATCACAAATCCTCTTCAAGCGTAACTACTGCACGCTTAGTCACCAACCCTCCTTAATGTAGCTTCAGCATGGCGAGCCACTAACCCTCTCGTAGTGTAACTATTGCACGGCGAGTTGCCAACCCTATCATCAATGTAGCCATTGTACAGCGAGCAACTAACCTTCTCACAACATAAATTTGGATAGAGTAAGCTACAAACTCTCAGCAATGTCTCTCAATCAAGATACCTCTCCACATCAATCTCGCACCTCCCAGTGTAATTATTGCACGGCAAGTCACCAACCCTCCTCAATGTAGCTTCTGCATTGCGAGCCACCAACCCTCCTACAACTTAAGTATTGTACGGTGAGTCACCAGCCCTGTCATCAATGTAACTTTTGTACGGTGAGCCACCAACCTTCTCACAAAGTAGTTTTGAATAGAGGAAGGTACAAACTCTCAGCAATATCTCTCAATCAAGATACCTCTCAACATCAATCTCACACTCCCCCCCCCGGGGCACTTCTTTACAAATTCCTTAAACCTTCACATCTTTTTTTACTTTTCTTCACACCTAAAACAATAACCTTCAACATTTATTTATAGTTGAGTTCTCTAAATCTAATCTAAGGAACATACCTAGTGCCTCAAGGGTTCCCGCCTACCCAGGGTCTTTGTGGGGGAGGGGGGGGGGGCGGATGTACGCAGCCTTCCCCCTTTAGGTGTTAACTTAAAGAGAGGTTGTTTCCCAGTGCCCCCAACCTGAGGGTAAGGACATCCCAGGAGGTCACCCATCTTGGTACTACTCTCGCCCAAGCACGCTTAACTTCGAAGTTCTCATGGGATCCGGTGACGGCACTGCCGTTTTTTATCTAAATCTAATCTAATTTAGAATATTAAATCAAATCAAACTCATTTAGATAGCTCAATATAAATCGTATCTTATCCAAATCAAATCTTAATTGAATCTAAATAATATTAATTTTAAAATAAATAATATCCTAATAAGGTGTATTATGTTTAATTATAAAATTTAATAGACTACTTTTTAAAATTAAAAATATATTGTAATTAATTATAAAATTTAGAAAGCCTTTCTATATTTTGTGTTAAAATTTTTGGAGTCGAAAATAATACAAAAGGAATCATGCGTTCAAAAAAATAAAAGAAGAAAAAAAGATAATGAGATAAGATTGGTTGGATGTCAAAAAAGTACCGCCATTTATGAATTTTGGAGTTTTGTATATAAATTTTTAGCAGCTTGGTTTGGCACAGTGTAATTATCTAATATGCACATCATCAGGTAAGGCAATTGTTTACATTTTCCTTTTTTTTTTTTTTTTTTTTTTTTTTTTTTGGGGCAGCAAGACAACTATAAGAACCTTAGACACCTCCTCTTACAAAATTAGGTCTTTTACTAGAAGTTGCCTAAGGTTTAAGTCCGACTTTAAAAGTTATTTAACTTTTTTAATTTTTAAAATTACTTTTAAGATTTAAATTTTTTTTAATATCTATTGTTAATATTTGTTAATTTTTACTAACATAACTTTACAAAAAATAGTTTTAAAAAATTTAAATTTACATCTAAAATAATTTAAATATCTAAAACTTTCTAAATATCACGTCAGTAAAAACTAACGAAAGTTAACAGTGTTATATTAAGGTGTGACACTGAAAATTTTTTTGAAAGTTTTTGCGTGACTTTAAAAAATTAAAAAATATAAGTGATTTTTAAAACACCGCCTAAAATTTCAGTTGTTTATGGTTAAAAACTCTAAAAAATTTACTATTTAAGTTAGCTAGCACATTCACTTTCAACTTAATTTCCTACATGTCAATTTTTCTTTAAAAAAAGTAAAGACAGGGAATTAAGGATTGCCCTCTCGTAAGAGAAAATCCTAAGACATTAGCCTAAGATATAGTGAAGAGGGCTCGGAAGAAAGTATAATAGAGTTAACATAAAATATTATCATATCTGATTATATAAAAATCTATACTTGTTATAAAGTTTATAAAATGGTAAACATGACAAATTTAATATAAGACGTTAAAGTTACTTTAATAGTAAATTTTATCCACTCTAAAAAAGGTCATGGTCTTAATTTTGAAACTCATCTTTCATGTATATGGTTGCAATCCTTATGTATGTGCTGATAAAGAAGATAATGACGATCATAATAATAACGGTAATGATAAATTTATACTATATATATATTGTGAAGTTGTTCCCTCCTTAAAAAGCATCCAAATTCCCAATTCCCTTTTTTTAGATTTTTTTTTTTTTTAAATGCTCCCTTAACCCTAATTCCTTTTTCTTATTTTATTTTTTTCCTTTTTTCTTATTTTACTTTTTTTGTATTAATTTGTACATTAAACAACAACAATTAATCTAAAAGTAGTAAAACTATATCTCAACATATCAAAGAAATAACAATGGGACATGTATAATTATCTATACTTATTTTCTTTTATAATACTGCCCACAATGCCTCCGGTATCTCATATATTAAGAGTAGAATTTTGAACATTTTCTTGATTATAAATAGCACGAAAATAATGTATATCTTTATATGGTGAACTTAGGAATAACAATAGGATGGGTATGATTATCTATACTTATTTTCTTATATACTATTGCCCATAATGCCTCCGGTATCTCATATATTAAGAGTAGAATTTTGAACATTTTCTTGGTTATAAATGGCATGAAAATAATGTATATCTTTATATGGTGAACTTAAAGGGTATTGAGTCAATTTCAGTGAGAAAACTATTAGTATACCGTAAACGTCTAAAATAAAAATATGACTAATGTATTTCCTATTTTAAGTCTTCAATAGGAAATTTATTTTCCCTTTTTTCTTTTGCCGATTATTTTTCATTATGAATTTAATACAGAAAGTCTTAAATTAAAATTTTATTTATTTAATTTATTTTTAGTTCGTGTTATTTAATCAAAAATTGTACAATATAATAGGGTGACAAAATTATTTTATTAATTTTTCTTCAAAAACCAAAAATAAGAAAAAAAAGGGGGGGGGGGGGTAAAAAGGGTATTTAAGAGTAGAATTGAAAAAAAAAAATAAAAAAAGGAAAAAAATATAAGAAAGTATTAAAAAAAAATCCAATATAATTTTTGATTAAAAAATATAAAGTAAACCATATTTTAGACTCTTCTAGAGTCCTTTTCTTAACCAAAGATTCAAAAACTTCCCAAATTGCCCACGATGCGTCCAATATCTCATATATCTTCAATGTTCGCCAACCACAATTACACGTAAATCTCGCCATATTTTAACATTTCACTCGATATTTTGAATACACCAAGCAAAGTCATAATATATTAATTTTATTATAGTACAAATACCATAAAGACCTTTCAAATTATACAATTAATCAAAATCAAAGTGACCCTAAACTCATTTATATGAAATACCATAAAGATATTGTGGTTGGCAAACATTGAAGATATATGAGATAACAAAATACCATAAAGACCTTTCAAATTATACCATTAATCAAAATCAAAGTGACCCTAAACTCATTTATATGAAATACCATACAGATATTGTGTACCTTTCGAATTATTTATATGTACCCCTACTTGCCTCATTACCTGTGGGTATCTATTACCTACCCCGTACCTCTTTAATGTACATATAAAACAGTTATCTATACCCGCTCCTCTTAGGTGGAGCCCATTGCCATCCCAATATTTCTTACTCACAAAATTACCCACCCCCAACTTTTCTATCAAAATAAACTAGAGTGTTATACTATGCCAAATGTATATTTGTGCATAAAGTAGTAAATTTTTTTTTAAAGACTTTTCTTATGTCCCCAAAAAAAAAAAAAAGATTTTTCGTATTTAGTCTACAAAGTGCGACATTTTGCTTCGCATTACACAACAAAACTAAGGTACGAAAAGACTTAATTCATTAAAGTTCCAAAAATTAAAAAGGAAAACATATTTTTAATTTAAGACTTTCCGTATTTAACCTATAAAAAAATAGAAAGGGTTCTAAAAAAAAGCCCTCCAATAACCGAATATAATAAAGGAAATATTAAGCCAATATCTTTTTATTTTAATACTTCTCTTATGTAATTCGAGAATAAGATACTGATTACACCTCCAACAATTTCGAATTAAGACTTTTCGTATTTTGTCCATAAGAAAAAATCAAGTATAGCTCCCATAATCAAATATAGAAAAATAATACATTCTTAATTTAAGACTTTCTGTGTTTAATTCATAAAATAAATAAATCGCTAAAGGAAAAAAAAATTCAAGTCCCTGTTAAAGAATTATATAAATTCAAGTCTGTGTTTATTATTTTACTGAAAACTATTTCGGTTATTACTATAAGAATTATATAAATTAAACAACAATATGGACAGTTGATCACACAAGATCTTAATTCGATACAAAAAATCACAGATATAAAATACAGTGATCAATACATACTATCCGTGCATTACACGGGAACGAAACTAGTTTAATATTATATTTATGTTCAAATAATATAGTAAAGAGTAATTATACCATATATAATAGAGGAGTTGGGCCTCCTCCAAAGCCCCCCTACCCCCAATCCTTTTTTTTTAGATTTTTTCTTTTTCTTTAATTACCTTTTTACAATTTTGGCGGGCACGGCGTGTCCCTTTCATATCCATACCCGCCACCCAAATCCTATACCTATACCTGCCTCAATACCCTAATGTGCGTACAAAATTATATCTATAATTGTACCCGCTACCCAAATCCTATACCCGTACCCACCCCATTACTCGCCACGGGTATGAAGTACATATCTAACAATAATTAATATAAAAATAGCACAACTATATCTCAACGTATCAAAGGGATGACAATGGGCCAGGGCAGGTACGAGCTGCCTCCTCCATACCCGTATCCGCCACTCAAATCCTATACCCGTACCTGCCTCATTGCCCTAATGTGCGAACAAAACGATTATCTATACCCGCTCATATTAGTTATTTATTATTATTTTTAAAAACAAATTACTTTTTTATAATATGTACAAAATGATTATCTATACTCGCTCATATTAGTTATTTAATACTGTTTTTAAAAAAATATTATTTTTTATAACATTGGTAAATAATTTCAATTCTTAAATTTAAACATGTATTTTTTAATTTCAAGGTTAACTATGTATAAAATGAACCGATTATAATGGGTATGGGGTGGGGCGGGGCGGGTATGAAGCGTGGCCGGGCTGGTCCCCACTTATACCCGAGCCCTCCCCGTTTCAATTTGGTTTATAAGATCTACGCATTAGACAATAAACTAACCGTAACCGCCATCCAAATCAAATGGAAAATATAGTTTGTCTTATTTTTTACTGAAAACTTTTACAGTTACTACTATGAGAATTATGTAAATTGAGCAACATTATGGACAGTTGATCAAATAAGATGTTAGTTCAATGCAAAAAATCATGAGTATAAAATATAGTGACCAATAAATACCATCCGTACATATCGCACGGGAATGAACCTAGTCTATACTATATATATAGAGAGAAGTTCTCCCCCTCCCCAAAAGCCCCCAAATTTTCAATTCTTTTTTTTCATAATTTTCCTTTTTTCTTAAAAGTTTCCTAATCCGAATCCTTTTTTTTAATTACATTTTCCCTTTTTCTTATTTTGTTTTTTTTTCCTTTTTTCTTATTTTACTTTTTTGGTATTTATTTGTAGATTAAAAAATAACAATTAATCTAAAAATAGCACAACTATATCTCAACGTATCAAAGGGATGACAATGAAACGGGTATGATTATCTATACCCGGTGAGGTATGTGAAGTTTGACTTGAATTTATAAGATTTACGCATTAGGGTACGAAGTGCATACCCATACACTCCCAGCGGATACAGACCCGTACCCCTACCTGCCTCATTGCCCACAAGTATTCATTACCTGGCCCTTACTTCCTTAATATGCATACAGAACGATTATCTATACCCGCTCTTATTAGTTATTTAATACTTTAAAAAAATTATTTATTTTATAACATTGATAAATAATTGGAATTATTAAATTTAAAGACGTATTTTTTACTTTCAAGGTTAACTATATACAAAATAAAGCTAGGCGAGTATGGAGCGGGCCAGGACAGGTATCCACTTATACCGGTACCCTCCCCAAACGGGGTGGCTACCCGCTAAAATAATAAATAAATAAACAAATTTAAGACCTTTTGTAATTAGTCCATGAAATGCGACATTTCGTGTGGCTACTGCAAGGAAGGATTTATCTTAACCCGATGAGATAAGAAAAGTCAAAAAACGAAAAATAAAATTCCTGTTCAAAACTTAAAATAGGAAATACTTTTAGTCATATTTTTTTTAATACTTTCTTATATTTTTCTTTTTTTTCTTATTTTTCTTTTTCTAATTCTACTCTTAAATACCCTTTTTATCACCAAGTGAGGGTGGGTCATAATGGTGGGGTGCCTGTTAGGCCAACCCCCCAACCCACGATCGACGCTCGGCATCTTCCCCCCACCCCCCCTGTAATGACCAAAAAAAAAAAAACCCCTTTTTATCTCTCTTTTTTTTTCTTCTTTTTGGTTTTTGAAGAAAAATTAATAAAATAATATTGTCACCCAATTATTTTGTATATTTTTTTATTAAATAACATGAACTAAAAATAAATAAAATTTTAATTTAAGACTTTCTGTATTTAATTCATAAAGAAAAAAATCCACAAAAGAAAATAGGGAAAATAAATTTCCTGTTGACAACTTAAAATATGAAATACATTAGTCATATTTTTTATTTAAGAATTTTATGGTATACTATTAGTTTTCTACTGAAATTGACTCAATACCCTTTAAGTTCACCATATAAAGATATACATTATTTTCTTGATATTTATAACCAAGTAAATGTTCAAAATTCTACACATACATCATACTTCGCAAACAAATATTTGGGTCATCAAGGAAGCAATTGACAAAATATTTTCATCCCGAACCCACATAATTTTCCATGGAGCAAATCTCAATTAATTACAATTATATTGGTACGTTAATATTTTTCTTTAAAAGTTTATACCATCTTTTATTAAATTAAAAATGAGGCGAGTTAGAGTGATTTTCACTAATAGTTTAGAGGCATTAAGGATGAAATTATGAGTTCAGGGCCACTTTGATTTTGATTAATGGTATAATTCGAGAGGTCTTTATGGTATTTGTACTATAATAAAATTAATCTATTATGACTTTGTTTGGTGTACTATATCAAGTTAAATGTTACAATATGGAGAGATTCACATGTAATTGTGGTTGGCGAACATTGAAGATGTATGAGATACCGGAAGCATAGTGGGCAATTTAGAAAATTTTTGAATCTTAGGTTAGGAAAAGGCCTCTAGAAAAGTCTAAAATATGGTTTACTTTATATTTTTCCACCATAAATTATATTGTATATTTCTTTAATACTTTCTTATATTTTTTCTTTTTTCTTATTTTTCTTTTTTCAATTCTATTCTTAAATACCCTTTTTATCTCCCTTTTTTTTCTTCTTATTTTTGGTTTTTGAAGAAAAATTAATAAAATAATTTTGTTACCCTATTATTTTGTATAATTTTTTATTAAATAACACGAACTAAAAATAAATAAAATTTTAATTTAAGACTTTCTGTGTTTAATCCATAAAGGAAAAATATCCACAAAAGAAAAAAGGGAAAATAAATTTTCTGTTGAAGACTTAAAATAGGAAATACATTAGTCATATTTTTTATTTAAGACTTTTACGGTATACTAATAGTTTTCTAACTGAAATTGACTCAATACCCTTTAGGTTCACCACATAAAGATATACATCATTTTCTTGATATTTATAACCAAGCAAATGTTCAAAATTCTATACATGCATCATACTTCTCAACCAAATGTTTGGGTCATCAAGGAAGCAATTGACAAAAATATTTTCATCATGAATCCACTTCCTTTTCCATGGAGCAAATCTCAATTAATTGCAATTATATTGGTACGTTAATTTTTTCTTTAGCAGTTTATAGCATCTTTGATTAAATTAAAAATGAGGCGAGTTAGAGTGATTTTCACTAATAGTTTAGAGGCATTAAGAATAAAATTATGAGTTCAGGGATACTTTGATTTTGATTAATGTTACAATTCGAAAGGTCTTTATGGTATTCGTACTATAATAAAATTAATCTATTACGACTTTGCTTGATGTACTCAAAATATTAAGTTAAATGTTACATTATGGAGAGATTCACATGTAAATGTGGTTGGCAAACATTGAAGATATATGAGATACCGGAGGTATCGTGGGCAATTTAGAAAGCTTTTGAATCTTAGGTTAAGAAAATGCCTCTAGAAGAGTCTAAAATATGGTTTACTTTATATTTTTCAATCAAAAATTATATTTATTTTAGTATTTGATTTGTTTGTGTCATTACAGAGAGAAATTAATGTTTTAAAAAAAATTATCAAGGAAGCAATTGACCAAAATGTTTTTATCATGAACCAATATCCTTTTCCACGGAGCAAATCTGAATTAATTGCAATTATATAGGTAAGTTAATATTTTTCTTTAGTACTTTGTATCATCTTTGATTAAATTAAAAATTAGGGTAATAAAATTGATTTTCACTAATAGTTTAGAGGTATTAAGGATGAAATTATAAGTTCGGGGCCACTTATACCCGTACCTTCCCCAAACACAGCTGTAACTCTTCTATAAAAAAATTATCCAACTTCATTTCCTAACCAAAAAAATACCCAACTTCAACTTTTCAACAAAAATAAACCGGAGCATCATACCATGCGCCACACTTAATTACCAATTCAGTAGATTAAATAAAGTTGGGTTATTTTTTGGTTATTAACTCAAGTTGGATAGTTTCTCATATTTACTCCATAGAAAGAAAAAAAATAAATATCCAAGAATCAAAATAAAAATAAAAATTATTTAAGACTTTCTTTATTTAATTAATAAAAGAAAAAATTCATAAAAGAAAAAAGAAAAAATAAATTCCCTATGAAATACTTAAAATAGGCAATATATTTTGTCATATTTTTTTATTGAAACCTTTTTACGGTTACTATTATGAATATTATGAAAACTTAACAAAATTATGGACAACTAATTAAACAAGATATTAGTTCGATACAAAAATTCAGGGCTATAAAATACAGTAATAAATAAATACCTTTCGTGCATCGCACGGGAACAAAACTAGTAATCAATATTGTGAAGTTGTCCCCCCCCCCCCCCCCTAAAAAGTATCCAAATCCCCAATTCTTTTTTTTTTATATTTTTTCTTTTTTTTAAAATGCTCCCTTAACCCTAATCCCTTTTTCTTATTTTGTTTTTTTCCTTTTTTCTTATTTTACTTTTTTTGTATTGATTTGTAGATTAAACAACAACAATTAATCTAAAAGTAGTACAATTATATCTCAACGTATCAAGGGAATAACAATGGGACAGGTATAATTATCTATACTTATTTTCTTTTATAATATTGCCCACAATGCCTCCGGTATCTCATATATTAAGAGTAGAATTTTAAACATTTTCTTGGTTATAAATAGCACGAAAATAATGTATATCTTTATATGGTGAACTTAGGGATGACAATAGGATGGGTATGATTATCCATACTTATTTTCTTTTATAATATTGTCCACAATACCTTCGGTATCTCATATATTAAGAGTAGAATTTTGAACATTTTTTTGGTTATAAATAGCACGAAAATAATATATATCTTTATATGGTGAACTTAAAGGGGATTGAGTTAATTTCAGTGAGTAAACTATTAGTATACTATAAAAGTCTTAAATAAAAATATGACTAATATATTTCCTATTTTAAGTCTTCAATAGGAAATTTATTTTCCCTTTTTTCTTTTGCCGATTATTTTTTTTTATGAATTAAATACAGAAAGTCTTAAATTAAAATTTATTTATTTTATTTATTTTTAGTTCGTGTTATTTAATAAAAAATTGTACAATATAATAGGGTGACAAAATTACTTTATTAATTTTTCTTCAAAAACCAAAAATAAGAAAAAAAAAAAAGGAGATAAAAACGGTATTTAAGAGTAGAATTGAAAAAAAAAATAAAAAAAAGGAAAAAAATATAAGAAAGTATTAAAAAAAAAATTCAATATAATTTTTGATTGAAAAATATAAAGTAAACTATATTTTAGACTCTTCTAGAGGCCTTTTCTTAACCTAAGATTCAAAAACTTCCTAAATTGCACACGATGCCTCCGATATCTCATATATCTTCAATGTTCGTCAACCACAATTACACGTAAATCTCTCCATATTTTAACATTTCACTCGATATTTTTAGTACACCAAGCAAAGTTATAATATATTAATTTTGTTATAGTACAAATACCATAAAGACCTTTCAAATTATACCACTAATCAAAATCGAAGTGACCATAAACTCATTTATATGAAATACCATAAAGATATTGTGGTTGGCAAACATTGAAGATATATGAGATAGCAAAATGCCATAAAGACCTTTCAGATTATACCATTAATCAAAATCAAAGTGACCCTAAACTCATTTATATGAAATACCATAAAGATATTGTGTACCTTTCGAATTATTTGTGTGTACCTCTACTTGCCTCATTACCTGTGGGTATCTATTACCTACCC
Organism: Simmondsia chinensis; assembly: GCA_018398585.1. Taxonomy (NCBI): domain Eukaryota; kingdom Viridiplantae; phylum Streptophyta; class Magnoliopsida; order Caryophyllales; family Simmondsiaceae; genus Simmondsia; species Simmondsia chinensis. The sequence continues at coordinate 16,415,979 of JAGTTD010000013.1, read as the reverse complement.
CGTACCTCTTTAATGTACGTATAAAACAGTTATCTATACCCACTCCTATTAGGTGAAGCCTATTGCCATCCCAATATTTCTTACTCACAAAATTACCCACCACCAACTTTTCTATCAAAATAAACCAGAGTGTTATACTATGCCAAATGTATATTTGTGCATAAAGCAGTAAATTTTTTTTGTAAGACTTTTCTTATGTAATCCAGGAACAGGGCGCGGGTTAGACCTCCAACAACCCAAAAAAAAAAAAAAAAGATTTTTCGTATTTAGTCCATGAAGTGCGATATTTCGCTTCGCATTACACAACAAAACTAAGGTAAGAAAAGACTTAATTCATTAAAGTTTCAAAAATTAAAAAGGAAAACATATTTTTAATTTAAGACTTTCCGTATTTAACCTAAAAAAAAATAGAAAGGGTTCTAAAAAAAATGCCCCTAATAACTGAATATAATAAAAAAATATTAAGCAAATATATTATTATTTTAATACTTCTCTTATGTAGTCCGAGAATATGATACTGATTACACCTCCAACAATTTCGAATTAAGACTTTTTGTATTTTGTCCATAAGAAAAAATCAAGTATACCTCCCATAATCAAAAATAGAAAAATAATGCATTCTTAATTTAAGACTTTCTGTGTTTAATCCATAAAAAAAATAAATCGGTAAAAGAAAATAAATTCAAGTCCCTGTTAAAGACTTTAAATGAAAAATATAGTTTATCTTATTTTTTACTGAAAACTATTTCGGTTATTACTATAACAATTATATAAATTAAACAACATTATGGACAGCTGATCACACAAAATCTTAATGCGATACAAAAAATTACAGATATAAAATATAGTGATTAATTCATACTATTTATATATCGTACGGGAATGAAACTAGTTATACTATATATAATAGAGGAGTTGGAGACTCCTAAACACCCAAAATCCAAATCCCTGCAATTCTAAGCTTTTGACTTTTCAACTTCTAAAGAAAAAAAGAAAAAGAAAATACTTATATAATACTCATACTCAATAATTGCATTTGTATTACCGATATTAATTTAAGACCTCCGAGAATTAAAAAAAAAAAAATTTAATTTAAGACTTTTCGTATTTAAATTAAAAAAAAAAAAATAGACCTATATATCTTCAATATATTATTATTGAGTACCCCCACCCTCAAAAGCCTTTAAATTTCAATCCAAGCAATTCTAAAGAGATATTACCAAAAGCATCTAAACTCTAATTTAAGCAATTTTAAGAGAAGGTTATTTAATATTTGAGGTTATATATTTTATTAATTATGACAAATCTAAGGCCATATTTCAATAATGACAAATCAGGGGCTATACTTTCATCATTAAATAAAGAAATATTTTGTATAACTCTTTGTATTGCAATATTATGAACAATACTTAAAAATGACATAGTTCAATTAATAAAAATTAAAAAATACAGATTAAATTACGAACATAATAAAATACTTTTATATACCTCTTTATATTGTAATATTGTTAGATGATTTTTGTCTGGATGTTAAATTATTTAGGATTGGGGTATATTAGAAAAAGGAAAATAATAAGAATTTAAGATTGGGGTGAGGAGGGTTTTTAGGAGGGATAACTTTGCTATAATATAAAGAACTAGTTTCGTTCCCGTGCGATGCCTGGATAGTATGTATTGATCACTATATTTTATATCTGTGATTGTTTGTATCGAATTAAGATCTTATGTGATCAGCTTGTGAATAATTATGTTTAAATGAATGGAAGAGTACATGGAGTTCACAATATATAAGCAAACATCAAGAATCAAAAGACTAAGAATACCCCTAGGGTTACATAAGTCAAAGGGCAAAAAGGTAAAGTGCAAAACCCTAGGAATATTCTAGAATATAGTCTAATAGGCCCCCTCAATCTGAGCGGGGTGATAGCACGCGAAGATTGGCCTTGTGTTGAAAGAAACGATCGGCCGCAAGACCTTTGGTGAGAATATCAGCTACCTGCTTTGTGGTTGGAGTGTGGTGAACTTGAAGATCACCCTTGAGGACTTTCTCCCGAACATAGTGGAAGTCAACATCCACGTGCTTGCTACGGTCATTGGACACCTGGTTAGCAGCAAGGTAGGAGGCGGAAACATTGTCACAGTAGACGATGATGGGTCCTGGGTGGCAGATAGCCAGGTCGCGCATGATGTACCGAAGCCAGTCACTTTCAGCAGCAGCCTGAGCCACAGCCCGATACTCAGATTCGATCGTACTTTTGGAAACGGTTATCTGCTTTTTGGCTCGCCAAGAAATGAGGTTTGGTCCAAGGTAGACGGCATAACCAGTGGTAGAGCGACGAGTGTCAGGGCAACCACCCCAGCCAGCATCAGCGAAGGCTGTGATAGTGAGAGTGCGAGCAGGTTGTAGGAGAAGACCATGATCAGGAGTGGATTTGAGATACCGGAGAATACGCTTCACAGCCTGCCAGTGGGGATCACGGGGAGCATGCATGAACTGGGAGACCAGGTTGACAGCATAGCATATGTCAGAACGGGTCATAGTAAGGTACTGCAGGGCACCCACTACGCTCCTATACTCAGTAGGGTCCTCAAGCAGGGCCCCGTCACTCAAAGAGAGATGTGCTCCGGTGGGTAGGGGGGTTTTGACCGGTTTGGCGTCACAGAGACCAAATTTGGTGAGAAGGTCCACCGTGTATTTGTGTTGGGAGAGAAACAGACCACTAGAATTGCGAGTGGCCTGAATACCAAGAAAGAAGTGTAGCGGGCCAAGATCTTTCATCGAAAACTGGGTCGAGAGGGACTGGATGAGAGACGTGAGGTGCGAGGGGTCAGACCCAGTGAGGATAATGTCATCAACATAGAGGAGGAGACAGGTCAGATGAGAACGTGTTTTATGGATGAATAGTGAAGGATCAGCCCAACAACAGGTGAAGCCAAGGTGAAGGAGGAACGTACTGAACCGTTGGAACCATGCCCGAGGAGCCTACTTCAACCCATACAACGCTTTCCGAAGGCGACACACGTGATTAGGAAACTTTGGATGTATGAAGCCTGTGGTTGTTTCATATAAACTTCTTCCTTAAGGTGACCATGTAGGAATGCATTTTTAACGTCCAACTGCTGTATAGACCGGTTGTATGTTACAACAAGTGTAAGTATAAAGCGTATGGTGGTTGGTTTAACAACAGGGCTAAAAGTCTCCTTATAATCAAGGCCTTCACGTTGATGAAAGCCTTGAGCAACAAGGCGAGCTTTGAACCGTTTAACCGAGCCATCTGCTTTATATTTCACTTTATATTTCCAAGTACTACCTACAAGGTTTTTCGAGTGGTCATGTGGGACAAGATCCCAAGTGTTGTTAAGAAGTAAGGCATTAAATTCATCCGCCATGGCTTGCTGCCATTGGGGATTTTTAGCGGCCTGCGAGTAACATGTGGGCTCTTGAATTACCGTAATAGATGATAGTGAAAATGGGTACCGATTTTTACGGATCCCATCCTTAAGCCTAGTACGCATGGGATGCACATTATGAGTAGGGGAAGGCGGTGGGTTAGGCACGGGACTAGGGTCGGACTCGACATTTGGAATAGATGACGAAGGAGTATCATCACTGGACACAAGGACCGAAGACCCGAGGGGGGAGGGGGGGTTGGCGTCCGATGGCGCGGGCGGGGACTGCGCAGGCAGTCGGGCCGGTGTACCGACACTAGTGGGGACGGGAGGAACCGCAGGCACCAGCGGGGTTAGCCCACGGTCAGGAGGTGCTGTGGCAGGGTGGGCCGGAGCCGGAGTCGCGGATGCAACACCCGGGAAAGGGGAAGTGCAAATTACCAACGGTACATTATGGTAAGCATCAGTTTTGGGCACATCAGGGCTAACTAGTTCAGGATAAGGGAATCTGGATTCATCAAAGACTACATGCCTACTAACATATATTCGTTTGTTTAAGACATCAAAATATCGGTAACCTTTATATCGAGCCGCATACCCTAGAAAAATGCATGGAGTGGAACGAGGGGCTAATTTATGAGGGGCACGGGATGTGATGTTGGGGTAACAAACACACCCAAAGACTCTAAAACGATTATAATCCGGGTTGGTATGAAAGAGTTTTTGAAAGGGAGAGAAGTTAGAAAGATTTGGTGTAGGGAGACGATTTATGGTAAAACATGCCGTGCAAAAAGCGTCGTCCCAAAATTCATAGGGAAGTTTTGAGTGAATTAAGAGAGTCCGTGCCATTTCAGATAGATGTCGATGCTTGCGTTCCGCCACCCCATTTTGTTCGGGGGTATCAGGATATGATAGTAGAAAGTGAATTCCAGCATCCCGGCATAGCGCATTCATGCGCCGACGATCGAATTCACCCCCACCATCACTTTGGAAAACTTTAATTTTCAAATTAAATTGGTTTTCAACTAAATTTTTGAAACCGGTGAATATGTCATAAACTTCAAATTTGCGTCGCATCGGATAGAGCCATGTAAAGCGGGAAAAATCATCAACAAATAGAACATAGTATTTAAATGCAGAATTAGAGGAGACGGGCGATTGCCAAACATCAGAATATATAAGCTGCAAAGGCATGGTAGTGTTATGTAGCACACGTTCAAAAGGAAGTTTTCTAGATTTACCCAGACAACATGAAGAATATTTATCTAGAAACGTAACAGAAGGACAAAAATGTTGCTTACACAAAGTATTAAGAACAGAGTTGCCTAGATGCCCTAGTCGCTGATGCCATAATGCGCCATGAGTGACCCGTGCAAGGAGCCCAATGTCATGTGGTGAGAAGTTATAAAGTGGTCCATTACTGGGCATTTGTAGAAGCGGTGTCCCCGTAGCTCGGTCCTTAACACAAAAAGAGTTTGAGTCAAATTCAACTCGACAATTATTTTCACGACATAATTGTTTAATCGACAGAAGGTTGTGAGTTAGATTAGGGACAAGCATAACATTGTTTAAATGAAGGGGTGTTTTAGGTATTGTAGTAGAGCTCACATGTGTTACAGGCAATAAGGCCCCATTCCCAACAAGAACACCTTTATGACCATAATAAGGAAGTAGGTTATAGAGGATACCTGGGTTCGGCGTCATATGGTTGGAAGCACCCGAGTCAGGATACCAGTTGTAGTCATGTGGTTCCCCCATTGTCATGGCAGCGAAGGATTGGCTAGGGTCCGGGAATGAGGAGTTGTCGAAGCGATGAGAACAGGTAATAGCAGTATGACCAGTTTGTGAACAGATCTGACAAAATTGGGGAGCGGGGCCGAGCACACCAGCATTAGAGTGGAAGGGGGGACCGACCGGAGGTCGAACAGAGTAAGGAACACTAGAGGATGGCACCCCAAGGTGGGACCCGTACGGTGGGCCGGTATGGGGTGGCTTGCCACCGCGGCCCCCACGACCCCCTTTCCCCTTCCGACCACGACCACGGTCGCGGCCACCGTTCGTGTGGTGCGGTTGGGGGGGTTGCCCGGAAGCAACCATGGCATGGGCAGGGTCCGGGTTGGTACGGCCATTGTTACGGTTGAGGGCACCTTCCTCATTAAGTAAAGCGGATTTTAACGCATCATAAGAATACAATTTTGAAGTTTGTCGGGTAAAAGTTGCAAAAGTTGCGTATTCAGGGGGTAACCCATGAATAGCAAAGTGTTGAAATTCTCTAGCAGACACAGGCGAGTTAATGGCAGCTAAATCATCTGCAATTGATTTAAGTTCAGAAAGGTAGGCATCCATGGTTTTGCCATCTTTACGTAGGGTTATGAGTTGAGTCCGGAGGTCATACTCCTTAGCCATGGAGTGATCCCTAAAACGCTTAGCCAAGGCATCCACATGTCTTTGGAAGTTGGATAGCGGACAATATCATTAATAAGGGAGCGGGAGAGAGTGGCAGCTATACAAGATCGGAGACTCTGATCTTTGCGTAGCCATGTAATGTAATCCGGATTAGAATAAGTCGATCCGGTGGGGAGAGTTATTTGAGCAGGGGGACAGGGGTAAGATCCATCAATGAACCCTAATAATTGGTGTGCAAGTAGTAATGTTAAATTGTTCTTTCCATGGGGGATAATCAGAAGTTGATTCGAGTTTAATTGTTACAATGCTAGTGATATTGGATAAAGGAAGAACAATTGGGGAAGCGGGATGGTTATAGATATTAGGGTTAAGTAATTTGTATTTAGGTAATTGGGGTTTGGAGAAGAGAGAGGGGCGGCTGATAGCGCCACACTGGCATCCCCACCGACATGGGGGAGGGTCGGGAAGATTGCCGGAGCAGATGCGCCACCATCGGTTGGCCGGAATCCACCGGACAGTGTGGGTCCGGCGAAGCCAGCACCGAGCGAGGGTGCAGGGAAAGCAGAAAAATGGTTGGACAATGACGGGATGCCCAGATTAAGGGTCGGGTTCGACAATGACCTCCCAAGTGGTGGTAGAGTACCGGAGATGGCGACACTGGCATCCACCGACCGAGAGAAGGAAACACCGGTGGTGGTGGTTCCGACAATAGAGGTGTCGGTCACCACCCCCGGTGGGCTAGGCGCTGCGGTGGTGGGCAGAGTACCGGCATGGGGAGGGCCGGGCACTACCACCGAGTGGGTGCCACTGGGTGGGGAGGAGGGAAGGGAGTTTAGGGCATTTGCATAGGATCGATTTGGATTAGAAGCCATTGCTCAAATAAATTATGAAAAAGTACGAAAGAAAGAAAAGAAAACAGTAAAAGATGTAACGTACTAGAGAATTCAACACTTCAATTGCATAGAAAAAAAAAAACCGACAAAAAACGAAATAAAAAGAACAGCGGAAGGAAAAAAAAGAAAATCAGAGTAATTGCTCTGATACCATGTGAATAATTATGTTTAAATGAATGGAGGAGTATATGGAGTTTACAATATATAGGCAAACATCAAGAATCAAAAGACTAAGAATATTCTAAAATATAGTCTAATACAGCTCTTCATAATGTTGTTTAATTTATATAATTTTCATAGTAATAACCGAAATAGTTTCCCGTAAAAAATAAGACAAACTATATTTTCCATTTGAAGTCTTTAACAGGGACTTGAATTTTTTTTTATTGTACCGGTTTATTTTTTTTATGGATTAAACACAGAAAGTCTTAAATTAATATTTTTTTTTTATTTTTGATTATGAGAGGTATACTTGATTTTTTCTTAAGGACAAAATACGAAAAGTCTTAATTCGAAATTGTTGGAGGTGTAATCAGCATCCTATTCTCGGATTACATAAGAGAAGTATTAAAACAATAATATATTGGTTTAATGTTTCCTTTATTATATTCGGTTATTGGAGGCCTTTTTTTAGAACCCTTTCTTTTTTTTTTATAGGTTAAATACGGAAAGTCTTAAATTTAAAATATATTTTCCTTTTCAATTTTTGGAGCTTTAATGAATTAAGTCTTTTCGTACCCTAGTTTTGTTGTGTAATGCGAAGCGAAATGTCGCACTTCGTGGACTAAATACGAAAATCTTTTTTTTTTTTTTTGGTTGTCGGAGGTCTAACCCGCGCCCTGTTCCTGGATTACACAAGAAAATTCTTAAAAAAAAAATTTACTGTGTAATTGTGGTTGGCGAATATTAAATATATATGAGATATCGAAGGCATCGTGGGCAATTTAGGAAGTTTTTGAATCTTAGGTTAAGAAAAGGCCTCTAGAAGAGTCTAAAATATGGTTTACTTTATATTTTTCAATCAAAAATTATATTGGATATTTTTTTTAATACTTTCTTATATTTTTTTCCTTTTTTTTTATTTTTTTTTTTTTCAATTCTACTCTTAAATACCGTTTTTATCTCCCTTTTTTTTTTCTTATTTTTGGTTTTTGAAGAAAAATTAATAAAATAATTTTGTCACCCTATTATATTGTACAATTTTTGATTAAATAACACGAACTAAAAATAAATTAAATAAATAAAATTTTAATTTAAGACTTTCTGTATTAAATTCATAAAAAAAAATAATCGGCAAAAGAAAAAAGGGAAAATAAATTTCTTATTGAAGACTTAAAATAGGAAATACATTAGTCATATTTTTTTTAAGACATTTACGGTATACCAATAGTTTTCTCACTGAAATTGACTCAATACCCTTTAAGTTCACCATATAAAGATATACAATATTTTTATGCTATTTATAACCAAGAAAATGTTCGAAATTCTACTCTTAATATATGAGATACCGAAGGCATTGTAGGCAATATTATAAAAGCAAATAAGTATAGATAATCATACCCATCCTATTGTCATCCCTAAGTTCACCATATAAAGATATACATTATTTTCGTGCTATTTATAACCAAGGGAATATTCAAAATTCTACTCTTAATATATGAGATACCGGAGGCATTATGGGCAATAGTATAAAAGAAAATAAGTATAGATAATTATACTTGTCCCATTGTTATTCCTTTGATACTTTGAGATATAGTTGTACTACTTTTAGATTAATTGTTGTTGTTTAATATGCAAATTAATACAAAAAAGCAAAATAAGAAAAAAGGAAAAAAATAAAATAAGAAAAAGGAATTAGGGTTAAGGGAGTATCTAAAAAAAAGGAATTGGGGATTTGGATGCTTTTTTTTTTGGGGGGGGGGGGGGGGGGGGGGGGGGGGGGGGGGGGGGACAACTTCACAATATATATATAGTATAGACTAGAATGGTATTTCAAATACTTTGCAAAGTGCGATTTCAATAATCCATATGTATGTGATTTAGCCTTACGAGGGAAAAAATTTCTCAACTCCATAACCCATCCCACTACCCCTCAATGGTCCGTCTAATCTATACTAAGGAGTTGTCGGATAAATTATAGCCGTAAATTAGAATTAGGGTTCTAATTTGGAGGGGTTTGGTAATGACAATGAGGAATACAATAAAAATCTAGGTATATAAAAAATTGAAATTGCAAAAAATGGCATGGAAAGAGTAAAAGAAGTGAAAGGGAGAGAATGGAGGGACTATGAGAAACTGCTATCAGTTACCTAATAAAAAAAACTGCTATCACTCTGTTATCAAGAGAATAAAGCAGTTATCACCCCTATTAGAGTATAGTTCTTCTAGGATTTAGCACTTCTAGGGTTTAATACAATGACTCTCTTACCCTCCCCCTATATGTAAGAAGGTAAGGGCACTCTAGTATTTTGTTATGTCTTGTGGCTCTATATATAGAGCATGTACTCATCATTTTTCATACATCATCAATTGCATTGCTTCACATGGTATCAAGAGCCTCTCAAAGAGACTCTTCTCTTCTCTCTTCTCTTTAATTTTCTTTTCCGGTCTAAAGTGCTAGTTCTCAATTGGTTATTATTTTTTACTTATTTTTTTTTTCGAATTAATTTCTCTCTTTTCAATTTTTGTTTAATTTTTCTTCTCTCTTTCTTTACCCATATCTATGGCAGCCCCCCCACCCCCCCACAAGGCTCCCCACTCAGCGCCGGCCACCCCTGCTCCGGCCGAACCCGGCTCTCCCTATGCCGGTGCTTCGGTAGAACATCGGGTGTCCGGTTCCTCCATGGTCATGCCCGATATTCCCCATATCGGATCTATGACCTCGGATCTACCCCTCAATGGTCTAACTAATGCCGGTGTTGCCATCTCCGGTACTTCGTTAGCTACCACGAGGCAGCAAGTTTCTCAATTTTTTGGCTCGGGCATCCCAACCTCCCTTCCCCTCTTCCCCCTACAACCGACCTCCGGTGCCGCCCTTCGAAATGGCGACCACCACTGGTCGGCTTTCTCCCAAATCCCCTCCTACCCCGCTGCAAACCCCCGCCACCCGCTCGCCGGTGGGACCCACCCGGCTGTACCGTACAGTCACCATGGGTGGGGACCCGCTGCCGCTGCGTTTGACCAGCCAGCACGCCTTGGTGTTCACCTCCCCACAACCCCTCTTTTAAACCCTAACCTAACTCATACTACAAATCAACCTTTATTACTTCCCCTTTCTAATATCTCCAGTCTAATAACGATAAAACTTGAAAATGCCACTGATTATACCGCCTGGAGAGAACAATTTTACATGCTTTTAGTATCCCATCAACTCATGGGTTACATTGATGGTTCTTTCCCCTATCCCCCAACTCATATATTAAACAGTGCTGGCTCCTCCATCCCCAACCCGGATTATTTAAATTGGGTCCGTACTGACCAAAGTCTCAGATCCTGTATTTCTACAACTCTCTCTCGCCCTCTCTTAAATGATACTGTTCGACAACCCACATCAAAAGCCATGTGGGATGCCCTTGTCAAACGATTCCGAGACCACTCGCTGGCCAAGGAATATGATCTGAGGTCCCAACTAATCAATTTAAAGAAAGATGGCAAAACAATGCAACAATACCTTTCGGAACTAAAATCCGTCGTTGATGATCTAGCTGCTATAGACTCCCCAATTTCCAATCGAGAACTAGTACATTACGCCCTTTATGGGCTCCCTATTGAATATGCCGCTTTTGCTACTTTAACTCGCCAAACCACTCCAACCCCTGCTTTTGAAAAATTAAAAACTGATTTGCTTAATGAAGAAAGTGCCCAAAGCCGATACCAGGGCCGTACCACCACTGACCCACAGCATGCTTTAGTTGCTTCAAATACAGGTACCCAAGGGTCAAACTATGGTCGTGGGGGTCGTGGTCGAGGTAAGGGCCGTAACAACGATCGCCGTGGCAATCGAGGGGGTCGCTCTGGGGGCGAGAATCAACAGCATAACACAGGACCCCACAACCCCAACCCACCACAGGCACGCCCGGCCACACCTGGAATTCTCAGCCCTGCACCGGTATCCTGCCAAATCTGTCATAAGCCTAGTCACAGTGCTGCATCATGTTACCACCGCTTTGATCATGCATCCTTTCCAGATCCTTCGCATTCCCTTGCTGCTATGTCCATCACCGAATCTCAAGACTACAATTGGTATCCTGACTCCGGCGCAACCAATCACATGACATCCAACTCTGGTATGCTTCACACTACTCTTCCTTACAGTAGTCAAAAACGAGTTTTAGTTGGGAACGGTGCTTTACTACCTGTCAGTCATATTGGTTCCACTACCTTACAAACTAAAATGCATCCTCTTCAACTTAACAATGTTTTGTTGGTTCCCAAACTCACCCATAATTTATTATCCATAAAACAACTATGTCAAGATAACTCATGCATTGTTGAATTTGACTCTGAATTTTTTTGTGTCAAGGACAAGGCTACGGGGATCCCTCTGCTTCAAGTTCGCAGTAATGGGCCACTTTACAATCTTTCACCCCACTACACCGGCCTCATGGCACAAACTCTTTCTGGAAACCTATGGCATCAACGGTTAGGGCATCTCGGGCAACCTATGTTAAATGTTCTTTGTTCTCGAGAACTGATTCCTCGTTCTCGTTTTACTGAGTTTTGTCAATATTGTAACTTAGGAAAGTCTCACCGGCTTCCCTTTCAACGTGCTTTACATTTAGCTTCTTTGCCTTTGCATTTAATTCATTCGGATGTATGGCAATCTCCTGTAGAGTCAAACTCCTGTTACAAATACTATGTTAATTTTATTGATGATTTTGCTCGCTTTACATGGTTATACCCTATGCAACATAAATCCGAAGTATTTGATATCTTTGTCACATTTAAAGCACTAGTTGAAAACCAATTTTCCACGAAAATCAAAATTTTTCAAAGTGATGGTGGCCGTGAATTTGATCACCGTCGTATGAACAACCTATGCCGACAACATGGCATACACTTTCGCCTTTCTTGTCCTGCTACCCCACAACAAAATGGGGCGGCGGAACGAAAGCATCAACATGTAATAGGCATGGCTCGGACTTTACTTATTCAAGCCCGGTTACCGTACTCACATTGGGATGACGCTGCCTGTACCGCATGCTTTATTATTAACCGCCTTCCTACCCCTGTGCTTAATAACTTATCCCCATTTGAAAAACTGTTTAAACAACAACCAAACTACTTCGGTTTTCGCATATTCGGTTGTGCATGCTTTCCAAATCTCACATCTCGTGCACCGCACAAAATTGCACCTCGCTCTATACCATGCATCTTTATAGGCTATGCTGCCCGCCATAAAGGCTATAGGTGCTTAGATCCTCAAACAGGTAAAATCTACATAAACAGGCATGTCACGTTCAATGAAACTAGCTTCCCCTATCCAGAACTAGTCAACCCTACACATATAACTCCACCAGGCTCAACCGCGAGTATAGTCGATCTTCCTCTCATAATCGCTATCACTCCCGGCGCTCCGCCACTACCGGCCCCTGCCCCCCTCGAGCCCTCCTCCGCCCTTGCCCCACCTGCGGTGGGGTCCACCCCTATCCCCTCCCCTAGGAGTCCACCCAACCCCACCATCACACCCACGGTCTCCCATGAAGACCTTGCCCGACCTCCCACTGACTAGCCCACCTCTCCCCCACAGCCGGCAGCTTCGGCTACCGCACCTCCCTCCCCCCACGACCGGGTCGAGTCTCCCACCGACCCTGGCCCCATGAATCTGCCAACCAACGTGCACCCCATGCTAACTTGTCTTAAGGATGGTATTCGAAAGACAAAATATCCCTTGTCTCTCTCTTCCATAACAGTCATACAGTAACCCACTTGTTACTCTCAGGCAGTCAAAAATCCACAATGGCAAGCAGCCATGGCTGATGAGTTTAACGCCTTACTTCATAATCACACATGGGACCTCGTCCCCCCGCACCCAACGAACAACATTGTCGGTAGCACTTGGAAATATCGAGTTAAGTATAAAGCGGATGGCTCCGTTGATCGAATCAAGGCTCGCCTTGTGGCTCAAGGTTTTCACCAACGTGAAGGCATTGACTTCAAGGAAACCTTTAGTCCGGTTGTCAAACCTCCTACTATCCGCATCATCCTTACACTTGCTATCACTCACAAGTGGTCCATCAAGCAACTTGATGTTAAAAATGCCTTTTTACATGGCCACCTAACGGAAGAAGTACACATGAAGCAACCGCAAGGCTTTATTCACCCCAAATTTCCCAACTATGTATGTCGCCTACGCAAAGCCCTCTATGGCCTCAAACAAGCACCCCGAGCTTGGTTCCAACGCTTCAGTACCTTTCTCTACACCTTAGGATTCACTTGGTGTCGTGCTGATCCCTCTCTTTTTTTACTTCGCACCCCCAATAACATCACTTGCTTACTACTATATGTTGATGACATCATCTTAACCGGCTATAACACCCAGTCCCTTGACACCCTCTCCTCTCAATTTGCTATGAAAGACCTTGGTCCCCTACACTACTTCCTCGGTATTGAGGCGCGCCGAACTCCGTCTTCCCTCTTTCTATCTCAACATCGTTACACCATTGATCTTCTCACCAAACTCAATATGCAAGATGCCAAACCCATCAAAACCCCCTTACCCCCTCGCACCCATCTTTCCCTAACCGATGGTGACCTCCTCTCTGACCCCACAGAATACAGAAGTGCCGTCGGCACTCTCCAATATCTCACCATGACCCGTCCTGATATTTGTTATGCTGTTAATCTTGTTTCTCAGTTTATGCATGCTCCCAGAACTAGTCACTGGCAGGTTGTTAAGCGGATCCTTCGGTACCTCAAAAGCACCCATGATCATGGGCTCACCATCCTTCCAGGTACCTGCACCTCCGTTGCTATCTATGCTGATGTTGATTGGGGTGGTTGTCCTGACACGCGTCGTTCCACCACTGGCTACGCCTTGTTCCTTGGCCCCAACCTGATCTCCTGGCGTGCTAAGAAACAAGCCACGGTCTCCAAATCTTCCACTGAATCCGAATATCGGGCCGTCTCACAGGAAGCTGCTGAAGCAGACTGGGTTCGCTACCTCATGCGTGACTTAGGCCTCCGGCACACCGGCCCCGTTATCATCTACTGCGATAATGTCTCTGCATCATACCTGGCTGCCAATCCTATCTCAAATGATCGATCCAAACATGTTGATGTTGATTTTCACTATGTCCGGGAAAAGGTACTCAAGGGTGATCTCCAAGTTTGTTACACCCCCACCTCTCGTCAAGTTGCGGACATCTTCACCAAAGGTCTCGGTCCAACCTTGTTCCACTACCACAAATCCAATCTTCACGTGGCTGCTCCCCCTTCAGATTGAGGGGGCCTATTAGAGTATAGTTCTTCTAGAATTTAGCACTTCTAGGGTTTAGTACAATGACTCCCTTACCCTCCCCCCATACGTAAGGAGGTAAGGGCACTCTAGTATTTTGTTATGTCTTGTAGCTCTATATATAGAGCATGTACTCTTCATTTTTCATACATCATCAATTGCATTGCTTCACAACCCCCACTTCCAAGTGATAAAGTGGTGTTGATTTTTTAATTTTCAGATATTTTTAAATGAAATTAGGGAAAGGCTTAGGATTTTAGAGATTAGGAATTGAAGAGTTTTGAAGGGGTGAACAACTTTAAGTTAAATTAATAACTAGTCATTCCCCGTACGATGTACGGATGCTTTTTATATTTTATACAATATACTTATGAAGTGTATTGCTCTCTTCAAAATTCTTTTAGTACACTGCAGTTTTATGTGAAATCATATTTTATACACCAGGAACAACAAAAATATTTTTAGGATTTTAAGTCCACTTCTTTCCCATAGCTTATTCAGCCATAGTTAGTAGTACCATTCTCTGTTCAAAAAAAAAATAGTACCATTCATGAGATTATTTTCAGCATAATGCTTATACTTTGAAAGTTTTAATCTTATATGTAATAATTTTTTTTTAATTATTTTAAGCATGGAATGACAATGTATTATATGCATTTATGTAAATTGCACCAATTGCCAAATCGTGTGCTCAAGAGAGGAAGTACTTCGCATTAAATAATAGGCAAGATTTTTCATTGTTATAATTTTTTTCAGTTTAATCCTTTTTTTTTTATCTTCTTAAAGTAGGTTGATTGTGTATATTTTTTATTAAAATAATATGTGCTATTTTTTGTTTAGTTCTTCTACTAATATATATTATGTCAATTTAGTTATTTTGTCAAATTCCAATTGAGTTATTGACATAATTATTAATGGCAAGTAATTTTATTATAAGCACCAGATTGACACAATATCAATTTTATATGGAATAAATTGAAACAAATTAAAGTATAAAATTTTGATTGACACTTATTTATTTGAAAAGTTAGTTCCTATACCCTACGTAAAATATTAGTGTGTAGTATAAGAGCTTCATCATTTGATTCTTTGTGGGGTATAATCTATCTAAATATATTTACTAATGTCTTACTATTAATAAATTTAGGGAGAGAGGATTTTTGTAATTGTCATATTTGATGTAATTACGATATGAAACATTGTAGTGTACAAATAGTTCGAGACTTTATTTAGTTAATTATTTTTAGAAAAATATAATAAGACACACATATTAGTGCACAAATAATTCAAGACTTATTTTTTTACTTATTTGAAAAATATTTATTGAATTATAGTCTATTTTATGGCATAGAAAATTTTAAAAAAAATTCATATCAAGATTAATTATATTTTACCCTCTCCACTGCATATTGTAAAATCTTAAAGGGAACAACAAATGATTCAACCACGCAAAATTTAGAACATAGAGATATAAAAATGTAGGATTAATTACATTTTTAAATACATACCATTAGTCTAACATAATAGTCGAATGAAATTGAAACCCCTAACCTTGGTCGCTATGCTTCAATTTTTTTCTCCTCAAGTTTGTCTTCTCTTGAATTCACAAAGCAAACCCACCCAGATGAACATCGGCCACAAACAATGGCTGTTCGCCGCCTGCATTCTTAGTTGAGATATATGTCAATACCCTACCATTATCACATATAATAGATCAGTTACCCACTTCAAATCCATCTATGGTTATCAAAATTTGATGATTTTGAATTTGTATGGAACGTTTTTAAAACTACAATTAAACTATTTGTAGTATTTCGTAGGTTTATATCTTAATTTTCTTTTATGTAGGCAGTTTTATAGTGTATTTTTTTAAATTCTGGCAGTTTTTGAAAATATATTTGGAGTAGTGGGAAGTTGTGGATGTAATCCATGATCTTTAGGTAGTTTAATTGATATATTTTTTTTTAAAAAAAATTTCCAATTTTTTTCATTTTTTATGCAGTTACTTTCTTAATTTATGGTTTTCATTTTTTTAATTTTACGCATAGCTCTCATTTGCCACGGATTAAAAATTGGAGGTCAGGGAGAGGGTGTGGCACTTCTCCATAAAGAATTAGATAGATAAGATAAGATGGGTTTGGTTGGTAATTGTGGGTTGATGTACAGGGGCAATTAAAAAATTTAGGTTTATTTTTATCAAAAGTTTCTCTATTTTAGTTCATTTAGTCTTTGTACTTTTAATTATGTCAATGTAATCCATGTACAATTCAAAATGTGTCAATTTGGTCCTTAGAGAAAAAATTATATTAGGTTGTTAATAAATTTTTAATGTTTCAGCCATAAATTGGGTTAAACCGAGTAAACAGATAAATTTATAATAAGTTACTTACATCTAGCATAATTTTTCTATTTAAAATTACGTTATTAACATAACTTAAATTTGACCAAAGGACTAAATTGACACATTTTAAATTATTCAGGGACTATATTGACACAATTAAAAATATAAGGACCAAATTGATACAATGGACAAAATACAGGGACCTTCGACATAAATAAACCCAAAAATTTATCAAACGAGCTATTTTCGCTTTTGATTTTTGTAACAACTATGTAATGTAAAATGTAAAATTAGTTAAAGTATAAAAATAGTTTTAATTTTTGAATTAGGGGGCCGGTTAGGAGGGAAAGATTAGGAGGCAAGGAATAATTTAAATTTGCCATAATGTAATTATATTAATTAAGTGGGGCTATGTCTTAGGGCCTAGGCATAGGGGGCCGGCCACCCTCTCCCTCCAATTTGTCTATTTAAACTCATGTGAGCTTGTGATTTTGATCATCAATTGAACAACAACAAATTAGCCTCTTCTCTCTCTCTCCTTCTGTACTCTAACCGTCCCTCTCCCTCTCCCTCTCCCTCTAACTTCTCTTCTTCCTCTAACTCTTTTCTAATCTCTGTATTTCTCTCTCTCTCCCTCTCATTCTCCTTCTCTCTCAAAAATTATCTAAGTCACGAATTTAGGTTCGTGACACTACCCTTAATAAAACTTATTTTTTATCAATGAATTATAAAGAAGTTTTCTAATAAAAAATACTTATATTTTTTGTGACAAAAGCCAGTACCAGCACGTTGAATTCTTAATGATTTCACAAATTCAAATGTGAAGGGCAATTTTATCATTTATAAAATATATTATTTAATATAATTTAATTAAATAAAGTTAATATTTTGATGCAATTATACCCAAAATACATTTGCCGAAAACTTATAAAAATAAGAGTGACTTTTTTAACAATTAGATAATTTTTTAAAACCTTATCTAAACATAGATAATTTTTAGTAAAAAGATCATAGTATTTTTGCATTACTAATAACATTATCCTATATTTCTATTTAAATTGGGATAAATAAAGCGATAATGAGGAAAGGAACGGCGCGTGCAACGCTCGTGTGAGGGGGACACGTCAGGCGGGGAAAGGCAAGCAACAGAGATGTGGTGGGCTGTAACTGGACAAAAATGTATAAAATTGACGATGATGCCCCTGGAGGCGTTGAGGTAAATAAGAGGTGTAGTGGGGACAAAAAAGACTTTATAAGGACAGTAAAACAGTGAGATATTATTATGTTGGGAAGGGGGACGTGGGTTTCAGTACTCTCTCTCTCCCTCCCTCTGGATCCATCAGTAATGTTGCTCCCTAAAAACCCCCTTCTCTATTATTGATTTCTTTACCAATATGGCACCAATTTATTAAAAAAATTTATTAAAATAATATACTAGAAAAAAATATTTATTAAAATGATATATATTACGGTTTATTTATTAATGTAAGTCATTTAAAACGGCATATAATGAAGAGTTTTTTTTGTTACATAAGTGCAGCTAATTTTTGAGGTGTGAGAGATAGAGAGGGGGATGGATTACTTTATTTTTTTGATTTTAAAATTTATTATATTTATAAAATTATTAAAATTTTAAATTATTTATATAAAATAGTTTTAATATATAAGTTTATTTTTTAACTATTTATCAATTAGATATTAGTTAAATTTTTGTTGAAGACATCAAAAAAATTTATATATATTATAGTTATTATTTACTATATTTAATATAGTGAATAATAACGATAGTATATACAGGTCATTTTATAATTTAGATACTCGTTAAATTTTTGTCGAGCCAAGCTAAAAGTTGGGGAGTTGGACCTTGAGCATGATGAGCTCCGGCTCGGCCCCTATACATCTTTACTAGGAAAGTACATAAACTTCATCATAATATTATACTAGTTTTGTTCCCGTACGATGCACAGTAGGTATTTACTGGTTAATATATTTTTATACGTGTGCTTTTTACGTTGAAAAAATCCTGGCCTTTTTTTTCCCTGAACTTGCCTTAGTATAGTGAAAAATACAAAATTTTCAAAGTAGGCCAAATCAGTTATGTAACTTGCTGAGTTAAATCGTTAAATAAGTTTTTTTACCTGGCAGATGCTTTTGTGTTCTTTACTTTTTCAAGTCTTACTTGTGTAGTTAGAGAAGCAAGAGCTCAAGCTACTAACAGGTCAAATCTCCTATGTAATATTGTTGCCTAAAATAGAACTTGTCGTGCATTTGTTGATGAGTGCTGTGTTATGTATATATTACTAATGAATTCCATAAATATGTCATATATGGAATTCACTATTGGATTCTACATATAAACGATAGAATTGGTAATACACACAAAATATTTAAGTGTAAATATGGATGTAGTTTGCTTATATGCAAACATTTTTCACTAAAGTTTAACATATAACATAACATAAAGTAAACCGGGGTTTTTTGCTGGCCTCAAAGTAAACATAAGGTGGAAGTTGTTACCGTTTAGATAATACGTTCAATGCTGAACGACGTCTCCACTATTGAAGGGGAATGAAATTTTTTGGACTTTCTTATTAGAGGGTGGGTGGGAGCTTTAGAGAAATTTTGATAAGTATGAAGAATTTAAAAAGTGGATTAATGCTTCTTTTGAGTTTGGTGGTTTTGGGGATTGAAAGACTTTATTATAATGTAAGTAGAGATTTCAATAATATATTTTATGAAGATGTTAATGTCAAAACTAATTTTACTATTATTAAGACATTGAAATTGAAAATGATAAAATTATCTTTCTTTAAATGATATTTTCTCATGTAATTTATATAATTTACTAATTACGATAAACATGTAAATGTGAGGATTAAAAAAGGGAAAATAAAAAAAAGGAAAAATCTAAGAATTTAGAATTTGGTAAATTTGTGTTTGACTGAAGTATATTAATTATTGTTTAAGTGCTGAAAAAATATTGAATTACATTACTTTTATTTGGGTTCAATTAATCTTGGGGGTTGTACATTGTAATGATTGTAATGGTGCTATGCATTAATTGTGCTATAACCAAGCACTGAATTACATTAAAAATTAGAAATGTAGAATTTGTGGACTGTATTTTTTTAGTTCAATTCTCGGCATTTTAATTATTAATTCCCAAAAAAGGGTTTTAGAAATTATTATGCTTTCAATTGTGTAATCTGTAAATAAATATAGTTTGAGGTTTTTCATTTTTAGAACCTGTGACTTTTAGTTTGAAGTAAACATTTGAAATTTTAAATAAATATTTTTATATATCTGCACCCGTCTTATACCAGTGTTGGGTACAGGGCCGGTACACCTAACCCATACGCACTACTCGCTCCACTTATAGACACTCACCTACCAATTCATTATCAATTCAGTATCTTTTAAAATCAACCCTTCAAAATTCAACGTTTCATATTCTAATCATTTAAAATAGAGTTCAAGCATTAAAAATTCTCTTTAATTTATTCATTTTTCTTGGCAAAAGTAAAATAAGAAAAAAAGAAATTAAAAAGATAATGATAAGTTTGTGAGGTTTGAAAAAAAAAAAAAAAGAAATTAAAAGGATAAGGATAAGTAAGTGAGGATTGAAAAAAAGAAAATAAAAAAAGAAAAATCTAAAAATTTAGAATTTAGGGTGGGAAGGGTATATAATTTTTATGTATTTTTTTCTAGTCCATTTTTTTAGTGAGAAGTCATCATTTACTTTAAATGATATTTTTTAGTTCAAATAAAGAAAATAAAAGGTAAATAAAATATATTCATAATATAATTTTAGCATTTGTATTCAATTAATTTTAGAAGGTTATACATTGTAAGGATTTAGATAAGGATGGATAAGCATGCTTTAAGTTTTAAGTGTCCAATTTGAATAGTACTACTATAAAGATAAAAATTAGTCCATTCAAATTATGGTTTAATTGAATTAAATTTATTTATTTTAATAATTAGAGTATGAATTTTCTCATGTAATTTATATAATTTACTAATTACGATATCTTAATATAATATTCATTGTGATACAACCAAGCATTGAATTACATTAAAAATTAGAAATGTAGAATTTGTGGACTATATTTTTTAGTTTGAGGCTTTTTATTTTTAGAACCTGTGACTTTTAGTTTGAAGCAAACATTTAAAATTTTAAATAAATATTTTTATATATCTGTACCCGCCTTATACCAGTGTTGGGTACAAAGCCGGTATACCTAACCCATACGCATTACCTGCTCCACTTATAGACACTCACCTGCTAATTTAGTATCTTTTAAAATCAACCCTTCAAAATTTAACGTTTTATATTCTAATCTTTAAAAATAGAGTTCAAGCATTAAAAATTCTCTTTAATTTGTTCATTTTTCTTGGCAAAAGTAAAATAAGAAAAAAAATTTAAAAAGATAAGGATAAGTTTGTGAGAATTGAAAAAAAAAATTAAAAGGATAAAGATAAGTAAGTGAGGATTAAAAAAAAGAAAATAAAAAAAAATCTAAAAATTTAGAATTTGGAATGGGAAGAGTTTTTAGGGAGGGTAAAACTTCTCTATATATATATAGCATAGATTTGCAATTCAATTAGATAACCTCCCGCTTGATGTTGAAAAAATTAGATAATTTCCCACTTTGTGAGTTGGTAATTATTTTTCTTTCCTTTTTTTTTTTTTTTTTAATTTCATAAAGGCCAAGTGGCTATCTAAAATTATAATATTGGTGATTTTAAGAGTTTTAGGGGAGGGGGAAACTTCAGATTAAGATATAAATAAATCCTTCATTACCGTGGCCACGCAAAATACCGTATTTCGTAGACTAAATACGAAAGTCTTAAATTTAATTTTTTTTTTTTTTTTTTTTTGGTTCTTGGATGTCTATCTCGTGGCCTGTTCTTGGATTACATAAGAGAAGTCTTAAATAAAAAATTTATTGCTTTATACAGGAATATACGTTTGGCATAGTGCTCTAGGGTTTTCATCAAAATAACCCAGCTACAACTTTTGTACACAAAAATAATAAAGCTCTAAAAATTTGATTTTAAAAGATACTGAATTAGTAGTTCAGTGTGGCGCATGGTATGGTATGGTATGGGTATAAGTGGGGACCCGACCTGGCCCGCTCCATACTCGCTGCACTCGGGTATAGATAATCATACCCGTTCCATTGTCATCCCTTTGATACGTTGAGA
Source organism: Simmondsia chinensis (assembly GCA_018398585.1). Taxonomy (NCBI): domain Eukaryota; kingdom Viridiplantae; phylum Streptophyta; class Magnoliopsida; order Caryophyllales; family Simmondsiaceae; genus Simmondsia; species Simmondsia chinensis. The sequence goes on along the minus strand of JAGTTD010000013.1, from coordinate 16,394,285 downwards.
TATAGTTGTGCTATTTTTAGATTAATTGTTGTTGTTTAATCTACAAATAAATGCCAAAAAATCAAAATAAGAAAAAAGAAAAAAAAAACAAAATAATAAATATGTAAGAATTAGGATTGAAAAAAAATTAAGGAAAAAGAAAATAATTAAAGAAAAAGGGATGAGGTGAAAAAGGTAATTAAAGAAAAAGGAAAAATCTCAAAATTTAGTATTTGGGGTGGGAAGTGTTTTTAGGGGGGGAACAACTTCTCTATATGTATGTAGACTACTTTTGTTCCCGTGCGATGTACGAGTGGTATTTATTAGTTACTGTATTTTGTAGCCTAATTTTTCGCATCGAACTAACATGTTATTTGATCAATTGTCCACAATTTTGTTAAGTTTACATAATTTTTATAGTAGTAACTTGATTTAATAACGGAAAAATAACCCAACTTTATTTAATATACTGAATTGGTGGTTAAGTGTGGCGCATGGTATGATGTTCCGGTTTATTTTGGTTGAAAAGTTAAAGTTGGGTATTTTTTCGGTATGGAAATGAAGATAGATAATTTTTTTATGGAAAAGTTACAGCTGCGTTTGGGGCGGGTACGGGTATAAGTGGCCCCGAACTTATAATTTTATCCTTAATACTTCTAAACTATTAGTAAAAATCAATATAAGTGCCCTAATTTTTAATTTAATCAAAGATGCTACAAAGTATTAAAGAAAAAATTTAACGTACCTATATAATTGTAATTAATTGAGATTTGCTACGTGGAAAAGAATGTTGGTTCAGGATGAAAATATTTTTGTCAAATGCTCCCTTGATAATATTTTTTTTTTGAACATTAATTGCTCCCTTGATGACCGAAACAAATCAAATACTAAAATAAATATAATTTTTGATTGAAAAATATAAAGGAAACCATATTTTAAACTCTTCTAGAGGCCTTTTCCTAACCTAAGATTCAAAAACTTTATAAATTGCCCACAATGCCTCTGGTATCTCATATGTGTTCAATGTTCTCCTACCACAACTACATGTGAATCTCTTTATATTTTAATATATAATTTCATATTTTGAGTACACCAAGCAAAGTCGTAATAGATTAATTTTCTTATAATACAAATACCATAAAAACCTCTCGAATTATGCCATTAATCAAAATCAAAGTGGCACCGAACTTATAATTTCATCCTTAATGCCTCTAAACTATTGGTGAAAATCACTATAACTTGCCTCATTTTTAATGAGTCGGTTCCGGAAATAATGCTGAAAAATAGAAAAATAAAAAAATAATGCTGAAAAAAAAAATTTCCAAATCTACTGTTGAACCGCGTTTACAAAATGCGGCTATACTGAACCGCGTCAAGGTGATGCGTTTAAAATGCATAAAAACCTCGTCTTTAAAACGCGGGTTATAGAGTAATAAACCGCGTTATAGGAATGCGGTTTACCTATAAACCGTGTTTACTAAACGCGGTTTAAGTAATAATCACGTTTACTAAACGCGGTTTATTCGCAGTACGTACAAACACCGTTTTCATCGCTTATAGTCACCATTATGCCGCAATTCGTGATGATCGTCACATTGATCCCATGTTCCTCTCAATGAAGCTCCAACATTATAAGTGGAGGTGGTAAGAAATCAGGAAAAGTTATCAATAAAAGGCTATTAATTCAGTAGTGATCAAATAGCTACGACAATGATACTTAAAGATCTCCGGCGTATAAAGCAGAAGAAGGGCGACAGCGGATGACATGATCGGCGGTGAGTAGGGGTGTAAACGAACTGAGCGTTCAATGAACTACTCGTATTCAAAATCGATTAGAGCTCGTTCGTGTTCATTAGGAGAGCTCGATAGCTTAACGAGCCAAGTTCGAACAGGGGGTGCTCGGCTCGCTATTGAACAGTTTGATAAGGGCTCGATAAGAGCTCGTTAAGGGGCTCGATACGAGCTTGTTAAGGGCTCGGCTAGACTCATTGCGTTTGACCATATTAAACAGCGTTCATATGACGCGGTTTTTATTATGGTAAACCGCTTTATCAAAACGCGATTTTTATTGCTGTAAACCGCTTTATCAAGACGCGGTTCTTATTATTGTAAACCGCTTTATTAAGACGCGGTTATTATTATTGTAAACCGCTTTATTAAGACGCGGTTTTTATTATGGTAAACCGAAACGCGGTTTTTATTCATCTGAAACGCGTTTTCTTAACTCGGTTTATTATAACCGCATTTTGTAAACGCGGTTCAACAGTAGATTTGAAATTATTTTTTTTTCAGCATTATTTTTTTTATTTTTTTATTTTTCAGCATTATTTTCGGAACCGACTCATTTTTAATTTAATCAAAGATGCTATAAACTATTACAGAAAAATATTAATGTACCAATATAATTGTAATTAATTGAGATTTGCTCCATGGAAAAGGATATGGGTTGAGGATGAAAATATTTTTGTCAATTGCTCTCTTGATGAACGAAACGTTTGTTTGCTAAGTATGATGCATGTGTAGAATTTTGAACACTTGCTTGGTTATAAATATCAAGAAAATGATGTATATCTTGATAAGGTGAACTTAAATGGTATTGAGTCAATTTCAATGAGAAAACTATTAGTGTACAGTAAAAGTTTTAATTAAAAAATATGACTGTGTATTTCCTGTTTTAAGTCTTGAACACGAAATTTATTTTCCCTTCTTTCTTTTGTAGAATTTTTTCCTTTATGGATTAAATACAGAAAGTCTTAAATTAAAAATTTATTTATTTTATTTAGTTTTGGTTTGTGTTATTTAGTAAAAAAAATATACAAAATAATTGGGTGACGAAATTATTTTATTAATTTTTCTAGAAAAATAAAAAATAAGAAAAAAGGGAGATAAAAAGGGTATTTAAGAGTAGGATTGGAAAAAGAAAAATAAGAAAAATGAAAAAATGTAAGAAAATATTAAAAAAATATGACTTAAAGTATTTCCTACTTTAGCCTTAAATAGGAAATTTATTTTTCCTTTTGTGACTTTTCATATCTCATCGAGTTATAATAAATCTTTCCTTGCAGTAGCCATGCAAAATACAGCATTTCGTGGACTAATTACAAAAGGTATTAAATTTATTTAATTTTTTTTGGTTCTTGGAGGTCTAACCAGCGACCTGTTGTTGGATTACATAAAAAAAGTCTAAAATTAGAAATTTATTGCTTCATACAAGACTATACATTTGATATAGTGCATTACGGTCTTCATCAAACTATTTAGCTATAACTTTTATTATAGAGAAGTTAGAGCTGGGTAATTTTTTGATTAAGAGATATTGAGATGGTAATGGGGCGGGTGAAACCCGCTACTCGCGGGTAGCCACCCTGTTTCGAGCGGGTACGGGTATAAGTGATTACTTGTCCTGGCCCACTTCATACCCGCCGCGTTTTATTTTGTATACAGTTAACTTTAAAAGTGAAAAATGTGTGTTTAAATTTAATAATCCCAATTATTTATCAATGTTATAAATAAATAATTTTTTAAAAAAATAGTATTAAGTAAGTAATAAGAGTGGGCATAGATAATCGTTTTGTACCCACATTAAGGAGGTACGGGCCGGGTAATTGATACTCGCGGGCAATGAGGCGGGTAGGGGCACGGGTCTGTGTCCGCCGGGAGGGTACGAGTATGCACTTCGTACCCATGGCGGGAACCCTTTTTATTTTTTTATAGATTAAATACGAAATGTCTTAAATTAAAAATTTGTTTTCTTTTTTAATTTTTGGAACTTTAATGAATTAAGTTTTGTTGTATCTTAGTTTTGTTCTATAATGTGTAGATCTTATAAACCAAAATCAAACTTCACATATCTCACCGGCTGAAAATAAATCCTTGGTTACCGCAGCCACGCGAAATGCTGCATTTCGTGGACTAAATACGAAAGTCTTAAATTTAATATTTTTTTTGGTTCTTGGAGGTCTAACCTGCAGCCTGTTCTTGGATTACATAAGAAAAGTCTTAAATTAAAAATTTATTATTTTATGCAGGAATATACGTTTGGCATAGTGAGCTAGGGTTTTCATAAAAATAACCCAGCTACAACTTTTGTACATAAAAATAATGAAGCTCTAAAAATTTGATTTTAAAAGATACTGAATTGATAGTTTAGTGTGGCACATGGTATGACGCTAGTGGATAGCCACTCCGTTTTGGGGCAGGTATGGGTATAAATGGGGGTCCGGCTTGGCCCGCTCCATGCCCGCCATTTTTTATTTTGTGTATAGTTAACCTTTAAATTAAAAAATACGTGTTTAAATTTATTAATTCCAATTATTTATCAATCTTATAAAAGAAATACTGTATTTAATCTACAAATAAATACCAAAAAAGTAAAATAAAAAAAAAGGAAAAAACAAAATAAGAAAAAGAGCTTTTAAGAAAAAGGAAAAATATAAAAAAATAGAATTGGGGGTTTGAGGGCTTTTTAGGGAGGGACAACTCCACAATTAGTATATAGTATAGACTAGTTTTGTTCCCGTGCGATGTACGGGTGGTATTTATTAGTTACTGTATTTTGTAGTCCTAATTTTTCGCATCGAACTAACATGTTATTTGACAAGTTATCCACAATTTTGTTAAGTTTACATAATTTTTATAGTAGTAACTTGATTTAATAACTGAAAAATAACCCAACTTTATTTAATATACTGAATTGGTGGTTAAATGTGGCGCATGGTACGACGTTCCGGTTTATTTTGGTTGAAAAGTTAAAGTTGGGTATTTTTTCGGTATGGAATGAAGTTGGATTATTTTTTTATAGAAAAGTTACAGCTGTGTTTGGGGCGGGTACGGTATAAGTGGCCTCGAACTTATAATTTCATCCTTAATACCTCTAAAGTATTAGTAAAAATTAATATAACTGCCCTAATTTTTAATTTAATCAAAGATGCTACAGAGTATTAAAGAAAAATATTAACGTACCTATATAATTATAATTAATTGAGATTTGCTGCGTGGAAAGGGATGTTGTTTCAGGATGAAAATATTTTTTTCAAATGTTCCCTTGATAAATTTTTTTTTGAACATTAATTGCTCCCTTGATGACCGAAACAAATCAAATACTAAAATAAATATAATTTTTGATTGAAAAATGTAAAGTGAACCATATTTTAAATTCTTCTAGAGGCCTTTTCCTAACCTAAGATTCAAAAACTTTATAAATTACCCACGATGCCTCCGGTATCTCATATATCTTCAATGTTCTCCTACCACAATTACATGTGAATTTCTTTATATTTTAACATTTAACTTCATATTTTGAGTACACCAAGCAAAGTCGCAATAGATTAATTTTCTTATAGTACAAATACCATAAACACCTCTCGAATTATACCATTAATCAAAATTAAAGTGGCACCGAACTTATAATTTCATCCTTAATGCCTCTAAACTATTGGTGAAAATCACTATAACTTGCCTCATTTTTAATTTAATCAAAGATGTTATAAACTATTAAAGAAAAATATTAATGTACCAATATAATTGCAATTAATTGAGATTTGCTCCATGGAAAAGGATATGGGTTGACGATGAAAATATTTTTGTCAATTGCTCCTTTGATGACCCGAACATTTGTTTGCAAAGTATGATGCATGTGTAGAATTTTGAACACTTGTTTGGTTATAAATATCAAGAAAATGATGTATATCTTGATATGGTGAACTTAAATGGTATTGAGTCAATTTCAATGAGAAAACTATTAGTGTACCGCAAAAGTTTTAAATAAAAAATATGACTGAGTGTATTTCCGATTTTAAGCCTTGAATAGGAAATTTATTTTCCCTTCTATCTTTTGTGAAATTTTTTCTTTTATGGATTAAATACAGAAAGTCTTAAATTAAAAATTTATTTATTTAATTTAATTTTGGTTTGTGTTATTTAGTAAAAAAAAATATACAAAAAAATTGGGTGATGAAATTATTTTATTAATTTTTTTTGAAAAATAAAAAATAAGAAAAAAGGGAGATAAAAAGGGTATTTAAGAGTAGGAATGGAAAAAAAAAATAAGAAAAATGAAAAAAAAGTAAGAAAATATTAAAAAAATATGACGTAAAGTATTTCCTACTTTAGCCTTAAACAGGAAATTTATTTTGCCTTTTTTGACTTCTCATATCTCATCAAGTTAAAATAAATTATTTCTTGCAGTAGCCATGCAAAATGCCGCATTTCATTGACTAATTACGAAAGATATTAAATTTATTTATTTTTTTTTTTGGTTCTTGGAGGTCTAACCCGCAACCTGTTCTTGGATTATATAAAAGAAGTCTAAAATTAGAAATTTATTACTTCATGCAAGACTATACATTTGACATAGTGCGTTACGGTCTTCATCAAACTATCCAGCTATAACTTTTCTTATAGAGAAGTTAGAGCTGGGTAATTTTTTGATTAAGAGATATTGAGATGGTAATGGGGCGGATGAAACCCACTACTCGTGGGTAGCCACCCTGTTTGGAGCAGGTACGGGTATAAGTGGGTACCTGTCCTAGCCCACTTCATACCCGCCGTGCTTTATTTTGCATCCAGTTAACAATGAAAGTGAAAAATGCGTGTTTAAATTTAATAATTTCAAATATTTATTAATGTTATAAATAAATAATATTTTTAAAAAATAGTATTAAATAAGTAATAGGAACGGGTATAGATAATCATTTTGTACCTGATGCCAATGGGGCGGGTGAAACCTGCTACTCACGGGTAGCCACCCCGTTTGGAGCGGGTACGGGTATAAGTGGGTACCTGTCCTTGCCCACTCCATACCTGTTGTGCTTTATTTTGTATACAGTTAACATTGAAAGTGAAAAATGTATGTTTAAATTTAATAATCCCAATTATTTATCAATGTTATAAATAAATAATTTTTTAAAAAAATAGTATTAAATAAGTAATAAGAGTGGGTATAGATAATCGTTTTGTACCCACATTATGGAGGTACGGGCCGGGTAATAGATACTCGCGGGCAATGAGAAGGGTAGGGGTACGGGTTTGTGTCCGTCGGGAGGGTATTGGTATGCACTTCGTACCCGTGGCGGGAACCCTTTTTATTTTTTTATAGATTAAATACGAAATGACTTAATTTAAAAATTTGTTTTCTTTTTTAATTTTTGGAACTTTAATGAATTAAGTTTTGTTATATCTTAGTTTTGTTCTGTAATGCGTAGATCTTATAAACCAAAATCAAACTTCACATATCTCACCGGCTGAAAATAAATCCTTGGTTACCGTAGCCACTCGAAATGCTGCATTTCGTGTACTACATAAGAAAGTCTTAAATTTAATATTTTTTTTTTGTTCTTGGAGGTCTAACCCGCGGCCTGTTTTTGGATTACATAAAAATTTATTGCTTTATGCAGGAATATACGTTTGGCATAGTGCGCTAGGGCTTTCATAAAAATGACCCAGCTACAACTTTTGTACACAAAAATAATGAAGCTCTAAAAATTTGATTTTAAAAGATACTGAATTGGTAGTTCAGTGTGGCACATGGTATGATGCTAGTGGGTAGCCACTCCGTTTGGGGCAGGTCTGGGTATAAGTGGGGATCCGGCTTGGCCCGCTCCGTACCCGCCGTTTTTTATTTTGTATATAGTTAACTTTTAAATTAAAAAATACGTGTCTAAATTTGTTAATTCCAATTATTTATCAGTGTTATAAAAGAAATAATGTATTTAATCTATAAATAAATACCAAAAATGCCAAATAAGAAAAAAAAGAAAAAACAAAATAAGAAAAAGAGCTTTTAAGAAAAAGAAAAAATATAAAAAAAAATAGAATTGGGGGTTTGGAGGCTTTTTAGTAAGGGGCAACTCCACAATTAGTATATAGTACTAGTTTTGTTCCCGTGCGATGCACGCCACCGCTTACCACTAAACAATAGAAGAAGGCGTTCTTGCCAAGACCGGTTATACATAAGATATATTAAACGAAAGGTCTTGCAGAGCCTTGTCCTAAAGTCCCACACATGCCTGCTGGTCAATATATTTTTATACGTGTGATTTTTTGCCTTGAAAAAATTCTGGCCTTTTTTTTTTCCTCTGAATTTGTCATAGTATAGTGAAAAATAAAAAATTTCCAAAGTAGTACCTGTCAAAGTTTGCAACACCCAAAAAGTACATAATATGTTATAATATATGTTGTTGTAGTGTCTTCATTCATTTTGCTTGCTCCTCACTCTGTCCCGGTTTCCTGCAATTGAATTATGTCACGATGAGTATGTATAATTACTGATGTTATTAATTATGCCTAATTTTTCGGAACGTTGAAACTCGGGTTTTTATTTACCGTATGTCCTGGGCAGTACTGGATGTATGAGCCGGTGATGCTATTGTATTTTTTGTGAACGACTGTCGCATATAGTGGCATTCTTCTTCCCAATGGACCTCTGTGATGAATGTTACATTGGGGCTTCTAATGTTATTGTTATATGTTGGAGGTTGGAGGATGAATATCCAACTCGTTCCTACCAGTTCGTCCAAATATGCAGAAAGCAAGTATTATCCAAATTCTTGTATGAATGAATACGGTATTAGATTAAAGAAAGTATGTGATATTGTGTATGTTTTACATGCTGACCTGTGATGCGATCATATGAAAGTGTTCAGCTGTACTCTTGGTTAAGTATTCAGCTTGTTTTCCGAAAATAGTTAATGTCATATTTGACTGTTCGCGATCCTGAACATTGATCTTGATACGCAACCTATTTTTTGACATGTTGTGGTTAGTAGTATTGAAGTTCGCAGTTAGTTTGTGTAATAAATTTAGTACCTTTGTTCCATAGCAGCGTTATTGTTGGGGCACTTACTGCAATGGTAAGTACCCATGACTGGAGTCACCTTCTTTTTACACTTTTGGCATGCTTCGTAAGTTGTGCCGTGTCTCATGTCCACACTTATAATCCTTGCACAGAATTTGAGATGTTTGACCTGTAAAAATTCGATACATAGTCTATAAGTGCTCTATTGTAATTGTTAATATATTGAAGTGTTTATTTATGTAGCGATGGAAATAAGGGTTGTTGTTAAGTATGTGCTTACGTTGTGGTTGAATGTGTACTCTAGTATTGTGATGTTCTTCGCGTTGAAATATATCTCATGTTGGATGATGTTCAGATGTTTGTGTTGCAACCATTTGATTCGTTTCTGCGGTTCTTCATTTTCTGCATACCTGTTACATAATGAAATTGAGTATTAATTTTGGAGTATGGGTACAATATGTTTTAGTAATGTAGGGGGATAACTTACCATGCTTCAAATTCCTCTGTAGCAGGATGATTGGGGTTGATAAGGAGCCACGATCTTGTTGTTGTTGTTGTGGATGGGACTGTTTGACAGTGCCATGCATATGTAAGTTTAGTGTACCGTCGAAATCATTCACTTAATAACATATTATATTAAATCATACCGTGATAGTTCTTAATTGCTACTTGCGATGCCAGTAGGATATTGTCTCTTGCTATGTGTGTGAAGAGGTAATTTCCTTCATTTGTAGCAAATGCTCCCCATAATGATAGATGAAGTGTGTGAAACCTATATTTATTAATATTATTGACGACAACGTGTCAATCTTGTCACCATCATCCCATATCATTAAGAATTTCTACATAGTAACATAGTTACAGATTACCTCATGTCACATATTAAGACTTCTTGGACATCGTTTCTTGTGTTTGTTGTTGTTGATACAGGGGATACACCGATCACCATTCCCATGACATCTGATATTGGTGGCGTGATATTATTTATATCGTAACGAACTTTTTACACAAGGTGTTTGTTGTATAAGTAAGATTTACCGACTAAAGCATCAGCACTATTTAGATGTGCCGAGACACTTGAAAAGGGTACTAATTGCCCCTTTTGAAAAGGAATGTCAAGACATTGTTGGTTCGGGATTTGCTGCACTATTGTTGCATTCACAAATTGTAGCTGGTAATTATGTCTTGTTGTAGATGTACCATGGTGAGGGAGAACTTGTAGGTGTTTTATCCAATAAGGCTTTCCTAACTGAAATGTTTCTGTCCATTTGTCAATGTTTACATCTGTAATTGAAACCTGTATTACGTCGCGCTGCGCAATGGTGTATTTTGTAATAGTTAGTATGGCATGAAATGCGTATTCCATTGAGCATTAAATATAGTAGTTTGTACCTGACAGTCCATGAACATCATATGCCACCATCTCTGAATTCTGTTATGTGTCCTCTTTGTATGTATTCCTCGATCACGTATAAGTCTTGCACGAAGGTTGGCCTCAGAAGTTGTACGGTTGATTTGTGCAATTGGCATATGCGTTTGGTTTGCTGCAACAATAGTGTATCATTTGTTTATACATACTACAAATGAGTAGCAAAGTGTAAACCAACGAAACCGCTAACATGACTTAGTATAAAGGGACCAAGCATTGTTGAAAAGCTTCGGAATGTAAGACTATAATAGTGTATGATTTAAACATTGTAGAGAAGGAATAGTAAACAAAATATTATAGCAATGAGGAAGTATGACTGATATGACTGATATTACCTCAACATAATGTTTGCTAATGTTGTAGTGTAAACCGTTCCCTTTCTTCATCATATACACTCTGGTAGATCTCATTGTACACTACATTTTTTGTATAGTTTGGTGCTTTGTCTGCATTATTACATAGGAGCACTTTCAATTCAAATGGGGATGTCACGCGTGACACCGCAACATATAGCTGCCCATGGCTAAAAAGAGGTTGTGGTAGGTATAAGCCAACTTTGTTTAATGTTTGGCCTTGACTCTTGTTTATTGTCATTGCGAATGCCAATGTAAAAGGGAATTGCCTTCGTTTGAATGGAATAGGACTTTGGCCTAACGTTGGGGTCATATCAATCCTAGGTATCATAACAGTGTCCCCAATGTTTTTCCCTGTTATAATTCTCGCCTCAATTACCCTTCGTCCCATTTTTTCTATTGTTAATCTTGTCCCATTACACAATCCATTTGTTGGATCAAGGTTGCGCAGTAACATTATAGGGGCGCCAAGCTTCAGTTGTAGATTATGTTTTGGTATGCCCGATGTCTGTAGGGAATGAAGCATCTCTAGAGGGTGGGTTTGCACAGAATCTGGTATGACAGTTCCTGCAATTAATGTATCAGCACTTAAAAACAACGTTGGAGTTCCGGGAAGCATATTTAGCAATATTGTGTTCATTGCATCGACATCCTTATTTGTCGGTGCTAAAATGGCACGACTGTTTAAGTATGTGATGTGTTTGTAGTTGTTGTTTAAGTTTGGGTAGACAAAGTTGATCAATGTATTTATTGCTTCGTTGTTATTGTGTATCAGAAACTGCGTAGGAATTTCTATCCAATTGGGCTCACTTCCTTCTGATTGAGTTGTACAGTGTATTCTTCCTTCTCCCAAGCGCACTATCCATTCTGCAAAGTTGATATACGTGTTACTGGTTGCAATGCCATTGTTACTCGTTAGCCGCATATTTGTCCGTAGTGGTAGAATTATTATTCTTTCCCAAAAACATGCTTTGTGCACTGTTGCTGCGACAATGTCTTCTCGCATGCCTTTATGCACTACTGGTAGAATTTGTCTAAAATCCTCTCCTAGTGCAACCAACTTTCCTCCAAAGACCACATCCTTGTCACAAATATCGCGTATAGTTCTATCCACAGTTTCAAATACATGTCTGTTTGTCATAGGTGCCTCATCCCATATAATTAAAGTCGTGTCCCTAATTAGTGTTGCTAAATCCGACCTCTTAGAAATTGCACACAATGTTGTTTCATCAGTTTGTAGTGGTATTTTAAACATGGCATGCGCAGTTTTTGCTGTTGGAATAAGAAGTGCAGCTATTTCGGATGATGCCACTGGTAGGATGGTCAATTTTTGACTTCGAAACTTAGCTATCAAAGTCTTCCACAAATATGTCTTCCCTGTGCCGCCACTGCCATAAACAAAAAAGATTCCTCCTTCACCCCGTTCACACGCTTGAATAATTTGGTCGTATGCTCGCTTTTGATCCATGTTGAGGTTATGAAATAGGGACTCAAACTGTTTTATTTCTTCTGGTGGGTCAAAGTTTTGATATTCTGCAAACAAACGACTCATCAAAGTCGGTATTGAAGCCTGTATAGGATATGGCATTGGAGGATATTCTTTGAGTGAGTGTCCAGCTCTGTTTAGACTGTGTTCGATTTCGCCAAGCCCCCATTGCTTACGTTGTTCATCTGTGACGTGGTAACTGGGATTGTTTAGGTGATGTTATAATGTCCTTTCATAATCATCTGTTAGGTTGTCCCATTGATTTTCCCATATTCGATCTGGATGTGAAACCTCCGCGAACATTAGTATGGAGCAAAACAGGCTTCGTAATTGTGCTGCAGATGCCCAGGATGCGGCTTCAGCTAGTGTGTTGTTCCATTCATTTTCGTCATTTAGCAATCCATGAGCTACACATGCCGCTTTGAACGTCGGATATGTTATGCCATTGAATGTTCTTATGTCCTGGTAACATGTTGCGCCTCTTACGACGTTGAGCAACATTCTAAGGTAAAATCTCTCTCCTGAGTTAGGGTGTGCATAAGTCAAGCGTCCGATGCAAAGCCGTTGTTTTCTTATCGTCCATCGTCTTGCCATTGTATTCCACAACCAATATGTAGGGAATTCAGCGTATGTATATCTTCTGGCTTCCATGTACTCGCTGTTAGCTGTAAACCACGCCGTTAACATGGTGTCTTTGTGTCTATTTTCGTTCAATACCTCTTCTAAGTTATCATCTCGGTTGAATGTGACATTCTGTTGTTCAGGTAAATGGAATTGTAGCCTTTCAACGGATGGATTTTGGCATTGCATATCAAATTCAAATATTCTCCAGCAGGATTCTATCGATGAGACATATTTACAGTCCAAGTACTGTTTAATTTCGTCGACTTGGAGTGGTGCGATCTAGTTAATGTTACATCCTGTGCGTCCGTTGTATTCAATGACCGCGGTAGCTCGATCATGCCCTTTGTGGATGTACTTGTATAAGTACTTTATTAGTTTCGTGTGGGCGCATCGTTCAACATTAATGTGGCAGTCATATTTAACACAGAGGTCTTTGTTGTATGGGACCACCCAATTGTTTCCGATGTCCTCGCCTCGGATTCGTACTGTCTCAGTGCCTCATCTCCTGCGATACCTCACAAACCCATTTTCTTCGATTGTTGTATCATTACAGAATGGCTTGGGGTAGTATTTTGTACAGTGGTAGTTATGATCTAGGCACGGTGACCGGTTGTTGCATGGTCCACACGGTCCGTGTATCATGAATTTCGATACAGTTTCAAAAGCAAGAATATCATCCTGCTTGTTTGGTATTTCTGCGGGTATGTGCTGATCAATTTCCTCTAGGCATGTTGGCTTATGTTCGCTGGCTACCGTCAGCAAAATGTGAGCATGAGGTAATCCACGCTTTTGAATTCAATGACATGTATATCTGCACGGAATAATTAGGGAAGGTTAGTTTGATGCATTTATGCCAATTTCAGTTTAAGCGTGATATGTTATTTAGACATTGTACCTGCAATGACCTTGCCGAATACCTGTCGTTCCTTCAAATCTTTAAACAGCTCCCTTAGTTTTAGCTTGAATATGTGTGCTACTATGTCAGGCCTGTCTGATGCTCTCTGTTGTGGATGTTGGAGCAATTCAGCGGTGATCTCGGGCCAATTTGGATTGCAAGTGAATGTGATGAAATAATTCGGGGGTCCCATTGCTCTACAAATAGCCATAGCATCTTGGTATCTTTGAACCATATGTCTCGGGCTTCCAGTGAAACTGGAGGGAAGGATGACCCTATGGACAATAGCATTTGCATTAACCTCTCCTGCTGTCAATGCGTCAACAACACCACTATATATCTCCGCTCTAAGAGTGGCCTAGTTTTTGCGCAGATAATCCAATCGAGATTGCTCTATTGCAGCATAGCCATCGACTATAAACTGTTGGAATAAGCGTCCACCCTGTAACAATGTTTTTCCTTCACCTTCTCGAAGTTGTAGTCTATAGGAGTAGAACTGTCTTTGAGTTACGTCGTCATTTTTGTGTCCAAAAGAGTTTCTTGTTGGTATACCTGTGGTCCATCCATCAGTTCCCCGTGGCAATAGCAACGGATAATGTAGTGGCATGTAAAAAGGATGCCTTTCATCTATTCTTTGTAAACCACCGCTCATTTTATGTAATACGATATCTCGATTGCTCCATGAAGTATCAGTATCTCCTACTATAATGCGCCACTTCATCAACTGTTGGCATTGCATATTGGGGGCCATTTCTAGCATTAATTAGTCGCAATTTGAGGTCTTGAACGGTGGTGTTCTGCATGAATTGTGTTGCATTTCTAAATGCTCTGGCGTAAGGGTTTATGTCATTCAACATTTGACTCAACCCCTCAAGGTATTGGTCTTGCAAGTGCGATTCGGTATTGTACTGTCCTAGTGCAGCACACCTGTTTTGTATTTCATTTTCTGGGTCATATATGTACAACTGCGCATAGCGTGGCGGCGCCCCTGGTTCTGGTAATAATGCCCCAATTCTATGGTAGTTTAAACCACTTATTCTAAAAGAATATGGGCCACGGCCATCTTGGACACTTAGGTCTAATTTTCCACCCATTGATGTGAACGACATGAGTGCATCGTATGTACGAATGTCCTTCATAAATTGTGGATCCTGAATTAATGAATTTAGGTACGTAGGGGTTTCGGGAAAAGTCGGGAGATGTACTCTTCCACTGCTACAGCATTGATTGAATACCGAATTTTGCTGCGTGCTCTGTCTTATTCTTTCTTCCACCCACATCCATGCACTGCAATGTGGACACTTTGATTGTCTAGGACCAAAGTTCCACCTATTCGTTGGCCTTGTTCGAGGTGTACGTCGTCCTCCATTTACGTAAATTTTTTATATGAGGGGGCTTTTGGATGCTCGTTAAGTTAATGCACTAATCGGGCTTGCACTGATATGATAATTGTGTTTAAACATATCCCTCGCTTTTTGCCAAGTTTTATTTTTGGGAACGACTGATGCGTAAAGGCATAAAGAAACGTACTTGGTACAGCTGTGCTCGTGCTTGCATCTGCAATATTAGGTGGCACTGCATTATATTTTGGAACCGTTGATAGTCGGTCTGTAATGGTACAATTTCGCTGCACGCTGATTTTGGGGCCATCTACAACGGTATGAAGTATGTCTATTTAATTGCGTATTATATTTTTGCAGAACATATATAGTATATGAATTTGAATATTTTGGTACCGTAAATGACATGTTCCATCATTGTGTTGCCGTACTGGTTATTCTGCTAAATATTTGGTGCAGCATCCACCCTCACAATGCCATCGTCTTCCTGAGCCATCTAGTCTTCATTATATGCAGAAGGCCCCACTTCTAATTCAGGTGATGCGGGGTCATTTGATTGCCGTTGTTCCCCTTCTACTTCCATAGCCATACTGCTGTCTGAAATTTTGGTCTGCCGGTTAGTGTTTCATTAATTGAAATGTTGATGTAGCATGTGCAATGTCGGTAAAAGTGTGCAGTCGAGTAATTATTTGTTGTGAAGTATATACGTTACATATGTTGTTCTTGTAATTGGACAATTTATTGACCTTGCATGAGACGTTCCCCGTTGTTTTCTACTCTGCCCTCATTTTCGTGATTGTTTGAGCGATAAGTTAATGCACTAATCGGGCTTGCACTAATATTAATTGTGTTTACACATATCCTTTCTTTTTTCACAATTTTTATTTTTCTGAACGACTAATGCGTAAAGGGATAAACAAACGTACCCGGTACAGTTGCGCTCGTGCTTGCATCTGCAATATTAGGTGGGACTGCATTATGTAGTGGAACCGTTGGCACTCGATCTGTAACGGTACAACTATGTTCCACCCTGATTTGGGGGCCATCTACAATGGTACGAAGTACATTTATTTAATTGCATATTCTATTTTTGCAAAACATATATAGTATATGAATTTGAATATTTTGGTACCGTGAATGACATGCTCCATCGTTGTGTTGCTGTACTGGTCAATCTGGTGAATAGTTGGTGCAATATCCACTCTCACAATGGCGTCGCCTTCCTAAGCCATCCGGTCTTCATTATATGTAGAAGGGACCACTTCGAATTCAGGTGATGCGGGGTGGTTCGATTGTCGTTGTTCCCCCTGTACTTCCATCGCCATACTGATGTCTGAAATTTTGGTAAGTCGGTTAGTATTTCATTAATTAAAATATTGACGTAGCATCTGCAATGTTGGTCAAAGTGTGCGTTCGACTGATTATTTGTTGTGAAGTATATATGTCACATATGTTGTTTATGTAATTTCACAATGTTTTTACCTTGTATGAGACATTCCTCGTTGTTTTGCAATCTGCCTTCATTTTCTTGATTTTTGGCCCGTTATGCCCTCGCTCCATTTTCGCGTGTTCATTGATTATATCAAAGTCCATCAACGTACTCTGTAGCTCAATAAGTAATGCGGATTCCGTAGTCATTGGTGTTTGGGACAGAGGCGCCTATGCAGGTTCGTGTTCTGTACGCCTTATTCGAGCCGGTGCGATTCGTTTGTTACGTAATATATTTAGTCTAATCCAGTGCGCCCCCTTTTGTATTCTTTGTTTGGCAATTCTAATTGGTTTGAGTATAGGACTGGGTGCTCGAGCTACTAAGAGGCGAAATCTCCTATGTAATCTTGCAGCCTTTAATCGAACATATCGTGCATTTCTTGATGAGTCCTACGTTATGTCAATACAAAGGATGAATGAAGTGGATAAGGCTGTTTTATTTCAGGTAAATGAGGAGTAACACAAATTCCCTCATATAATGTTAAGGTAAATGTTGTTAGGACATGTACAACTGAACTATGATAGAGATAAAGATTTAACTTGGAGTAGTTGTTGCGTGTACCTGTTGCATGTCCATGGCTTTGTGAAGTTGTTTGGGTACAATGCGGACTGCAGCTCCTCTAAGGTGGATTACACCTTATATTAGAACCTTGCGGTTTCTATATTCCTTCGTTTAGTTAAATTTCACACATAAATGACATTGTTAACAAATACATAACACCACTACCGGCATATAAGAGAAAGCCAAATTAATGATTATTTTAAGCCTAAATTTGGATGCAATTTGGGTATATCCAAACATATTTAAGTAAAGTTTAACAAATAACATAACATATGGTAAACTGTAAGGATTATTTTATATATATGACAATTAAATGCATCTCTTTTGTTGTGTTAAAATATTATTTCCAAATAATTTTTTCAACTTATTATTCTTACATAACATAATGTAAATTGTGATTTTTTTTTTTTTTTTTTTTTAAGGTCATAGAGTACTTTGTTTTGCCGTTCTTACTTGTGTATTTAGAGAACTGTGTGTTCGAGGTAGTAACAGGCCAAATCAGTTGTGTAACTTGGTGAGTTAAATCGTTAACTAAGTTTTCTTACCTGGCGGATGCTTTCGTATTCTTTGTTTCTTACGTCTTACTTGTGTAGTTAGAGAAGCAGGAGCTCAAGCAATTAACAGGTCAAATCTCCTATGTAATGTTGTTGCCTAAAATAGAACTTGTCGTGCATTTGTTGATGAGTGCTGTATTATGTACATATTACTAATGAATGCCATAAATATGTCATATATGAAATTTACTATTGGATTCTACATATAAACGATATAATTGGTAATACACACAAAATATTTAAGTGTAAATATGGATGTAGTTTACTTATATCCAAACATTTTTTACTAAAGTTTAACATATAACATAACATAAAGTAAACCGGAGTTTTTTGCTGGCCACAAAGTAAACATAAGGTGGAAGTTGTTACCGTTTAAATAATACGTTCAATGCTGAACGGCTTCTCCACTATTGAAGGGGAATAAAATTTTTTGGACTTTCTTATTAGAGGGTGGGTGGGGGCTTTTGAGAAATTTTGATAAGCATGAGGAATTTAAAAAAGTGGATTAATGCTTCTTTTGAATTTGGAGGTTTTGGGGATTGAGAGACTTTATTATAATGTAAGTAGAGATTTGGATAATATATTTTATGAAGATGTTAATGTCAAAACTAATTTTACTATTATTAAAACATTGAAATTGAAAATGATAAAATTGTCTTTCTTTAAATGATATTTTCTCATGTAATTTATATAATTTACTAATTACGATAAACATGTAAGAATGTGAGGATTAAATAAAGGAAAAGAAAAAAAGAAAAAATCTAAGAATTTAGAATTTGGTAAATTTGGGTTTGACTGAAGTACATTAACTATTGTTTAAGTGCGGAAAAAACATTGAATTACATTACTTTTATTTGGATTCAATTAATCTTGGGGGTTGTACATTGTAATGATTGCAATGGTGCTATGCATTAATTGTGATACAACCAAGCATTGAATTACATTAAAAATTAGAAATGTAGAATTTGTGAACTGTATTTTTTTAGTTCAATTCTCGGCATTTTAATTATTAATTCTCAAAAAAGGGTTTTAGAAATCATTATGCTTTCAATTGTGTAATCTGAAAATAAATATAGTTTAAGGTTTTTCATTTTTAGAACCTGTAACTTTTAGTTTGAAGCAAACATTTAAAATTTTAAATAAATATTTTTATATATCCGTACCCTCCTTATACCACTGTTGGGTACAGAGCCGGTACACTTAACGCATACGCACTACCCGCTCAACTTATAGACACTCACCTGCCAATTCAGTATTAATTCAGTATCTTTTAAAATCAACCCTTCAAAATTTAACGTTTCATATTCTAATCATTAAAAATATAATTCAAGCATTAAAAATTTTCTTTAATTTGTTCATTTTTCTTGGCAAAAGTAAAATAAGAAAAAATAGAAATTAAAAAGATAAGGATAAGTTTGTGAGGATTGAAAAAAAAAATTTAAAATGTTAAGGATAAGTATGTGAGGATGAAAAAAAAGAAAAAAAAAAATCTAAAAATTTAGAATTTGGGGTTTATATTATATAATTTTTATGCATTTTCTTCTCGTCCATTTTAAGTGAGAAGTCATTATTTACTTTAAATGACATTTTGTAGTTCAAATAAAGAAAATAAAAGGTAAATAAAATATGCTCATAATATAATTTTAGTATTTGTATTCAATTAATTTTAGAGGGTTGTACATTGTAAGGATTTAGATAAGGATGGATAAGCATGTTTCAAGTTTTAAGTGTCCAATTTAAATACTACTATTTTAAAGATAAAAATTAGTCCATTGAAATTATGGTTTAATTGAATTGGATTTATTTATTTTAATAATTAGCGTATGGGTTTTCTGGTGTAATTTATATAATTTACTAATTACGATATCTTAATATAATATTCATTGTGGTACAACCAAGCATTGAATTACATTAAAAATTAGAAATGTATAATTTGTGGACTGTATTTTTTAGTTTGAGGCTTTTCATTTTTAGAACCTGTGACTTTTAGTTTGAAGCAAACATTTCAAATTTTAAATAAATATTTTTATATATCCGTACCTGCCTTATACCAGTGTTCGGTACAGAGCCGGTACACGTAACCCATACGCACTACCCGCTCCACTTATAGGCACTCACCTGCCAATTCAGTATCAATTCATTATCTTTTAAAATCAACCCTTCAAAATTCAACGTTTTATATTCTAATCATTAAAAATAGAGTTCAAGCATTAAAAATTCTCTTTAATTTGTTCATTTTTCTTTGCAAAAGTAAAATAAGAAAAAAAGAAATTAAATATATAAGGATAAGTTTGTGAGGATTGAAAAAAAAGAAAAAGAAATTAAAAGGATAAGGATAAGTAAGTGATGATTGAAAAAAAAAAAAATAAAAAAAAGAAAAATCTAAAAATTTAGAATTTGGGGTGGGAAGGATATATAATTTTTATGTATTCCTTCTTGTCCATTTTAAGTGAGAAGTTATCATTTACTTTAAATGATATTTTTTAGTTCAAATAAAGAAAATAAAAGATAAATGGAATATACTCATAATATAATTTTAGCATTTGTATTCAATTAATTTTAGAGGGTTGTACATTGTAAGGATTTAGATAAGGAAGGATAAGTATGCTTTAAGTTTTAAGTGTCCAATTTGAATATTACTAGTATAAAGATAAAAATTAGTCCATTGAAATTATGGTTTAATTGAATTGGATTTATTTATTTTAATAATTGGAGTATGGATTTTCTCATGTAATTTATATAATTTACCAATTGCAATATCTTAATATAATATTCATTGTGATACAACCAAGTATTGAATTACATTAAAAATTAGAAATGTAGAATTTGTGGATTATATTTTTTAGTTTGAGGCTTTTCATTTTTAGAACCTGTGACTTTTAGTTTGAAGCAAATATTTAAAATTTTAAATAAATATTTTTATATATCCGTATCCGCCTTATACTAGTGTTGGGTACAGAGCCGGTACACCTAACCCATACGCACTACCCGCTCCACTTATAGACACTCACCTGCCAATTTAGTATCAATTCAGTATCTTTTAAAATCAACCCTTCAAAATTCAACGTTTTATATTCTAATCATTAAAAATAGAATTCGAGCATTAAAAATTCTCTTTAATTTGTTCAATTTTCTTGGAAAAAGTAAAATAAGAAAAAAAAATTAAAAAGATAAGGATAAGTTTGTGAGGAGTGCAAAAAAAAAAATTAAAAGGATAAGGATAAATAAGTGAGGATTGAAAAAAAGAAAATAAAAAAATAAAAAATCTAAAAATTTAGAATTTGGGGTGGGAAGGGTTGTTAGGGGGATAGTACTAGTTTTGTTCCCGTGCGATGCACGGGTGATATTTATTGGTTACTGTATTTTGTAGCCCTAATTTTTCGCATTGAACTAACATGTTATTTGATCAATTATCCACAATTTTGTTAAGTTTACATAATTTCTATAGTAGTAACTGTAATTTCTATAGTAGTAACTGTAAAAAGGTTTCAATAAAAAATATAACAAAATATATTGCCTATTTCAAGTATTTAAAAAAAAAAATTATTTTTCCTTTTTTCTTTTATGATTTTTTCTTTTATAGATTAAATCCGGAAAGTTAATTTTTTATTTTTTTTATTTTTTTTATGTTTGGTTCTCGGAGGATTATTTTTTCTTTTTATGGAGTAAATAAGAAAAATCATCCAACTTAATTTAATAACCGAAAAATAACCCAACTTTATTTAATATACTGATTTGGTGGTTAAGTGTGGCGCATGGTATGACGGCCCGGTTTATTTTGGTTGAAAAGTTAATACCTCTATACTATTATTGAAAATCAATATAACTGCCCCAATAATCAAAGATGCTATAAAGTATTAAAAAAATATTAACGTACCTATATAATTGCAATTAATTGAGATTTGCTCCGTGGAAAAGAATGTTGGTTCAGGATGAAAAGATTTTTGTTAAATGCTGCCTTGATAATTTTTTTTTGAACATTAATTGCTCCCTTGATGACCGAAATAAATCAAATACTAAAATAAATATAAATTTTGATTGAAAAATATAAAGTGAACTATATTTTAAACTCTTCTAGAGGCTTTTTCCTAACCTAAGATTCAAAAATATTCTAAATTGCCCACAATGCCTCCGGTATCTCATATATCTTCAATGTTCTCCTACCACAATTACATGTGAATCTCTTTATGTTTTCACATTTAACTTGATATTTTGAGTACACCAAGCAAAGTCGCAATAGATTAATTTTCTTATAGTACAAATACCATAAAGACCTTTCGAATTATATCATTAATCAAAGTTTACATAATTTTTATAGTAGTAACTTGATTTAATAACCAAAAAATAACCCAACTTTATTTAATATACTGAATTGGTGGTTAAGTGTGGCGCATGGTATGACGTTCCGGTTTATTTTGGTTGAAAAGTTAAAGTTGGGTATTTTCTTGGTATGGAAATGAAGTTGGATAATTTTTTTATAGAAAAGTTATAGCTGCGTTTGGGGTGGGTACGGGTATAAGTGGCCCCGAACTTATAATTTCATTCTTAATACCTCTAAACTATTAGTAAAAATCAATATAACTGCCATAATTTTTAATTTAATCAAAGATGCTACAAAGTATTAAATTAACAGACCTATATAATTGTAATTAATTGAGATTTGCTGCGTGGAAATGGATGTTGGCTCAGGATGAAAAGATTTTTGTCTAATGTTCCCTTAATAATTTTTTTTTGAACATTAATTGCTCCCTTGATGACTGAAACATATCAAATACTAAAATAAATATAATTTTTGATTAAAAAATATAAACTGAACCATATTTTAAACTCTTCTAGAGGCCTTTTCCTAACCTAAGATTCAAAAATTTTATAAATTACCCACGATGCCTCCGGTATCTCATATATCTTCAATGTTCTCCTACCACAATTACATGTGAATCTCTTTATATTTTAACATTTAACTTTATATTTTGAGTACACCAAGCAAAGTCGTAATAGTTTAATTTTCTTATAATACAAATACCATAACAACCTCTCGAATTATACCATTAATCAAAATTAAAGTGGCACCGAACTTATAATTTTATCGTTAATGCCTCTAAACTATTAGTGAAAATCACTATAACTAGCCTCATTTTTAATTTAATCAAAGATGCTATAAACTATTAAAGAAAAATATTAACATGCCAATATAATTGCAATTAATTGAGATTTGCTCCATGGAAAAGGATGTGGGTTGAGGATGAAAATATTTTTGTCAATTGCTCCCTTGATGACCCTAACATTTGTTTGCGAAGTATGATGCATGTCTAGAATTTTCAACACTTGCTTGGTTATAAATATCAAAAAAATGATGTATATCTTGATATGGTGAACTTAAATGGTATTGAGTAACTATTAGTATACCGTAAAAGTTTTAAATAAAAAAATATGACTAAATATATTTCCTATTTTAAGTCTTCAAAAGGAAATTTATTTTTCCGTCTTTCTTTTGTGGATTTTTTATCTTTATGGATTAAATATAGAAAGTCTTAAATTAAAATTTTAATTATTTTATTTAATTTTGGTTTATGTTATTTAGTAAAAAAAAAATATACAAAATAATTGGGTGACGAAATTATTTTATTAATTTTTCTTGAAAAATAAAAAATAAGAAAAAAGGGAGATAAAAAGGGTATTTAAGAGCAGGATTGAAAAAAGAAAAATAAGAAAAATGAAAAAATGTAAGAAAATATTAAAAAAATATGACTAAAAGTATTTCCTATTTTAGCCTTAAACAGGAAATTTATTTTTCTTTTTTTGACTTTTCATATCTCATCGAGTTAAAATAAATCCTTCCTTACAATAGCCTTACAAAATGCAGCATTTTGTGGACTAATTACGAAAGGTCTTAAATTTATTTATTTTTTTGGTTCTTGGAGGTCTAACCCTCGGCCTGTTCCTGGATTACATAAGAGAAGTTTAAAATTAGAAATTTATTGCTTCATGCAAGACTATACATTTGACTAGTACATTACGGTCTTCATCAAACTATCTAGCTATAACTTTTCTTATAGAAAGTTAGAGCTGGGTAAGTTTTGGATTAAGAGATATTGAGATGGCAATGGGGCGGGTGAAACCCACTACTTGCGGGTAGCCACCCCGTTTGGAGCAGGTATGGGTATAAGTGGATACCTGTCCTGGCCCACTCCATACCCGCCGCGCTTTATTTTGTATACAGTTAACATTAAAAGTGAAAAATGCGTGTTTAAATTTAATAATCCCAATTATTTATCAATGTTATAAATAAATAGTTTTTTTAAAAACAATATTAAATAACTAATAAGAGCGGGTATAGATATTCCTTCTGTACCCACATTAAAGAGGTACGGGCCGGGTAATAGATACTCGCTGGCAATGAGGAGGGTAGGGGTACAGGTCTGTGTCCGCCGGGAGGGTACGGGTATGCACTTCGTACCCATGGCGGGAAACCTTTTTATTTTTTTATAGATTAAATACGAAAAGTCCTAAATTAAAATTTTATTTTCTTTTTTAATTTTTGGAACTTTAATGAATTAAGTTTTGCTGTATCTTAGTTTTGTTCTCTAATACGTAGATTTTATAAACCAAAGTCAAACTTCACATATCTCACCGGGTAAAAATAAATCCTTCGTTACCATAGCCATGCGAAATGCTACATTTCGTCGACTAAATACCAAGGTCTTAAATTTAATTTTTTTTTTTTAGTTCTTGCAGGTCTAACCTGCGGCCGTTTATGGATTACATAAGAGAAGTCTTAAATTAAAAATTTATTCATCCCAATTATTTATTAATATTATAAAAGAAATAATGTATTTAATCTACAAATAAATAACAAAAAGCAAAATAAGAAAAAAAGGAAAAAGTAAAAAAAGGAGGCTTTTAAGAAAAAAGGAAAAATATAAAAAAAAAAGGATTGAGGATTAGAAGGCTTTTTAGGGGGGAAGGAACTTCTCTATTATAATATAGATAGATAGACTAATTTTGTTCCCGTACGATACACGGCTGGTATTTATTTATTACTGTATTTTGTAGCCCTAATTTTTCGCACCAAACTAACATGTTATTTGATTAGTTGTCCACAATTTTGTTAAGTTTATATAATTTTTATAGTAGTTATTGTGAAAAAATTTCAATAAAAAATATGACAAAATATATTGCCTATTTTAAGTATTTAACAAAAAATTTAATTTTCCTTTTTTCTTTTATGGATTTTTTCTTTTATAGATTAAATCCAAAAAGTTTAAATTTTTTTTTTTTTGATGTTTGGTTCTTGGAGTTTTTTTTTTTTTTTTCTTTTTGTGGAGTAAATGTGAAAAATCATCCAACTTGATTTAATAACGGAAAAATAACCCAACTTTATTTAATATACTGAATTGGTAGCTAAGGGTGGTGCATGGTATGATGCTCCGGTTTATTTTGGTTGAAAAGTTAATACCTCTAAACTATTAGTGAAAATCAATATAACTGCCCCAATAATCAAAGATGCTACAAAATATTGAAAAAAATATTTATGTACTTATATAATTGTAATTAATTGAGATTTACTGCATGGAAAAGAATGTTGGTTCAGGATGAAAATATTTTTGTCAAATGCTCCCTTGATAATATTTTTTTTTGAACATTAATTGCTTCCTTGATGACCGAAACAAATCAAATACTAAAATAAATATAATTTTTTATTGAAAAATATAAAGTGAACCACATTTTAAACTCTTTTAGAGGCCTTTTCCTAACCTAAGATTCAAAAAATTTCTAAATTGCCCACGATGCCTCCGATATCTCATATATCTTCAATGTTATCCTATCACAATTACATGTGAATCTCTTTTTATTTTAACATTTAACTTGATTTTTTGAGTACATCAAGCAAAGTCGTAATAGGTTAATTTTCTTATAGCACAAATACCACAAAGACCTCTCGAATTATAACATTAATCAAAATCAAAGTGGCACCGAACTTATAATTTCATCCTTAATGCCTCTAAACTATTAATGAAAATCACTATAACTTGCCTCATTTTTAATTTAATCAAAGATGCTATAAACTATTAAAAAAAAATATTAACGTACCAATATAATTGCAATTAATTAAGATTTGCCCCATGAAAAAGAATGTGGGTTGAGGATGAAAATATTTTTGTCAAATGCTCCTTTGATGACCCAAACATTTGTTTGCAAAGTATGATACATGTGTAGAATTTTGAATACTTGTTTGGTTATAAATATCAAAAAAATGATGTATCTATACTATATACTAATTGTGAAGTACTATATACTAATTGTGAAGTTGCCCCTCCCTAAAAAGCCCTCAAACCCCCAATTCTTTTTTTTTTATATTTTTCCTTTTTCTTAAAAGCTCTTTTTCTTATTTTGTTTTTTTCCTTTTTTTCTTATTTTACTTTTTTGGTATTTATTTGTAGATTAAATACATTATATCTATAATATATATATATTGTGAAGTTGTCCCCCCCTTAAAAAGCATCCAAATCCTCAATTCTTTTTTGTTAGATTTTTCCTTTTTTTTTTAAATGAACCTTAACCCTAATCTCTTTTTCTTATTTTGTTTTTTTTCCTTTTTTCTTATTTTGCTTTTTTTTGTATTGATTTGTAGATTAAACAACAATAATTAATCTAAAAGTAGTACAACTATATCTCAACGTATCAAAGGAATAACAATGGGATAGGTATAATTATCTATACTTATTTTCTTATATACTATTGCCCACAATGCCTCCGGTATCTCATATATTAAGAGTAGAATTTTGAACATTTTCTTGGTTATAAATAGCATGAAAATAATGTATATCTTTATATGGTGAACTTAAAGGGTATTGAGTCAATTTCAGTGAGAAAACTATTAGTATACCGTAAACGTCTTAAATAAAAATATGACTAATGTATTTCCTATTTTAAGTCTTCAATAGGAAATTTATTTTCCCTTTTTTCTTTTGCCGATTATTTTTCATTATGAATTTAATACAGAAAGTCTTAAATTAAAATTTTATTTATTTAATTTATTTTTAGTTCGTGTTATTTAATCAAAAATTGTATAATATAATAGGGTGACAAAATTATTTTATTAATTTTTCTTCAAAAACCAAAAATAAGAAAAACAAACGGAGATAAAAAGGGTATTTAAGAGTAGAATTGAAAAAAGAAATATAAAAAAAGGAAAAAAATATAAGAAAGTATTAAAAAAAAATATCCAATATAATTTTTGATTGAAAAATATAAAGTAAACCATATTTTAGACTCTTCTAGAGGCCTTTTCTTAACCTAAGATTCAAAAACTTCCTAAATTTCACACGATGCCTCCGATATCTCATATATCTTTAATATTCGCCAACCACAATTACACAGTAAATTTTTTTTAAGACTTTTCTTATGTAATCTAGGAACAGGGCGCGGGTTAGACCTCCGACAACCCAAAAAAAAAAAAAAGATTTTTCGTATTTAGTCCACGAAGTGCAACATTTCGCTTCGCATTACACGACAAAACTAGGGTACGAAAAGACTTAATTCATTAAAGTTCCAAAAATTGAAAAGGAAAATATATTTTAAATTTAAGACTTTCCATATTTAACCTATAAAAAAATAGAAAGGGTTCTAAAAAAAAGGCCTCCGATAACCGAATATAATAAAGAAAATATTAAGCCAATATATTATTGTTTTAATACTTCTCTTATGTAATCCGAGAATAGGATGCTGATTACACCTCCAACAATTTCGAATTAAGACTTTTCGTATTTTGTCCTTAAGAAAAAAATCAAGTATACCTCCCATAATCAAAAATAAAAAAAATAATACATTCTTAATTTAAGACTTTCTGTGTTTAATCCATAAAAAAAATAAATCGGTAAAATAAAAAAAAATTCAAGTCTCTGTTAAAGACTTCAAATGGAAAATATAGTTTGTCTTATTTTTTACTGGAAACTATTTCGGTTATTACCATGAGAATTATATAAATTAAACAACATTATGGACAGCTGATCACATAAGATCTTAATTCGATACAAAACAATCACAGATATAAAATATAGTGATTAATACATACTATCCGTGCATCGCACGGAAACAAAACTAGTACTATATACTAATTGTGAAGTTGCCCCTCCCTCAAAAGCCCTCAAATCCCCAATTCTTTTTTTTTTATATTTTTCCTTTTTCCTAAAAGCTTTTTTTCTTATTTTGTTTTTTTCCTTTTTTTCTTATTTTACTTTTTTGGTATTTATTTGTAGATTAAATACATTATTTCTTTTATAACATTGATAAATAATTGAAATTAATAAATTTAAACACGTATTTTTTAATTTAAAGGTTAACTATATACAAAATAAAAAAGGCGGGTATGGAGGGGGCCAAGCCGGATCCCCACTTATACCCATACCTGCCCCAAATGGAGTGGCTACCCACTAGCGTCATACCATGTGCCACACTGAACTACCAATTTAGTATCTTTTAAAATCAAATTTTTAGAGCTTCATTATTTTTGTGTATAAAAAATGTAACTGGGTTATTTTGATGAAAACCCTAGCGCACTATGCCAAACGCATATTCCTACATAAAGCAATAAATTTTTAATTTAAGACTTCTCTTATGTAATCTAAGAACAGACCGTGGGTTAGACCTCCGAGAACCAAAAAAAAATTAAATTTAAGACTTTTGTATTTAGTCCATGAAATGCAGCATTTTGCGTGGCTACGGTAACGAAGAATTTATTTTCAGCCGGTGAGATATGTGAATTTTGATTTTGGCTTATAAGATCTACGCATTACAAAACAAAACTAAGATACAACAAAACTTAATTCATTAAAGTTCCAAAAATTTAAAAACAAAATAAATTTTTAATTTAAGACATTTCGTATTTAATCTATAAAAAAATAAAAAGGGTTCCCACCATGGGTACGAAGTGCGTACCCGTACCCTCCCGGCGGACACAGACCCGTACCCCTACCCGCCTCATTGCCTGCAA
Organism: Simmondsia chinensis; assembly: GCA_018398585.1. Classification (NCBI taxonomy): domain Eukaryota; kingdom Viridiplantae; phylum Streptophyta; class Magnoliopsida; order Caryophyllales; family Simmondsiaceae; genus Simmondsia; species Simmondsia chinensis. Next base: position 16,365,788 of record JAGTTD010000013.1, on the reverse strand, counting down.
GTATCTATTACCTGGCCCGTACATCCTTAATGTGGGTACAGAACGATTATCTATACCCACTTTTATTACTTATTTAATACTATTTTTTTTAAAAATTATTTATTTATAACATTGATGAATAATTGGGATTATTAAATTTAAACACGCGTTTTTCACTTTCAATGTTAACTGTATACAAAATAAAACGCGGCGGATGTGGAGTGGGCCAGGACAGGTACCCACTTATACCCGTACCTGCTCTAAACAGGGTGGCTACCTACGAGTAGCGGGTTTTACCCGCCCCATTGCCATCAGGTACAGAACGATTAGCTATACCCACTCCTATTACTTATTTAATACTATTTTTTAAAAAAAATTATTTATTTATAATATTAATAAATAATTGACATTATTAAATTTAAACATGCATTTTTCCCTTTTAATATTAACTGTATACAAAATAAAGTGCGGCGGGTATGAAGTGGGCCAGGACAGGTACCCACTTATGCCCGTACGCGCTCCAAAAGGGGTTGCTACCTACGAGTAGCGGGTTTTACACTCCCCATTACCATCTTAATATCTCTTAATCAAAAAATTACCCAGCTCTAACTTCTCTATAAGAAAAGTTATAGCTAGATAGTTTGATGAAGCAATAAATTTCTAATTTTAGACTTTTTTTATGTAATCCAAGAACAGGTCGCGAGTTAGACCTCCAAGAACCAAAAAAAATTAAATAAATTTAATACATTTCGTAATTAGTCCACGAAATGCGGCATTTTGCATGGCTACTTCAAGGAAGGATTTATTTTAACTCGATGAGATATAAAAAGTTAAAAAAGGAAAAATAAATTTCCTATTTAAGGCTAAAGTAGGAAATACTTTAAGTCATATTTTTTTAATATTTTCTTATATTTTTTCATTTTTCTTATTTTTCTTTTTCCAGTCCTACTCTTAAATACCCTTTTTATCTCCCTTTTTTTCTTATTTTTTATTTTTCAAGAAAAATTAATAAAATAATTTCGTCACCCAATTATTTTGTATATTTTTTTTTACTAAATAACATAAACCAAAATTAAATAAAATAAATAAATTTTTAATTTAAGACTTTCTGTATTTAATCTATAAAGAAAAAAATTCCACAAAAGAAATAAGGAAAAATAAATTTCCTGTTCAAGACTTAAAATAGGAAATACACTAAGTCATATTTTTTTATTTAAAACTTTTACGGTACACTAATAGTTTTCTCATTGAAATTGACTTAATACCATTTAAGTTCACCACATCAAGATATACATCATTTTCTTGATATTTATAACCAAACAAGTGTTCAAAATTCTACACATGCATCATACTTCGCCAACAAATGTTTGGGTCATCAAGGGAGCAATTGACAAAAATATTTTCATCCTCAACCCATATCCTTTTCCGTGGAGCAAATCTCAATTAATTGCAATTATATTGGTACATTAATATTTTTCTTTAATAGTTTATAGCACCTTTGATTAAATTAAAAAAGAGGCAAGTTATAGTGATTTTCACCAATAGTCTAGAGGCATTAAGGATGAAATTATAAGTTCGGTGCCACTTTAATTTTGATTAATGGTATAATTCGAGAGGTCTTTATGGTATTTATACTATAAGAAAATTAATCTATTACGACTTTGCTTGGTGTACTCAAAATATGAAGTTAAATGTTAAAATATAAAGAGATTCACGTGTAATTGTGGTAGGAGAATATTGAAGTTATACCAGATACCGGAGGTATTTTGAGCAATTTATAAAGTTTTTGAATCTTAGGTTAGGAAAAGGTCTTTAGAAGAGTTTAAAATATGGTTCACTTTATATTTTTCAATTAAAAATTATATTTATTTTAGTATTTGATTTGTTTCGGTCATCAAGGGATCAATTAATATTCAAAAAATAAATTATCAAGGGAGCATTGGACAAAAATCTTTTCATCCCAAACCTACATCCTTTTCCACGCAACAAATCTCAATTAATAACAATTATAAAGGTACGTTAATATTTTTCTTTAATACTTTGTAGCATCTTTGATTAAATTAAAAATTAGGGCAGTTATATTGATTTTCACTAATAGTTTAGAGGCATTAAGGATGAAATTATAAGTTCGGGGCCACTTATACCCGTACCCACCCCAAACGCAGCTGCAACTTTTCTTTAAAAAAATTTTCTAACTTCATTTCCATACCCAAAAAACACCCAACTTTAACTTTTCAACCAAAATAAACCGGAACGTCATACCATGCGTCACACTTAACCACCAATTTAGTATATTAAATAAAGTTAGGTTATTTTTCGGTTATTAAATCAAGTTACTACTATGAAAATTATGTAAACTTAACAAAATTGTGGACAACTGATCAAATAACATGTTAGTTCGATGCAAAAAATTAGGGCTACAAAATACAGTAACTAATCAATACCACCCGTGCATCGCACGGGAACAAGACTAGTATCTTGATATGGTGAACTTAAATGGTATTGAATCAATTTCAATGAGAAAACTATTAGTGTACCGTAAAAGTTTTAAATAAAAAATATGACTGAGTGTATTTCCTATTTTAAGCCTTGAACAGGAAATTTATTTTCCCTTCTTTCTTTTGTGGAGTTTCTTCCTTTATGGATTAAATATAGAAAGTCTTATATTAAAAATTTATTTATTTTATTTAATTTTGGTTTGTGTTATTTAGTAAAAAAAAATATACAAAATAATTGGGTGACGAAATTATTTTATTAATATTTTTTTAAAAATAAAAAATAAGAAAAAAGGGAGATAAACAGCGTATTTAAGAGTAGGATTGGAAAACGAAAAATAAGAAAAATGAAAAATTGTAAGAAAATATTAAAAAAATATGACTTAAAGTATTTCCTACTTTAGCCTTAAACAGGAAATTTATTTTCGTTTTTTAACTTTTCATATCTCATCGAGTTAAAATAAGTCCTTTCTTGCAGTAGCCATGCAAAATGCCGCATTTCGTGGACTAGTTACGAAAGGTATTAAATTTATTTAATTTTTTTTGGTTCTTGGAAGTCTAACCCGCGACCTGTTCTTGGATTACATAAAAGAAGTCTAAAATTAGAAATTTATTGCTTCATGCAAGACTATACATCTAACATAGTGCGTTACGGTCTTCATCAAACTATCTAGCTATAACTTTTCTTATAGAGAAGTTAGAGCTGGGTAATTTTTTGATTAAGAGATATTTAGATGCTAATGGGCCGGGTGAAACCCGCTACTCGCGGGTAGCCACCCTGTTTGAAGCGGGTACGGGTATAAGTGGGTACTTGTCCTGGCCCACTTCATACCCGCCGCGTTTTATTTTGTATACAGTTAACATTGAAAGTGAAAAATACGTGTTTAAATTTAATAATCCTAATTATTTATGAATGTTATAAATAAATAATTTTTTTAAAAAATAGTATTAAATAAGTAATAGGAGCGGGTATAGATAGTCGTTTTGTACCTGATGGCAATGGGGCGGGTGAAACCTGCTACTCGCGGGTAGCCACCCCGTTTGGAGCGGGTACGGGCATAAGTGGGTACCTGTCCTGGCCCACTCCATACGCGCCGCACTTTATTTTGTATACAGTTAATATTGAAAGTGAAAAATGCGTGTTTAAATTTAATAATCCCAATTATTTATTAATGTTATAAATAAATAATTTTTTAAAAAGTAATATTAAATAAGTAATAAGAGCGGGTATAAACAATCGTTCTGTGCCCACATTAAAGAGGTATGGGCCGGGTAATAGATACTCGAGGCCAATGAGGCGGGTAGGGATACGGGTCTGTGTCCGCCGGGAGGGTACGGATCTGCACTTCGTACCCATGGCGAGAACCCTTTTTATTTTTTTATAGATTAAATACGAAATTTTTTAAATTAAAAATTTGTTTTCTTTTTTAATTTTTGAAACTTTAATGAATTAAGTTTTGTGTATCTTAGTTTTGTTCTGTAATGCGTAGATCTTATAAACCAAAATCAAACTTCACATATCTCACCAGCTGAAAATAAATCCTTGGTTACCGTAGCCACGCGAAATGCTGCATTTCGTGGACTTACTAAGAAAGTCTTAAATTTAATATTTTTTTTGGTTCTTGCAGGTCTAACCCGCGGCCTATTCTTGGATTATATAAGAGAAGTCTTAAATTAAAAATTTATTATTTTATGCAGGAATATACGTTTGGCATAGTGCGCTAGGGTTTTCATCCAAATAACCCCGCTACAACTTTTGTACACAAAAATAATGAAGCTCTAAAAATTTGATTTTAAAAGATACTGAATTGGTAGTTCAGTGTGGCACATGGTATGACGATAGTGGGTAGCCACTCCGTTTGTGGCAGGTATGTGTATAAGTGGGGATCCGGCTTGGCCCGCTCCATACCCGCCACTTTTTATTTTGTATATAGTTTAAATTAAAAAATACGTGTCTAAATTTATTAATCCCATTTATTTATCAATGTTATAAAAGAAATAATGTATTTAATCTACAAATAAATACCAAAAAATTAAAATAAGAAAAAAAAGAAAAAACAAAATAAGAAAAAGAGCATTTAAGAAAAAGGAAAAAATATAGAAAAAAAGAATTGGGGGTTTGGAGGCTTTTTAGGGAGGGGCAACTCTACAATTAGTATATAGTATAGATTTGTATACAGTTAACATTAAAAGTGAAAAATGCGTGTTTAAATTTAATAATTCCAATTATTTATTAATGTTATAAATAAATAATTTTTTTTAAAAAGTTGTATTAAATAAGTAATAAGAGCGGGTATAAATAATCGTTCTGTGCCCACATTAAGGAGGTACGGGCCGGGTAATAGATACTCGAGGGCAATGAGGCGGGTAGGGATACGGGTCTGTGTCCGCCGGGAGGGTACGGGTTTGCACTTCGTACCCATGGCGGGAACCCTTTTTATTTTTTTATAGATTAAATACGAAATGTCTTAAATTAAAAATTTGTTTTCTTTTTTAATTTTTGGAACTTTAATGAATTAAGTTTTGTTGTATCTTAGTTTTGTTCTGTAATGCGTAGATCTTATAAACCAAAATCAAACTTCACATATCTCACCAGCTGAAAATAAATCCTTGGTTACCGTAGCCACGCGAAATGCTGCATTTCGTGGACTAAATAAGAAAGTCTTAAATTTAATATTTTTTTTGGTTCATGGAGGTCTAACCCGTGGCCTGTTCTTGGATTACATAAGAGAAGTCTTAAATTAAAAATTTATTACTTTATGTAGGAATATACGTTTGGCATAGTGCGCTAGGGTTTTCATCAAAATAACCCGGCTACAACTTTTGTACACAAAAATAATGAAGCTCTAAAAAATTGATTTTAAAAGATACTGAATTGGTAGTTCAGTGTGGCACATGGTATGACGCTAGTGGGCAGCCACTCCGTTTGGGGCAGGTATGTGTATAAGTGGGGATCCGGCTTGGTCCGCTCCATACCCGCCGTTTTTTATTTTGTATATAGTTAATCTTTAAATTAAAAAATACGTGTCTAAATTTATTAATCCCATTTATTTATCAATGTTGTAAAAGAAATAATATATTTAATCTACAAATAAATATCAAAAAAGTAAAATAAGAAAAAAAAAAGAAAAAGAGCTTTTAAGAAAAAGGAAAAATATAGAAAAAAAGAATTGGGGGTTTGGAGGCTTTTTAGGGAGGGGCAACTCCACAATTAGTATATAGTATAGACAAGGTTTTTTCCCGTGCGATGCACGGATAGTATGTACAGTGTACATTTTTTGTTTAATTGTGAAAATGTGCATTAACCAAAACAAATGCTATGTAAGTTGTATAAAATTTTTATTATAGTAAGTATGCCACTCCTTTTACAAAAGATAGGAAACATGAAGCCAAATTAGCTTGTTGTCGTGTTTGTCTTTAGTGCTGCGTCCCGTCAATTTTTTTCGGTCCTCTATATAGAAAGTATGCTGTTATTATATCGCAGCATTTCCCTTTAAATTATCTGCCGAATATTATCATTTTCATTTCAGTTCTCTCTCAATCCCGAATGACAACCTTGATACGTAAGCTGTTGAGCAAAATACAAATTTAATATATTGATGAGAAGGCTTGTTTTGGGCCCAAATTGGAGAATAGGGCATCTCAAATTGGAACAATCATACCTTGAGGAAAATGTCATAAATAATTAGTTTGAAAACATTATGTTCTTAAATTCTAATTGCTGATTTTAATTAATATTATATTTTTAGAAATCAAAAACTAAATATTATTAACAGTTAGCTTGAAAAAATTATATTCTCAAACTCTAATTCCTGAGAAGGCATTTGGGCCCAAATTGGAGAACAATATATCTCAAATTGGTAAAAATCTTACCTTGAGAAAAATATCATTAACAGTTAGTTTGAAAATATTATGTTCTCTTCCAATTGCTGATTTTAATTAATATTAAATTTTTTAGAGATCAACAACTAAATGTCATTAATAGTTAGTTTGAAAAGATTATGTTATCAAATTTTAATTCATGAGAAGGCTTATTTTGGCTTTTAGTGGGTTGTGGGATTAGAATTTATGAGAAGCCTTGTTTTGAGATTTGGTGGATTGTGGGGATGGGAAACTTTACTATAATCTATACTATATATATATTGTGAAGTTGTCCCCCCCCTTAAAAAGCATCCAAATCCCTAATTCTTTTTTTTTTTTAGATTTTTCCTTTTTTTTTTTAAATGAACCTTAACCCTAATCCCTTTTTCTTATTTTGTTTTTTTTCCTTTTTTCTTATTTTGCTTTTTTTTGTATTGATTTGTAGATTAAACAACAACAATTAATCTAAAAATAGTACAACTATATCTCAACATATCAAAGGAATAACAATGGGACAAGCATAATTATCTATACTTATTTTCTTTTATACTATTGCCCACAATGCCTCCGGTATCTCATATATTAAGAGTAGAATTTTGAATATTCCCTTGGTTATAAATAGCACGAAAATAATGTATATCTTTATATGGTAAACTTAGGGATGAGAATAGGACGGGTATGATTATCTATACTTATTTGCTTTTATAATATTGCCTACAATGCCTTCGGTATCTCATATATTAAGAGTAGAATTTTGAACATTTTCTTGGTTATAAATAGCATAAAAATAATGTATATCTTTATATGGTGAACTTAAAGGGTATTGAGTCAATTTCAGTGAGAAAACTATTAGTATACCGTAAACGTCTTAAATAAAAATATGACTAATGTATTTCCTATTTTAAGTCTTCAATAGGAAATTTATTTTCCCTTTTTTCTTTTGCCGATTATTTTTCTTTATGAATTTAATACAGAAAGTCTTAAATTAATATTTTATTTATTTAATTTATTTTTAGCTCGTGTTATTTAATCAAAAATTGTACAATATAATAGGGTGACAAAATTATTTTATTAATTTTTCTTCAAAAACCAAAAATAAGAAAAAAAAATTGAGATAAAAAGGGTATTTAAGAGTAGAATTGAAAAAAGAAATATAAAAAAAGGAAAAAAAATAAGAAAGTATTAAAAAAAAATATCCAATATAATTTTTGATTGAAAAATATAAAGTAAACCATATTTTAGACTCTTCTAGAGGCCTTTTCTTAACCTAAGATTCAAAAACTTCCTAAATTGCCCACGATGCCTCCGATATCTCATATATCTTTAATATTCGCCAACCACAATTACACAGTAAATTTTTTTTATAGACTTTTCTTATGTAATTCAGGAACAGGGCGCGGGTTAGACCTCCGACAACCCAAAAAAAAAAAAAAAGATTTTTCGTATTTAGTCCATGAAGTGCGACATTTCGCTTCGCATTACACAACAAAACTAGGGTACGAAAAGACTTAATCATTAAAGTTCCAAAAATTGAAAAGGAAAATATATTTTAAATTTAAGACTTTCCGTATTTAACCTATAAAAAAATAGAAAGGGTTCTAAAAAAAAGGGCCTCTGATAACCGAATATAATAAAGGAAATATTAAGCCAATATATTATTGTTTTAATACTTCTCTTATGTAATCCGAGAATAGGATGCTGATTACACCTCCAACAATTTCGAATTAAGACTTTTCGTATTTTGTCCTTAAGAAAAAATCAAGTATACCTCCCATAATCAAAAATAAAAAAATAATACATTCTTAATTTAAGACTTTCTGTGTTTAATCCATAAAAAAAATAAATCGGTAAAATAAAAAAAAATTCAAGTCCCTGTTAAAGATTTCAAATGAAAAATATAGTTTGTTTTATTTTTTACTGAAAACTATTTCGGTTATTACTATGAGAATTATATAAATTAAACAATATTATGGAGAGCTGATCACATAAGATCTTAATTCGATACAAAACAATCACAGATATAAAATATAGTGATCAATACATACTATCCGTGCATCGCACGGGAACGAAACTAGTATAAGTAAAGATAAAGAAAGATTACCCAAATTTATTTCCTAAGAGGAAAAAAATCCAACTTTAACTTTTTTATCAAAATAAATTAGAGCGTCATATCGTACGTCACACTAAACCACTAATTCAGTATTTTTCAAAACCAAATTTTTAGAGCTCGATTATTTTTTGCTATAAAAGTTATAGTTGGGTTATTTTGATAAAAACCCTAGCGCCCTATGCCAAATGTATATTCGTGCATAAAGCAATAAATTTTTATTTGAAGACTTTTCTTATGTAATCCGAGAACAGGGCGCGGGTTAGATCTCCAAAAACCAAAAAAAAAAAAAAATTTGAAAGATTTTTCGTATTTAGTCCATGAAGTGCGGCATTTCGCGTGGCTTAAAATGAAAGATTTTTAATTTAAGACTTTCTGTATTTAATCTACAAAGAAAAAAAATTCATACAAGAAAAAAAGGAAAATAAATTTTCTGTTCAAGACTTAAAATAGGAAATATATTTTGTGATATTTATTATTAAAACTTTTACAATTACTACTATGAGAATATGTAAATTGAACAAGATTATGGATAGTTTGTTCAACGTAAAAAATTACGGCTGCAAAATACAGTGACCAATAAATACCATCCGTGCATCGCACGGGAACAAATCTAGTTAATATAAAAAAGAATCAACAATTATTTTGTATGAACAAATAACTTTTAGACATAATTAGATACACATTTAATTTAGGATTATTTACGTCAAAGATTCCTTTTTTTTGTCTATTATGTCAATTTAATCCTTCTACTTTTAATTGTGTCAATTTAATCTCTAAATAATTTAAAATGTGTCAATTTAGTCATTTGGCCAAATTTAAGTTAAGTTAATAACGTAATTTTAAATGATAAAATTATATTAGATACAAGTAATTTATTATATATTCATTCGTTTACTCATTTTAACTCAATTTGTGGTCGAATTATTAAAAATTTTATTAAAAATTTAACAAAATTTTTTTCTGTAAGGACTAAATTAATATATTTTAAATTATACAAGGACTAAATTAATATAATTAAAAATATAAAGATTAAACTGATATAATAAATAAAATAATAAGACTTTTGACAAAATAATCCTTTAATTTAAGTGTTTATTTATAGCATTGTTCGCATGTTTTACTTTCCACGTGGTCACATCTACCTTCAGTTGTTTGACTCATCTTGCATATCTATACTATATTATTATAGTGAGGTTCCACCCCTTCTAAAAATACTTCCCACCCCAAATTCTAAATTTGTAGACTTTTTTTTTATATTTTTTTTTCAATCCCCACTTACTTATCTTTATGCTTTTAATTTATTTTATTTTTTTCTTATTTTACTTTGGCCAAGGGAAATGAACAAAATGAAGAGAATTTTTAATGCTTGAACTACATTTTTAATGATTAGAAAGAATATAAAACGTCAAATTTTGAAGGGTTAATTTTAAAATATACTGAATTGATGCTGAATTGGCAGGTAAGTGTCCATAAGTGGTGCAGGTAGTGCGTATGGGTTAGGTGTACCAGCTCTGTACCCAACACTGTTATAAGGCGGGTACGAATATATAAAAATATTTATTTATGCACAGTCCATAAATTCTACATTTCTAATTTTTAATATAATTCAATGCTTGGTTGTATCACAATGAATATTATAGAAGGGTTTTGGGGTCAGAAGGTTGCTGCTAATGCTATGGACACTGTTGAAGTGAGAGAGAGAGAGAGAGGGGTAAGATAAGCAGTCTGGAGAGTAGGCCGAGACAATATAAAACGTGAAATTTTGAAGGGTTGATTAGAATATAAAATATGGAATTTTGAAGGGTTGATTTTAAAAGATACTGAATTATTTCTGAATTGGCAGGTGAGTGTCCATAAGTAGAGCAGGTAGTGCGTATGGGTTAGGTGTACCGATTCTGTACCCAACATTGGTTTAAGGCAGGTACGAATATATAAAAATATTTATTTAAGCACAGTCCACAAATTCTACGTTTCTAATTTTTAATATAATTGTATCACAATGAATATTATATTAAAATATCATAATTAATAAATTATATAAATTACATAAGAAAACCCATATACTTTACTAATCCTTATCCTTTTAATTCATTTTATTTTTTTCTTATATTACTTTTGCCAAGCGAAATGAACAAAATAAAGAGAATTTTTAATGCTTGAACTATATTTTAAATGATTACAATACTAATTTTTAATGTAATTCAATGCTTGGTTATATCACAATGAATATTATATTAAGATATCGTAATTACTAAATTATATAAATTGCATAAGAAAACTCATACTTTAATTATTAATATAAATCAATCTAATTCAATTAAACCATAATTTCCTTATCCTTTTAATTTATTTTATTTTTTTTCCAATTCTCACAAACTTATTCTTATCTTTTTTTTTTATTTTACTTTTGGCAAGGGAATTGAACAAATTAAAGAGAATTTTTAATGCTTCTAAATTTGTAGATTTCCCTATTTTTTAATTTTTTTTTCAATCCCCATTTACTTATCCTTATCCTTTTAATTTATTTTATTTTTTTCTTATTTTACTTTTGCGAAGAGAAATGAACAAAATAAAAAGAGAATTTTTAAAGCTTCAACTATATTTTTAATGATTAGAATATAAAACGTGAAATTTTGAAGGGTTGATTTTAAAAAATACCGAATTGATGCTGAATTGGCAGGTCAATGTCCATAAGTAGAGCAAGTAGTGTGTATGGGTTAGGTGTACCGGCTTTGTACCCAACACTGGTATAAGGCGGGTACGAATATATAAAAATATTTATTTAAGCACAGTCCACAAATTCTACATTTTTAATTTTTAATGTAATTCAATGCTTGGTTGAATCACAATGAATATTATATTAAGATATCATAATTAGTAAATTATATAAATTATATAAGAAAACTCATACTTTAGTTATTAAATATAAATAAATCCAATTCAATTAAACCATAATTTCCTTATCCGTTTAATTTTTTTTTTTTTCAATTCTCACAAACTTATCACAAACTTATCCTTATCTTTTTTTTTTTTTTAATTTTACTTTTGGCAAGGGAAATGAACAAATTAAAGAGAATTTTTAATGCTTGAACTTTATTTTTAATGATTACAATATAAAATGTGAAATTTTGAAGGGTTGATTTTAAAAGATACTGAATTAATGCTGAATTGGCAGGTGAGTGTCCATAAGTGGAGCAGATAGCGTATGGGTTAGGTGTCCATAAGTGGAGCAGGTAGTGCGTATAGGTTAAGTGTAGCGCCTCTGTACCCAACACTGGTATAAGCCGGGTACGAATATATAAAAATATTTTTTTAAGCACAGTCCACAAATTCTACATTTCTAATTTTTAATGTAATTGAATGCTTGGTTGTATCATAATAAATAGTATATTAAGATATCGTAATTAGTAAATTATATAAATTATATAATAAAACCCATACTCTAATTATTAATATGAATAAATCCAATTTAATTAAACCATAATTTGCTTATCCTTTTAATTAATTTTATTTTTTTCCAATTCTCACAAACTTATCACTAACTTATCCTTATCCTTTTTTTTTCTTACTTTACTTTTGCCAAGGAAAATGATCAAATTCAATAGAATTTTTAATGCTTGAGCTCTATTTTTAATGATTAGAATATAAAATGTTAAATTTTGAAGGGTTAATTTTAAAATATACTGAATTGATGCTGAATTGGTAGCTGAGTGTTCATAAGTATTTAACATGCGCACGGATATATAAAAATACTTATATTATGAGTATATTTTATTTACCTTTTATTTTCTTTATTTGAACTGGAAAATATTATTTAAAATAAATGATAACTTCTCACTTTAAATGGACGAGAAGAAAATACATTAAAATTATATACCCTTCCCACCCTAAATTGTAAATTTTTAGATTTTTTTTTTTTTTGTTTTTTCAATCCTCACTTATTTTTCTTTATCCTTTTAATTTTTTTTTTTAAATCCTCAAAGGCTTATCTTATTCTTTTTATTTCTTATTTTACTTTTGGCAAGGAAATTAAACAAATTAAAGACAATTTTTTTTTTCTTTATAATAGTAGTATTAAAATTGGACACTTAAAACTTGAAGCATGCTTATCCATTCTTTATTTGAACTGAAAAATGTCATTTAAAGTAAATGATGACTTATCACTTAAAATGGACGAGAAGAAAATATATAAAAATTATATAATATATATAAACCCCAAATCCTACAGTTTTAGATTTAGATTTTTTTTTTCTTTTTTTTTTTCCATCCTCACATACTTATCCTTATTATTTTAAATTGTTATTTTCTTTTTCAATCCCTAAAAACCTATCCTTATCCTTTTAATCTTCTTTTTATTTAATTTTACTTTTGGCAAGAAAAAAAATTACAGATAATTTTTAATGCTTTGAAAGGATACTGAATTGGCAAGTGAGTGTCTATAACTGGACCGGGTAGTGCGTACGGGTTAGGTATACCGGCTCTGTATCCAATACTGGTATAAGACGGGTGCGAATATATAAAAATATTTATTTAAAATTTTAAATGTTTGCTTCAAACTAAAAGTCACAGATTCTGAAAATGAAAAATCTCAAAGAAAATATATAAAAATTATATAATATAAACCCCAAATGCTAAAGTTTTAAATTTAGGTTTTTTTTTCTTTTTCTTTTTCTATCCTCACATACTTATCCTTATCATTTTAAATTGTTATTTCTTTTTTTAATCCTTAAAAATATATCTTTATCCTTTTAATCTCCTTTTTATTTAATTTTACTTTTGGCAAGAAAAAAAAATTATAGATAATTTTTAATGCTTTGAAAGCATACTGAATTGGCAGGTGAGTGTCTATAAGTGGAGCGGGTAGTGTGTATGGGTTAGGTATACCGGCTCTGTATCTAACACTGATATAAGGCGGGTGCGAATATATAAAAATATTTATTTAAAATTTTAAATGTTTGCTTCAAACTAAAAGTCACAGGTTCTGAAAATGAAAAACCTCAAACTATATTTATTTGTAGATTACACAATTGAAAGCATAATGATTTCTAAAACCCTTTTTTGAGAATTAATAATTAAAATGCTGAGAATTAAACTAAAAAAATACATTCCACAAATTTTGCATTTCTAATTTTTAATGTAATTCAATGCTTGATTATATCACAATTAATGCATAGTACCATTGCAATCATTACAATGTACAACCCCTAAGATTAATTGAATTCAAATAAAGGTAATGTCATTCAATATTTTTTCCGCACTTAAACAATTGTTAATGTACTTCAGCTAAACCCAAATTTACCAGATTATAAATTCTAGATATTTCCTTTTTTTTTTTTCCTTTTTTGAGTCCTAATATTCTTACATGTTTATCGTAATTAGTAAATTATATAAATTACATGACAACAGATCATTTAAAGAAAGACAATTTTATAATTTTTAATTTCAATGTTTTAATAATAGTAAAATTAGTTCTCACATTAACATCTTCATAATATATATAATCCAAATCTCTACTTAAATTATAATCAAGTCCCTTGTACCCAATACCTCCAAACTTAAAGGAACCATTAATCCACTTTTTAAATTCATCATTTTTATCAAAATTTCTCTAAAGCTCCCACCCACGAAAAAATTTCATTCCCCTTCAATAGTGGAGAAGCCGTTCAGCATTGAACGCGTTATCCAAACGGTAACAACTTCCACCTTATGTTTACTTTGTTGCTAGCAAAAAACCCCGGTTTACTTTATGTTATGTTATATGTTAAACTTTAGTAAAAAAAGGTTTGGATATAAGCAACCTACATCCATATTTACACTTAAATATTTTATGTGTATTACCAATTCTTTCGTTTATATGTAGAATCTAATAGTAAATTTCATATATGACACATTTATGGCATTCATTAGTAATATGTACATAACACAGCACTCATCAGCAAATACACGACAAGTTCTATTTTAGCCCACAACATTACATAGGAAATTTAATCTGTTAATAGCTTGAGCTCCTGCTTCTCTAACTACACAAGTAAGGCTTCACAAACAAAGAACACAAAAGCATTTGTCGGGTAAGAAAACTTAGTTAACGATTTAACTCAGCAAGTTACATAACTGATTTCACCTGTTAGTACCTCAAACACACAGTTCTCTAAATACGCAAGTAAGAACAGGAAAATAAAGTATCCTATGACCTTTAAACAATATTAAAAACCCACAATTTACATTATGTTATATCAGAATAATAAGTTAAAAATATTATTTGGAAATAATATTTTAACACAACAAAAGAGATGCATTTAATTGTCATATCTATACTATATACTAATTGTGAAGTTGCCCCTACCTAAAAAGCCCTCAAACCCCCGATTCTTTTTTTTTATATTTTTCCTTTTTCTTAAAAGCTCTTTTTCTTATTTTATTCTTTTTCCTTTTTTTTATTTTACTTTTTTGGTATTTATTTATAGATTAAATATATTATATACTATATCTATACTATATACATATTGTGAAGTTGTCCCCCCCCTTAAAAAGCATCCAAATCCCTAATTCTTTTTTTTTAGATTTTTTCTTTTTTTTTAAATGAACCTTAACCCTAATCCCTTTTTCTTATTTTGTTTTTTTTCCTTTTTTCTTATTTTGCTTTTTTTTTTTGTATTCATTTGTAGATTAAACAACAATAATTATTCTAAAAGTAGTACAACTATATCTCAACGTATCAAAGGAATAACAATGGGACAGGTATAATTATCTATACTTATTTTCTTTTATACTATTGCCCACAATGCCTCCAGTATCTCATATATTAAGAGTAGAATTTTGAATATTCCCTTGGTTATAAATAGCACGAAAATAATGTATATTTTTATATAGTGAACTTAGGGATGAAAATAGGACGGGTATGATTATCTATACTTATTTTCATTTATAATATTACCTCCAATGCCTTCGGTATCTCATATATTAAGAGTAGAATTTTGAACATTTTCTTGGTTATAAATAGCATGAAAATAATGTATATCTTTATATGGTGAACTTAAAGGGTATTGAGTCAATTTCAGTGAGAAAACTATTAGTATAACTTAAACGTATTAAATAAAAATATGACTAATGTATTTCCTATTTTAAGTCTTCAATAGGAAATTTATTTTCCCTTTTTTTTTTGCCGATTATTTTTCTTTATGAATTTAATATAGAAATTCTTAAATTAAAATTTTATTTATTTAATTTATTTTTGGTTCGTGTTATTTAATCAAAAATTGTACAATATAATAGGGTGACAAAATTATTTTATTAATTTTTCTTCAAAAACCAAAAATAAGAAAAATAAATGGAGATAAAAAGGATATTTAAGAGTAGAATTGAAAAAAAAAAAATAAAAAAAGGAAAAAAATATAAGAAAGTATTAAAAAAAAATATCCAATATAATTTTTGATTGAAAAATATAAAGTAAACCATATTTTAGACTCTTCTAGAGGCCTTTTCTTAACCTAAGATTCAAAAACTTCCTAAATTGCCCATGATGCCTCTGATATCTCATATATCTTTAATATTCGCCAACCATAGTTACACAGTAAATTTTTTTTTTAAGACTTTTCTTATGTAATCCAGGAACAGGGTGCGGGTTAGGCCTCCGACAACCCAAAAAAAAAAAAAAGATTTTTTGTATTTAGTCCACGAAGTGCGACATTTCGCTTCGCATTACACAACAAAACTAGGGTACGAAAAGACTTAATTCATTAAAGTTCCAAAAATTGAAAAGAAAAATATATTTTAAATTTAAGACTTTCCGTATTTAACCTATAAAAAAATAGAAAGGGTTCTAAAAAAAAAGGCCTCCGATAACCGAATATAATAAAGGAAATATTCAGCCAATATATTATTGTTTTAATACTTCTCTTATGTAATCCGAGAATAGGATGCTGATTACACCTCCAACAATTTTGAATTAAAACTTTTCGTATTTTGTCCTTAAGAAAAAATCAAGTATACCTCCCATAATCAAAAATAAAAAAATAATACATTCTTAATTTAAGACTTTCTGTGTTTAATCCATAAAAAAAATAAATCGGTAAAATAAAAAAAAATTCAAGTCCCTGTTAAAGACTTCAAATGAAAAATATAGTTTGTCTTATTTTTTACTGAAAACTATTTCGGTTATTACTATGAGAATTATATAAATTAAATAACATTATGGAGAGCTGATCACATAAGATCTTAATTCGATACAAAACAATCACAGATATAAAATATAGTGATCAATATATACTATCCATGCATCGCACGGGAACGAAACTAGTACTATATACTTATTGTGAAGTTGCCCCTCCCTAAAAAGCCCTCAAACCCCCAATTTTTTTTTTTATATTTTTCCTTTTTCTTAAAAGCTCTTTTTCTTATTTTGTTTTTTTCCTTTTTTTCTTATTTTACTTTTTTGGTATTTATTTGTAGATTAAATACATTATTTTTTTTATAATATTGATAAATAATTAAAATTAATAAATTTAAACACGTATTTTTAATTGTGAAGTTGCCCCTCCCTAAAAAGCCCTCAAACCCCCAATTTTTTTTTTTATTTATATTTTTCCTTTTTCTTAAAAGCTGTTTTTCTTATTTTGTTTTTTTTCCTTTTTTCTTATTCTACTATTTTGGTATTTATTTGTAGATTAAATACATTATTTCTTTTATAATATTAATAAATAATTGGGATTAATAAATTTAAACAGTATTTTTTAATTTAAAAGTTAATTATATACAAAATAAAAAAGACGGGTATGGAGGGGGCCAAGCCGGATCCCCACTTATACCCATACCTGCCACAAATGGAGTGGCTACCCACTAGCGTCATACCATATGCCATACTGAACTACCAATTCAGTATCTTTTAAAATCAAATTTTTAGAGCTTCATTATTTTTGTGTACAAAAGTTGTAGCTGGATTATTTTGATGAAAACCCTAGTGCACTATGCCAAACTCATATTCCTGCATAAAGCAATAAATTTTTAATTTAAGACTTCTCTTATGTTATCCAAGAACAGGCCGCTGGTTAGACCTCCAAGAACCAAAAAAAATTAAATTTAAGACTTTTGTATTTAGTCCACGAAATACAGCATTTTGCGTGGCTACGGTAACGAAGAGCTGCGGTAACGAAGAATTTATTTTCAGCCGGTGAGATATGTGAATTTTGATTTTGGCTTATAAGATCTACGCATTACAGAACAAAACTAAGATACAACAAAACTTAATTCATTAAAGTTCCAAAAATTAAAAAAAGAAAATAAATTTTTAATTTAAGACATTTCGTATTTAATCTATAAAAAAATAAAAAGGGTTCCCGCCACGGGTACGAAGTGCGTACCCGTACCCTCCCGGCGGACACAGACCCGTAGCCTTACCCGCCTCATTGCCTGCGAGTATCTATTACCCGGCCCGTACATCCTTAATGTGGGTACAGAACGATTATTTATACCCACTCTTATTACTTATTTAATACTATTTTTTTAAAAAATTATTTATTTATAACATTGATAAATAATTGGGATTATTAAATTTAAACACGCATTTTTCACTTTCAATGTTAACTGTATACAAAATAAAACGCGGCGGGTGTGGAGTGGGCCAGGACAGGTACCCACTTATACCCGTACCTGCTCCAAACGAGGTGGCTACCTGCGAGTAGCAGGTTTCACTCGCCCCATTGCCATTAGGTACAGAACGATTAGCTATACCCGCTCATATTACTTATTTAATATTATTTTTAAAAAAAAATATTTATTTATAATATTAATAAATAATTGACAATGTTAAATTTAAACATGCATTTTTTCCTTTTAATGTTAACTGTATACAAAATAAAGCGCGGCGGATATGAAGTGGGCCAGGACAGGTACCCACTTATACCCGTACCCGCTCCAAACGGGGTGGCTACCTACGAGTAGCGGGTTTGACCCGTCCCATTACCATCTTAATATCTCTTAATCAAAAAATTACCCAGCTCTAACTTCTCTATAAGAAAAGTTATAGCTAGATAGTTTGATGAAGACCGTAACGCACTATATCAAATGTATAGTCTTGCATGAAGCAATAAATTTCTAATTTTAGACTTTTTTTATGTAATTCAAGAACAGGTCGCGGGTTAGACCTCCAAGAACCAAAAAAATTAAATAAATTTAATACATTTCGTAATTAGTCCACGAAATGCGGCATTTTGCATGGCTACTGCAAGGAAGGATTTATTTTAACTCGATGAGATATGAAAAGTTAAAAAAGGAAAAATAAATTTCCTGTTTAAGGCTAAAGTAGGAAATACTTTAAGTCATATTTTTTTAATATTTTCTTATATTTTTTCATTTTTATTATTTTTCTTTTTTCAGTCCCACTCTTAAATACCCTTTTTATCTTCCATTTTTTTCTTATTTTTTATTTTTCAAAAAAAATTAATAAAATAATTTTGTCACCCAATTATTTTGTATATTTTTTTTTTACTAAATAACATAAACCAAAATTAAATAAAATAAATAAATTTTTAATTTAAGACTTTCTGTATTTAATCCATAAAGGAAAAAATTCCACAAAAGAAATAAGGGAAAATAAATTTCCTGTTCAAGACTTAAAATGGGAAATACACTCAGTCATATTTTTTATTTAAAACTTTTACGGTACACTAATAGTTTTCTCTTTGAAATTGACGTAATACCATTTAAGTTCACCACATCAAGATATACATCATTTTCTTGATATTTATAACCAAACAAGTGTTCAAAATTCTACACATGCATCATACTTCGCAAACAAATGTTTGGGTTATCAAGGGAGCAATTGACAAAAATATTTTCATCCTCAACCCATATCCTTTTCCGTGGAGCAAATCTTAATTAATTGCAATTATATTGGTACATTAATATTTTTCTTTAATAGTTTATAGCATCTTTGATTAAATTAAAAAAGAGGCAAGTTATAGTGATTTTCACCAATAGTTTAGAGGCATTAAGGATGAAATTATAAGTTCGGTGTCACTTTAATTTTGATTAATGGTATAATTCGAGAGGTCTTTATGGTATTTGTACTACAAGAAAATTAATCTATTACAACTTTGCTTGGTGTACTCAAAATATGAAGTTAAATGTTAAAATATAAAGAGATTCACATGTAATTGTGGTAGAGAACATTGAAGATATATCAGATACAAGAGGCATTGTGAGCAATTTATAAAGTTTTTGAATCTTAGGTTAGGAAAAGGTCTTTAGAAGAGTTTAAAATATGGTTCACTTTATATTTTTCAATCGAAGATTATATTTATTTTAGTATTTGATTTGTTTCGGTCATCAAGGGATCAATTAATATTCAAAAAATAAATTATCAAGGGAGCATTGGACAAAAATCTTTTCATCCCGAACCTACATTCTTTTCCACGCAGCAAATCTCAATTAATTACAATGATATAGGTACGTTAATATTTTTCTTTAATACTTTGTAGCATCTTTGATTAAATTAAAAATTAGGGCAGTTATATTGATTTTCACTAACAGTTTAGAGGTATTAAGGATGAAATTATAAGTTCGGGGCCATTTATACCCGTACCCGCCCCAAACGCAGCTGTAACTTTTCTTTAAAAAAATTTTCTAACTTCATTTCCATACCCAAAAAACACCCAACTTTAACTTTTCAACCAAAATAAACCGGAACGTCATACCATGCGTCACACTTAACCACCAATTTAGTATATTAAATAAAGTTAGGTTATTTTTCGGTTATTAAATCAAGTTACTACTATAAAAATTATGTAAACTTAACAAAATTGTGGACAACTGATCAAATAACATGTTAGTTCGATGCAAAAAATTAGGGCTACAAAATATAGTGACTAATCAATACCACCCGTGCATCGCACGGGAACAAAACTAGTATATATATATATAGAGAAGTTTCACCCCCTAAAAACTCTTCCCACCCCAAATTCTAAATTTTTAGATTTTTTTTTTTAATCCTCACTTACTTATCTTTATCCTTTTAATTTCTTTTTTTTTTTTAATTCTTACAAACTTATCCTTATCTTTTAAAATTTTTTTTTTCTTATTTTACTTTTGCCAAGAAAAATGAACAAATTAAAGAGAATTTTTAATGCTTGAACTCTATTTTTAAAGATTAGAATATAAAACGTTGAATTTTGAAGGGTTGATTTTAAAAGATACTGAATTGGCAGGTGAGTGTCTATAAGTGGAGCGGGTAGTGTGTATGGGTTAGGTATACCGGCTCTGTACCCAACACTGGTATAAGGAGGGTACAGGTATATAAAAATATTTATTTAAAATTTTAAATGTTTGCTTCAAACTAAAAGTCACAGGTTTTAAAAATAAAAAGCTTCAAACTAAAAAATACAGTCCACAAATTCTACAATTCTAATTTTTAATGTAATTTAATGCTTGGTTGTATCACAATGAATATTATATTAAGATATCGTAATTAGTAAATTATATAAATTACATGAGAAAACCCATACTCTAATTATTAAAATAAATAAATTCAATTCAATTAAACCATAATTTTAATGGACTAATTTTTATCTTTATAGTAGTAGTATTCAAATTGGACACTTAAAACTTAAAGCATGCTTATCCATCCTTATCTAAATCCTTACAATGTACAACTCTCTAAAATTAATTGAATACAAATGTTAAAATTATATTATGAGTATATTCCATTTACCTTTTATTTTCTTTATTTGAACTGAAAAATATCATTTAAAGTAAATGATGACTTCTCACTTAAAATGGACTAGAAGAAAATACATAAAAATTATATACCCTTCCCACCCCAAATTCTAAATTTTTAGATTTTTTTTTTTTTTATTTTCTTTTTTTCAATCCTCTCTTATTTATCCTTATCCTTTTAATTTCTTTTTTTTTTTTCAATCCTCACAAACTTATCATTATCTTTTTATTTTCTTTTTTTTCTTATTTTACTTTTGCCAAGAAAAATGAATAAATTAAAGAGAATTTTTAATGCTTGAACTCTATTTTTAATGATTAGAATTGTGAGAGAGATACAATGCTATATTGTATTGAGTAATGAAAGAAGTAGAAATATATAACCTATATATAGAGCTAATTCTATATGGTAAGAGACTAAATCATGGAGTAAATTAAGGGATTATGATTATACAATTATTTGAATAAATCCTAGAGATAATATACTCTAATAGGCCCCCCCCAATCTGAAGGTGGAGCAGCGACATGAAGATTGTTTTTGTAATAGTGAAACAGTGTAGCACCGAGTCCTTTGGTGAAGATGTCGGCTATCTGTTGAGTTGTGGGAGTGTAGCGAACTTGAAGATCTCCTTTGAGAACTTTCTCACGAACGTAGTGAAAATCAACGTCAACGTGTTTAGTTCGTTCATTGGAGATTGGGTTGGCTGCAATATATGAAGCAGAGATATTGTCACAGTAGATGATGATAGGGCCAGAATGTGTGAGACCGATGTCGCGCATGAGGTAGCGAACCCAGTCTGCTTCAGCAGCGGCTTGGGCAACAGCACGATATTCGGATTCAGTTGATGACTTTGAGACAGTAGCTTGTTTCTTGGCTCACCAGGAGATGAGGGTGGACCCAAGAAAGACGGCATAACCAGCGGTGGAACAACGAGTGTCGGGGCATCCTCCCCAGTCAGCATCAGCGTAGACGACGACAGATGTGCAGGCACCAGGAAGGATCGTTAGGCCATGATCTGGGGTGCTTTTGAGGTATCGAAGGATTCGCTTCACAACCTGCCAATGACTAGTCCTGGGAGCATGCATAAACTGGGAAACAAGATTAACAGCATAACATATATCGGGACGAGTCATGGTGAGATATTGCAGAGCCCCAACCGCACTGCGGTACTCAGTAGGGTTTGGCAATACGTCACCCTGAGTCAGGGATAGATGGGCCCGAGCCGGGAGGGGGGTTTTAATGGGTTTGGCATCCTCCATCTTATGTTTGCGGAGGAGGTCAATAGTGTAGCGGTGCTGGGAGAGAAACATGCCAGTGTTTGTCTTATGGGCCTCAATCCCTAGGAAGTAGTGAAGGGGACCGAGGTCTTTCATGGCAAATTGAGTGGAAAGGGTACGAATGAGGGTGTCAAGAGAGTGGGGGTTTGATCCTGTAAGAATTATGTCATCAACTTAGAGTAATAGGCATATGATATCATTCGTAGAGCAGAAAAGGAAGAGAGAGGTATCAGCTCTACAACAGGTGAAGCCGAGGCTGTAGAGGAAGGTACTGAAGCGGTGAAACCAGGCCCGGGGGGCTTGTTTGAGACCATATAGGGCCTTATGAAGGCGACAAACATGATCGGGAAATTGGGGGTGTATGAAACCCTTAGGTTGCTTCATGTAGACTTCTTCCTTAAGATGGCCATGAAGAAAAGCATTTTTAACATCGAGTTGTTTAATTTGCCATTTATTAGTGATCGCAAGTGTGAGGACAAAGCGTATGGTAGAGGGCTTGACGACTGGACTAAAGGTCTCCTTGAAGTCAATACCTTCACGTTGGTGAAAGCCTTGGGCAACAAGGCGAGCTTTAAACCGGTCGACGGAGCCATCCGCTTTGTATTTGACCCGATATTTCCAAGTGCTTCCCACAATGTTATGTTTGGGATTGGGGGGAACAAGTTCCCAAGTGTTGTTTAGAATTAGGGCGTTAAATTCATCTGCCATAGCCTCTTGCCATTTGGGATTTTTAATGGCTTGGGAGTAACACGTAGGTTCTTGGATAACGGTAATGGATGATAGGGATAGGGGACATCGAGTTTTTCGAATACCATCCTTGAGTCGAGTTCGCATGGGGTGGGCATTAAGGTTGTTGTTTGGGTTGGGTGCGGCCGAGTGTGAGGGCTCGGGTGGGGAGGGCATAGGGACCGAGGGGGAGGGTGTGAAGCAATGCAATTGATGATGTATAGAAAATGAAGAGTACATGCTCTATATATAGAGCTACAAGACATGACAAAATACTAGAGTGCCCTTACCTCCTTACGTATGGGGGGAGGGTAAGGGAGTCATTGTACTAAACCCTAGAAGTGCTAAATTCTAGAAGAACTATACTCTAATAGGCCCCCTCAATCTGAAGGGGGAGCAGCCACGTGAAGATTGGATTTGTGGTAGTGGAACAGGGTTGGACCGAGACCTTTGGTGAAGATGTCCGCAACTTGACGAGAGGTGGGGGTGTAACGAACTTGGAGATCACCCTTGAGTACCTTTTCCCTGACATAGTGAAAATCAACATCAACATGTTTGGATCGATCATTTGAGATAGGATTGGCAGCCAGGTATGATGCAGAGACATTATCGCAGTAGATGATAACGGGGCAGGTGTGCCGGAGGCCTAAGTCACGCATGAGGTAGCGAACCCAGTCTGCTTCAGCAGCTGCCTGTGAGACGGCCCGATATTAGGATTCAGTGGAAGATTTGGAGACCGTGGCTTGTTTCTTAGCACGCCAGGAGATCAGGTTGGGGCCAAGGAACAAGGCGTAGCCAGTGGTGGAACGACGCGTGTCAGGACAGCCACCCCAATCAGCATCAGCATAGATGGCAACGGAGGTGCAGGAACCCGGAAGGATGGTGAGCCCATGATCATGGGTGCTTTTGAGGTACCGAAGGATCCGCTTAACAACCTGCCAGTGACTAGTTCTGGGAGCATGCATAAACTGAGAAACAAGATTAACAGCATAACAAATATCAGGACGGGTCATGGTGAGATATTGGAGAGCGCCGACGGCACTTCTGTATTCTGTGGGGTCAGAGAGGAGGTCACCATCGGTTAGGGAAAGATGGGTGCGAGGGGGTAAGGGGGTTTTGATGGGTTTGGCATCTTGCATATTGAGTTTGGTGAGAAGATCAACGGTGTAACGATGTTGAGATAGAAAGAGGGAAGACGGAGTTCGGCGCGCCTCAATACCGAGGAAGTAGTGTAGGGGACCAAGGTCTTTCATAGCAAATTGAGAGGCGAGGGTGTCAACAAGAGTGTCGAGGGACTGGGTGTTAGAGCCGGTTAAGATGATGTCATCAACATATAGTAGTAAGCAAGTGATGTTATTGGGGGTGCGAAGTAAAAAAAGAGAGGGATCAGCATGACAGCAAGTAAATCCTAAGGTGTAGAGAAAGGTACTAAAGCGTTGGAACCAAGCTCGGGGTGCCTGTTTGAGGCCATAGAGGGCTTTGCGTAGGCGCCATACATAGTTGGGAAATTTGGGGTGAATAAAGCCTTGCGGTTGCTTCATGTATACTTCTTCCGTTAGGTGGCCATTTAAAAAGGCATTTTTAACATCAAGTTGCTTGATGGACCACTTGTGAGTGATAGCAAGAGTAAGGATGAAGCAGATGGTAGGATGTTTGACAACCGGACTAAAGGTTTCCTTGAAGTCAATGCCTTCACGTTGGTGAAAACCTTGAGCCACAAGGCGAGCCTTGAATTGATCAACGGAGCCATCCGCTTTATACTTAACTTGATATTTCTAAGTGCTACCGACAATGTTGTTAGTTGGGTTCGGGGGAACGAGGTCCCATGTGTGATTATGAAGTAAGGCGTTAAATTCATCAGCCATGGCTGCTTGCCATTATGGATTTTTGACTGCCTGAGAGTAACAAGTGGGTTCCTGTATGACTGTTATGGAAGAGAGAGACAAGGGATATTTTGTCTTTTGAATACCATCCTTGAGACGAGTTCACATGGGGTGCACGTTGGTTGGCAGATTCATGGGGTCAGGGTGGGTGGGAGACTCAACCCGGTCGTGGGGGGAGGGAGGTGCGGCAGCCGAAGCTGCCGGCGGTGGGGGAGAGGTGGGCTGGTCAGTGGGAGGTCAGGCAAGGTCTTCATGGGAGACCGTGGGTGTGATGGTGGGGCTGGGTGGACTCCTAGGGGAGGGCATAGGGGTGGAGCCCACCGCAGGTGGGGCAAGGGCAGAGGAGGGCTCGAGGGGGACAGGGGCCGGTAGTGGCGGAGCGCCGGGAGTGATAGCGATTATGAGAGGAAGATCGACTATACTCGCGGTTGAGCGCGGTGGAGTTATATGTGTAGGGTTGACTAGTTCTGGATAGGGGAAGCTAGTTTCATTGAACATGACGTGCCTGTTTATGTAGATTTTACTCATTTGAGGATCTAAGCACCTATAGCCTTTATGGCGGGCAGCATAGCCTATAAAGATGCATGGTATAGAGCGAGGTGCAAGTTTGTGCGGTGCACGAGGTGTGAGATTTGGAAAGCATGCACAACCGAATATGCGAAAACTGGAGTAGTTTGGTTATTGTTTAAACAGTTTTTCAAATGGGGATAAGTTATTAAGCACAGGGGTAGGAAGGCGGTTAATAATAAAGCATGCGGTATAGGCAGCGTCATCCTAATGTGAGTAAGGTAACCGGGCTTGAATAAGTAAAGTCCGAGCCATGCCTATTACATGTTGGTGCTTTCGTTCCGCCACCCCATTTTGTTGTGGGGTATCAGGACAAGAAAGGCGAAAGTGTATGCCATGTTGTCGGCATAGGTTGTTCATACGACGGTGATCAAATTCACGGCCACAATCACTTTGAAAAATTTTGATTTTCGTGGAAAATTGGTTTTCAACTAGTGCTTTAAATGTGACAAAGATATCAAATACTTTGGATTTATGTTGCATAGGGTATAACCATGTAAAGCGAGTAAAATCATCAATAAAATTAACATAGTATTTGTAACAGGAGTTCGATGCTTCAGGAGATTGCCATACATCCGAATGAATTAAATGCAAAGGCGAAGAAGCTAAATGTAAAGCACGTTTAAAGGGAAGTCGGTGAGACTTTCCTAAGTTACAATGTTGACAAAACTCAGTAAAACGAGAACGAGGAATCAGTTTTCGAGAACAAAGAACATTTAACATAGGTTGCCCGAGATGCCCTAACCATTGATGCCATAGGTTTCTAGAAAGAGTTTGTGCCATGAGGCCAGTGCAGTGGGGTGAAAGATTGTAAAGTGGCCCATTACTGCGAACTCGAAGCAGAGGGATCCCCGTAGCCTTGTCCTTGACACAGAAAAATTCAGAGTCAAATTCAACAGTGCATGAGTTGTCTTGACATAGTTGTTTTATGGATAATAAATTATGGGTGAGTTTGGGAACCAACATAACATCGTTAAGTTGAAGAGGACTCATTTTAGTTTGTAAGGTAGTGGAACCAATATGACTGACAGGTAGTAAAGCACCGTTCCCAACTAAAACTCTTTTTTGACCACTGTAAGGAAGAGCAGTGTGAAGCATACCAGAGTTGGGTGTCATGTGATTGGTTGCGCCGGAGTCAGGATACCAATTGTAGTCTTGAGATTCGGTGATGGACATAGCAGCAAGGGAATGCGAAGGATCTGGAAAGGATGCATGATCAAAGCGGTGGTAACATGATGCAGCACTGTGACCAGGCTTATGACAGATTTGGCAGGATAGCGGTGCAGGGCCGAGAATTCCATGCGTGGGCGGGCGTGCCTGTGGTGGGTTGGGGTTGTGGGGTCCTGTGTTATGCTGTTGATTCTGGCCCCCAGAGCGACCCCCTCGATTGCCACGGCGATCGTTGTTACGGCCCATACCTCGACCACGACCCCCACGACCATAGTTTGACCCTTGGGTACCTGTATTTGAAGCAACTAAAGCATGCTGTGGATCAGTGGCGGTACGGCTCTGGTATCGGCTATGGGCACTTTCTTCATTAAGCAAATCAGTTTTTAATTTTTCAAAAGCAAGGGTTGGAGTGGTTTGGCGAGTTAAAGTAGCAAAAGCGGCATATTCAATAAGGAGCCCATAAAGGGCGTAATGTACTAGTTCTCGATTGGAAATTGGGGAGCCTATAGCAGCTAGATCATCAACGACGGATTTTAGTTCCAAAAGGTGTTGTTGCATTGTTTTGCCATCTTTCTTTAAATTGATTAGTTGGGACCTCAGATCATATTCCTTGGCCAGCGAGTGGTCTCGGAATCGTTTGACAAGGGCATCCCACATGGCTTTTTATGTGGGTTGTCGAACAGTATCGTTTAAGAGAGGGCGAGAGAGAGTTGCAGAAATACAGGATCTAAGACTTTGGTCAGTACGGACCCAATTTAAATAATCCGGGTTGGGAATGGAGGAGCCAGCACTGTTTAATATATGAGTTGGGGGACAGGGGAAAGAACCATCAATGTAACCCATGAGTTGATGGGATACTAAAAGCATGTAAAATTGTTCTCTCCAGGCGGTATAATCAGTGGCATTTTCAAGTTTTATCGTTATTATACTGGAGATATTAGAAAGGGGAAGTAATAAAGGTTGATTTGTAGTATGAGTTAGGTTAGGGTTTAAAAGAGGGGTTGTGGGGAGGTGAACACCAAGGGGTGCTGGCTGGTCAGACGCAGCGGCGGCGGGTCCCCACCCATGGTGACTGTACGGTACAGCCGGGTGGGTCCCACCGGCGAGCGGGTGGCCGGGGTTTGCAGCGGGGTAGGGGGGGATTTGGGAGAGAGCCGACCAGCGGTGGTCGCCATTTCGAAGGGCGGCACCGGAGGTCGGTTGTAGGGGGAAGAGGGGAAGGGAGGTTGGGATGCCCGAGCCAAAAAATTGAGAAACTTGCGGCCTCGTGGTAGCTAACGAAGTACCGGAGATGGAAACACTGCCATTAGTTAGACCATTGAGGGGTAGATCCGAGGTCATAGATCCGATATGGGGAAGATCGGGCATGACCATGGAGGAACCAGACACCCGACGTTCGACCGAAGCACCGGCATAGGGAGAGCCAGGTTCGGCCGGAGCAGGGGTGGCCGGCGCTGAGTGGGGAGCCGTGTGGGGGGGGTGGGGGGGCTACCATAGGTATAGGTAAAGAAAGAGAGAAGAAAAATTAAACAAAAATTGAAAAGAGAGAAATTAATTCGAGAAAAAAAATAAGTAAAAAATAATAACCAATTGAGAACTAGTACTTTAGACCGGAAAAGAAAATTAAAGAGAAGAGAGAAGAGAAGAGTCTCTTTGAGAGGCTCTTGACACCATATGAAGCAATGCAATTGATGATGTATAGAAAATGAAGAGTACATGCTCTATATATAGAGCTACAAGACATGACAAAATACTAGAGTGCCCTTACCTCCTTACATATGGGGGGAGGGTAAGGGAGTCATTGTACTAAACCCTAAAAGTGCTAAATCCTAGAAAAACAATACTCTAATAGAGGGGATACGAGGGTCCAGTGGAGGAGGCCCCGACGGTTCTGCCGAGGCACGAACCGAGACGGGAGTACGGGTGGGTTCGGGGAGAATCGTAGCCTTAGGTTCGACAATAGGGATGTCGGGGTGAGGGCTAGGGTCTTGGTTATGAGTGGAGGGACCAGGGGCCACAGGGCTAGGGAGAGGAGGGCTAGGGGGAGTAGTAGTCATCCGAAGAGGAAGGGGTTCAATTGGCAGACTTAGAAGTGTGGTGCCTGTAGCCGTGGTTACTAGGAGCGGGAGAGGGAGATCAACGACAGTGGCTGTACTACCAGGTTCGAAAGCGTGAGTTGGGTTAACTAGTTCAGGGTAGGGGAAGCTAGATTTGTTGAACTTAACATGTCGATTGGTATAAATTTTGCCCGTTGTGGGGTCAAGACATCGGTAGCCTTTATAGCGTGCCGCATATCCTATGAAGATACACGGTAAAGAACGTGGAGCTAATTTATGAGGGGCACGGGGTGTGATGTTAGGATAACATGCACACCCAAAAACGCGAAAACTAGTGTAATCCAGAAACCGTTTGAAGAGTTTTTCAAAAGGAGATGAGTTTTTAAGAACAAGGGTAGGGGGACGGTTTATATTGAAACATGCAGTACACGCAGCATCATCCCATAAGGTGTACGGTAGGCGAGATTGGATAAGGAGCGTTCGTGCCATTTCAATAATATGTTTGTGCTTTCTTTCCGCCACTCCATTTTGTTGTGGAGTATCAAGACATGAAAGACGAAAGTGAATGCCATGTTGACGACATAGGGTGTGCATACGACGATGATCGAATTCACGACCACCGTCGCTTTGAAAAATTTTTATTTTGGTTGAAAATTGATTTTCAACAAGTGTTTTAAAAGTTTCAAAAATGTCAAAGACCTCAGATTTCTGTTTCATAGGGTAAAGCCATGTGAAGCGAGTGAAATCGTCAATGAAGTTAACATAGTATTTATAATAAGAGTTTGATGCTACAGGAGATTGCCATACATCGGAATGAATTAAATGCAAGGGAGAAGTAGCGAAATGTGAAACACGTTGAAAAGGTAGTCTATGTGACTCACCCAAATTACAATCTTGACAAAAAGCAGTAAATCGTGAGCTAGGGATGAGTTTACAGGAGCAGAGAATGTCTAACATGGGACGGCCTAGGTGCCCTAAGCGACGATGCCATAAGTGTCCGGATAGGGTTTGTGCCATAAGTCCGAGTGAGTGAGGCGAGAAGCTGTAGAGTGCACCGTTACTGCGAACTCGAAGTAGAGGGGTCCCCGTAGCCTTGTCCTTAACACAAAAAAATTTGAGTCAAATTCAATAGTGCATAGGTTGTCATGGCATAAGCGTTTTATAGATAAGAGATTATGAGTTAGGTTGGGAACTAACATAACATTACGAAGTTGTAATTGGCGAGTTTTAGTGTTTAAAGTTGAAGAGCCCACGTGGGTGACGGGGAGAAGCGCCCCATTCCCAACTAAAACATGTTTTTGGCCACGATAAGGAAGAAGAGAGAGAAGCATACCTGCGTTTGGTGTCATATGATTGGTAGCTCCCGAGTCGGGATACCAACTGTAGTCTTGTGAGTCAGCGATAGACATGGCAGCAAGAGAGTGGGAGGGATCAGGGTAGGAGGAATGATTAAAGCGGTACGGACATTGCAGATTTGGCATAATTTAGGCCCTGGTCGAAGAATACCGTGAGAGATGGGTGAAGCATTACCAGGTGGGCGAGGTTGAGGCAGTTGGGGCTGCAAATTATGATGTCCCGAGTGATGTTGTTGGTGTTTAAGTTGTCCCCTGTTTTGGCCCCCTCGGTTACCACGGCCTCCTGAGTTGCGTCCTTTACCTCGACCGCGTCCCCCACGACTGGAGTTGTGAGGTAGGGCGACCCTGATAACGATTCTGGGTGCTTTCCTCATTAAGAAGATCAGTCTTGACTTTTTCAAAAGGAGGTGTGGGGGAAGTATTGCGAGTTAGAGTTGCAAATGCAGCATATTCGATTGGAAGCCCATAAAGGGCATAGCGTACTAGTTCTCGATTGGCTATGGGTGAGTCTATGGCAGCAAGGTCGTCAACAATATATTTTAACTCAGAGAGGTATTTGTCCATTGTTTAGCCATCCTTTTTAAGATTAATTATTTGAGATCTCAGGTCAAACTCTTTGGCCAGTGAATGATCTCGGAATCGTTTGACAAGGGCATCCCACATGGCTTTTGATGTGGGTTGATGAACGATGTCGTTAAGAAGGGATTGGGATAAAGTAGAGGCGATACAAGATCTTAAACTTTGGTCAGTTCGGACCCAATTTATATAGTCGGGGTTAGGGAGAGAGGGGACCATTGTTGGTTGTTATATAAGTGGGAGGACAGGGAAAGGTATCGTCGATGTAACCCATAAGTTGATGCGAAATTAAAAGCATAAAAAATTGTTCTCGCCAAGCAGTATAGTTAGTAGCATTTTCCAATTTTATTGTAATGATGTTGGAAATACTTGAAAGAGGAAGTAATAAAGGGGTACTTGTGGTATGATGTAAGTTAGGGTTTATATTAGGGAAAGTAAGGGAAGGGAACCTAGCCCCCGCCCCTGCTCCTGCTGCTACGCCACCAGCAAGACCGGCCCCTAGTGCACCACCAGCGTTGTTGGTGTGCGGGCTGCTGGTGGTGGCTGGTGCAGCACCTAGGGAAGGGACAGTGGGGTAGGGGTGGGAAGGGTCGAAGGGGAGGGAGGTGCGGTAGCCACCAACAGAGGTGGTGGTACCGGCCGCCGCCAGTGGGGGGAGGGAGGAGAGAAGGGTAGGGATGCCCGAGCCAAAAGATTGAGAAAATTGTGGCCTCGTGGTTGCTAACGGGCTACTGGGGATGGCAACACCGGTACTCGTTAGACCATTGAGCGTTAGACCCGAAGATATGGAGCTGATATGGGGAAAATCGGACACAGCCATGGGTCCCACCACCCGGAAATCGATTGGGGAGCCGGCATTAGGGTGACCGGTCCCGACAGCGACGGGGGTGGTGGTCGGCCGACTGGTGGCCGTGGGTGGGGGGGGGGGGGGGGGGTAGTATTGTTGTTGTTAGCTGCCATAGACTTGAAGTAAAGCAAAAGATAAAATGATACTTGTAAAAAAAAAAAAAAAAAGAAAGATAAGAAGAGAGGTAGAAAATAGCCAATTGAAATATTAGTAAAATAGAGAAAGAAAAGAATTAACGAACAAGAGAGAAGAGTTAGAAGAGAGTCTCCTTTGGAGGCTCTGATACCATGTGAGAGAGATGCAATGCTATATTGTATTGAGTAATGAAAGAAGTAGAAATATATAACCTATATATAGAGCTAATTCTATATGGTAAGAGGCTAAATCATGGAGTAAATTAAGAGATTATGATTGTACAATTATTTGAATAAATTCTAGAGGTAATATACTCTAATAAGAATATAAAACGTTAAATTTTGAAGGGTTGATTTTAAAAGATACTGAATTGGCAGGTGAGTGTTTATAAGTGGAGCGGGTAGTGCGTATAGGTTAGGTGTACCAGCCCTGTACCCAACACTGGTATAAGGCGGGTGCAGATATATAAAAATATTTATTTAAAATTTCAAATGTTTGCTTCAAACTAAAAGTCACAGGTTCTAAAAATGAAAAACCTCAAACTATATTTATTTGCAGATTACACAATTGAAAGCATAATGATTTCTAAAACCCTTTTTTGGGAATTAATAATTAAAATGCCGAGAATTGAACTAAAAAAATGCAGTCCACAAATTCTACATTTCTAATTTTTAATGTAATTCAATGTTTGGTTGTATCACAATTAATGCATAGCACCATTGCAATCATTACAATGTATAACTCCCAAGATTAATTGAACCTAAATAAAAGTAATGTAATTCAATATTTGTTCCGCACTTAAACAATAATTAATGTACTTCAGTCAAACCCAAATTTACCAAATTCTAAATTCTTAGATTTTTCCTTTTTTTATTTTCCTTTTTTTAATCCTCACATTTACATGTTTACCGTAATTAGTAAATTATATAAATTACATGAGAAAATATCATTTAAAGAAAGATAATTTTATCATTTTCAATTTCAATGTCTTAATAATAGTAAAATTAATTTTGACATTAACATCTTCATAAAATATATTATCCAAATCTCTACTTACATTATAATAAAGTCTTTCAATCCCCAAAACCACCAAACTCAAAAGAAGCATTAATCCACTTTTTAAATTTTTCATGCTTATCAAAATTTCTCTAAAGCTCCCACCCACCCTCTAATAAGAAAGTCCAAAAAATTTCATTCCCCTTCAATAGTGGAGACGCCATTCAGCATTGAACGTATTATCTAAACGGTAACAACTTCCACCTTATGTTTACTTTGTGGCCAGCAAAAAACCCCTGTTTACTTTATGTTATGTTATATGTTAAACTTTAGTAAAAAAATGTTTGCATATAAGCAAACTATATCCATATTTACACTTAAATATTTTGTGTGTATTACCAATTCTATCGTTTATATGTAGAATCTAATAGTGAATTCCATATATGACATATTTATGGCATTCATTAGTAATATGTACATAACACAGCACTCATCAATAAATGCACTATAAGTTCTATTTTAGGCAACAACATTACATAGGAGATTTGACCTGTTAGTAGCTTGAGCTCTTGTTTCTCTAACTACACAAGTAAGAATTGAAAAACAAAGAACACAAAAGCATCTGCCAGGTAAAAAAACTTAGTTAACGATTTAACTCAGCAAGTTACATAACTGATTTGGCCTACTTTGGGAATTTTGGATTTTTCACTATACTATGGCAAGTTCGGGGGGGGGGGGGGGGGGGGGGAAGGCTAGGATTTTTTCAACGTAAAAACCACACGTATAAAAATATATTAACCAGTAAATACCTGCCGTGCATCGCACGGGAACAAAACTAGTTAGAATAATAGTGAAAAGATTTTGGATTTTTGACACAGTGGAAGAAAATTTTAGGAGAGTGGAACATATGTCATTTTGTGTTCATTAGTGTACCGCAATTAGTTAATTGTGCCTAATCAACCGGCGCAATCCAATTGGCACAATTAGGCTCATATTTTTTTTATTTCTTCTGAAATAAGACAGAACTTGCAAATATACTCAACAATATTCAGTTTTTCCCATACATTCTTTTTCAAATGTTGTGCCGAGATGGCTAGATATTGTGATGCAGCCGCCAAATAGCCTTTGGCGGGTCAAGCGGGTCAAGACGGGCAATCTAGGAAAAGTAGGAATTAATAAATCAGTTCAATATGATACAACTAATATAGGAATTAATAAGCAATTAATTGTACAAATACTTGTATTAGTGCAAATAATAGTATAAGTAGTTGTATTAATGTACATGACCGTACAAATACTTGTATTAGATAAATATTAGTATAAATACTGTATTAGAAGTTGTTAAGGAAGTTAAGCAAGAGCAATAACAAACTATTTTTCTCTCTCTGAAACTCTCTCTGTCTCTAATTCTTTCTAACCCTAATTCTCTTTTTCTAATCTTTATCATCTACTTCTATTCTTCTTCAATATAATTCACTTTGAACTTGGATGTAACTCAAATTGTTACATCAATTGGTATCATATTCTAGTTTGTGTTGCGCCTTTGTTCATTAATAACTGAATTGCGTCATTTAGAAGCTCGTTTGGAAGAAAGTGAGACCACGATCCGTAACTTGTTAGATGAGAGGTTCCGAGAATATGATAATCATTAGAACTTAATGATCGAGACTATTTTGGGAGTTTAAGCCAATATATCATCGATTAAAAACAAGCAAAAGTAAAATCATGGATCACCTTTGCGAATTGATTGCAAACCAAAATCAAGAACTTCAAGGAGGACCTCCTTCGCCTTTGGTAGATATGGTGTTTCCTCAATCAAGTAGCGGTGGTGAGTTCCTGCTTTCGAATGCAGAGATCTGTCCATCTTAATGATCAGCTTATAAATTCAATAGCAGGTTATCAAAAATTGAACTTCCTTATTATTTTGAGGGCGATGGCATTAAGAATTGGGTATGAAAATCAGAACAATTTTTTTTTTTTTATTGATCGTACTGCTGATTATGCAAAAGTAAAATTAGCCTCAATGCACCTCGAGGCTAATGTGTAGGAATGGCATCGTACTTATGTTCGAACTCATAATACTCTAATTGAGCAAATTTCATGGAATGATTATTGGAATGCCTTGATTCAACATTTTGGGGTAGGTTTTGAGAATCCTATGGATGATATAATGAAATTGAGACAAACAAGAGCGACATTGGAATATCAGGCACAATTTGAAAAGTTAATTACCGCTTGACATTGTCGGAAGATTATATGATCACTTGTTTTGTCACCGGATTAAAAGACGCTATACAATATCCCGTATTAGCACTCCAATGGCAGTCTTTACATTAGGCCATGAAACTATCGCGTCTTCAAGAGGCTCATTTATAGCCATTGCCTTGTTTTTCTTCAATTGGTAACTCTCATTCTTCTCCAAAGCCACTTGCTACTTCTAAAGGTTCTTCAATGATTAGCAATGCAAGAAATTACAAAGAACCACAATCTATCATCAGTTTCACTAAAAAAGATCAGCAGGTTCTCTCGGTCGCACATTTAGAGGATCGTTGGGAAAAAAGGCTTATATTTCTTTTTGAAACGAAAAATTCACTTCGGGACATATGCTAGTGTGTAAGGTCAAGAATCCGCACTTAAAGATGATCACGGGACTGTTAGGGGAAAACTCTGCTTTTCATCCCGGGGCATTATCGGTCATGCTAATTGGGAATCCGAACGCTGATATTTGGTGACGTTTCTCTGACATTTTTCTTAATTTCTTCCTTGAAGACAAGAAAAATTTTCAATGGCGGGTATTGATACAGCTAATATAGGAATTATTAAGCAATTAATAGTACAAATACTTGTATTAGTGTAAATAATAGTATAAGTCGTTGCAATAGTGTAAGTGAGTGTAAATATTTGTATTAGGTAAATGTTAGTAAAAATAGTGTACTAGGGGTTGTTAAGGAAGTTAAATAAAAACAATAACAAACTATTTTCTCTCCTAAATGCTCTCTCTACCAATCAATTCTCTCTCTCTAATTCTTTCTAACCCTAATTCTATTTCTCTAATCTTCATCATCTACTTCTCTTCTTCTTCAATCTAATTCACCTTAAACTTAGACATAACCTGAATTTTTACATCATAATCAAAAATCATGATGTGGATCTACGACTAGGTCACTATCTCTTTTGATGAAACTGTGAACTCCCTATGAATTGAAGCATTGCTTCGTAGAGGACGTTCACGTCGACATCCACATCCGCTTCTTTCTGCATGAAATAATGTAGGGTGGTCAACACCTTTGTTAGCCTCCAAAATTCAATTTGGAAGTCTAACATTGTAGAAGAGAGTTTGAGATGAGAAAAGAAGGAAAGGGGATGAGAAAATAGAGAAAGAAGATGAGAATTAGAGAATTTCTCTTAGGAATAAGATTTCATTTAATTGGATGATCAAAATACACTTTAATCTGTCAATTTATATAGAAAATCAGATCACAAAACCCTCATTGGAGTTCCCGCCTAATCCCCTGTGTTGTAACTGCATTTCCCGCCCAAAACCAATAACTAACTTTGCACAGTAGCCTCGTGTGCACTGCTGATATTTGATGCTTAAAAAACATTTTAATTGGTGCTCTTTTTTAATTGTGTTATATCATATAGAAAGTAATACTAAGAAATTAATGTATTACAAGTGAAATTTATTAATTTGTAACATTCCCTCCCCCTTGAGAAACTTCATGTCCTCAAGAAGTGAAGCCCGGAAATTGACTCTTCAAGAAAGTGTAGTCTTTCCAAGTTGTAAAGTCCTCTTTTAGGTTGCTCCAAGTGACCAATACCTCTTGAATTTTCTTGTCATTGAGCTGCAGCGTTCTCCTTGATCTGATAGAGCTCGGTTGCTGCAGTAACAGCCCATTTGCTTCAGCAATTGGAGGATCTTGAACACAATCAGCATCTCTCTTAACCTGTTTTTTAAGTAGGGATGCATGAAACATGGGATGAATATAAGTATGCGAAGGTAAGTCAAGTTTATATGCGACATTGCCAATTTTCTCTAACATCTTGTACGGGCCAAAGAAACGAGCACACAACTTGACATTGCGTCTGACAGCCACAGCTGATTGTCTATATGGTTGTAATTTGAGGTAGACCATGTCTCCAATGTCATAGTTCTTGTCTACCCTCTTCTTGTCTGCATAATACTTCATTCGAGCCCGAGCTTGTTGGAGATTTTCCTTCAGCGACTGTATGATCTGTCTCCTCTGCTGCACAATTTCGGTTGCTGCAGAATCAGCAACCTTCAGTTGTTGTATCATCATAGGAGAAGGTGGAGAATATCCATACAATGCTTGGAAGAGTGAAGTGCCAATGGTTGTGTGGAAGTGTGTATTGAACCAAAATTCGGCTAAGGAAGGCCAATGGTTCCACTCTTTGGGCCTCAAGAAGACCATACTCCGAAGATATTGCTCTACACATTGGTTGACTCGTTCGGTTTGACCATCCGTTTGAGGATGATAGGAAGAACTGAGCCAACGTGGTTCCCATTTGCTTGAACAATTCTCTCCAAAAAGTGCTTGTGAAGATTTTGTCTCGGTCCGACACGATGGATTGAGGCAACCCATGTAGCTTATAAATGTTGTCAAGGAAGAGCCTTGCCAACTTTTCAGCAGTAACAGGTCGAGCAAGGGCAATAAAATGACTATATTTGGTGAAACGATCCACCACGACCCATATGACCTCCTTGCCTTCGGACTTCGGTAGTCCCTCAATGAAGTCCATGCTAATATGAACCCAAGCTCCGTCCAGAATAGGGAGAGGTTGAAGAAGTCCCTTGTATCGAGGATCTCCCAATTTCGTTTGTTGACATACTTCACAAGACTTCACATAGTCGTTCACATCTTTTTTCATGCTCGGCTAAGTAAAATATGCTTTCATTCGTTGATAGGTGCCTTCCACACCCTCGTGACCTCCCCAAGCAGCGTCGTGTGAGGCTTGGATGACCTGTTTTCTCAAGTCAGTAGCAGAACCAACATATAGCTTGCCTTAGACCCGCAACAGCCCATTCTGAACTGTGAGCTCTCGGTGTTCTGCAACAATTTTTGCGTCGAGTTTGAGCACTGCAGCAGCCAGCTTTTCACTACCAAAAGGATCTTCCTCGTAGGATTTGTGTAGCTCTTCGACCCAAGAAGGAATTAACACCGAAATGGCTGAGCATGAGCTTGAAACAGTGTCCTCAAAACGCCCTGACAGTGCATCTGCAGCTGCGTTTTCTTTGCCACTTCTATACTCGATGTTGAAATCAAGGCCTAACATTTTCATCAAGCCTTTCTTTTGAATTCTCGACACTATTTTCTACTCAAGGAGATATTTTAGGCTTTGGTGATATGTCCGAATGGTGAATTTGTGACCTTCCAAGTAATGCCTCCATTTCTCTACGGCTAAGAGAATCGCAAGGTACTCCTTTTCATAAGTCGACATTGCCTGATGTTTGGGACTTAGAGCTTGACTTAGATATGCAATAGGCCTTCCTCTTTCAGAGAGAACAGCCCCAATACCAGTACCACTTGCATCGGTCTCCAAAACGAAGCTTTCGGTGAAGTTCGGCATGGTCAAGATCGGTGCTGCACACATAGCGGCTTTGAGGGCTTCAAATGTGGCTTGAGACTTCTTGTTCCACCCAAAAGCATCCTTCTTCAAGAGCTCCGTTAAAGGTTTGGTAATGGAGCCATAACCTTTAATAAATTTTCAGTAATATCTGGTCAACCCTAAGAAACCACGCAATTGCTTCAAAGTGATCGGGATTGGCCATTCTTGCATTGCTCGGATCTTGTTAGGATCAGTAGCTACGCCCTCTGATGAGATGAATGGCCCAAATATTCGAGCCTCCTTTGAGCAAACGAGCACTTGGACAATTTTGCAAAAAACCGGTGTTGTCGCATCAAGACGAACACTTGTCGGAGGTGTGTGAGGTGAGCTTCATATGTGGGACTGTAAATCAGTATGTCATCAAAGAACACCATCACCGACTTCCTCAGATAAGGCTTGAAGACATCATTCATAGCCGCTTGGAATGTGGCCGGAGCATTTGTTAAACCGAATGGCATAACAACGAACTCGAAATGGCCATGATGAGTTTGAAAAGCGGTTTTGTAAATATCTGATTCGAAGACTCAGATCTGATGATATCCTTGCCTTAAGTCCAGCTTGGAAAAGAAACACGACCCATGAAGCTCATCAAGCAAGTCGTCTATGACCGGAATCGGAAACTTGTCTTTTACGGTCAAAGCATTCAAACGGCGGTAATCGATGCACATACGGGCTGTCCCATCCTTCTTCTTTACAAGGATCACGGAGAGGAAAATGGACTTCGGCTTGGTCTAATGAAGCTCAAATGAAGAAGCTCCTCCACTTGTCTTTCTATTTCGGCCTTTTGGCCATGAGGATACCGATATGGCCTAATTTTGAACTGATCGGCATCTCCTTGTAAGGGTATAGCATGATCCACACTCCTTTGGGGCGGAAGACTCTTTGGCTCCTCAAAGATGTCCCCAAAGTCGTTGATCAAAGACCGTACATCAGGAAGTAGGTCCTGCTGCACCGAAACCGAACCAATCACGAACAATTGCCCAATCCATTGGATCGCCTTCTTTTTAATTCCGCTTTGCACCCCCTTAGCTTCAATCAATTTGAGCTGAGCTTCCTCGGACATGCCTTGAAAGGATATTTTGACACCATGAACCACGAATGCCATGGTCATTTTGTCAAAATCAAATAAAACCGGGTTGAAGGTTCTCATCCAATCGACCCCGAGCACCATATCGCAACCACCCAAAGGAATAATTCTAAAGTCAAAATTGAATTGATGGTTTTGCATAGATCATGGGAATGCTATGCACTTATTTTGAGTTGTTAAGGAGTTACCATCAGCCACCATTACCGCCAAAGGGTGTGTTTTCGTCACTTCGTGCTTGACCTTCTTAATCAACTTCAGGTCAACGAAACTGTGAGTGCTCCCACTATCAACGAGAATAATAACGGAATGTTTTCCAGCCCGTCCCTTGATTTTGATTGTGTTATGAGCTCCACTTTCGGTTAGAGCTTTCATAGAAATCTTGACCTCATCTTCGCTTGAATTTCCTTGAGAAATGCACTCGGTTTCATCTGCATCTACATCTGAATCGGTACTGTCATTTTCAGCAGGGACCCGGACTCCTTTTGCATACATAAGTGCTTGTGATTTGCACCTATGTCCGGGCTGATACGGTTGGTTGCAATGAAAACAAAGCCTTGCTGAATTTATGTCACTATTTTTACTGCTGAAGCTCTTGTTCTGCTGCTGCAACTGTCTCTGTTTGCTGCTGGTGTGCTGCTTCTCTTTGTCATATGAAGGGACTTGAGTTGCTTCTATCAACTTTGCTTTGTTGTAAGCGCTTGACAAAGTCTTAGGACCAATGGCTTTCACCATGTTTTTGATCCTAGGCTTAAGGCCACTCACAAAGCAAGAGACATAGTAGGATTCGGCATCCTC
The DNA here is from genome assembly GCA_018398585.1 of Simmondsia chinensis. Classification (NCBI taxonomy): domain Eukaryota; kingdom Viridiplantae; phylum Streptophyta; class Magnoliopsida; order Caryophyllales; family Simmondsiaceae; genus Simmondsia; species Simmondsia chinensis. The sequence goes on along the minus strand of JAGTTD010000013.1, from coordinate 16,325,538 downwards.
GGGAGCAATGGCCAGAACTGACATCAAATTGGCTCTCAAATTCTCAAATCTAAGCATGTATTCTCTCACACTTGATGTTTGGACCAACTTGTTGAAGTTATCCACAACATCCGTTGATTCTCCTTCACCATACCGTTCACACATCTCTTCTACGAAATGGCCCCAAGAAAGATGTGGTTTGCTTTTCAACAAACTATAGTACCAAACCTCATGATCACCATGAAGATGGACTGCAGCCAGCTGGAGCTTCTCCTCCTCAGGTATATTGTAATATAAGAAGTATCGATCACACCTCCTAAGCCAAGATTCCGGTTGTTTTCCATCAAATGGATCGATTTCTACCCTCGGCTGCCTGTAAGAGCCAATCCCCAATTGTGCTGTCATCGGTCACGGTTCTATGCTGATATGGGCGATCAGGTGGTCTATCAAAATGTTCGAACACCTTATCTGCAACATTTTGGTGCATAACAGAAACATGCGGCCTGTTGTTTTGTTCTGAATTTTCAGCATATGTTCAGTAATTAACAGGTCCAGAAGCACGATCTGGATTTTCTATATTAACTTCAGGTCGAATAGGTTGATTTGCCGCTGATCTAATGTTAATTGATGGTCCTACACCAGGTTGTATCATAGGAGATTTAGCTCGGGTGTGCATTACTCCTTCATATCGGTCTGTGCTTGCTTGCGGCTGATCTGCACTTGCTTGCTGCTGATCTACACTTGCTTGCTGCTGATCTATTTCAATTGATTTATGTATCTGGCTTGCGGGCTTAAGGATGGCTTCAACACTTGATTCTCTTTGCTTGTTCATCAGGTCTTGCAAATTTTCAAGTCGTTTCTCCAATTGTTGCAGCCGATCTTCCTTTTTTTCATCTTTCTCCACCAATAACTTCAGGATTTGCTGAATTCCTTCAGTTTGGCTTCGACTTTTAGCATTTTGCTGCTTAAGTTCAGCAAATTGTTGATCAAACTTGACTTCCATGTGTTTTATTTGATCACGAAGCTCATTGGAAGTATCTACATTCAAACCGACACTACCAGCCCCTGATTTGGTCCGAACTCTATCAGCCATTTTGCTTTGCGTTTTTACCAGCTTAATCAATGTTGTTGATTGATAAAACGAGCTCTGATACCAATTGTTAGTCTCCAAAATTCAATTTGGAAGTCTAACCTTGTAGAAGAGAGTTTGAGATGAGAAAAGAAGGGATGGGGATGAGAAAATAGAGAAAGGAGATGAGAATTAGAGAATTTCCCTTAGGAATGAGATTTCATTTAATTGGATGATCAAAATACACTTTAATTTCTCAATTTATACAGAAAATTAGATCACAAAACCCTCACTGGATTTCCCGCCTAATCCCCTGTGTTGTAACTGCATTTCCTGCCCAAAACCAGTGACTAACTTTGCACAGTAGCCTCGAGTGCACTGCTGATATTTGATGCTTGAAAAACATTTTAATCGGTGCTGTTTTTTAGTTGTGTTACATCACATAGAAAGTAATACTAAGAAATTAATGTATTACAAGTGAAATTTATTAATTTGTAACAACCTTCTTGTTGCAGAATCTGATGAAATCAACGTTCCTTACCCGCAGCATTCAATTTGCTACAACAACCAGTAAGCCAATCAGTGGTGATAGAATGTACTGCACAAGATTGGCCTACCACATCATGGTTCATACGTAGTTCAATCTTGTTGTCGATCAAACTAGAAGGACAACCAGGGCACTTTGTAACAATGTTGGTCACATTGTACATTCTGTCTCCATCAGTTGGCTTATTGGTTGTAGTAGCATACTAGATGCTACCGGTGAGGAACACTGATTTCTCTATATTTTGCAACAAGAAGGTGTCGACCTCCCTAAATTATCTCGAGCAGAAGGAAGAGGACGTGGAATTCGGTGTGAACGTCCTCTACGACGCACATGTATTACCTACTTCATGAGAAGTTGGAACATGAATTTAATTCCTGGTAAATACAACTTCCTGCAAGAATTCAATTCATGTGGCAACCAATCAAGGCCTTATAGGAGTAGGAGCTAAGGAACTTTTCCCACAAAGTTAACATACCAATTATGATGTGTTCTATTTCAAAATATTAGACTCTATTGGGCACATGGAATTGGAATTAAACTGTGGGATCACAATTTCGAATCCAATTCTGTTGGAATTGGAATTGTGATAAAATTGAAATTGCATTATTTGGTTCATCCAATAATTTGGAGGTCGGAATTATAATTCCATAATGATTTGTGACATCATGATTTTTTGGTCAGTCGAGTTGCAATACTTCAAGTTTTGGATCAGCTACATTCAAATTTTGGTTGTAGCGGTTCCCATTACGTTCCAGTTATTATGGTCGGGGTAATTCACTTTGAGTTCCAGCTATTCAAGTTTTGAGTCAAATTGGGTCGAGTATTGTGTCGGATCATTTGGTGTTCAAGTTATCTTAGATTTTCAGTTAATAAAGTTAGGCCTTTTCGAGATTCAAGTTAGAAACGATTGGGTTTGAGTTGATTTAGATCATTTTGAGCTCTTGGCTTCGGGAAAAATGGGTTATATCATTTCAAATCTTGAGCCATCTTAGGCTGAGTTTGAGATGGGTTAGGTCATATAGAGTTTTGGGTCAATTTGATTGGGTCATTTCCACTTTGGCTTATCACATGCAAGTTAAGTAGTTTCTTTTTTTTATATTTGAGTCATCTCAAGTTTCGAGTTAATAGGGTTGGGTCATTTCGGACTTTCAAGTACAAGTCATTCGTGTTAGGTGATTTCAAGGTTTGGGTCAAATTTTAGGTTGTGCCCATGTCTTTTGACTTTGAGTCATCTTGAGTTTGGGTTAATCAAGTGGAGTCATTTTGGGTGTCAAGTCAATGGAGTTAATATGGAATTACAATTTCATATCCCTAAGAAATTGGAAAGTAAGATTTTCAGTTAAAATCCAATTCCATGGAATTGGGCAATGAAATTGTAATTCTAATTTCAGCAAGTGAACCAAATATAAGAATTGGGATTCAGGGCTCTAACTCCAGCCATAATCCCAGTTCCAAGCTCCAATTATGTGCTCCAAACATGACCTTAGCGTAGTTTTCATGATAGGAGTTAGAAAATAAAAAAGTTAACAAAAAGTACTTGCTTTCTCTAAGACTCAAAACCACAACTTAAAGTGTAATTTTTTTGCTTCTACTTCTATTTGAAAGGAATAGCACCTAATTTGTACTTCTCTTTAAAAACAGAAAAATAGATTCTACTTTTAATAAAAAGTGAATTTTCAGTGTGGCCAAACACCATTAAAATAAAGTGCTTTTTCAGAAAAAAAAAATCACTTTGTCTCCGAAAAAGCAATCCCAAACAGGCCTTGAGACATAAAGAACATTTATCATAAGACAAACAGACTAGTTGTAACGTGGGTTTAGTTTTAAAAGTTTAGACTTATCTTTAATGTTAGGAGTGTTGGTAAAGATATTGTTAGCTTCTTACTTTATTTTTTTAACAAAGGTTGTTGAATATTCTTTTGGTATTTTTAGTAAATGTATTTATGTAGTTTTGTATAGGCATAGGATATTCCAACAACGGTCCATACTTGAAATCCCGCCCATTGTTACTGCGTACTTGTTTCACTTGAAATCCAAGCTAAGTACTAACCATATGGCAGAAATCCATAAGAATTTTGTGAGCTTAGGATTTTTCCCGCATTATATATACCCAGGTACAATGGCTAAAATCATCGACAATGGTAAGGCAATAACAAGCACCCGCCAATGACCTAGTACGATAAGGTCCCCAAAAATCACAATGAATTAATTCAAAACATGCTTGAGTTTTTGAAACAGACAAGGGAAAGGGTAAACATGCTTGTCTAGCATGATGACAAGGATCACAAACATAATCAGTCTTCAATACATGCAAATAGGGAAAAAAGACAATCTGGAAAACGAAATATGGCCTATTCGACGATGCCATAAAACTACTTGCTTGTTGTGGTTAGCGGTAAGAATCATGGGACCCTTTGAAGGTTCTTCCAAGACGTATAACCAATCTCTCCTTCTACCGCTCCAGCCAGCTTCCTCGAGCATAACTCCTGTATGTAACAAAAATTGAAGTGAAAAGTTGACGTACATTTTTAATCTCGAGTCAACTTACTCACATACAACAAGTTATAATGAAAACTAGACACTTAAAGCACATCTCTTAAGTTATAATGAAAACTAGGCACTTAAAGCACATCCCTTAAAACCATGTTCACGGAAATGCGCACTTTCCCAACATGCGTGACAACTAAAATAACCCTATTGGGCAACTGCCCAACCGACCCATTTTGCACAATGTCAAACATGTTTGACAAACTTGACACCATATGATCCGTGGCACTAGTATCAACAATCCAACTATTGGAAGAAATTGAAGCCTAACATGTTAAATTTATACTAGGAAAGGCTGAAGCAGGCCCAAATAGAGCCAAAAGTTGTTGGAATTGACATGAAGAGAGGCCGGACACCGGATGCCACCCAGTAACTGTTCGGCCAGATGAGTTGTGGCTACTGCAGCCAAGCTCTTGCTTGCCGATCCACCTGGTACATTCAAGATGTTTTGAACAAAAATAAACCTGGATGGTTCGAGGGGTGAAGATGAAATGCTAAATTAACATCAACTACTCCCCCTGTAGTGGGAGTGGCCATGATCGTTTGATTATCGTTATTGTTGTTATCCGCCATTATCTAAGTGATTAAAAACACAAGCAAACCCGAGAATAAGAGAGGGAAAAAAAAGGCCTACAAAGAGACAGCACAAAGTGACTGCTGAAAGCTGGAGCCGCACGGTTCCAATGGTAACAACGAAAAACAATCAACACAAAAATGCAACCCACTCTACACATTGCATCTAAACCTGCTCTTTTATTTTGGGATAACCAAGTAGCTCTATACATTGCATATAATCCTGTTTTTCACGAAAGGCTGAAGCACATTGGGTTAGATTGCCACTTGGTCTGTGAGAAGCTCTTAACCAAAGAAATTGTTACTTCATTTGTTCATTTAACCGGTCAGGTGGCGGATATCTTCACAAAAGCCTTGGGATTCGAGTTTTGGAACTCTTCTTCGCAAATTGGGCATCGTTAATCTCCATGCTCCAACTTGAGGGGGAGTGTTGAATATTCTTTTGGTATTTTTAGTAAATTATTTATGTAATTTTGTCTAGGCACAGAATATTCCAAGAATCTTTGTAATATATTAATTTTCCTTGATTTCCTCCTTGAATCGAGCCAAATATTGGCAATTACGGTAGGAAATTTTTTAGCTTTATTTTGAAATTTCTTCTTGTAATTCTTATAAGGTTTTGTCCTTGCCTAGAAGGAGACTTGTAAAATTGATTCTATTCATCCAAGTAAAAATGATAATAATTTTCTTCGCAAACTTTAGTCATTTTTCTTTATTTTAATTTTAACATTGTTAGAGTATAAAGCCATTCAGGGGCTATTACCCATTAGCTTAAGCTTTTGAGACAGTTGGTTCTTTGACAGGGTATCGGAGCCTTGATGACCTAGAGGTCACAAGTTCGAATCTCAGCAACCCCCACTTTCAATATTAGAAACAATTTAAGCATAAGGTATGAGGTGGGCCTGTGCATTATCCACCTTTCAAGCCCAATTGGCATTGGCATTCGCGTGAGAGGACATGTTGGAGTATAAAACCATTCATGGGCCTTTGGCCAATAGCTTAAGCTTTTAGGACAGTTGGTTCTTTGACAAAAATCATTGATGCTGATGATTGATTGTTAATGATTTGTTAGGATACCATTTATCTCAAAATTAATATTAATCTAATTTGATTTAGATATGATTTGTGAGGATATTTGATATAATTTAGTTACCTAATTCAATTGGAATTTGATTGCCATTTTGATTAGGTAACTCAATTATAAATAGGGCCTAAAGTTGAGCGATTAGATGGAGAGAAAAAGAAAGGAAAGATGTGAGAGTTCAAGGGTTTTGTAAGACATGCCCAAGGGGCCACCAGGGCAGGGGGAGAGATGTTTCATTGAGAGATTAATGAGAAGTTTTAGCTTCCTCTTTCCAAAGCTACATTGTCAAAGGGCTGGTGGCTCATTGGGCAGTAGCTACATTGAGGAGGGTTGGTGGCTCACTGTGCAGAAGCTACACTTTGAGACGGTTGGTAACTCGCTGTGCAACAATTACACTTGAAGAGGGTTGGTGACTTACTGTGCAATAGTCACACTGGTGATGATTGATGTTGATGATGATTGTATGGGGTTGGAGGTTATAATTAGAGATTGTGATCCTTAACTTCATAGTGGATTGAGGCACCCGTTGGGTCCTATGGTTTTTCCCTCTTGTTGAAAAAGGGTTTCCAGGTTAATGTTTGGTGTGTTGTTTTCATTATTTTTGTTGATTTTATACTTCCGTTGTGCTTGATTGTGTGAATTTTTCCAACAAGTGGTATCGGAGCAAGTTGGGATAAGTCTATTTAGGAGAGAGAAGATTGGTGCTGTTGAGGTCTGAGATGAAGCCAATGGTGGTTCAAAGTCAGCGGCTCGGGAGGAGGCTCTTGGCTATTCGTGGTGGCCGAGCTCGGGTGAAAGTGGTCGACAGATGAAGAAGATGATGGTGGTTGTGGTTATTGGCTCGAGCGGCAGTCCACGGTGGTGCAGAGAAGATTCGAACATGAGAGCCTTGGTCCATCTTGAGTCAGGTGGTTTCGTATGGTTGAGGAAGATGAAAGGCTGAACCTCCAAGAGATGGTCAGTGATGGCGAAGCCCGGTGTTCAGGCAGTGGTGGTTTTCGGCGAGATAGGTGGCCGGTGGAGCTAAGGTGAGTTTAAGGTTTCTGTTTTTTGGGTAGAAGAAAAAGAAGGAAAAGAAAAGGATAATGTCAAAAAAAAAAAAATAGTTTTGAGATAAGGGGGATATTTGTTAGGATATTATTTATCTTGAAATTACTATTAATATGATATAATTTAGACCATGTTGGGTATATCAAAATTATATCAATCACAAAAGAAATAATATTCAAAGTAGGAAATTAACATTAGGATAGTGCCGGGAAAATTCGCACAATCAAGCACAGCGAAAGTGTAAAATCAACAAAACAACCAAAAACAACACACCAAACTTTAATGTGGAAACCCTCTTTTCAACTAGACAAAAAAACCAGGGGACCCAACGGGTGCCTCAATTCACTATGAAATTTAAGAATTACAATATCTAATTATAACCCCCAAACCCCATACAATCATCATCAACCAACAATAATCAACATCAGTGTGGCTATTGCACGGTAAGTCACTAATTCTCTCCAAGTGTAACTGCTGCACGGCGAGTCACCAACCCTACTCAATGTAGCTTCTGCACGGTGAGCCACCAACCCTTTCAAAATGTAACTACTGCATGGCAGTCACCATCCCTCTTCAAATGTGTAGCTTCTTCATAGCCAGCCACCAACCCTCCAAAACATAGTTTTGAAAAGAGGAAGTTACAAAAGACTCTCATCAACTTTCAATAATAAAACCTTTCGATTCAGCTATACCCCTTTACAAAACTTATAAATACCTCACATTGTTCCTTACTTTTCTCCTCTACCTCTCAACCCTAAATCTAAACCCCTATTTATAATGAATTACCTAAATCTAATCTAATTTAGAACATCAACTCAAATCAAACTTATTTAGATAACCCAATCTTAATCAAATATCTCCTAAATCATACCACCCAAATCAAATCTAAATTATATCATATTAATATTAATTATGAGATAAATAATATTCTAATAAATCTCCCCTTATCTCAAAATTAATATTTTTGCAATTACCTTTTTCTTTTTATTTTCTTCTCACCAAATCTGATTTATCTTCAACCCCTAGTTGCCAATCATCTCTCACCGTCACTAGCCGCCGATCAGTGCCGATGACCACCACTGAGCTTCGGCTTTCATTTTCATTAGCAACCAAGAACCATCAGCGACCACCACTTGAACATTGAAGACACGAAACTCTTCTTCTCCTCTCCACAGCTTCGAAAACCACTACTCGAGTCGCCGCTCGAACCACTAACCACAGCCACTAGATTTGTTTCTCCTCTCCCCAATAGATTTTTTCCAACTTACTTTGATACTGGTTTGTTGGAAAAATTCACACAATCAAGCACAATCAACGAAACAATGAAAAAAAACCCACCAAATTTTAACGTGGAAACCTTCTTTCAACTAGAGGAAAAAACCACGGGACCTAATGGATGCCTCACTCCACTATAAAATTTAAGGATTATAATATCTAATTATAACCCCCCAAACCCCATACAATCATCATCAATAAACATTCATCAACATTAGTGTGACTTTTGCACGGTAAGTCACCAACCCTCTCCAAGTGTAACTGCTGCATGGTGAGTCACCAACCCTTCTCAATGTAGCTTCTGCAAGGTAAGCCACCGACCTTCTCAAAGTGTAACTCCTGCATGGCGAGTCACCAACCCTCTTCAATTTGTAGCTTTTTCATGGAGAGCCACCAACCCTCCAAAACGTAGCTTTGAAAAGAGGACGTTACAAAAAACTCTCATTAGCTCTCAATCATAAAACCTTTCGATTCATCTCTCCCCCTGCCTGGGTGCCCCCCTAGGCACCCCTTTACAAAACCTACAAATACCTCACATTGTTCCTTACTTTCTTCTCTGCCTCTCAACCCCTATTTATAATGAATTACCTAAATCTAGTCTAATTTACAATATCAACTCAAATCAAACTTATTTAGGTAACTCTATCTTAATCAAATATCTCCCAAATCATACCCCCCAAATCAAATCTAAATCTTATCTAGATTATATCATATTAATATTAATTTTGGGATAAATAATATTCTAACAAATAATATCTAAAGCAGGAAATTAATGTTGGCTGAGGAAGCGCTTTAAGTCTTGGCTCTTGGTAAAATCAAGTCACTTCTTGGTGACTTTGCTTTTCATTCTGCTCTGATACCACATGTGATGATATCCAATTGAGTTACCTAATCATAATCACAATCAAATTCTAATTAGATTAGGTAACTAATTCATATCAAGTATCCTCCTAAATCATATCTAAATCAAATCAGATTAGTGTTAATTTTGAGATAAGTAATATCCTAACAAATCAAGTTACTCAAAAAATAAGAGAAACCTTAAACTCAAAATTATATCATATTAATATCAAATATCTTCCCAACTTATTTAGCCAAGATCATTCATCTCAAATTGTTGGCTGAGGAAGCGCTTTAAGTCTTGAATTCCTTGCAAGTCATCACCAGTAATGACCATGTCGTAAACATACAATAATAAGAGAACAATCCCTTGGCTTGTACAATGGACAAAGAGCGCATTGTCATAAGGACTACAGGCAAAGCCAAGACGATTAATAGTAGAAGTGAATTTTGCAAACCAAGCTCGAGGAGCTTGCTTTAATCCATATAATGCTTGACGTAGACGGAAAAGCTTGTTTGGCGGATGATTATATCCGGGTGGGGGTTTCATATAGACTTCTTCTTTGAGATCCCCATTAAGGAAAGCATTTTTTTTACATCCATCTGAAAAATTTGCCATTTCCTTACAGCTGTACTGCTAGTAAGCTCCTAACAGATGTGAGACGAGCAACTAGTGCAAATGTCTCCTCATAGTCAATTCCATATTCTTGACCAAAACCCTTGGCAACAATCCGAGCTTTTTATCTTTCAGTTGAGCCATTTGAATGAGTCTTAACTTTGTAAACCCATTTACAACCTAATTACAACCAATTTTAAGAATTTGGACGAGGGTCACTTGAGTGCCACGCACCGGCCCCCTGCTCACGCCGTGCCTCTTGCCTCATGCCAAGTGCCCAAGTGCCCGGGTGCACGGGTACGGGGAGCGCGCGTGGTATTTTTGCAAGGGAGGAGGGTCGCTCGGCTGCCGGGACCGTGGGTCGTGGGACCTGGGTGGCGTGTCGCGGGCGGGGGACTCTGGTAGTTTGTCGGGCCTTGGGGGCATAGCGGGCGCAGGGCTATCTAGGGTCTTAGGGAGCAGCAGCCCCCTACATATTCAAAACTGGACTTCATCCCCTTGGTAGGAGGAAATATATAAGGGGCTCCTGCAATCATACAAGGTTTTTTTTAAATTTCACCAAGTTTTATGGGGATTTCTTTTTGCCGTCTTGAAGAGAAAAATACGATCCGCGCTCGGGAATTTTTCTGGAGGCCCGAGCTATTTTTTAGGACTTTTCCCCGATTTAAATTATAAAAAGTACTTAAAAAAGCTGAAAAATTATGAGAAAATACTTAAAATAGCTGAAAAATGATGAGAAAACGCTTGAAGTAGCTGAAAAATTATGGGAAAATGCTTAAAATAGCTGAAAAATTAGTAAGTAATGAGGAAAATTCTTAAAATTGTTGAAAAATTAGTAAGTATTGAGGAAAATACTTAGCGGGAGGAGTGGGAGAGCAGAAGGCGGGGCCACCTCAGCTCAAGCCTCCGCGATTTCCCCAGTTTGTGGAAAGGCGGGGGCTATGCCGGGGGGGGGGGGGGGGGGGGGGGAAGGACTGAATCTCAGTGGATTGTGGCAGCAAGGCCACTCTGCCACTTACAATACCCCGTCGCGTATTTAAGTCATCTGCAAAAGATTCAACCCACCGTTTGGTAGGAATTGTACTTCAAGGCGGCACTCGGGACACATCCGCCGCGGGGCTTGGCCTACGGCAGGTGCCCTTGGGGGCCGAGGCCCCTGCTGCAGGTCGGCAATCGAGCGGCGGGCGCATGCGTCGTTTCTGGCCCGGATTCTGACTTAGAGGCGTTCAGTCATAATCCAGAGCACGATAGCTTCGCGCCACTAGCTTTTCAACCAAGCGCGATGACCAATTGTGCGAATCAACGATTCCTCTCATACTAGGTTGAATTACCATCGCGACATTGGTGGAGCGGCCGTCGGTGCAGGTATTCTTCATAATATACATTCCTGTTATGGTATTAAAGTCATTCTTGTTGGTAATCTATCTTTACTTCCTATCATACATGTGGGTTCATCATACACTCACACATACGACTTCTTTCACTCAGGAATGTCATGCTTGACTCCCAAGCTCACTCATAATATTCTTTCAATTGAGTAGTTATGTCGTGACAATAATTTTTATGTGCAATTTGACTCTAATCCTTTCTATGTTAAGGAAAAGGTTAGGAAGAATGTACTTCTTTGGGTACACAATGATGGTCCATTGTATAGCTTCTAGTCATCTCATCAAGGTTTTCTTGCTCCTATCGTCTTTGGTGACACATGGAACAGGAGGTTAGGTCACTTTGGCACTAGTGTTTGAGGAGTTTCGGAAAGAAGACAAATTTCTTCTAGTTGTAAGCTTTCTATTGATGTTTGCTAGCCATATTCTTTGGGAAAATCATTTTGTTTACCCTTTGAATGTGGTTTACATTATATTACTTCTCTGCTACAACTTATAAATTCTTTTGTTTGGTAATCTCCCTTCCACTCTAATTGCAAATTTCAATAATATTTATTATTCATTGTTGATTACTCCTGATTTACCCGGTTATACTCGATGCCTCAAATATTAAATGTCTGAAATTTGTGAATGATTCAAAGTTTTATTAAAAATCAATTTCTCTTTACAATTGAAACTTTTTAAAGTGATGGTGGCCATAAATTTCACAATCCTCACATGATTTCCCTTTATTAAAGAACGATATCTACTTCAAATTATTGTCTCCTAATGCTCCACAACAAAATGAAGCTGTAGAACAAAAATATCGATATGTAAGTGAAATGGCACGGAGCTTCTTTTTCAAGCTCGGCTTTTAAATAACTTTTGGACTAATGCAATTTGTACCATTTGTTATATCATAAGCCCTTTGGCCACCCCGACTTTACAAAATCTTTTACCATTTGAAAACTTTTTAATCAAATTCTGTATTATAATTCTTTCCAAGTTTTTGAGTGTGCACGTTTTCCTAACCTCACAAGTCATGCCATTCATTAAGTATCCTTCCCTTGTGTTTTTTGCTTTACTTCGCACGTTACAAAGGATATTGTTGATTCAACCCAAAAGCGGCCATACTCATATCGGTCGTCATGTTCTGTTTATTGAGTCTAGTATCCCCTGTCCCGAACTAGTCCAATAATTTTCTACATCTCTACAATTCTTGACAATTTCCTGACCTTAAGGTGCTCTTCCTAGCCTACTGCCACATAGCGGCATGATCTAAGTCCTTGTGTTGATCTCGAGCCAACTACAAACCCTACCCCCGTAGATGCCCTTGCCACTGCACCTATAACAGGAGGACTTACATTTACAACGATTGCTACATCGGTAGCATGCATCTGTGCACTTGTTGACATAGCTAATTTAGGTGCACTACATCAGCATAGGTACACCTAGTGATGCAGACGTAGAAGCCCCAGGTCTTACACTAGGCGATGACTTGCCTGTTGATGCCCCTGCACTAGCCTAGACTGCAACTTTTGATGCGATGCTCCTTGCCACTGATGCATCGAGTCATGAAACATACAACATACATCCCATGCAAACTCAACTTGAAGATAACATTTGCCAAACCTCCACCCATGCTTCTCTATCTTCTATAATGGTAATTTAGGAACCCACACATTAACCACAGGCCACAAAGTATCCTAATGGCAAGAACCCGTGACTTGTGAACTTAACACTCATATCCAAAACGAAACATGAGATTTAGTACCACATGACCCAACCAAAAACATTATCATGTGCACTTGGATGTACTGCATTATGTATACGCTTGATGATTCTGTTGAGCAATTCAAGGCTCACTTTGTTGCTCAAGGATTTCATCTATATGAAGGGTTAGATTACCATGAGACCTTTAGTCCTGTTGTTAAAACCTTCGATGTCCGTTTGTTTTTTTTTTCCTTTACCTTCCTCCATGGTTTTCTTAAGGAGGAAGTCTAAATGCAACAACCTTAAGGATTCATACATCTCAAGTACCCCAACCATGTTTGTATGATCCCCCTCCTCCCGTTATACAACAAACAAAAAGGTTCTGCCAATGGAACTACTTACTTCACAAGGATTGATTAGGTGGAACTGCTTAAGCTGGTAAGGCTCTTTATGGTCTTAAACAAATACCTCATGCTTGGTTTCAGTACTTTAGCACATTCCTTTATAGTCATAGATTCACTTATAACAAGGCTAAACATTCTCTCTTCACACATTGTATGTCTCGTGGTCTCATTTGTCTTCTCTTATAGGTCAATCATATAATTCTTAATGGAACTAGCTCTTTGTTACTTCCACCTTTTATTCAAATGTTATCATTTCAGAATGTCACGAAAGACCTAAGACCTTTACATTATTTCCTTAGCATTAAGGAGAAAGTAGTGGATTAGGCCCTTTCCTTTCCCAACATATGTACACGGTTGACCTTCCCAGAAAACATGACATGCATAAAGCAAAAGTTGTTAAAACCCTATTGCCAGCCTTAGTACAGCTCTCACTTAGTGAAGGAGAGTAACTTGTCCACCCAACTGAGTATTGAAGTGTAGTTGGGGTGCTTCAGTACTGACTACGACTGATCACCATGATATAAGTCATGTTGTTAATCTCGTCTCCACCAATTCATTCATGTTTCCATGTCCTGTCATTAGCGGGTTGATAAACACATCTTTTGGTACCTCAAGGACACTTTTGATTATGGAATCTCCATCCCACCTAGTTGCAATATCATTTCTGCCTTTGCTAATGTTGGGTGGTTGCCCTGATATTAAGGGATATACCACTTAAGGTTTCTTAGTCCCAATCTTCTATTATGGCGAGCTAAGAAATAATCCATTATTTCTACGTCCATTACTAAATATGAATATAGGGCAGTTGCACAAGTGGTTGCTGAAAGTGAATGGCTTGAATACCCTTATGCACGATCTCAATTTACGCCACCTTGAATCTATTATTTCTATTGATCGAACCAAATATATAGATGTTGATTTTAATTTGTGAAAAGCTTTTAAAGGGTGCAAGTTGGTTTCCCCGCTAAACTTGAGGGGCCGTACTAGAGGACTTATGACTCTATCTTATATGGTCTATCACATCTAGATGTCTATCATTATCTTTATTTAGGACTACTCATGTATTCTCCGTAAAAATTGTGATCATTAACTCCTTTCATGATTCAATTAATTCTAATTTTTCACATTATCGACCTTCGTTAGTAAAATTCTTGTATAACACACATTTCGGGCACGTATCCATGATTTCCCATTTTAAAAAGACGTTTATATATAATTGCCAATAATATGTTAAAATATATGGCCCCTAAGTTTTTAACATATTAAAAATGTCCCTAAGTTTTTTTTTTGTATTAATAAAAAAGCCCCTAAGTTTTTAACATATTAAAAAGTCCACCATCTGGCATGATAATGTCATTTTTTGTCGACAAAGCTAAAGTGATAACTGCTTTTTTATTAACATTATAGTAAAATGACAAAAATATCCTTCAATAACTATATTTTTAAACAAATTAAGCAAAAACATATAGTTTTCACATAATACAATATCTCAAATTTCATGCTTATAAAGTAAAAATATGATAATTGAAGGATAATTTTTGTCACTTTACAATAGCAATAATAAAAAAACCAGTTGCTACGTCAGCTCTGCCGATGAAAAATAACATCATCACGCTGGAAATGGGTCTTTTATTAATGTGATAGAAAGTTAAGGGCTTTTTTATTAATTAAAAAAGGTCAGAGTCTTTTTTATTATTTGTAAAAATATTGAGGTACTAAAATATAAACAACCCTTCATATTTTTCCCATTTAAAAGATAAATTGTAATTGAAATAAATCGATAGATATGCCTAAATTCAGTATCTATTTTTATATGTTGCTAAATTTTCATTTTAAGATTCAAGTTATTGATTATACCTTATAATTTACAAAATCCTATGCTCATGCTACCGCTGTTATGACAAACATTATCCTCTACTTTTATAAACTAACGAACTTTAGTCGAAAGTTTCATATATGATCGAATAATACATGTCCGTATAAAATTACGTTGATCTCTCCACCGTATTTTTACTAAGTTGGCCATCACTGCCTGTTTAATAGAAAAGCGTGAAGACGAAAGTGAATTTAACCTGAGCTCCGTTGGGTAAAAGGGAAATCGTTTACCTGCGAATAACGTTTTCCATTGGAAAATGTTTTCCAAGGAAATGAAATTCCACATTAGTGTTTTTGTCGTTTGTTTCAATGGAAAACTTGTTCCCACCTTATGATGTTCCTTTGTTTATTGTAAAAGAAAACATCTTCCACTAGTCATCATAAACTGTTTTTATAGCCAACATAAGCTCGATTTGAATGTCTGATTCAAACTTGGACCAATGAATACTTCGAGGTTTTGGAATGATAACTTCCGCTATTTTATAAGGAATATGATTTTTGTTAGGCTCAAGATAGTTCTTGAGCTTAACCTTGATAGAACAAAGAAAGAATTAAACGAAATTGGAAATGAACAAAGAAAATGATTGTCTTTTTCATTGAATACTCAAGCCTTATAATACAATGCTTATTTATAGGAAAGAACAAAGAAACAATTAACTAGTCCAAGAATCTGCACATTAACCGACTAACAAGAACAATTCAGCAAAAGTAACAGAAATTGGCGCCAAAACCCACTAAACTAACATTTGAACCCAACTACCCGGGAAAGGCTCCTAGAACCAAATCCGATCATGACAATACCCTCCCCTTCAGCACATTCTTGCCTCAAGAATGAAAGGAAGGGAATTGTGACTTGATAAACTTCCAACTCTCCCATGAGGTACTGCCAGCCCCGAGGTTTGCCCATTGCACCAGAATCCGATTGCCTAGCTTCTGCACATTTCTGTTGGCCAGAACAGCTATAGGCTGGAGAATTAATTCATCCTTGAAAGCTTGTAAGACGGCTATTGCCCCCTTCTCTAGATCAGGAACATGCTTTTTAAGTGAGGAAACATGAAAGACCGGATGGATTAGGCTATCCTCTGGCAGTTCCAATCTATAAGCGACCTTACCAATCTTTTCAAGAACTTTGTAAGGACCATAAAATCGTGCAGATAACTTGACATTTTGCGAACAGCTGCTGAACTTTGCCTATAAGGCTATAATTTGAGGTAAACAAGATAACCCACCTCGAAATTTCTGTCAATCCTCTTTTTGTCTGCAAAGAATTTCATCCGAGCCTGTGCCAAGTGTAGATTATCCTTAAATTGTCTTGCCAACTGAGTCCTCTGCTGCAACATGACATTAACATCTTCCACCTGAGATATTGCTCCTTGTTGAATCAATGGTGAAGGTGGCTCGTAGCCATACAGGGCTTTGAAAGGCGTGGCTCCCAAAGAAGAATGGAAGTGAGTGTTATACCAATACTCAGCGAGTGACAAATATCTGTTCCAATGTTTGGGATGTGTGAATGTCATACCACGGAGATATTGCTCAATGCATTGATTTACTCCCTCAGTTTGGCCGTCTGACTGAGGATGATATGAGGAGCTCATAGCTAGTGTTGTTCCCAGTAGCAAAAACAACTCATGCCAAAATGAACTGGTGAACAGCCTATCACGGTCAGAAATAATGGACTGGGGGAGCCCATGGAGCTTATACACCTGATCCAAGAATGTTCTTGCTAACTTTTGTGTAGTGATGGGGTGATGAAGAGCTATAAAATGACCGAATTTGGTAAATCGATCCACAATTACCCAAATAATCTCCTTCCCATCTGATTTGGGTAGCCCTTCGATAAAGTCCATACTAATATGACTCCAAGCACCCTCCGGAATGGGAAGTGGCAGTAATAATCCTTTGTAAGGAGTATGCTCCACCTTTATTTGCTGACAGACTTCACAATGTTGCACAAATTCTTGTACCTCTCCCTTCATACCGGGCCACTGGAAATGCAGCTTCATTCTTTTGTAAGTGCCTTCTATACCTGAATGTCCACCCCAAGGTGAGTCGTGTGAAGCTCTAATGACCTGCTTCCTCAGTCCATGGCCTTACCCAATGTACATCTTCCCACCAATTCTGATAATCCCCTGGTTGACAGTCACACCAGTTTGATCTGCAAGAGCACCAACTTGAACTGCAGGAGAATCAGATTGAAGACAGTCAGGGATAATTTGGGATTGAGCAAAGGCATCATGTTCATATGAGTGGATCGCTTTAGTCATCCAGGAAGGCACCACTTGAGTAATTGTAGCACAATGGGCTTCAGCTGCAGATCCTTCAAATTGTCTTGATAAAGTATCAGCGGCAACATTTTCCACCCCCTTTTTGTACTAAATCTTGTACTCTAGGCCTAGCATTTTCATTAAGCCTTTTCTTTGAACTCTTGTTGTGATTCGTTGCTCAAGGAGGTACCTGAGACTTTGATGATCTGTTTTGATCACAAATAGGTGCCCCTCAAGATAATGCCGCCACTTTTGCATAGCAAGAAGAATAGCCATGTATTCTTTTTCATAAATCGACAACCCTTGATTCTTTGGACCCAAGGCTTGGCTAAGGAAAGCCACGGGTCTTCCTTTTTGGAAGAGAATAGCTCCTATACCCGTGTTGTAAGCATCAGTTTCTAATTCGAAAGGGAGCCTGAAATCTGGCATCACAAGGACAGGGGCCATGCACATATCCTGTTTAAGCTTCTCAAAAGCTGCAGTCGCTTGTTCACTCCAATGAAAACCATCATTCTTAAGCATGTCTGTTAATGGCTTGGCAATGATCCCATAACCTGCAATAAATCTGCGGTAGTACCCTGTCAAGCCTAAGAAGCCTCTTAGCTGCTTTAATGTCTTAGGTAATGGCCATTCCTTCATGGCTTGTACCTTGCTTGGGTCGATTGCTACCCCTGCTCCGGATATAATGTGCCCCAAATACTCCACTTGGAGAGTTTAGCATACAACTTATGCTGCTGCATTGCTTGGAACACTTGTTCCAGATGTGCGTAATGCTATTGTAAGGAAGAGCTGTAAACAAGAATGTCATAAAAAAATACTAGCACTAACTTCCTGAGGTAAGGTTTGAACACAAGGTTCATCAATGCTTGAAATGTGGAAGGGGCATTGGACAACCCAAAAGGCATTACCACAAATTCGTAATGCCCTTGATGAGTTCTAAAAGCAGTCTTATGGATGTCTTTCTCTTGAACTCGAATTTGATAATATCCTTGCCTTAAATCAAGTTTAGAGAAATACCAAGCACCATGCAATTCATCAAGTAGATCATCAATGATAGGTATTGGAAACTTATCCTTGATGGTAATAGAGTTCAACTGGCGGTAGTCAATACATATTCTTGAGGTCCCATCCTTCTTTTTCACCAAAATCACCGGTGAGGCAAAGGGATTATGGCTATGTCTTATGAACTTAGTTTTCAAAAGCTCTTCAATCTGCCGCTCTATCTCATTTTTCTGAGAATGAGGGTATCTGTAAGGCCTCAGATTCACCGGAGCTGCTCCTTCCTTCAAAGGAATTGCGTGATCCAGTTCTCTGCAAGGTGGTAATGAATCTGGCTGCTCAAACAAAACCTCATATTTATGGAATATGGCTTCTAATTCATCACTGGTTTCCCCGGCATCAGGTACTGCTTCTGCTATAACCGAGTACAAGTGACCAACCCAACTGAAATCTCCATTCTGAAGCACTTTCTTCAAACTTCTTCCTGTCATCACCAATGCCTTGCAATTGGATCTTTCTTCCTTCTTTCTCAAAGGACACACTTAATTGGGAAAAATCAAAGAGTATTGGACTATAATTCTTCATCCAATCTACTCCCAATACTATATCGTAGCCACCCAGCCTTAGAACTCTGAAGTCATACGCAAACTTGTGTCCTTGCATCTTCCACACAAAGTTCTTACACTTGATGTGGGTCAAGATCGTATTGCCATCAGCAACCGTGACAGTTAAGGGACTGGTCTGAATAAGTTCTTGATCGACTGCCCGTACCACCTTAGGGTCCACAAAGCTGTGGGTTGAACCACTATCAATTAGGATCAGTAGTTCCCGTTATCCTACAGTACCTTTGATGCGTATTGTGTTATGGGAACCACTTCCTGTTAAGGCCTGAACAGAAATTCCCACATCGTCTCTTCCTCAATTTCTGCTGGTGTTTCAATCTCAGCTGCTGAAATATCTCTTTCCTCTTCTGATTCAGCCTCCATTGCTTCCTCCCCGGACACTGTCATAAGGAATTTAGGATCACATTTATGTCCAAAGAAATATCTTTGGTTACACTTGAAACAAAGCTTTTGTGGCCTTCTATCATCACCAGCTGCTGTCTTGCTGCTATTTGGTGTGAATTTTGGAGCGGTGGATCCCTGAAGATTGCTCCTGTTCTTGGAGAAATCGGATGGAAGAAATGAGCCTTCAACCTTCTTGGCCTTAGTTTAGGCTTGAGACAGACTATTCGGATCAAAAGCCTTCACCAAACTCTTAATACGTGGCTTGAGACCACTCACAAAACTGGAAACATAGAAGGATTCAGGAACTTCAGCATAGATGGACAACATTCTAGCCCTTAAGCCTTCAAATCGTGTCATGTATTCCTTCACGGTGCCGGTTTGGACAAGTTTATTGAAGTTATCCATCACTTCACCAACATCCTCATCTCCATATCTATCACACAACTCATTAGCAAATTCTGTCCAAGTAAGGGATGGTCTAGTACGCAATAACCCATAACACCAAGTCTCCATTTCACCCTGCAAATATACAGAAGCCATTTCTACTTTTTTGTGCTCACTAATATTGTAAAAACGAAAGTATTTCTCACATTTCCTTATCCAAGATTGAGGAAAGGTGCCATCAAAATACCTCCAAATCGACTATGGGCTATTGGTAACCATTGGTTCTTGCAGTGAATGCACTGTCAGTACTACCAGATGGAGCTATGTTAGGGTCCGGAGGCTGATCTTGCTGATTGGATGGAAAGAACCCTCCATCACCGGCAGAAGACTGTTAGCGGTCTAACCTTTGCTGGAGGCCGGAGAATTGCTGAGTAAATTGCATCGATTGTGACTCGAACCTTCGATTCATATCTTGTTGCATCATCTGCATCATACTCTGCATCTGCATCATATTCTGCGTCATTTGCTCCGCCCGATCGATCTGCTGGTTAGCATTATCACCAACAACAGCTTCAGCATAGGTCGAGGTCCCACCGGTGGCATTGTTAACATTGATACCACCTGTAGCCGCAGCAGCATTGGCTCTTGTTGTTGGTGCCATGGTCAATCTCTTCTTCTTAGCCAGTTTGTAGTGGATAATGCTGCAGTATCCCTATTGAACGATCACAATGCAATCGGATATGCAATCCAATTGAATGTAAATGTCAAGCTCTGATACAACTTGTTAGGCTCAAGATAGTTCTTGAGCTTAACCTTGATAGAACAAAGAAAGAATTAAACGAAATTGGAAATGAACAAAGAAAATGATTGTATTTTTCATTGAATGCTCAAGCCTTACAATACAATGCTTATTTGTAGGAAAGAACAAAGAAACAATTAACTAGTCCAAGAATCTGCACATTAACCGACTAACAAGAACAATTCAGCAAAAGGAACAGAAATTGGCGCCAAAACCCACTAAACTAACATTTGAACCCAACTACCCGGGAAAGGCTCCAAGAACCAAATCCGATCATGACAATTTTCCACCATTTGGGGGAAAAAGCTTTTCTTTGAAAACTATTTTTTGTCAAAAAACACACACCAAATAATAAAAAATGCAAAACCAAATCGTCAAATCTAGTTTTCTTTGTGATCACATAGGGTCTAAAATATCTTATTCTAGGGTCTTAATTCCATTTTGAGCAATTTTTAACGCCGAGATCTTAGCGGATTAACACCTCATTTCGATTTAACTAATTTAGCCAAATTTGATCCAAAAAAAAAAAAAAAAAAACCTAATTTAGCCCAATGGAAACAAAAGGAAAAAGGAAAGAGGGACAGGTGGAGGGGAGGTGACTCAAAGACAGGTGAGAGTATCAAGAACCACCCCAGGAAACGTTTTAAAGCTGCTTTCTATACCAGCTCTGCCATCCCATTTCATCCACCCCTCGCTCTCTCTATCTTTCTCTCTCTTCCTTCCCCCGCCCCCTCTGTTGTCACGGGCAAGCCAACCCTGATTGACCCGGGTGGAAGTATTTTCACAGAAAAATTCTTGTCAAACTTTTGATTTTCTCACAAAAATTCGCTAGTTTTCTCCGTAAAAATTGTTTGATTCGAAATTTCGGGCTGGAACTTGGATCATTGTGAACCAGTTTACCTGAAAAAAAGGGGAAATTTGAACCAATTTTGATCTTTTTACAGCTTCGCATCGGCAGTGAGACACTCTGAATTTTACATTTCTTGGGGGGATTTGAAACTGGGTCTTTGGTTTGGGTCAATTTTCTCTCTTTTTCGGCCCTTAGGATTTCCGGGTTTCTACGGTTTTATTATAATTAGGTCAGATTTCTAGGGTTTACTTATTGTTCTGTTATCATCTGTTGTCCTTAAATTACCAAATTATTGGCCTCCTCCTTTTCTGGGCTCACCCTTAAATCCCCGAATTTTCACTTTTCCATCGGCAACATCGTCTTTGGTTGATACCTATCAAGCGTTTCATAATTAAATCACCTGGGCACCCACTTTCTGGTCCTTTTTGAAGAATTGATCGGTACCCCTTTGATCGTTTTTTGGCATCTGGTTGAGGTTAATTGGGTTGCTCTGAAAACCCCTTTTTTGGTCGTTGATAAGATAATTTTGGTTGCAATGACGCTTGATTCGATCCCGGGTAGCTCAGGGTACTTAGAAGCATTCCCTGAGAGAAGAATTTCGTATTTTGGCAACAAGTTCATACTGGGATTGACTCTCACAGCTGGGATTGCTGGATTGCTTTTTGGCTATGATACAGGTATATCATGACAAAACATATAGTTTTGATGAATTTTTCCTATTTCTTTTGATTTTTCTGCCGTTTCTACTGCAAAATTTTGGTTTAAAGTTCAAAACAATGGTGCTTTGTTGTTTTTTGTCTTATGTACAAATATATATGGATGTTAAGCGTTTGATGATTTAGATTGTCTTGGGTTCTTGATGATTATGAGCCGCGGAGACCATCGTTGCTTTTTTAATTTAGAAAGTCACCTTAGCCTTCTGTGAATTTCAGCAGAAAGGTTTTCAAGGTCTTTTATTTCCAATTCCCAGTAAATGATTCACATAAATTATACTTTTTTTATATTTTTAAAATAAAAGTGAAGATGAATTACAGAAATTCTCTTTACTCTTTGACTGAAAAACAAAAGCTTGCCGTTGTTCAAGAAAGCACCTTTATTGGAACTTTTTAATTTTTTTTCAGAAAATTAAATTCTCACAAGTTTTAACTTTATTTTTTATAATCAATCACCTCTATTAATGCTGTTTGTTTTTCGTTGAGGTTAAGCATGTAATTTTGCATTTTCTTATAAAAGGGGAAAATAAACGCACATGTGGCTAACTTAATAAGCAATATACCCTTATGATCTCTATGTGCATGTTCTTATCCAACTATATGCTTGTGTATGTAGATTTCAATCTACGCTTAAAGCCACTTTAGTTGTATATTCCTTTACCAATTGATCTAAAACTGACACGCGCTATGTTTTCTCGATTATATATATAAGCTACAAAAAAACTACGTGTGCGACCCAAGTACAATACTAATGGAGTTAATGTGGGCGATGATTGAAAATATTTAGACTTTTGGAGGAGGTTTTGTGAAAAATGAATAAGTTGCATCGGCAAGTTAAAAATGACTATTTTTGAGGTGGTATTATGTAAAAAAGCCCTTATTTATACAACTAGTTTTGCTTTTAAGATTTAAAAAGTAGTTTGTGGATTTCTTTGGATTTACACTAAGATTTATGTAAATATTTTAAATTAATTTTTAGTTTAGTAATGAATACTTAATTCTTTTATTTTTATGTTGCTACTTCTATTCTAAAACAAATTTATATTTAATTTTTTGAATTAAAGAAAATAAAATTTGATTGTAAATTTTAAAAATATTGCACAATCTTAAAACAGGACATAAAATCCCCAAATTCATGAAATCTAATCAGTTCACACAATTTTGAAGGAAGAAAGCAATCATAAAAATAAAACTAACACCTTAGCCAATAGAGTGGAGGTAAGCTGAAGAGCTTGTGAATGGTGAGGGGATTAAGCGTCTGATTTTGTTTGTGAGGTAGGTTGTCTTTTTGATTTTATGTGTAAGGTGGTTTTCTATTTTTGAGGTTGTTTCTTGTTATTGTTAAATTTTAGAGGGCCTTTTTAGGTCCGACTGATGGATGTAGAAGCCCAAATTGTTTTCCATCCTAAAACTAATTGACATTAGGTGGAGTAATCCACTAGACTTATAAATTAATCCTTTTACTCTCACAACTTCTATATGGGATTCTAATACATATACTTACATGTGAAGTTCTATAGTTATGTAACCAAAATAAATGTTTAATGTTCTCTTGGAACTCAAGTAACTCAAGTAAAATTCAAGCAATTATTTTTCTGCTATCACCAAAAATCAAGCAATTATTTTGGGAGAGAGTGTGGCTGAATGGAAGAATAGTGGCTTCCATGGTCCTGTCATGATGATTTTTAAGGTTGTATTCTCAGTTTTGCTGAATTATTTTAAAAATGTTCCCTAATTCTATGTTTCATTCGGTATGTTTCTCTGGAAAAAAAAAAAGAAAAAAATGGAAAATCGTGCTTGGTTTTGGATTACTTAGTCAATAAAATGTGCAGGTTTGGATCTACCGTTTTGTCACTTTCTGTTTCTTCTTTTCTAGTTGACATAATCATCATGTGTGTTTCCTTTCATGTTAAGTGATGCGATTGCCTTCATCCTCATGCCAAAGCAGGATAGTTTAACAATCATTCAAAGATGAACTACTGGAAATTTAGCTGGCTCTCTGTTTTGAAGTTTCTGTTTGTCTTTTGTGAATCTTGTCGTCCGATGTATGCTTTGTTATACTGCTGAGAAATAAAATTCAACTTGGATATGAAGATGATTTGTCATAAATCATGTGAAAATTTCATGATCTATTTTGTTTAGTTTGATTGCTACATGCAGTGTTTGAACCTTTGATCTGTGTACTTATGTATTGGAGTCGTATATGGGTATGTACCCAGACACATTCAACTATTTCCCAAGTCTTTTTAGATGTTTTTTTTTTTGCCAAGGTAACTATTTTATCTGAAAATATTCAGTTAAAGGTCATTTTGACATTCAAGGCATGTTGAAGATCATCGACCTCACTTTGTTGTTTTTAAATTACTGATTTTATACATGCTGCACTAATGGAACAAGACTGATTCTCCCTCCCTTCATATGCACAATGGTGTATTATATTTGATCATATATCTTTATTTACAAGAAAACGAGTGAATGTGGAGGTCTAGGATATACATTTTTCTAACCTGTCCTTTTGACTATTTTTACTTCTATGCTTTGCGTAAATTCTGCTTTAAAGACAGATTTCGTCCATGCCTACTGAGACATGTAATTATCACGCCTACTGAGGCATGTAATTATCACGGACATGTATCATATCAAATGAGAAGAACTTCGATTTTGTATGAGGTTGTTTGTCATTGGCTATGGTTGACATCACGAAATATGTTTATTTGATAGAAACAGAAGTATCATTAAGAAAGAAAGAATGTACAAAAGGCTAAGGACAAGATATAAAGGATGCAGAATCATTCTAGCCTATTTGCTATAGCTTTTCTTTTCTTCCTATTCTATGCCAGGTTTCCATTTAGTTACAAGATTTTTGTGCATGTAGAAATGCTGTAAATGTATGCCTACATCTGGAAGGGCTAATAGAAATTTGTTTCCCAATGTAAAAACAAGGAGATTTGAATTGGTATATTTTAAGTTCTTAGATTTTATTTCTTTCATATCCCTTCTTGCTGACATGAAGTTTCTGCTACAAAATTTTATTTGCAGGTGTGATATCAGGGGCGCTGCTGTATATAAAAGATGATTTTGAAGAAGTTAGAACAAGCAGCTTCTTACAGGTATAACATAAGGGTGCTATGTCTTTAGCCCTTTAAGTACCACATATATGAATGGGAGAAGCAGAAGTTTTTGGCAATGAATTAGTGTAGAACCTTGCACTAAGGAAATTATAATATCAATGTAATTTCAAAGCCATATAAATACTCTTGAATTTTGCACTTGGAAAATTAAATGACCCACAAGGAACCAGTACCTAATAGGTACCTAAGACAATCTATAACCTTGTCTCCTTGAGTTGAGTGGATCGTGATTATAGCTACCCTTAAGGGATGCGAAGGGTGAGGCAAATGAAATGTTTAAAGTGAGGCAAAGAGAGGAACTTTGGAGGACGATGCTTGTAGAGGTTTGACTTCAAAGACGGTAAAAAGGATGCATATAAACTAGAAATAGAAAGGAGGCCTAGAGACTCAAATAAAGTGGAGTGTATTAAGGATCATACTCAGAAGTTCCTCGCAAGTAGCAATTAATTAATTGCTTCTGGAAGCTTTTTATTAGGTATAGTCACCTAGATATATATTTGCACTTTTCTTCAACATGTCTAATTGGAGCTTAGTGAAGATAAAATTTTTTGATAGTGCATGCTATACTATGATCAATACAGATAACTCCACCTTGTGAGAAAAGCACCTAGATTGTTGTTGCAATTAATTAATTGATTAGTTAGTTCATTGAAGTTTTACGTGGAAAATCATTTTTGGGCCTGTTCAATTAAATTATCTCACAAAGTAAACTTGAATAAATAACAAGCAAAACTGTTAAAAATGAGTGCCAACCAAATTCTATATCTTTTTTCATTTCAATTTCACTTTTTAGGGTTGAAGACTCTTCGAAAACAATCTCTATATAGGGTAGCACCCTATGGGGATAAGGCTGCATACATCTTCTCCTCCCATGACCCTTCCTTGATGGGAGCCTTTTTGAGGCATTGGGTGGTGGTGGTGGTTTCATTTCAAGTCCTAACACAATTAGGGGTTGATGGCATATGGAGCAGCACAATTAAGAGATACTAATTTCAAGTAGGGACCAACAATAAAACTAAAAGGTTCATGCAAATTATAGACATACTAATCTCTTTGAATGTGAAACCTCTAAAATTCTTGTATTTTACTTAGCAGGACCTTGGTGGTGAAAGAGAAGCGGGTTATTCTAAACAATTTAACTAGAAAATGCCTTTGATTTCTTTTATTGGTAGGAAACGATTGTGAGCATGGCATTGGTTGGTGCGATGATTGGAGCTGCTTGTGGTGGATGGCTTAACGATGTTTATGGACGTAAGAAAGCAACTCTTCTTGCTGATATTGTCTTTACAGTTGGCGCAATCGTCATGGCTGTAGCTCCAGATCCGTATGTTCTTATAGTTGGAAGGCTCTTGGTTGGTCTCGGTGTTGGTGTGGCATCGGTTTGTGCCCCTGTTTATATTGCAGAAGCCTCTCCTACTGAAGTAAGAGGCGGGCTAGTGAGCACAAATGTGCTTATGATTACGTTTGGACAGTTTGTTTCCTACTGCGTTAATCTTGCTTTTACAGAGGTCAGATACATCTTACTCTAGCTAATTATAGTTTATTACAGCGCTACTGAACCTGAATTTGATTTGAAGCACATATCAGGAATTCTAAACTTTCTAAGCTTTGTACCCAAGAATCCAAGACTTGCAATTATGAAGGAATTGGCTTAATTAGCTTTCAAAAATGGTTTTTTTGTGAGAATGTTGAAGGAAAATATAATAGTAAACATAAAAATGGTTTGCCCCTCCTGCAGAGGTGGAATGATACAATCTTGTATGTGTTCTAGGTAAGAAAGAGAAAATAATGGATATATGCCATGATTCTTGCAACTATAAAAGTCCTGGTTGGCTCTCCCGACCTCTGTATTTGTCCCGATTTTAGTTGATGGATGATTTATATATTACCGCTTATAGTATTGTTATTTTAGCTCGTGGCTTAAGCAATAAGAGCTGAGGGTGTTTACTTTCTTAATTGGGGACATACATGAATACCCCCGCCGCGCGCGGGGGGGGGGGGGGGGGGACCAGCACCGATTCTACGTAATGCACATTGTAGCAACGGATATGTCTTATTTATTTATGCTTGTCACGAGTTTTCTGCTGTTGTACAAGGTTTCTCATCATGCAGTTGGAAGACGAAGCATCAACATAGAAAGGGGGGCTTGTTCTTTGTGTTTCCACAATGAAAAGCATCACTAAAGGAATCTCCCTTTCTTTTATTCCTTTTATTGTTGTGCTATCCACAGAAAACTTTACAGTGGATGTTTTAAATATTATTTTAATAAAATGTAAACTGATATAGTTTTTTCTAAAATTCATGCTGAATTTACTTGCTTTAACCTTGAAAAAGTCAACGTGGCGTTTATTTTGGGACGGATAGTCTTTTTGGCCACATTCCTTGAAGAAGGATATTTTCTTGCATATTTATCCTTTCTTTTGGGGTATCCTTAACCTTAGTTTTGTCCTGCTGCCCCATTTAATGTAAGAATCTGACGTTCAGCAGATCCTTGTTTTGTTTTTAGTTTTGGGGGAGGGGCGGGGGGGGCAAGGTTGAACACGACATGACAAACATCATTACTTGTGCAGTGTGTTTACAAATGATCTGAATAGTACTTAATGCATAATTGTTTGAGCAGGTCCCTGGGACATGGCGTTGGATGCTTGGGGTGTCGGCGGTACCAGCAATCATGCAGTTTTGCTTCATGTGTTGCCTTCCAGAGTCCCCACGCTGGCTTTACTTAAAGGTTAAGACTCCATGAGTCAAGATACCTGTTCTTTTTTCATGTCTCTGGTGTGCTTGCCATATGAACTAAGATGTTTTATTTGGTGTTGCGCAGAGAGATAAAGCAGAGGCAACTGCAGTGCTCGCAAGGATTTATGACCCTCTTAGGCTAGAAGATGAAATTGATCTGCTGGCTGCTGCCGCTCAAGAAGATCTTAACAAAAAACCCATCAGTGTATTGGATGTCTTCACCGTTAAGGAACTAAGGCTGGCTTTTATCGCTGGAGGCGGTCTTCTCGTAAGTTTTTTTTATTCATTTATTTATTTTGTCTCCTTTGGGGGTTGTTCCTCCTTCAATGAAAGTTAAAATACGTAATGGTCTAGTTACGCCACCAACATTCTCGTGGTGGTATGTCTATAATCATCTACATAAATACATATATGCTTTTGACTTTTCACTCAAAATATTGCAAACATAGGGCAAAAAGACAACTTATGTTCTTTAAAGTGACCTAACAGATGATCATTGCGATCCATCATATAATGTGCAGGACACCCAGCTTTGTGATGTCAAATCCCCAGACGTGATTGATCTTGTGATTTAAAGGGCCTTTATTTTCTTTGTTTTTCACGTGTGTGACCCTTGCAATATTTCCTGGAATGACCATAGCGGTAATATTGGGCGCTGTATGCAAATTTTTATCCTTACACCATTTGTGCGGGGATATCAAGTAGTTGGTTGGAGGCTCTGATAACTGAACTCTGATTTGTACCACAGAATGAAATTGGCCATGTATCAGCTAAAATGTGCATGCAGCAGACTTTATATGTTAGGACGGGGCAATCATGTGAAGCATTTATAAGCAACAAAGTTACTTATAAGCCCTATGTTTTCAGAACTTGAATTAAGCATCTAGAAAATTTTTAACTTTAATGGTTTTTAACATGTGAATATATTACGATTAGGTTTTAAACAATTGAACACAATACATAGTAATTTTGAAGGTCAATGGATAAATACACCACATCTGTTCAATCATAACAGAGAGCTTAAAATCTGTATTATAATGGCTAGTGTAGTCTGCTGCGTAATCACTTATTTGATTACATGATAGGCACAACTATTATATTCTTTCTCATGTCTTACTGTCAATTGGGCGCACACTCTTTTTTATGAGGCTGAGCTTTAACGCATCCTATTTGGATCTTATAATATAAAATGCAAACATGAGGTTATGGTTAGGATGCATACTCTGAGATCTTGTTTTGTCAGTATTTGTGTTTGCAAATGTATTCGTTTATAAAATAATAGCATTTCCGGAGAAAAATGAAAAAGTCGTTAGTTATCTGGAGATGTAGGTTCTTTGATAATTGGCAAAGAACGCAAAACTTGATCTTAACAAGTTACTGTAATAAACTTGAACAAAACATGACATAACTTGATTTGACTCGAGTGTGACACAATGTCCTATATTTAATGGAGGAAATTGAACAAATCAGCTAGTTTGCTATACTTTGTAATGTCTTAAGGCAAACATGAACTTGGCATAACTAAATTATGGGTTATTTGCACGAAAGGTCCCTCTACTCATTGTGTTAGCTTAGTTTTCGTATTTTCAATTGTGTCAATTTAGCCCCTAGAGTAAAATTAGCATCAACTTGATGACAAAAGTTTTAATGTTTGGGTGACTGGCGAGTTTAAAATGCGTTAAGTGGGTGGGTATATTGGGTTATTTGCTTTTTTTATAGCCAAATCGTTGAAAATTACGTCTTCAACTTAATTTCAATTTCTGCTATACGACTGATACAATTTGAATTATATAGGGACTAAATTGACATAACGAGTTCAAGGATCTTTTGCATAAATAACCCCTTAAATTATTTACACGCTGCATCATGGCATATAATTGCCACCTGTAGCAAAATCTTTTAGCAGGTAGCTGTAGTTTTGAGTACTTTTCATGTGTGCAGGCATTCCAGCAGTTTGCAGGCATTAACACGGTAATGTACTACAGTCCAACCATCGTTCAAATGGCCGGCTTCAGCTCCAACCAGTTAGCCCTTCTAATATCTCTCATAGTGGCAGCCATGAATGCTGTGGGAACCGTGCTTGGCATCTATCTCATTGACCACATGGGCAGGCGTAGCCTAGCCCTGACCAGCTTAACTGGTGTGTTCGCGTCCCTTGTGATGCTCTCCGTCTCCTTCTTCTTCGAATCCTCTGGTAACAGCACTGCCCTCTTCTCATGGCTCGCAGTCGTGGGTCTAGCCCTCTACATAGCCTTCTTCGCACCTGGGATGGGACCTGTCCCCTGGACCATCAACTCCGAGGTGTACCCAGCAGCGTATCGAGGGCTCTGTGGGGGCATGGGAGCAACTGTCTGCTGGATCTGTAACCTCATCGTCTCCGAGTCCTTCCTGTCTATTGCGGATGCAGTGGGGACAGGGGGTACATTCTTGATAATCGCGGGTATAGTTATTCTCGCCTTTTTGTTTGTGGTCGTTTATGTTCCGGAAACAAAGGCTTTGACTTTTGAGGAGGTGGAGATGCTGTGGAAAGAGAGGGCTTACGGCAAGAACGAGAATGTTCAGAACCTCCTTGAAACCGGGCACCAAGATTCAAGTGATGAGATTTAAATTTTGCCTTGAAGAATGTGGCAGGTTCTTGGTGACGAGAGAGTTTGGCCGTTTGCGGGTCTAGGAGTGTAATGTCAGTATACATGTAGATGGTCTGCTGTTGATAAAAAGTATAGGCAGTAGCAGAACTTTGTTGCTGATATTATTATTGGTTATGGATATTGCGGTTGGATCTATTATTTTCACCCTTGTGGATGATTGAATATTTAATGCTATTTCTACCTTGTTTTTTTTTTCTTCCATAACGGAGTGTTTGATTGTTGTTGGGTCTTATATAATGGTGTAAGTTTTTTGGGTCTTTTATAATGGTGTAAGTTTTTTGGGATTTCTGTACTACGTATGAGTCTTGTTGATGGAGATGTCTTTTGAGTTCAATCCTAATTATCCTTCGCGTCTAATATATGTATGACTGAAATTTGACATTTGAGATGAATGAATGTATTATTTACGCGTTAAACTCATAAGAGTATTTGCTTGGGAACATATTAGAGAATGATTGGACTTTTACCAACTACTTGAGTGTTTCGGAAAACATTAAGTTGTGTTTTAGATTGGTGTCCATTGTACAGTCAGGTAAGCACCCGTTACCCCCTAGAACTTCAACCATACTGACGTTTAGATTTTCAGCAGTTCTTAAGTTATGAAAAAAATTTTAATTGACTGTAAAATTGGTGTTTGATTTAAAGAAAAAGGTCTTTTTATATGTCTCATAGTTTAGAGAGGAGGACTAGATTACACTTTTATAATTAAACAGATAAAAATATAAAATTTGATATTTTTTGTAACTTATTCAAACAGATGTTTTAAAAAGATATTTGTTAGCCTTAAATTTTTACTGTCATGATCCACTTTCACTTCTATTGCTATTTGCACCCACCACACTCTGTTCTACTATCACAATTTGTAACACTTATCACTTCATACTATTATGTGATTAAATGTTATTATGATTTACTACCAACCATTATGACTCATCACTATTCCTCATAGTTGTTTTATGGATCCATTGGATTGACATGATAAAAACGAGATTGTGTTATGGAAGCCAATAATAATTATAATAAATATGAAGTAATAAGTGTATCCATTTGCAATAAAAAAGTAATAAGTGTATTTTGTCATGAACACTATATGGGATAAATATTCGAAGGTAGTTAGAATGTATTAGATACTCATTAGTATTAGTTAAGGTTGTTATATACTCATTTGTATTAGGTACTCATTCTTGTATTAGCTTGTCAGTTGTGCTTTGGAGGGTGTGTAGTTAGTTAGAGCTTAGATATTTTGTAGCTATCTCTATAAGTAATGCTCATTCACTTGTAAGAAGGTATTCAAATGATAATACAATACTCAATTCCCTTTACTTCCCTCTATTCTCTCTACTTCGCCCTCCATTCTCTCTAATTCTCATCTCCTTCTCAATTCTTCCTCTTCCCAAATCCACCTCGGGTCATGACATATTCATTGTTGCCTGCTATGAAACTATTAGTAATTATAAACATAACAGAGTTATACCATTGTGTTGAGAGACAAAAAAAAAAAAAAAAAAAAAAAAAAAAAAAAATAGAGAGTTAACTCGTCTGTTCAAGTTACCTGCTATGTATTATGACTTTGTTGCTAATTATCGGAAAAAAAGTATATCCATTGTTTTTTGCAAAACATGGATTCTTCCGTGTACTAGTTTTACATATATGTCATTTGTTTAAAGTACTAACTTTAATGAACTATTTTAAGCTTAGTTTGTGCAACTCGTTTTTTTTTTTCTTTGATGATATTGATTTGAATTTTAAATATGGAGTCTCTGCTTTTTAAATACTGGACTTTTAATGAAATTGATTTAGGTTTATTTATTTATTATTTTTTTTTTGGAATTTTTTATTATAGTTTAAACTTATTTGGTGATATCATTTGAAATCTTACTTTTAAATTTTAATCACCCACATTAATATCGGGTTATTTTATACCCTAGTCAAATTGAGCTAGGCCTTAACATTAAGTCTAAATTTTGATTATGCCTAGCTTAATTTTGGGTAACCTTTATACCCGTAGCAAAGTTAAGTTAGCATAAATATGGATTTATTTAAGGTTCAAAACTATGATAAAAATTAAAAAAAAAAGGTTCAGACCCATTGACTAAAGGCTAGACTATTGAATTTAATTTAATTATTTATTTCGGACTGAAGCCAATGCAAAATAATTGCCTCTATCTGTATGGGAGAATTTATTGTTCAAGCTTCTCTAGCTAAATGAGGCTAACTGTAATGCCTCTACCGATGCGTCCCTATTGATTGAATAAAACAAAATACAATCAACCAGCAGGATTGGATTTTGATGCAAAGAAAAAAAATGAAATTTATAAAAAGATACAAATGTAAGACAATTAATTGCAATTTAATAGTCTTAGTTTTTAATAGTTAATAATTAGAGTGTGAGTAGAAACACTTATTAGATACATTTCTTTTAGTTTGATTTTCTATTTTGCACTGGTAGTTGTACTTGGCTTTTACAACAATAGGTTTCCAATGCAAGGTGATTTAGATTCAAGTACTTTTGAATTTTTATTGTAATATAAACCGATTCAATTAAGATATGAATATGAATTTTAATTTTAATTTAATCTTGGATTTGTGTCTATAAAAAGGGGCAAAATAGGTAAATTTATACATCACTATTAAAATTTTGGAAATCTTGACTTAAACTTATCATTGGACTTTGAATTAATCCAACAAAATAGAACTAAATAAAATCCAACATAATTCATTTAAAAAATTTATAATACAATAAATTATTTCTATTGTTAAAAAATTGAAGCAATTTTCCAATGGACACATAATTCCTAGGGCGGTCACAAATAATTCCTGTGGTGACCATAGCTAACTCACGTAGTGACCATATTCAATTCTTAAGGTGATCAAAGGTTATTCCTAAGATGATCATAGATAATTTTTGTGATGATTACAAGTTGTAAAAATTATGACAAAATCAATTATAATTGAAAACGATGACAAAATTAAGCATAACTGAAATGAAGAACACATAAAGGAATGAAACTTTTCTTGGATAATTCATTCATCAAGTTCATCTATTTACAGTACATATTAGGTACATGGAAAGACTAACACTTGCAAGATAAGGAACCCTAAGCGAATCAATACATTAAAAACACCATTGATGGTGATAGTAATTATAGGTGGCCAGTTATAGGTGATAGTAATTTCCACATCAATGTTGACGTCAGCGCAGCACCTTGCTGACCTCAACCATTGATGTCAGCGTTAAAAAAAAACAATATATATATATATTATTATTATTATTATTAATAAATATTGATTCTAATCTCATTAAATAAATTTATCCAATTTTGACAATCTTTTTACAAAATATGAATTCCATAAATTAAGACCTACTGATATGAATTAACTATCAATCCAATTAATGTTTCAAACAATTTAAAATAGAATCTTCAATTATGATCGTTATCAAACAATTTAAAACAGAATCTTCAATTATGATCGTTGTCAAATAAATAACTAAATCATCTTTCCTTTTCTATTTAATAAAATCTCTATTTCATTCAATCGCAAGTTTATTTATTTCGATCTTACTATGCCTATCATGTATATTATGAATATAATCAGTGGCCAACTCTGATATCAATTATTGGGACAAATTTAAAAAATTTTCAATAAATTAATCTAATTAATGTAGAGAAACGGTTTAAAGTTTCTTATTTTGAACTTACTACTGACTTAGAAATCCTAATTCTGAATCTATAGATTTAAAATTCCTAATTTAAAATCTACATGCCTCTATTCTAAAACATTTATAATAATAACATAAATATAAAACTAGCATAATAAAAATACTATAAATAAATAGAAAAATAAAAACTAAAAGAAAAAGAAAGAAGAATATCTGAAAATTGCTCAAATAAAAAAAACTGACCCGGAGAGGGTCTATGCAATCATCTCAAAAAACCCAGAGTGTAGGCTCCGAAAAATATTAAACTAAGAGAAAAAATTTCAAATGGAAAATTTCTCTCTTTTAGGTCTCTGAAAGTCAGAAGATTTAGAAAACTTTTAATATAAAGTTGATGCCAAACCCCCTATTTATAGTAGGCTATTGGAGTGTGAAAAATCACAAAAACCGACGTGGGATACCAAAAAATAAGCAAAAACGATGTCATTTCATGCACCCAGTACAAAAATGGCTTGTCCAGCAAGCTAGTGCCATGTGGTTCTAGCTCATTGGTCCGCGCTCATTGGCGCGGATTGCTCCCATTGGAGCATCCAGGAGCGTGCCACGTGGCATGGTCTTATTGGTTCGAGCACACGGGCGCAGATTGCCCCATAGTGTCGCGCATTGGTTGGCTAGAGCCTTTAAAATAAGATTTCCACGTTGTTTTTCAATTTTTTTTTTGTTTACTTTGTTTTCTATATGTAAAAATTTAGTTTATGAACTTTTGATTTAAAAAAAAAAAATTTGTTTTATAACTTTAGTTTCTATTCATCTCGTGAATAATGTTTAGCAAAATTAAATTTATACATTTCATGAATTCTTTTATGTTTTTCTAATGGTATTTAAAATAGAGGCTTGTGCAGGGACCTCAGTGATAATTTAAATGTAGCTCGAAATAGGTTAAATTAATTATCATCTCATGATAAAATTTAATTACTATTTAATAGGACTTAGTTCCACCAAATAAATTCCACTACACTATAGAGTTAAATTATTTATTCGATAATTCCCAAATAAACTAGATTGATAAAAACAACCCCTCTCTGAGACATCCATGAGGAAAAATAACTGTAACTACTACCATTATTTTTCTCACAGCTTTTCTATTAGTTTCTGACTCGCCCTTTTTCGAATAATTCCTTTATATTTGAACAAATTCACAGTATAAATTCCAATGGTCAAACACTTGGAACACTTTGGCCGAAGTTTTCAAATTAATTCAAAAATTTGCAAATCAACTAAGGGGATATCTATATCTCGTAAGAGACTATAAATTCCATATTGAATACCTAATTTTTGTCACACTTCATGCCATTATCCAGTGCACGTGGGACTTTGGCCATTTACAGAGACCTTATTTATAGTGCATCAAGATGACTAACATTCCATGAAGAAGTCCAAAATACCTCAGGATTTGAAGCCGTCATTCAAATAGTACATCATGAATCACTTATTTCCGATAGTAGTCTGGAAAAAATAACTCTCGTGGTCCAACTCAGAGTATGAATCTTGTTGAACGCACCAACATGACACTTTTGGATCACCATCCGCATGACCGAGACAGGTCATCTAAAGTGTCACATTAAAGCCTTAGCAGACAAGTGGTCTAAACTTGTCACTAACTATAAGTTTCTCAAATGACATTTCATTCTATTTGCTCCAAGTTTATCTGCGGGTTAATCTCATAATCCACTTAGAACAAATATGTAAATGTAGTCTGAGAACTACATCCATTTCATGGATGTTACTTAAAAGAAAATCGCATGCAATATATATAGTCACACAAATTTAATGAGGAAACGAGTGGAACTCAAATTTCATTCAATAATAAAGTAATATTTACATGATAAATTTGGATTTTCAAGACACTGTTCTTAACACACTAGAAGTGATGGCTCTTAAAAAAGCCGAGTGAATGTTAGAAAAGCGTGCGTTAGACACAAAATGTGAAAAAGGGTACGCTACACCTGAGCTTGTTGACGGAGCAGTAGTATGATGATGGGCTATAGATAGAGGCACGTCATAAACATAATCTTGAAATTTAACAAGTATCATGAGAACCCGAGCTCCACCCTCCACCTCACCTCCACTTGCAGCTGGTGGAGGTTCGGTCATTGGTGATGCGCCATTGTGAGGCAGCACATCACTGTTACCGGTAGTGGTGCTAACTTCTGGCTCATACACCTCCATGCCAGCCCCTCGTTATTGATGTTTGATTGAAAATCCCTCTCATTCTAATAACAAGAGTGATAAATTATGCCTCTTCAATCAAACCAAATTGTATTTTATCTACAGAGTGATTTACATTCAAATCCTTCTTATCAAGGAACGGAAAAGAATTTTCTTTGAAGGTCACATCTCGAGAGACAATAATTTTTTGTTCATCCAAATTATAATAATTTTTCGATCATCCAAATTATTAACTTTGTAATCCCTTTGCCATAAGAATAACCAATAAAAACACAATCTATTCGCATGAGTCTCAAGCGTATCCTCATAACAACTACTATGATGAATGTAACATAAACATCCAAAAATACTCATATACTTGGAAAATTTTCTTATAAGACCTCAAATGTAGTCCTATTATGTAAAAAAAGTATGAGTGTCCAATTAATTAAAAAAGCAGCTGTCAAAACACACTTACCCCAAAAAAGAATGGTCAAGCTTGCTTGGAAACGTGATGTTCATGCTATTTCGAGCAAATATTTATGTTTTTTCTCCAGTACTCTATTTTGTTGAGGAGTCCTAGTGACCAAAGTGTGAAACAATATTCCATTTCTCTCATAAATGCCTAACAAGCCGTCCCAGAACTCTTGTCCATTGTCATTCGTCACTTGTTTCACCTGCATTCCATATTAAGTTTGAACCATATGTAATACAAAAATCCATACGCAAACGACGAGTTTGAGATTTTTCTCGCATCAAATGCCCCCAAGTACACCAACCATAGTTATCAACTATGGTTATGAAATATCAAGCTCCAGTTTACGAAAGAGTATGGTATGGCCCCCAAATATTACAATATATTAATTCAAAACATGAATGTGTTTTTTTAATTGAAACAGGAAAGGGAAACCTAGACTATTTTCCCAATAACACGGGTCACACATAACATCAACATTATGAAAAATACTCAAACGCGAAAAAACTAAAAGCTTGTTAAACGGCACATGTCCCAAACAATGGTGCCACAAAATAACTTGTTCTCTAATCTTAACAGCATGAATCATGGGTATGCCATAGCTCCAAGAAGTATAGTCCATCTCGTTGCCTTCCCACTCCAATCAGCTTCTTCATGTGTATGTCTTGTACCACATACAAGTTTGGAAAAAATATTAATGCAAATTTTCCATCTCGAGTCAGCTTACTCACGGACAAAAAATTACAACGATAAACTAGGTATCCCAAGAACTTGATTTAGAGTAAGACCATTAGAAAGAGAAACGTTTCCCACATGTGAAACTGGAAGACTTCAACTATTGGGCAATTTAACTGGTCTAATCCTGGTATTAGAATGAAACATATCCAAAAAGTTTAACGCATATGTCATGTGATCATAAGCTCCAATATCTTTAATACAAGAATTACCACAAATAGATACCTGACCTGTGAAACTCATAATGGAAAACACAACAGTCAGCACA
Organism: Simmondsia chinensis; assembly: GCA_018398585.1. Lineage (NCBI taxonomy): Eukaryota > Viridiplantae > Streptophyta > Magnoliopsida > Caryophyllales > Simmondsiaceae > Simmondsia > Simmondsia chinensis. The sequence continues at coordinate 16,287,727 of JAGTTD010000013.1, read as the reverse complement.
AAATTCATTCCCTGAGTAATCATAAAACTGAGAGTGAGAATTAATCACTCCTCTTGTCTTGGGAACTACTATGTCTTGACTAGAAACATTGTTAGGCATTATTTAACAAACATAAAAACAAAAATGAAACTCAGTTGTAATATACTAGAGCGTTAGGCATTAGTTTCTTAAGTTTATCAATTGTAATAGACTAGAGCGTCATGATTAAAATAAAGGTTAAATTGTCTGAGAATTTCTATTCGAGAAATTAGGATGTCGTTTGCCGGTTTTAGCCACCCGCATTGTTTAGGCTCGTTGGAGGCAAACTTGGACTATTATATCCTAATTTGAGAAATAGAAATTATAGATGATTTTATTGATTTCATAATCGGTTTTAAATTTGGTTTTGTTTAAAATGGGTTAAAGATTTGGAAAATATCTAGTATTATTTTTTAGTAAAATAATATCTGTCGGCTATTACCCGATTAGTTTTCTCGATGTCCAGCTTTCCTGTCCTTACCTTTATCTATGCCGTGTGTCATATTCTCAGCCGTTGGATGAGGCTCGCACTGTTGCTTATTATAAACCATTTAGTTGTTTAGGGTTTCGTCAAAAATCAACAGAGAGCAAAAAGTTACTGTGAACAGAGAGAAAGAGAGAGAGAGAGAGAGAGAAGAAAATGAAGGAGAAAGATTGGGTTTCTAATGAGAGAAAGCTTATATGAGGAGACAGAAAGCTTGTAGACCGAGATTAGAGGGCTGAAGAAGAAGACGGTGGTGAACCTTTGGAGCTCGAGATGCTCGGTTCAAGGCGGCGGCGTAGTCCCAGATGAGGTCTTCTTCAATGATACAACTAGGCTTTGGATCTCTAGGCCGTTATTCACTCATATCGCTCAGTTATGGATTTTCTCTTGCTCTTTCTCGTTTTCTTGCTTTAATCTCTGTAATTGTTTTTGTTTTGGACTTGATGCTCGGTCTGTGTTTGTAATCCTAAATTACTTGATTGTGGATTTTACTCCTCTGAAAACGGAGGCCTGTGGAGTAGGACCTCACTGAGATGCCAAACCACGTATATCGCGTGATCATTGTTATTTTTTGATGTTTCTGATTAATTTCTGCATTGTTTCGATTATTGGTTTTCGTTGCTTAGTGCTTAGACAAGATCCTATTTTTTGAGTTGGGTTTGAGTCTGATTTAGGGCCCGAATTCACTACAATTGATATAAGAGCTTTTGTTTTTGTAGTCCATAGCACGGTGAGAACAAAAACACAAATGAAATAGAACCAGAATGGGGTTTTGAGTTTGATTGTCTTGTTTTTCAGATCTGGTGTTTTCTTGAAATTGGGATGTTCTTTGTTTCTTGGAGAGTAACGAAAGAATCAAGAAAATGTTCGTATAAATAGGGTCTGAACTGTTACTTGTTTTTTGTGAAATTTTTTGAGTCAAAATTTCAAAATGGGTGTAACAAGAACACTTGTTTTGAGATGATCAGTGGGCTTTTGTTATCGAAAAAAAAATTGAGTGTTGTTTTTTGGCTACTATGGTGTTTGTGGTAGTATTATAAAGCCAGAAAAAGGAAGAACATATGTGCGATATGAAAGAAAAGGAAAATGTTTAATCACTCTCAGAAATTTAGGTTTAGCTTCACAATCAGATCTAGGGCTGGTTTAGGCGTTGGACTGCGTCTAAAGCCCTAGTTTTGTCTCCTACAAGGTAGTTAAGATGAGTTTTATGTGTCCTAGTTTTGGGCACTCGATTAGGTGGCCTAGGTAGCATGGATTTCTCATTGTTGTTTGAACATCCACTGGTTTCTTGTTTGTGGAAAATATGTTTATGCCTGAGACTAACGGTTTGTCTTGAAGTGAGAAAGCTCTAGATGCATCTGATCGGTGGACCAGTTTGAGGTTAGTCGCTCGTATTTGGTCTCATGTATGGTCAATTGAGAATCTAGTGTAGATTCTTGTTTTGGTGGAGCGATTTCGGAGTTAAATTGCTCGAGCCTGACCCAATTGATGGTTGGATGGGAGTCCTTGTTTGGATTCTGTTTTTGGTGTTGGTTTAAACACCCTGGCAGGGTGCTGTTGCTACTGTTGTGTGGCTGATTATGCTATACAAAAGTTGAATTATGTTCTGTGTGATTGTTGTGGTTAATTTGCGTTTAATGCTTGAGGTTGATTGTGAACTTGTTAGAATGGAGTCTTGAATCTAGAATTGGCAAACTCATAGGTTAGGCCAATCTAATTACACAATCTTGAATCCCTTGTGTTGGTAGAACATTGCATGTTTGAGTGTTTTAACCATGGATTAGATCTTGTATGTGAGAATCAGATTTTCTTGCATGTTTTAGTGACCTAAGTGATACAACACTTGTGAGTTCTTGGAAATATATGTGTGATTCTGTGTATTAGTCTCCATGTTGACGTGTCTCACGTATTTCCTATGGCTATGTTTGAAGCAAGTTGGTATATGTTGATACTTGTTGCTTGAATTGATGACAAAAATGTTGTTTATAGACTGTTTTCTAGCAGAATATGCTGCTCCATGTTTAGTTTGGGCTATATGTTGCTGCTACATGTTGGTTAGCTGATGTAAGATGCTGATATACATGCTATTATGGACTTTTACATGCTGGATTTTGCAGTACTAGAGTAATACTTGCTGTTTATGAGATGCAACTGCTGTATGTTGTGTACATATTGCAGATTATGGCTGTTAGCTGCTATAAGTTGCTGTCAATATTGATTTTACTACAGATTTTGGATTTTATGCTGCCGAAATTTCTACAATTTGCTATGTTTTGTTGAATTCTAGCCATGAGTTGGGAAAAACATGATATGTTTGAGCCATATGTGAACTTGGTATTGTCATTGGAGACTATTATGCCCTAAGGATCCTTGTTTCATGCTTTCCTTTCTATTTTGGGCAAGGGGTAAGGTTTAGGTCTAATCTGAACCTTGATTGACTATGGGTTTGGTAAGGTTATGTTTAGGTACCTTATGTATTGAGTAATGGTTACATGTTGTATGCTCATGTTGGGTTGTTATGGATGTCGTTCATTGTGGAGTCATGTGATGCAACGTATGAGTTGATTTGGCTATATGAATTCTAGGTGAATTGCATGTTTAGCTTGGATTTCATGTTTATATTATGTAGACTTGATTACCATGATTGTGCCCATGTTATGTTTTGTGAGCATGTTTGGTTTATTGGTGTGAAGCTGGTTTTCAAAATGGCCTCTATTTTTGAAGGAGCGTTGTGAACTAATTTCATGAGATCATGGTGGAGATCATTGGATTATGGTCCCATGAAATTCGATATCTACTATAGGATGTAACTTAGTTTTGTAATGTAGTACACAGGAGTGTCATGATTAAAATAACGGTAAAATTGTCTGATAATTTCTATTCGGGAAATTAGGGTGTTATTTGCCGATTTTAGCGACTCGCTTGTTTGGGCTCGTTTGAGGCAAACTTGGGCAATTATATCCTAATGTGGGGAATATAAATTATAGATGATTTTATTAATTTTGTAATCGGTTTTAAATTGGGTTTTATTTAAAATGGGTGAAAGATTTGGAAAATAACTTGTATTATTTTTTGATAAAATAATATCTGTTGGTTATTATTCGACCCATTTTCCCGATGTCCAACAGTCCTGTGCTTGCCTTGATTTGTGCCGCGTGTCATATTCTTAGCCGTTGGATGACGCTTGCACTTTTGCTTATTATAAACCCTTTAGTTGCTTAGGTTTCGTCAACAATCAACAGAGAGCAAAAGGTTACCGCGAATAACAGAGAGCAATGTGAAGAACCCATTCTTGGGGGTTTCTCTAAAGAAAGCCACGCAGAGGGGCAGAGAGAAGTTAATGGAGGAGAAAGATTGGCTTTCTAGAGAGAGAAAGCTTGTAGACTGAGATTGGAGTGTTGAAGAAGAAGAAGACGGTGGTGAACCTTTGGAGCTCGGGATGCTTGATTCAAGGCGGTGACTCAAAGACGTAGTCCTAGATGAAGTCTTCTTCAACGACACAGCTAGGTTTGAATCTCTAGCCTGTTCTTCGCTCATATCACTCTATTATGGCTTTTCTCTTGCTCTTTCTCATTTTCTTGCTTTAATCTCTATAATGGTTTTCTTTTTCGACTTGATGCTCGGTCTATATTTGTAACCCTAAATTACTGATAGTGGATTCGACTCCTCTGAAAACGAAAGCCCATGGAGCAGGATCTCGCTGAGGTGCCGAATCACGTATATCGCGTGTTCTTCATTGTTTTTTAATGTTTCTGTTTAATTTCTACATTGTTTCGATTGTGGGTTTTTGTTGCTTAGTGCTTGGACAAGATCCTATTTTTTGAGTTGGTTTTGGGTCTAATTTAGGGCCCGAATTCACAACAAGGAACCCAAATCTTGTCAAAACATTAAAAACACCATTGATGGTGATGGTAGTTGTAGGTGGCCGGTTATGGAGGGATGGGAAGGAGTGGAAAAGTTTTCACCTTATAATTGCTAAGTTAATACAATAGCAAATGCTTATATACCAAAATTCTAAGTACAAAATACAAATACAGTACAAATATAGGAATCCTAGGCTCAATGTAAGTAATTTCAATGGTGATCACATATAATTCCTGTGGTCATCATAGGTAATTTCAATGGCGATTATAGGTAATCCAGGGTAGATCACAAGTAATTCCCACGTTGACCATAGGGAATTCCCTTGGTGAGCTTAGGTCATTTTTATGGTGATCACAGGTAATTTCATGATGATCAAGGGCAATTGTAGGGGTGATATCAAGTAATTTCTTATCAAAGGAACATCTGGCAAGTATAGGTAATTCACTAATTCTATGGTGATCGCAAGCAATTCCCAAGGTGATTACTAGTAATTCCTATGATGAACACATGTAGGGTAATGGATTTATTAATTAGGTAGTGATTATCAGTAATTAGGTGGTGAGTTTGAGTAATTGGTTAATTTTGTGTAAGAGGATGGTGATTTTTAAGTAATTGGCTAGTGAATTTGAGTAAGCAATTATAAAATATTTTAATGTAAAAAATAAAATTACTATAAAATAATAATAAAATATTTTTAATCTTAAAAAAATTGTAAAATATATATAATATAAAAAGATTGTTAAATATTTTTAGCATAATAAATCATTAAATATTTTGAACAATAAAAATCAATGAAAATTTTAAAGTAAATGGATAGTAACTTTTAGTTATTAGGTGATTTTTTAAGCAAGTTGGTGATGATTTTGAGTGAATGTGCAGTGATTCTGGGTGACGATTCCTAGTAACTAAGTGGTGATTTTAAGTAACTGGATGAGTTTTTTAGAGGGGGGGGGGGGGGGGGGTTGACTAAGAAAGCGATTCCATGTGAGTGGTGATTTCGAGTATTTCTTGGGGTGATCATAGGTAATTCTCATGGTGATGACAGGTAATTCTCGAGATGATCACATGTACTTTCTGGTGTACTTATAGTTAATACTTATGGTGATCACATGTAATTCTCATTGTGACCACAAGTTGTTGCACGGTAATCGAAGGTTATTCTTGGGTTATCACTTGTGTAATTCTTGTGGTCAACACATGTAATTCTTGTGGTGATCATAGATAATTTCGTTACTGATCACTGGTAATTCTTATGGTAATCCCATGTAATTTCTATGGTGATAATAGGTGATTCTTATTGTAGTTAAGTAATTCTCATGGTGATTACTAGTAATTCCTACAGTAATGAAATGTAATTTCTTATGATGATCACATATAATTCTCACGATAATTAGAGGTAATTTCAAGGGTGACCAAAGATAATTCTTGAGGTGATTAAAATGTAATTCTTGTGGTTATCACATGTAATTTGTGTGATGCTCTATGGTGATCACATTTTATTATTAATAGTGGTCACATGTAACTCCTATGATGGTCAAAGTAACACCTGTGATGGTCAGAAGTAATTGTTGTGTTGATCTAAGTAACTATTGCGGCGATTACATACAACTAACTCTTATGATGGTTGCGGGTAACCCTTGTGGTGGTCACAATTAACTATTGTGGTGATCACATGTTGAATTCACTACTTCATGTATCAAATTGTTGAAACTCAAGAACATGAAGAAAGTTTATATTGAGTTCATGGTCTTTCATATACAGATCAAATGAAGGAAAAGAAGCGGTAGAAACCCTAAGACTTGAAGGGAAAGGAAAATGGTTTACAACTTTTTTTTCATAATAATGATACTACCCTAGGTATCTAATATTTAAACAATATGGTTCACTATACTTGCTTAACTAACTAAACAAATCAAATAACAAATTACTAAGTACAACAATTACCAACTAGAAGTTTTGCCTACAGATGATGAATTTTTTCCCAAACTCCATGACACATATGAGGAGGAGAAGATTAGAGAGAAAGAATTTAGAGAAGATTGATAGAATTGATTTGATTCATGTTATTCAGTTATTCAAGGGGCATACGTATTTATAGAGTAACTAAGCATAACCCCCTAACAAACTAACACCCTTACAAGTAAAAAACTAACAAAGTACAATTGCATGTAACAATATTTCTTTCACTAGAGCACCCTTGTCCCCAAGGGTGATGCTTTTAAAATGACTTGAGGGCATTATACAAGCCAATGATGTATATGTTCCACTTGAATCAAAAACAAAAATGGTTACACCAAAAGCAAAACCAAGCACTTGACTCTGGTCAACATAATATGTGACATGATGCTTTGATGGTATCATAATGACGACATCTTCTATTGCATATGAAAAATTGGCCTTGTGCTTGAAGAACTCCTCTATCTCATAGGATTACGAAGAAATCTCAACCCAAGAGCATTTCCTGTTGTTCCTAAATATCTTCATACCAAAGACCAATTGGACAATTGTCTCAACATTTATGTTGTCTTCAAGTAAATCTGGAATATAGTCCATGATTTGAGCTTTTCCATCAACTAAAAAATCCTGTAATGGTCCAATTGATTTCGAGATATCCAATGGAGATGCCTCAATTTTTTTAGTTGAGTGATGGATGGAGATTGGGGAGTTATAGTTGTTAATGCAATAGTGGTTGAAGGTGCTTCAGTGAATCTCAATCGTGCTCCAACAAGCATTCCGGGTGATAGAAAAGTGAATTTAGGCGGCTCAATAGTACAGTGACTGCCCTTTATTTCCCCAGATTGCTCATGAGGATTGAAGAAATAAATATCCAACACATAAAAATTATCATAGACAAATCTTCCATGCAGATAAACAAATGCTGAAGCTGCCATTTGTCCTCTAGAAAATGCTACATGAGCTTTAACCTCATAAATTGATGATGAAATGACTACAATTTTTTCAATGTGACCATATGGAGAGAAGGCCTGATGAAGAACATCTTTAGTTATTGGACAAAAGGCCTCTGTGACTTTCATTAAGAGTGTAGCATCATTGGAGTAGTTAACTTGAACCGAAGTAGAGTTCATAAGTTGTACCTTCCTTGTATCAAACTGAAAAAATGAGCTACTAAGGAACTAATCCTTCAAATGTTCAAAGTTTGAGCCTAATTGTTACATTGTAAACTAAGGCATTTTATCAAAAATCTTCTAGGTAGAACTTGAAGTGCAAATAATAACACCCTATGTGCAGTCGTGGACAATGTGCTTCAAACTATACGCTGTTGCCTTGATTCTAGAAATGACGGAGAAGAATCTGCATAAGCTTCAACAAGCTCAAATTGCTAAGAGCTTTGATTGTTTTTTTTTTTATATCTAATTAATATGCTTCAACACATAAGTTGTGATTTTGTGTGTGTGTGTATTTTTTATTTACTTCCAGATCTTCAATCGATTTAGACAAAGATATTCTATAAAATCAAAATCTGGCTCCAATCGATATTTGTGACTTCTCATCACATGCTGCTAATATTTTGCCCTATCTTTAATTGATTATGTTAGCGGTCGAGAATCAGTGGCTCTGATACTAAATGATACAATCTATTCAGATTGTATCTAAATTTAGGTAAAAACATATACGAGGAGGAGAAGATTAGAGAGAAATACGAAAAAAGTTTTGGGAAGATTGATAGAATTGATTTAATTCTTGTTATTCTATTATTCAAGGGACATATGTATTTACAAAGAAACTAAGCATAACCCCCTAATGTACTCACACCCTTGCAAGTAACAAACTAACAAACTACAATTGCATGTAACATAGTGGCTGAAAATGGAGTTAAATTTCGTGTAACTTTTTTCTTACTGATCATGAATTTTTGCCCAAAATCCATGACACATTTCAATTGAGGGAGAAGGCTCCATTCATCATATTTTTTGTAGGTGAAGAAGGCACCGAGATTTGTAAGCCTCTTTTATTCTTCGATTTTGTTGGTGCAGTAGATTTCATCACAACATCGAGGGTTGAGCTACAGTACAAGTTTCCTTATCAAACCGTCCCATTCGATCCTGGTGGGATTCAAGCTATATTCAAGCTTAGTGCTCTCAGCCTTTCTTACATTTCATCCTTGAAGACAAGGATGTTTTGGTGGAGAGGGTATTGTTACAGTCAATGTTCATCACATGGGAAAATAATAGCTTGTAATTGGTTATTAGATAGTATTGAGTGGTTAAGGTGGTTAGAGATCTTATTAGTTGTTAATGACTTTATTGGTTAAGTTGTTAAGATAGTATGAAAGCTCGAAATACTTGTAGTACTTCATGTATGGCATAACAAGAATCAAATCAATTCTTTCAATCTTCTCCTAAACACTTTCTCTCTCCTCCTACTCTTCTCCTCGCATGTCTCTCTAATCTTCTTCTCCTCATATATTATTTTCTCCAAATTTAGATACAATCTAAATAGATTGTATCACATTGGTCATTGTCATGAGCTTATAGACTTTCTTATCAAATCTCAACCAACTTAATATGTCCTCGTACTCCTTTTTTTTATTTTATTCTATAGATAGCTTCAAAATCTACACATGAAATTAAGACGTATTTACACTCCAACTTAACTGGCGCATTAGAGTATATTTAAACTATTTAGCACAAGTTCCACAAATATTTTATTGAGATCCAACAAGGACAAGGCCTAACATTTTTGAGGCCTCAAGAGAATATTTTAAATGGGGCCCTTCATATACAATAAGTTAAAAAAATTTTAACATCAAAACCTGATAATATTAACAACTAGCACTTTTAACTCCAAAATTTTTGGACCCCTCGCGGTTGCTTGGGCTGCTTGGGGATATATCCAGCCTTGATTCCTATTGGGATCGTGTTATAAAATTATAAGTCGAAGTTGTCCCACAGCTGAAATCTGAATTCATGCCGCTTGCATTTTCAATGGGCCAAAAGAGGATTTACATTATATAAACTTGTCAGTGTCAACTGGCTTTCTCATGATATCTGCTAGGTTATCTCTGGTGTGAATTTTCGGCATATCTACATTCCCTTTCTTCTACTGCTTATTTTCGGCATATCCGCATTCCCTTTCTTCTACTGCTTCTCGAACAAAATGATATTGAACTCCTGTGTGCTTTGTCCTGGAATGAAAGGCTAGATTTTTTACAATGTGCAAGGCACTTTGGCTGTCATAATACTCTAGAATATTCTCTTGTTTGATCCCAAGTTCTTCCATTAACCTTTGAATACCAATTGCTTACTTGCATGCTTGTGTAGCTGCCATATACTCAGCTTCTTGTTTAAGATAAGGCCATAATAGTCTGTAGCTTGAATACCCTAAAATATCCTTCTTACTATCTTTCCTTTCTCGGTGAATTTGGATCCCTAAAATCTTCTTTATTGGTCCCAAGTCATTCATATCGAAGTCTCTCACCAACTATGCCTTAAATTCTTGGACTTGATCTTTGCTGGGGCCTATTGCCAACATAGCATTCACATACAATAGGAAAACAATGAAGTCGTCATCACCAAATCTTCTATAATACATACAGTGGTTTGCACCATGTCTGTTGGATCTGAGGCTAATTATGAAGGAATAAAATCTCTTCTTGGTACCTACTTTAGACTGTATAGAGATTTGGTTAACTTGCAAACCAATTTTTCTTTTCCGTTCTCTTCACAACCTTCTGGTTGGAGCATATAAATATCTTCTTCAAGTTCTCCATGAAGAAAAGCAGTTTTTACATCTAACTGTTCTAGATGCAAATCAAATGCAACACATATAGCAAGGACTACTCTGATAGTCATAAGTCTAACCACTGAAGAAAATATCCCATTAAAATCAATACCTTCTTTCTGAGTGTATTCTTTGACCACCACTCTTGCATAGTATCGCTCCACTTGGTCGTTGCTATCTTGTTTGATTATGTAAACCCACTTGTTACCAATAGCTTTCCGTCTATGTGGAAGTGGAACAAGTTCCCAGGTTCTTTTTTTGTGCAAAGGTTAATTTCTTCTTGTATTGTTGTTATCCACAGAAAATTTGGACTATTTAAAGCCTCTTGAAAAGTTAATGGCTCTCCATCTTCTGTTAGAAGACAATATGCATCATTGCTTACCATAACATAATATGAGTGCCAGAAAGGACTTCTTGTTTGACGTGTTGATCGTCGAACTTCTACACCATTGGCCTCATCTAGTTCTTTTTCTTCGTGCTCTTATGCTACTTCAAAAGAATCTTCCTTTTCTGACATATCTTATATTTGTATTGCAGTACTCTCTTTTGGAGTGCTGTCACATTCTTTCTCACTTTACGGTTCACTTTCTATAAATATCACATTTTTGCATACTATAATCTTATGAGCAGTGGGATCCCATAAACAATACCGCTTAACACCATTAGCATAACCCAAGAATATACATTTTCTGGACTTTGGGTCCTACTTCATTCTTTTTTGGGAAGTATACATCAAACATGTAGGATGCCCAAAGACATGTAGTAAAGAATAATATTTTGATTTACCAGTCCACATCTCCCTTGGTGTCTTAAAACCAATTGCTCTTGACGGTGACCGATTTATCACATAGCTAGCGGTTTTGATTGCTTCTACCCAGAATGACTTGGCTAGACCAGCAGTCCTCAACATTGCTCTTGCTCTTTCCAAGGGAGTTATGTTCATCCACTTTGCTACACCATTTTGCTGAGGTGTATATGCAACAGCAAATTGTCTTTGAATACCTTCTTGCTTGCAAAATGCGAGATCCTCCATTGTCTTTCCCTAAACACTTGATTTTTTTTTTTTTTTTTTCCGAGATTCAAGTTCCATCCACACTTTGAAGTCTTTAAATGTTGGAAATGCGTTTAACTTCTTCTTGATTAGGTGTACCCACAATCTCTTGGAGTAGTCATCAATAAATGATGCAAAATACTTTGTTCCTCCTTGGGATGTAACTGGTGACTCCCACACATCAGAATGTATCAAGTCTAGATTGTGTTTACTTATAGTAGTAGATTTTCCAAACTTTAATCTATTTTGTTTACTTCTAACATAGTTCTCACAAAAAGGTAAGTTCACCAATTTCAGCCTTAGAAGGAGATTACGTTCTGATAAAGTCTTCAAACCTCTTTCTGACATGTGACCCAATTTGTAATGCCACATTATCGTTAATTCTTCTTGGTTGGCTGATGCCACATATGTGTTTGCCACCTCCAATGTATCTACCAATAGTATGTATAATTTGTTGCAACCTTTTCTACTTTCTTCACCATAAGCGCTCCTTTTTTGACCTTCATGATCCTATTTTCTAAATGAGTCTTGCAACCCAGGTCATCTAATTGTTCAATAGACAATAAATTTTTCTTCAAGCCCTTCATGTGTCATACCCCTTGAATTGTGCGAATCATATCATCATCCATTTTTAACTCGATAGTACCAACACCAACCATTTCTAAAGCATAATCATTACCCACAAATCCTCTAGACGCAGCTATATATGTGTGAAACCAATTTCTATGAGAGATCATGTGCCATGTTGCTCTTGAATTCATTATCCAAATATCAGTGAGTTACTTTTTGCCTTTAGAACCGATTGTTGCTTCGCTAGATAGGATTTCTCCATCATCAGAGGTATTGGCAGCACATCATTTAGAAGTTGTTTCTTCAGGAGTTTTCTCTCCATTCTTCTTGTTATGCCAACAAACCTTTTTGACATGCCCTCACTTACTACAATCTCAGCGTTTTACATTTTTCTTGCTTCTTGACTTTGATCTACCATTTTTGGGACTCCCACAAGGGCCACGTTTGCATTGATCTTCCTCTTGTCATCGATAGTGCCTCTACTTGCTTTGAGCTTTCCAATCTATCTTCCTCGTTCTTACGCCTAGATTCCTCTTCCAAAATATTGGACGCAACATCATCAAAGATTAGGTCTACACTATTTGTGAAGTTGATGATGATTTGATCATACGAATCGAGTAGACTTTGTAGTAGGAGCTCTATACATTCAGACCTCACTATTGTGTAGCTGAACGTTGTAAGTTGGAAAATAGCGTATTAAGGTTGTAGTTGTGATCTGTCACCAAAGTGGATTCACTCATTCAAAGAGTGTAGAGTCTCTTCTTTAAGAAGATCTTCTTGTGAAGTGACTTGACCTTGTACAATTTGGTGAATAAATCCCATATTTCTTTTGCTGATTTCTTTTCTAAAACACTCGATAATACTGAATCTGCCAATGCTAGATGCAAGTTGGCAATAGCATTTTAGTCCACCTCCTTCAACTTGGCATCAATTATTTTTGTTGTTAGGTCTCCAATTGTAGCTAAGCAATTTTCCTTTCTCAAAATTTCCTTCACCTTCAATTTCCATAATGAGAAAGTACTTCCATTAAACTTTTCAATTTCCAACTTTGCTGCCATTGTGTCAACGATAATTGCTTCTTCACCCAAACTGGATTTTTCTATTCACATGAGTAGTCTCGTACATGTAAACAGTAACTTGATGAACCCGATGCTTTGATACCACTGTTATGGTGATAAGAAATTGACACACGCTATTTTATGTGGAAAACCGTGAAAAGAATCAAGGGAAAAACCACGGGCAAGAGTAGAAGAATTTCACTTTTAAGGAGATGTTACAAAACTCTCTCTAACTACAATGAAATCACAACAAAAGGTTTCTATTGAAAAAGGAGAATGCACTCAAAGGAGAAAGAATAAATATAGAGGAGAAATAAAATTTCTCTCTCTAAAAATATGGGATTAGAAATGTTTTCTTGATTTTATTAGATGATTTTAAAACTAGGGGAGCTCAATTTAGAGTACATACCATTTTCACAATTCCAACACTGTATTCAATCTGTTCTCTCTCATCACTTTCTTTTTCTTCTCTCCAGAATTATCTGCTAGATTAGCTGTTTACATTTGCTTGCTCCACCAACTTTTTTCGTTTCTGACATACTTTGGTTTATTTTTTGTCATCATGATATATTTTGATAGTGCATTAGTCATTAGCTATTAGAAAAATGAATATTGATGAATTTTTTTTACAATATACTAAATAATGTGACAGGAAATATAACTATCCAAATATAACTAGCTTTATATCGACTCTGTCCCAGCTTTTGTTTTGCTCTGGCGTGATATGTTTCTGCCACTTGTGTTACTTATCTTCATTATAAGTTCTTTTGGGAGGATTAGCTTCGAGTGTTTTTAGATTATTTTGTCCCTTTCTGCAATGTGTTTGTGTCTCTCGGGTGTCTTGCTGTGAGATGCCATTTTTTGTATCGCGAGTTCTCTTACTACTTATTGGAAAAAAAAAAAAAAAAAACCTAGCTTTATATCTAGTTCTCATTGACAAATATCACATAAGCTAAAATAAGCAGGGACATGTGTCCCTTTGTTAGAAATGAGTAACTAGATAGTTTGACCTAAAATAGCATGCATAATGTGTTACAAAATTAATACCATTTCATTTTATCATTTTAAGGATTACATTGCTGTTGGAATGATGAGGTGCATACTTGTGTCATGCAAGGTGAAAAATATGCACGGTTATAACATAATACAAAGGGTTTTTTAAATAAAAGTCATCTAAATTTTAGGAATGTTTTTAAGAAATTAGTTACATGTTTCAATTTTTCAAAAAAATTATCTAAATTTAAAATTTTTTTTCAATGTCATGTACCTTCATATTAACACCATTAACATCTATTAGTTTTTGATTATGTGTGGCTTTTGAAAAAAAAAAAAGATTAAAATTTTAAAAAATTTCAAATTTACATTTAAACTAATTCTAAAAATTTTAAAAATATTTTAAATATATTAAAAATTTGGATATATTTTTAAAAATATTTTTTTAAATGCCACATAAGAAAAAAATAGCGGATGTTAACGGAATTAACATTAAGGGGTAACACTGAGAAATTGTGGAAAGTTTAGGTATTTTTTGAAAAATTAGAAATCAAGGTAGTTTTTTTTGAAAGCATGCCTAAAATTTAGGTCATCTTCAGCTTAAAAAAACCTACCAATATGAATGGACCATAAAAATTTTAAAACAATTACTTTTTAGCCGCTAATCATTTTATGTCATATGTATTGTATTTGGATACATTTTTCTAATACAAACGACATTCCTGTTTTATTCTAATGAGAAATTAACTTGCAAAACATAACATCTCGTACAAATAGAGTTAGTGTCTATAATTCTTGGGATAGGTTTGGATTGTTAATGAAACTTATTTGGATACAATTTTATCGATCCCTTGGAATGATTTATGTCCACGGGTAGAGCATATTAATTTGAAGAGGGTAGGGGATCCTAATCCTTTTTCAAAAAATTATTGAATTGTTAATTAAAATGATAGGGAATTGGATAAACGATCAACACAAACAATCAAATCAATTCACAAACAACGAATTCATGGTAGAAAAAAGCTGCGCCATTTGTCTCATTTGTATATATATGTATGTATATGCTTGATTTACAAGTAACTAAGGTATGAAAGGGGAGGGAGACATTGAAGAGATTTAGGGGAAGAGAGAGAATTACATCATAATCACACATAATCCATCTCTAGCCCTAATCCTTTAAGTATAGAAAATATTTAGGTAAAGGTGACTAAGCATGAAACTTCAGCAGTGACACATGGCAACATACACACGACTAAGCCAAAATGAAAGGCGGGATTAGACCCGGGAATATTTGTATCAATACCTCCCCTACGAGATGACCCTTGTCCTTGAGGGTTGAAAGTGGGGAAGCGGAGCTGGAAGTCATGTAGCGTCCTCCGAGGGATGGCCGGACCAATAAACCAAGACTTGAGTGGTAGCGACGTGGCGATGTTTGACAACCCGACGGTCGGGAATGGCTAATAGCTGAGGAGGTGCAACAACTAGAGGCCACACGTTGGATAAAGGAGTGTTGGTGGCCGAGATAGAGAGACACCACTTCAAGAGGGAAACACAATGGTGTGATGAATGGAACCATGTGTCAGCAAGTGAAGGCGGTAAGCAATGGGTCTAACTCGATCAAGAATACGAAAAAGAACATAGAAGCGAGGCGAGAGCTTGTGCAATCGATGAGTACACTCTATTGCCGATGTAGTCTGCAACCTGAAACTCATTGTCAATGTGGTGGCGGTCGACCTGTTGCTTCATTCTATTTTAAGCTCTGAATAAATGATGACGGAGACAATGAATGTTGTCCTTGCGGGTTGTAAGACTGCGGTCCACTACCTCTACGGCGGACTCGTTCATAAGATAAGATAAACGAATTGGAGGGGTGTGACCATAGAGGAGCTCGAAAGGAGTGGATTGAGCGTCATACTGAAAAGTGGTGTTATACTACTATTCGGCCAATGGAAGCTAACGGTGCCAGTGATGGGGTTGGTCGCTCACCATGGATCGTAAATAAGTCTCGAGGGAATGGTTGAGGACCTCCATCTAGCCGTCGGATTGTAGGTGATAAGAAGAGGGGAGGTTGAGATGAGTGCTCAAGTGAGAAAAGAGCTCGCGCTAGAAGCTGTTAGTAAAGACCGGGTCACGGTCATTGATGATGCTGCCTGGGAGACCACGCAAATGATATATCTCAAGAATAACTAAGCAACCCTAACTATTCTCTACAGATGAGCTAAAGAGAGAAAGTGCGCATACTTCATGCGCCGATCACTAATGATTAGAATCACGGAGTGTCCACCCAATAGGGGTAACCCTTCTATGAAATCCATAGAGATGCTGCTCCAAATAGTTGTAGGAACAGGAAGAGGCTGAAGAAGCCTAGCCTATAACAATGTATCGTACTTATTCTATTTGCAAACCGAGCACTATTGAATGTAAGCATGTATGTCCTGACGAAGGCCTTTCCAATAGAACAAGGTGCATATGCGGCGGTAAGTAGCTTCGATCCCAAAGTGAACCCCCTCAGCCAAGTCACGGAGCCATAAAAAAATAGATTCTCAAAGATCGGTATCGTTATTGACTACCAAGCGGCCACTATAGCGTAAATGGCCCTAAAGCCATGAGTAGTGTGGATGGGACAAGGAATCGACTACCTTGTCTACTATGACACTAAAGAGTGCCAGATCCGTGGTCCATGTGAGCCAAAAGGCGGTCAAGGAAATCAGTTGAGATCAACGATAAAGCCATACAGAGAATCGCGGAACCAAAAAGCCGAGAGAGGGATTTGTAGGCCTGTTATTTGACCCCTTCTTATACATAATATCATAATCAAAACCAATCAAGCACGATCCATAAGTGTTAAAGAGAGGTGGAAAGATGTTGCTCAAGAAGAAACTTGAGGCTTTGCTGGTTGATACAAATAATAAAATGTCGACCCGTGAGGTACTGTGCCCACTCCTCAACGGAAAAAACCGTAGCAAGTAGCTCACGCTCATAAACCGAAAGACCTTGATGTCAGGGCACAAGGGTCTGGCTAATGTAAGCACCAGGCCAACCCTCTTGCATAAGAACTGCCCCGATATCGGAGCCTGATGCATCAATCTCCATGATGAATGTCTTAGAAAAATCCGGTAGAGCTAAAACAGGAGCAGATGTGAGAGCACGCTTAAGGTGCTTATAGGTAATCTCGGCAGCTGGAGTCCAAAAGAAATTGGCCTTTTTGAGAAGCTTGGTGAGAGGATGGCGATAAGACCATAATGATCGATAAATTGGCGGTAATTGCCCGAAAGCCCAAGGAAGCCCCGAAGTTTCTTCAATGAAGTGGGTCGCAGCCAACTAGTGATAGCTGCTAGTTTACGAGGATCGGCCTGAACCCTGGCACCCGAAATGAAGTGGCCTAAGTACTCAATACAGCAAGCCCCAAACATACAGTGAGATGATTGGTCTGAAGAACACCAAGTACACAACGAAGGTGATACAAATGAGTCGACCATGAAGTGGTACAGATGAGAATATCATTAGAAGAAACCAACACGAAGCATCAAAGAAAGGGCTGAAATAGATCATTCATGAGACTCTGAAAAGTGGAAGGGACATTGAATAACCCAAAATTCCAATTTAAGATCCAACTTGGAGAAGAAAGAGGCCCTGCGCAACTCACCAGGGAGCTCATCCACTATAGGGATAGGAAACGTATCCTTTACCATCATCTTGTTGAGAGCATGGTAATCAACGTAGAGGTGCCACTAACCATCTTTTTTCTTAACCAGAATAACCGTTGAAGCAAACGAGGAATTGCTAATACGAATAACCCCTGGTCGTAGCATTTCCTTGAGCAAAGCGTTAATGATGCCTTTTTGAAATAATAGATAGTAGTAAAGCTGTAAATTGACTGGGTTGCTACCTTCTTTGAAAAGCACAAGGTGATAAAAAAGTGGACGGGTTGGAGAGAGATCCGGTAGAGGTTAGAACACATCTTAAAAATCAGTCAAAATTTGTTGAAATGCCGCTGCAATCGGGAAGGTCTAAGTTTCTGCAAAAACTGAGAAAAACTGCAGTAGGGGTCTTGATTTATGCAGAAACTGAGAATGACGCAGCCAGGTCACATGGAGTCGATATTGAGAGAGCAAAAAACAATGCTAGGGTAGACAATAAAGTTACGAGAGTGCAATCGGTAATTGTATTGAGTGATGATATACGAATGCCTCGGAGAGTGTAACGGCGACCGTGAAAAGTGAACTCCATAAGCAAGGCAGAAAAGTCATAGGTGACCTTGCCTAACGTTCAAAGTTGCTGAATGCCCAAGACCATATCCCAACCCGAAAGGGGAATTAGAAGCACATCGGAGTAGAAAGAGGCACCCAACTTAAATTATGGCAAACTCCTGTACAAAAGACGGGTTTCCAATCGGCAATAGTGATGGATGGTCAAATAGAAGTATCCTAGTGACAACCCAAAAGCAAAGCAAGATGTACATCTAAGAATTTGTAGGTGCTACCACTATCAATCAAAATACTCAACTTATGGCGTCCACATTGACACGTCACATGCATAATCTAACACTAATCAATAGCCTCCAACACATTGATCGAAATATGGGGATTCAGAATAGGATCAGGGCCCAGATTAAGAGTTGGTAGATTAGGTTGTCACGATCCTCGGGTTGTGACAGGGTGATAGAGGTTTAGAGTGTTGGATGAGAAAGAGAAAATGAGATAGAGTATGGGATGAGGAAGAATTGCGGTTTTGGATGAGACAAGAGCACAGAGAATATTAAGATGAGAAAGTGTAAAATTTCATTAATATTCAAATTGATGCCGATTACATTGCTTGACTACCCTATTTATACTAAAAACACTAGTGTCAATTCGAAAGGGAAAATATCAAAAATATCTAAGAAAAATAGGAAAATATGGAATACTTCAAAAATAAGAATGTACTATTTGTATGATTAAAATCGGGCTGATTTTGGTGGCTGGTAGACCAAGGGGGCTGGTGTGACCTGGCTGTGAGCTGGGGAATGGTGACAGACGTGACAGTGCATTGCCAGCACAGGCACTGGCTGTGATGCTGCTAGCTGATAAATGCTGCATAGACACGGAATGGGACACGAAACACATGGACCTTGACACTATCATGACACTATCGCAGGCCCGAGACAAGTCATGTGCAACCACGCGTAGCCCTTAAGCGACCATGCGTAGCCCTTGCGTATCCGTGCGCAGCTCTTGCGCATGCGCAACCCATGCACAATGCAACGCAAGTTATGCCCATTACATGCGCATGGCACCATTTCTAAATCATGGGTCATGTAATATCATGCACATGACATCCCCTTCCTCTTCAAATCATCTTTCTCCTCAAAGATGGAATGACAGTATAAACCTCCAATGTCGGTTCCATGTCAACCATACTCACGGAAGGAAGTAGATGCTTACTGAGATGTGTCAATTGTACCCTATGCTATTACACATTATTCCTACTACAAACAAATTCAAAACAACCTATTACATTCGTATAACACTATTGACATATAGTAAGGCTACGCGTAGTAACTACAAAACGTCGCTTAGCATACCCATGTATGCTAACCAATTCCTTGGCATATGCTCACCATCTGCCTTCTCGGGTATGCCCCGGTCATTGGAGTGATCCTTCTCCTCAAGGATCGTCTGCCAAGATTGGCTTCTTAGGATTGGTGGGATTCTTGTACCTATCCCAGTTTAGGGAAAATATCCCCATGCTCGAGTCTTTTTCGCTTTCTTCTTGTCACCATTCAACGCCCATTTTTTCTTATGATACTGTACTCAACCCTTGTTTTCAAGGCTCATGTTTGATGGAGTCTTGGCAATAATTGTTGTCTCACTTTATGCACTATCAAAAACATGACCCCCATTTTTTGTGGGTCAATGGGTCTTGCGTGCTTACTTTTTTTGTCTTCAGTTCCCATGGTTTTTGATGGAATGGTGCTCGGCCTCTCTAGAATTTTCAAGTTAGTGTCCTTAAAAATTCCAAGATCTCAGGAGAAACAAGGGTTCTTGAAAATTCATCAACACCTTCGCTGTTTCAGGCCATGATTCACGCGATTCCTCAACAATGGGTGACTTAACCGACTTTTCTGTGACATCCTAATGCCATTCTTGAGGTTGTGGTGGGTGTTCGAGCTTCTTTTTGGCTGCACAAGAATTGGTTCGTGACCGCAGTCAAGGAATCAAGGGAAGACTATAACCCTTAACTCTTCCTGTTTTGATCATGTACCATGGATTCCAATTTGTCCAGCTTCTTCTTAATTGCTGAGAATAGCTGTAGTGACTCGGTTATGTCCTCGAACGAAGATATGGTTGCATTGGGTCGGGCATTCCTTGTAATGGCTAGCTTCGTGATCCGAAGATGGCTCTGATACCAAATGTCACAACCCTTGGGTTATGACGGTGAGATGGAGGTTTAGAGTATGGGACGAGAAAGAGAAAATGAGATAGAGTATGGGTTAAGGAAGAATTAGGGTTTTAGATGAGAAAAGAATAGAGAGAATATTAGGATGAAAAAGTGTAGAATTTCATTAATATTCAAATTGATGCCCATTACATTGCTTGACTACCCTGTTTATACTAAAAACACAAGTATCAATTCAAAAGGGAAAATATCTAAGGCACTGTTTGGCACATGGAATTGGAATTGAATGGTGGAATTGCAATTCCAATTCCAATTCTGATGGAATTGCAATTCTGACGGATTTGAAATTCCATTGTTTGGTTCAAAGGATTTGGAGGTTAGAATTATAACTACATAATGATTCGAATTATCAAGAGTATTCGGTCAATTAAGTTGGAGTATTTCGATTTTTAAACCAACTACGGTTAGATTTAGGTCGAAGCGATTCACATTGTGTTCAAGTTATTATGATTGGAGCGATTCAATATGAGTTCGAGTGATTTGTTATTCGAGTTAAATCGGGTTGAGTATCGCGTCAGATCTTGTGGTGTTCAAGTTACCTCGGATTTTTGGTTAATTGAGTTAGGTGTTTTTGGGATTCAGGGTAGTTATGATTGGGTTTGAGTTCATTTAGGTAATTTCAAATTCAAGTCATCTTGAATTTGGGGACAAATGAGTTGTATCATTTTAAATTTCGAGTCATCTTAGGCTGAATTTAAGATGGATGGGGTCATTTTGGGTATGAGTTGTATTAAGTTTTGGGTCAATTTGGTTGGGTCATTTCCACTTCGGCTCAGCTTGTTTACATCACATTCAAGTCGCATAGTTTCTTTTTTTGGATTTAAGTTATCTTGAGTTCTGAGTCAATTAGGTTAGTTCATTTCGGACTAAGGTGATTTTGATCATTTCAAGTTCAAGTCATTTGCGTGGGTGATTTTGAGGCTCGAGTCAAATATAGGTTGTGTTTAGCTCTTTGAATTTCGAGTCTTCTTGGATTTGGGTTAATCAAGTTGGGTCATTTTGGATTCTTGGTCAATGCAGCTATGGAATTGCAATTCCTGACCCCCAACCCAAGGAATTGGAAAGTATGATTTTCAGTTAAAATCCAATTCCTAGGAATTGGGCAGTACCAAATAACAGAATTGGAATTCTAGGTTCTCATTCGAGCCTCGACACCAATTCTAGCCTCTAATTCCATGCTTCAAACACAGCCTAAGAAAAACCAGGAAAGTATGGAATACTTCTAAAATAAGAATGTACTATTGGTACTATTAAAATCTAGACGATTTTTGTGGCCGACAGACTAGAGATACTGGTGCAACTAGGAAGTGCGTTGGGGAACGGTGATAGGCGTGACACTGCGTTGCCAGCGCAGGCACTGGCTGTGACATTGGTAGTTGACAGACGCTGCACAGACATGGACTGGGACACGAAAAACACGAACACTGACACTGTCACAGATCTGGGACGAGTCATGCGCAACCACGCGCAGTTCCTACCATAGCATGCGCAGTCCTTGTGCAACCCAAGCGCAACCCAACTCAGGTCATGCGAATTCCTTGCGCATCATATCATTTCGTGGCTTTAGACGCAGCCACTGCTAAGTCATGGGTCATGTAATGTCATGCACATGACACGGGTGCAGTGGTCTCCTCGTTGACTTTGAGCCAAAACACTTGGGCTCGGTTACACATGGCACAATGATAACAAAGATGAAAATGCTCCCGACAATAAAAACGGTGATTGCAAGCTCGAAAATCATCTAATTCCATAAAGGTTAAGCTCAATTGACCCTGTGGAGGGCCGCGGGATGACACACTAGGTGCGGGTAGTCGAGAGGGTGGGAGGGTGGGAGCAACCCCCAGGGGCCTGGTAAAGGAAGTAACGGCACTAGTTTCATAGGGCTCTTCTCGATTATTCTTTCAACAAAAGCACAATATGATCTTGTTGTTTGTCAAGTACCACCGCTCAAGAAGTGAATGGGGCCTAAACATAAGAACATGTCCCAAAATTTCTTCCGGTAATCCATCAAAAAGAATATTAATCTTTTGATCCTCATTCAACCTACAACTATTCACCAAGGCCTCAAACTTGCTCAAATATTCATCCCTGCTACCCAATTTCCGTAATTTCATTAATTCGGTGAGAGGGTTATTCGTGGTCTCTGCAAATTTGGCTCGAATTTGTAGAGCGTAATTGTCCCAAGGAATGTAAACATCCCTGAGCCAAAATTCCTCAAATGAATCATGCCACCCTTGGGCATCGCCCTCCATAGCCACACTAGCAAGCATGACTTCAAATGGTTCGGGGTTTTATCAATAATAAAATATCTCTCACATTAGTGTAGTCATCCATCCACACCTCTACCACCAAATCTTGAAAAATCAATCTTAGTGGATCGAGTCAGGACTTGATAATTACCTCGAGGAAAAGCCGGCGCCTGCACCCCTGGATCGGCACCACGGGGGGATGGTGGAGCTGCCAGTGCAGGTGATGGGGTGCGGCCGTGCACCACCTGAGCTAGGTCAGCAATCTGAAAGTAGATCTTGTTAACGTCTTCCTAGATCTCCTCCCGTAGATCGGTGATGGACCTTTCAATTGATTTGAAGCGTCAGTCATTGGACTCATCCATTTCCCTCAATGTTACTTGCGATCGGGTTCCATTAGACATTTGGTTGCTACTAATTGATTTATCCAAAAATCAGTGCCGAGGAATGAATGATGCGAAACCTTTGGAGGGTGTATGTATGCCCTTCACCTTTGGAGGGAGGGGCTTACACTCAGGAAGGATTGTCCTATTGCCCCTTTCTGGATTCGTGCCTCGGGTCTCCCTCTTACACTGTGGAAACCCGAGCGTATTAGTGTGGCCTATAGCACTGTTGGTGTGCCGCTGTTTATGGACAAGGTTACAGTGAATTGTATTCGATTGGGCTATATTCATGTTTGTGTTCAGGTTGAGGCTAAGGCTCCTATTCCTAGGGAGACTTACTTTAGGATTCGAGGCCAAAAGTTTAAGCTTGGTATTGTTTGTGAGGCTGTGCGGAAATGTCGTGCTACTTGCTAAGTCTTTGGTCACTCATGTGTGCCGCTTGCTCCTTTTGAAAACCCAACCATGGCTACTTCGATTGTGGGCTGTCGTAAGAGGAAGAAGAAGAAGTAGGGGGGTGCGGTTGTTCCGTCACCTGGAGGAGTTACGGCACCGGTGGGTCCTGGCCAACCGGTGGGTGGCACTCTGGAGGGTGGAGGTGGTGCAGGTGCTGGGCACCCGGATGCCCTAGCTCTGGTGGTGACTAGTGGTGTGGGTGCTTTCGAGGGTGATGGGAGAGAGGCATTGGTGACCCCTCTCATCGGTGCTGGGCCGCCTGCTGGTGGCGGCCCAAGGTTGTCTAAGGCCCACACTAGGCCACAATAGGACTGGCCCAATGCGAACCTAAGTAGAGGAAGGGGAGAGAGGGGCTTGGCCCCTCCTGCTGCTCGGTCCACTATTGGGCCGGGACCGTTACGTGAGCCCGTGTCTGGGTCAGCGTAGGCCAACGCTAGGACAATTACAGCCTAGAGCATGGTTTTCGCCAGGCCCAATGCGGGTCTGGCCTCTTCTCCCAGGGGCACGGGCGGTGCCCCTTTGGCCCACAATAGTGGGCAACAGCAAGCCACCCTGGCTGCTATTGCAGCTAGGCTGCCAGACAGCCCGGCCTTGAGCGGTGGAGGTCGGGTAGCATTGACCTCGCCCACAAAGTCACCTCTCGGGGTGAGCCATGCTCAACCCACTAGCGGGTCCCGGATCTCTTTCTCGGACGGTGATCAAGATAGGGGCTCACCTGAGGACTTGGGTTGTGCTTTGGTTCCTGTTGAGATTGAGGAGGCTCAGGATGCTCTAGCTGGGATCATTGAGCCTGTTGCATACGTCGAGAACTGGTCGGCAGTGATGGTGCCTACTGTCGAGTCACCGAACCGATTTGCTCTTTTGGCTGTGGTTGAGGACCGCATGGGTGAGACATCCACTTCCTAGTGTACTTCGCAGCCTACTTTTTTTGACCGGCCTTGTACGCACTCTATGGTGGCCCGAGCGGGCCACAAGGGACGTTGGTCCCATTAGTATCTAGTTTCCGATGATCGGTTGTTGGAATGTCAAGGGGTTTAATTACCCCAACACTATTGCTACTATTCTTGGTTCGATTTCTTCCAACTATTTGGGTCTGGTTGGTTTGGTTGAGACCAAGACCAAACCCTTTGAAATCGAGCTTGCTGTCGCCCGTTGTGCTGAGGGGTGGCAGTTTATGTTTTGTGGGGTATGGGGTCGCTGGTGCCGCATCATTATTCTCTGGGATCCGAGCATTTACCATGTAGTGGGAGTACAAGGTGGAGATCAGTATCTCACCTACTGGGTGATCGACATTCGAGGGGATGTGGACTCTATTGTTACGTTTGTCTACGGCTTTAATGAGCCCGGGCCGCGTCAGGATCTTTGGCAGTACATTTAGGGAGCTAGTGTGAGTCACCAGGGGGAGCCTTGGATACTCCTAGGTGACTTTAATGCTATCCTCAGTCCTGGTGATAGGAGTGATGGTCAGGACACTTGGCTTGGCCATATGGACGACTTTCGAGACTGCATCTATGAGTCAGAGCTCACAATCCTTCCATATTCGGGGTTTCGTTTTACGTGGTCCGGCACGTCAGCTGGAGGCGCTCTTGTCTTGAAGAGTCTTGTCTAGTGTTTGCCAAGCGAGGGATGGCTTCGCCCTTTCTCTGCTTCATCTGTTGAGCATCTTCCGCGGGAGTTATGTTCTTATCATTGTTCTCTTATAGTTAGAGGACTTGGAGAGCGCCGCACCCCGCGGCTCCCTTTCAAGTTTTTTAACTTCTGGACTGACCATGAGGAGTTCATTCCTATGGTGCAGAGAGTTTGGGAGACTAGTATTGAGGGCACTCCTATGTATCAGCTCACTCAGAAGTTGAAGAGCTTGAAGGGTGAATTGAAGGCCCTCAATGCTAGGCATTTCAGTCGCATTTCAGCTCGATTGGTGGCGGTAAGAGATGCCTGGATTGCAGGCCAGAGGGCCTTAGATGGTGATCCTGCGAGTGTGGAGCTTCGTGCTGAGGAGCGCCGTCTATCTTAGGAGTATTCGAGGTTGTGTTGGGATGAAGGGGCTTTCTACCGTTAGAAGTCTCGCATCCAATGGCTCTCTTGAGGGTATCAGGGTACCTGGTTCTCCTATAAGTCTATCGCACATCGGCAGGCTAGGAACCAGATCTCTTCTATTGTTCGTCAGGACAGCAGGAGGACTTATGATGAGGGGGGGATTTCGAGCGCCGGGGTCTCGTACTTTCAGGAGTTATTGGCTAAGCCGAGAGGGCCGATTTGTGAAGACATTTAGGGGCTTTTCCAGTCTCATCTTTCTGAGGATCAGGCTAGACAGCTTACTCTTTTGATTTCTGATGCTGAGGTTAGAGATGCTCTTTTCTCTACTAGGGATGAAAGGGCACCTGGGCCTGATGGCTATACCTCCCTCTTCTTTAAGAGGGCTTGGGATGTGGTGGGTCGTGATGTGGTTTGGGCTATCCGTTCGTTCTTCCAGTTAGGGTGCATGCTTGGCGCCCTGAGCACTACCCGTATCAACTTGATTCCGAAGGTGGAGAACCCCTCTACCTTCGTTGACTATTGCCCAATCTCTTGTTGCAATGTGGTCTACAAGTGTTCACTAAGATCATTGCAAATAGGCTGAAAGGGGTACTTCCTTACTCGATTGATGATTCTCAGTTTGCTTTCATTCCTGGGAGGCGGATTTATGACTGTATTCTGTTAGCTCAGGACCTTATACGAGGCTATCACCTTTAGACATGGGTTCCTCAGTGTACTCTGAAGGTTGATATTCGTAAGGCATTTGACATGATGCGCTGGGACTTTATCCTTTCTGCCATGCGTTGTATGGATATTCCCGAGGTTATGATTCGATGGGTGCGGGAGTGTCTTTCCACAGCCAGATTCTCAGTCGCCATTAATGGCGAGATTCAGGGGTTCTTTGGCATGAGCTAGGGTATCAGGCAGGGGGATCCTCTCTCCCCCTATCTCTTTGTCATCGCTATGGAGGGTCTGTCGGGTCTGCTTAGTAGTGCCACCGACGATCCGCGGTTTCGATTCCACCGATGTTGTGAGAGTACTTGCCTCACTCACTTATGCTTTACTGAGGACCCTATGATCTTTAGTGAGGCTGATTAGGGTAGTGTCCCAGTCATTCGTGAGATGTTGGATTGTTTTGCCTTTTTTTCGGGGCTATCCTCAAATGGGGCCAAGAGCACCGTCTTTGTTTCTGGGGTTGATCCTGAGTTTCAGCAGTCTATTGTAGACGTTCTAGGGTTCAGATTGGGCAGTGTCTGGCCAGATATCTGGGGGTGCCGCTTTTATTGTCGAGGCTTCAGTACATTCACCGTAAGCCACTATTCAACCGCATCCTTTATCGCATCCAGCTTTGGACTTCACGGGCTCTTTCGTATGCTGGGAGATTACAGCTTATCAGATTGGTTCTGTTTTCTATTAAGGTCTTCTGGACTTCCGTCTTCCTTCTTTCAAAGGCGATTGTCAGGAAGATCGAGTCGACCCTTGCTGCATTTTTATGGAGGGGCTCCTCGATGGCCCCGGGGTGAGCAAATGTGGCCTGGTAGCACTTATGCTACCCTCATAGGGTTGGGGGGGCTCGAGATTTGGAGCTTGACTGAGTGGAACCCGGCTTTTGTTATGACGCTCATCTGGGTCCTACTCACTGATCGTGATTACCTCTGGCCTAGGTAGATTTATGCCAACCGTCTTCGACGGAAGAGCTTTTGGGAGACTAAGGCCAAGGGTTCGATTCCTTGGTCATGGAGGAGCATCCTTGATATTCGGCCGCTGTGTCACATGGCTTTTAGACATATCATTGGAGAGGGCCGACATATTGCTCTTTGGACTGACTACTGGCTTCTATGCAGGCGACTCGCAGGGCAGTTCTCGAGCCACATCTTACACTCTACAGGTCATCATTGGGGCTCTCGAGTGTCAGATATTATTGATGGTGATCAGTGGAGGTTCCCTCAGGACAGGGTTGAGCTGCTGCCTTTCAGGGAGTCCGTTGATTTCAGGCTCCTGCCAGGCAGTGAAGATTGTATCAGGTGGATGGGTGACTGATTAGGAGTCTTCACCACCAGATTGGCTTGGGAGATGATTCGTAGCAGGAGGGAGGAGGACTCCATCTATCATCTTCTCTTATTCCGGCTGCACATTTCGAGGCATTCCTTCATTCTTTGGCTTGTCTCCTGTGAGCGGCTCTATACTCGTGACGGACTACTGAGACATCGGGCTCCGGGCGTCTTGTCTTCTTGTGTGCTGTGTGGTTCAGATGATGAGTCGCATAGCCATCTCTTCTTAGCCTGCAGCTTCTCTGCCTCTGTTTGGTCTCAGGTGTCGTCGTGCACCTCTATTTCTTGGCCTATGCTTCCCTGGGGTGAGCTCGTTCAGTGGGCTTCTACTCAGCTCCGTGGCCGTGGGGTGGATGGCATCGTCGCCCGCCTTTGTTTCTCTGCGATGGTCTACATCCTTTGGTACTAGCGTAACCTGAGGATTCAGCGTTCTCTGTCCCTACCTTCTGCTGCTGTCATTGAGGAGATCACAGGACTGGTCTGCAACCGTCTCATTGTTGCTCCTAAGCTCCGTGGCCCTCATTGCCACACTCAGCTTCTGCAGGAGTAGGGGATTGAGCATTAGTCTTGTTTTGGCTTCCTAGCTTTGTTTATTTTATTTGGTCATGTTGACTTTTGACACTTTGCCTTGATTTGTTTCATTTTTTAATTCTTTGATGTAGGCCTTTCTGGCCATGACTTGGGGTATGCCCCTCATAGACTTGTACATACATTCTTTCTCATATATGGTATATATCACTGACTTACCAAGGAAGAAAAAAAAAAGGATGTCCGATAGCATTCCCGAGCCATTCTCTGTTTTCCTCGAAGAGCAATTATACCGCCCCCATCAGCTTCAAACTTCATTAGGAGGTGGTATGTTTAAATAACAGCCATTATGCTATTTAGAGCAGGCCGCCCAACTATTACATCGTAGGAAGAAGGAGTATCCACAATTAAGAATTCCACTCTTGCCCTTCTCACTGCCTCATACCCATAGAATAAAGTGTCCGTAACAACCATTCCCATGGGTTGAACCATTTCTCTAATAAAGCTGACCCCGGGATATCCTACCAGCAAGATTCGACTAGTTGGAATTTTCATTTGCTCAAAACATCGATAGAAAATAACATCGACAGCACTTCCATGGTCAACCAAAACTCGGTGAATCCGACACTGCTCAGCATCAACTGATATGATAAGGGGGTTATCGGGGGGTAGTTGGACGTTTTCTAATTCTTCCTCAGTAAATGTTATTTCGAAAATAGATTTTCTCCTTTTAGTTGGTTTTGTCATTGTATGATTCTGTTTCCTAGGTTGGGCTTGCTTAATCATGGCAATCATCTTTTTCGGCGAGCTGCATCCGCTGAGCTGCCATCTTCTTCCTTTGTTTATTACTCATGAAATGGTGAGAGAACTTTCCTGTAAGCTGTACAAAGCTATCGATTGTGCCTGTGGGTAAGGATGCAAGCCAGGATTGTGCAACTCCTTTAAGAGTGGCAGGGAAACACTTACACCAGACTTCTTCCAAAACATCCTATATATACATTCAGAACTTAAATCTGAAGAGGTGATCCTCGGGATCTTGGGTTCCATTGAAGAGGTTGATATTTGGAATTTTGACCTTTCTTACTAGGAAGGACAGAATTCTCTTGGAGAAAGGGGAATGAGTGCCTGGGACCTTCAGCGCCTTGCCTGTCATATTTTCCCCTGGAAAGAGGTTAATTCCCCATGACCGGGTATATGTATCTCAGACGGACTCATGTTCCGAGTTGCTTCCTTCTATAGGGCAAGGTTGGCAGGTCTTTTATCGCGTCATTTCGGTCCTAGGTCCCACTCTCGGGTTGCCCCCAGTTCCTCCGGCCAGATGGTCCGTCATGCTCGTGACTCATCATTTTAGGATTTTTGTCTCTGGATAATTCGAGCGTGTGGCGGTTGCTGCTTTAAAAGGTGCAACAAGCGATCAAGTAAACTTTAAACCTCCTTTAGTTGCTGCTTTAATGCGTACTCATGCTCTTCACCTGGCCTAGCAGGATTGGGGCAGCCTGGTGGTTCCGTCATGGCCTCGATCCTTCCCACAGACGGCACCAATTATGTTTTCGACAAATTTGACCTGTACGTTTATGTGTCGTGGTGGAGTTTGGTGTGGGGTAGGGTCGTAATGATAAGCCGAACTCAAGCTTTTGGAGGTGAAAGAAACCACCAAGCTTTCCATTTCCCTTTGGTCTCCTCCTTTATTTTCTACTTGTTGCATTTAGTATTTATAGGCTCATGACTATCTGCTTCTGGGCGCCCTTTTTCTAGCTCACCGATCCTAGCTCGCTGGAGTCCAGCCTACTCTTCTCTAGCTTACTGAAGTCTAGCTAGCCTTCCTCTAGCTCACCCCTTTCTAGCTAGCCTTTCTCTAGCACGCCCCTTTCTAGCTAGCCTTTCTCTGGCACACTCCTTTCTAGCTAGCCTTTCTCTAGCACGGCCCTTTTTCTTGCACGCCGCTTTCTAGCTGGCCTTTCTCTAGCACACCCCTTTCTAGCTAGCCTTTCTCTAGCATGCCTCTTTCTAGCTAGCCTTTCCCTAGCACGCTCCTTTCTAGCTAGCCTTTCTCTAGCATGCCCCTTTCTCTATCTAGCCTTTCTCTAGCACGCCCCTTTCTAGCTAATTTAGTGTTAATTTATTTAAAATATTGTGTTCAGGATTGGGAAGAATCTCAATCCTAACCAACCATGAAGAATTGTTATACCAATATAGGTTACAAGGACAAAACAAATCGTAAATATACTTGAAATCTAGCCATGGTTACAAGCATGTTAAAATAAAAAAGAAAAAAAAAAAACAATCTCAATATAGAATTCCCCATTGGGGTGCATAAAAAGCATAACACAAGTCTTCATAAAAAAAAAGTCATTATCGAAAGTAAAATATAAATCTGTGGCCCCACGGCTACCAGTCTTTCACCTCTAAACTAAAAGTCTTCGCATCCGTAGGAGTTTTACCAATCTCAAAATCAAAAGGTAGAGGTAAAAGAAAACTCATGGACGAAGACTCCCTCGATCAAAATTGACACGATTCTTTCTTTGAACTCCTGGTAATCCGACCACTTGTGCTTCGGCCTTTAAAAAAGCCTGGTCTCTCTTGGTAGCTTAGGGAAGGGGACGAAGAGAATGAATAGCAAAATTCCCCAAAAATTAGGTTCCCCCTCCCCTTTTAAAAGGCACTCTGCGCCCTAGCTGACGATCGATCGACTGGCAATAAAACCTAGGTTTGTTTTCGTTCGGCTTCATCTAAAAGCCTAAAAATACATTATACAAAAAATGATCATGGATAGGTGGGTCTTTTTTTAACCACGTTGTCGGGTTTCTCAACATAGCTGTTGAATTAGTCCATTATGTAATATCACACATGTAATAGCGGAAAATATTGTAGATGTGAAGAATGAGAATGATTGGTTTATGTGAGGAACAAATGGCACATGCATGCTCTTTATATAGAGCTTAAGGACAAAGCAAAAAACAATAGCAACTTTCTTCATACATGGGTAGGGACAAAAAGGACAAAGACCTAAGACCCTACTTGACTTTTGTAAATACATTAATTCTCTAATAGGCCCCGCCAATCTGACTGTGGTGGGGTGACATGAAGATTGTTCTTGTGGTAGCGGAAGAGGTCATTGCCAAGTCCATTGGTGAAGATTTCCCGCTACCCACTTTGTTCGAGGAGTGTAGACGACCTGGAGATCGCCCTTAAGGACCTTTTCATGAACATAGTGCTAGTCATCATTAATGTGCATACTGCGATCATTGGATAAGGTGTTTGCTGCAAGGTGTGAGGCAGACACGCTATCACAGTATACAGTGATAGGGTTGGAGTGATGGAGGATGATGTCCCGCATGAGGCAGCATACCCAATCAGCTTCAGCTGCAGCCTAAGTCATGGCCTAATATTCAAATTTGGTTGAAGATTTGGAGACCGTGGCTTGTTTCTCTGCATGCCAGGAGATGAGGTAGGGTCCCAAATATAGAACATAGCCAGTGGTTGAACGATGAGTGTCATGACATCCACCCCAGAATCACAGGACAATGTTAGCTAGCCATTCAATATACATGGCTGTCTAAATGAATTTGGCCTTCAAAAGTGTCTCAATCTCCTCTTTAACAAAATTTTTGATTTC
Organism: Simmondsia chinensis; assembly: GCA_018398585.1. NCBI lineage: Eukaryota > Viridiplantae > Streptophyta > Magnoliopsida > Caryophyllales > Simmondsiaceae > Simmondsia > Simmondsia chinensis. The sequence goes on along the minus strand of JAGTTD010000013.1, from coordinate 16,256,216 downwards.
CTGTGACATCCTTTGTTGAGCTTGAATAATGGGCTTTAACCCTGGGTTGATTGGTAGTTTATGTTCCATCACTTTTCTCTTCAAGCTTGGCATCTCATGATGCTCCCAGGAAAAACAATCCTTGAATTCACGGAGAAAGCTTATATACTTTTTTCTCTGTTTCTAAGAGCACTCGCATATGTAGGTCTTGGATTATTCTTTAAGCCTAGGTTTACCTTGAAGAGAAGTTCTTGAACTTTGTCTCTTAAATCGTCTGCTGTAGTTTGTGTTGCTCTCAAGGCAGATAACACCATCTCTTTTTCTTGCACTGCCTTAACCTCGAAGAGATTCTCTAACATGAGGGGTTGCTCAGTCCAAGCTAGCCCTCAGCATGCCAAGCATTGAATTTTGTGATGGTTGGGGAGATGGCCTTGTAGGCCTTTAATGGGAGGGCTTGGCTTCCTTCCATAAGGCATTATGTGCAACTTTAAGGTCTCCCTCATCTCATAGGACTCTCCTACATTCCCAGATGTCTGAGCCATCTAATTCTATTTTAGCATCGTCCACCTCCATTTAAGTGAGTGGGCTATCGAGGATGGCCAGGGCATCACTCTGTTGGGTCATGAGAGGACTAGTCTTAGTCGCTGTCAAAGGTCCTACTCCGTCCTCAAAGAACTTCGCCTTAATAAAGTTGGAATGACCCATGATTGGCTTATTATCTACCATAATAATCTCATATTTGTCATGGTTTCAAAAAATCAATAACTGGTGAAGTGAAGATGGAATACAGTAGTTGGCATTAAGCCAATATCTACGAAGTAATGCATTATAACTTGAGGTGGCATCCACCACATAGAAGGCTGTCCGCTTTTCAAATTACTGATAGTTAGCTTAATTGGGATGACCCCTTTGGGCTTGATGGTGGCTCCAAAGAAGCCATAGATTGCCACGTAAGAATTAATCAAGTCATCTCGAGACGCACTAACGATCCCTAACATTTACGAAGGCAAGATGTTAATAACCGCACCATTGTCCACTAGGACCATGTTCACTAGGATGCCCTCAAACTTGGTTTTGATGTACAATGTTTTTGTTGGCTATAGTTGGTCCGTTAAGTATCGTCTTCATAATGTCAGGATGGTCATCTTATAACTTTGAGATTGTGGATTCAACTTTAAAAGATGAGGAATTAGATTTACCTTTAGGGGCCGTTAGTTCAGGCACCATCTCCACTTGAGACACATTATTTGTTGCCACGATGTTCCCCTCAAGGCTTTCATGAGCTTTCTTAGCCATGAACTCTAGAGGAAGAAGTAAGGCAATCTTAACTTCAGCCTATTCAGGCATAAACCTTGGCTGGATGTGAAGTTTCCCATCGGTCTCCTTTTCAATACTTTTTTTAGCCTGCACGTCTTGAGCTCGAGGTTGATTATTGCGTTCAAACTCTCTAGCCCTAGACTTCCCCATAGGTTTGGGGTAGTCTTCTTCGTTGAAGTCATTTTCTATGTTTGACCATGTTGGCTTGAGTAGGTTAAGACGCTCCACCAAATTGACGTTGAGTGGGTTTTAGTCCTACTCATTGTTTGACACTTTTCGAGCCCATGAATCCTTGGCAAATTGGTCTCACCAAGATTCATTGCCTCAAAGGATGAGAGATTGGCTTATTTCTCAGGCTTTCTGTGAGGTTCTTTCCCTGTCTTTGAGGCTTTTAAGAGGGCTTTTCCCTTTTCACCTTCAAGATCCATTGGCTTAGGGCAGCTCTTCTCAACATTCTTGCGGTCAGAGCCTTCTTTAAAAGGATCTTTTGCCAGCTAGGAGTCAAACTGAGCTCTTTCTTGGCTACCCTTTAGTGTAGCAGCTTCCTCTTTTATGTTTTGGTAAGATTAGAGGATTCACAATTCCTTTAGTCAGGTAGGTTTCTTCTCCAGGCATTCCCAAAGCAGACACCTGAGGGTTACCGTACCACTAATCGTGGACCATGATTAGTCTCTAGCCCAGTGCCATTTTCTGTTCTTGATGGGGTTCCCCTTCTTCATGATCAATTGAGCTTTTGGGAAGGAGTTCCTAGTTCACTCAAAGAACGGGACCCTTTTTAGGATTGCTGATATCTTGTTGGGGTCCAACTCGAGCTTCTTCATGTTAGCTACGAGCATACACTCACGACGGCCACACCAAGAGTGAGTAAGCTTCATGAGTTTTCTTGTTACGTCCTTCTTGGTGGCAAAGACCATCCATCATTGCTCGTTAAGAGATACAACCAGATATATTTTTTCTTCTTTTCAAAGAAGAATAGTTCCTTTCTCAAGTTGTCCCATTTAGAACCTTTTGAATGTTGCACAATCACAGGTTGGATGTTCCATTGTAATATTCCACTTGCAAAACCCGTCTCCAAGCTTAATAAAGCTTCTTGGAAACCTCAATGCTCTTTGCTTTAACAATATTATGAACAAGGAGCCAACCTATCCTTATTCATGTGCATCTTGCAAATGTGTTTTGCGTTAGCTCGGGCATTGCAGATATCTCGAGGCTTGGCAGCCTCTATCACATTTACTTGTATAGGACTCATGAATGGGTTTTTTAACACCCATTTTTTTTTCCCTTTTTATGAAAAATGAGTTCCCTTGCCTCAATGGTGTCTTGGACTACCTTTCTGAAGATGATGCAATTGTTTGTTGATTATAGGGGAAAGAATCATGCCACTTATAATAAACCTTCCATCTCAAGGAATTAGGATCCGGTTTCTTATGTTTCTTTTAGATTTTAAGTTTATTGTTTTTCTCGAGCCAATAAAATATTATAATGGCCCTTAAGAGATTAGGAAAATATTTTCTTAAATCATGGGATTGATTAGACTTCCTAATCTTGATATGCTTCTTTACCAAAGGATTGCAGCTCACGGGAGGTTACATGCCCTTCTTAGAAACATCAATTTTATATGGAGGAATTTCCTCCACATTTATTTCCTCATGTTGGTAAAGCTCCATACACGTTGTTCTTCCTAGGGGTTTCTTCTTTAAAAACAACCTCTTATCTAGTAGCACATTCCACTAGTGAGAGTGTATTGGTGAAATTTGATCCATCAAATTTCTTTCTGAATTCAATGTCCAGTCCACTCATGACCAACTTGGCATACTCAAGTTCGAGAAGCGACACAGTACATTTTGACATAGCTCTGTTGAACCAATTAATATAATCCTCTATTCTTCTTGATTTTGTTTCATTCAAGCCAAGTCCGACATAAAGGTAGCTTATTCCATTCTTGGGAATTGGGCCCGAAATTGCCCGGCCATATCATCGCAATTAGAGATAGAGTTAGGTGGCAGGCTTATGTACAGCTGAAAAGTAATCCCTGTCAAAAAACTAGGGAATGACCTCAGTTTCAGGTAAAGATTATCAAGTGCCTCTCTATATTGGAAATTGAACCTTGCCAAGTGCTTGAAAGAAGACATGTTCCATTCCCCTGAGAAGAGGGTAAACTCAAGTATCTTGTTTCCTTTAAGGAATGGGTAATCCCTATCCACATAGTTTGGTAAGGCTGGCTATAGAAGAGTCTGTTGCCCGTTCGAAGGGCTGACACATACATTTGCTCAGTGAGGGCGGCCAGTTGGTCTTGGAGGAATAGGTTCAGTGCTTGGTTATGCACTGGTGATTTCCCCCAAGGGGTTGAGGATCTCTGGGGGATCAACAGGATACACCTGAGCTCCCATGACCATTAGGTGAGGAAACGGGTGTTGTCCTGCATATGCAAAATTACACCCTCCTTGGGCTACGTTGCTTATCGGTTGATTGGGTATCATGTAAGGAATAACGGAACCTTGGGTCTGAGGCATGCTTAGGGGCACCCCCATGCTCAATGGCTGTTTTGGCAATCGTAAATTTGTCTATCCCTAAGCAAAACTTCTGGGCACGTAGTGCATTTAATTGCCCCTAGTCTCATACACTGTAGTGGACTTAGGAGGAGCAAATTGGTCCCTCATGATGGGTACCTGCCCTTCCTCATTGGTCCTGAGGATCTGTTTAAGCCTCAAGATGGCCTCCTCTGCATAGGGAGGATACGGATGGCCTTGGCCCTGAGTTTCAAGGAGAAGCATAGCCTGAACAATGATGTTCAGATCCCCAGAAGTAAAGGTGTGCCTTGATTGGAGAGTCCAGACACTCTATATGCCATGTTTTCATTCCGAAGTTTTGGGTCCAAGCATATGACAGCAAAATATGCCATAGTGCTATTCCCTTTCCCCTGAGAGATAGTATTTGTACCAATGTTTATTGGTTATTGTGAGCCTGAAAGAGCATCACAAGGGTAACTAGTAGAAATTAAGGAAGAAAGGACGTACCTTAATTATGTAAGGTCGTCACAAACAGCGTGAACTAGGCCGTTATGGTTCTTACCATGTCTTGCTATGATAGGCTTGACTTCACTACCGTTTTCTTTGCCACGTTTCCGGTTATAAGGCTAGTGCTGGAAGATAAGGTCACATTCATTTCAACCGAGACTATATCAGTTTCTTTATGAAGTCTTTCATTCATAGAAATTCCAACATCGTTGACAATAGTCCTCAAAGCGGCTGCGTTTTTGCGCTGGCCAACCGTAGTACATTCTGTCTCTGCACGTTGCTTTTCTTGAACTTCTCTTAGAGACTACTTAAATCTCTCATCCGTGAGTTCTATTTGGCGCTTAAGCATGCCCATAAAACTCTTTCAAGAATAGCCAACAAGCACAACATGTTCGTCCTCTGGGATATCGTCATCATCCCCACAATCATTATCGTATTTTTGACAAGTTTTATCCTTTCACAAGATATGACTTTGTTCTAAGAGATGCTTAAGGGGTGGCTCGATCAAGGCCCATGACGCAGACTTTGCGTATGCGTTAGCAAGTGCACTAGTCATACCAAGTAATATAGAAGTGAGTAGAGTATCGTTCCCACGAGGATTGTATTGAGTGATTGCCAAAATTAGTAGCTTCAATGCTATTTGAAAGACCAAAAAATTTAAGATTTTGATATGAAATAAAGTAAAATAAAATAAAAAGAAATAAAAGTTAAAACGAGATTAGAATGTGCTAATTTTTTGTTGCTTTTTTTCAGTTTATAAAGTCTAAGGCATTTGATTTCATCTTAGTTGCATCAATACGCCTTTTCTATTCTCGATATTCAAGTTGTTACTGTGTGTTGATGGTTGAAAATCCTAATTTACTAAATATTTTCTCTCGAGCAACATTTAGCATACTCTTTAATATATTAACCCCTCACTCTCGTGCATGAATTTAAATAACAAAAAGAGTTTTTAAAGCTCCATCATTTTCGTTTTAGAAAACTACACAAATCGTATTAATCTCTCTCGAGCATTCGCCCAATTTGTGGTGCTTATCACCTCAGCAATCATCATAAATCTCCTCTCGGACTCATTATGAATCATTATAGGCTTTAAATGGTGATTAATCATTTAAAACGCATGAAAAACAATGATAAAAACTTCAACAACATAATAACATAAACATTGAATACTTTGATTTAGAAATAAGTGTATATTACAACTTAGGCTACATCGTAGCCTTAGAATAACAAAATTAGGTCATGATAAACTTAATATTAAACAATTTAAATACAAAATTCATGAACTTAGGAAACAAAAAAGGATAGAAAATACAAAATTACAGACCAAACTTTCTTCCTTCCTTCTCCTTTCCTCTTTTTCACGGTTTTTCTCTCTTTTCTCGCTCAAATTTTGTGATTTTTGTTTTGAATTTGATGCTTAAACACCCACACACCATCCCCTATTTATAGTAGTTGAGCTAGGATAAAAAAAAATTGTAAAAAATCTTCAAACTTCATCCTCATTAGCTGAAACTTGCTGCAGCTGCAGCTGGTGCTGAAGCCCTGTTCTCTCTCCTTTTTCTTCAATTGTTTTTACATTCCACCACCCAAATTCCTCTCAAAATCATCATGTGCATGTTATATAAGGTGTATACAATGAATTTGAGATAAAATATTGCATAATATAGCCGCCCAAAGAGGAGAAAGTAAGCAAGTTGTGCAAAATCTTTCAATTTTCTGTAGCGGCAGCACTGTTGCTTGTTCATCCATTTGTTTTTCATTTTTTCTGAATTCCACCACCCAAAACTTGCAAAATATGAGTTAAGACATGTTAAATAATATTTTTAATGCAAATTTGGGTAAAAAGCATGGAGTTTTTGCTCCGAAATTGCAAATTGAAGCTGATTGCACCATCGCCAGCACCCTTGCCGCCCAGATTCTGCAATGGATGTTCAACTCGATTTTTTTCCAATTTTTTATTGCTTTGGACCATCCAAAATCAGCTTTAACATGACCTTGAACATGTTAATGAAGTTTTCATGAAGTTCTTTCATGTTATTTGTCCATTTTGCCACCCAAAATTGCAAGTTGAAATGGATTGGTTGAGCTCTGTTCTTGCAGTTATTTGCTGATTTTCTTCAAATTTTTGACCTTAGACCCACCTAAATTCAGATTTTACATCAAATTTGACATGTTAATGCATTGTTTAATTAGTCATTGCACTTGATTTGTGCATTTTGTTACCCATTTTTGCAAGTTGAAATGTATTGTGCATGAACTTGTTGTGTTCTTGCTTTAGCCATGTTAATTATTATGTTTTGCCCATTTTTTGCTTTGGTTTGGTGTATCTTACTTTTACTTGTTGATGTTAATAATAAAACCTAGCAAGATTTGGCATAAAATGAGTGTTTTTGCAAGAAAATGGCAATATGAGCGAAAAAGAGCAAAATCGAGCAAAAGCGATAAAAATTTGATGTAAAATGTTTAAAAATATATTGAAATAATATAAAAAAATTATATGCTAATTTAGACTTATCAAAATACCCCCAAACTTAAATCTTGCTCGTCCTCGAGCAAGGTTAAATATTAAAGCACAGGATCTCGTGTTTTTTAAGAATTTTACTACAAGTCAAAGCCGGTATACTCCAAATTAGAGAAGAATAACTGAGGCTTAAAGTTCAGAGTTCTAAAGGCAAAATCATCTTTCCTAAGGAAAAATATGTCAATTACCTAGGTAATCAAATTCAAAAGATAGCTAATCAAATTAAGTTTATCCGTTCTTTCTAATCTTAAGATATTCAAACCTAATAGAGGACAAAAATTATACCGCTCATAACAAGACTTATCAAGTATGCCCAAAACTAATTATTTTTGCGCCATTTTTTTTTTCTTTGGAGGAATTTATTTACTCAAGTCAATATAAGCATATCTACAGCGAGAATCAAACTCCGACTCCTAGGCGGTGACCCATAAGTAAGAGAAGCCACCATTGAGATGCTTGTATTATGACTTCCCGAGTATATCTTTAGTGAGAATCAAGCTCCGACTCCTGGGCGATGACCCATAAGTAAGAGAAGCCACCACTGAGACGCCCTCTTAACGAGCAACGCATATCTTATTTATGTGGGATAGCAGTGCTAGAGATCTTTTTTTTTTTTTTTTTTTTTTTTTAAAGGAGCTTGGTTCCTTGTTAGCTTTCTAAGTACCCATGTAGCAAGCTTTCAAAGCGGAAACTCCCGTTCCAGTTGGCCCAGGGTACCAGGTGTTGAAACACCCCGACGGATCTCCTTGCTCGAGGTACCAAGGCATGAAACCGTCACACCATATCACATATCCAAATGAAGATAGCAGTGCTTAGTAAATCACTCTCTCTAATTTTATTGTATTTTTCTATTATTTAGACTTAGGCATAACTTTTCAAAAGTTATTATATAAATTATACTCTTTATGCAATCTATTCAAACTTAAGCATCTATTAATCAAAGAGAAAAGTAAAACAGCGATGCTAACTAGTGAAGGCAAATACCATGGTTTTATCAAGATAGTGCTTTAGATTAGATCGTGTTTTGCATTTAGAACACAAAAACAATTGATTATCAGGTTATTGAAATCTAATTAAAGTAAACGAGCTAAAAAAAGAGTAGAAAAATTGCCTAAAAAGCATGATGATAAGTTCTCTCTCTCTCTCTCTCTCTCTCTGGTTTTTTTCTTTTGAAAATTTTGAAAGATGAATGATTAAAACTGCTGAAAATAGACAATCTTTTTGTTGGCCGACACTATTTGCATTCCCATACAAAGGCTCCGAACTCTGGGAGGCTCTAAAGCCGACTCTAAATTATAAAACAGGAAAGCTTTTCGAAATAATTTTGTTAAAAAAATATTTATTTTAATTTATTATTATTATTATTTTTATTAACATTACTTTTTCCACCCCCAAACGTTATTTTTAACAAGAACTAAAAAGATAAATTGGGTGAGAGATACTTCCCAGGTTTGAGGATTGCTTTTTTATGGTGTATGTTAACATTGTGCTACCCCCAAACTTGTTACTAAAAACTTGTTTAATTAAAAATAAATATGAGAAAAATAAAAATAATGAAAGGAAAATAAAATTAGATAAATAAGGATATAAACACTTGGGTTGCCTCCCAAGATGCGCTGAGTTTATAGTCGTTAGCTCGACTTTCTTTATAGATTTATCCTGTGTCCTGAAGGAGAATAGAGTTTCCACCATCCATCCATAATGGCCATTTTCTTCCATGACTCTTCCTTGTTCTCTTCTTTACACGACCTCCTCCACCTTCTCTAATCTTGGGATCTTTGAGCCTGATTTGCCACAGCTTGAATTTCCTTTTCCGATTTCTTCTGCTATTTTTCTCTGAGGCATCCATGGTTCCGAAAATTTATGACCATGTTAGATAGGCTCGACATTCTATTACAATGACTGGTGGTGATGGGTCAGTAAAGATAGGGTTGGCCCGTAGTGGCTCTGAGTTGACTAAGGGGATTATGTTACATTGAGGTGGTTCTTTTAATGTGTCTTTATCCCTCAACGTTATGGCGTTAGGTTGCTCCCCTAGGTCGGTGAAGGTATTGCTAGGCAAAGAATCTTTATACCTCTTAGAAAGTTCCTCTATTGTAGTTCCTACTTTAGGTTCTGGATTTTGGATGGAGGCTTTTCGGCTTTATAGGTCAGCCACGGCTTCCGTGAACTCCCTAAATGTCTTTTCTAAGTCATATTTCTTTTCTTGAAATGGATAAGTGGGTGACCAAGGTGCATCGTAATGGTTCCAAGAAGGATCCATCCATTCTTGACTATAGGAACTACAATAGGGAATGCACTGGGATTAGTTAAAATTTGACATGTAATTACTTTGTTCAAAACCCCATGAGGAAAAGCTATTACCTAATTGAAATTCCATACTAGCATGGTTACCTGCACAAAATTCAAATCTAGGAGCACGAGCAGCAATCATCTCATTTAATGTTTCTCGAATTTGTGAAAGTTGAGCAGATAATTCACTATATTCACGAATGCTGAGTTTTCTTTTTGCTATAGCTTGATATTGAGGTCTCATAAAGTTATAGTGCTCAAAATCTGATGAAGAAAAGCTATTACTTATTCGGCATTCCATACTAGTATGGCTACTACGCAAAATTCACATCTAGGAGTATTAGCAGTAATCATGTCTTCAATTAGTGAAAGTTGAGCAGATAATGCATCAAATACAACTTGGTATTGAGGTCTTATAAAGTTGTAGCAATAATAAATAAATAAATAAATAAATAAACTTAAAAGTTAGAGGAAAAATAAAATTAGTGAGAAAGATTAAGAATACAATTACCATTGAAAACCAATTTTAAAGAGAGGGGTGTTAGTAATACTAAAGTTTTTAAAAAACTTAAAGAAAACAAATTTAAGTTTGAAAAACTTATATAGGTGAATTAAAAGTTAAAACAAAGTTAAAATTAATAAGAAAACTTATAAATATAATAATTTTAAAATAAAAATTGAGAAAAATATGGTTTTAGGAAAAAGGGAGGGGGAATAGTGGCACTAATGTTTTGAAAAACTTTTAAAATAACAATTTTAACCTTTAAAATTTTAACAAAATGAACTTTTTAAGTAAAATAAAGATGAAAGTAAGAAAAAAAATGCAGGTAAAACAACAAAATAACACAAAACTAACAAACTTTAACAAAAACACAATTTTAGTGGTATGTTCTATGCGGATTTTTCTCTCTCTCTTTTTTTTTTTTTTAAAGAATTTATCTTTACAAATGAATCAAATAAAAATTTTCTTAAACTTTAATATTTTTACAAATTATCAACAATTTCAAATTAGCACCAAAACTAGTTGGTATCGATATCACTCAAATAGAGACAATCTCTGGCAACGGCGCCAAAAACTTGATGCAGACTTTGCGTATGCGTTAGCAAGTGTACTAGTCGTACCAAGTAATATAGAAGTGAGTAGAGTATCATTCCCACGAGAATTGTATTGAGTGAATACCAAAATTAGTTGCTTCAATACAATTTGAAAGACCGAAAAATTTAGGATTATTGACATGCAATAAAGTAAAATAAAAAAGAAATAAAAGTTAAAACGAGATTAGAATGTGCTAATTTTTTGTTGGTTTTTATCAGTTTATAAAGTCTAAGACATCTGATTTCACCTTAATTGCATCAATACACCTTTTCTATTCTCGATATTCAAGTTGTTACAGTGTGTTGATGATCGAAAATCCTGATTTAATAAATATTCTCTCTCGAGCAACATTTACCATGCTCTTTAACATATTAACCCTTCACTCCCGTGCGTGAATTTAAATAAGAAAAGAGTTTTTAAAGCTCTATGATTTTCTTTTTTGAAAACCACACAAATTGCGTTAATCTCTCTCGAGTATTCGCCCAATTTGGGGTGCTTATCACCTCAGAAATCATCATAAATCTCCTCTCGGACTCATTATGAATCATTATAGACTTTAAATGGTGATCAAGCATTTAAAACTCATGAAGAACAATGATAAACACTTCAACAACACAATAACATAAGCATTGAATACTTTAAATTAGAAATAAGCGTATATTACAACTTAGGCTACATCGTAGCCTTAGAATAACAAAATTAGTTCATGATAAACTTAATATTAAATATTATAAATAAAAAATTCATGAAATTAGGAAATAAAAAAGGATAGAAAATACAAAATTACAAACCAAACTTTCTTCCTTCCTTCTCCTTTCCTCTTTCTCACGGTTTTTCTCTCTTTTCTCACTCAAGTCTTGTGATTTTTGTTTAGAAATATGATGCTTAAAAACCCCCCACACCATCCCCTATTTATATTAGTTAAGATAGGATAAAAAAAATTGTAAAAAATCTTCAAACTTCATCCTCATTAGCTGAAACTTGCAGCAGCTGCAGCTGGTGCTGAAGCCCTGTTCTCCCTCCTTTTTCTTCGATTTTTTGTACATTCTACCACCCAAAATCTGGTCAAAATCATTATGTGCAGGTACTATAAAGTGTATACAATGAATTTGAGCTAAAATATTGCATAATATAGCCGTCCAAAGTGGAGAAAGTAAGCAAGTTGTGCAAAATCTATTAATTTTCTACAGCTGCAGCAGTGTTGCTTGTTCATCCATTTTTTTTTATTTTTTCTAAATTCCACAGCCTAAAACTTGTAGAAGATGAGTTATGACATGTTAAATTATGTTTTTAAAATTAATTTGGGTAAAAAGCATTGATTTTTTGCCCCCAAAATGCAAGTTGAAGCTGATTGCACCACGACCTGCACCCTGGCCGCTCAGATTCTGCAATGGCTATTCAACTCGATTTTTTCAATTTTGCATTGCTTTCCACCACCCAAAATCAGCTTTAACATCAACTTGAACATGTTAATGAAGTGTTCAAGAAGTTCTTTCATGTTATTTGTCCATTTTTCCACCCAAAATTGCAAGTTGAAATGGATTGGTTGAGCTTGGTGCATTTTCTCTATTCTTGCTGTTCTTTGCTGGTTTTCTTCAAATTTTTGAGCTTAGAACCACCTAAATTCAGAGTTTAAATCAACTTTGACATGTTAATGCATTGTTTAATTAATCCATGCACTTGATTTGTGCATTTTGTTACCTATTTTTGCAAGTTGAATTTTATTGTGCCTGAACTTGTTGTGTTCTTGCTTTAGCCATGTTAATTATTATGTTTTGCCCATTTTTTGTTTTGGTTTGGTGTATCTTGATTTTACTTGTTGATGTTAATGATAAAACATAGCAAAATTTAGCATAAAACAAGTGTTTTTGTAAGAAATGGCAATATGAGCGAAAAAGAGCAAAATCGAGCAAAAGCAATAAAAATTTGATGTAAAATGTTTAAAAATATATTAAAATAATATAAAAAAATTATATACTAATTTAGACTTGTCATTCTACCCTTTGGATCGTTGGTGAAAGGTATGATTTTACGTTATGATAATCCATAATAGGCTTAGCAACTATAAAATCTTTAATCACACGTGGTCACAAAAAGATGTGTTTGTTCCTTTTGTTTGTTTTTAGTGTTTGTGGTTGCCGTAAATACAAAATCAGACATACATACAAAAGGAACTCGCCTCAACTTGGAGCGAGTTTTGTTGTCGATCCACACGTATTTCGCCTCAATCAATCACCTCTGAAGAGCATGGATGCTTTTGGTGAATCTAACTTTAGTTTGCACTTAAGATGTGGATTATGCACTTGCTCCAATTAAAGAGACTTAGATTAAAATTTTGTAGTTTTTATGGTGTAACAATTTTGCAATAATTGGAAAGGAATATGAACCAAGCCCACGTGGTAGTTCGGGTGATGGAGTAGAGCCACAGACCCCTTACCTCATATACTTAAAAGTTAAGAATTAGGGTGGAGACAAACTCAAGAGTTCAGTAGTCTAGTCACATGCCCGAGTTTACAGATACTCTTGACTTGTGATAATAGGAATAAGTTAAAGCTTGACAAGATTAAGGTGAAGAGAACTGTATTTGGATCACTGGATTAGAAGCAATGCAATCAAGGTCAAGCCTTGAGCATCAAAGCGCTGCAACGGTGGCTAAAATCTAAATTCAGTTGACTCGCTAAACAATGACACCAGTGTTACGACCAACACAATCAAGCTCGAAACTGGCCATTAAAGCCTTAAACCAATTACTGAAATCTTAACACATCAATAGTGGGTGCATATTTAAAACAAGAATTTTATACCTAAAATCCATGAATTGTATTCCCTTGATGAAAAGTAAAACAGAAAGCTACAAGTTACGTTATTCTTGAGGAAGGGAAAATAAATGAAGCACAAGTGTGTTGTGAAAAACATGAACAAGTTTTGTGATTAATACTTGACACTTTACGATTTAACTGGTTCCCCTTATTTATAGACCTAGGTTCTAATTCCTGTGCCCTACAAACCAAGCATATCTGTCCTAGGTTCAGCCTGAATGCCCCTTGACTACATTGAATTGGAATTGAATGTGCATTGACAGGCTGTGCTCGAGGCCCTTCTAGACTCCCCACATTCATCTGCTTCATTTTGTTCATGCTTGCGGCCCAGATTCCATGATATGCACCCCAAGTAAATATCTCCAGCCAAGAAACCATTTCTTGCTACCCTGTTGGTAATCCCTAGCGCCCCTTTTACCCTTCTAGCCATCTATAGAGGCTGTTAATTTTCAAGGGTTTTTAGCTAATCAAATAGTTGGACTCAAGACGCCTTTATTTCTATTCTAAGAGCCATTTATACCTCGAGCATTTGCGTGTCATACATGTGTCATTTCAACCTTAAACGGTGTTGTCCCATCTCCCACGAGTTTGGGATGAAAACAAAAATTTAAGGTATCTATAAATTATTTTAAATATTTATAAAAAATTTTAAGTTGTCATAAAACATTTATAAGTATTTTAAATTTTAATAGAATACTTAAATATTTAAAAATAGTGAGAGATTTAAAGAACTAATGTACAACAGGAGAGATCTAGGGCAATGATATTGGTCGTGGCTAGAGGATGGCAAGGAAATGGTGTCAGTGGAGTAGGAAGTTAGCATTGTAGGAGAGATTTCTTGATGTTTTAAAATTTTAAAATTATTTTTTTCAAATACTTAAAGTAGGGTTATTTATGCCAACGGTCCAAGTACTTTTTTCATGATGTCGATTTAATTCTTGTACTTTTATTTGTTTCAATTTAGTCCTTCTATTATATATATTATGTCAGTTAATTCTTATGTTCAAATTAAATTTAAGTTAGTAGCATAATTTTTGGCGACATAGTCGCATTAGATGCAAGTAGCCCACTATAAATCTACATTTTAACTCAATTTAACCCAATCCGTGGTCGAATTGTAGAAAATTTCATCGACAACTTAACATAAATTTTACTTCAAGGACCAAATTGACACAATATGAATAGTATATAGACTAAATTGCCACAACCAAAAATACAAAGAATAAATTGACACAATATGCAAAGTAAAGGAATCCTTGTCGTAACTAACCCTTTAAGATATCTTTAGGATGATTTTACCAATTGTTTTACTAAGCATCATATTTTATGTTAATTAAATTAAAACGATTGTAAAACAACTTATACAATAAAGTAACATATAAAAATAGAAGAATTTATATTTTTCTCAAAACCAATTATATAGAAAGATTCATGGGTCATTACCATTTTAAAAGTTGCACAGACAAACAAGATAAAAATAAATAAATAAATAAATAAAAATTAATTTCATGAAGTAAAGGTTAACACTAATTATTGTTGTATTAATGATTACCCTATGTTTTTATCTCAAAACTAAACGTGCCCATAGTGTTTGACGTCCACGGTGGCAGTTTATTTATTGCAATATACTTGACAAAATTTTTTATAAGAACAGAGTAGTCTTTTTTGGCAGTGAAGGTGTACATGGGCAAAGGTTGCAAGTTCAAGAACCTCAAAAAGCCAATTTTCTACATTGTAAGTAGCTTTTTGATTAAACAAAATAAAAATATGAAAACCAATTAATATTAATATATAAACTATTCATACATTATTGATATTTTTAATGAAATCAAAATTGATATTAGTTTTAAATTAATATTAGTACAAAGTTAACTATAAACTAATAATATTAAAATAAAAAATAAAAAATAAATTTTATATTTATAATAAGAGTATTATTAGTTATTTATATTCATTAACTAATATAATAATTTAATAATAATAAATAGTTAAATATAGTAATTAATTGTTACAAATATTAATTTATATTTTAAAGAATATTAATAATGTAACTCAATTGTTATTCTTGATCGTAACATATTCATCTCTATGCCCTCTTATACAACGACAAATATCGTTCATCTTTGGGGTCACCACACCTTCTATACCATACAAAGAAAATAAAAGATCTGCTATATCTTTCGTTTGAATAAAACGGTATTTTGTACACCCATTTAGAATCAACTTTCTTCTATTAGAGGATACTTTAGATCCTAGGGTTATTACTTTTACCCTTGTACCGCTAGAGTTATAGTAACTCCAAGGATACTCTAGTAATTTGTGCATTGCTTGTTTGCCTATATAAAGGCACCTATGCATCACTCATTCATTCCTTAGTATCAGAGCAGGTTCTAACCTAATCCCTGCTCATATTTTTTCTTTCCTCGGTTTCTTCTTCTTGATTCCTTTTATGTTTCCGCTAATTTCTTTGCAATTTGTTTAAATTCCCTTTAATTTTATTGTTTAAAACTAGAACAATGGCAATTAATCCCAATCAATCCTATGCTAAAGTTGTTTCCCCCTTCCCTACCGATGGCCGCCAGCGAACCCCAGTTGAGGCCGACACCATCCATGTCGGTACCTGGCTGGTGGTTCCCAGCGCCGCACTGCCTCCTGTGGTGACCGACACCTCTAATGTCTGCTCCATCACAGTCGGTGCTGACCTCCCTTGGTTGGTCAATACCGGTGTCACTATATCATGTACTCCACCACCAATTCGGAGGCCTACAACATTCCCGGGACTTAACATGGGCATCCCCTCATCTCTTCCCTCTCTCTTCTCTCTCCCCTCAACTGGGGCTGGGTTTGCCGGTGCCACCTACGCTGAAACACTGGTCGTTCTGGATGATCGTAGTCAGCTTGCCTCCCTCCCGATGCCTCCCCTTGGCCTCAACCATGGTGGTGGCGTAGCCTCTCTCCCCCCTCAAAACCCTAATTTAAATTTTCTTAATTCACTCAATCACCCCTCATCCCTCGTAACACTTCTCCCTTCTAATATCACAAGTATTATCACAATAAAACTAGAAACAACAACTGATTACCCAACCTGGCATGAGAAATTTAATATGTTGTTACTAGCACATCAACCCTGACTACGTTACATGGGTGCGTACAGATCAAAGTCTTACATCTTGTATTGCCGCTACACTCTCTCGCTTTCTAGTTAACGACATTGTTCGCCAACCAACCTCAAAATCTATGTGGGATGCCCTTGCTAAGCGCTTTCGGGATCACTCTCTAGCCAAAAATTTGATCTCCGAACCCAACTTATTAACCACCATAAGGGTGGCAAAACAATGGACGTTTACCTCTCCGAACTCAACTCTATATCTGATGATTTAGCTGCCATTGGTTCACCAATTTCTAATAGAGAATTTCAACATTTTGCATCTTATGGGTTACTTTATGAATATACTGTTTTTTCAACCTTGACCTGTCAAACTTCAAAAACTTATTCTTATGAAGAACTAAAAGCAACACTTCTCAATGTGGAGGCGACCCTAACGAGATATTCTGGACGCTCAAACCATGATCAACATCATGCTCACATAGCCACAAGACAGGCTCCTACCGGACAACACCAACCCAGGGGCGGGCGCGGCCACGAGCATGGCTGCAACAGACATGGATGAGGTGGTCGTATTGGCTCACCAGGGGCACCGCAACCCCATGCCGGGCATGCCCCTTAGTACGGTAGTGCCCCTCCCCCTACTTCTCACCAGGTTTGACCACTAGGGAACCTCCCCCTCCCCCCCCCCCCCCCCCCCCCCCCCAATTTTAATGTAGGTGTGCTCAAGCCTGAACCTCAATATTGCCAAATCTGCTCCTAGCATGGTCACGTTCCTCCTCAATGCCCTCATTGCTTTGATGGCACAACCTATCCTGATCGCAGCCAGTCATTTGCAGCCATGATATTTGGAGAACCCCATGACTACAACTGGTACCCAAAGTCCAATGCTTTAAATCATATGACATCTGACTGAGGTATCCTCTCAAACCCTCTTCCTTATGCTGGTCAAAAAGGTATTCTTGTTAGAAATGGAGCTATGCTACCTATAACACACATTAGTTCCTCTTCCATAAACACGAGTCACGCGACACTAAAAATGCCTAACGTTATGCTAGTCCCATAACTAACACACAATCTCATATCCATCAAAAATTGTATAAAGACAATGACTGTATATTGGAATTTAACTTTAACCATTTTTGTGTTAAGGACAAAGCTACGAGGACGCCGCTTCTACGAGCACCCAGTAATGGGCCGCTCTATAGCTTCTCACCTCACGATATTGGTCTAGTAGATAGAGTCAAAATCGGAGCGCTGTGGCATCAAAAATTAGCACATAGAGGAAGTCCCCCCCCCCCCCCCCCCCCCCCTCCTCCTCTTTTTTTACACATTGTATAAGACTCATTTTTTGACTGCTATTAAATCATTGAATAAATGTCAATCATGTTGTTTAGGGAAATCTCGTAAACTTCCTTTTGAATGTGTATTACATACTAGTACGTCTCCATTGCAATTAATACACTCTAATGTTTGGCAATCTCTTGTTTCATCTAACTCACAATACAAATATTATATTCTTTTCATTAATGATTTTTCACAATTTACCCGGCTCTACCTGATGCAGTGCAAATCTGATATTTTTGAAATCTTCACCACTTTCAAAAACTTAATTGAAAATCAATTTAATCTCGAAATAAAAATTTTTCAATGTGATAGTGGAGGTGAATTCGATCATCATCGCACGAACGTTCTCTGTCGCGATGTTGGAATTCACTTTCACATGTCATATCCTGATACCCCACAATAAAATGGGGTAGTGGAGCACAAGCATCAACATTTATCTGAAATGGCACGAATGGTACTCATTCATTCAAAACTACCTTATGAATTTTGGGACGATACTTTTTGTATGGCTTGTTCTATCATAAATCGTCTTCCCACTCCGGTTTGTCAAACATGTCCCCTTTTCAAAAACTCTTTAACACCTAGCCCGACTACAAACATTTTTACGTTTTTGGGTGTGCATGTTACCCTAACATCACACCTCGTGCCACTCATAAACTTGCCCCTCGCTCTAACTTATGCATTTTCTTAGGCTACGCAACCTGCTATAAAGGCTATAGGTGTTTTGATCCTAAAACAATCGCAATTACATAATTCGACATGTTGTTTTTGATGAAATGAGATTTCTCTACTTTGATCTTTTAAAGCATGATAATCCTAGCCATCCGGTGTCACAATCCATCCTAGTTCATGTGTCTTCACCTTTTCCTCCTATCTACCTGGCCCCCGGACCCAATGCGCAGCTAGCTCGGGACTCGCAATGGTCCACGCTGCCGCTGCTGGTCTCTCCCTAGCCCCACCGTGCAGCACTGCAGCGTCCACTGTTCCAGTGACCTTGCCGTCACCAAACCAGCTACACGACCTTCCTTCTGACATTGAGGATAACCCAGTGTCCCCCCAAGGCCTTCCGCAGCTCGACATCGAACATCAGGATGCGTTGGACCTAACCTTCAATCCCCGTGCTGCCACTCACCCATCACCCAAGCATCGGGATGCTGCTGCGCACCCTCCTCGAGACTCCATGCAACCCCGACCTGAACCCATACCGCTTAATATTCATCCCATGTACACTCGCCTTAAAGATGGAATACGCAAAACAAAATATCCACTTTCTCTCACCTCCATCACTATCATACAGGAACCCACGTAATATTCTCAGGCAGTTAAAAACCTACAATGGTGGGAAGCCATGGCGGATGAATTCAACGCTCTTATTCTCAACAACACTTGGGACTTAGTCCCTTATGACTCAGCCAAAAACCTTGTAGGAAGCACTTAGAAATATAGGGTTAAGTTCAAAGTTGATGGCTTGGTTGAATGTTTCAAAGCTCGCCTTGTAGCTCAAGGTTTTCATCAACGTGAAGGCATTGACTACAAGAAAACCTTGAGTCTGGCTATAAAGCCTGCCACTATTTGGTTCGTACTTACTCTAGCTATTACATACAACTAGCCCATTCGTCAGTTGGATGTCAAAAATACATTCCTACATGTTCATTTACAAGAAGAGGTTTACGTGAGGCAACCAAAGGGCTTTGAACAACCAAAATTTCCCTAACACGTCTGTTGATGACAAAAGGCGTTATATGGTGTGAAACAAGCACCTCGAGCCTGGTTCCAGTGGTTCAGTGAGTGTCTCCTTAGTTTAGGTTTCAAATATTGTCGAGTGGATCCCTCTCTTTTCATCCAAAAGACCACCACACATATTACTTGCCTCTTCCTCTATGTTGACGACATCATCATCACTGGCACTCACGAACCACTACTCGACACACTCATCCAATCCCTCTCAACCCAATTTGCGATGAAGGACCTTGGACCCCTCCACTACTTCCTAGGAATAGAAGCCAAATGTGACAAAACCAGTCTATATCACTCACAACACAAATACACCATTGACCTTCTTACCAAACACAACCTTTATGAGGCTAAACCCATTAAAACTACTCCCCCTCCCCCCCCCCCCCCCCCCCCCCCCATCCCGAGCACACCTCTCCCTCCATGAAGGAGGCCTCCTTGGTGATCCAACTGAGTATCGAAGTGCGGTAGGGGCCCTACAATACTTGACTATGACACACCTGGACATAGCTTACGCGGTGAACCTGGTGTCCCAGTTCGTGCATGCCCCTCGTGCTCCTCATTGGTGGGCGGTTAAGACAATCCTTCGCTATCTCAAGAACACTCCCAATCATGGCCTTCTTCTGACGCTAGCCACCTCCAAAATCGTCATTGCCTATGCTGATGCTGATTGGGGCGACTACCCTAACACAAGAAGCTTGACCACTGGCTATGCAATCTATTATGGTCCTTGATGTGTTTTTCTAGTCTATTAAAATTTAATATAAAACCTTATCTATTAAACACACCTAAATTGAAGTGTAGGGCGAGAGGGTGTCGAACCACAGGGACTAAGAGTGTGGGAATTTTACTCTATGACTTAAATTGATTTGAATGAAATTGAGAGGTTTTTGTATTACTTAACCTAAGGAAGCAACAATTAAACTAAAGTAATCTACTTCTAATCGAAATGGTGTAGTAAATTGGAACCTAGGGTTTCGAATCCATCGTTAGCCAATTATTTTTGCGTTAACTTTTAACTTGGGATTATTAATTGTTACACGGGTAGTGGTTTAGGCTACAAGCTTTAACCTACTAAGATAATGTTGTTAGTATTGCGTATTGACCCTATCTAACTAAAGCATAAGGAAAATAGACTCTACCTAACGTATTGTTAATTATTACGTATTGACCCTATCTAACTAAAGCATAGGGAAGACAGGCTTTAATTAAAAATTCGGTTAATACTATTGCTTGATTAATTAATCCTAAGGCTACAAGCACAAAGAATTAATTTATAAATATCAATATCAACAATTAGAGGTTACAAACTCAATAATCATATCAATTGAATAGACAATAAAAAAATAATACTTCAAAGTATTTATCTCAACCAAGCAATTCATGTAAACAATCAAATTAACCCAAATTAAAAGTACACAAAAGTAAAGGCTAAGATGTTATGAATCGTTAGATTTTGATTGTAATTTTTGGTTGTAGTCTTGAGTTTTGTCTTCATGGTTGAGATATCTTGTATTCAAAAGTTAGTTGGGTCGGGTTTTGGTGCCTTAGGAGGTTGGTTGGTCAAGTGGCAGTCAAATCTGGCCGCTACCTGCATTTTTGGCACCAGTTTTCATTTGAGTCGGTTAGAGTTGGTTGGTTAGGTTCAATGTTCCTAATTTTATATAAATAAGCTCTAAGCATGTAATTCATTCATCCAATGAATAGAAATCAGAGTTCCTTTTGGAATTTCTCTCTCTTTTTGTCATCTCCTTCTCTATATCTCATCCCCTTTCACTTCTCTTCTCATCTTAACTCTTTCTTCTACAAGGTTAGCCTTTCAATTTCGAATTGGAAGCTAACAATTGGTATCAGAGCTGGTTCAAGCAATCAATTGATTGATTAAGGCTGGAAAAATCAAATAAAAACATGATCGAAGGTATTAGAACCAGGTCTGGAGCTGGAGGAGCAAATGCACATGGTCTGGATACTTATGCTGCTGCAGTCGCAGGTGCT
Organism: Simmondsia chinensis; assembly: GCA_018398585.1. Taxonomy (NCBI): domain Eukaryota; kingdom Viridiplantae; phylum Streptophyta; class Magnoliopsida; order Caryophyllales; family Simmondsiaceae; genus Simmondsia; species Simmondsia chinensis. The sequence goes on along the minus strand of JAGTTD010000013.1, from coordinate 16,234,990 downwards.
GATGCATCTCGCAATGTTGAAGCTGGTGTAAATGCTACAAACGAACCTCAGTTTCTCACAATTGCTCATCTTCAAGACATCAATGATCGCCTTAGCAATGTCGATAAGCTCGATCAAAAAATGGTTCGAATTCTGACATTATTGTTGGAAAAAGATGCAATTAAGGAAGATCGGCTACAACAAATTGAGGTGAAGGTAGGACAATTGCATGATCAGGTTAATAAGCAAGGAGAAACAAGTGTCAATGCAATCCTAAAGCCAGCTAGTCAGATCCTTCAATCTTTTGAAGAGGATCAGTGGTAAGGCAAGACTGACAAAAATGAAGAAGTGTGCAAGACTCGAGGAAAGTCTCTGATATTGCAACCTGATATAGGACCTTCAATTCACATCAGATCAGCTGAGAATCAACCTTTACAACCTGAAATTGATGTAGATAATCAGGATCGTGCCTCAGGACAAGTACATTGCAGATCGAATGCCTTGAATGCAGATCACAATGTCAGGCAACAGAATTCTGTTTTGCATCACAAAGTTGCAGTTGATGAGTTCGAGCATCTTGATAGACCTCCTGATCGACATTTTCAGCATAGATCAGTGAGTAATGACAATACATCTGGTGGCAGGAGTGGTAATTACAGGCAGCCAATAGTGGAAATAGATCCTTTTGATGGTAGACAACCGGAATCATGGCTAAGAAGATGTGATCGGTATTTTCTATATTATAACATACCTGAGGATGAAAAGCTTCAGTTAGCTGCAGTACATTTACATGGTGATCATGAGCTATGGTATTATAGTTTATTGAAGAGTAAACCTCATCTTTCTTGGGGCCAATTCGTAGAAGAAATGTGTGAACATTATGGAGAAGATGAGTCAATTGATGTTGTGGATAGCTTTAACAAGTTGTCCCAAACCTCAACCATGAGAGAGTATATGATCAGATTTGAGAACTTACGAGCTAATTTGCTATCAGTTCTATCCATTGCTCTTGAGGATGCTGAATCTTATTATGTCTCATGTTTTGTGAGTGGATTGAAGCCAAGGATCAAGAATATGGTGAAAGCCATTGGTCCTAAGACATTTTCGAGTGCTTACAACAAGGCAAAGTTGATTGAAGCTACTCAAGTTCAATCAAATGACAGGAATAAGCTGTTTGGCAGTAAGTACAGACCGCAGCAAAAGCGCAGTTCTGGTTCTGGATTTAAGCTAGCTGTTGACAAGAGTTCATTGAGGCTATGCTTTCGTTGTAACCAACCATATCAACCTAGTCATAGGTGCAAATCTCAAGCATTAATGTATGCAAGGGGTCCTGTGCTGGTGCTGTTTCTGGCAGTGAGCATTCAGATGCAGAAGTTGACAGTGAAGGACCTACTTCACAAGATGAATTGTCTGATGATGAAGTTAAGATATCTATGAAGGCATTGACTGGTAGTGGAGCTCATAATACCATCAAAATCAGAGGCAAGGCTGGAAAAAACTTCATCATTGTTCTTATTGATAGTGGGAGTACACATAGTTTTGTTGATCCAAAGTTGATTAAGAAGGTAAGGCATGAGGTGACGAAGACTCACCCATTGGTGGTGATGGTGGCTGATGGCAACTCCCTAACAACTCAAAACAAGTGCCTAGCATTCCCATGGTCTATGCAAGATCATCAATTCACCTTTGATTTTAGAGTTCTTCCCTTGGGAGGTTGCGATATGGTGCTTTGTGTGGATTAGATGAGAACCTTCAATCCGGTTGTGTTTGATTTTGATAAAATGACCGTGGCATTTGAGGTTCATGGCACCAAAGTATCTTTGCAAGGCATATCAGAGGAAGCTCAGCTCAAGTTGATTGATGGTAAACGTTTGCAAGGTGTAATCAAGAATAAGGCAATACAGTGGCTCGGGCATTTGTTAATGATCTCCTCGGTTGAGTTGCGGCAAGATATCCAGCCAGAAGTGCAGGCCTTGGTGGAAGAGTTTGAGGACATTTTTGAGCAACCTAAGAGTCTTCCTCCTCAAAGGAGTGTGGACCATGCCATTCCTTTTCGTGCAAATGCTGATCCGGTCAAGATTAGTCCATACCGATATGCTCATGGCCAAAAGACAGAGATTGAGAGGCAAGTTGAGGAGCTTCTTCACATGAACTTCATTAGACCAAGCCATAGGCCTTTTGCTTCACCTGTGATCCTCGTGAAGAAGAAAATGGCTCGGCTAGAACGTGCATCGATTATCGTCAATTGAATTCCTTGATAGTGAGGATAAGTTTCCCATTCCCGTCATAGATGATTTGCTTGACGAGTTATATGGAGCATGCTTCTTCTCCAAGCTGGATTTGAGATAGGGGTATCATCAAATCAGAGTTCTTGAGCTGGATATATACAAGACTGCTTTTCAGACTCATCATGGGCATTTCGAGTTTGTTGTTATGCCTTTCGGCCTAACAAATGCTCCGGCCACCTTTCAAGCGGCAATGAATGATGTTTTCAAGCCTTTCTTGAGGAGATCTGTGCTTGTTTTCTTCGATGACATACTGATTTATAGTTCCACTTATGAAGATCACCTCACTCACCTTAGACAAGTCTTTGTGGTGATGCGGCAACACAAGTTCTTGGCGAAGTTGTCCAAGTGTTCGTTTGCTCAAACACAGCTTGAGTATTTGGGCCATATCATCTCCCAAGAAGGAGTTTCCACCGATCCTACTAAGATCCGAGCAATGCAAGAGTGGCCAATTCCCATCACCTTGAAACAATTGAGAAGTTTTTTGGGATTGACCGGGTATTATAGAAAATTCAGTAAAGGATATGGTTCTATTGCCAAACCTTTAACAGAACTCTTGAAGAAGGATGCTTTCACATGGGCTGAAAGGTCTCAGGCTGCATTTGAAGCTCTTAAGTCCGCAATGTGTGTTGCACCAGTGTTGGCAATGCCAAACTTCACCGAGAGCTTTATTTTGGAGACAGATGCAAGTGTTCAGGAATTGGGGCTGTTCTTTCTCAACATGGAAGGCCTATTGCTTACTTGAGTCAAGATCTTAGTCCCAAGCATCAAGCTATGTCGACTTATGAGAAAGAATATCTAGCAATCCTTTTAGCCGTTGAAAAATGGAGGCACTACTTGGATGGTCACAAGTTCATCATTTGAACTGATCACCAAAGCCTCAAGTACCTCCTTGAGCAAAAGATTGTGACGAGAATTCAAAAGAAGGGCCTCATGAAGATGCTTGGTCTTGATTATGACATTGAGTATAGGAAGGGGAAAGAAAATGCTGCAGCCGATGCTTTGTCTAGGAAGTTTGAGGATACTGATGTTGGGTACTGCATTGCTACTACCGTGGTGATTCCTTCATGGATGGAAGAGATTTGTAAGACATATGAGGGTGATTCTTTTGCCCAAGAATGTGTTGCTGCTACCCTTGTGAATGATGCAGAAAAGTGCAACCCAGAATCTGGTATTTTAGTGCAGAGAGGCCTGATCAGAGTCCATGGCAAGCTATATGTGGGATCTGCTACTGGTTTGAGAAATCAGATTATACATGCTTCTCATGATGTAGCTTGGGGTGGACATGCCGGGATAGAAGGCACTTATCAAAGGGTCAAGGCTTATTTTAGTTGGCCATGCTTGAAAAAGGAAGTGAGTGATTATGTTAAAGCTTGTGAGGTTTGTCAACAAACCAAGTTGGGAGATCATAGTTACAACAGTCTTCTTCAACCCCTTCCCATTCCGGATGGAGCATGGATCAACATTAGCATGGATTTCATTGAAGGTTTGCCAAGGCCTGAAGGCAAGGAAGTCATATGGGTGGTAGTGGATCGTTTCACCAAATATAGCCATTTCATTGCTCCTGCTCGACCTGTTACTACTGAAAAATTGGCAAGGATCTTCCTTGACAACATTTATAAATTACAGGGTTGCCTCAATCCATTGTGTCAGATCATGACAAGATTTTCACAAGCACATTTTGGAGGGAGTTGTTCAAATTGATGGGTACCACATTGGCACTTAGTTCCTCTTATCATCCTCAAACGGATGGCCAAACTGAATGAGTTAACCAATGTGTAGAACAATACCTTCCGAGTATGGTTTTCTTACGGCCTAAGGAGTGGAATCATTGGCTTTCTTTGGCGGAGTATTGGTTCAACACTCACCTTCATGTATCCATTGGAACTTCACCTTTTCAAGCCTTGTATGGCTATCCTCCTCTTTCTCCAAGGTTGCTGCAGCAACCGGGAGTTCATGAATCAGCAGCAGGTGGTGTACTGCAGCAGAGAAAGCAGTTTGTGCAAGTGCTCAAGGATATTCTCCAACAAGCTCGGGCACGAATGAAATTTTATGCAGACAAAAAGAGGGTAAACAAAAGCTATGAAGTTGGAGACATGGTCTAGCTTAAATTACAACCGTATAGACAGTCTTCTTTGGTTGTCAGGCGAAATGTCAAGCTAAGTGCCCGTTTCTTTGGTCCATACAAAATCTTAGAGAAAATTGGCAATGTTGCATACAAGCTTGACTTTCTTGAACGGATTTAGGTTCAAGATCTTCACTTTCTGTTATCAAATAAACAGCCACAGTATACACGAACACTTGAGCAACAATTGTCTTATTTCAATTCCATCATATGCCAGTAATAGAATAGTTTATTGAGATTTTCTCATTCTTGATATTTTCATCATTTTCACAATTATCAGGTACTTGATATCCTCGAGGAGCCATTTCATCCTCTGTATCCTTTTCTTGAATTTGCATTTGTACCTCTTCAAGAGTTTCCTCTTCAGAAGTTTTAATAAAAGAGCCAACTTATTTATTTTTCTCCCATTTCTTTCTTGGATTCTTATCTTTAGAACCAACAGGTCTACCATGCTTCCAGCGTGTAGTAGACGTACTTGCCAATGTTTTAAAATACTATTCATTTGGAATATCAATTCGACAGGAGCATTCATAGCTAAAATATGTGACTTGGTCACTCTTTTTATATCAACAAATGCATCTGGTAATAGGCTTGCAATATTTTGGAAATGGATACTTCTCTGAACTTCCAATTCACACTGACTCATACACTGATCAAAATGTGATACTGCTGATGCATTCCACACAATTTCTCATTTTTCTAGCTTTAATTTTTCTCCCCCCTAATTCTGGAAACAGTGTTTCGTCAAACATACAATTTGCAAAATGTGCAGTAAAAATATCTCCTGTTAATGGTTCAAGATATTTTATAATTGATGGAGATTTAAACCCAACATAAATTCAAGTCTCTGTTGTGGATCCATCTTTGTGCGCTGGGGTGGAGCAATTGGAACATAAACAGTGCAACCAAAATTTGTTGATGGGATATATTTAGTTCTTGACCAGAAACAAGTTGTAGTGGGGAGTATTTATGATAAGTAGTTGGCCTAGCACGAATCATTTTTGTAGCATATAATATAGCGTGCTCTCATGCAGAATTAGGTAAATTTGTTTTCAGGAGTAATGGTCTAGCAATTAGTTGTATATGTTTTATAAGAGATTCTGCAAGACCATTTTGTGCATGCTGGTGAGCCACAGGGTACTCAACTGTAATCTCAGTTGACATACAATAGTCATTAAAAGCTTGGGATGTAAATTCTCTTGCAATATCAAGACGGATCTTTTTTAACACGTAATCAGAAAATTGAGCCCGTAATCGGATTATTTGCTCAAGAAGTCTCGTAAATGCCACATTGCGAGTAGATAATATATAAACATGTGACAACGTGTTAAGGCATCTATCAACACCATAAAATGTTGAAATGGTCCACATGATGGAATAATAGGCCCACACATATGTCTCCTTGTATTCTTTCCAAAAATGTAGGAGATTCAATCCCAATTTTATTTGGGAATGGCCTAGGAATCATTTCTTTTTTACCACAAGTAGCACATGAAATTTTATCATGTGAAAATCTTCTGGTTCTTTAATAAGTGTCAATAAGAACATTCAATGATTTTTCTTATCATCGTTACACTTGAATAGCCCAGATGGTCATGCCATAATGTGAATGTTTTCTAATCAGTTAACATTTGGCCAACCACTGTGCTTGATTCAATTGGATTTATATAAGTATAATAAAACCCAGAAGAATGCGTTGACAGAGTTTCCACTATGTTCTTTCTTCCTGAGCAAAACAATATAATATACAGATATTCTTTATCGCCCTCATTTATTGTCTTAGTACAATAACCATTACAACGACTATCTCGAAAACTGATCAAATTTATCTGTGATTTACTGGAAAGCAAATCATTGCTTTTGTTTAGTTTTGTTCCTCCTGGAAACATAACATGTGCTCTTCCGGAGCCTTCAACTAAATTTGAAACACCCAATATTGTATTAACATTCACTTGAGCTAATCATAGCTGAGAAAAATATATTCTGCTTTTGAGGATAGTATGTATCGTTGCATTGTCCGCTAGACATAAATCTCTATCTTTTATCAAATCCATGTTTCTTCAAATATAAAATACATATGTAGTAATGAAACTCTATTTATGTTACGCATTAATAAAATTACAAAAATGTAATGAATAAAGCATTTAAAATGGCTATAATAATGCTTTTGAATTTTACTTTATAAATATAGTTGATCAAGCCTTATTTTATTGGAAATAATCCATTAAGATGAAATATCAAAACATAATATTGTATTAAATTACACACACAAAAATGATATTATTCCATTAAAAGTGAGACAAACTTTAGTACAAAAGATAACTGAAAAATAAAAGAAAATTTTAATCCAGTTTAACATTTTTATCGCCTATCAAATGATTAATTTTCCCACTAGCATCCTTAAAGAAATCAGAAACATCAAGATTCATCACATTAACTGGAGAATGATTTTTAACAAAATTTATTTCTGCATGCTTGCCTTTCTTTTTCAACGATGCTTGACAGAGGTTCACCAGATGTTCAACTGTACGATAGGTACGTGACCAGTGACCTTTTGTACCATAGTGACAGCAATTTGTTTCCACGTCTTTTCACGAATATTTTTGACGTGTTTTCTCCCTTTTATATTTCCCATCTTTGTCGGACTTCTTAAACTTTAGTCCATTTTGATTACCACAGTGCCAGTTGTTATTACCACAGCTATAACCTCATCCACGACCACGACCACGACCACATTCATGACCACGGCCACGTCCGCGACCACGACCATGACCACGGCTATATGTATCATTTTCATGGGATGTAGCATTCACTTTAGGAAATGGCTTTGACCTAGTTGGTTGTGACTGATGATTTTTCATTAAAGTTCATTGTTTTGTTCAACAACAAAAAAACATGAAATTAACTCTGAGTATTTTTGAAATTTCGTTCTCAATATTGCTGCTACAATAGCATATTTGAGACATGAAAAATAGAAAATATTTTCTCTAATATATTCTCCTCTATAATATTTTCTCCGCATAATTTCAATCTGGAGGTAATACGAAGTACTGCAGAGTTATACTTGTTGACAGTTTTAAAATCCTGCAACCGCATGTGGATTTATTCATAGCGAGCTTTAGGGAGGATCACATGTTTTTGATGATCAAATCTCTCCTTTAAATTCAACCAAAGGACAAGAGGATCCTTTACTATAAGATACTCATCTTTCAATCCTTCATGGATATAATGCCTGAGAAATATCATTGCTTTTGTATGATCCTACAGAGATGCGCTATTTTCCCTTTTATTTATATTTCCGAGATTCATAGTATCAAAGGTGAATCTCAGTATCAACGGTCCAAGGAAAATATTTTTGCCAGTAATATCAAAAGCAGCAAACTCAAACTTAGTTAGATTAGCCATTAAAATTACAAACATTAAGGAATAAAAATTTTATCTTAAGCTTATTATAATCCTTGACTGGCTGGAGACTCATAATGATAATGCGTTATGAAACTAGGGATATATTACGCTTAAAAGAAAGAGAAAAAAAATACAAACCTAAATATATTTAAAAAAAAATAGTAAATATTTTATTTTAGAACTTAGAAAATAGTGACATTTTTCTTGTATTCAAATAATTCTCTCAATATTTTATAATATTTTTGAACTCTCTCAACTCAAGTCTCACTTCGTTTGCTGCCTCGGTCTCTCGCTATACTTTGATTCTTGCTCTCCTTTTATGAATTCAGCTTGAGGCGGCGGGGGGCAAACTTACATGGGAAGGAAAAATGAGGGTGGGATAATATATACATATTATATGTATATGTATGTGTATACAAAAGTCTTTTTCATAATTTCTAATTTTATAGAATATTTAATCATATCCTAACTCGACCACAAAAATTGTATCCGAAAAATATCTAATCTTTATAAAAGTCTTTTCTTTTTAAATACTAGATTTTTAAGGAAACTGACTTACATTTTATTTTTTTTATTTTTGAATATATTTTTATCATAGTTTAAACTCATTTGATAATATGATTGTAAATCTAAATTTTGAATTTTAATCACACGCATTAATTTTGTGTTATTTTATACCTTAGTCATATCAACCTAGGCTTTGACATTAAGTTTGAGGTCTAACTATGCTAACTTAATTTCGGGTTACTTTCACACCCTTAGCAAAGTTAAGTTAGAATAAATATGGACTTATTTAAGTTTCAGACCTGTTAATTTAAGGTTAGCCACTAAATTCTTCATTTAGTTCGATTTCTTTTTTGCACCTATAGTTTTACATGGTTTCAGAACAGTAGATTTTTAACACAAGGCAATTTAGGTTCAAGTACTTTTGAATTTCTATTGTGACATTAAATGATTCAACTAAATCCCAAGTAGAATCTTAATTTTGTGCAATCTTATGATTCATTGATATTACATGAAATTAACATATAGAATCGTAATACAATTTTATGATTCTTCTTATCCGATCTCTACTTCGCCGATGTATTCAAATGAAAACTTAAAATAGAAAAGACTCAAGCATATATTATAAACAAACTTACTTTATTAGCTTTAAGTAAAACAAAGTTAATTAATTGTTACATACTTTCAAGAAATTTAAATTAAGTTTAGTTTTATATTTTAACCTTATTATAAAGTTCAACTAGTAGCATTTATTTTAAAAGCTCTCATGATTATTATAGCGTAAAATGACATATTTATATTGCATGATAATATTTTTATCATATTTAATTATATTTCTTATATACATACCTAAATAATTATAAGGCTTTATTAATAATTTTGTAAACTATATAACAGATATTAACAAGAAAAATAATTGTGTTATATATTTAGTAGGATCTTATGATTCTTTATTTGATACTATAATTTTGAGTCTAAAAGCCTCTACCGATTTTAAGTAAAATCTCGATTTTAAAAACCTTGCATGCAAAGAGATTCACAAGTAAAGCAATCATGGGAGGAGGACATTCGAGATATTACAGGTGGAAGATGTACCATGGTGGTTGATTCAGAAAGTTTTAGAGTCTTAGGTTAGGAGGATGCGTTTGTAAAATATGAAATAGGGTAAGTTTTCTCATTTGTTTTCAATTAAAATTCTTATATGTTTAAAATTAATTAATCTAATCCAACAATTATTTAAAGTTGTAGTATCTATTTTCCCCCTTTGTTTCCTGGCCCCAAACATGAATAAGAAAAAATACTAGCGAAAACATTAAAAAATTAGAAAAAATTTAAATAGAATTTTGAAAATATTATAGTTTGAAAAAAATAAAAAAGCTTTTAAAAATTCATTACCAAAGATGATTGTCAATATATTTACCAAAATATCTCTGTCTACTAAAATACCCAAAAAAAAAAAAAAAGGATTTAGGTTGTGCACAAAATTTTCTTAAAAGTAATTGTTATAAAAATATTTTAAAAATTTTGCTTAAAGATATATAGAAAATAACTAAATGTACTTAAAATATTTTAAGAACTTGTTACTTAAAATATTAAATAAACATATTAAAGGTATTTTTGAAAAATATTTCTCTCAACTAAAAATACCACAAAAAAAAATTAAGTATATATTCTAAATCTTCAAAAGAAAATTGTTAGCAAAAAGGATTCTTAAAAATAGTTAGGAAAACTATTTTTGTCAAACCCAAAACACAAAAAAGTTAGTGGTACAAAAAAAGTACTTAAAATTTAAAAGGTGCTATTATTAAAAATACTAATAAAACTTACTCAAAGATATTAAAGCATAATTAAAGATACCAATGATATTTTAAAATGTTGCTACTAAAATATTAAGAAAAGGTTACTAAAAATATTTTATGAAACGTCATTTTTGGAGTACATGGAAAGCAATGTGTAAGATTATTGGACCTACCAGATATCATCGTTCCAAGGAATAGTATAAATATGTATGAAATGATAACAATGCTAGTTAGTGTTCCTGTTGCTTGTTTCATAGAACTAAGAGCTTAATCATTGTATTTGGTCATTAATTGATTAAATGAAATAACTACCTTCTCTTCTCAACTCAACTCTCTCAATTCTTATATCATCTCATATACTCCAAACCTTAATTGTGATCCTAGATCACAACAATTTGGTATCAGAGGTTAAATCTTGGCACCTGAAGTTGATAATCTGGAGCGAGGCAAGAAGCAATCACCAATGGTAACTTCGAACAATGCTGGAGCATCAACTGAATAGATGTTACAACTACAACAGCAGCTCACTGATCTAGTGTTTGCCGTAGGAAATCGGAACCAAGCACAAGAAGTGATGCAGCAGCAGTTGCAGGCTATACAGAAGAAGCTAATAAAAAAATATTGGATTTGAATCAGCTGGCAGTGCTCCAAATGTGCATCCAAATCTAGGGCCACCTAAACCTCTAATTCCGATGTGTAGCTTAAATGATCAAAGCTTAAAGGTGACACAATCAGCTAGGCACTCTTCGTTTAGACAACCAAAGGTGGAAATCAGTAATTTTGATGGCTCCAATCCTCGATCATGGATACGAAGATGTGAGAGTTTCTTTAGATTTTATGGCATTCCGATAGGGAAGAAAGTGAACATTGCTGCAGTATGCTTGCTAGGAGATCATAAGGTCTGGTTCAACAGCCTTATCTCTAGCAAACCTCAGCTATCATGGCAAGAATTTGTGGAGGAGCTTTATGATATATTTGGTGAGGATGATTTGAATGATGTTGTTTGATCAATTTAATAAGGTAATTAAAACAGACACTGTAAGGAAGCATATGACTAGATTAAAACATCTGAAATCCTTGATGATGGAAGTAAATCCTGGTTATGTGTCGAGTTTCATTAGTGGTCTCAAGCCTAAGTTCGATGACTTGGTTAAGGCCTTGAATCCTGATAGTTTGTGTAAGGCTTACTCTAAGGCTAAATTGTTTGAATCAACTATGGTTAGCTTAGCTGAAGTAGTAACAAGGAGCAAGCCTGCAAGTATATCAGTAGGGAGCAAGCCAGTGCACTCACAATTCACTACCAGTGGTGTGCCTGTTGGTAATAGCAGTGTGGGAAAACCTATGAGCATCGAGGAAAAGAAGGCTAATAGACTGTGTTTCAGATGCAATCAGAAGTATTTCGTTGGTCACAAGTGCAATTCCAGGCAATTCATGGCAGTCACTGGCATGGATTAGGATACTTCTCACATCGATACTGAAAACACTGAAGGACATGAGGAAGCAAAAGAAGTTAGTGATGAGGATGCAGCTGAAGAGAGTGCCATTTCAGTTCATGCCTTATCTGGTGGGGAAGCTCGTAATACCATCAAGGTCAAAGGCTTTATCAAACAACACGCAATGCTCATTCTGATAGATAGTGGTAGCACCCATTGTTTCATCGATCCAAGACTTGCAAAGAAGGTTCGTCACGAGATGGTTAAGTCAATCCCTCTATTACTCGTAGTGGCAGATGGGAATACAATGCTTACACAAACCAAATGCAAGCAATTTACCTGGACAATGCAGGACCATGAGTTTGTGTATGACTTTAGAGTCCTCAAGTAGGGGGAATGTGACATGGTGCTTGGAGTCGATTGGACGAAAACTATTATTCTGGTAGTTTTTGAATCTGCTAACCTCTCGATGTCATTTGAAAGGGAAGATAACACTGTCAATTTACAAGGAGTACAAGAGCGTGATAGCTTGAGAATGATGAAATGCAAAGGGTTTGAAGGATGCTATACTGACGGGAACTTGTTCTTGGATTTGCCATTTGTCCTGTATTCAAGCTGAACCTGCTGGTGTGACTCAGGTTGTTTCTGATACCTCTCCACTTAGACTCTTACATGACTATAAGGATCTCTTTGAAACTCCCTATGCTCTACCACCAAAACATATGCTGGACCACTCCATTCCTTTAAAGATTTCTAGCTCTTCGATTAATCTGAGGCTGTGTAGACATCTTTGAGATTGAAAGGCAGGTGGATGAACTACTCAAGACCAATTTTATTCGTCTTAGCGATAGCCCATTTGCTGTTCCTTTAATCTTAGTTAAAAAGAAGGATGGCACATCTAGAATGTGCATTGATTTATAGACAACTTAATTCTCAAACCATCAAAGACAAATTTCCTATACCCATCATTGATGATATTTTAGATGAGTGATTTGGGTATGCCATCCATTACAAACTAGATTTGCACCAAAGCTATCACCAAATTCGAGTAAAACAAGATGACATCCATAAAATTGCTTTCCATACTCATCATGGGCATTATGAGTTTGCAGTTAAGCCCATTGGTCTCACTAAAGCTCCAGCTACATTTCAAGCCTTGATGATTACGTTTCAAGCCTTAATGAATGCCATCTTTAAACCTTTTTTGTGCAAATTTGTCTTAGTTTTTGTTGATGATATTTTAGTTTACAACCCAAACTATAAGTCTCATTTGCAGCACTTGAAGCCAGTGTTTGATACCATAAGAAACCATAAGATGTTTTCCAAATTATCTAAATGCTCATTTACCCAAACCACAACAGAGTCTTGGTCATGAAGAGTCAAGTGGAGGGGTCTCTACTAATCCTAGCAAGGTTCAAGCTATGGAAAGATGTCCAAATCCCAATAACATCAAGTCTCTGTAAGGTTTTTTGGGACTTACTGGCTACTATTGAAAGTTTATTGCTAATTATGGTGTGAGAGCTAAGCCATTGACTAATTTGCTCAACAAAGAAGCTTTTGCTTGGACTGCAGAAGCATATGATGCATTCAACAAACTCAAGATGGCCATGTGTTCTGCCCCTGTGTTACCTATGCCCATCTTTAATAAGCCTTTTGTCCTTGATACCAGCGGCGGATCCAGGATTTTGGTGTAGAGGGGGCTTGAATAAAAAATAATAAATTACGCAATAAAAATTATTAAAAAATTTACAATCGATATTTTTTTAATAGTTCACGACTCAAAAAAAATAAAAAAAACGCATCTAATCAAATAGGAAAGTACTATAAAAATTAAAAAAATTATAGAAAATAATATTTTTATATCTTAAATTACTATAAAATAAACATATTATGAACAAAAATTATTATTACCGATATAAACTAAAACAACACTAAGCATTTACAAACAACCCCTTCGAGTTTTCATGTTTTGGAATCTTTCCATAATTGTTTCAACACTAACATCTTCAAAAATATCTTTTTCAACAAAAAGAATCAAACTATCACTGAGCCATTCATCACTCATTTGGTTACGCCATTTGGTCTTAATGGCATTCATAGCTGAAAATACTCTCTCAACTGTAGCAGTTGCAACTGGTAAAGTCAATGCCAAAGTCAAGAGCAAATAAACTTGTGGATACAACTTATTTTTACCACATTCCACTATTTTTTGTGCAAGCTCACCAATGCTAGTTAACTTTGAGAAACCCATGCTAGAATGCATGTCAGCAATATAGGTATCGAGTTGATCTTCAAGCTTCCATACATCAAATGAAGTAAAGTCTTTTGGATAGAAGCTAGCAAATTGTATCAATATATCTTTGTTGAAGTGGATAAATGCATTTACTGGATTAAGGCATGCCACACAAAGGAGCAACTCAGTGTTAGACTCGGTGAAACGGGCATTCAATTCTTGAAGTTGCATGTCAATAACAGTGTAAAATGTTTCAACCCGATAGTGATACAAGTTTGTCATTTCCTCTTCTCCACGTCTTAGTCTTTATCCTCTAGCTAAATAAACACCATTCATATCAAGAAAAACAATGCCATGACTTTCACAAAATGAGGACACATCATCCAATAATGAAGTCCATCCGCTTTCTCTCATCACTTGGAGTCGATCTTTTGACAATTTCACTAAAGCCATCGCGTTAACAATATCTTGGTCTTTACTTTGTAGTGCTTCTGACAATTCGTTCGTAATTGCCAATATTTTTTGCATTAAAAAGAGACTAAACACAAAATCAAAAGACAGAAGTCTCTCCACTATATTCGTGCTTCTGTTCGATGAACATCGAGTTTTGCATCTTTACCAATGAATTCTAGCACATTGACTACTGCATCAAACAACTGAACCAAACTCACTAATGTTCTATAATGTGAGCCCCAACGAGTATCACCCGAACGTTTGAGACTAGTCTCTTGATTCAAACCGCGTCCACTTGAAAGCTCCCCATTATCAAGTGCTTCAGCAAACTTTTCAGCTTGTTTTTCCCTTAGCATATCTCGATGTTTGCATGAAGATCCAACAACACTCAACAATCGGCTTATAAACACAAACAATGAAGATATATGGTTATGGTTTCTTGCAACAGCTACTAGAGCTAGTGTCAATTGATGAGCAAAGCAATGGACATAATATGCATAAGGATTCTCTTTCATAATAAGTGCTTTCAAGTCATTAAATTGACCTCACATATTACGTGCTCCATCATAACCTTGACCTCGCAATCTCGACATACTAAGGCCACATCTACATAACACATCATCAATGGTGCTCTTCAATGTATGAGCACTTGTATCAGTTACATGCTCAACGCCTAAAAAGCGCTCTATTACATTTCCTTTGTCATCCAAATAGCGTATCACAACGGCCATTTGATCCTTTACTGACATATAACGAGCTTCATCAACAAGAAGCGAAAAGGGGGCATCCCTAAGATCGCTAATTATTACATTGACAACTTCCGTTGCACATGCACTTACTATTTCTTTTTGAATTTGGGGAGCTATTAGCTTTTGATTCTTCGGAGCATTTCTTAAGGTGAGTGCATCGACATCCGAACTAATTCTACCAAAAGTTCTTAACAATTGGATAAAGTTTCCTGGATTTGAAGAATCTTCACTTTCATCATGACCACGGAATGCAAGTGATTGCAATGAAAGATATCGAACAGCCTCAATAGTACCATGTTAGCTTCCAATTAAGAATTGAAAGTCTAACCTAGTAGAAGAAAGAGTTAAGGAGAGAAGAGAAGTGAAAGGGGATGAGAAATAGAGAAAGGGATGAGAAAAGAGAGATAATTCCAAAAGGAAATCAGTTTATTTCACAGTTGTAGTTTGGGATAATTTGTTAAAGTTATCCACAACATCCGTTGATTCCCCTTCTCCATAGTGTTCACACATTTCTTCTACGAATTAATCCTAAGAAAGGTTCGGTTTGCTCTTCAACAAACTATAGTACCAAACCTCATGTTCACCATGTAGATGCATTGCAGCTAATTGGAGCTTTTCATCATCAGGTATGCTATAATACATGAAATACTGGTCACACCTTCTCAGCCATGATTCCGGTAGTTTTCCATCAAAAGGATCAATTTCGACTCTTGGCTGCCTGTGATTACCACTCCTACCACCAGATATAATGTTATTACTCACTGTTCTATTCTGGTAATGTCGCTCAGGAGGTCTGTCCAGATGTTCGAGCTCATCAAAATCAGTCCTGCGCTGCCCAGCTGAATTCTGTGGCCTACTACTACGGTCTGTAAATAATACCTCAAGTCTGCAATGTACTTGTTTAGAGGCTCGATCCTAATTATCTAAATCAAATTCAGGTTGCAAGGATTGATTTTCAGCTGATTTGATGTTAATTGAAGGTCCTACAGTTGCCTGCACTATCGGTGATTTGCCACGGTTCCTCACCAGAATCTCAAGCCTGTCAACATTCTCTTGCTGCTGAATGGTCTCCTTCTGCTGAAAGATCTGACTTGCAGGCTTCAAGATCGCATCAACACTTGATTCTTTTTAATTATTAACCTGATCTTGCAATTTTCGATTTTATCTTGAATTTGTTGCAGCCGCTTTTCCTTATGCGAGTCTTTATCCAAAATCAATTTCAACATTTGCTGAATGCTATCACTCCTCTGCATATTCTCGAGTTGCTGCTGTTGGAGCTGATCAAACCTAGCTTTGAGCTCGATTTGCTGTTGCTCAAACTTAGCATTCAGCTATTCTAACTTGTCATTCAAATCTCGGGGATGATCACTTGATACATTAGCATTAGAACTCATAACTGCAGCAACAAAATCCAATCTAGAACCTGGCGCATTGGCACCTCCAGCTCCAGATCTGGTTCTCATATTTTTCTTTGATTTTGCCAGCCTCAATCAATCAATTGATTGCTTGAACCAGCTCTGATACCAATTGTTAGCTTTCAATCCCGAATTGAAAGTCTAACCTTATAGAAAAAAGAGTTAAGGTGAGAAGAGAAGTGAAAGGGGATGAAAAATAGAGAAAGGGATGAGAAAAGAGAGATAATTCCAAAAGGAAATTAGTTTATTTCATGGTTGTAGTTCGGGATAATTTGTTAAAGTTATCCACAACATCCGTTGATTCCCCTTCTCCATAGCGTTGACACATTTCTTCTACGAATTGGTCCCAAGAAAGGTTTGGTTTGCTCTTCAACAAACTGTAGTACCAAACCTCATGTTCACCATGTAGATGCACTGCAGCTAATTGGAGCTTTTCATCATCAGGTATGCTATAATACATGAAATACTGGTCACACCTTCTCAGCCATGATTCCGGTAGTTTTCCATCAAAAGGATCAATTTTGACTCTTGGCTGCCTGTGATTACCACTCCTACCACCAGATATAATGTCATTACTCACTGTTCTATTCTGGTAATGTCACTCAGGAGGTCTGTCCAGATGTTCGAGCTCATCAAAATCAGTCCTGCGCTGCCCAGCTGAATTCTGTGGCCTACTGCTGCGGTCTGTAAACAATACCTCAGGTCTACAATGTACTTGTTCAGAGGCTCGATCCTGATTATCTTCATTAAATTCAGGTTGCAAGGATTGATTTTCAGCTGATCTGATGTTAATTGAAGGTCCTACAGTCGCCTGCATGATCGGTGATTTGCCACGGTTCCTCACCAGAATCTAAAGCCTGTCAACATTCTCTTGTTGCTGAGCGGTCTCCTTCTGCTGAAAGATCTGACTTGCAGACTTCAAGATCGCATAAACACTCGATTCTTTTTGTTTATTAACCTGATCTTGCAATTTTTTGATTTTATCTTCAATTTGTTGCAGCCGCTCTTCCTTATGCGAGTCTTTATCCAAAATCAATTTCAACATTTGCTGAATGCATTCACTCCTCTGCATATTCTCGAGTTGCTGCTGTTGCTGCTGATCAAACCTAGCTTTGAGCTCGATTTGCTGTTGCCCAAACTTAGCATTCAGCTGTTCTAACTTGTGTTTCAAGTCCCGGTGATGATCACTTGATACATTAGCACTAGAACTCATAACTGCAGCAACAAAATCCAATCCAGAACCTGGCGCATTGGCACCTCCAGCTCCAGATCAGGTTCTCATGCCTTCGATCATATTTTTCTTTGATTTTGCCAGCCTCAATCAATCAATTGTTTGCTTGAACCAGCTCTGATACCAATTGTTAGCTTCCAATCCAGAATTGAAAGTCTAACCTTGTAGAAGAAAGAGTTAAGGTGAGAAGAGAAGTGAAAGGGGGTGAGAAATAGAGAAAGGGATGAGAAAAGGGAGATAATTCCAAAAGAAAATCAGTTTATATTTCATTCAATACCTGAATTACATGCTTAAGGTCCTATTTATAGACCTTTGGATACATTGCATCAAAACTAACCGACTAAACCCCAAAAAACAGCCTTTCCCACCAAAATCTACAGCCCGCCTCCAAATTTGACCTGCGTTGACCACTAACTTCTTTTGGTGCCTAGAACTGACCTACCTACCATTTAAAAGTATACAACTCAACACTTGGAACATTACCCAGCCACTAATAACAGAAATTACAATTAAATTCTAACGATTCATAACATAGCAGTCAAACATTTTCTATAATTGGCTCGAGCTTCATTTGTTTGCTTATGAATACTAGTCTAAATGTGTTGCTTTTGCTTCATTAAATCTTCACATTTTCCCCAAGCTTTATTGTGAGAACTATTTGCACCTCCTACATGAAGAAAGAGTTTCTCTCTTTTCTTCCAATTTGAAAATCCTTCATTAACAAAATGATCACCACCCCCTTGACCTCCAATATCATTCTTAAACAGATAATAACACAAGCAATAAGCTGCATCTTTCGATATACTATATTCTAACCAAGGAAACTCATCAAACCAATCCTGATTGAATCGCCTTTGTTGTTGTCCATATTTTGTTAACGGAAAGTTGTGGTTTCGAGGTTGGCAAGGACCCCTTTGCAAATATGCTTTATGAACTTGATCACGAATATTAGGATCATAGTCGACAATTGGAATTCGATTTCCTGGATCTGCAGAAAGGTCCTCTAGACTGATTTCTTGTTGACTTTGTTTAGTACTAGTAGGACAAGGATTATCATCTCCTTGCAAAGGCGATTTTCTTTTAAAGTACTTGAACATAGTTAACTCTGTTATAACCAAGAATAATTGTCAACCAATTTATATACTAATAACAAATATCAAGAAAAGCAACAAAGACCATATTATTCCAAACTCGATAAAGGATTTAAACTTGGAGACAAGTAATTATTCTCCAATTAAAAAGAAATTTGATATCTCTTACTAAAATTTATAAAATTAGAATTTTAATTAGAGATATATGAGATGAAAAACCTCAAAGTATTGTATATTATTATAAAATAGGACAAAAAATTAACCAAACTTACATTGAATATGGCTGATTCCTGGTGGTGGGTGCGAGAGGAGGATCTGACTAGCAGCGGAGCGGAGGCGCCGGCGAACCGGTGGCCAGGCGGCGGGGGTGGTAGGGGCGGCGTGGGGTGGGGGTGGGGGTGGGTTTTGGGGGTTGGGGTTTCGTTCACGGTAAGAGGTGTGGGTTTGGGGTGGGGTGGGGGGTAGGTGGGGTAATTTATTATATTAAAATTAATTTTGTTTTTAATAAAAAAAAAAAGATAAAAGTACAAAAAAAGAAAAAGAAAAGAAAGGGGGATGAGAGCTATGGGATTCGAACACAGGCTCCCTCAGTTGCTTATAGGGGCAAAAACCATCAAGCCAACCTGTTACATGTGCTTCATACATATGCCTACTAATATTTATTTTAAAATTCAGGGGGGCTTAAGCCCCCCCTCATCCTAACGTGGATCCGCCGCTGCTTGATACCGATGCTTCATAGTAGGGTGTGGGGGCCGTTTTAATGTAAAAAGACAGGCTAATTGCCTTTTTGAGTCAGTCCTTAAGCCAGAGGCCTATGGCCCTTTCGATCTATGAAAAATAGTACTTGGCTATTCTCTTGGCAGTGTAGAAGTGGAGGCCTTACTTGGATGGCCATCATTTTGTGATCGGGACTGACCATCAGAGCTTAAAGCATCTACTGGAGCAACGAATTTCTACTAGGATAAAAAAGAAAGACTTGATGAGAATGATGGGGCTTGACTACTCCATTTATTACAGAAAACGGAAGGAAAATCTTGCAGTCGATGCCTTCTCTAGACTTCCAAAACAGGCTTCAAAGGGCAAGTTCTCTACAATTTCAGCAGTTAAACCTTTGTGGATGGAAGATGTCACTCGATCTTATGAGCTGGATTCCTATGCCGAAGTCCTGATTCAGTCCCTTCCTGTTAATGCTACTTCAATTCCTAATACAACATTCCTTAATGGAGTATTAAGGATAAGAAATCGAATCTACATTGGCTCATCTTCACAAATGTGATAGAAAGTGTTCCATGTTCTACATTCTACAGCCTTGGGAGGGCACTCTGGCATCCTAGGCACTTATGAGAGATTGAAGAAATGGTTCATCTGGAAAGGCATGAAAAGGGATGCGGTGGATTAGGTTCGTTCTTGTGACACTTGGCAAAGGAATAAAATTGAGCACTGCCCTTATCCTGGATTATTACAACCCTTACCCATTCTTGACCATGCTTTGAAGCATATTTAGCATAGATTTTATTAAGGGCCTTCCTAGATTAGGGGAAAGATGTTATTTGTGTAGTTGTGGACATATTTAATAAGTATGGTCATTTCTTTGCCTTGAAACATCCTTTCTCAGCACTTCAATTAGCAAGGCTCTTCCTCGACAATGTGTATAAGCTCCATGATCTTCCTCAGTCCATTGTGTCAGGCCGAGACAAGATTTTTCCTAGTGCATTTTGGCAAGAGCTATTCAGGTTGCTTGGATCTTCTTTAGCCTTGAGTTCAGCATAGCATTCCCAATCTGATGGTCAAACAGAGAGGTTGAATCAATGTGTAGAGCAATACCTACGTTGTATGACCTTCTAACACCCGCAACAATGGCCCAAATGGTTATCTTTAGCAGAATTCTAGTATAACGCCAATTCTCATAACTCTTTGAGTGCTACACCGTTCTTTGCTATGTATGGCTACCATCATCCACTTCCAATTCTTCATGCTGAGTTCCACTCTTCAATGGCAGAAGTGAAGGAGTTGATTTAGCTCAGAGCTAACATCAATAAGCAGCATCATGATCAATTGCAGATAGCTCATTCGCGCATGAAATTTTTCGCTTAGAAGCACAGGCCTCAGAGATCATTTTAGGTGAGAGACCTTGTATACTTGAAACTTCAGCCCTACAGGAAGATCTCAGTGTCTATCAAGGAGAACGTGAAGCTATCAACAAAGTATTACAGCCCATATCCCATCATGCAGAAGATAGGTTCCGTTGCTAACAAGCTGGATTTGCCTCTTGGATCCAACATCAATCCCGTGTTCCATGTCTCTCTGCTAAGGTGTAGCATTAGAGAAGGCGTTGTGCCTCAGCTTCAGCCACCTCTGACTGGTCCTACTGGGGGGTGTACTTGCAGTACTTGTAGCCATTCTTGCTAAGGGTATAGTTCCTTGAAACAACGTACCTGTTATAGAAGTTCTTGTCCAATGGTCCAATTTAAGTAAGGATGAGGCTACTTGGGAAGATTATTACTTCCTCAAGAGTTAATTTCTTCACTTTAATTCTTGAGGCAAGAATCTTGTCGTTAGGAAGAATATTTGTCATGATCCCCTCAAGAGTCAATTTCTTCACTTCAAACAAATCAAATTGCATATTATCTACAAAGTGATTTAGGTTCAAATCCTTTTTATCAAGGAACGAAAAAGAATTTTCATTGAAGATCACATCGGAGAGACAATAATTTTTCGACGATCCAAATTATAAACTTTGTAACCCCTTTTACCATAAGGATAACCAATAAAAACACAACCTATTTGTATGCGTCTCAAAATTATACTTGGAACAATGACTATGATGAATGTAACATAAACATCCAAAAATACATATATACTTGGTAATTTTTCTTATAAGATCTCAAATTGAGTTCTATTCTATAACAAAGGTATGGTGTCCAATTAATTAAATAACGGCTGTTAAAACACATTCACCCCAAAACCAAATGGGCAACCCTGCTTTGAAATGTGATGCCCATGCTACTTCGAGCAAATGTTTGTGTTTTTGCTTCGCTACTCCATTTTTTTAAGGAGTCCCCAGTGACCAAAGTTTGAAACAATATTCCATTTCTCGGATAAATGTCTAACAAGCCATCCAAGAAATCTTGTGCATTATCATTCCTCACTTGTTTCACCTGCATTCCATGCCAAGTTTGAACCTTGTATAACACAAAATTCCATGCCGAAACGATGAGCTTGAGATTTTTCTCTCATCAAATACTCCCAAGTACATCGACTATAATCATCCACAATGGTTACGAAATATTGAGCTCTAGTTAACAATATATTAAATTCAAAACATGAATGTGCTTTTGTAATTGAAATAGGAAAGGGCAACTTAGACTGTTTGCCCGATAACACGAGTCATGCATAACATCAACTTTATGTAAAATATTCAAAAGCAAAAAATCTTAAAGCTTGCTAAACGGCACATGTCCAAAATTATGGTGCCACAAAATAACTTGTTCTGTACTCTGAACAGCATGAATTCTGGGTACTTGATGCCAAAGTTCCAAGAAGTATAGTCCATCTTGTTGCCTACTGTTATGAATCGTAGAATTTAATTGTAATTTCTGGCTGTAGTGGCTGGTTAGTGTCTCAATATTGTGTTGTATGCTTTTAAATGTTTGTTGAGTTGGTTTTAGGCGCCAAATGCTGTTAATGGTCAAATTCGGGTCAAACTTGGAGGCGGGCGGCTGGTTTTGGCTGGAATAGCTGTTTGGTTGGTTTAGTTCGGTTTTATCTTGATGCAATGCACCCAAATGTCTATAAATAGGGTCCTAAGCATGTAATTCAATCATTCAATGAATATAATTTGAATTTCCTTTTGGAATTCTCTCTCTTTCCTCATCTCTTTCTCTATTTCTCATCCCCTTTCACTTCTCTTCTCATCTTAACTCTTTCTTCTACAAGGTTAGACTTTCAATTCCTAATTGGAAGCTAACAATTGGTATTAAAGCTGGTTCAAGCAATCAATTGATTAATTGAGGCTGGAAAAAAAAAAAAAAAATCATGACTGATGCTGTTAGGACCAGAACCGGCGCTGGAGGAGCAAATGCATCAGGTCAGGACACTTTTGCTACTGCAGTGGACGGTGTTAATGCATCTTGTTCTCCTGAAGCTAATGTAAATGCTACAAACGAACCCCAGTTTCTCACAACTACTCATCTTCAAGACACTAATCAGAAGATGGATCGAATTCTAACAGCATTGTTGGAAAAAGCTGAAAAAGATGCAAAGGTTCAAGACCGGTTACAACAAATTGAAGAAAAGATTGTACACTTGCAAGATCAGGTTAATAAGCAAGGAGAATCAAGTGTTAATGCAATCTTGAAGCCTACGAGTCAGATCCTTCATTCGGTTGAAGCAGATCAGCAGCAAACCAAGGCCGACAGAATCGAAGAAGAGTGCAGAACTCGAGGAAAAACTTTGATAATGCAACCTGATGTAGGACCTTCAATTCACATCAGATCAGCTAAGAATCAACCTTTACAACCTGAATTTGATGTAGATAATCAGGATCGAGCCTTTGGACAAGTACATTGCAAACTTGAGGCTTTGAATGCAGACTGCAATAATAGGCCACAGAATTCAGTTTGGCAGCGCAGAGTTGATTTTGATGAGCTCGATCATCTGGACAGACCTCCTGATCGAAAGTATCAGCATAGACTAGGGAATAATGACACTATATCTGGTGGTAAAAGTGGTAATTACAGGCAGCCTAGAGTGGAAATTGATCCTTTTGATGGAAAGCAACCGGAATCATGGCTGAGAAGGTGTGACCGGTATTTCTTGTATTATAACATACCTGAAGATGAAAAACTCTAGCTAGCAGCTATGCATTTACATGGTGACCACGAGGTTTGGTATTATAGTTTGTTGAAGAGCAAACCGAATCTTTCTTGGGGCCAATTGGTAGAAGAAATGTGTGAACGCTATGGAGAAGGTGAATCAACGGATGTTGTGGATAACTTTAACAAATTATCTCAAACTTCAACCGTGAGAGAGTATACGCTTAGATTTGAGAACTTAAGAGCCAACTTGCTATCAGTTTTGTCTATAGCTCCCGAGGATGCTGAGTCATATTATGTTTCTTACTTTGTAAGTGGATTAAAGCCTAGGATCAAGAATATGGTAAAAGCCATTGGTCCTAAGACTTTGTCAAGTGCTTATAACAAGGCAAAATTGATTGAAGCTACTCAAGTCCAATCAAGTGACAAGTTAAGCAGTTTGGCAGCAAGTTCAGACCACAACCGAGAGCAAATTCTGGTGCTGGTTTTAAGCGTGCTATTGACAGAAGCTCTGTAAGACTTTGCTTTCGTTGTAACCAAGCATTTCAGCTTGGACATAGGTGCAAAACACAAGCATTAATGTGTGCTAAGGGGACCCGTGCTGAAGCTGAATCTGGAAGTGATCTCTCTGCTATAGAAATTGACAGTGTTGGTTATTCTTCACAAGAGGATTTGAGTGATGATGAGGTGTAGATATCAATGAAGGATTTAACCGGTAGTGGAGCTTATAACACTATCAAAATCAGAGGCAAGGCTGGAAAACATTCCATCATTATCCTCATTGATAGTGGAAGTACACATAGCTTCATTGATCCAAAGTTGATTAAGAAGGTCAAGCATGAAGTGACAAAAACGCATCCCTTGGCGGTAATGGTGGCTGATGGTAATTCCTTAACAACTCAAAATAAGTGCATAGCATTCCCATGGTCTATGCAAAACCATCAATTCACTTTCGACTTTAGAGTTCTTCCCCTGGGAGGATGCAATATGGTGCTCGGGGTGGATTGGATGAGAACCTTCAACCCGGTTGTGTTTGATTTTGACAAAATGACCGTTGCATTTGAGGTTCATGGTGCCAAGGTATCTTTACAAGGCATGTCCGAGGAAGCTCAGCTCAAATTGATCGAAGCTAAAGGTGTGCAAGGTGGAATTAAAAAGAAGGCGATCCAATGGATTGGGCAATACGTTCGGTAATGGAGCAGCAAGACCTTTTACCAGATGTGCAAGCTTTGATTAATGAATTTGGGGACATTTTTGAAGAGCATAAGAGTCTTCCTCCTCAAAGGAGTGTAGACCATGCCATTCCCTTGCGTGGTATTGCTGAACCGTTCAAGATTAGGCCATACCGATATCCACGTGGCCAAAAGACAGAGATTGAGCGGCAAGTGGAGGAGTTTTTTCACATGAGCTTCATTAGACCAAGCCGTAGTCCTTTTGCTTCACCTGTGATCCTCTTGAAGAAGAAGGATGGGTCTGCCAGAATGTGTATAAACTACCGACGGTTGAATGCTTCAACTGTGAAAGACATGTTTCCCATTCCGGTCATAGACGATTTGCTTGATGAGCTACATGGACCATGCTTCTTTTCAAAGCTTGATTTGAAGCAAGGATATCATCAAATCAGGGTCCTTGAGCCGGATATCTATAAGACAGCTTTTCAAACTCATCATGGCCATTTCGAGTTTGTTGTTATGCCTTTTGGTTTAATAAATGCTCCGCCCACTTTCCAAGCAGCCATGAACGACGTTTTCAAGCCTTGTCTGAGGAAGTTGGTGCTCTTTTTCTTCGATGATATACTAATTTATAGCTCAACATATGAAGCTCACCTCACTCACCTCAGACAAGTGTTTGTTTTGATGCGACAACACAAGTTCTTTGCAAAATTGTCCAAATGTTCATTTGCTCAAAGTAAGCTTGAGTATTTGGGTCATGCCATCTCACAAGAGGGAGTATCTACTGATCCTAATAAGATCTGTGCAATGCAAGAATGGCCAATTCCAATCACCTTCAAGCAATTGAGAGGTTTTTTGGGATTGACTGGGTATTATTGAAAATTTATTAAGGGTTATGGTTCTACTGCCAAACCTTTAATGGAGCTCTTGAAGAAGGATGCTTTTGCATGGAATGAAAGGTCTCAAGCTACATTTGAAGCCTTCAAAGCCGCAATGTGTGCTGCACCGGTGTTAGCAATGCCAAACTTCACCGAAAGCTTTGTTTTGGAGACCGATGCAAGTGGTACTGGTATTGGGGCTGTTCTCTCTCAAGGAGGAAGGCCTATTGCTTACTTGAGCCAAGCTCTAAGTCCCAAACATCAGTCTATGTTGACCTATGAGAAGGAGTACCTTGCAATTCTCTTAGCCGTGGAGAAATGGAGGCATTATTTTGAGGGTCACAAGTTCATCATTTGAACGGATCACCAAAGTCTCAAGCATCTCCTTGAACAAAAGATCATGACGAGAATTCAAAAGAAAAGTCTCATGAAGATGCTAGGCCTTGATTATGACATCGAGTATAGAAGTGGCAAGGAAAACGCAGCTGCGGATGCACTGTCAAGGCGTTTTGAAGATGCTGATCAGGGTACTTGCACTGCTATTTCCGTGGTGGTACCTTCATGTGTGGAAGAGCTACATAAGTCCTATGAGGGAGATCTTTTTGCCCAGGAGAAAATAGCTGCTGCTGTACTTAACCCAGATGCAAAAGACGCTACTGCAGGTACTGAAATTATATAGTGCAGAAAGGTCTGATTCGAATCCAAGGCAAGCTGTTCGTGGGTTCTGCTACTGACTTGAGAAAATAGGTCATCCAAGCCTCACACGATGCTGCTTGGGGAGGTCACGCTGGTGTAGAAGGCACCTATCAAAGAATTAAAGCATACTTTACATGGCCGAGCATGAAAAAAGATGTGAGTGATTATGTGAAGTCTTGTGAAGTATGCCAACAAACGAAGTTGGGAGATCATCAATACAAAGGACTCCTTCAACCTCTTCCCATTCCAGATGGAGCTTGGATTCACATTAGCATGGATTTCATTGAAGGATTGCCGAAATCCGAAGACAAGGAGGTCATATGGGTAGTGGTGGATCGTTTCACCAAATATAGCCATTTCATTGCTCTTACTCGACCCGTTACTGCTGAAAAATTGGCAAGGATCTTCCTTGACAACATTTACAAATTACATGGATTGCCTCAATCCATTGTGCCAGATCGAGACAAGATTTTTACAAGCACTTTTTGGAGGGAGTTGTTCACCACCTTGGCACTTAGTTCCTCTTATCATCCTCAAATGGATGGCCAAACCGAACGAGTCAACCAATGTGTGGAGCAATATGTTCGGATTATGGTTTTCTTAAGGCCCAAGGAGTGGAATCATTAGCTTTCGTTGGCTGAGTTTTGGTTCAACACTCACTTACATACATCAATTGGCACTTCACCCTTCTAAGCTTTGTATGGTTATCTTCCTCCTTCACCTATGCTGCTACAACATTCGGGAAAGACTGATTCTGTAGCAACCGATTTAATGCAGCAGAGGAGGCAATTTACGAAAGTGCTTAAGGACAATCTCCAACAAGCTCGAGCTCGGATGAAGTATTATGCAGATAAGAAAAGGGTAGACAAAAGCTATGATGTTGGCGACATGGTCTACCTTAAATTACAACCGTATAGACAGTCCTCCTTGGCTGTCAGGCGTAATGTCAAGCTAAGTGCCTGATACTTTGGCCCGCATAAAATTCTGGAGAAAATTGGCAATGTTGCTTATAAGCTAGACTGACCTGCACATTCATAAATTCACCCTATGTTTCACATGTCCCTACTTAAAAAGCAGGTCAAGAAGGGTGTTGCAGCTGCTCGGGATCCTCCTGTTGCAGAATCGAATGGGTTGCTGGTGTTGCAGCCGGCTTCTGTTAAGGCCCGGAGGTCGCTGCAGCAGGTTCACAGTGTTGTACACGAGGTGTTGGTGACTTGGTGCAAATTGAACAAGAGCTTTATGACTTGGGAAAATTGCAATTTCTTGAAAAATTGCAATTTCTTGAAGAGTCAATTCCTAAATTTTACTTCTTGAGGACAAGAAGTTTCTCAAGAGGGAGGGAATGTTATGAATTGTAGAATTTAATTGTAATTTCTGGTTGTAGTGGCTGGTTAGTGTCTCAATATTGTGTTGTATGCTTTTAAATGTTTGCTGAGTCGGTTTTAGGCGCCAAATGCTGTTAATGGTCAAACTCGGGTCAAACATGAAGGCGGGCCGCTGGTTTTGGCGGGAATAGCTGTTTGGTTGGTTTAGTTCGGTTTTATCTTGATGCAATGTACACAAATGTCTATAAATAGGGTCCTAAGCATGTAATTCAATCATTCAATGAATATAATCTGAATTTCCTTTTGGAATTCTCCCTCTTTCCTCATCTCTTTCTTTATTTCTCATCCCCTTTCACTTCTCTTCTCATCTTAACTCTTTCTTTTATAAGGTTAGACTTTCAATTCCTAATTGGAAGCTAACACCTACCCATTCAAATCATCTTCCTCAAGTGTAAGTCGTGTATCACACAGATGTTCGGAAATAATATTAATTGGAAGCTAGGTCATGGTAGGAGCTGATAAGGGGAAAGGAATTGAGAAAGAAGTTCAAGTCACAACAAAAAACACCTTTAGGGTACTTGCAGATCAAGGGGGAGCAGATAGTGCACTAACGGGGAACGATCAACCCTCAACATCCGTAACACGATTGCTGCTCGGAACATAAGGGATATAAATAAAAGAGAGAAAGCCGTGGAGGTACAGGGACTTGTGCATTGAAATAAAATTCGATTGGTTACTATTTTCCAAAAAAAAAAAAAAAAAAAAAATGGTGCAGGGTGGATAATGTCATGAAGTATGATATCAGGGGGAGACGTCGTATATAGGTATTGTGGAATCCTTCATATGTTCGAGTTATAATAAAGAAAGTGATTAGGCAATTACAAAAAAACGTAAAAAGAAAAAACATGTGGAATTATACATGAGGGAGCTTAGTAGTATTGGGGAGTTTGTATGCTCCCTCTATTATGGGAAAAATCGAATAGGAGATAGAATGGCTTCATGGGATAGCTTGCGTGATGTGGGTGAACATGAAGTTTGGCTGTGGGTTGTGTTAGGTGACTTCAACGTCGTAATGCTTTCGACAGATAGAGCAGGAGGAACTGAGATAACTTTGTATGAAGCAAGAGAGTTCTATGACTCCATTCAACTCCTGAATTTGACTGAGTTGAGAGTTGTACGGTTGTCGTATACATGGTCGAACCAACAAGAAGGAGAAACTAATATTTGATCTAAAATTGACCGTGCTTTTGGGAATTATAAATGGCATGAACTTCGTGACACACGCACATGAGTGGAACCTCCCAGTATATCAGACCATTCGCCACTTATAATAAATTTTAATAATAGTCTTAGGAAGGGTGGTCATCAGTATAAATTAGGGAATTGGTTGCCTTTGATTGATGGGTTCAATGAGTAGGTAAGGAATGGGTGGAGTATTGTTGTGAAGGGAACACCATTGTTTAAGTTGCATAAGAAGCTTGCTAGTACATAATAGAGGCCAAATGAATTCAAAAAGTGTTTTCCAGGAGGCATAGCTAAGCTTGTGAATGATGTACGGGATTACATAGTATGCAGCAACAAGTTGAAATGAAGCAGCTGAGGGTTCGGGTAGTGAAGCAGCGGCTTATGCGCGTGTCAAAGGCAGAGGAACTATATGAAATTAATGGATACAGGATCTGCTTAGATTCACACACGCATCAAAGCTCGGAGCTGGAAGAATGTAGTTTGCACTGTCAAAGATAAATTGGGGAAAATGATTGGGAGCCAAGATGGCATTCGGTTTCAATTTTTAAACTTTTATAAGGAACTTTTGGGAAGTGCAGGGACTAATAGAACACCAATAGAGCAAGCAGTAATTGATAGAGGTCCTACAGTTTTAGAGGATATGGCTACAAGTTTATGTGCTCCAGTTACATTTCAAGAGGTGAAAAAGATGATATGGTCGATACCGCCATGGAAAGCCCCGGGTCCGGATGGATTATCTTAACTGTTTTTCAGAGAAGCTTGGGACATTGTTGAGATGGACGTTTTTGAAGCGGTGAAGGACTTATTTAGAAATGGAAGATTGCTTAAGTGTCTAAATGCTACAGTGATATGTTTAGTGCCAAAATGTGATAATCCTCAAACTATTGGAGAATATAGACCAATTTCGTGCAGTAACGTCATATATAAAGCTAGCTGCTCGGTGGAATAATGTGCTAGGACAAGTTAAGAACATTACTCAAGCTACTTTTGTCAAAGGCAGGGTGATCTTTGATAATATTTTGTTGGGTCAAGAGTTGATTAAGCATTACGGTAGGCTAAATGTACCTTCATGGTGTTTTATGAAGGTCGATATTCGAAAGGCATATGATTCAGTGGATTGGGACTTCCTTGTTGATCTGATGAAAGGGCTCGATTTTCCTTCATAATTTGTAAAGATTGTAAAGGAATGTGTAACTACTCTGTCTTATTCTATACAGTTAAATGGAGAAATGGTGGGATTTTTTAGAGGAGCACGAGGTTTACTACAAGGTCACCTGCTATCTCCATATCTTTTTATTTTGTTTATGGAGTATTTATCCCGGAAATGAAAATAATTACCAAACACAAGTCATTCTGATTTCAACAGAAGTGTGCGAAACTCAAAATGAGTCACTTGGTTTTTGCCGATGACTTATTACTCTTTGTTTGGGGCGACATAAGATCAGTAAAGTTATTAGTGCAAATGTTTACAAAGTTTGCAACTATTTCTGGACTTGAGGCAAACAACTTGAAATCAAGGATTTGTTTCACAGGGGTAGGTGATGATGAAAAGACGTTAATTTTGGAAGAATTGGGACGTTGAGAAGAGGTGCTGCCTATTCAGTACATAGGTGTACCCATTTTGGGTGCTCGCCTGCAAGTATGGTGCTCTCATTGATAGTTTAAAGTTGAAGATCAATGCATGGCCAAGCAAATTGTTGTCATACGATGGGTGTGCAGAATTGAATCGATCGATAATGCTTGGAGTGGTGACATATTGGGCTAACGTATTTACTTCCCTAAATTGATAATAAAAGAGATACGAAATATATTGACTAGATTTTTATGGGCTAGAGAGATCGAGAATAGGGGAGGATATATACCGATTGCTTTGGAAAGAGTTACTTTTCCTTAGGAGGAAGGTGGATTAGGCATTAAACAACTTGAGATGTGGAATAAAGCACATTATTTGGAATTGCTGTGGAACATCCATATCAAGAAAGATGTGTGTCATAAACCGAGAATCCGAGGCAGGGGTTTAAGATGGCTGAAGTGGCGAGAAAGGCTGTTAGTTGTTAAAATTCAATTTCTGACCTGCAAGTTGCTTCTGCTGTGTGCCTGCTGTTGTTAGTTCTAGTTTTGGCACCAAATAAGGAGTTCAAATGTTAGTTAGTTAGTTTCTAGAGCTTTCTAGATGTTTCTTCTAATAAGATGTGTAGTGTGGTGTCTTGATTCATTGGAAGGCTAGCTCAAGTACTTATAAATAGATGATGATGTATTGTTCAGATTTATGCAATCAAATATCTGAAAAATATCTCATTTGAGATCAAAGCTTCTCTCTCATCTAACTCTCTCTATTTCTCATCTCCTTTCCCTTCTTATCTCATCTAAGTCTAAAATCTCCACTTTCTCATCTCAATTTCACTTCTTTCTCATCTCAAATTCTCAACCTATCCCTATTTTACTTAGCTTATGTTTGGGAATCGATCCCGATCATAACAATTGGTATCAGAGCCTCGTTTGGCTTCCAATCAAGTGCATAATCAAAAGAAAAATTAAAAAAAAAAAATTCAGAAACTTAAAATTCAGTGATGTTCTTGCTGGTTTGGTTCAGATTTCAGTGAGGTTCATACCGGTTGAGGACAATCTGATCAAGATCAATTCAGTTTTGATTCACAAATTTGATCTAGAAATTCAGAAAATAGCTGATCATATTCAGATTTTTTGCAAAATCAGAACATCAGTCTTATCAAATCAGCATTGATCAATTCCGATTGTGAAGTTCAAGAATGGACTCCAATGCGTTGGTGTGTTTTGGTGGTGTTCTCACGCGTGCTACAGTTGCTCGAGCAGCAACAAATCCAACTTATGCTGATATTGTTAGTGGAAATGCCAAAAATGAACCGCAAATTGTGACTTCGGATGTTCTGTTTGGACAGATCGAGGCCTTGCTGGTGCGGCTTAATAATGATCAGTTCGAGAGGGAGCAAAGATCTAAGGATAGAATGCGTAACTTACTGTTGGAAAAACAACAAAGGTTGAATGAGAAATTCAACTTACACTTCCATCGTGTTGATGAAAACAATAAAGAACAATTCAATCAACACAAGCAACAAGTGGAGAAACCAGTGGCTGAGCAAATTGTTCAACAAACACAGATGTTCAATGAGAAGGTAGCTGAGATTCAACATCAGTTCAATTGCCAAACTCTTGGAGTAAATGAACGAGGCAATGAGAACTTTGTGTCTCAACAATTGCAAGGTATTGAAGAAACGATAATTGAACATGTGAATCAGCAAGTTCAGGTGTTGGAGGATAAGATCACAGACCAAATGAACCAACAATCACAAACCTTGGAAGAGCGGCTTGCTGAGTTGCGACACCACTTGAGTAAACACAATTGCACAACAGGTCCTGCACCTCTTCTGCCAGAGAGTCAGCTAAGGCGTAATGGTGTTGAGCTTAATCCTCAGGTGATACATGCCGCAGAGAATTCAAGAGCTTGTCCTCAAGTTCAGCTTCAACCAAACAATATCGGAAGTCAGAATCTGGTTTTCGAAGATCAAGGTACTGCCAGTCAGTGTGAACATCAACTGGATCAGGAGCATATTCGATCGGTGAGCATAAATTTTGATCAAAAGGAACATCCTCCAGATTTGTCAGAACGTCTCGCTAGTTCTGCAGCACCAAACAGATCAAGACATGGAAATGCAGGATACTTTGATCCATTTCATGATCCATCTTGCACACGACC
The DNA here is from genome assembly GCA_018398585.1 of Simmondsia chinensis. Taxonomy (NCBI): domain Eukaryota; kingdom Viridiplantae; phylum Streptophyta; class Magnoliopsida; order Caryophyllales; family Simmondsiaceae; genus Simmondsia; species Simmondsia chinensis. Next base: position 16,202,425 of record JAGTTD010000013.1, on the reverse strand, counting down.
TGTTTGCTTGAATACCGGGCACAATGTTCAAGCACCTGAAATTGTTCAGCAGTATACCCTTGCGCAGAATGCATCTGAGTTTGTTACTAATCGAAGCAATGAAGTCTTTTATGGTAATGGACGCAATGGCTTTCGACAACCGAGAGTTCAACATGAAAATTTTGATGGGAAGCAACCTCACTCTTGGATAAGAAGATGTGAACGATACTCCCATTTTTATTCCATTCCCGATGATCAAAAGGTGGAATTGGCGGCGGTTTATCTTCAAGGGGATCATGAAGTTTGGTTCTATAGTCTATTGAGGAGCAATCCCGCTCTTACTTGGGACGAGTTTATGACCGAGTTATGTGAGCGCTATGGTGATGAAGAAATGGGTGATGTAGTGGATAGCTTCAACAAGCTAACTCAAGCCACAACTGTGAAGGATTATATGACAAAATTTGAAAATCTCCGAGCCAATATGATTACAATTGCCCCTTGAGCCCCTGAGTCCTTTTATGTCTCGAGTTTCATCAGTGGCTTAAAACCCAAAATCAAGAATTTGGTAAAAGCGCTTGATCCTACTTCTTTGTCTCAAGCTTATGCAAAGGAAAAATTGATTGAGGCTTCAGATTTAACGTTCCTTGATCAGCCAAAGCATCGGGAAGAAAACTTCCAACATTATCACAAGGGAATTGACCACAAGAGGGTAGATGAACAAAAAGATCCACAAAACATCGAGAAAGAGCCTCGAAACCGCTGTTTTAAATGCCAACAACCCTATGTACCTGGCCATAGGTGCAATCCTAAGTTTCTCATGATGGCTAGAGGAGTCGATGTTGAAGGAAAATCCGAAAATGATGAATGTGACACTGAAATTGAGGGGTCAGATCAGGACATTTGCAGTGAAGATGAAGTGGACCCTATAGCTCGAAGGAAAGAATTACACGACCTGACTATGAAGTTGTACAAGTCCAAAAAACTCCCGTTTCGAAAGGGCAATGCCTCCAACAACTTGAGATCGAGAATTTTTGGAGTGGTGACATACTGGGCTAACGTATTTACTTCCCTAAATTGATAATAAAATAGATACAAAATATATTGACTAGATTTTTATGGGCTAGAGAGATCGAGAATAGGGGAGGATATATACCGATTGCTTTGGAAAGAGTTACTTTTCCTTAGGAGGAAGGTGGATTAGGCATTAAACAACTTGAGATGTGGAATAAAGCACATTATTTGGAATTGCTGTGGAACATCCATATCAAGAAAGATGTGTGTCATAAACCGAGAATCCGAGGCCGGGGTTTAAGATGGCTGAAGTGGCGGGAAAGGCTATTAGTTGTTAAAATTCAATTTCTGACCTGTTAGTTGCTGTTGTGTGCCTGCTGCTGTTAGTTCTGGTTTTGGCGCCAAATAAGGAGTTCAAATGTTAGTTAGTTAGTTTTTAGAGCTTTCTAGATGTTTCTTCTAATAAGATGTGTAGTGTGGTGTCTTGATTCATTGTAAGGCTAGCTCAAGTGCTTATAAATAGATGATGATGTATTGTTCAGATTTATGTAATCAAATATCTGAAAAATATCTCATTTGAGATCAAAGCTTCTCTCTCATCTAACTCTCTCTATTTCTCATCTCCTTTCCCTTCTTATCTCATCTAAGTCTAAAATCTCTACTTTCTCATCTCAATTTCACTTCTTTCTCATCTCAAATTCTCAACCTATCCTTATTTTACTTAGCTTATGTTTGGGAATCGATCCCGATCATAACAATGTGTTACCGGTGAAGTGGATACATGCCTATTATATGAGGAGGGGTTCAATATGGGAAGCTCGGGAAAGAGTAAACGATTCCAATGTATGGAAAACGATTGGGAAATGTCGGGAAGAGTTGTTTCAGCAAAATGGGGATGTGTGAGAAGCTGAGGCTCAATTAAAAAGATGGTGTATGGACGGAAAATTCCAAGTGGTAGATGCATACGATGATATCTGAGGTAGGACGGACAAGAGCCTCTATAAAAGAACTATATGGAGTCAAGCACGCTATTTGAGACATTGTTTTATTCTTTGGTTGGTGGTACACCAAAGTCTAAAAACTATTGAGTTTTTGAAGCATGGAAGGGTGAGCTTAGTGAGCCGATGTGTGTTGTGTAGCAATGGGAAAGATTGTATAGATCACATTTTCTTTTGCTGCTCGTGAGTGCGGAATGTTTTGAAGGAAATTACAGAATGCGTGAGCGTACCGACATATGATGGGTTGGGGAGATTTATGGAATGGTTTCAAATATTAGTAAAAAAATAGACTGTCAACTAGCAAGATGTGAAGATTATGCCTTAGAACAGTAATATACTTGATCTGGAAGGAACACAACCATTGAAGACACATTGAAAGGAAAAAGTAAGCGGATCAATTATTCAAGGAAATCCAACTTATTGTTCGGTCTGGAATTAATTTTTTTAATTTAAAAGTTAATTCTCTTAATTAGAATTTATTAGATACGGAATGAAATTTTGAAAGATAGACAAATACCTTTGATAGGGGAATTGTGTGTATAAGGAATGGTTGAACTATCTGATGTAAATGGTTTTTGAGAGATTAATGGAAAAACGCTTGCCCTTGGGCAAAAAAAATCACAAATTACTGTAAAACAACAATAAAAATGTATTTATTCTAAAAATTCGTAGAAAATATATAATATAAAAAGGTTGTTAAATATTTTTTGCGTATTAAATCATTAAAAATTTGAACATCAAAAATCGTTGAATATTTTTAAAGTAATTGGATACTAACTTTGAATTATTAGGTGATTTTTTATGTAAGAGGGTGATGATTCCATTGTGATTTTAAATAATTTGATGAGTTTTTGGAGAGTGATGACTAGTATTTCTTGGGGTGATCATAGGTAATTCTCATGGTGATCACAGCTAATTCTCGAGGTGATCACATGTACTTTCTGGGGTATTTGTAGTTGATTCTTATGGCAGTCACATGTTATTTCTAGGGTGATCTCGTGTAACTCTCGTTGTTATCACAAGTTATTGCCAAGATAATCGAAGGTTATTCTTGAGTTATCACTTGTGTAATTCTTGTGGTTATCATAGATAATTTCTATAGTAACCACAGGTAATTCCTATGGGAATCCCAGGTAATTGTTATGGTGATAATAGGTAATTTTTATAGTAGTTAAGTAACTCTCGTGGTGATTACTAGTAATTCCTAAGGTAAGAAAGGTAATTCCTATGATGATTACATATAATTCTCATGATAATTAGGGGTAATTTCTAGGGTGATCAAAGATCATTCTTGAGGTGATTAACATGTAATTCTTGTGATTATCACATGTAATTTGTATGGAGCTCTATGGTGATCACATTTTATTATTAATAGTGGTCACTTATAACTCCTACATGGCGGTTAAAAGTAACACCTATGATGGCAACAAGTAACTGTTGTGTTGGTTTATCTTAGCAGAAGACAAGTAACTATTGTGGCAACTACATACAACTAACTCTTATAATGGTTGTGGGTAACCCTTATGGTGGTCACAATTAACTATTTTGGTGATCACATGTTGAATTCACTTCATGTATCAAATTGTTGAAACTCAAGAAAAGGAAGAAATTCTATATCGAATTCATGGTTTTTCATACATAGCTCAAATGACGGAAAAGAAGCGGTAGAAACCCTAAAACTTGAAGGGAAAGGAAAATGGTTTACAACTTTATTTTCATAAAAATGATACTACCTAGGTACCTAATATTCAAGTAATATGGTTCACTATACTAGCTTAACTAACTAAACAAATCAAATAACAAATTACCAAGTACAACAATTACCAACTAGAAGTTTTACTTACAGATGATGAATTTTTTCCCAAACTCTATGACACATACGAGGAGGAGAAGATTAGAGAGAAATACAAGAAAAGGAATAGAAGAGTAGGAGGAGAGAGCTTAACGGGAAGAAAGAAAGAATATAGAGAATATCGATAGAATTGATTTGATTCATGTTATTCAGTTTCTCAAGAGACATACGCATTTATAGAGTAACTAAGCATAACCCCCTGACAAACTAACACCCTTGCAAGTAATAAACTAACAGGGTACAATTGCATATAACAAGATTTCCTCCACTAGAACACCCTTGTCCCTGTGGGTGATACTTTTAAAACAACTTGAGGGCGTTATACAAGCAAATGATGTATATGTTCCACCTGGATCTGGGACAAAAATGGTTACGCCAAAAGAAAAACCGAGCACTTAACCCAGGTCAACATAATATGTGATAGGATGCATTAATGGTACCATAATGACGTCATCTTCTATTTCAAATGAAAATTTGGCCTTGTACTGGAAGAACGCCTCTATCTCGTGTGACTGCGAAGAAATCTCAACCCAAGAGCATTTCATTTTGTTCCTAAATATCTTCATGTCTTCACCAAACACCAATTGACAATTTTTCAAAATTTGTATTGTCTTCAAGATCTAAAATATAGTCCATGATTTGACCTTTTCCATTAATTAAAGAATCCTACTATGATCTAACTAATTTTGAGATATCCAAAGGAGATGCCTCAATTTTTTTTTTTGAGTGATGGATGGAGATTGGGGAGTTGCAGTCGTTAATACAATAGTGATTGAAGGTGCTTCATTGAATCTCAATCGTGCTGCAACAAGCATTCTAGGTGATAGAAAAGTGAATTCAGGTGGCGCACTAGTATAGTGACTACCCTCTATTTCTCATAATTGCTCATGACGATTGAAGAAATAAATATCCAACACACAACAATTATCATTGACAATCCTTCTATGCAAATTAATAAATGTTGAAGCTGTCATTTGTCTTGTAGAAATTGCTATATGTGCTTTAACCTAAAAAATTGACAATGAAATGACTACAATTTTCTCAATGTGTCCGTATGGAGAGAAGGCCTGATGAAGAACATCTTTAGTTATTGGATAAAAGGCCTCCGTGACTTTGATTAAGAGTGTAGCATCATTGGAGTTATTGACTTGAACCAAAGTAGAGTTCATAAATTGCATCTTCCTTACAACAACAACAGCAACAGTCCTAGTGCCACAGGAGCTCCCACATGAAATTGCATCTTCCTTGCATCAAACAAAAAAAATGAGCCACTAAGGAAATAATCCTTCAATTGTTCAAAATTTGAGCTAATTATTGCGTTGTAAATTAGGGCATTTTATTAAAAATCTTCTGTGCAGAACTTGAACTGGAAATAATAACCCCCTATGAGCAGCCATGGACGATGCACTTCAAACTATACATTGTTGCCTTGATTACAGAAACGGAGGAGAAGAATTTGCAGAAGCTTCAACAAGCTCAAATTGTTGTGAGCTTTGATTTTTTTTTTTTTTTTTTTTAATCCAATTAATAATCATGAATGCATTAGCTGTGATTATGTGAATGTGGGTGTGTGTGTATATATATGTATATATACGTTCAGATCTTCAATCAATTGAGATAAAGATATTCTCCAAAATCAAAATCTGGTTCCAATAGATATTTGTGAGATCTCAATACATGCTGCTAAATTTTTCCCTATCTTTAATTGATTACATTAGCGGCCGAGAATCAATGCCTCTGATACCAAATGAAATAATCTATTTAGATTAAATTTAAATTGAGGGAAAAATATATAAGCGAGGAGAAGATTAGAAAATAAGAGAAAAAGAGTAGGAAGAGAAAGATCAATGAGGAGAGAGAAAAAGTTTAGGGAAGATTGATGGAATTGATTTTATTTTTGATATTCTATTATTCAAGGGACAGATGTATTTGTAGAGCAACTAAGCATAACTCCCTAACAAACTGATACCCTTGTAAGTAACAAACTAAAAAGCTACAATTGCAAGCATCATAGTGGTTGAACATGGAGTTCATCAAACACATATATTGATTGGCAAATCTTCCTTCGAACTTGACAATCTGGGTGGTATTGAGCCTGAATATTTTTCTTACTAATGATGAATTTTTGCCTATACTCCATGACACATTTAAATTGAGAGAGAAGGCTCCATTCATCACATTTTTTGTAGGGACAAAAGGCACTGAGATTTGGAAGCCTCATTTATTCTTTGATTTTATTGGTGCAATAGATTTCATCACAACATCGAGGGTTGAGCTACTGATACAATTTTCCTTATCAAACCTTCCCATTTGGTCCTGGTGGGGCTCAAGCTATATGCAAGCTTATTGCTCTCTCTGCCTTTCTTACATATCATCCTTAAGGGCAAGGATGTTTTGGTGGAGAGGGTATTGTTATAGTGAGTATTCATAAATGAGAAAATAATAGCTTGCAACTGGTTATTAGGTAATATTGAGTGGTTAAGGTGGTTAGAGATCTTTTTAGTTGTTAATGACTGATAAGTATAAATTAGTACATAATTTATTTATATTATTTTAATATATTTTTAAATATTTCACATTAAATTTTTATCGCTTTTACTCGATTTTGCTCTTTTTCTCTCATATTGCCATTGTCCTGCAGAAACACTCGTTTTATGCTAAATTTTGCCAGGTTTTATCATCAAAATCAATATTAGAATGCAAGATGCATCAAACAAAAGCATAAAAATGAACTAAATCAATCAAAATACTAGTTTTAGCACGAAATCACCAAAATCGTGCACAATTAAATTCAACTTGCAAAAATGAGTAGCAAAATGCACAAATCAAGAGAAAAGATTGATTAAACAATACAATAACATTTCCAAGTTGATGTAAACTCTGAATTTAGGTGGTGTTAAGCTCAAAAATCTGAAGAAAAACAGCTAGAACAAGAAAAATGCAGAGAATAAAAAAAACAGCTTGCACAATTCACTTCAACTTGCAATTTTGGGTGGCAAAATGGACAAATAAGATGAAATAAATTCTTGAACACTTCATTAACATGTCCTATTTGATGTTAAAGCTGATTTTTGGTGGTGCAGAACAAGAAAAAAATTGAAAATTATCGAATGAAAGCAGCCATTGCAGAACTGGGCGGCAGTAGCAGCCGGTGGTGCAATCAGATTCAAGCTTCATTTTTGCAGCAAGCACTCAATGATTTTTAACCAAATTCATTTTAAAAACATAATTTTACATGCCTTAAGTCATATTTTTCAAGATTTGGGTGGTGGAATTCAGAAAAAAATGAAAAAAAGGGTGAAGAACACCACTTGCAGCAGCTGCATAAATCAGATCTGTGCACAACTTGCTTATTTTCTTCACTTGCGGCGGATACATTATGCAATATTGTAGCTCAAATTAATTGTATACACCTTATATTACATGAAAAGGATGATTTTGAGTAGAATTTGGGCGGTGGAATGCAAACAAAATTGAAGAAAAAGGAGCCAGAACAGAGCTTCAGCATCATCTTGCAGCAGCCAACATGAACGACCAATAAGAAGCATTTTTGATGTAGTTTTTTGCAATTTTTCATCTTGGCTAAACTTGTATAAATAGGGAAGGTGGTAAGGGTGTTGAGGCATCAGATTTAAAAACAAAAATCACAAAATTTGAGTGAGAAAAGAGAGAAAAATCGTGAGAAAGAGGAAAGGAGAAGGAAGGAAGTTTGCTTTGTAATTTTTTATTTTTAGTTCTTTCTACCCTTTTTTCTTTACTAAGTTCATGAATTTTGTGTTTATAATGTTTAATATTAAGTTTATCATGAAATAATTTTGTTATTCTAAAGCTACGACGTAGTCTAAGTTGTAATATATGCTTATTTCTAATTCAAAGTATTCAATGTTTATGTTATTGTATTGTTGAAGTGTTTATCATTGTTCTTTATGAGTTTTAAATGCTTGATCACCATTTAAAGCCTATAATAATTCATAATGAGTCCGAGAGGAGATTTATGATGATTGCAGAGGTGATAAGAACCACAAATTGTGCGAATGCTCGAGAGAGATTAACGCGATTTGTGTGGTTTTCAAAAAAAAGAAAATCACAGAGCTTTAAAAGCTCTTTTCTTATTTAAATTCATGCACGAGAGTGGTGGGTTAATATGTTAAAGAGTATGCTAAATGTTTCCTGAGAAAGAATATTTAGTAAATTAGGATTTTCAACCATCAACACATAGTAACAACTTGAATATCGAGAATAGAAAAGGTGTATTGATGCAACTAAGGTGAAATCAGATGCCTTAGACTTTATAAATTGATGAAAACCAACAAAAAATTAGCACATTCTAATCTCGTTTTAACTTTTATTTCTTTTTATTTTATTTTACTTTATTTCATATCAAAATCACAAATTTTTCGGTCTTTCAAATAGTATTGAAGCTGCTAATTTTGGTATTCACTCAATACAATTCTCGTGGGAATGATACTCTACTCACTTCTATATTACTTGGCACGACTAGTGCACTTGCTAACGCATACGCAACGTTTGCATCAAGTTTTTGGCGCCGTTGCCGGAGATTGTCTCTATTTGAGTGATATCCATACCAACTCGTTTTGGTGCTAATTTAAAATTGTTAATAATTTTAAATTTTATTTAAGTTTAAGAAAATTTTCATTTGTAAAGATAAATTCTTTGAAAAAAAAAGGAGAAAAATTCGTATAATACATACCCCTAAATTTGTGTTTTCGTTAAAATTTATTAGTTTTGTGTTATTTTGTTCTTTTTCTTGTATTTTTTTGTCTTGCTTTCATCTTTATTTTACTTAAAAAGTCCATTTTGTTAAAATTTTAAAAGTAAAAAATTGTTGTTTTAGAGTTTTTTAGAACATTAGTGCTACTATCCCTCCTCCTTTTCCTGAAACCATATTTTTCTCAATTTTTATTTAAAAATTGTTATATTTATAAGTTCTTTGATTTATTTTAACTTTGTTTTTACTTTTAATTCACCTATATAAGTTTTTCAAAGTTAAATTTGTTTTCTTTAAATTTTTCAAAATGTTTAGTATTACTGACACCCCTCTCTTAAAAATTGGTTTTCAAAGGTGATTGTATTCTTAATCTTTCTCACTAATTTTATTTTTTCTCTAACCTTTAAGTTTATTTATTTATTAAAAAAAAGAGAGTGCTAAAAGTGATAGCTTGCTACAACTTTATAAGACCTCAATACCAAGCTGTATTTGATGCATTATCTGCTCAACTTTCACTAATTGAAGACATGATTGCTGCTAATACTCCTAGATGGGAATTTTGTGCAGGTAGCCATACTAGTATGGAATGCCAAATAGGTAATAGCTTTTCTTCATCAGATTTTGCGCAATATAATCTTATGAGACCTCAATATCAAGCTATACCAAAAAAAAGAAAAAAAAGAAAAATGAGCATTCGCGAATGTAGTGAATTATTTCCTCAACTTTCACAAATTCAAGAAATATTAAATGAGATGATTGCTGCTCGTGCTCCTAGATGTGAATTTTGTGCAGGTAATCATGCTAGTATGGAATGTCAATTAGGTAATAGGTTTTCCTCATGGGGTTTTGAACAAGGTAATTACATGTCAAATTTTAGCCAACCCCAGTACAAACCCCACTCTAGCACTTATGGTCAAGAATGGATGGACCCTTCCTGGAATCATCACGAAGCATCTTGGTCACCCACTTATCCGTCCCAAGAAAAGAACTACAACTTAGAAGAGACGCATAGGGAATTCATGGAAATTGTGAGCGACTTAAAGAACCAAAGAACCTCCATCCAAAATTCCGAACCTCAAGTAGGGACCACAATAGAGGAACATTCTATGAGGTCTGAAGAATTCTTGCCTAGCAATACCATCACTAGGGGACCAAACTAACGCCATAACATTGAGGAATGAAGACACACTAGAAAAACCACCTCAATGTGACATAATCCCCTTAGTCAACTCAGAGCCACCAATGACCAAACCTATCTTTACTGACCCATCACCACCAGTCATTGAAATAGAATGTCAAGCCTATCTAATATGGTCAAAAATTTTCGGAACCACGGATGCCTCAGAGAAAAATAGCAGAAGAAATTGGAAAAGGAAATTCAAGCTGTGGCAAATCAGGCTTAAAGATCTCAAGATTAGAGAAGGCGAAGGTGGTCGTTGTTATAAACCGAGATATTTTACCTTGTTTTGGTTTATTTGTTTCTAAATAAGAGAAAGGTTGTAAGTTTTGCTATTGGGCTTAGGCCCAAAGTGAGTTAGTTATTTTCTAATCCTACTTTCATACTTAGTAGCTATAAAAGCAAGAAGTGCAAGTGGGGTGCCGGTATTCAAAGAAATACAAACACACATATCCCATTGAGATATTTCCTTTCTCTCATCTTAATTCTTCTCTAATCCTCATCCCCAATTCCCTTCTTTGTCATCTTAATTCTATTCTGTCACTTGGTTAAGCTCAAGATCTTCTTGAAGCTTAACATTTGGTATCAGAGCCAGGCTTCTGTCATTGGTTGAATCTGATCATTGAATTAAGCATTCATCAATGACAGGACGTGTAACCACCAGAGCTGGAGCAGCAAATGCAACAGCAGCTGCAACAGCCACTGCCAACGTGGATTTAAATGTGTCTTATGCAGCAGTTATGGAGGGAGTAGCTACTTCAAATCCGGAGTATCTCACCATCTCTCAATTCAGAGAGGAAATGAAGGAAATGCTTAAAACACAAATGGACCAGATGTTTGCTCAAGTGAAGATGATGCAATCGGAGCATGATTAGAAGCTGTCTGATCAAATGCAACAACAGAGCAGGAGGTTTGATGATCAGATTGCTGGTCTTCAGGCTCAAATCACCAGATAGGAGGCATCATCTAGTGCTAGGATTCTGTTGCCAGCCAGTCAATTAGGTCATCCTCCAAGAGGGGAACCACCCCTCATTCCCAGTGTAGCGGTTGAGCCACAGGATTGACCTCCAGAACAAGGTCATGTTCCTGGTGCTAGCATATCAGTGGGACAGGATGATCAACCAGCAGATCAGCCACAACCTCAAAATTCTGTGTACAATGACAATTCATTTGGCAGTAAGGCCAGTGGTTTCAGACAACCACGGATTCAGTTAGAGCCCTTTGAAGGGAAGCAACCACACTCCTGGCTGAGGAGATGTGAACGCTATTTTCATTTCTACCACATTGCTGATGATCAAAGAGTAGAGCTCGCTTCGGTGTACCTCCATGGTGACCATGAGGTATGGCTTTATAGTCTTTTGAAAAGCAACCCTTCATTATCTTGGGATGAATTTGTGATGGAATTGTGCGAGAGACATGGAGATGAGGATTCTAGTGATATAGTTGATAATTTTAATAAAGTAGTCCAAGTCACCTCTATGAAAGAGTATATGGTCAGATTTGAGAACCTTAGAGCAAGCATGATAGCAGCCTACCCACAAGCTACTGAGGCTTATTACGTGTCCAGCTTCATCAGTGGCCTAAAGCCAAAGATTAAAAACTTGGTGAAGGCTGTTGGTCCTAGAACTTTGTCTAAAGCTTATGCCAAAGCTAAGTTGTTTGAGGCTACAATTTTAGCTACAAGTGAAGGATCGAGGAAAAAGCCCAGTGGAGCTTCCTCACAACTGAAAAATAGCGGGAAAATGAAGTATGGTCGTTCTGATGACAAGAAGGACATGAGGTTGTGCTTTAAATGCAACCAACCTTACTTATTTGGACATAAGTGTAATGCTAAGTACCTTACGTCCGCAAGAGGAGCAGTAGCTAATGAAGAATCTGACAGTTAATGGCCTAGTACTGAAGTGGACAGCGCAAAGGAAGTCTTAGAAGATGAAGTGGAAATTTCAATGAAAGCATTAATAGGTAGTGGAGCTCACAATACCATAAGGATAAAGGGGCAAGCCGGCAAGAAATCTATTGTGATTTGGATTGACAGTGGTAGTACTCACAGTTTCATTGGTCCTAAGGTAGTAAGAAAGGTGGGACATGAAATCATCAGAACTCATCCTTTAGCTATAACCGTAGCTGATGGAAATTCCATCCTCACTCAAACTAAGTGCCAGAGCTTGAATTGGACTATGCAGAGGAAGTCCTCACCCTCAGGTTGGGGGCACTGGGAAACAGTCTCTCTTCAGGTTAACACCCTGAAGGGGGAAGGCTGCGTACATCCGCCCCCCCAGACCCTGCGTAGGCGGGAGCCCTTGAGGCACTGGGTATGTTCCTTTAGAGTCATAAGTTCACATATGATTTCAAGATCCTCCCTCTAAGAGGGTGTGATATGATCCTTAGGGTGGATTGGATGAGGACTTTCAGTCCTGTGGTCTTTGATTTTGCTCAATTGATGGTTTCCTTTGATATGCATGGCTCTACAGATAAGCTACAAGGTATGGCAGATCAGGGCCAGATTCAGCTGTTGAGTGGCAAGGGGTTAAGTGATGGGATCAGGAAGAAGGCATACCAATGGGTTGGGTAATTATTTGCCATCTCTTCTTTTGAAGTGCAGAACCAGATTCACCCAGATGTGCACGATCTCATTGAAGAATTCAAGGACTTTTTTGAAGTTCCAATAGCTTTACCTCCTAAGAGGAACTTGGACCACACAATTCCCTTGAAGATGAATTCAGAATCTGTGAAACTCCAGCCTTATAGGTGTCCTCATTCACCGAGGACTGAGATAGAAAGACAAGTGGAAGAGTTACTCATGTCATGTTTCATCCGTCCTAGTCACACTCCATTTGCATCTCGTGTCGTCTTAGTGAAGAAGAAGGATGGGTCTGCTATAATGTGTATTGACTATAGACAGCTGAATTACACGACCATTAAAGACAAGTTTCCAATTCCCGTTATTGATGACATTCTTGATGAGCTGAGGGGAGCATGTTTCTTTTCCAAGTTGGATTTGAGGTAGGGGTACCATCATATCAGAGTTTTGGAGCAGGACATTTACAAGACAACCTTTAGGACTCACCATGGACATTATGAGTTCATGGTCATGTCTTTTGGTTTGACAAATGCTCTAGCCACCTTCCAAGCAATCATGAATGAAGTTTTCAAACCATTGCTGAGGGAATTTGTTCTGGTATTTTTCGATGACATACTCATCTACAGCTCTAGAAGACCATGTGAGTCACTTGAAGGAGGTGTTCTTGCTGATGAGAAGCCACAAGCTGTATGCCAAGTTTTCCAAGTGTTCATTTGCTCAGCCACAAATTGAGTATATAGGACATGTCATCTCTCAAAATGGGGTTGCTACTGACCCTTCGAAAGTACTGGCTATGAGGGAATGGCCAGATCCAATTACCTTGAGGTAGTTAAGGGGATTAGGGGGTTTAACAGGCTACTACAGGAAATTTACAGCTGGTTATGGGTCCATTGCCAAGCCACTCACAGATCTCTTAAAAAAGGATGCCTTCCAATGGTCTACTAAGGCTCAGAGTGCTTTTGAAGCATTGAAGGCAGCCATGGGTTCAGCCCCTGTACTAGCCATGCCCAATTTTGATGAGGAGTTCATCTTGGAAACAGATGCGAGTGGGAGTGGCATTGGAGCTGTTCTGTCACAAAGAGGAAGGCCAATTGCGTATATCAGTCAGTCTCTTAGTGCAATGCATCAGGAGCTATCAACATATGAGAAGGAATACCTTGCAATTTTGCTAGCTATGGACAAGTGGAGACATTACTTTGAGGGCCATCGATTCATAATAAGAACAAATCACCAGAGTTTGAAATATCTACTGGAGCAAAAGATCATCACTAAGATACAGAAGAAAGGTTTGATGAGGATGCTTGGACTGACTTATGCTATAGAATACAAGGAAGGGAAGGAGAATCAGGTCGCAGATGCTCTATCTAGAAGATTAGAGGAAGCTGAACATAGATTTTCTGGGGCCGTGTCCATCATATTACCAGCTTGGATGGAAGAAGTATATAAGTCCTATGAAGATGACAAATTTGCACAAGAATGTATCATTGCTTTCTCCATTAAGGGACAGGGCAATGAGGTAGCCGGGTCATATGTTTCAGCTATACAAGGCATAATTCGGTTGTAAGGAAAGCTCTATATTGGGATCTCGTTTGAACTGAGGCAACAGATCATAGCCGCAAACCATGATACTGCTTGGGGAGGACATTTTAGGGTTGAAGGCACCTACCAAAGACTGAAAGCATACTTTAACTGGAATGGAATGAAGAGGGAGGTTAAAGAGTTCGTGCAAAGCTGTGAGGTTTGTCAGCAAACCAAGCTGGGACATCATAAATATCAAGGCCTCCTACAGCCCCTACCCATTTCTGAGGGATCTTGGCAACATATCAGCATGGATTTCATAGAAGGCCTGCTAAAGTCTGAAGGGAAAGAGGTAATTTGGGTAGTTGTGGACTGATTTAAAAAGTTCAGTCACTTCCTTGCACTAGCCAAACCGATTATAGCGGAGAAGCTAGCTCGAATTTTCCTTGACAACATATAAAAGCTTCATGGTTTGCCACAAACCATATGTTACAATCCGAAAATCCGAGGCTAGAATTTAATTTGATGAAAAAAGGCGGGAAAACCATTTGGAGGGAAAATCTGTTAAGTCAGTTAAAATTTAGTGCTGCTGCTATTCTGTTTGGTCCCCTGCTGCATGTTCTGCTACTGAAACTGCTTGCTGCTGTTAATTCTAGATTTGGCGCCAATAATAAATATCTTGAGCATTAGTTTGTTAGCTTTACATTCTAGATTGTTCCAAAGAGTATCTAGGTTCCTTGTTTAGTGCTTACATTAGATTGTTATAAATAAGTGTGATTGTATGTTCCTAAGAAAAGAATCAATGAAATCTGAAACTTAATCTCATTTGAGATCCAAACTCTACTCTCTCATCTCCTTTTCCCTTCTTGCTCTCATCTAAACTCCAAACTCTACTTTCTCATCTTAATTTCAATTCTTTCTCATCTCATATTCTCAATCCTATCCAATTTATTTTAGTTTACGTTCAAGGTTCGAGCCCGAGCGTAACAATTGGTATCAGAGCCTCGATCCGATCGAGTGCGTAATCAAAAACAAAAAAAAAAAAAAAAATTTCAGATTATCCATTCGGTGCAGAAGGTCTTGCTAATTGATAATGAAATTGCAGTGAGGTTGTGATTCGGTTCAGCTGTTCGATCAAGTGCAGATTCAGTAAAAGTGCAGGTGCGGTGCAAGCTCCAGATAAAAGAATCAGATCTAAATTTTGTGCTATAATTGCTCTAATCTACCTCCTCGGCTTCAAGAGACCTCAAATACAAACTCAATCAGCTGGTGTTGGCCTTCAAAATCCAATTCAAACGCTGTAAGGTATAATCGGCATGCCGATCGGCAAGTTCGGCACGGAAAATATGCTGCGCTCTTCTCAGTTGTAGATCAGTCCAGGTTTTGATCTAAAATTTCAGCAAATTTGATCTACATACAGCTCAAAGTAATCCATCTAGATCAGATTTCAGCATTTCCAGATCATCCGTTGAGTACAAAATTGATCAAGATCAATTCAGACTTGATTCTCACATTGATCTTGGAAATTTTAGTGAATGTGTTTTGATCATAATTGGAGGTTGTGTTGCTTTAATTCAAACCAAAGAAGATCAGCTTAGATTCGATCAAAATTTGGAACATCTTGTGGTTGAAAATAGAGATCAAAACTAGCACTTAAAAGTGTCGATCAAGTGCAGTTTCGGTACAAGAAATCTGTTCAGCATTGCTTGTAGATCCGATCCACCGATCAGTGTGCAAAAATTAGGAAAATCATGGCTGATGGTGTAAGAACCAGATCTGGAGCTGGTGGAGCAAATGCAACCAGTTCAAATTTGGATTTCGTTGCTGCAGTTACGGGCCATACAATGGCTGGACCTCAAAATGCAACTAAGGAAGACCTGCACGAGCTGCAGCAAGGTTTTAATCAGAAAATGGATCAAATTTTGGCATTGTTGATGGACAAAGAAGCAAAGGATTCAAAGGTGCAGGACCGATTGCAACAAATGGAAGAAAATTTCCAACATCATCACAAAGGAGTAGACTACAAAAGATTTGATGGGCATAAAGATCCGCTAAATATTGAGAAGGAATCCCGGAACCGCTGTTTTAAATGTTATCAACCGTATGTATCCGGCCATAGGTGCAATCCTAAGCTTCTCATGATGGCTAGAGGAGTTGATGCTGAAGAACAATCCGAAAATGAGGAATGTGCGACGGATACAGAGGGTTCAGATCCAGGCACCTGCAGCGAAGAAGAGGTGGACGTCACGGTTCGTAGCAAGGAAGCAAGAAACATGTTCAAGAGGATGTCCAAGTCCAAGGCACTTCAGCGTGGGAAGGGGAACTCCAATGTCCACAACCATAAGTGATTTCCAAGTCTCATTCTCTTTCATTCTTGAGGACAAGAATGTTTTCAAGGGGAAGGGAATGTTACAATCCGAAAATCCGAGGCTAGAATTTAAATTGATGAAAAAAGGCAGGAAAACCATTTGGAGGGAAAATTTGTTAAGTCAGTTAAAATTTACTGCTGCTGCTGTTCTGTTTGGTCCCCTGCTACGTGTTGCTGCTGTTGAAACTACTTGCTGCTGTTAATTCCATATTTGGCGCCAATAATAAATATCTTGAGCATTAGTTTGTTAGCGTTACATTCTAGATTGTTCCGAAGAGTGTCTAGGTTCCTTGTTTAGTGCTTACATTAGATTGTAATAAATAAGTTTGATTGTATGTTCATAAGAAAAGAATCAATGAAATCTGAAACTTAATCTCATTTGAGATTCAAACTCTACTCTCTCATCTCCTTTTCCCTTCTTTCTCTCATCTAAACTCTAAACTCTACTTTCTCATTTTAATTTCAATTCTTTCTCATCTCATATTCTCAATCCTATCCAATTTATTTTAGTTTACGTTCAAGGTTCGAGCCCGAGCGTAACACCATAGTCTTCGATCGTGACAAGCTGTTCACTTGCCACTTTTGGAGAAAGTTGTTCATCCTCGTGGGCACTACCTTGGCCCTAAGTTCATCATACCATCCACAAACCGAAGGGCAAACAGAGAGAGTTAATCAGGGTTTGGAGCAGTATTTAAGGAGTATGGTGTTCTGTCATGCTAAGTATTGGGGTAGATGGTTGTCATTAGCTGAGTATTTGTATAAGTTTGGTTTATTTGTTTCTAAATAAGAGAAAGGTTGTAAGTTTTGTTATTGGGCTTGGGCCCAAAGTGAGTTAGTTATTTTCTAATCCTACTTTCATATTTAGTAGCTATAAAAGCAAGAAGTGTAAGTGGGGTGCCGGTATTCAAAGAAATACAAACACACATATCTCATTGAGATATTTCCTTTCTCTCATCTTAATTTTTCTCTAATCCTCATCCCCAATTCCCTTCTTTCTCATCTTAATTCTATTCTATCACTTGGTTAAGCTCAAGATCTTCTTGAAGCTTAAAAGTCATGTAAAGAAAGGAACAAGGACGATCCATGGAAGAAAATGGTCGTTGTGGATCGATGGTGGAAACTCCATTCTCCTTTAGGACACAGGATAGATCCACTTAGAAAGTCGAGCTAACGACTATAAACTAATCGCTTCTTGAGAGGCAACCCAAGTGTTCATATCTTTATTTATCTAATTTTATTTTCCTTTCATTATATTTATTTTTCTCGTGTTTATTTTTGATTAAACAGGTATTTTGTAACAAGTTTGGGGGTAGCACAATGTCAACATGCTTTGTCAAAAGAGCAATCCTTAAAAAGGGGAAGTGTCTCTCACCCAATTTATCTTCTTAGTTCTTGTTAAAAATAAAGTTTGGGGGTGGAGAAAATAATGCTAATTATAATAATAATAATATTTTTTTAAAAAAATTAACAAATTTTATTTTAAAAGTTTTCATGTTTTATATTTTAGAGTCAGCTTTAGTGCCTCCCAGAGTTCGGAGCCTTTGTATGGGGATGTAAATAGTGTCGGCCAATAAAAAGATTGTCTATTTTTTGTAATTTTAATCATTCGTCTTCCAAAAATTTAAAAAAAAAAAGAAAGACAGAAAGAAAGAACTTATAATCATGCTTTTTAGGCAATTTCTCTGCTCTTTTTAGCTCGTTTACTTTAACTAGATTTGAATAACCTGATAATCAATTATTTTTGTGTTCTAATTGCAAAACACGATCTAATATAAGGACTATCTTGATAAAACCATGGTATTTGACTTACCTAGTTAGCATGGCTGTTTTACTTTTCTTTCTTATTAAAATATGCTCAAATTTGAATAGGTTGCATTAAAGATTATCATCTTTATAATGAACTTTGAAGAGTTGTGCCTGAATCTGAAGAAAAATATAATAAAAATAGAGGGAGTGAACCGCTAAGCACCACTATTCTGTTAAAAAACGTCTATCATTTGGATATGTGCTATGTTGTGATGGTTTCGTGCCTTGGTACCTCAAGCAAGTAGATCCATAGGGGTGTTTCAACGCCTGGTACTCTGGGCCTACTGGAACGGGAGTTGCCATATTGAAAGCTCGCTACAAGGGAAAATTAGAAAGCTAACAAGGAACCAAGCACCGAAAATACATAACAAAAAAAAAGGAGAAAACATCTCTAGCCTCGCTATCCCACATAAATAAGATATGTGCTACCTGTTAAGAGGGTGTCTCAGTGGTGGATTGTCTTACTTATGGGTCATCGCGTAGGAGTCAGAGCTTGATTCTCACTGAAGATATACTAGGGAGGTCATAATACAGGCATCTCAGTGGTGGCTTCTCTTACTTATGGGTCATCGCCCAGGAGTCGAAGCTTGATTCTCGCTGCAGATTTGTTTATATTGACTTGAGTAAATAAATTCCTCCAAAAAAAAAAAAAAAAATTTGGCGCAAAAATAATTAGTTTGGGCATACTTGATAAGTCTTGTTATGAGTGATAAATTTTTTATTCTCTAATTGGTTTGAATATCTTAAGATTAGAAAGAATGCATAAACTTAATTTGCTTAGCTAACTTTTGAATTCAATTACCGAGGTAATTGACAGATTTTTCCTTTAGAACTTTAAACTTTGAGCCTCGGTTATTCTTAAAAAGCATGAGATCCGGTGCTTTAATATTTAGCCTTGCTCGAGGACGAGCAAGACATAAGTTTGGGGGTATTTTGATAAGTCTAAATTAGCATATCAGTAATTTATATTATTTTAATATATTTTTAAACATTTACGTCAAATTTTTATCGCTTTTTCTCGATTTTGCAATTTTCTCTCATATTGCCATTTTCTTGCAAAAACACTCGTTTTATGCTAAATTTTTCTAGGTTTTATCATCAAAATCAATATTTGAATGCAAGACACATCAAACAAAAGCATAAAAATGAGCTAATCAATCAAAATACTAGTTTTAGCAAGAAATCACCAAGTTCATACACAATTCAATTCAACTTGCAAAAATAAGTAGCAAAATGCACAAATCAAGAGCAAGGATTGATTAAAAAATAAATTAACATTTCCAAGTTGATGTAAACTCTGAATTTAGGTGGTGTTAGGCTCAAAAGTCTGAAGAAAAATAGCTAGAACAGTAAAAATGTAGAGAATGAAAAAAATAACTTGCAGAATTCACTTGAACTTGCAATTTTGGGTGGCAAAATGGACAAATAAGATGAAAGAACTTCTCGAACACTACATTAACATGTCCTAGTTGATGTTAAAGCTGATTTTGGGTGGTGCACAACAAGAAAAAAATTGAAAAAAATCGAATGGAAGCAGCCATTGCAGAACTAGGCGGCAGTACCAGGTGGTGGTGCAATCAGATTCAAGCTTCATTTTTGCAGCCAAAACTCAATGATTTTTATCCAAATTCATTTTATAAACATAATTTGACATGCCTTAAGTCATATTTTTCAAGATTTGGGCAGTCAAATTCAGAAAAAAATGGAAAAAAAGGGTGAAGAACATCACTTGCAGAAATCAGATCTGTGCACAACTTGCTTAGTTTCTTCAATTGTGGCGGCAATAGTATGCAATATTTTAGCTCAAATTCATTGTATACACCTTATATTACATGCAAATGATGATTTTTTGAGCAGAATTTGGGCGGTGGAATGCAAAACAAATTGAAGAAAAAGGAGCCAGAACAGAGCTTCAGCATCTTCATGCAGCGACCAACATGAACGACCAATAAGAAGCATTTTTGAAGTAGTTTTTTGCAATTTTTTATCTTTGCTCAACTTGTATAAATAGGGAAGGTGGTAAGGGTGTTGAGGCATCAGATTTCAAAACAAAAATCACAAAACTTGAGTGAGAAAAGAGAGAAAAATCGTGAGAAAGAGGAAAGAAGAAGGAAGGAAGAAAGTTTGGTTTGTAATTTTGTATTTTTAGCTCTTTCGATCCTTTTTTATTTCCTAAGTTCATGAATTTTGTGTTTATGATGTTTAATATTAAGTTTATCATGAACTAATTTTGTTATTCTAAGGCTACAATGTAGCCTAAATTGTAATGTACGCGTATTTGTAATTCAAAGTATTCAATGTTTATGTTATTATATTGTTGAAGTGTTTATCAATGTTCTTCATGAGTTTTAAATGCTTGATCAGCATTTAAAGCCTATAATGATTCATAATGAGTCCGAGATGAGATTTATGATGATTGCTGAAGTGATAAGCACCACAAATTGGGCGAATGCTCGAGAGAGATTAACGTCATTTGTGTGGTTTTCAAAAAACGAAAATCACGGAGCTTTAAAATTTTTTTTCTCATTTAAATTCATGCACGAGAGTGATGGGTTAATATGTTAAAGAGTATGCTAAATGTTGGTCGAGAGAGAATATTTAGTAAATTATGATTTTCAACTATCAACACACAGTAACAACTTGAATATCGAGAATAGAAAAGGCATATTGATGCAACTAAGGTGAAATCGGATGCCTTAGACTTTATAAACTGATAAAAACCAACAAAAAATTAGCACATTCTAATCTCGTTTTAACTTTTATTTCTTTTTATTTTATTTTACTTCATTTCATATCAAAATCGTAAATTTTTCGGTCTTTCAAATAGTATTGAAGCTACTAATTTTGGTTTTCACTCAATACAATCCTCGTGGGAACGATACTCTACTCACTTCTATATTACTCGGTACGACTAGTGCACTTGCTAACACATGCGCAAAGTTTCCATCAATGACTTTGTTAGGTAAGTTATTAAGATAGTATCAAATCTATAAATACTTGTAGTATTTCATGTATAGCATAACAAGAATCAAATCAATTCTTTCAATCTTCTCCTAAACACTTTCTCTCTCCTCCTACTGTTCTCCTCGTATGTCACTCTAATATTGTTCTCCTCATGTATTATTTTCTGTAAACTTGGATACAATCTAAATAGATTGTTTAACATTGGTTGTTGTCATGAGCTTATGGACTTTCTTATCAAATCTCAACCAACTTAATCTGTCCTTGCACTCCTTTTTTTGACAGATAATGTCAAAATCTACACATGAAATTAAGATGTATTTACACTCAAAATTAACTGGGCACATTACAACATATTTATAATATTTAGCATAGGTTCCACAAATATTTTATTGAGTTCTAACAAGGATAAGTCGTAACATTTTTAAGGCCTCAAGCAAATATTTTAAATGGGGCCCTACATATACAACAAATTTTAAAAATTTTAATCATAAAACTTAATAATACTAACTAGTAGCACTTTTAACTCCAAAAAGTTGTGGGCCCTAAAATTTAAGGGGCCCTAAGCAGTTGCTTGGGTTACATCGAGATATATCTAGCCCTTAATCCTTTTAGGATCGTGTTATGAAATTATGGGTCGAAGCTATCTCATAATTGAAATCCAAATTCATACTACTTGCATTTTCAATAGGCCAAAAGAGGAGCTACACCGTATAAACTTGTTAGCATCGATTGGCATTGTCATGACATTTTCTAGGTTATCTGTGGTGTGAATTTTCTGCATATCCACACTCCCTTTTTCTACTACTTCTTGAAAAAAATGATATTGAACTCCTATGTGCTTTGTTCTGGAATGAAATGCCAGATTTTTTACAATGTGCAAGGCACTTTGAAAGTTATAATACACTAGAATCTTCTCTTGTTCGTTCCCAAGTTCTTCCCTTAACCTTTGAATACCAATTGCTTCCTTGCATGAATGTGTAGCTACCACATACTCAGCTTCTGTTGAAGATAAGGCCACAACAATCTGTAGCTTGGATATCGTAAAATCTCCTTCTTTCATATCTTTTCTTTGTCGGTGAATTTGAATCCCTGAAATCTTCTTTTTTGGTCCCAAGTCATTCATATCGAAGTCTCTAGCCAACTGTGTCTTCAATTCTTAAACTTGATCTTTGTTGGGGCCTATTGCCAACATATATTTCACATACAATAGGAAAATAACGAAGTCATCATCACCAAACCTTCTATAATACATACAGTGGTTGGACTTAGTCTGTTGTATTTGAGGCTAATTATGAAGGAATAAAATCTCTTGTACCAACATCTTGGCGCCGGCTTTGGACTGTATAGAGATTTTGTTAACCTGCAAACCAAGTTTTCTTTTCCTTTTCTTTTCTTAACCGTTTAGTTGGACATATAAATCTTTTCTTCAAGTTCTCCATGAAGAAAAGCAGTTTTTTACATATAACTGTTCTAGATGCATATCAAATGTAGCACACGTAGCCAAGACTACTTTGCTTGTCATAAGTATAACCACTGAAGAAAATATCTCATTAAAATCAATATCTTCTTTCTGAGCATATCTATTGACCACCAGTCTTCTACAGTATCGCTCCACTTAGTCTTTGCTATCTTGTTTGATCATGTAGACCCACTTGTTACCAATAGCCTTTTGTTTGTGTGGAAGCGGAACAAGTTCCCAAGTTCTATTTTTGTGCAACGCTTCAATTTTTCTTGTATTATTGTCATCCGTAGAGAAACATCAGGACTATTTTAAGCCTCCTGAAAAGTTGATGGCTCTCCATCTTTTGTTAGAAGACAATATGTTTCATTGCTTCTAATAACATAATCTGAATGCCATAAATGATTTCTTGTTTGATGTGTTGATCGTCAAACTTCTGCACCATTGACCTCATCCAGTTATTTTTCTTCGTACTCGTGTGCTACTTTAAAAGAATCTTCCTTTTCTAACTTATCTTATATTTGTATTGCAATAGTCCCTTTTCGAGTGTTGTAGTATTCTTTCTCACTTTGCAGTTCACTTTTTGCAAATATCAAATCATTGCCGAATATAATCTAATGGGTAGTGGGATCCCATATATGATATCCTTTAACGCCATCAGCATATCCTAAGAATATACATTTTTTGGGCTTTGGATACTACTATGCTCTTTTTTGGGAAGTATACATCAAATATGCAGGATGCCCAAACACATGTAGAGAAGAATAATCTATTGATTTACTAATCGACATCTCCATTGGTGTCTTAAAACGAATTGCCATTGACGGTGACTGATTTATCACATAGCTTGCGATTTTGACTATGTTACGCTCGGGCTTGAACCTCGAACGTAAACTAATATAATTTTGATAGGGTTGAGAGTTTGGGATGAGAAAGAATTGAATTTGAGATGAGAAAGTAGAGTTTAGAGTTTAGATGAGAGAAAGAAGGGAAAATGACATGAGAGAGTAGAGTTTGATCTCAAATGAGATTAATATTTAGATTTCATTGATTGATTGATTGAAATTACAGCAGGTTACATTATTTATAGCAAGCAACTTCAAGCAATGCAATGTGACTAGACAATCTACTTAGAAGCATCTAGAACCTAACAAACTACCATTTGAATTATTGTTATTGTTATTATGGGGCCAAACACTATCCTAACAGCAACATGTGAGCAGCAGCAGATAGCAGTACCAGAACCAGCACCCAGCAGCAGCAGAGCCATGTAACAGACCAAGCAGCACATAACAGCATCAGAATAGCAGCTCCTATATCCGTTCTAACTGATTTTTAAAGCCTTATTGAATTTTCCCTCAAAAAGCCACATTTGAACTCTAGCCTCGGATTTCGGTTTGTAACATTCTCTTCCCCTTGAAAGCATTCTTGTCTTCAAGAATGAAAGAGAATGAGACTTGAAATCACTTCTTGATGTAGAGGTAGACATTGAAGTTGATGGTGATGAACTCCAAGAACTTCTGATATTGCATTAAACGTGCAGCTGGACTGGGAACAACAGCTGATGAGAGCTTGTTTCTATAATACAACTTGGTGAACAATTCACAAATATCCTCCCAATAGCATAGCTTCTTGATAGGGACCTTATTAATAAAAACTCCCTTCAAGAAAAGGAATAGATCATGCCGAACTTGCCGATCGGCATGCCGAAAGTGCAATTCAGCTACTGGAACCTGATTTGGTGGCCTCACGAAGTACTCTATATTCAAACAAATATTTCATGAGAGTATTGGAGCAGGGAGATGATATTGATGTCTTGTATGAACACTACTCAGCCCGATGCATCGAATTTGCTCTTGATTAGAGGATCGTTCATGTGGACTGACAGTTCTTTCAATTTCAGGAACATGATTGTGAAGTCTAACTTGAGATGGTTGTAGATGAACTTGAGGTCGACTTGCAAGCAACAAGCCACCAACTCCTGCATCTACATTCTATTTTCGCACCAGATTCTAGATATAACCTTGCCAAAGAGTAATACCTAATTGATTTGGTGATATATCAACATATACATCAGTAAAATCATGATCTTGAGTTAGTTCTTGCTGTCTAGCTTCTTCTTGTGGGTTATCCCGATGTCCTATAACTGAATCGGACTCAGTTAAAGCAACCACAGGCTGTTCATTGCGTTGTTCTTGCGAATTCAAAAGCTGCTTAGGCTGACACACCAACTCACGCCCAACATCTATCAATGCTTCACTTAGATGATTCCTCTTTGATTTACTTTTTGCTTTCCAATAATCGTTTAATGCGTCGTTGAGGTGGTTCTTCTTCATTTTGCTTTTTGCATTCTTCAACGTTTTCATGATATGAAAATCATCTCCCCATTCCGGATACATGTCATATTGTGCCTCAACGTCATCAAGATACTCTAACTCTAGCAAAGGGTCTTCATAAGGATCGTCTTGTTCAAACTCAGGTTCTTCAAGCTTGTTTTCATCAATTTTGGCATTGTCGTGGTCGAATTCATCCTCAACAACAATCGTTTCTATTACAGCTTCCTCTTTGTGCTCAACCTCGAGCTCTTGCGGTAGAACTACTTCCGTTGGTGGAACAATCTGGCTAGAAGACTCAGTTTGTTGCACCCGATCTTCTTTGTTCACATCCTTACCCAACAGCTTCTTCAACATTTGTTGAATACTGTCAAGCTGGCGGTTATGCTCGATTTTCTTCTCCTTAAGCTCAGCAGTCCTCTGCTCAACTTTGACACAAAACTCCCAAAGCTGATCGTTAAGGGAACATTGAGGTTTGATTGTAACATTTGCGCCAACTTCCGATTGTGTCATAGATTCATCAGCCATATTTGCAATGAATAACAGCTTTGATCTGAATCGGAACAGTTCACAGAATACAATTCGAAATTCGCAGAAATGTAAACTCATTTTACAACCCTTCAACAATAGATTGTCTAATAAAATTCTACTCCTTAGTTCGCACGTACACGCATTGGTTATCAGTTTGATGTTCATCAATGATTATTAACCCTAACTGATCAACTTCGAACAAACAGCGAAAAAACCCTAACCTCGATGATTTCTGACAGAGATGCGGATAATTACAACTAAGGATCTGAAATTGGTTCGATTATTGTATGTAATGATGATTGTAACACACGATCCACAACAATCTTCAAGAACAATAGCGGATTTCCACACTTTCGGTACCTGTCGGATTTTCGCCTCCTTGTCGGACTTTCGCCTTTGCCGACAATTTCGCCTCTACCACAATTTTTGAATTTTTAGCATCTGAATCACCTTAATGCCACTGGATTCTGATCTTTTGATGATGATCAGGTGTAATGTGGACCTTATAGCTCAATTTAAACTTCTTTCTCAACCGATCAAATGGATGATTGAACAAGAACAATTAAGCTCAACTCAACTAATGCTTTGCTCATAACTTCACTGCAAATTTTTTTTTTTCTTCTGAATTTTCAAGATCAATTTTGAAAATCACAAATCTGAAATTTTATTTTATTTTATTTTAAATTTTTGATTGGGCACTCGATCGGATCGAGGCTCTGATACCACTTGTTACGCTCGGGCTTGAACCTCGAACGTAAACTAATATAATTTTGATAGGGTTGAGAGTTTGGGATGATACCGGAACCAGCACCCAGCAGCAGCAGAGCCATGTAACAGACCAAGCAGCACATAACAGCATCAGAATAGCAGCTCCTATATCCGTTCTAGCTGATTTTTAAAGCCTTACTGAATTTTCCTAGCAAAAGCCACATTTAAACTGTAGCCTCAGATTTCGGTTTGTAACAAGCTGGCTCGACCAGCAATCCTCAACATAGTTCTTGTTCTTTCCAAGAGAGTTATGTTCATCCACTATGCTACATCATTTTGCTAAGATATGTGCAACAGTAAATTGTCTTTGAGTACCCTCTTAGTTGCAAAATGTGAGAACCTCCACTGTTTGTCCTTAAACACTTGATCTTTTTCCTAGATTCAAGTTCCGTCCAAATTTTAAGTCATTAAATGTTGGAAACACATTTGACTTCTTCTTGATTGGGTACATCTATAATCTCCTGGAGTAGTCATCAATTAATGATGCAGAGTACTTTGTTCCTCCTTGGGATGTAACTAGTGACTCCCACAAATTAGATTGAATCAAGTCTAGAATGTTTTTTCTTCTAGCAGTAGATCTTCCAAATTTTAATCTATGTTGTTTACTTATAATTTAGTGGTCAAAAAAAGGTAAGTTTGCTGATTTGAGCTTTAGAAGGAGACTACATTCGGAGAAAATCTTCAAACCTCATTTCGACATGTGACCCAATTTGTAATGCTACATTATCGTTAATTCTTCTTGGTTGGTTGATGCAACATATGTGTCTACCGCCTCAAACGTAACTCCCAATAGTATGTATAGATTTACTGCAACCTTTTCTGCTTTCTTCACCACAAGGGCTTGTTTTATGACCTTCATGATCCATTTTATGAGTCTTAGAACCGATGTCGTCTAATCGTCCAATAGACAATAGATTTTTCTTTAGGCCCTTCATGTGTTGCACCCCTTGAATTGTGCAAATCATACCATCATACATTTTTGACTTGATAGTACCATCACCAACACTTTATAAGGCATAATCATTACCCATGAACACATATCCTTGAGATATAGGTATATTTGTGTGAATCCAATTCCTATGGGAGGTCATGTGCCATGTTGCTCATGAATCCATTATGCAAACATTAATGAGTTACTTTATGCCTTTATCTTCAATTGTTGCTTCTTTATATAAGATTTCTCCATCATCGGAGATACTAGCAACACATCCTTGAGAAGTTGTTTCTTACGGAGTTTTCTCTCCATTCATCTTGTTATGCCAACAATCCTTTTTGATGTGACCTCTCTTGCCACAATCTTAGCATTGGACATTTTTCTTGCTTCTTGACTTTGATCTACCATTTTTGGGACTCCTACTAGAGCCATGTTTGCATTGATCTTCCTCTCGTCACTGATAGTGCCTCTACTTGCTTTGAGCTTTCTAATCTATCCTCTTTGTGCTTGCGCCTGGATTCCTCTTCCAAAATAGCAGCTGCAAAATCATCAAAGATTAGGTCTATGATTACACTATTTGAGAAGTTTATAATGAATTGATCATATGATTTCGGCAGACTTTGCAGTAGGAGCTCTGCATGCTCAGATCTCACTATTTTGTAGCCAAACATTGTAAGTTGGGAAAATAGCATATTAAGGTTGTTGATGTGATCTGTCACCGAAGTGGATTCACTCATTCGAAGAGTGTAGAGTATCCTCTTTAAGAAGATATTGTTGTGAAGTGACTTGACCACTTACTATTTGGTCAATGAATCCCAGATTTCTTTTTGTTTATTTCTTCCCTACAACACTTGACACTAATGAATCTGCCAGTGCAAGACCGGGTGAATAGCTGCATCGGAAGGAAGCCCTAAATGATATGCTACAGCTCCAATCTTCTAGAGGAGTTCGTAAGGACCAAAGTAACTTGCATTGAGCTTAACATTCTTGCGGATTGCAACTGAGGATTGCCTACAAGGCTGCAATTTCAAGTATACCATGTCCTTAAACTTATTGGATTGTTCAGACCTCTTTTTATTAGCAAAAAGTTTCATTCTTGCTTGTGTGAGCTGCAAATTGTCCTTCAATTGCTGAACTAACTGCTTCCCTTGCTGAATCATATGTTCAACTTCAGCCACATGAGTATTACTATGTCATGATTGTTATGAGTGAGATTTAGTAGTCAATTCATTAGTATTAGTCAATTGGATAAGTCATTAATATTAGTACTTCTTTAGTTATATTAGCAGTCTGTTAGTATGTTTAGTGTGGTACTTCTATTCTTGTATTGTTTGGAAGAAAGGCCTGTTAGATATTTTAGTGTTGGTTATGTCAGTTAGTGTTAGTTAATGAGCTAAATATTTTTAGTTGTTAGTTAGTTGAGCTCTTGATAGTAGTACAAGTAGTAGTGTTCTTGCATTGTCATCCTCATTGTTGAATAATGAAATATTTTCTTCCTCCCTTATGCTCTCTATTTCTTATCTTAATCTCTTTCTCTTCTCTTCTCTTCTCTCTCCTTCTCTACTCTAATTCTACATCTATCCCTAGGTTATGATCAAGAATTTTCTTAAATCATGAAAAATGGTATTAGAGATTCGATTCTTGGCGCCAGAGCTTTCTGACCAGATCAGGAACAAAGCTAAATTGTTCAGGTCTTGTTGCGTATATAGTGAATTGATCAAAATATTGCATGTAAGAGTTCAAGAATGGGTCGAATTACAAGGATCAGATTCAGTGCAACAAAATCCTTGATCTGAATTACTAAAGTGCAGCAGAACACCTCGAAAATTTTGTGATATAGCAGAATTGATCTGTCTGAAGTCTCTTAGTGCCTGGGCTAACCACTTGACTCCATCACATTACATATTTCTTATCTAAATCAGCTTGATGTTCCATTGAATTAGCATCAGTAAAGACGCCATTCATTCCTTCCCAACCCTACTTGAATGTCCCAGGAGTCCAAGATTGGATTGAAGTCCTTCTAATGCTCCAAACACAACATTGGCTATCTTAATCTTGTGTTCTTGAGCAAAGCATTGCCCTACAATGACTCTTTCATCTATTATAGGAAGTAAAACACCTAGAGGTCTGCCAGTGTCATGCCAAATCAACTACGCTTTAACTCGATTAGCCCTGTAGATGACCCTCCTGTTGTGGCTGCTGCAAACCATAGACTTGTGGTGTTGCATGATAAAGGAAGGCCTCTTGAGCTTGGGTCTTCTAAAAAACACCATAAGCCTGGGGTTTGCAGTAGCGACAACAAGAGGGTCATCTACAAGGCTAATCGAGTTAAAGAGTGGCTTCCAGGTGTTTTACACCCTATAATAGATGAAAGAGTCATTGTGGGTCAGTGCTTTACTTAAGAACACAAGATTAAGACAACCAACGTTGTATTTGGAGCATTAGAAGGACTTCAATTCAGATGTTGGACTCCTAAGACATTCGAGCAGGGTTGGGAAGGACTAAACGATGTCTTTACTGCTGCTAATTCTGTGGAACATCGGGCTAATTCAGATAAGAAGTATGTAATGCAATAAAATCAAGTGGTTAGCCTAGGCACAAAGAGACTTTAGACAGAAAATAAGTGTAGCAAGTTGTTAATATCATGTCAAATTGAATTTGGAAAGCATGATATGACAGAGCAACTGAAGGTTGTAATTGAGCTTGCAAACTCCATACTCTTAAAAAGATGTTTCAATTACAAGAGTTTTACTGCAAATCTTCCAAGGGTATAGCAAGCTCGAAAATATTTAGGGTAATCGAAGAGCTAAAATCATGACATTCTTCGCAGTACATTCTCGCAGTACAGATGCAATTCGACAACCTGGAAGTTCATCAAAGGTACAAATCTCTTAATAAGACTCTTAAGGACAAGAATCTTCAAGGGGGAGGGGGGCCCCGGGGGGGGGGGGGGGGGGGGTGGTTAGGTGGAGTTTGTGTATTGTTATGATTGTGATATGTGAGATTAAGTAGTCAATTCATTAGTATTAGTCAATTGGATAAGTCATTAATATCAGTACTTCTTTAGTTGTATTAGCCGTGTGTTAGTATGTTTACTGTGGTAGTTCTTTTCTTGTATTGTTTTGAAGAAAGGCTTGTTAGATATTTTAGTGTTGGTTATGTCGATTAGTGTTAGTTAATGAACTAGATATTTTTAGTTGTCAGTTAGTTGAGCTCTTGCCAGTAGTATAAGTGGTATTGCATTGTAATCCTCATTGTTGAATAATGAAATATTTTCTTCCTCCCTAATTCTCTCTATTTATCATCTTTATCTCTAATTCTCTTCCCTTCTCTCTCCTTCTCTACTCTAATTCTACATCTATCCCTAGGTTATGATCAAGAATTACCTTGAATCATGACGTACACTCCTGAGATAATACTAGAAATGGAGGATCATAGCCGTATAAGGCCTTGAAAGGAGTAGTACCCAAGGATGAGTGTGCATGAGTGTTGTACTAGTACTTAGCTAACGAAAGCCACTTGCACCATTGTTGGGTTAAAATATAAATTTTGTTGGAAAAATAAACTCTAATGCCGACTATTGGGTTCACAGTTCTCAACTATGGTTACAACAATAAACACCAAATAGAGAACTTAGAGTAGGAGACTCTTCTCTCTACCTAAGCCCTCGGTTGGAGAGTCACGCTTCGTGATGCCTCACGTGCAAGAGTTCTCGGGAATAGGTTTATCTCTATAAACCCCTTGCCTTAATACCGGTTGTTGGGATAAATTTTAAAAAATCTCCATTGTTTTATAAAGTTTACACAGCGGAAGGGGTTTAGAATTCGTAATTCTAAACCTAGTGTTGATTTACAATCCATAATTCAAATATACAGATTTAAATTCATAATTTAAATCTATAGATCTAAATTCTTAATTTAAATCTACAAGCCTTTTACTCTAATACATTCATAACAATACATAAACTCAAACAGGCATAATAATAGACACTGTAATTAAATAGAAAAGTGAAAGCTAAAAGTGAAGGAAAAAAGACATACCTAGAATTTCTCCAAATAAAGAAAACCTGAAAATAATAATAATCTTTAAAATCGAGACCCCACAATATTCTACGCAATGACCTCGAGCTGCGCGAAGGGTGGGCTTCGAAAATTATTAAATTGAGGAAAGAAAAATTTTGAACGAATATGTTTTCCTCCAATTAGGTCTCTGAAACAATTTTCAGAAACCCAAAAAAAAAAAAAAAAAAAAGAACTTGTTTGATTGAATTCCAAACACTTGGAATAGGTACCTCTATTTATAGTAGGCTGCCGGAGCAAAAAATAGCAAATTCGTCGATGTGGGATTCGCCAGTTCAATAACAAAATGCATTGTTTCGTTAACTGGCCAATCAAAACGACGTGTTTTGTCCCAGTTAAAATCGCGTGTAATTTTTAATTCAAAATTCCTACCACGTGTCACAACCAGATTGGCCGGCGCCCGAAGGGGTGGATCCATCCCGACAGGACCACCCAGCGCGCGATAAGTGTCGCGCACTTGTTGGTCCATTCGCGAAATTGCGAATCGCGACCTTGTGCAGTATTCGTTGTTATTTTTTTTTGTTTCTCACATGTTAAAATTCATCTTATGAATTTAATTTTGCCAAATTATTTTATTTTATAATTTTAAATTTTTATTCATCTCCTGAATAGTATTTGGCAAAATTAATTTACCCATATCATGGATAAATAATTCATCTCATGAATTCTTTAATATTTTTTTGGTGGCAATAAATACTGAGGCTTGCGCAAGGGCCTCAGGGACAATTTAAATCGAGCTTCAAATAGGTTATATTAATCATCTCATGAAATAATTTAATTACCATATAATGAGACTTAATTCCACTAAATAAATCTCACTGCACTCTAGACTTAAACCATTGATTCGATATCTCCCTAATAGACTGTATTGATGACAATAACCTCTCCACTAGATGTCCATGATAAAGGATAAATATAACCACTACCATTATCCTTCTCACTGCTTCTTCTTTAGCTACTGACTCGCCCTTCACTGAATTATTCATTTGTACTTGATCATATTTATAGTTTAAATTCCAAATGTCAAATACTTAGAATACTTTGGCAAAAGTTTTCAAACTATTCAAATATTTGCGAATCAGCTAGGGGGACATTTGAATCTCATAAGCGACTGTAGATTCCCTCTTGAATACTTGATCCTTGTCACACCTAGGTGAATCAAAACCTTGGCTATAGAGTGAGAATCAATATTGAAGAAAAGTAGAGACGAAGAAAACAGAGAGAACTAGGCGGAAGTAAGAGGGAATCTATTTCATTCCATGATTCTTCATACAACAATCAACCTATTTGTATCTTGGCAATAACTAATGAATATTTCAACTCAAAATATCTAACTAACTAACTACTTTTCTGTCCCTGCTCTCGGTATGCCAGAATTGCAAGAATTACAAGAGAATTACAATGCAATACAAGAATTAACAAGCAATACATGACAATTCATGGCTATTAGTTGAATTAAAGCAACTTCTTTGCAGAGCTTGAGGATTTGCATTTGATTTAGTTGAATCATAACAATTAGTATCAGAGCATGATCTAGGATAGAAGTCTAGCTATTAGGGCAGGAGATGTTGTTGTTGATTCAATGCAATAAGAACAGGCTTCTCGAGTTCTGCAGCATAGGCAGCAACTCATTCGATATTTCAAGCTTACATTGCAATGATCTCAGCAGCAATATGTGCAAAGTAAGTTGCAAATTCAGCAGCAAATCCATAGGAATGCAGAACCTCAACCGATCGTAGTGCAAGAACATTATAATAGACAAGGAGGAACTACTCAAAACTCTTTCGCAGATTTTACAGAAATTGAAATAAATTCGAGCTTGAATGTGGATGTTGCAAGTCAGATTAATGTAGAGCCAGTTCATCAAGTTGTTTGTAATGGATTGATTGGGAATTTTGGTGCCAACTTGCTGCGTTTGAGAATAAACCAACGCAATTAAGCTGGAATCGAGTTATGAATGATCAAGAAACTGTTAGTTGGCCAAAGACAAGTTCGACTTCATTTGTTAAGGATTATGGAGCAAAAATACCTAGAATTGGACCTCTACAAACTGAAATAGGTGCAATTCAATCGGAAATTGAACTATCACAGCCAAAGGTGCAATTTTTGTAATCAAATTGTAGTGCTGCAAACCGGTCTCAAGTACAAATTGAGGTTTTGAGCACCAGGAAGCTACGGATGAAGGCTAAATTTCTACAATATAAGAACGTTAGCTTGGTCATTCATCTAAATTGCAAGAAATGTCATTCAAGCAAGAAATTAATAGAGAAGGAGAGGCCAATTTTGGTATATAATAGAAATGCACCACATTTTTTACAACTTGAAGAAAATGAAGAATTCTTGGCACATTATACATGACCAAGAAGTTGGGAATGAAACAAGCCAAAGTGTTATTGATGTCTATTGATAGGCTTGGAGCACTTTCTTAGATCTAAAGAAGTATAAAGAGGGCTCGAAAATGATACAATTGTAGCAGCCAAGGCACGAGATCAGCATTAAATCATGAAGATTGAACTGCAAAGCTTCTAAATACAGAACAAGTAGCTGTTAATTTTGGTGTCAATGCTGCTGCTGGTTGTAATGCTGAAGTTGAAACTGAAGCCAAAGAAAATCAAATTGAACAATTTGGGCTTCAAATGTAAGAGTTGCGCGCAGTAGTGCAGCGTTCACTAGAGGAGAAATTAGATCAAAAATTGAAAGAGTTGGATCATAATTTGAATCAACATTTCCAATAATGGCAACTACATATCAATGGCTTACATGAACAGCTCAATAGACAACTTGTACATGCGGAAATTGGATTCATTTAAGACATTGGCCTACAAGTTTGACCCCCAGAAGTTGTGCACCCTCCTTTGTTTGATGAAATGTCGTAGAAGAACACTTTAGAAGAGTATGTAATGTGTTTTGAAGAATGAAGAGCAACAAGGTTATCTATGTAACAAGAACTTGGTGAAAAATACTATGTGACTTATTTTATGGATGGCCCTCTATCCACATTCAAGTATTTTACGAAGGCCCTTAATCCTAGTACTTTGTTTATAGTATATGCCAAGGTGAGATTGTTTGAGTCCTTGATTCTTCCTCTAGTGGAAGCAAAACAAGGAGAAATTGACCAAACTACAGATGAAGCCCCTCATTTTCCAAAATCAGTTTCCATATGGAGTATGGAGGTAGCAAGATTGAATTTTGCAATAAGTTCAAGCGCTAGAGGCATGCTAAGTCCATTCAAGTGGGGTAAAATGAAGAGAAAGCGTGCTATGTGGGTTGATCTAATTGTTCTTCCAACAGTGCATCCAATTACTCAAATTCAGCTGGGAAAAGAATAGAATCAGATCAAAGGGGATGCTCAAGTGCGTAGAGCTGGTGCTTACTCATCCTTGAGTACTAACAATAGACCACCTAAACCAAGGGACACGGAGCAAGAAGTTGAGCTCAGCCAAAAAGAATTCAAAAGAGTCATTGTGAGGATAAGTATAGTTGCTAAGCAACCTCACTTATGGGGTCAAGGGAAAGGAATAATTCCATCCAAAAGTAGATCTGAGGTGAAGTATAAGGAGAGAAAGTTCCAAAGGATTAGATATAAGAGCAATCAAGGGAAAATCTTTGGAAATCTTGATGAGGCCAAGCTGAATCTGCTGGGTTTTCTTGTTGAATTAACATGGAAGTTGGATCAAGAGTTAGATACTTGGATTGGTCATGTCAGGAGTAAAGGGCATCTCCCTAGAATACAAGCCAATGTAAGGCCACTTGAAACCTTAGAATCTATATCTCAACTGCAAGAGGATGCCTATGTCAAGGCAAGCTAACTTTGATGAGGATGATGATGAGCATTGTCATTTAAGTGTAGTTCAAGACTACATACAAGTTTAGGGGATTAATCAGCTTGAAAGCAGTCATCAAAATTCTTCTATTGAGGAATTTGGCATGAGATCATGAACATTTATAGCTGATATAGTTTTATAGCTCAGCAAAAGAATTAGAAATACATCAGTTTTGAATTAAGAGATGCTCCAAGCTATGTTGATGCTTCAGAGTTGCCACGTCCTGTCATATTTTGATTTCAAACTTGTGTTTGCTGATCTAGAAATTGGGATGATTCACTTTAGAAGAGGAAGGACACTTAAAGAAATTGGAGCGCCAAATCACTTAAAATAATTCTACTGCAAGATATTGTTGTTTGGCTGCACTAGTGGCTACAAAAGGCTCATCGATGTTGTTATTGGCTACACTATAGTTTGGCCGTTTTGGATGGCAGTGGCTGGCCTCCTAGTGTACATTCTTCAAGCTGCATCATCAACACTAGTGCTTAGCAACTCAACTTCCATTGCCCATAGCTCAGGTGTACAGCAATAAGAGCACTATGCAACAACACCTCACTTTTGGCCACACTCTTCGGTAACAACAGGAACATTAAGTGTCAATGCTCTACTTAGATTCTTGTGGAAGTATTGTACTGATTCTACAAAATGGGGCTTATGGGATTAAGTACTAATAATTCATATGCCTCTAAATAACTAGTATAATTCATTAGTCTTAGCTTAATTAACCTTGTTATCCTCTTGTATAACTCAAGTGAGTCACATGTTAGTTGAAGGTCAAGAATGGTGGCTATGATGGTTAATGTTGGTTAACATTAGGTGTCTGTGTGCATTCTATCAAGTTAGCCGCCTTTAGCTTGAGGTTAGTATAAGTATTAGTTGATTCTATTGTAAACATCATTGATGAATGAATCCTTATTCTCTTCTCTCAACCCTAGTTCTCTCTGCCTCTTATCTCTAATTCTCAACTTGATCTCACTTCTTTCTCATCTCATATCCTTAAATCTAGGTTATGATCCAAGATCTATCTTGAATCATGACAGATGTTCATCTAAAAATTTGGAGGTGCTACCACTGTCAATAAAAATACTCTACTTATGGTGTCCACATTGACCAGTCACACGCTTAGTCTGACACTGAGCAATACCCTCAACCACGTGGATCAAATTATGGGGATCCGAAATAGGATTAGGATCTGGATCAAGAGGTG
The DNA here is from genome assembly GCA_018398585.1 of Simmondsia chinensis. NCBI lineage: Eukaryota > Viridiplantae > Streptophyta > Magnoliopsida > Caryophyllales > Simmondsiaceae > Simmondsia > Simmondsia chinensis. The sequence continues at coordinate 16,166,307 of JAGTTD010000013.1, read as the reverse complement.
CTAGATCGGGTGCCATGTCCTCTTCATCAGCTTCGAGCCAAAACACTTGGGCTCAGTTATGCATAGCGCAGTGATGACCTGGATAAAAATGCTCCCAACAATAAAAACAGTGATTGCGTGCTCGAAGATCACCTAATTCGGAGGTGTTAAGCTCAATTGACCCCATGGAGGGGCGCGGGATGAAAACCCGAGAGCGGGTCAGAGGCGCGGTAATGGTCGAGGGGATGGGAGGGCACAAGAAACCCTCGGAGGGCTCGGTAAAGGGAGTAATGGCGCTATTCTCATTGGGCTCTTCCTGGTTATTCTTTCAACATAAGCACAATTACGTTGTCGTTGTTTAGCAACTTCCATTGCTTCATGAAGTGAATGGGGCCTAACCAAAACAACATGTTCCAAAATTTCTTCCATAATCCACAAAAAGGAATATTAATCTTTTGATCCTCATTCAACCAGCATCTTTTCACCAAGGCCTCAAACTTGCTCAAATAGTCGTCCAGGCTTCCCAATTACAGCAATTTCATTAATTCGATGACAGGGTTATTAACGGTCTCTACAAATCTGGCTCGAATTTGCGGAGCATCAACCTCTCATGAAATGTAAACATCCTTGGGCCAAGATTCCTTGAACGAATCATACCACTCTTTGGCATCACCATCCATAGCCACACTAGCAAGCTTGACCTTCAAATCCTCTACGGTTCTATTAATAACAAATATCTCTCAAATCAGTGTAGCCATCCATCCACACCTCTACCAGTAAATTTCAAAAAAATCAATCTTAGTGAATCGAGTCAGGACTTGATAATTACCTCGAGAGAAAGCCGGTGCGTGCACCCTTGAATCGGCACCATGAGGGGATAGCGGAGATGCCAGTGTAGATGGTAGGGTGCGACTGTGCACCATCTATGCCAGGTCTGCGACCTGAACGGAGATCTCGTTAACGGCTTCCTAGAGCTCCTCCCGTAGATCAGTGATGGAACTTTGGTCATAGCCTGAAGGTGTTTAGCTGTTCAAGTGGTTTTGAGCAGGAATGTTTGTTGAGCTTTAGTCTTTGGCGGTTAACTCGTGGTCCTTTTTGGCGGCCTGTTCTTTGCTAGGTGTTTATTTTGTGTCTTGATTCACTGTTTGAAGTTCATATCTTGTAAGAGAATAAATAATGTTGTTCTTGTAAGATTCATTCATTTAATGAAATATAACTTCTCTCTAAAGATATTTTCTCGCTCTCATCTCTAATTCTCTCTCTATTCTGATCTTCTTTTTACTTCATTTCTCATCTAACCTCTATCTGACTGAGGTTATAGCCAAGATTCTACTTGGACTATAGCGTTTGGTATCAGAGCCATGCGTTCTTGATTGATCGGATTCAAATTGTGTTCAATTCGATCGAATTGCAAGGATATCAGGCTTGATCGTGCTAAAATTGAGTTTGAGCTTAAATCTGGCTAGACATAGACGATCTTATCACATGGCTGGTGGACCTACAACTCGTGCCAATGCTGCTCAAGATGCAGCCAACAACGTAGTTGGAAGTCCTCATACTTATGCTGCCGTAGTTACTGGTGCTGATGGTGGAGGCCATGATGCAAATTATGCATCAGAACATTGTGAGGAAATTCGAGACACAGTCTTAGCACATGTCACAGAAAATTTCGCAGCAGATGTCCAATTTCCAGCAGAGATTTGAGAGGCAGCAGCAGCCTCCTAGTGCAGGCATACTTCAGACTGCTAGCTAGCAAGTAAGGCCACCAGAACTAAGGCCAACACCTGATGCTAGCCAACAAGAAAGACCTCCAAAACCGAGGCCAACACTTGATGAAAGAAATGAGGGTAATTCTAGCCCGAGGAGCAGCAATTTTAGACAACCTCAAGTGGATTTAGAGCCTTTCGATGTTACATTGCCTCAATCCTAGGCAAGAAGTGTGAAAGATACTTTTGTTTCTACAATATTGAAGAGCCTGAAAGGGTTGAGGTAGTTGCAGTTTATTTGCGTGGTGAATTAGAGTTTTGGTATTACAGTTTGATGCGAAGTAATTCGGCAATATCTTGGATTGAGTTTACAAATAAACTTTGTGATCGATATGGAGATGAAGATGTGAGTGTGGTGGTGGATAACTTCAACAAGGTGACTCAGGTTTGTTCAGTGAAGGAGTATATGAGGCACTTTGAAGGACTCAGAGTTCGCATGCTCAGCGTTTATCCAGAGGCTCTGGGGTCGTATTATGTCTTCAGTTTTGTGAGTGGGCTCAAGCCTAAGATCAAGCACATGGTGAAGGCCTTAGAAGTAGAAACACTATCCCAGGCATATTCTAAAGCTAGGAAGGTGGAGAGCACAATGATAAATTCTTTTGATTCTACTAAATAAAAGGCTGTTGGCACCTGAAACATTTCTTCAAGAAATTCTCAAGCCTTGAATAGAGGTAGCACTAATGACGAAAAGAAGCCTCAGAAGTAGTGTTAAGTGCAAACAAAGATACTTCTTCGGGCACAAGTGTGATCCCAAATATCTGAGGGTAGCTCAAGGGGTTGAAGCTGCTAAAGATGAGGATGCAAGTGGTGTCATTAAGCCTATGTAAGATAATGTGGGGCTGGAGGAAGAAATTGAGGAGGAGAATGGTGTAGAAATCTTAGTGAAGGCCTTAATAGGGAGTAGTGCTCACAACACCATCCGGATCAAAGGGAGAGTGGGACAAAGAGAATTGTTGATACTCATTGATAGTGGTAGTACACACAACTTCATGGATCCTTAGGTGGTTAGAGTTTTGGGACAAGAGCTGATTAAAACCAATCCTTTATTGGTCACCGTTGTAGATGGAAATTTCATCTTGACTCATACGAAGCATAAGGGGTTTAGTTGGAAGATGCAAGGGTATAAGTTTGAGTATGATTTCAGGGTGCTGAGGTTGGGCAGTTGTGACATGGTACTAGGGGTTGATTGGATGAGAATGTTTAGGCCCATTATCTTTGATTTTTCTCAGTTTTTTGTGTCCTCTGAGAGGAATGGGGAGCAAATTCAATTGAAGGGAATTGTTGAGCAAGGACAACTACAGTTGATGGTTGTTAAGCAGGGACAACTTTAGTTGATGGAGGTTAAAGGCCTGAAGAAGTTGCCCAAGTAGAGGGCTTATCAATGGGTTGGATAACTTTATTCCATCACAGCTGTTCCTGAAGTGGCTCAAGATGATTTTGATGCAGTAGTGGATTCTCTGCTGCAAAAATTTAGTGACCTATTCGAGTAGCCTATTGCGTTACCTCCAAGGAGGAGTTTTGATCGTGTTATTCCTCTGAAAGATGGAACTAACCCACTGAATTTACGGCCCTACAAGTACCCTCATTCTCAAAAGAATGAGTTAGAAAGGCAGGTGGAGTTGCTTCAAATGAAGCTCATAAAACACATTCATAGTCCATTTGCAACGCCTATAATATTGGTAAAGAAGAAGGATGGATCTTCTAGAATGTGCATAGACTACCGGCAGCTCAATGCAACGACAATTAAGGACAAGTTTCCTATGCCTATCATTGATGATCTTTTGGATGAACTTCATGATTCTTGGTATTATTCTAAGTTAGATTTGAGGCAAGGGTACTACCAAAATCGATTTCAAGAGCATGACATTCCAAAGATAGCTTTTAGAACTCACCACGGCCGCTAAGAGTTTGTTGTGATGCCTTTTGGCCTATCTAACGCTCCCGCTACATTTCAGGCTTTGATGAACTCCGTGTTCAAGCCATACTTGAGGAAGTTTGTGCTAGTGTTCTTCGATGATATTTTGGTTTATAGCCATACACTGCAGGAGCACTTAATACATCTAAAGAAGGTGTTTCAAGTCATGAGGCAACATAGATTGTTTGCCAAACTATGTAAGCGTACTTTTGCCAAGGGCCAAGTGTAGTATTTGGGTCATATTGTCACTGATAAGGGAGTTGCAATTGATCCCAACAAGATCAAGGCCATGGAGGATTGACCGGAACCAAAGTCAGTTAAAAAATTGAGAGGATTCTCGAGTTTAACTGGTTATTATAGGCGATTCTTAGCTGGATATAAACTGATAGCACAGCCTTTAACAGATTTATTAATGAAAGACTCTTTTCATTGGAATAATTCACCAAGCGAAGCTTTCAATCAGCTTAAGAAATCCATGATTTCAACCCCAGTCTTGGTGATGCCAAACTTTGATCTTCCCTTTATGCTAAAAATTGATGCGAGTAGCAATGGAATTGGAGCAATTCTATCACAAAACGAGAGGCCATTAGCCTATCTTAGCAAAGCCTTAGGTCCTAAGAATCAGAAGCTGTCGATTTATGAAATGAGTACGTGGCAATTCTTTTAGCGGTGCAAAAGTGGAGGCATTACTCGAAAGGGCACCATTTTGTGATTAAGACTGATAATCGAAGTCTCAAGTATTTGCTTAAGTAAAGAATTTCTACTCTAGTGCAAAGAAAAGGTATCGTGAAGATGCTTGGGCTGGATTATACCACTGAATATAGGAAGGGGGTTGAAAATTCGGTGGCAGATGCTCTATCTAGGAGACAAGAGGAAGATGCAAGGGAAGCTACCTATGCAGCAGTGACTCAAGTGGTTCCTTTGTGGATGAATGAAGTCATTAAGTCATATGAGAATGATGTGTATGCTAAGAAGTATGTCATTCCCAACTGGATTCATCCACATAATGCACAGGAAGGAGCTGAGGTGATAGTTAAATAAGGCATTGTGTGAGTTAAGGGAAAGATTTACATTGGCAACAGCACTGGGCTCAGGAAACAGATAATGGAAGCTTCTCGTGATTCTCCTTGGGGAGGGCATTCCGACAAGGATGGAAATTGTCACAGGGTCAGGCAGTACTTTTGTTGGCCTAGTTTAAATAAAGAAGTGCAAGAACATGTCTTGCAGTGTGAGCTCTGCTAGCAGATTAAGGTGGAGCGCACACCCAATAAGCGATTGTTGCAACCTTCAACTATTCCAGAAGGGGCTTTGTTAAGGTTTTAAAGATTGCTCTTGAACCTCAACCTTGGTTGGGATAGTGAGAGCATGAGATGAGAAGAGAATATAAAGTTGAGATGAGATAAGAAGGGAAAGTAGAAGAGAAGTAGAGAGAGATATCAAAGATATCAATTTCATTCATCAAGTTGTTATGGATTACAAGCTAAAGCCAACTACTTATACTACTTACAAGATATGAGCTAATACATTAAATCTAGCCACACAAGGACTAACTGACTCTAAAGTCAGCCGCCACCTTGGACTAACTAGCATAACTGCCTTGACCACCATAGCCTAACAACTCTAGACCTCACTTATTACATGACTCAATCAAAGCTTAAGCTACTACTTACAATACCACTAACTAATACAACTTCCCTACAATTTAGTTACCACCATATAGCAGCAAGTCATCACTCGCAGCAGGCCAATCAGCAGCAAATACCCGCAGCAGCAGCACAATAGCCCATGCTTTGGATTCACGGTTCATAACATTCCCTTCCCCTTGAAAACATTCTTGTCCTCAAGAATAGAAGAGAGTTGTAGCAATGAAGATCACTTATTACTGATGAAGAGTTAGCTGAAGTGTTGAATTCTTGCTGAAATTCTGAAATTTTGCCGCAGAAACAACCCATTGATGATCGGGTTCTTGTTTCAACACCATATTTGCATTTGAATGTATAATACCCTTCAGGAGGTCTGCACCGATCAAACCATTCTTCAACAACACATCCACAACACCTCATTATGCAGTTGATATAGCTCAAACCTCTGTCTTGTTGCTGAGAGTCCCAACACACAGCAACAATTCTGTAACTCAGCTTGTAAAATGCTGCACAACAAATGTTATATGTCGTTAAACCCATAAAATTGCATATGAAGTCCTTAAACATCTCGGGAGGCCATCCAACCCCAAACCAAGAGAACCCAGCAACACCATTGCCTTGCAAAAACCCCCAATTTTTACTGCATTTACCCAATAATTCCATCTTGTTGTTGAAACATATTAAGTACCAAGGAGCGTGCAGCCAACAGATCACCTGAGATTTCCTCCATGTTATGTAATGTTTGAACTTTGTTTTACCAAGCTCATACACCCCAGGCTTATCTCTTACTATAAAGTCTTCCCAATTTACTTCCTTAACTGCTGAATGCTGGTCTTTGGTAGTGTAGACCCCAAGCAATTTGTAACTACTACTTTCACCACTTTCAGTTCGAGTTGGATTCAGAAAGGAGCTTCCTGTTATCAACAAGTTCATAATACCTCTCAAGACCACAGTTGCACCAACCAAGAATCCATTTATCACCTGATATGCTGCTGACAGTGAAAGAATTAGAATTCTCCAAGAATTTTCAGCAGCTACCTTGCACTCTTGCTGTCCCAACTTGATCCATTGAGCACTTATAGCATGGGCTTGAAATTCTGGACTCTTGCTCCACCAAATTAAGTACTCATGGGTCACCATTGAAATCCAAGGACACAATGTCATAACGTGAACATCCCAAACCATTCCATTTGTAAAGTTCACGCTGCAGCTCACAACTTCTAATCTGTACAGCAGATTTCTTTGGACCCAAAGCTCTACCAGCCACCAATCTTGCCTTAAATGATCGAGGTTTGCTTCTTTGTCAACCAACTCAAGCATGAGTAACTAATATAGCAAGTGGAGACACCAACAAAGCTCTTGAACAGCTGAAAACTTCTTCAAACACAGAGTTGTTCTGTCCCAAACCACCTTGTTGATTTTAACTCTGATTTTAGCTAGAGTTTTCCTCAATCTTGCAATTGATCTTTTCCATCCAAACATTAAGGAAATATTGAAGCTTATGCAAATGATATTTCCATTCCGAAACAGCACAACAGATCAGAGATATTCCATAAGTCTGTAATATACTCCAACACTACAATAGATCTGAATTTGCATTCCAAAATCATACCAACCACCAAAACTTCAAAAGGACTCACATTTGGTTGCACTAATGGAGCTTACTCTATGCTCATAGCTTGACTAATGCACAATCTGAATTTGGAGCTCAATGTTCTTGCCTTATGACTGTCAAGCACTGTCATTCCAACCAAATTGCAGAAACCAGATTCATTCAACACCTCAGGGGGTCTTCCAAAATCAAACATAACCTCAAGACCCTCAATACTACTGGATCTTGGCAGAACAAACCCAATTTTAAGATCAGTGCACAACTTGGAAACTTCTATCATTTTAAAAATTCTTGCAAAAATTACACTTGGCCTAAATTGAACTCGGGAAATGATTTTAGCAATTTGCTTGAACCTTTCCTCCAACTTAGCCTCATGTTTCAGCTTGTTACAATCATGATCTACCTTCCTCGGATCAAAGGAACTTCCAACAACATTTGCATCAGTTAAAGCAACTATGGTACTTGTTTTGGTGTTCACAGAAATCTGCTGCAGCTCCTTACTGAATTTATACACCCCTTTCAACTCAATTGCTTGTATAGACACCATGCTTCTCCTTCATTGCACCTTGAAATGCACTCTCGCAGCTTGATTAATTCTTTTCAGCAGAGAATCACATCGTTTCCGCTTCACATAGCCTTGAGTATCTTCTCCCGGATTAGGAGGTAACTCGTCATATGAATGTGTATTTGAATACACCATTTCTCCACTCCGTGAACCTTGTTTTGCACCAATGACAATACTGCCAGCAAAAAGCAATTGCGGATTACGAGTATCAAAATGCCTTGGCCAAACGCTTAACACATTTTGTGATGCTTCCATTGTTACTTCCGCAGTAACGTCAACTTCCCCAGCTAAATGAGATTGTTCAGAAGTGAAGGTGCTTTGATTCTGCTTTCCAGCTTGCCATGGAGTATTACTTAACTGATTTGGAGATGTATTCAGTGATATTTCAGCAGTAACATCAAGTTTTTCAGTTGGAATCACAGATTCTGCAGCAACCAATCCTTGTATACCAGCATACATATCTTGTATACTAGCATATACATCAGTAACAGCAGCATCTTGAGTTAGTTCTTGTTGATCATCAAGCATCCTAGGCTGAAACACAACCTCTTGCTTCAATTTGTGCTTTGTCAACTTCTTTTTACCCAAAAAATCCTTCAATGCTTCATTTAGATGGTTCCTTTTCGTCTTACTCTTTGCTTTCTTTAACATTCCTTTGACATGAAAATTGTATTCCCATTCCGGATGTATGTCATACTGTGCCCTAACATCATCAAGATACTCTAACTCTAGCAAAGAGTCTTCATAAGGGTCATCTTGTTCAAGCTCAGGTTCTTCTAGCTTGTGTTCATCAATTTCGGCATTATCGGGGACGAGTTCGTCTCCAACGGCAACAGATTCCACTCTCTCTTTTTTGCTCAACACTGAACTTCCGTTGTCTAATGCTATCCGCTAGCTCTGGAAGCTCATTTGCATCAAGAACATCAGCACAATCACGACTGATGTTAGGATAAGCTGAACATTGCCCGAAAAAAAATCATTCGCTGCATCATTTCATCCCATTTCTGTCTCAATTTCTTCATCTGCTCAATCAACTCAGCCATATTGACAATGAACAACAACTTCAATTTGGAACAACTCTGTTCGCAGAATATGAGTTCGAAAATCACGGAAGAGAGAGACTTATTTCGCAACTCTTCCACAACCGATTGCTTAACGACGTTCCATTACTTCGTTCACACAAACAATCCCTTGCTAACGGTTCGACAATCGTCACTGATTACAAACCATAACTTGTATAGTTCGCGAACGAACCCTAACTTCGAACAAACCCTAACAGAGATGCTTTCTTGAATAATTCGGACTAAGAATCTGAATTAGGTTCGATTTTTGTCTGTCATGATGATTTAAACACACGATTCACCACAATCTTCTAGGATGAAATCAGATTTCAACACTTTCAGTGCTCAGTTCGTTGTCAGATTTTCGCCTAAGCAAATCTCGACTCAATAACATATTATTCTTAAGAATCAAACGTAGGTTTTGATGAATTCTCACCACTTCTATGCTTATCAACACAATTTCATCACAATTCAGCAACAAAAGCAGATTCAGATCAAGAGTGTAAATTGTAGTTCAGAAAACGGCTACCGTAACCTTAATTTCTGAATTGTAGAATCTGAAATCTCCTCAATGCAACTTGTTTTTGATCTTTTGATTAAGATCAAGTGTAATGTGGATCAAATAGCTCACTTTTAACTTCTTCTCCAACTGATCAAATGAATAATTGATCAAGAACAGTTTAGCTCAGCATTCAACTCAACAACTACCGCTTGCTTCCGCACACAATTTCAGCAGCTAATGTTTGATCAATTCAAATGAATTCAATCTGAATCAGCCTTGATGTTGAATGTAATCAACAAATACAGATCAATTGAACTTTTTCAATGTAATTCGATCAATTTTAATCCCAACCGAAGCACTTCCCAGGCACTTGCTGATCACTAAGGCAGTACACCAGCTCTTCATGATCACAATTCAGAATTGAATTCTTGATCATATAAAACTGAACAAATCAGTATCAAAACTATTTTTGTTGATTAATTGCAACGCAATCAATCAGATTTTGTAATTTTTTTTGATTTAGAGCTTGATTGGGAAGCCAAATCAAGGCTCTGATACAAATTGTTAAGGTTTCAAAGATTGCTCTTGAACCTCAACCTTGGTTGGGATAGTGAGAGTATGAAATGAGAAGAGAATATAGAGTTGAGATGAGATAAGAAGGGAAAGTAGAAGAGAAGTAGAAAGAGATATCAAGGATATCAATTTCATTCATCAAGTTGTTATGGATTACAAGCTAAAGCCAACTACTTATACTACTTACAAGATATGAGGTAATACATTGAATCTAGCCACACAAGGACTAACCGACTCTAAAGTCAGCCGCCACCTTGGACTAACTAGCATAACCGCCTTGACCACCACAGCCTAACAACTATAGACCTCACTTATTACATGATTCAACCAAAGCTTAAGCTACTACTTATAATACCACTAACTGGTACAACTTGCCTCCAATTCAGCTGCCACCAGATAGCAGCAAGTCATCACTCGCAGCAGGCCAATCAGCAGCAAATACCCGCAGCAGCAGCACAATAGCCCATGCTTTGGATTCACGGTTCATAACAGGCTTGGACCCATATCAGCATGGATTTTATTGAAGGCTTGTCTAAATCCGAGGGTGGAGAGATCATTTGGGTGGTTGTGGATCGCTTCACCATGTTTGGGCATTTCATTGCTCTCTCCCTGTTAACAACCAAACCTAAATTGATAGCTAACCTTGTGAAAGAGAGTGATAAGATGAGAAGAGAACTGAAAGGAGATGAGAAAATAGAGAGTTAGATGAGAATTAGAGAGATTTTCCAAAGGAAATCAGGTATTTTATTGATTGAATGATGAGATTACAAGCATTAGATCTATTTATAATAGATCTAGATACAATGCATAAGGACACATCAACCATCTAACCGCCTAACTGAATTTGGCGCCTAAACACAAGGAGGCCGCCACATTTGACCAGCCTTGACCTGCAAGACCTAAACCCGACCCCTCGTCGCCAAATTAGCCTGCCAACTAACAAACAAAAACAACACCACAGCAACCTAACACATTACAAGCAATTAGAGATCAATTACAACCAAAGACTATAGGATTTTTAACATTCCCTCCCCCCTGAGAAGCTCCTTCCCCTCAAGGGGAAAAACTTGGAAATTGGCTATTCCAAACTGTAGGATTCTCCCATGTGACCACACTCTTGTCCAAGTTCAGCCACCACACCATGATCTGCTGAAAAGCTCCAGTAGCTCTTGCAATCAATTTCTATCGCTTGACAACTATCGGTCCAAGCAATAATGCACCATTTGCTCCTACCTCCAGTGGAGACCGTGGGCTTCTAACTCCTTTTTTCACCTGCTTTTTAAGTAATGATACATGGAACACTGGGTGAATGTATGAATGAGAAGGTAAATCAAGTCTATAAGGAAATTGGCCGGTCTTCTCCAAAATTTTATATGGGCCATAGAAACGAGCACTTAGCTTGACATTCTTCCTGACAGCCAAAGAGGACTGTCTATAAGGTTGTAATTTGAGGTAGATCATGTCACCAACTTCATAAGTTTTGTCTACCCTCTTTTTATTGGCATAAAACTTCATTCGAGCACGAGCTTGATGAAGATTATCCTTAAGAATCTGCAACATCTACTTCCTTTGCTGAAACAAGTCCCCTACTGCAGAACTTGGGATACCCTGTTGCTGCAACATCATTGGAGAAGGTGGAGCGTACCCATACAAGGCTTGGAAAGGAGAAGTGCCAATTGAAGCATGAACACGAGTGTTGAACCCATATTCAGCTAAAGAAAGCCATTGATTCCACTCTTTAGGCCATGAGAAAACCATACTTCGAAGATACTGCTCAATGCATTGATTGACACGCTCAGTTTATCCATCTGTTTGGGGATGATAGGATGAACTAAGTGCCAATGTCGTACCCAACAACTTGAACCACTCCCTCCAAAAAGTACTTGTAAAGATCTTGTCCCAATCAGAAACAATGGATTGAGGCAACCCATGTAACTTATATATATTGTCTAAGAAGCTCTTAGCCAATCTTTCAGCAGTAATAGGCCGGAGAAGTGCTATAAAATGACTATATTTGGTGAAACGATCCCCCACTACCCAAATTACCTCCCTACCATCAGACTTGGGAAGCCCTTCTATAAAATCCATGCTTATGTTGATCCAAGCACCCTCCGGAATGGGAAGTGGCTGCAAGAGTCCTTGGTATCGATGATCCCCCAACTTGGTTTGTTGACACACCTCACAAGACTTAACAAAATCTGATACTGCTATCTTCATACCGTGCCAACTAAAATATGCCTTAACTCTCTGGTAAGTACCATCAACCCCGGAATGTCCACCCCAAGCTGAGTTGATGCCTTCACAATCTGATCCCTCAAATCAGTCGAGGAACCAATGTACATCTTGTTCTGCAATAGGATAATTCCTTTCTGCACAGATACTTCAGCCTTACTGTCAACGATATCAGCATCTTTCACCACTGCTGCAGCCACACACTCTTATGCAAAGGGGTCCCCTTCGTAAGATTTGTAGATTTCGTCCATCCAAAAAGGCAAAACAACAGACAACGCCCCACAAAAACCCTGCTCGTGGTCCTCAAACTTCCTTGACAAAGCATCCGCAACCTGATTTTCCTTCCCTCTTTTATACTCGATTGCATAGTCAAGTCCTAGCAACTTCATCAACCCTTTCTTTTGAATTCTTGTCACTATCTTTTGCTCCAAGAGGTGCTTAAGACTTTTATGATCTGTTCGAATGATGAACCTATGACCATCCAAGTAATGCCTCCATTTTTCAATTGCTAGGAGAATTGCCAAGTATCCTTTTTCATAAGTGGACATGGCTAGATGTTTAGGACTAAGTGCTTGACTCAATTAAGCAATAGGTCTTCCATGTTGAGAGAGAACAGCCCCACAACCAATCCCACTTGCATCGGTCTCCAAAATGAAGTCCTCAGCAAAATTTGGCATAGCCAATATCGGAGCCACACACATAGCAGACTTAAGAGCCTCAAAAGATTCTTGTGCCTTGTCCCTCCACTTGAAAGCATCTTTCTTTAGAAGCTCAGTTAGGGGCTTTGCAATGGACCCATAACCATTTATGAACTTTCTATAATAACCGGTCAATCCCAATAAACCTCTCAATTGCTTCAATGTCATGGGAATTGGCCACTCTTGCATTGCTTGCACCTTGGAAAGATCGGTAGAGACTCCTTCATGAGAGATGACATTGCCTGAAAAGCAGTCTTGTATATATCCGGCTCAAGAACTCTAATTTGATGATATCCCTGCCTCAAATCAAGCTTAGAGAAGAAGTGTTGTCCATATAACTCATCAAGCAAATCGTCAATAATAGGAATAGGAAATTTATCCTTCACTGTCAAATAATTCAGTTGGCGATAATCGGTGCACATTCTAGCCGTGCCATCCTTCCTCTTGACACGAATCACGGGTGAGGCAAAGGGACTATGGCTTGGTCTAATGAAACTCGTTTGAAGCAACTCATCAACTTGCTTCTCAATCTCTGAGTTTTGAGCATGAGCATAATGGTAAGGCCTGATCTTTACCGGATCAGAGTTAGCTCGAAGTGGTACGGCATGATCTACACTTCTTTGAGGAGGAAGGCTCTTTGGCTGCTCAAAATGTCCTCAAACTCTTCGAGGAAAGCATGAACTTCAGGTTGGATGTCCTGCTACAGTTTTGCAGCTGAAAGAACAAATAATTGTCTAAGCCATTATATTGCATTCTTCTTGAATCTGCCATGTAAGCGCTTGCCATTGATCAGCCTCAACTATGCTTGATCTGAAATCCCTTGCAATGTGACCTTAGTGCCATGAACTTCGAAAGATACAGTCATTTTGTCAAAATCAAATAGCACCGGATTTAAAGACCTCATCCAATCTACTCCAAGCACCATATCACAACCTCCCAAGGGAAGAACTCTAAAATCAAAAGTGAATTGATGATCTTGCATCGACGAACGAAATTATTGGCACTTGTTTGGAGTAGTAATTGAGTTGCTATCAGCTACCATCATGGCTAAGGGATGAGTTTTGATGATTTCATGCTTCACCTTCTTTACCATCTTGGGATTAACAAAGTTATGTGTGCTCCCACTATCCGCAAGAATAGTAATGGGAGTTTTTCCAGCCTTCCCACCAATGTGTATGGTATTGTGAGCTCCATTCCCGGTCAATGCCTTCATGGAAATCCCAACCTCATCCTCAAACAGTTCATCGTGTGAATCATGCCCTGAACTATCCTCTGCAGAACCTGAACTATCAGCATCAGATTCAGCTTCAACACGAGATCCCCTTGCAGACATCAAAAACTTTGGATTGCACCTATGTCCGGGCTGATATGGCTGATTACATTTATAACATAACCGTGTAGATCTCTTGTCCACTGAACGGCCAGCCTTGGTGCTTAATGAATCTCTTTGATTAGTCTTGTAATTGCTGTTCTTGAATTTGCTTTTGCCACTTGAAGATACAAATTTTTTTTTTCGTAAGTCAGGGAAATATATAGATGAAAAGAAAAATAGTAAAAGCTACACGGGGCATACCCTAGGACACGGCCGAAGCTTACAAATATGAAACATCATCAAAAGAGCCAGACAAAGTCCATACAAAAAACAACTAAAGAACAACAAAGGGAACAAAGAAGAAACTAAGTCTCAAGACTCCAGTGCCGAAGTAAGGAGGTGTGACGATGAGCTCTTCTGAACGAAGAAGTAGCAAGCAAGCGGCTCCTGACCAAACCTGCAATCTCCTCTCGAACGGCTGCAATTGGTCTGGACTGAGAACGCTGGACCCGAAGGTTGCGATCGTACCATACAGTATACACAGTTGCAGAGAAGCAGAGTCGGGCAATGGTACTGCCAATCTCTCGCCCCCTGAGATGCTGAGCAGCCCAAGTGACAAGATCGTCCCAAGGAAGGGTAGGCCAAGCGATAGATGTACTCGGAGTGACAGAGCTCCAGACCGAGGCGGGAAAGGAACAGGCGAAGAAGAGGTGCTCATGAGTCTCGTCAGCAGAACCGCAAAGAACACGGACACTCTGAACCTCCAGTGCTCTGAAACGCCGAAGTCGGTCCCGAGTCCAAAGTCGCTGCTGAGAGGCGGGCCAGAGAATGAAGGAGTGCCTCGGTATATGCATCTGAAACCACAGAAGGTGATGAATGATATCCTCCTCTCTCCTATTCCGCACCATCTCCCAAGCGGACTTGGTGGTGAAGTTCCCCGAGGGGTCACCCAACCACCGGATGGAGTCTGCTACTCCAGCCCGGGGACTAAAATCAATCGTGTCCCAGATGGGCCGGAGCTCCAAACAACCCTGTGGAAATCTCCACTGACCACCCTCAATAATGGATGAGACCCGAGAATCCCAATGAAGTCCAAAGGACGTGAGCAGTCAAGCAGGGAAGCACTTCGAAAGACGACCACATGGCAGCTAGTAATCAGTCTAAAGGGCAGTGTCAAGGCCATCACCAATGACATGGTAGATCGCACTAGAGTAGAGGCGGTGGACCGAAAGAATCTGACCCAAGCACCAAGAAGCAGAACTCGTCGCCCTAATAGTCCAGAAGCTCCGCCCTCGAAGCCAGTTCAGATGAACCCAACGCGGCCATAACGAGGAAGGGTCAGAGAGGAGGAACCAGTTATGCTTCATAATTGAATCCTGGTTCCACTAAGGAAGGCGACGGAGCCCAAGGCCACCCTCTCGCCGAGGGTAACACAGATGCCTCCAAGCAACCTTTGTCCCTCCTGGGGCCAAAGAAGATCCTCTCCAAAGGAACGCCGCAAGAGTCGACTGGATCTTCCTGATCATCGTCTTCAGAAGCATGAAGACCGATGACCAGTAGACCTGAGTGGCGAAAAGAACAGATCGGATAAGCTGCAGACGACCAGCATACGTTAGAGAACGGGAGGTCCAGAGCCGTATACGAGAGAGAATGCGATCCAGTAGTGGCTTACAGTCAATGTATCATAGCCGAGAAGTGATAATTGGTACCCCCAGATAACGAACTGGGCATTACTTAAGGTTGAAACCCAGAACACCCAAAATGTCCCGCTGAGTCGCAGAGTCCACCCCTGTTAGAAAAACTGAGCTCTTCGCTGCATTTGGGGATAGCCCCGAGAGTACAGCAAAGTGGTCTAAAGCCTCATGAACAATAGATACACTACCCATATCACCCCGACAAAAGATCATCAGGTCATCAGCAAAACACAGGTGCGTCAGCCCAGTACGATTACAGCACGGATGATAGCGAAAATGCGGGTCATTGAGAGCATGACTAAGCAGCCCTCGAAGACCCTCCATAGTGATAACAAACAAATAAGGAGAGAGAGGGTCACCCTGATGTACACCTCGGCTGGAGTGGAAGAACCCCTGAAGTTCGCCATTGATGGCGACTGAAAAGCCGGCTGTAGAGAGGCACTCGCGGATCCAACCAATCATGACCTCAAAAATCCCCATACTCCTCATACCAGCTAGAATGAAGTCCCATCGGACAGTGTCAAAAGCCCTACGGATATCGACCTTCAGTGCACAACTAGGCGAGACCTGAAGGTGATAACCGCGCATCAACTCCTGTGTCAAAGGGATGCTGTCAGAGATTCGACGACCCAGAACAAATGCTGTCTGAGCATCGTCAATCAACCCGGGAGGGACACCCTTCAACCTATTTGTAATGATCTTAGTGATACACTTATAGATCACATTGCAACAGGAGATAGGGCGGAAGTCACCAAAGGTGGAGGGAGTCTCCAACTTTGGCACAAGACATATCCTAGTGGTGTTCAGGACACCCAGCGTGCACCCGAAGACGAAGAAAGACTGCACGGCCCTCATCACTGCTCCTTCGACCACCTCCCAAGGCCTCTTAAAAAAGAGGGAAGTGTAACCATCAGGCCCCAGGGCTCTGTCATCACCTATGGAAAAGAGAGCATCACGAACCTTAGCTGCAGAGATCACAGAGATAAGCGGGCGAGCCTGATCCTCAGAAATGCGAGCCTCAAAAAGGTCAGAAAAATCCTTAGTCAGCAGACTACCCAGCTCAGTTAACAAATCCTGGAAGAAAGTAACCCCGGCACGAGAGATCAACTGCGAATAATATGTCCTCACACCATCAGAACCAACAATCGACGAGATCCGGTTCCAGGCCTGCCGATGGAGAACAAATCGATGGTAGAATTGAGTGCTCTGATCCCCGAGTGAAAGCCACTGAATACGCGACTTCTGACGGTAGAACGCCTCCTCATCCCAACACAAAGCAGAATACTCACGAAAAAGACGGCGCTCCTCAAGATGAAGAGAAGAACTCTTAGGGTCCTCATCCAAGGCCCTCTGGCCCATGGCCCAAGCATCACGGGCCACCTCGACTCTGGCCGAAATGTGACTGTAATGGCGGGCGTTAAGGGCCTTCATCTCACTCTTCAGCAGCTTCAGCTTCTGAGTGAACTGATACATCGGAGTACCCTCAACACAAGTGTCCCAGACTCGCCTAACAGTGGGGAGGAATTCCTCGTGATTAGCCCAAAAATTCAAGAACTTAAAAGGAAGTCGCCTGGCACGACGTTCCCCAAGGCCTCGCGCAATAATGGCGCTATGATCCGAAACAATATGACGAGCAAGAATCTCGGCATAAGCTACAAGTGTAGCCTCAATCAACTTAGCCTTATTATAGGCTTTGGAGAGAGTCTTTGGCCCAATGGCCTTAACCAAGTTCTTAATTCTTGGCTTTAATCCGCTAACAAAGCTTGAGACATAATATGCCTCGGTAGAATGTGGATTAATGGCTATCATGTTAGCATGCAAATTCTCAAATCTGATCATGTGTTCCTTCATGGTAGCGGTTTGATAAACTTTATTAAAGCTATCAACAACATCACTTGAATCTTCTTCACCATACCTCTCACACAGCTCTTCCACAAATTGGCCCCAAGAAAGACAAGGATTACTCTTCAATATACTATAAAGCCATACCTCATGGTCTCCATGAAGATGCACTACTACTAGCTCTACTTTTTCAGCTTCATTGATGTTATAGAAATGAAAATACCGTTCACACCTCCTCAACCAAGACTCAGGTTGTTTTCCATCAAATGGCTCGATTTGCACCCTTGGCTGTCTATGAGCATAAATTCTTCCACCAGATGTAGCATCATTACTCAATGATCTCTGCTGTTGATGCAAATCAGGAGGCCTATTCTGTTGCTCCAAGTCATCGGATGAACTCCTTTGGTGTGCATTTGAATCAGGTGGTCTGAATTGTAGACCTGCACTCTGGCCAAACAATCTGGATTGGCCTGGTTCTGTATTTCGATCATGTGCACCTGTAGCAGCCTCAACTCCTGAAGGTCGATCATCAACATATCGGATATGAACTGAAGGACAAGCTTCTGCTTGTACCATAGGAGATTTACCACGATTCTTGTCCAAACTCTCATTTTTGTCTGGATGAACCTGCGGTTGAACCACCACAGCTGGAGGAATGAGCTGACTTGCAGGTTTAAGGATTGCATTCACTGATGATTCTCCTTGCTTCTTGATCAGATCTTGCAAATTCTCCAACCTTTCCTCCAATTTTGACAATCGATCATCATTTCTTTGCTGATTTTGCTGATTTTCCAATTGTATTTGCTGTAGTCTTGAGAATATGCGTTATTCTGATTGTAATTGTGAATTAGTAATGTGATCACACCATTCCTTCATCTTATCAGACGCAACATACTCCTTTGAAGTGTTCGAACCAGCAACAGCAACATATGTCATATCTAGTTGAACAATTGAAGCTGCATTGCCTCCTCCTGCTCCCGATCGTGTCCTAACTCCATCAGCCATATTTTGATTGTATTTCTTCGATTTTTCTAGCTCAATTCAAGCAATAGACAACTTGAACCAGCTCTGATACCAATTGTTAACTACCAAACCAAAATTGACAGCTAACGTTGTGAAAGAGAGTGATAAGATGAGAAGAGAATTAAAAGGAGATGAGAAAATAAAGAGTTAGAGAGATTTTCCAAAGGAAATCAGGTTTTTTATTGATTGAATGATGAGACTACAAGCATTAGATCTATTTATAATAGATCTAGATACAATGCACAAGGACACGTCAACCATCTAACCGCCTAACTGAATTTGGCGCCTAAACACAAGGAGGCTGCCACATTTGACCAGCCTTGACCTGCAGGACCTAAACCCGACCCCTTGGCGCCAAATTAGCCTGCCAACTAACAAACAAAAACAACACCACAGCAACCTAACACATTACAAGCAATTAAAGACCAATTACAACCAAATACTATAGGATTTATAACACTCCTTTCCTATTTCAGCTGAGAAGTTAGCAAGGCTCTTCTTGGATCACGTGTACAAGTTACATGGACTTCCTCAATTGATTATTTCAGATTGGGATAGCCTGTTTACTAGCAACTTTTGGAGTGAGTTGTTCATGAAGTTGGGAACCACCTTGTCCTTAAGTTCATTTTATCACCCTCAGTCAGATGGACAGACTGAAAGAGTGAATTAGTGCATTGAGCAATACTTGCAAGGAATGACATTTCTGCATCCTAAGAACTGGAACAGGTGGTTAACACTCGCAGAGTATTGGTACAATACTCATTCTCATGCCTCCTTGGGTACTTCTCAATTTATGGCCTTATATGGGCATGATCCACCATCACCTTTGATGAGTCAAGGATTAACTTCTCATGTGGATTCTTTCAATGAGCTTCTGAATCAGAGGAAACAGCTAGTCCAGCACCTTAAAGCTAATCTTCAGGATGCACAGGCTCGAATGAAGCATTTTACGGATAAGGGTAGAATTGACAGAAGCTTTGCAGTTGGGGACTTGGTGTACCTGAAGCTACAGCCTTACAGGAAGAAGTCTATGGTAGTGCACAGGAGCATTAAGCTATGTGCTCGATATTTGGACGTTACAAGGTTTTGGAAAAGATTGGAAGGGCGGCTTACAGGCTTGAGCTTCCTCCAGACAGTCTAGTTCATCCCATGTTCCACATCTCTCTGCTCAAGCAACATGTGGCTAAGGGGTCAGTTTGTGCAACAGAACTGCTGCTGGCTTCATAATGTGCTGCGGGAACCAGTGGTCATTCTTGATAAGAGGATAGTGCAGCAGCAAGGAGTAGAGGTTGATCAAGTCTTAGTTCAATGGGCCAATTTGGGAAAAGAGAATGCATCTTGGGAGAATTGGTGGTTCTTAAAGTCTCAATTCCCTTCCTTCCATTCTTGAGGCAAGAATGAGCTCAAGGGGAGGGTATTGTCACAGACTGAAGGTGTTGACCTGTTTAAGTAGTTTTTGGAGGGAATGTTAGTTGAGCTTTGGTCTTTGGCAGTTAAGTCTTGGTCCTTTTTGGCGGCTTGTTCTTTGCTAGGTGTTTAGTTTGTGTCTTGATTCATTGTTTGAAGTTCATATCTTGTAAGAGTATAAATAATTGTGTTCTTGTAAGATTCATTCATTCAATGAAATATAACTTCTCTCTTGAGATATTTTCTCTCTATCATCTCTAATTCTCTCTCTATTCTCATCTGCTTTTCACTTTGTTTCTCATCTAACCTCTATCTCATCTAGGTTATAGCCAAGATTCTACTTGGACTATAACACCTTTCAATCAAATTAAAGCGCTGGTCGTTGGACTCATCCATTTCCCTCAAAAATTACTTGCCATTGGGTTCCATTAGCTATTGGTTGTTACCAATTGATTAAGTCGAAAATCAGTGTCGAGGAACGAATGCTCGGAAGCCAATTGATATGGAACTGGATCAACAATCAACACAAACAACCAAATCAATTCACAAACAATGAATTCACGGGCTTATGGGGTAGTAAATGGCTGCCCGGTTTGTATATATATATATATATAAAAGCTTGATTTACAAGTAACTAAGGTAAGAAAGGGGAAGGGCACATGGAAGAGATCAACGGGGAGAAACACAATTACATCATAATCACACATAAACCATCTCTAGCCCTAATTCTTATTTAAGTATAGAAAATATCTTGGTAAGGGTGACAAAGCATGCCACTTCGGCAGTGACACATGGCAGCAAGCGCACGACTAAGCCAAAATGAAAGGCTCGAGATTGGACCCCGGGAATATTTGTATCAAAAAATATATTGAACATATATAGTTAGTATACATGATAGAAATAAGTGTTTTATAAATAGTAATACGATATAACTTTCTGTAATTTTATAATTTTTACCGCAATATTACGTATAGAATTAGATATACAAATGCTTAATTTAAATTTTTTTATACTATTAGATGTCGTTCTTAAAATTTAAAGTTAGGGGGATCAAATTAAAATTAATTAATAGTGTTGAGGTTCTTTTGATGAAATTAAAAGTTGGGGGCCACATTCATTTTGACGAATAGTTCAAATGTGTCTTAGCCAGCAGTTTAAGAGTCTCTATGATATTTATTACAAAGAAATACCATTCTTATCCGAAACTAAATTATTTAATTTTTTTCTAGATATCACATCAACATAATTTAATGAAACTCTAACTTTGATACATGGAGGCTACTAGAAATCAAAAAGTTACTCAAGTTCAAGTTAATTCAAAAACATTTCGAAATCATAAGGTAGATAAAAATTTAGGACAAATACCACAAACATTGCAAGAACTATTATTCATAATCATAATGACCCCTAATTTTTAATTTCATCAATTTTGTCTCACGAACTTTTAAGTTTATTAAAAGATACCCCCAACTATTAGTCAAAATCAATGTGATTTCCTGACTTATAATTTAATCAAAGACATCCCAACTATTAAATAATTTATTGTGATCTCTTCAACTTTTGGTTTCATCAAAGTCACTTCAAACAATTGATCTAAATCAAAGTGACGCTCGGCTTTTAGTTTCATCAAACACACTCAAACTGTTAGGCTGCATATGGGAACGAAATTGGACTGTGGAATTATAAGTCCTTTTCCGATTCTAGAATGAATTGGAATTCTAATATAACTGATATTCTACTGTTTGGTTAATCAAAGGTATTGGAGGTCAGAATCTAATTCCATAATTGATCGACTCATTGCTAGGTTTTCGTCAAATGCAATTGGTGCATTTTGAGTTTTGAATCAGTTACGGTAGGATTTGGTGGTTCAAATCTCATTGTATTTGAGATATTCCAGTGTCGAGTGAAATGGAGTCGAATTTTAGTCATGTCGGATCCCCTTTTGTTAAAATTATCTCACATTTTCATTTAATTGGGTTAGATTTTTCGAAATTTAGCTAGATTTTTTGAAATTTGAGCCGATTTAAGTCATTTCAAGCTCAAATAATCTTATTTTTGGGTCAAATGGGTTGCATTAGTTCAAATTTCCAGTTATCTTGAGTCAGATCAAATTTTGGCTGAGTGAGATAGGTTGGGTCATTTCAAATTTCGATCATATTGGGTTTTACGTCAATATGGTTGGGTAGTTCTAAAGTTGAGCTCAGCTTAGTTACATCACATTCAATTTTAGTAGTTTTTTTTTTATTTTAATTTGAGTCCCCACAGGTTTGGTTCAGTCAATTGGTTCACTTTAAACTTTGAGTTATGTTGATTTGGATCATTTAAAGTCCAAGTCATTTGATTTCGAGGTTTGGGTCAAATTTAGGTTGTGTCTAAGTCGTTCGATTTTCGATAGGCTTGGGTTTGAGGTAATAAAGTTGGGTCATTTCAGGTTTCACATTAGAGGAACTAATTTTGGTATGCAATTCCTTACCTCCATCCAAAGGAATTGAAATGTTTGATTTTCAATTAAAACCCAATTCCATAGAACCAGGTAGTTGAACTGTAATTTACAATTCGAGGTGGTGAACCAAAAAACAGAATTGGAATTATGGGCGCTAATTTCGGGCAATAATTTTATGTGCTGATATGTCTCATTTTTATATATTTTATATCTGATTCCCATGGCATGTTTGGCTATTGTATGTGTGTTTTATTATAATCTAGGTGCATTTAAGCTTGGAGTGCATCGGAGCAAACAAAAGTTGAAAAGTGGCAAAATCAAGCATAATTTCGGCATATTTGAAGACTACCTGAGAAACTCGACCACGTATGTAAAAGAAGGATCCATCGGGACACAATTCAGTAACCCAAATACATCTTGCAAGGTTTTGGGAACTAACCAAGTAATTGGCAAGAAAAGCCAATTGATCGACTGGCAACAATGGCTCTTTGTTAACTGCAGATCGATCGCAAAGCAAGACACCCACAACACTCTAGGTCATGTGGCAGGTATAAATAGAGAGGAAGAAGTATTTGTTCATCATCTTTTCCTCTTCTCATATCCTCCTTTCCTTCTAAAGCCTCTGCGTGTTCCAAGTGTTCTCAAATGCTGATGCACACGTGGTCGAAGTGCAGGAGGATCAAACAGTAGGTCAACATCTATGTCAATTGAGGGAGTCTTGATTTCCAAGATTTTCATTGTTTTCTTATTAGATTTGGTGATGTGTAAAACTCCCATGGAGGAGTAGACCTTTAATTTAGGGAATGAATTCAGGAAAGCTTAATTCGAATCGCATCGTTATATTTTACTTATGACAGTAATTTAGGAGGTTTAGGCAAGCACAAAGCCTAGATTAAAATTTAATTAAGGCTTAGAGTAATGAACTAGTTTAAGAGCATAACCTAATTTTATCACATTAAGTGCAGCATAGGTTATCTCTATAGTACTACTTAATTCCTTTCTCGCTCCTAATTCAATATCAACTAGTATAAATGATTGTGTTTAGGGTTATGGTCAAAGTGAATTTAGCTCACTTCCCGTATTGCATGCACGGTCGATGTTCACTTGATCTCGAGTCGATCAATGAGTTCATAGTATCTACCTTTAGGCAATGTGAAGCTAACTTAAAATCACCTCAAACCATGGCCACAGACAAACCACACACGATTAGGGATCACTTTGTTCGTCAAGTGTGCATCACACCTTCAAGAGTTGCGTTACCTATTGTGGGTATCGCAAACTTCGAAATCAAGCCTGGGATCATCAACGTGCTTCCCACTTTCTATGGGAAGCCAATAGAAAGCTCATATGAGCACCTTGATGCATTTATTGAAAATTTTGAAAGTTTCCACTTTCAAGGTGTCTCGACAGATGTAGTAAGGCTACACCTTTTTTCTTTTTCATTAAAAGTCGTACCCAAATGATGGCTTCAATCCCTAACAAAGGGTGAAATTACCACTTTGAATGACCTCCTACAACGCTTCCTTGTCAATTTTTTTCCTAAAGCTAGAGCTATGGCCGTTAGGCATGCAATAAAAAATTTTGAACAAAAGGACCAAGAGCAATTTCACGAAAGTTCGGATGGATTCAAGGAGCTCCTTAGAAGCTGTCTCCACCACAGTCATCCAAGTGGGCTCATGTTCAAAGTTTTTATGATGGTCTTACAGTTTCAAATAACAGATGGTTAATGCTTCGTGCAGCGGAGGATTTAACCAGCAAGATGATGAAGATGCTTGGACGTTATTTGAACGACCAAGCCTCTTCTGCAAGGGTGGTTAGGGGAGGCACATGTGGTGTCTATGAAGTATCACACAACAATGATGCTAACCTTAGGCTGGACGCACTTAGTATGAAGTTAGACTAGATGATTAATATGCATGCAAATCCTTGTAACATGTGCCCAGTCAACTCAGTTGAGTTCATCGGGTAGTATTACTCCATGTGGCATTTGTTCAGGTTAGAACCATTCTGCTTTTGATTGTTTATATGCCTCAAAATTCCCTAAATACATGCAGGACAAGGTTTATGCAGCACAAGGGTATTCAAGGAATAATAACCCGTTCTCCAAAATCTACGATCTCGGGTGGCACAACCATCCAAATTTCTCATGTAAGCAGAATGCTAATCAGAATCAAGCCATGCAGCAACCAGCGCTAGGATTTGGTAGGTAATGCACGCCCTCCCGATTTTTAGGAAGGGCACAGGTGTGGCTCTTCTTCTAACCCTCCAACTATGAATGCTAAACCCCCACCCCAGCCTCCTAGGTACCCTTCGTAGTTTGAGGAGAGTATGCTCCGCTTTATGGAGGAAAACCAACAGTTGGTTCAGTCCCATTCGTAGTATATTTTTAAGCTAGAGAACTAACTAGGACAGTCAGCTTAAGCTTTGAACATGAGAGAGGAAGGGAGTTACCCTCCCGACCTCTTCTAAATCCTAGAGGGTCAACTAGTTCTAACCTTGGCTAGGCCACTCACAGGCAGGCTAAGGTCATGTCATTTTTGGGTGAGGAAAATCTTGGAGAGGTAGAGATAGAGGTCAAGCAAGAACGTGAGATTCATCTCTCACCGCTGATAGGGATGAAGCACCTGCACCTTCATTGGGCTCACCACCTGAACCCATCTTCCCTTTTCCTTCGGCCCTTATAGGACCAAAGGAAACGGATGACCCAAAGAGGGCTAAGCTACTGGACTTGTTTAAAGACATCAAAATCAACTTGCCATTGATTGACGCCATTAAACAAGTTCCAGTCTATGCGAAGCCCCTCAAGGAACGGTGGGTTAGGAAGAAAAGAGTGCAATCACATGTCCTTAGGAAGGTCTGGCTCACTGAGAAGTGAGCAACATTTTGGTTTTGGGCATCCTGCCAAAGTGTCGAGATTCGGGGGCTTTTACAATCCCGTACGACATAGGATAGAGCTACACTTGTCGAGCCCTTTTGGATTTAGGGTGAGTGTGAACCTCATACCATTCTCGATTTTTAAGGAATTGGGTATTGGAGATCTTAAACCAATTGGTATTACACTCTAGTGGGTTGATAGATCAGAGCGTTTACCTTAAGGGAGGTTGACAAGTTCATCTTCCGTGTCAACTTTATAGTGCTAGACATGGACTCTGGTCCTCATCAGAGGAACTACACCCTTATCATTTTGGGACGACTGTTCCTAGCAATGGCCGATGCTGTCATCCATTGTAGGACTAGGGTGTTGGAGGTTTCATTTGGAAACCTTGAGGTCAAATCAAATGTTTATAATGCTCTCAAGTTTCGTGCTGATGCTGATGATTTTGATTGTTTTATGGTCGACACAATTGACCCTTTGGTAGAGTTTCATCTGACTTTATCAAAGGAGATGGCTTATCTGATGTTCTTACATTTATTGATGATGATGCTTGTACTGGTGATCTACTTGATGTGCAGGATGTGCTAAGAGGTAAGGCTAGGGGTTCGATTTTTGAAACCCAAACTTGCCTCCGTAGTGAGCTTGCTAAGCCATGCATTGAGTGTCCACCAATGTTGGAACTCAAACCTCTCTTTTCCACCCTTAAGTATGCTTTTCTAGGGTGCAATGACACCCTACCTATTATTCTTGAATCTAACCTAGCTGAGACACAGGAATCTAGGTTGTTAGCGGTCCTACAGAACCATAAACGAGCTATAGGAAGTTTGGTGGCTGATCTGAGAGAAATTAGTCCCTCTTTATGCATGCATAGGATACATTTAGAGGAAAATCTTTATCCATCTAGGGAGATTTAAAGAAGGTTTGACCCAAATACGAGGGAGGTGGTTAAGAAAGAGGTCATGAAGCTATTAGATGCGGGCATTATACCCAGCTTCTGATACTCCTCGGGTGAGTCTAGTCCAAGTGGTTTCTAAAAATCATAGTAGTTACAGATGCTAAGGGAGAATTGGTTCCTATGAGTACAACTATAGGGTGGAGAGTGACTACCATAAGTTAAACTCCGTCACGTGTAAGGACCACTTCCTCCTTCCTTTTTTGGACAAGAGCTTAGACACATTAGGAAGACAGGCTTATTATTGATTTTTGGATGATTACTTCAATTAAAGTCTTAATTTTAATCTAATGTCCTAATCTAATTCAACTATTTATTAGACCTAGATCTTACTTTAATAGGCTCATAATATAGCAATACGAAAATATCAAATAAAACAAGCATAAACATGGAATGTGGAATAAACAAAATAATGGAAAATTAATTAAATATCAAATACTTAATTTAGACATACCTGAAGCAAAAATCCTATCTCTGATTTGTGGATCACAAATTGGAAGAAAACTTCTTGACACCTCAAGATTTTCTTCGCAATGACCTCTGTTAGCACCAGCGTGTAGGCTCCTAAAATATTTAATTTAGGAAAATTTTTGAAACGAATTTTTTCATTTAATCTTTCAAAAAAATAATTTTTAAGAAATATTATGCTAAACATTAATTTAGAAAAACTCTAAAACAATTTTAGGTTTTTCATCGTGGGAGTAAATTAGGCTCCAAAACCTAATACCAACAACAACAATAACAAACCTAGTGCCTCCAAGGGCTCCCGCCTAAGCAGGGTTTGAAGGAGGGGGGGGGGGGGGGGGGGGGGGGGGGGGGTGCAGATGTACGCAGCCTTCCCCCTTCAGGGGGCTCCAAAACCTAATACCATAAAACATTAATTAAATATGACGGCCAAAACAATGTTTAAATAGGCAAATAAGAATAGTCAAACATGACACATGGCAATTTCTGATTGGCTAAGATCGTGGCACAAGGATGAGCAGAGGCGTGCATAGTGATAAATGCCATGTGTCGTCTTCCCATTCATGAAGCCAAGAATGCATGGATCACAGTCTTTTTTCCTTTCCCTTTTTCTATTAGGCAGCCAATGTATGACCCCTGCACCCCCACGTGCAATGCACACATAAAGCTGTGCAATTCAGCCTCCCTTTTTTTTTTGTTTAATTCCCACATGTATAAAATTCATCTCATTAATATTATTTGATATTGAATAAATAATTCATCTCATGAGTTAAGTTTAGCCAAAATTATTTAATTTATTTTATGAATAAATAATTCATCTTACGAATTTAATTTAAATTTTTTGAAATAGTGCTAAGTTGAGGCTTGTGGAGGACCTCAGAGATAATCTAACTCTAGCTCCAAATATGTCAAATCTGATTCTCATCTCATAATAACAATTGGTTGCCATTTAACAAAACATAATTCCACTAAATAACTTTTATTGTGCTCTATAGTTAAATATGTTAAGGTTTCAAAATTGCACTTGAACCTCAACCTCGGTTGGGATAGTGAGAGTATGAGATGAGAAAAGAATATAGATTTAGATAAGATAACAAGGGAAAAGAGTTGAGAAGTAGAGAGAGATATCAAAAGATATCAAATTCATTCATCAAAGTTCTTATCAAGATTACAAGCTAAGCCACCTACTTATACTACTTACATGACATGATCTAATTCATTGAATCTAGCCAACCCAAAGACTAATCGACTCTTAAGTGAGGTGCCGCACTTGACTCAACTAACCAACGGCCTTGACCACCACAGCCTAACAACTCTAGACTTCACTTATTACATGACTCAACCAAAGCTTAAGCTACTAATTACATCAACACTTAATCTAGCTACAATATCAGCTAGCTAATACAACTCAATCAACTAGACAACCTCCAACATGCAACAGCACCAATTTACAGCAACAACACAGCAGCTAACAGTAGCAAGACAGCCATAACAGACCAATGCAGCAGCTACGGCAGCCCCCTAGACTTCATTGAGCTCGGATCATAACATTTCCTTCCCCTTGAAAAAATTCTTGTCCTCAAGAATGGAAGAGAGTTGAAACAATGAAGGACACTTATTGCTTATGAAAAGATAACTAAAGTGTTGAATTTCTTGCTAAATTTTCTGCAGCTGGTAGGACATCTGAAACCACTCCTTATGAAATGCAGTAGAACATATTAATACGATGCTCGTTCTGCACAAGGCCTTCGTGTGGATGGATTGTACCCCTTCTGGTGGTCTACACTGATCAAACAAGATTATCCAAACCTCAACAACCAGCCCATGGCATAACTTGATGCAGTTAATACAGCTGAAAGCACTATCTTGCTGCAGAGAATCCCAAAACGTCTCATTATTTCTGAATTTCTTCTTATAGTAAGCTGTAAAACAGAATGTAAATGTCATTAAACCCATAAGACCGCATATGAAGTCCTTTAACATCTTGGGGGGCCTTCCAAACTCTAACCAACAGAACCTAACATCAAAATCTGCTTGTAGGCATTTCCCATTGCAGCTCAAACAGACCCATTTCTTGATCATGGTAACAAAACACAATGTAATTCCATAAGAATGAGCTGCGACTCTTTCATCTTGGATCTTATCCAAAATTTGTATTGCTTAAACATCCACATACTGAACCATCTTCGACCATGCTCAACGAACTCTCGATCACTTCTCAATTCCACCTGATATGCTGCAGAACTCAGAATTGTATTAATGCTAAACCGATGCATCACATAGTGAAAAATTTTAGCTTGATTTCTGTCCATATGGAAGCTTATCAATGCGAACAAGTTATTACATCTTCCCAAAGTCTTAATAGCACCAACCACACTCAATCGGGACAACTCTTCCACTGCTGACAGTGAAAGGATTGGAATTCCCGAAGAATTTTCAGCAGCTTCCATTCATTCTTGCTGTCCCAATTTGATCAATTGAGCACTTGTGACTTTGGCTTGAATTTTTGAACTTTTGCTCCACCAAATTAAGCACTCACGGGTCACACTTGAATTCCAAGGACACAAGGTCATCACTTGAATGCCCACCACAACCCCATTGACAGATTGTATTCTGCAGCTCACAACTTCCAGCCTGATCTCAAAACTTCCTTGGATCCCATGCTCATCCAACCACCAAACATGCCTCAAATGATCAAGCTTTGCTTTCTTGTCAACCATCACAAGCATGAGTAACAAACATAACAAGTGAAGACACCAACAGAACTCTTGATCAGCTGTAAACTCTTCCCAATCTAGAGCTGATCTGTTCCAAACTCTCCTGCTGATTTCCACTCTAACTTCAGCAAGAATTATCCTCAATGTTACACTGACCATTTCCTTCCAAACATTAAGAGAATATTGAAGCTTGTGCATATAATTTTTCCATTCAGAACCACCACAACAGATCACCCCAAACATGTTCAAGTTCTGAATCTGATCAGTACTTTTCAGTTGCTGTTTGTTCCAATTTCCAAGTGTTATCGTCATCGTCTTAACTTTGCTTTGCTTACTATCTTTAGTTGCAAACATGAAGCTCACAACACAACCAAATCCTCCCTGAACTGCGTCTACTTCTGTAGCAAAACAACTTGTGAGATCTTGGTTGAATGGCTCAAGTTTATCTACTGCATTTGTTCCAATCCACAAGTACTGCACTTCCACATTAAATTTAGGAGGCCTCACATTTGGTTGTACAATTGGAGAATATTCTTTGTCCATAGCTTTATTAACACCTAGCCTTAGTTTGGAACTCAATACACTTGCCAATTTGTTACCCAACACTGTTAGACCAGACTGAAAATAGAATCCATACTCCACAAAACCTCAAGGGATCTTCTAACTTCAAACATATCAATTGTAGCACCTGTTGTACTGATTTTGGTCGGATTAGAAATAGGCTCCAGCACATTACTAAATTTATACACCTCCAACAACTCAATTGCTTGTATAGACACAATGCTTCTCCTTTGTTGAAACTTGAAACGCACTCTTGCAGCTTGATTACTTCTCTTCAGCAGAAAATTGACTCTTTTCGGCTTCATATAAACTTGAGAATCTTCTCCCAGATCAGGAGGCAACTCATCATAAGAATGTGTATTTGAATACAACTTTTCTCCACTCAAAAGACGACCTTGTTCTACACCAGGTAGTACCACAACGGCAACAATGGATTTCTCAACAAAATGTGATAGATCAGTAGTGAAGATGCTTCGATTCTGCATACCAGCTTGCCATGGAGCAACACCTAATAGATTTGAGGATGTATCCATTGGTATTACAGTAGTAGCATCAAATTTTTTAGCATAATACTTTAGTTCTGCATAGCTCTCTACTTAATTGCTTGCAAGGACTTCATAGTGATCCACTTGTAGCATCGAGTCATCTTTAGAAGGCCATGACTCAATCATTAACTTCTCATGCTTCAATTTCTGCTTAGTAAACTTCTTTTTCCCCCAAAAATCTTTCAATGCGTCGTTAAGATGATTCCTCTTCACTTTACTTTTTGCATTCCTTATCATTCCCATGACATGAAAATCGTATTCCCATTCCGGAAGCATGTCATGATGAAGCTCATCATCTTCAAAATGCTCTAACTCTAGCAAAGAGTCTTCATAATGATTATCTTGCTCAAACTCAGGATCCTCTGACTTGTGTTCATCAACTTCGGCATTGTCATGGTCAAATTCATCTTCAACGACAACCGTTTCTACCACAACTCCCTCTTTGTTCTCAACCTTGAACTCTTGAGGTAGAACCACTTCAGTAGGTGGAATAATCCGGCTAGAAGGCTTAAGAATCGCATTAACCAATGATTCCCCCTACCTATTAACCTGATCCGGCAGATTCACAGGCTTAGCCTCAATCTGCTGCAACCGATCTTCCTTATTCAAATATTTTTCCAGAAGTAACTGCTGCATTTTTAACAATTGATCAATCTTTTGATCAAGCTTGTCCACATTGCTAAGACAATCACTGATGTCTCGTAGTAATATACTGAGGTGCGGCTGTAGCATTTGCACCAGCTTCCGAAAGAGTCCTCATTCCATCAGCCATGTTTGCAATGAACAACAAAACTTCGATCTGGAGCAGCTTAGTTCACATAATATGAGTTCGAAATCTGCAGAAGAGTGAGACTTCTTTCGCAACTCTTCCACAATGGATTGCTTAATGAAGTTCTACTCCTTCGTTCGCACAAAACAACCCCTACTATCGGTTCCACAATCGTCACTGATTACCACCCCTATTATGCAGAATTCGCGAACGAACCCTAGCTTCGAACAATTCCTGACAGTGATGCTTCTTGAATAATTCAGACTAAGAATCTGAAATAGGTTGAATCTTTGTCTGTATGATGATTTAAACACACAATTCACCCCAATCTTCAAGAACAAAATTGGATTTCAACACGTCGGTCCTCAGTTCACTGTCAGATTGTTGCCTAAGCAATTCTCCACTCAATAACATATAATTCTTAAAAATCAAACGTAGATTTTGATGAATTCTCACCACTTCTACGCTTATCAACACAATTGCATCACAATTCAACAACAAAAGCAAATTCGGATCGAGTATGTAACTTGTAGTTCAGAAAACGGTTACCTCAACCTCAATGTCCGAATTGTAATAAACCTCAAATCAGCTTGTTTCTGATCTTTTGATGATGATCGAGTGTAATGTTGATCCAATAGCATCACTTACTTCTTCTCAATATATCAGATGAATATTTGATCAAGATCAATTATGCTTAGCACACAACTTCATCAACTAATACTTTGCTTCGGCACTCAACTTCAGAAGCTAATGCTTGATCAATCCTATGGAATTCAATCTGAATCGGCTTTGATGTTGAATGTAATCAACAAATACTGATCAATTGAACTTTCTTCAATGTAATTCGATCAATTTTAATCCCAACCGGAAGCAATTTCTAGGCAATGCGCAGGTTCTTGACAGTATACAAGCTCTTCAAGTTTAGAATTCAGAATTGAAATCTTGATCACTTAAAACAAAACTAAATCAGTATCAAAACTATTTTTATTGATTAATTGCAACACAATCTATTAGATTTGTAATTTTTCTAATTTAGAGCTTGATTCGGAAGCCAAATCAAGGCTCCGATGCCAATTGTTAAGGTTTCAAAGATTGCTCTTGAACCTCAACCTTAGTTGGGATAGAGAGAGTAAGAGATAAAAAAAGAATATAGAGTTTAGATGAGATAAGAAGGGAAATGAGATGAAAAGTAGAGAGAGGTATCAAAAGACATCAAATTCATTCATCAAAGTTCTTATCAAGATTACAAGCTAAGCCACCTACTTATACTACTTACATGATATGATCTAATTCATTGAATCTAGCCAACCTAAAGACTAACTGACTCATAAGTGAGCCGCCACACTTGATTCAACTAACCAACGGCCTTGACCACCATAGCCTAACAACTCTGGACTTCACTTATTACATGACTCAACCAAAGCTTAAGCTACTAATTACATCAAGACTTAATCTAGCTACAATATCAGCTAACTAATACAACTCAATCAACTAGACAACCCCCAACACGCAGCAGCACCAATTTACAGCAGCGGCACCACAGCTAACAGCCGCAAGATGGCCATAACAGACCAATGCAGCAGCTACGGCAGCCCCCTAGACTTCATCAAGCTCGGATCATAACATATGTTAACTCAAGAATTTCTCAAATAACTTATATTATTATTGTGAAAATTAACCCCTCTACTAGATATCGGTGAATAAAACACAATTCTAACTACTATCATTATTTTTCTCAAATCTATCGCGGTAGTTCCCGACTTGCGCTTCTCGAACAATTCATACTAGAGAAGCAATTTCCGTATTAATTCCAAATATCAAACGTTTGGAATATTATGGCCAAAGATTCTAGAATATGTTCGCAAATTTGCGAATCAACTAAGAGAACATCTTACATTGTGCATTTTTAGTAAAATATATGTTCCCGCCACATTTCATGCAATTTTCAAACAATGTAAGATCTTGGTTATTCACTTTTAATCTCTTCGTTTTAGGCCTTAAAGCAATTAACATTCCATTCACAAATTCGGACTTTTTCCTACATTTAGAGTAATCATCTTGTAGAATTAAATATTTCTGGTAGCTTTTAAAGAAACAACTAATTCATGTGATCCTGCTCAGTATCCTAAAATTGATGAAAACACCAACATAATACTTTTGGATCCCTATACAAATGACCAAGACAAGTCATAAAAAGTATCATTTTATAATCTTATCAAAAAAGTTTTCCGAACCTATTACCGATTGCGAGCATACTTTGACAACAGGTCACTAGTTTGATCTAAGTCTTTCAGTGGTTCAATCTTTTTGACTACTTAAAACAAACCTGGCTCGTCTTCTTGGCCAAAGTCCATCTCACGTGTCGCCTTAGAAAAACAAGCACACGCATGTTTGGCTCGAAAAATATAATCATACAATAAATAAATAAAATTATTTTATTTATTTAATATTTAAAACTAACTAATTGAGTTTTTTTTAGGAAACCTATTCCAACAACAACCAGGTCTTGGTTCACCCTAAAGATTAAGAGAAAACGACACTCTCCTGTCCCTTTGGTAAGTTTGCATATCGAAGGATGTCCTTCGGTCTGTGCAATGCACCTGTTATTTTCCAATGATGTAAGATATCCATCTTTTCTGATATGTTGGACCACTACCTAGAGGTTTTTGTGGATTATTTTTCTATGTTTATTAGGTCATCTTTTGATGATTGCCTTTCTCACTTGAACGTTATTTTCCAAAGATGCAAAGAGTGCAATCTGGTACTTAGTTGGGAGAAGAGTCATTTCATGCTTCGACAGGGTCTAGTGTTAGAACATGTGGTATCCAAAGCATGTATTACTATAGACAAGGCCAAGGTTGATTAAATTGCCAACCTTCCTTCACCTACCTCAGTAAAGGAAGTTCGCTCATTCCTTGGCCACGCAAGCATTTTATTGCCCACTTTAGTAAAATCACTAAACCTCTATCAAACTTGCTTGCTAATGATGTGCCTTTTGTCTTTGATGACGAGTGTTTAGCTACTTTTATTGAGTTAAAAACCTTGTTCTCTACAACTCCAATCATTCAACCATCAGACTGCTCTTTACCATTTGAGGTTGTGTGTGATGCCTCTAATCATGCTATAGGAGTTGTGCTCAGTCAAAGAAAGGATCAAAAACCTATCATTGTCTACTATGCTAGCAAATCCTTAGCTGAGGTGCAAAAGAATTATATCCCTTCAAAAAGGAATTGCGTGTTATAATTTTTGTCCTTGACAAGTTTCAACCTTACATTTTGGGCTCTCGGGTTATTGTCTTTTATGATCATGCCCCCTTTTAGCTCCTTCTTATAAAGTAGAAAATGAAATCTAGGTTGATTCGCGGGGTTTTATTACTCCAGGGATTTAACCAAGGGATCAGGGATAGGAAAAGCTCGTATAATGTAGTGGCCAATCGCCTTTCGAGAATTGTGTTTACATCTAGTTTCCATATTCTCCCTATTCTTGATTGCTTTCCTAATGAACAGTTATTTCCCATTACAGGTGGTCCACCCCCATGGTACACACACATCATGAGCTACTTGGCAATGGGGAAGTTACCTACCAACTGGCCAAAGTAAGCAAGGGATCGTTTCTTCTCACAGGTGCACCATTTCTTTTGGGATGATCTAGACTTGTTCAATGTATGTTCTGACTAGGAAATGCATCACTGTGTCTCAAAAATTAAATATGCGAGTATACTATGAATTTGTCATAATCTAGCTCGTGGAGGACACATTGGCGAAGAATGCATTGCTACGAAATCCGACAAGGTCGCTTCTTGAAGCTTTTACTTTGTGCATATGCTTAGCGAAGGCACTAAGTCATATCAAGTAATAAAGAGTGAGCAGAGTACCATTCCCACGGGGACTTTTATTGAGCAAGTGCAGAAATTAGTAGTTTTAGTGCTATTTGAAAAACTAAAATTTGTAGGTTTTGAAATGAAACAAACCAAAATAAAAAGAGCCAAAATGTTTGCTGATTTTTATAAAAAGTGCACTAATGTTTTGATGGTTTTTATGATGATAAGATCCAAGGCATCTGATTTTATGTAGGTCCATCAATACGCCTTTCTATTCTCGATATTCAAGTCGTTATTACGCGTTAATGGTCGAAAACCCTAATTGGCCAAATATTCTCTCTCGAGCAATATTTAGCATACTCTTTTACATATTAAACCATCAATAAAATTGCATGAATTTAAATAAGAAAAGAGTTTTGAATATCCATGGTTTTCACTTAAGACTACACAAATCGTATTAATCTCTCTCGAGCATTCGCTTAGTTTGTGGTATTTATCACCTTAGCAATCATCATAAATCTCCTCTTAGACTCATTATAAATCATTATAGGCTTTAACTGGTGATCAAGCATTCAAAACTCATGAAGAACAATGATAAACACTTCAACAATGCAATAACAAAATATTGAATACGTTGAATTAGAAGAGAGCGTATATTACAACTTAGGCTCCATCGTAGCCTTAGAAAAACAAAATTAGTTCATGGTAAACATAATATAAAGAAAAACTAAGACAAAATCCATGAACTTAAAGAAGAATAGGATAGAAAAGAACTTGAAAATGTAAAATTACAAACCGAACTTCATCTTTTGTCCTCCTTGCCTACGAATTTCTACCTATTACTTAACTTTGTATTGAGTTTTTCTGTAGGAAGAGATGATAAAACACTTCCACAACCTTCCTATTTATAGCACATAAGGTTGGGATTACTTAAAATAAAAAACATAGCAAGCTTCAAGCTCATTGCACCACACACCGCCACTACCGCCTAAATCTGCAGATTTACACCAACTTGCTGTTTTCTTCCATTCTTTTTTACTTTGGCCACACAAAATTAGTCTTAGCATCATCTTTGACATGTTAATGAATTTTTTGATCCATCATTGCACTTGATTTTTACATTTTGCCACCCAAATTTGCAAGTTGAAATGAATGGTGCAAGCTTGTTCTATATTCTCTGATGTTGCTGTTCTTGCTTGTTTCTCTTCATTTTTTTCTTTTTTTTCCACCCAAAGCTGAGATTTGACATCACTTTTGATGTTTTATTGAAGTGATTATGAAGTTCTTGCATTTTATTTGCTTGAATTGCAGCCCAAAACTGCAAATTATAGCAAATTATACATGTTCTTGTGTTTCCTTTGGCTGTGTAAAATGTTGTATCTAGCCCAATTTTTTTCCTTTGTTGGATATATCTTGCAGTTATTTGTTGATTTTGATGATAATATTTTGAAAGATTTAGCACAAAATGTGAGTTTTTGCACAAAAACGGCAATAGAAGCAAAAAAGAGCAAAAGTTCGATGTATAATGGTTAGAAAATGAACT
The DNA here is from genome assembly GCA_018398585.1 of Simmondsia chinensis. NCBI lineage: Eukaryota > Viridiplantae > Streptophyta > Magnoliopsida > Caryophyllales > Simmondsiaceae > Simmondsia > Simmondsia chinensis. The sequence goes on along the minus strand of JAGTTD010000013.1, from coordinate 16,129,793 downwards.
AAAATGATATGAATAATTATAAACTAAATAGGACTTATCAAAATACCCCCAAACTTAAATCTTGCTCGTCCTCGAATAAGGCTAAACATTAAAGCTTAGGATCTCATGCTTTTTATGAATTTATCACAATTCAAAGCAAGATTATTTCTATTAGAAAAGAATGACTAAGACTCAAAGTTTTAAGATTCTAAAGGTAAAATAATTTTCCAAGGAAAAACCCATCAATCACTGTTAAGGTTCAAGAACAATTATGAATCTTAACCTTGGAGAAATAGAGTTGGAGATGAGAAAAGAAGTTAAAGGAGATGAGAAATAGAGAGTGAGTTAGATAAGAGACATAATCAAGATAATTCTTGTTATTTCATTAAATGCCTCTATACAATATGAATCAAGCTATTTAAGCTCCCTTAACCGGCTAAGATACATTGGAACAAGATTCAATATCAACCGACATAACTAACCCACAGCCGCCACACCTGACTTGCCAATTGACCGTTAACCGACTCAGCCACAATTCAAAATAAGGCGCCGACCAACTTAGCTGAGTCTGAAGGCCACAAATGACAACACAACACTATAATGCTAATCCAAAGCTTATTACAAATAACATCAATACAAGATATAAGATGGACTCATAAAAATTCTCTCCCCTTGAAAGCATTATTGTCTCAAGAATGGAAGGATGGAAATTGGCTCTTCGGGAACTTGATCCTTTCCCAAGTAGCATATTCTTCTTCCAAATTAGCCCAATGAACTAGCACTTCTTCCACTGATTTCCTAAAGAGCTGTAGCATTTGAGAATTCAAGATTCCTGCTGGAGCTTGCAACCATGCTTCACTGGTATCAACTTCTGGTGGATGAACAAAACTTGATTTGCCTTTCTAGACCTGCTAATTTAAGAGAGAAATATGGAAAACAGGATGAACATAAGAATTAGGGGCCAATTGCAGCCTATAAGCAACCTTTCCCAGCTTTTCAATAACTTCGTAAGGTCAAAAATATCGAGCATAAAGCTTAGTGTTCTTGCGTATTACCACTGATGCTTGTCTGTATGGCTAAACTTTTAAGTAACTGTTAAGAATCAAGATTATTCTTGATCTTAACCTAGGAGAAAGAACAGGTAAGATTAGAAAAGAAGTGAAAGAGATGAGAATAGAGAGAGAATTAGATGAGAAAGAGCAATTTAAGATATTATTTCCTTCATAAAATGATTCTTATATGATAGCCTTCTATTTGTACCAATACAATCATGAACTCAAAACAATGAATCTAGATTCTACTACTTAACTACCAACCTACTTACAACTAAGAATAGCTGCCAACCTTGACTTAAAACAAGACTAACAATGACTTGAGCAAAACTAATAACCGCCAAGGATCTCCAACAACACTTACCGCCAAGAGCAGCCTCTAATTTGAATGCGGGCATGACAATACCCTCCCCTCAAGCACATTCTTGCCTGAAGGAAGTAGGGAAGGAAACTAAGACTTTGAGAAGAACCAATTTTCCCTCGAAGCATGCTCCTAACCTAAGTTTGCCCATTGAACCAGCACCTACTTAACCTTTACACCCTGCTACTGTGTTTCATGACTGTCCAAGGTTGCTTCAAGTTCCTGCACCAAAATTCACTGCAAAGTGGCCCAAAGTGGAGCTATTGCACAAGTGACTCCATTTGGAATGTGTTTCTTAATCAAGGAAACGTGAAAAACTGGATGCACCAAGCTGTCCAGAGGAAGTTCTAGCTTGTAAGCTACCTTGCCAATCTTCTCTAAAACCTTGTAAGGACTAAAATAATGAGCACACAACTTAATGTTCTTGCGAATGGCCACTGAGCTCTGCCTATAAGGCGGCAATTTCAGATAAACTAGGTCTCTTACTTCAAAATTCCTCTCATATCTCTTCTTGTCTGCGAAGTATTTCATTTTAGCTTGAGCAAGCTGAAGATTATCTTTGAGCTGTCTAACCAATTGTGCCCTCTGACTGAGAAGCTCATTAACACCTTCTACATGTGAAACCATACCTTGGCTTATCGAGGGAGAGGGAGGTTCATAGCCATATAAAGCTTTGAATGGAGTTGTGCCTAAAGAAGAATGTGAATGAGTATTGTACCAATACTCAGCAAGGGACGGCCACCTATGCCAATGCTTGGGATGTGATAATGTCATCCCTCTCAAATAATGCTCAATACACTAATTCACCCCTCTATGTTTGGCCATCAGACTGCGGGTGATAAGAGGAGCTCATAGCTAAAGTGGTACCCAACAATGGGAATAACTCACGCTAGAAATTGTTAGTAAACGATCTGTCCCTATGTGATACAATTGATTGTGGTAGTCCATGAACCTTATAGATATGATCCAAGAATAGCCTTACTAACTTCTCTGTTGAAATTGGATGACAAAGGTTAATGAAGTGGCCAAACTTGGTAAAACAATCTACTACCACCCAAATAACTTCTCTGCCTTCGGACTTGGGCAAACCTTCAACAAAATCCATACTAATGTGTGTCCAAGACCCATCAAGTACTGGTCAGGGCTGCAGCAAGCCCTTTGTGTGGAATATACTCAACCTTGATTTGTTGATATACCTCACATTGCCGCATAAACTCCTAAACTTTTTTCTTCAACCCATTCCAATGGAAGTACTGCTTGATCGTCTGATAAGTCCCTTCAATTCCAGAATTCCCTCCCCAAAGGACAATCATGAGAAGCCTCAATAACTTACTTCCTTAATCCAGCTCCTTCACCAATGTAGATCTTTCCTTTAATTCGAATAATTCCCTTGCTGGCTGTCACCTCTGAATCAGGATCAGTAGGTGTTGCTAGTGTGAAGCTGGGAATGGTATAAGTCGGAGCAAATGCATCTTGATAATAAGACCTGATCACATCAATCATCCACGGTGGTATAACTTGAGAAATTGCAGCATAAGAAGCTTCTGTTTTAACTTCCTTTTGTCTTCTTGAAAGTGCATCCGTAACAAGATTATCAGCTCCTTTCCTGTACACAATTGTATACTCCAACCCAAGAATCTTCATCAATCCCTTCCTTTGAACTCCTACAGAGATTCTTTGCTCAAGCAGGTATTTTAGGCTTTGGTGGTCTTTTTTTATTACAAAATAATGACCTTCCAAATAATACCTCCATTTCTGTATTGCCAAGAGAATTGCCATGTAATCTTTCTCATAAATGGATAACATTTGATTCTTGAGACCCAATGACTGGCTCATATAAGCCAATGGTCTACCATTTTGCAAAAGAACTGCTCTAATTCCGCTGCAGCAAGCATCAGTTTCCAATGTGAAGGGCAAGCGGAAGTCTGGCATTACCAATACTGGAGCCATAGTCGTAGCCTGCTAAACTACTCAAAAGCTTCCTTAGCCAAATCACTCCAATTGAAAGCCTCCTTCTTAAGTAGATCTGTCAGTGGCTTTGCAATAATCCCATATCCAGCTATGAATTTACGATAGTAGCCTGTTAAACCCAAGAAACCTCTTAGCAGCTTGAGCAATCTTAGTTCTGGCCAATCCTTCATAGCTTGGAGCTTGCTTGGGTCTGTAGCTACCCTATCACCCGAGAGAACATGGCCTAGGTACTCCACCTGTCTCTTAGCAAATGTACATTTAGAGAGCTTGGCAAATAGCTTGTGCCATTTCATGGTCTGAAATACCAAATCCAGATGAGTAAGATGCTCATGTGGAGTAGAATTGTAGACCAAAATTTCATCAAAGAACATAAGTACAAATTTCCTGAAGGCTTAAACACAAGGTTCATCAGAGTCTGGAAGGTTGCAATGGCATTGGACAGCCCAAAAGGATCACCACTAATTCATAATGCCCTTGATGAGTTCTAAAAGCTATTTTATGCATATCTTGGTCTTGCACTCTAATATGATAATAGCCCTGCCTCAGATCCAGCTTGCTGTAATACCAAGAGCCATGACGTTCATCCAACAGATCGTCTATAATTGGAATTGGAAATTTATCTTTAACTGTAAGAGAGTTTAAGTGACAATAATCAATGCACATTTGTTAAGATCTATTCTTCTTTTTGAACAAGATTACCGAAGAAGCAAAGGAGGCACTGGGTCTGTTGTTGTTGTTGTTGTATTACCAGGGAAGCAAAGAGACTATGGTTGTGTCTTATGAATCTTATCTTCAACAGGTCCTCAACTAGCTTTTCAATCTCATTCTTTTAAGAATGAGGATACTTATAAGGATGAAGATTCACTGGAATAGAACCATCCTTCAAAGGAATTGCAAGATCAAGCTCCCTTTTTGGACGTAAGGTCTTTGGCTGCTTAAACAAATCACCATACTCTTGATGTAGAGAATCCCAAGCTGTGCTATAACCTGAAGTAGTACTGGAGTACAAAGCAGTGCTGGAGTCTGTTTGGTTGAGTTCTGAAGTAGTAGTGATTGAGTAGAGTTGTCCTACCCATTGATTAGTTCCCTTCTTAAGAACCTTTTGTAGACTCTTGTCTCTCATCAGTTAGAGCTAGCCTGACTCCACAATTCCTTGTAACTTGATCTTTTGCCCCTCTCTTTCGAAGGATATAGTGAGCTAGGAAAAAACGAAGAGTATGGAACTGAAGGACTTCATCCAATAAACTCCTAACACCATATCACAACCTCCCAACCTCAAAACTCTGAAATACTCAAACTTGTGACCTTCCATCTTCCAATTGAACTTCTTACGCTTTGTGTGTGTCAAAATTGAATTTCCATCAACTACTGTGACAGCCAAGGGGCTAGTCTTGATCAAATCTTGTCCCACAGCTCTTACAATTTCAGGATCCACAAAGCAAATATGTACTTCCACCGTCACTGAGTGTCAACAAGTCTCGTTGCCCAACAACTCCCTTAATTCAGATGGAATAATGCGAGCCACTTCCTGATCAGGCCTTTATAGAAACTTTAACCTCATCCTCCTCCTCAGAATCATCCTTATTCTCTTCCTCTTGCTCCCTGAAATCAAGCATCTTATCCTCATCTATTTAAGAAGCCTCTACTCCAGTGGCTTCCATAAGTTACTTAAGATCACACTTATAACCAAAGACGTACTTTTGATTGCATTTAAAACAAAGCTTTTGAGGCCTCTATCATTAGAACTACTAGCTCTACTATTGAACTATGTAAATCTCGATGAAGACGATCCATTGGAAGCACCTTTCAATTTCTGAGAATCAGGAACTATCAATACAGAGCTCTCAACCTTCCTTGCTTTTGAATAAGCTTGAGAAAGAGTGGAGGGATCGAATGCCTTAACTATGTTCTTGATTTCAGGCTTAAGTCCACTCACAAAGCTTGAAACATAGTATGATTCCGGTGCCTCAAGATACACAGCGAGCATCTTGGCTCTCAATGCTTCGAACCTTGTCATGTAGTCCTTCATAGATGAAACTTGAGTGACTTTGTTGAATTTATCCACCACTTCACTCACATCTTCATCTGCAAACCTATCAAAAAGCTCATTTGCAAACTTAGTCCAGGTGAATGTAGGCCTACTGCCCATCAAACTGCAATAGCAGACCTCCAATTCTCCTTTTGGATACTTATCTACCAACTCTACCTTCTTATGTTCGTCAATGTTGTAGAAACGAAAGTACCTGTTACATTTCCTTATCCAAGACTGAGGCATTGTACCATCAAAAGGCTCTAGATCCACACGAGGCTGTTTAAAACCATGGCTTCTTGCACTTGATGCACTGTCATTGCTGTCCATAGGAGGAGGTCTTGTATCACTGTTGTCCACCGGGGGAGGTCTTAGATCAGGAGGTCTGTTTTGTTGACTTGCAAGCAGAAGTAGGCTACCACCACCCTGTTGTTGCTATTTCTTCATTTTCTTTTGCAATCCGTTAATTTGCTGTTAAAGCTCTTGAGATTGTGATTCAAACCTCTGATTCATGTCCTGCCGGAAGGATTACATCCTATTCTGCATCATCTATAACACCTGATCCATCAGATTTCCCTGATTGACTCCACTATCAGTACCAGCAACATCAGCGGCATAAGTAGCAGTGTTATTAGCTGCATTGTTAGTTGTATTAGCACGAGTGTTAGGCCCACCAGCCATAGCAACAGATCGGCTATTTCTAACTAGATTGCCACTCAATTCAATCAATTCAGCACTGAAAAAGCCTAAACTGCAACAATTCAATCAAATTGAAGATTAATCATTTCGATCTTGTGCAAGCTCAAGGCCCTGATACCAATTGTAAAGAATGGGGGTGAATCTTTATCTTAACCTACGACAGCGAAGAGGTAAGATGAGAAGATAGAGAGAGAGTTAAATAAGAAAGAGCACTTCAAGATATTATTTCATTCATAAAATGATTATTACATGATAGCCTTCTATTTATACCAATACAATCAAGAACTCAAAACAATGAATCTAGACTCTTGTACTTATTGATAACCTTAAATTTGTATATATTTATCTATATCATTTTATAACATTTTACTTCTAATTTTAGCACTTTTGCTCGTTTTTGCTCAGTTTTGACTATTTCACCCACTTTATTGCAAAAACTCCAATTTTGTATTAAATCTTGCTGTTTTATCAATAAGTAGAAGCAAGATAAATAAAAAAAACTTACAAAATAATAACAAAAATTGTATAAAATTACCAAAAATACCTAATTTCCACCCTATTTTACAAGTTTTGCATTAATTTTTGGCAAAAATTCAAGCTTCTATCCTTATTATCCATCTTTTATACCTTGTATAATATAATTAAACTTTACTAAAAGCTTTTTTAAGCATAAAAAATCAGAAAAAATCAAAAATATAAAAAAATCACAAGTTACAAAGCAGGTGATGCACCTGCTGCAGCAAGATTGCTTTACAGCCCCATATTTCTTGATTTTTCTACTAAAATACATTAACCCAAAGCTTAAATAAGTTGTCTAACATCATATTAGCATGCTAATGGAGTATTTGGGTGGTTGTATGAAGAGGAAAAGCAAGATAATTGGTTGAAAAGTTGGCTAGGAGGTCACAATGCAGCAGCTGCTGAAATTATCCAATAAAGATGAAGTTTGAGCTAATTTTGGGCGGTGCAGCTAAAACAAAAATATAAAATAACTTCATTGGTGCATCAACCTCAATTTCAACCAATTATGATAAGAATATGGGCGGCAATCAAGCTAAAAATATAAAAAAAATCAGATTTTGCGCAGCAGACCTGCAACTGCCGCTGGAAGCTCCAATGGAGGTCGATTTTTGAGATTTTCTCTTAGTTTTTTATTCCAAAATATACTTTTATAAATATGGGAGGATGCAGGGAGTAGGAGAATCAATTTTTCAGATCAAAAAACACAAACAAATCGAGTGAAAAAAGGGTGAGAAGTAGTCGGGTCTGTGTAGTTACCACCCTATTCTGTTTCTGGTTTCTGTTCTGTTTTTGTTATTTTTGTTAGTTTTATCATTTTTCTTCATTAGTTCATGTATTTTGATGATTATAATGATTAATATTAAGTTTAGCATGAACTAAATTTATTAATCTAAGGCTACGATGTAGCGTAAGTTGTAAAATACGCTCGTTTCTAATTCCAGATATTCAAAGTTTATGTTATTGCTTTGTTGAGGTGTTTATCATTGTTCTTGATGAGTTTTAAATGCTTGATCACCATTTAAGGCCCATAATGATTCATAATAAGACCAAAAGGAGATTTATGATGATTGCTGAGGTGATAAGCACCACAAATTGAGCGAATGCTCGAAAGAGATTTATGCGATTTGTGTGGTTTTTCTAAGAAAATCATAGAGCTTTTATAACTCTTTTCTTATTTAAATTCATGCACCAAAGTGATGGGTTAATATGTTAAAGAGTACGCTAAATGTTGCTCGAGAGAGAATGTTTAGTAAATCAGGATTTTTAACCATCAACGCACAGTAACAACTTGAATATCGAGAATAGAAAAGGCGTATTGATGCAACTAAGGTGAAATCGGATGCCTTAGACCTTATTAACTGATAAAAACAACTTAAATCGGCTCATTCTTGTCTAATTTTAGCTTTTACTTTTATTGCATTTTATTTTACTTTATTTCATATCAAAATCCCTAATTTTTTCGACTTTTCAAATAGTATTGAAAACTACTAATTTTGGTAATCCCTTAGCAATCCTCGTGGGACGATACTCTATTCACTCTATATTACTTGAAGCGACTAGTGCACTTGCTAGTAAAAATACATGCCAAGTTTTTGGCGCCGTTGCCGGGGATTGTTTATATTTTAGTGATATGAATACCAACTGGTTTTTATACTAATTTGAAAATTGTTAATAATTTATAAATTTTGTCAAGTTTGAAATATAAATATCTTTTTTTTTGCAAGGGAAATTCAAAAAAAAAAATTAACAATAATAATAATTTAATAAAAATTCGAATATATATAAAAAAAAAAAAGAAATTTTTTTTTTCTTATTTTTGTGTTATTTTATTATTTTTCTTATATTTTGTCCTTAAGTTCATCTTTATTTTGATTTAAGTTTACTTTGTTAAAATTTCAAAAGTTAGATTAGATATTTTTCAAAGTTAGGGTTGCTATTCCTAAAGTTTTCAAACCTCTCGTAGTATTTTTTTTCTTTTAGAATTTTGCTTCGTTAAATTTTGTGTCATATTTTTTTTTTCTCCTTTCTTTGTTCTTATCTGCTTTCTTGAACTTTATAGTTGTTTATTTTTACTTTGCATGAAACATTTAATTGAAAAAGAAATAACCTATTTTGACCCTGAAATTGAAAAAACACCTCGATTAATTAGGAAAGAAAAAAGAGCTGAAAACATGGCCACTAATACTGAACATGAAGACGAAAGGACTTCGAAAGACTTTGCTGTACCTACTGTTGGGGGATGCACCTCCAGTATCCGACGTCCACCAATACAGGCCAATAATTTTGAAATAAAACCTGCTATTATACAAATGATTCAACAGAAATTTTAATTTGGTGGTCTATCCAGTGAAGACCCAAACCTACATATCTCTAACTTCTTAGAGATATGTGATACCTTTAAGCATAATGGTGTCAGTGATGACGCTGTGAGCTTAAGGTTGTTTCCATTTTCACTGCGAGACAAAGCCAAAGCTTGGTTGATGTCATTACCTCCTGGAACTATCACTACTTGGGATAATTTGGCTCAAAGATTTCTTGCAAAATACTTTCCACCAGCCAAATCTGGTAAAATGAGGAGTGACATCACCTCGTTTGTGCAGTATGACTCTGAATCTTTGTATGAAGTGTGGGAGCGTTTTAAAGAACTTTTGCACAGGTGCCCACATCACGGTTTGCCTACTTGGATGCAAGTCCAAACATTTTATAATGGTTTGGCACCTAATAACCAAACAATGGTAGACGCGGCAGCTGTAGGATCGCTAAACCTCAAAACTCAAGAAGATGCATATGAATTGCTAGAAGTCATAGCTAGCAATAATTATGCAAGAGCAATTGAGCAGAAAAAACCTATGGGGATGTACGAGCTTGATACAATAACAAAGCTAAATGCTAAGATTGCAATGCTCAAGAAACAGGTAAGTAACATGAATGTAAATGCTATAAATCCACCAGTACTAACGTGTGAATTTAGTGCAGGGAATCATTGCAACATAGAGTGCCAAACAGGAAATTCTTTCGCCCCATCAACGCATGAGCACGCCAATTTTATTTCAAATTTTTAAAAAAATAGTCCCTATTCCAACACGTATAATCCTGGGCAGAGAAACCATCCAAATTTTTCATGAAATAACCAAGGGATACAAAAACAACTTTTTCAGCCCCCTGAAAAAAAGACTGATCTTGAGGAATTGCTCAATAAGTTTATGCATGATACTAGAAGTTTCATGCAGAACACTGAAGCAACTCTTCGAAATCAAGAAGCGACTATTAGAAACCTTGAGACACAAATTGGGCAAATTTCAAATCACCTTTCTGAAAGATCTCAAGGTTCCTTACCCAGTAACACCATCACTAACCCACGAGAGCAAGTAAAAGCAATAGAATTACGAAGTGGGAAAGTTTTGAAAAAACCAACTCAGAAAGACCAACCCATACCAGATGAACAACCCATAATTGACTTGTCCACTGAAACAAATCAGGAAATAGAAAATGAGGAAAGGACAAAAACCCATAACAAAAATGAACCAAAAAGGGTTGAACCTCAACCCTACAAACCAAAAGTCCCATTTCCTCAACGCTTGAAAAAATCAAAAGCAGATGAACAATTTGCCAAATTTTTGGAAATTTCAAAAAGTCACACATCAATATCCCTTTTGCTGACATGTTAGAACATATGCCCAAATATGCAAAATTCATGAAAGAAATTATGTCTAACAAAAGGAAGTTGGGAGAATTCGAAATGGTAGCGCTTACTGAAGAATGCAGTGCCATATTACAAAAGAAATTGCCGCCCAAGATAAAGACCCAGGGAGTTTTACGATACCGTGCACCATTGGTTCCATTAGTTTTGATAGAGTTTTATGTGATTTAGGTGCAAGTATAAATTTAATGCCTCTCTCTGTTTTTAGGAAGCTTGGATTGGGAGAAGTAAAGCCGACCACCGTATCTCTCCAACTTGCTGATAGATCAATCAAGTATCCGAGAGGTGTGATTGAAGATGTCCTTGTGAAGGTCGATAAATTCATCTTTCCCGCTGACTTCATAGTGCTTGACATGGAAGAGGATCGTGAGATACCTTTTATTTTAGGCCGACCCTTCCTTGCTACAGGAAGGACCCTGATTGATGTACAACAAGGAAAGCTGATCCTAGGGGTACAAGATGAACAGGTAACCTTCAATGTCTTTAATGCCATTCAATTTCCCTCTAACATGAATTCTTGTTTTGAGGTTGATATTATAGATGAGTTGGTCAGTGAGACATTCAGGGACACAGTTCCCAAGTTGCCCCTTGAAGCGTGTCTAACAAAATCTGGAGCCATCGACACAGAAGACGAGTTGATAAGGGAATGTGCCCAACACCTGGAAAGCTGCGAACCTCTTGATTCACACCACGAAATCGGAGGGGAAGACATTCAAGCAATTGAAATTCAGCAAGGAATGGAAGAAGACGAGCCTCCAAAGCTTGAGGTCAAGCCACTGCCACCACATCTCAAATATGCCTATCTTGGTAACTCTAATTCTTATCCTGTTATTATTAATGCCTCATTGAGCAACATAGAACAGGAAAGGTTACTTAGAGTTTTAAGAGAGCATAAATCAGCATTAGGATGGACCCTTTCTGATATTAAGGGAATTAGCCCTTCCATTTGCATGCACAAAATTCTCATGGAAGATAGCTTCAAACCTACTATTCAACCTCAACGGCAGTTAAACCCTGCCATAACAGAAGTAGTAAGAAAAGAAGTTGTCAAACTATTAGATGTCGGGATAATTTATCCTATATCTGATAGCACATGGATTAGTCCAGTACATGTAGTGCCGAAAAAAGGGGGAATACCTGTAATAGAAAATGGAAACAATGAGCTTATCCCCACTAGGACTGTCACCGGATGGAGGGTTTTCATAGATTATCGGAAGCTTAATGATGCCACCCGAAACGACCATTTCCCCTTACCATTCATTGAACAAATATTGGAAAAATTGGCTGCCATTCTTATTACTGTTTTCTTGACGGATATTCTGGATACAATCAAATTGCCATAGCACCTGAGGATCAGGAAAAGACCACTTTTACATGCCCTTATGGTACATTTACCTATAGAGAATGCCTTTTGGGTTATGTAATGCTCTTGCAACTTTTCAACGATGTATGATGGCAATCTTTAGTGATATGGTGGAAAATTTCATTGAAGTTTTTATGGATGATTTTTCAGTCTTTGGGGATTCATTTGATGACTGTTTAGCTAATCTTTCTATGGTTTTGAAAAGGTGCACCGACACAAATCTTGTTTTGAATTGGGAGAAATGTCATTTTATGGTATAAGAAGGAATTGTGTTAGGACACATGGTTTCAAAAAGTGGAATTGAGGTTGATAGAGCAAAAACTGAAGTGATTGAGCGATTACCACCCCCTGCTAATGTTAAAGGCATTCGAAGTTTCTTAGGACATGTTGGTTTCTACAGAAGGTTTATTAAGGACTTTTCTAAGATCGCTAAGCCTCTTTGCAATCTATTGATGAAAAATGTCCATTTTAACTTTGATAGCGACTGCATGAATGCTTTTGAAACCCTGAAAAGAAAATTAGTGACGGCACCTGTAATCATAGCACCTAATTGGACCCTACACTTCGAGCTTATGTGCGATGCTAGTAACTATGCGGTAGGGGCTGTCTTGGGACAAAGAAGGAATAAAATTTTTCATGCCATTTACTATGATAGTGGAACTTTGAATGAAGTACAAATTAACTATGCAACCACCGAAAAAGAGCTACTAGCTGTTGCTTTTGCATTTGACAAATTTCGTTCCTACCTGCTTAACTCCAAGGTAGCTGTTCACACTGACCATGCTGCTCTGAAATATCTTTTTGCGCAATAGGATGCAAAACCAAGACTGATTAGATAGATTTTATTGCTTCAGGAATTTGACTTAGAAATCCCGGATAAAAAAGGAACAGAAAATGTTGTGGCAGATTATCTGTCGCGTCTTGAACGAGAGGACGAAAGTCCATCTATCAACAAAAAATGCCCAGATGAAAGTCTTATGATGGTAAGTGAAAATCCTAATTGTCCATGGTAGGCTCACACTGTTAACTATTTGGTTGCACAGGAACTACCTAAGGATATGGCTTACCAGCAAAAGAAGAAGTTATTTGCCGACTTAAAGCACTATTTTTGGGAAGACCCTTTCTTGTACAGGCATTATGCTGACCAGATTATCAGAAGATGTGTACCAGAGGAAGAAATAAAGGACATTCTGTACCAGTGTCACTCCCTTGAAACCGGAGGTCATTATGGAGGAACTAGAACTGCAGCTAAGGTTTTACAATCTGGATTTTATTGGCCAACCCTTTTTAAGGATGCTTTTAAATTTGTTAGTAAATGCGATAGATGTCAAAGGACAGGAAATATTTCTAAAAACCATGAAGTGCCCCTAAACAACATTATAGTTGTTGAAATATTCGATGTTTGGGGGATTGATTTCATGGGTCCTTTCCCTTCGTCATTTTCTAACAGATTTATTTTAGTTGCTGTAGATTATGTGTCAAAGTGGGTTGAAGCAGCTGCTTTTCCAACCAATGATGCTAGAGTTGTAGTAAACTTTGTGAGAAAGAATATCTTTTCTCGATTTGGAACTCCTAGAGGGATAATAAGTGACGGCGGAAAATATTTTCGTGACCGCCAATTGAGAGTCCTACTGAGTAAATACGGAGTTACGCACTATGTGGGTGCTCCATACCATCCTCAGACAAGCGGACAAGTAGAAGTTTCAAATCCAGAACTGAAAACTATTCTGGAAAAAACAGTTAGTGCCTCTAGAAAAGATTGGTCAAAAATGTTGGATGACGCACATTGGGCATATAGAACAGCATGTAAGACGGTCGAAGATGTTGGATGACGCACATTGGGCATATAGAACAGCATTTAAGACACCAATTGAAATGTCTCCATATCGAATGGTTTATGGCAAAGCATGCCATTTACCAGTAGAGTTGGAACATAAAGCATACTGGGCCATGAAAACCATGAATTTCGACTCATAGGCTGTAGGAGATAAAAGGCTATTGCAAATAAATGAGATGGACGAGTTTAGAAATGAAGCTTATGAAAATGCTTGAATTTACAGAGACCGAACCAAATGATGGCATGTCAAGCACATTTTGAACAAAGAATTTGTAGTGGGGCAAAGTTTTGTCGTTTAACTCCTGCTTACGACTTTTCCCAGGAAAGTTGCGCTCTCGATGGTCAGGACCCTTTATTGTGACCCGTGTTTTTCCATATAGCACGGTTGAGATTCAGGATGAGAAAAAGTGCACTTTCAAAGTCAATGGGCAGCGATGAAACCTTACATAGATGGAGATATCGAAACACAGAAAACATCCATTCACCTCAACACCGTCGAATGATCCACTTAGGGAGTCGAGCTAACGACTATAACCAAAAGCGCTTCTTGGGAGGCAACCCAAGTGTTTTTATTTTTGTTTATTTATTTTGTCTCACATTTTTTTTTAACAAGTATTTCATAAGAAATTTGGGGGTGGCACAATGTCCACATGCATCATCGATAAGCAATCCTCAAACTGGGGAAGTATCTCTCTCCCACCTGCTCTGTATATTCCTTTTAACATTAAAAAAAAAAAGTTAAATTCTATGTTGAGGAGTGGGAAAAGCGGTTTTTATGATTTTAAAACATTTTTCGAAAAGTTTTCTAGTCTTATGTTTAAGAGTCGGCTTAAGTGCCTCCCAGAGTTTTGAGCCTTTGTATGGGGATGTAAATAGGGTCGGCCAACAAAAAGATTTCTATGCTTTAAGTTTTACTGCATTTTGAATAATAATAATGCAATAAAAGCAATATATGTTTATAAATCCCCTTGTATTTTGAAAACTTATCATCATGCTTTTTAGACTATTTTTCTACTCTTTCTTAGCTCGTTTACTATAATTTAATTAGAATAACCTAAGAATTGATTGTTTTTGTGCTTTAATAGTGAAACAAAAATCTAAGGCATTATCTTGATAAAACCATGATATTTGAGTTCACTTGTTAGCATAGCTGTTTTACCTTTCTTTCTTATTAAAAGATATTCAAATTTGAATAGATTACATTAAGGATTATCATCTTATAATGAGCTTTGAAGGGTTATGCCTAAATCTAAAAGAAAAATATGATATATATTAAAAAAAAAAAAGTAGACAAAATTGAATCTCTAGCACCACTATCTCGCATAAATAAAGATATGTGCTACCCAATATTGAGGGCGTCGCAGTGGTGGCTTCTCTTACTTATGCGTCATAGCCCAGGAGTCGGAGCTTGATTCTCACTGTAGATAAACTCAGGGGAGTCATAGAGAAGGAATCTCAGTGGTGGTTTCTCTAACTTATGGGTCATCGCACAGGAGTCAAAGCTTTATTCTCGCTGAAGATATACTCACTCGGTTATTTTGGGGACATCTCAGTGGTGGCTTCTCTTACATATGGGTCATCGGCCAGGAGTCGGAGCTTGATTCTCGCTGAAGATAAACTCATGAGCCGAAAGTGACTTGAGCAAATAAGTTCCTCTAGAAAAAAAAAAAAAAAAGATAAAATTATTTTAGTTTTGGGCATACTTGATAAGGTTTGTTATGAGTGGTATGAATTTGTGTCCTCTATACTGTTTAAATGTCTTGAGATTTAAATGAACGGATAAACTTAATTTGCTTTCTTAACTTTTGAATCTTGGCTACCTAAGTGATTGATAGATTTTTCCTCAGAAAGGATAATTTTACCTTTAGAGCCTTAAACGTCAATTTTCGGTTATTCATTTCTGAATTAAAGTATATTTGCTTTAAACAGTAGAAAAATTCTTGAAAAACATGAGATATGGTGCTGAAATGTTCATCCTTGCTCAGGGACGAGCAAGATTTAAGTTTGGAGGTATTTTGATAACCTTAAATTTGTATATATTTATCTATATCATTTTAAAACATTTTAAAGCATTTTACTTCTAATTTTAGCACTTTTGCTCTTTTTGCTCAGTTTTGAATATTTCACCCACTTTCTTGCAAAAACTCCAATTTTGTTTTAAATATTGCTAGTTTTATCAATAAGTAAAAGCAAGATAAATAAAAAAAACTTACAAAATAATAACAAAAATTATATAAAATTACCAAAAATACCTAATTTCGACCCTATTTTGCAAGTTTCGCATTATTTTTTGGCTAAAATTCGAGCTTCTATCCTTATTATCCATCTTTTACATCTTGTATAATATAATTAAACTTTACTTAAAGATTTTTTAAGCATAAAAAATCAGAAAAAAAATCGAAAATATAAAAAAATCATAAGTTACAAAGCAGGTGATGCACCTACTGCAGCAAGCTTACTTTACAACCCCACATTTCTTGATTTTTCCACTAAAATACATTAACCCAAAGCTTAAATAATTTGTATAACATCATATTAGAATTTTAATGGAGTATTTGGGTGGTGGTATGAAGAGGAAAAGCAAGATAATTGGTTGAAAATGTGGCTAGGAAGTCACAATGCAGCTGCTGCTGAAATTATCCAATAAAGATGAAGTTTGAGCTAATTTTGGGCGGTGCAGCTAAAAGAAAAATATAAAATGACTTCATTGATGTATCAAACTCAATTTCAACCAATTATGATCAAGATATGGGCGGTGATCAAGCTAAAAATTAAAAAAAATCAGATTTTGCGCAGCAGACCTGCAACTGCCGTTGGAAGCTCCAATGGAGGTCCATTTTTGGGATTTTCTCTTAGTTTTTTATTCCAAAATCTACTTGTATAAATATGGAAGGATGCAGGGAGTAGGAGAATCAAGTTTTCAGATCAAAAAACACAAACAAATCGAGTGAAAAACGGGTGAGAAGTAGTCGGGTCTGTGCAGTTAGCACCCCGTTCTGTTTCTGGTATTTTGTTCTGTTTTTGGTATTTTTGTTAGTTTTATCATTTTTCTTCATTAGTTCATGTATTTTGATGATTATAATGATTAATATTAAGTTTAACATGAACTAAATTTATTAATCTAAGGCTACGATGTAGCCTAAGTTGTAAAATACGCTCGTTTCTAATTCAAGATATTCAAAGTTTATGTTATTGCTTTGTTGAAGTGTTTATCATTGTTCTTGATGAGTTTTAAATGCTTGATCACCATTTAAGGCCCATAATGATTCATAATAAGACCGAAAGGAGATTTATGATGATTGCTGAGGTGATAAGCACCACAAATTGAGCGAATGCTCGAATGAGATTTACGTGATTTGTGTGGTTTTTCTAAGAAAATCATAGAGCTTTTATAACTCTTTTCTTATTTAAATTCATGCACCAAAGTGATGGGTTAATATGTTAAAGAGTACGCTAAATGTTGCTCGAGAGAGAATGTTTAGTAAATCAGGATTTTCAACCATCAACGCACAGTAACAACTTGAATATCGAGAATAGAAAAGGCGTATTGATGCAACTAAGGTAAAATCGGATGCCTTAGACCTTATTAACTGATAAAACAACGTAAATCGGATCATTCTTGTCTAATTTTAGCTTTTACTTTTATTGCATTTTATTTTACTTTATTTCATATCAAAATCCCTAATTTTTTCGACTTTTCAAATAGTATTGAAAACTACTAATTTTTGTAATCACTTAGCAATCCCCGTGGGACGATACTCTATTCGCTCTATACTACTTAAAGCGACTAGTGCACTTGCTAGTAAAAATACGCATCACTTAACTACCAACCGACTTACTACTAAGAACAGCCGCCAACATTGACTTAAAACAAGACTAACAATGACTTAAGCAAAACTAAAAACCGCCAAGGATCTCCAACTGCACTTCCTGCCCAGAGTAGCCTCTAATTTGAATTCAGACATGACATAAACCAAGTCATTCACATCTAAGGACTTATCAGCATGCTTCTTATCAGCATAATACTTCATCCTCGCTTGAGCCTGTTGTAAATTATCCTTGAGAAGTTGTACCCACCGTCTTCTTTGCAGCAAATGATCAGATACTACTGCAACTAAAGAAGCAATTCTCTGCAAAACCAAGGGTGAGGGAGGATCATACCCATACAGAGCCTTTGAAGGGAGTAGTCCCAATAGAGGAATGGAAGTGACTATTGTACCAATACTCTGACAAAGATAGCCATCTACCCCGTGCTTTAGGATGACTGAAAACCATGCTCCTCAAATATTGCTCAATGCATTGATTTACACATTTTGTTTGGCCATTAGTCGGGGGATGGTAAGAAGAGCTCAATGCCAAAGTAGTGCCCATAAGAACAAAAAATTCCCTCCAAAGGTGACTGGTGAAAAGCTTGTCTCGATTAGAAATTATGGATTGTGGTAATCCATGAAGCTCGTATGTGTTATCAAGGAAAACCTTTGCAAGTCTTTCAGCTGTAATTGGTCTTGCTAAGGCAACGAAGTGGCTGAACTTGGTGAAACAATCCGCAACCACTCAAATAACTTCCTTGCCTTCTGACCTAGGCAAGCCTTCGATGAAATTCATACTTATGTGTCGCTAAGCACAATTCGGAATTGGTAGAGGTCGGAGAAGACCTTGATACTTACTATCACCAGTCTTTGTTTGCTGACAAACTTCACAAGCCTGCACAAATTCTTTTGCATCTTTCTTCAATCCAGTACAACTGAAGTATCCTTTGATTGTTTGATATGTTCCCTCAATGCCAGAATGACCTCCCCAAGTAGAATCATGAGAGGCACCAATAATCTGCTATCTCAAATTAGTGGAGGATTAATTATACAGCCTTCCCTTCGGCCTGATGATAACTTTGATAAAAGATACTTTAGCATAAAATGCAGGAGAACTGGTCTTGTTAATGCAGAAAGGAGTCATACAATCCTGGGCAAAGCTGTCATTCTCATAGGACTGATAAACCTTTTAAATCCAAGCTGGAAGTACAACAGTTACAGCTCCACAAAAATCATACTCAGCTTCTTCCAATCTTAGAGACAATGCATCAGCTGCTTTGTTTTCTTTTCCCATCAAATACTCAATTGCATAATCTAAACCAAGCATCTTCATTAAATCCTTTCTTCTGAATTCTAGTCACAATTCCCTGCTCAAGCAAATGCTTTAAGCTTTGATGATCAGTTCTGATGACAAAATGATGGCCCTCTATGTAGTGTCTCCAATTCTTAACAACCAAGAGGACAGCAAGGTACTCTTTCTCATAAGAAGAAAACTCGTTGTGCTTAGGACTCAATGCTTGGCTAAGGTGGGCTACATGCCTCCCTTTTTGAGAAAATACAGCTCCAATACCTCTTCCACGAGCATCCGTTTCTAGCACAAACTCCACCTTGAAATCAAGCATTGTCAGGACTACAGCTGCACACATAGCGGCCTTCAAAGCTTCAAACGCATCTTGAGCTTCATATGATCACTTGAAGGCATTCTTCTTTAAGAGATTAGTTAATGGCTTCGCAATTCCTCCATACCCAGCCATGAACTTTCTGTACTAGCCAGTCAACCCCAAAACTCCTCTCAATTGCTTGAGTTAGACAGGCACTGGCGACTCTTTCTTGGCTTGAACTTTAGAAGGATCCGTGGAAACTCCTTCATATGAGATCACATTTCCTAAGTACTCGACTTGTGACTGAGCAAATGAGCTGTTAGACAACTTGGCATAAAGTTTGTGACTTTGCATCACCACGAATACTCCCCTCAGACGTTCCAAATGTTCCTCCGATGAAACACAGTAAATCAGAATGTCATAAAAGAACACCAACACAGAACTCCTCAAGAACTGTTTGTACACATCATCCACGACTGCTTGAAAGGTAGCCGGAGCATTGGTTAAACCAAAGGGCATTACCACAAACTTGTAATGACCATGGTGAGTTCTGAAAGCTATTTTATGAACATCTTGCTCCATAACTCTGGTCTGATAGTACCCCTGCCTCAGATCCAATTTAGAAAAGAAGTGTGCACCATGAAGTTCATCCAGAAGATCATTAATAAGTGGAATAAGAAACTTATCCTCGACTGTAAGAGAATTAAGCTGCCCATAGTCAATGCACATCCTAGCCATGCCATCGTTCTTCTTAACCAATATGACTGGAGAAGCAAATGGACTGTGACTCTGTCAAACAAAACAAGTCTTAAGCAGTTCCGCTACTTGCCTTTCTATCTCAGTTTTCAGTGAAATGCGGATACTTGTAAGGCCTTAGCTTCACTGGTTCAGAATTAGGCTTGAGGGGTATTGCTTGATCCAAGCTTCGCTTAGGAGGCAATAAATATGGTTGTTCAAACAATTCCTCGAACTCCTCAATCAAAGAAAGAACTTAAGAATGAGATAACTCTCCCAATTCAGAAGATTCAATTGCAAATAGCTGGCCAACCCACAGATAAGATCCTTTCTTGATTCCATCTTCTAAACTTTTTCCTGTAAGCAATTGAAGTTGAGTCTGTTCAGCCATACCTTGCAATCCTCAAGAACTGTTTGTACACATCATTCATGACTGCTTGAAATGTAGCCGGAGCATTGGTTAAACCAAAGGGCATTACCACAAACTTCTAATGACCATGGTGAGTTCTGAAAGCTATTTTATGAACATCTTGCTCCATAACTCTGATCTGATAGTACCCCTGCCTCAGATCCAATTTAGAAAAGAAGTGTGCTCCACGAAGTTCATCCAGAGGATCATTAATAACTGGAATAGGAAATTTATCCTTGACTGTAAGCGAATTAAGCTGCCCGTAGTCAATGCACATCCTAGCCATGCCATCCTTCTTCTTAACCAATATGATAGGAGAAGCAAATGGACTGTGACTCTGTCGAACAAAACAAGTCTTAAGCAGTTCCTCGACTTGCCTTTGTATCTCAGTTTTCAGTGAAATGCGAATACTTGCAAGGCCTTAGCTTCACTGGTTCAGAATTAGGCTTGAGGGGTATTGCTTGATCCAAGCTTCGCTTAGGAGGCAATAAATATGGTTGTTCAAACAATTTCTTGAACTCCTCAATCAAAGAATGAACTTAAGAATGAGATAACTCTCCCAATTCAGAAGATTCAACTGCAAATAGCTGGCCAACCCACAGATAAGATCCTTTCTTGATTCCATATTCTAAACTTTTGCCTGTAAGCAATTGAAGTTGAGCCTGTTCAGCCATACCTTGCAATTTGACAATAGTTCCTTGCCCCTCAAATGAAAATTTTAGCTGAGCAAAATCAAAGATAATTAGGCTGAAAGATCTCATCCAATTTGTACCAAGAACCACGTCGCAACCTCCCAGTGGCAAGATCCTGAAATCATACATTAACTTGTGACTCTACATTGCCCAACTGTATTCCTGGCGCTTGGTCTGAGTAAGGATAGAATTCCCATCTGCCACTATCACTACTAATGGTTGTGTTTCGATGATTTCATGCCCAACCTTCCTGACCACTTTAGGATCAATGAAACTATGTGTACTGCCGCTATCGATCCTTCTTTCCTGATTGCCCCTTAATTCGGATGGTATTATGAGATCCATTTCCTATCAAAGCCTCTACAGTGATCTCCACTTCATCCTGTCAAAGCCTTTGCAGAGATCTCCAGTTTATCCTCGATTGATTCATCTTATGAATCTTGTCCTGAGCTATCCATTTCAGCTTCCCTTTCCTCTTCTTCAGAATCATCAATTACACCAGTTCCTCTTGCTGACATGAGGAACTTTAGGTTACATTTGTGTCCCAAGAAATAATGTTGATTACATCTGAAACACAACTTTCAGACTTTCTTTTCATCAGAACAAACCAGACTTCGACCTTACTGATCCCTTCTGTTGCTGATGGGGGCTATTACTTTGATTCCTAGGTCTATCATAGGATGCATGAACCATAGCCTCAAACAATTCACCCTTTGCATAAGCTTTAGACAAGGATTTAAGCCCAATGGCCTTGACAAGATTTTTAATCTTTGGTTTCAAGCCACTAGAGAAACTTGAAACATAGTATGGCTCAGTTGCATTCAGATAAGCAGAGATCATGCTTACACTTAAGTTCTCAAATCTGGTCATGTATTATTTCATAGTGGTAGTTTGCACCACTTTGTCGAAATTATCCGCAATTGAATCCTCTTCACCATACCTCTCACATAGTTCCTCCATAAATTCAGCCCAAGCCAATGAAGGATTACTTCTCAAAAGTTTATAGAACCATACCTCATGATCTCCTTGAAAATAAACAGCTGCTAATTCCACCTTCTCAGCTTCAGAAATGTGATAAAAATGAGAATATCATTCACACCTCCTTATCCACGATGGAGGCTGCTTTCCATCAAAAGGTTCCATCTGAATCCTTGGCTGCTTAAAACCACCACTTTTGTTGCTGGCTGAAGCATCACTTGTCCCAATTTTGTTGTTACAGCTGATCTGATGGATGATCTAACTGTCCAATTGCCAAACCTACTGCTTGAGGTTGCACTAGATCAGGTGGACGATCTGATTGACCAGCCACACAAGCAGATTGCATTTGCACAACCTTTAAAGGACGAACCTGCTGGATGGCAGCTAATAAGACTCCAGTGCTTAAATGTCTTGTGATTTTCTGCTGTAAACCTAAGATCTTCTCCTCGATCTATTGAGAATGCTGAACCAAATGATCTACAAACTTCTAATCTTGACTTAGCTATGACTGCTGCATTTGAGAGAACATTTCTTCCATTCGAAGACTCAATTGATCAAATTGATTGATCTCAGCTCCTGCTGCTGCATTGGCACCTACAATTGAAGCATAAGTGACATTCGCAGTAGCATTTACAGCCTCAGATTGAGTTGTAACGCCACCAGCCATTAGTTCTTACTTCTTGCACCTTGCCAGCTCAAATCAACCAAAGAATGATCAACCGACAGCGGCACAAGCTATGATACCAATTGTTGAGGTTCAAGAACAATCTTGAATCTTTACCTTGTGGAAACGGAGTTGGAGATGAGAAAAAAAGTGAAAGGAAATGAGAAAAAGAGAGAAAGTTAGAAGAGAGACAGAATCAAGATATTTCTTGTTATTTCATTAAATGCCGCAATACAATATGAATCAAGCTATTTAAGCTCCCTTAGCTGGCTAAGATAGAACAAGACTCAATATCAACCGACTTAACTAACACACAGCCGCCACACATGACTTGCCAATTGAGCATTAACCGAATGAACCACAATTCAAAATAAGGCGCCAACCAACTTAGCTAAGTCTGAAGGCCACAAATGACAACGCAACACTACAATGCTAATCCAAAGCTTATTACAAATAACATCAATACAATATATAAGATGGACTCACAACAATCACCAAGGTAATCGAATTCAAAAGTTGGCTAAGCATATGAAGTTTATTCGTTCTTTCTTATCTCAAGATATTCAAACCGAATAGAAGACAAAAATCAGGCCACTCATAACAAGTCTTCTCAAGTATGACCAAGACTAAAATTATTCACTATATTTTTTTAAGGTGCTCAATTTCTTATTAGCTTTCCAAGTACCCCTTGTAGCAAGCTTTCAATGCGGTAGCTC
Organism: Simmondsia chinensis; assembly: GCA_018398585.1. Taxonomy (NCBI): domain Eukaryota; kingdom Viridiplantae; phylum Streptophyta; class Magnoliopsida; order Caryophyllales; family Simmondsiaceae; genus Simmondsia; species Simmondsia chinensis. Next base: position 16,106,676 of record JAGTTD010000013.1, on the reverse strand, counting down.
TCGTTCCAGCTGGTCCAGGGTACCAGGTGTTAAAGCACCCCTACAGATCTACTTGCTCGAGATACAAAGGCACGAAAACATCACATCATAGCACATATCCAAATGATAGACGTTTTTAACAACATAGTGGTGCTTAGTGATTGTCTCCCTCTATTTTTTTTTTATAATGTCTTTTTTCATATTTTTCTTTTATTAGGCATAACTCTTCAAAATCCATTATGAAAATGATAATCTTAATGCAATCTATTCAAATTTGAGCATCTTTTAATCAGAACGAAAGGTAAAACTACTATGCTTACTAGTGAACTCAAATACCACGGTTTTATCAAGATAGTGCTTAGAATAGATCATGTTTTGCAATTACAACATAAAAACCATTGATTCTCAGGCTATTCAAGTCCAATTTAAGTAAACAAGCTAAAAAGACTAGAAAAATTTTCTAAAAATGATAAGATCTCCAAATAAAATTTTGGTTTTAATATGCAAGAAAATTTTTAAAAGACTACCGATTTAAACTATGGAAAATATTTTTGTTGGTAAACACTATCTATATCCCCATACAAAGACTCTAAACTCTGGGAGGCACTGAAGTCCACTCTAAAAGATAAAATAGGACTGACAAGAAAACCTTTTTTTTTTAATTTTGCTCAAAATTTTAAAAATACGACAAAATTTCTCTCCCACCCCCAAGTCTAAAGTTAACATTGTCCTCTGTGTTAAAAGAAACACAAAGAATGAAGTAATCGGTGAGAGGTACTTCCTAGGTTTGAGGATTGCTTTTTGATAGTGAATGTCGATATCGTGCTACCCGCAAACTTGTTTCAAAAACTTTTAGGACAAAATGTACAAAAGCATGAGAAAATAATAAAAATGAAAGGAAAACATGATAAAAGAGCGAAAGAAACACTTCGGTTGCCTCTTAAGAAGCGCTTAAGTTATAGTCGTTAGCTTGACTTTTGGATGATGATCTATCATGTGTCCTGAAGGAGAATAGAGTTTCCTCCATCAACTTTCAACGACTGTTTTCATCAGTTGATCTTCCTTGTACCCTTCTTTACATAACCATCTCCACCTTCTCTAATGCGGCAATTCCTGAGCTTAATGTGCCATAGCTTAAATTTTCTTTTTCGAACTTTTCTACATTTTTTTTGCTGAGGCATCCATGATTCTGAAAACCTCTGACCATGTTAGATAAGCTCAACATTTTTTTTCGATAACTGGTGCTGGTGGGTCGGTCAAGATAGGTTTGGTCATTGGTGGCGATGAGTCTATCATGGGGGTTATGTCACATTGATGTGGTTCTTCTAATGTGTTCTCATCTCTCAATGTTATGGCGTTAGTTTGCTCCCCTAGGTCGGTGATGGTAATGCTAGGCAAGGAATCTTTAGACCTCTCAGAAAGTTCCTCTAATGTAGTCCCTACTTGAGGTTCTAGATTTTGGATGGAGGCTTCTTGGTTTTTTAAGTTACCCATGAACTCCCTAAATGTCTTTTCTAAGTCATATGTCTTTTCTTGAGATGGATAAGTGGGTGACTAAGGTGCTTTGTGATGGTTCCAAAAAAAAAAGGTTAGAAGGGTTCATCCATCCCTAACTATAGGCGCTAGAGAAGGGGTTGTACTGAGGTTGGTTATAATTTTACATGTAGTTATCTTGTCAAAAACCTGATGAGGAAAAGCTATTACCCATTTGGCATTCTATACCAACATGGTTACCTGCACAAAATTAATATATAGGAGCACGAACAACATTAACACTTATGTTATCTAGTTGTTTTTGAATTAGAGAGAGTTGAGCTGATAACGACGAGAATTCATTAGTTTCACGAATGCTCCATTGTCTTCTCGGTATAGTATGATATTGAGGTTTCATATAGTTGTTGCAAGCCATCACTTTTAGCTATTTTTTTTAACAAAATACGAAAAAAATAAACTTAAAAGTTAGAGCAAAGATAAAAATAATGAGAAAGTACCAAAATACAGCAATATAACACAAATATAACAAAAACCAAAATTTAGGCGGGGGTGGTGGTATATGAATTTTTCAAAAGAAGTTAGGGGAGGGTTAGTAATACTAGTGCTTTGAAAATCTTAAAAGTAACAGTTGTAACTTTCAAACTTGTTTCAAAGTGAACGTACAAGTAAAAGAAAGGTGAAAATAAAGAGAAAATATAAGAAAAACAAACAAAATGACATAAACTTAACAAAACTTGACAAAAACACAATTTTAGTGTGGGGAGGGGTGCTACACGAATTTTACAAGTAGAAAATAACTTTACAAATAAAATTAGGTGAATGAAATAAATGAAAGAAAAGAAAGTTCTTCTTCAAACTCAAGAAAAATAAAATTTACAACTTCAAATTAGTGCTAAAACTGGTTGGTATCAATGTCACTCAAACAAGAACAATCTCCGGCAACGGCGTCAAAAACTTGATGCTTTACTTTGTGTGTATGCTTAGCAAGTGCACTAAATTGTATCTAGTAATAAAGAGTGAGCAGAGTATCGTTCCCACGAGGATTGCTATTGAGCAAGTACCGAAATTATTAGTTTTAGTGCTATTTGAAAAACTGAAATTTTTAGTTTTTGAAATGAAACAAACCAAAATAAAAAGAACTAAAATGTTTGCAAAAAAAAAAAAAAAAGTGTACTGATTTTTTGATGGTTCTTATGACAATAAGATCCAAGGCATCTGATTTTACCTAGTTGCATCAATGCACCTTTCTATTCTCGATATTCAAGTCGTTATTACGTGTAGATTGTCGAAAACTCTAATTTACAAAATATTCTCCCTTGATAAACATTTAGCATGCTCTTTTGTGTATTAACTCATCAATCTCTTGCATGAATTTAAATAAATAAAGAGTTTTGAAGATCCATGATTTTTACTTAAGATCACACAAATCGCATTAATCTCTTTCGAGCATTCACTCAGTTTGTGATATTTATCACCTTAGCAATCATCATAAATCTCCTCTTGGATGCATTATGAATCATTATAGGCTTTAAATGGTGATCAAGCATTCAAAGCTCATAAAGAACAACGATAAACACTTCAACAACGCAATAACAAAATATTGAATACGCTGAATTAGAAGAGAGCGTATATTACAACTTAGGCTACATTGTAGCCTTAGAAAAACAAAATTAGTTCATGATAAATATAATATAAAGCAAAACTAAGACAAATTCACGAACTTAAAGAAGAAAAGGATCGAAAAGAACTTGAAAATGCAAAATTACAAACCAAACTTCTTTTTTTCCTCCTTTTTCCCTACGAATTTCTAACTATTTCTCTACTTTGTATTGAATTCTATTGCTGGATGAGATGATAAAACACTTTCACAACCTCCCTATTTATTGTACATAAGTTTGGGATTACTTAAAATAAAAAATATAGCAAGCTTAAAGCTCATTGCACCACACACTGCCACTGCCGCCCAAATCTACAGAAGTTTTCTTCCATTCCTTTTTGCTTTGGCAGACCAAAATCAGTCTCGACGTCATCTTGGACATTTTTCCACCCAAATTTGTAAGTTGAAATGAATTGTGCAAGCTTGTTGTACATTCTGTGCAGCTGTTGTTCTTGCTTGTTTTTCTTCTTTTTTTTTTTTGCTTTTTGCACCAAAAACTGAACTTTTACATCAAGTTGGATATGTTCTTGAATTTATTATAAATTTGCATTTGATTTTCTTGAATTGCCACCCAAAATTGCAAATTGTAGCAAGTTGTACATGTTTTTGTGTTTCCTTCCTTTAGCTGTGTAAAATGTTGTATCTGGCCCCTTTTTTTTGCTTTTGTTTGATGTATCTTGCATTTATTTGTTGATGTTGATGATAAAACCTAGCAAGATTTAGAACAAAATGAGTGTTTTTGCACAAAAATGGCAATAGAAGAGAAAAAGAGCAAAAGCAAGCAATAGTGATAAACATTTCATGTATAATGGTTAGAAAATGAACTAAAATGACATGAATAATTATATACTAAATTAGATTTATAACCTCTTTTGGCTGACCCTTTTCCCGAATGCTCGTGATTTTTCTAGGGCCTATTATCAGTGTTTGCGAACAGGTGCCCTAACTAAGCATGGTGAGATGTCTCAACACCCCATCTTGGTTTGTGAAATTTTTGACATTTGGGGCACCGACTTCACGAGACCTTTCCTTGACTCACACGGATTTCTTTACATTTTAGTGGTTGTTGATTACATGTCAAAGTGGGTTGAGGCTATCGCCACTAAAACAAACGACCACAAGGTGGTTGTTCAATTTCTTATGGATAATTTTTTTCACATTTTGGCATTCCCAGAGTGATCATTAGTGATGGGGGGATGCATTTTGTTCACCATTTAGTTCAGGCACTTCTTCCAAAGTACTCAATTTCTCATAAATTAGCAGGCCCCTATCACCGTTAAACCAGCGGTCAAGTAGAGACTTCAAACCGTGAATAAAGTCCATTCTTGAAAAGACTGTCAGACCAGACTGCAAGGATTGGTTTTTAAGGCTGAATGACTCTTTGGACTTATTGTACAATATTTCAGACTCCAACTGGTATGTCTCCCTATCACTCAGTCTTTGGGAAGGCACTATGCATATTGGGCCATTAAACAATTCAATCATGATATGCACACCATTGGGTCACACCGTGCATATTTCTCAGAAACTACGCTCTTGATGGGATGGACCTTATGAAGTGGTCCAAGCACACCCTTCTGGGGCATTCAAGATTCAACATCTGAATGATGGCTGCCTTCTCACTATGCGTGGCCATTGGTTAAAGCATGCTATTAGGTTAGGGGATTGTCCTCCTGAGTTTGAGGAAATTCACCTTGAGCACACGGCCTCGGGATTGATGTGATTTTTTAATCTACAATGCGTATGGCAGAAATTGTTAAACTTAGTGATTTCGAGAGGCAACCCAATTTTCTTTTGTTTCATAATTTCATTTTCTTTCTTCTAAAATAACACCACAAAAACTTCAAGGATGTATACTTTTAAAGTTGGTTTTACTTGAATATGTACTTTTCTATCTCTTTGTCCATGTGCCATATTAAAATAGGGGTATTTTTGGTGGGGCCTTGAGCTTTGATGTCTTTGTTTGCTAGATTTTTGGATATTGGGGATTCCTGTGCAAACAATGTAGAATCTTGACTTGATTTGCTCATCTCGAAGTTTTCCTTCAATGTTCATTTCAGTTGTTCATGTTTTAGAGTTGATGTGTTTAGTTTTACTAGATTTTAACTTAAGTTTTATTCCCACTACTTGTCCAGTGTTAGAGTTTTACCTTGTTTAAGTTTTTGGGGTGGGTTCTAGTTTTACTTTCTTTTCTTTCTATTTTCTTTTTCTTTTTTTAATTTTGCTTTCTTTTTGTTAGTTTGTCAAATTTTTTTTTTAATTCCTTGGCTAGTTTTCGTTAGATTTAATTCATGTTTCTGTGTCTCTTCCTCTCTCTCTTAGGTTGGTTCAATCTTTCTTTTACATATCGTGGCCTATACAAAGAAAGTTCGCCATAAGGAGGGTAGATATAGCTCATAAACCACCGACTTCGACGCCCACCTCAGTGCCACTGAAATTATCGATTTAATTGTGTTCGGTGAGGATTTGCGATAGGAGCCACTGAGGAAGGGGTAATTTCATTGTGGACCAACTTGAACCTCACCTACCGTCTTGGTTGAGGGTAAGAGAATGATCTTGTTCACCCCTCCTTAGTGAGGGAGTTTTACTATTTATTCTTTTTCTACCCTAACGAGCGTAAGGACCATGGTGCAAGGTCACTATCTGCCACAACTGCATTGTTTTCAAGAACACTAACGTTGTTGAGGCTATTGGTGCCCAACTCTCTTTGAAAACTCGAGTTGGCGTCCTCCTGCAAACCCATCGAACTCCATGACCATAATAAACAAAATGTGTGGTGGTCATTTTTCTAAGGACGAAATTACCACCACAATCGGGTTTTCCCTTCCACCATATATGGGGTTGTTAGACTCCATCTTAAAGTATAAATTTTTGCTTGCGAGCCATGCGTAGGAGAGATTCAAGGTCATACTGGAGGACCTGGGCAGAAGTCATGGTAGTATTTCTTCAGAGTTTCGCTGCCATTCACCTTCGGCTCCTCAGGTAAGGTGTAGGCAAGGCACTTTGGTCTTTTCGTGTCTCATTACGAGACTTCTACAGTGCAAAAGGGTTCGATTTACGATTAGACCCGACAAGGACTGTGCCGCACTTGTCACCTACAGAATAGCACAATTCTGAAAATCTTGTCATATACTTGCTTCAGACTCCAATTCCAATTAGGAGGAGGCTCCCCATGAGGCAGACATACGCCCACCCGCTATTGCCAATCCCGATGCCCCACCACTATATGTGATGGCCATTATGGACCAGCTCAATCGCTTAGAGTATAAGATGGATAGGGTGAACTACATGGTAGATGAATTGTGGAGAAGGCAAACCTGTGGATCTCAGCCACATTTCCATCCCCTTGATTTTTGAGAATTTAATTATTTCTGTTGTACTAAATGCTTGTACAGTAAATATTTCGCATCCTATTAACATATATGTTTAGTATTTGTTCTTCTATGTCTCATTTTTTAGCTTGTTGCTTCTTCCATTTCTTTTTGGATTTGCCCACCGCGCATAGCTGACCATGTTAACTCTATAACACATATACCACATGTCGTCTATTTCCTTCCCTTGCTTGTATTTACTTTTCTTTGGTTTGCATTGTAGACAATGCAAGGTTTGCGTTTTGGGATGGCGCGTGTGGTCTAAACTTTCATTAATCGTTTTAGCAAAATTTAGTTTAAATTGGCTGAGTTTTGGCATGGATTAGCACAAAATTATTGTGACTTAATATTGAAGTTCAAATGTGAGATGTTCTAAGACTGATAGAATTGTTATGTAATGAGATTATCTCTACATCATTAAACTAGTTTGAGCAATTGTTACATTTCACCCTTAATCTTGTGGCCAATTCTTCATTTTAAGTTCTGATAGTGGAAATAATTTTAGGAATTCAAATTAAGTATTTTAGTCATAACAATGTTCAAATCACTAGTCTATCTCTTTTTCTTGAGTTAATTTTATTTAATAAAAGAGGTACCAAAGCCTGTTCAATAAGCTAATACCCATGACTTGTTGGTTCTTGTAGCTCCCTGTGTCTCGAGCAAGCAACCCGTAGAGGGGTTTTAACACCTGCTACCTTGAGCCAACTGGATCTGGAGATGCCAATCGAGATCTTTCTACACAAGCCTCAAGGAAAGCTTAAGAAGAATTAACTTCTTTAAGCCACCTTAATAAGCACCAATGCCTAATGTGAATAACTGCTTAGGATGTGAACTTCTTCACTCGGTGACTTGAGCGAACAAGATCGAAAGTCACCGACCGAAAGCTCGCTACGAGGCTCCTAAGAAGACACTCCTAGCCATAAGTAACTTACCAAAAAGAAAAAGAAAAGGAAAACAAAGGGAGAAAAAAAGAAGAAAAAGAAGAAAACAAGAGAGAGAAGAGAAGAATTGAGATTTTTTTATTGATTAGGGGTAATTTGTAGGGCACTTATTCCCTTAACTATTTTCACTATTCCTCCTAGATATGGAAGGCTTGGAATAAGGAAAAGGGAAGAAAAGTTTTAAGCTCATTTATTAGTAAAAAGACTTAAATTATGAAAATTTTAGTTGGAACCATAGTAATAATGACATTAGATAAACAATCTTCATTATTGAGTACTCATACAAATATGTTCAGAAATTTTTTTCACAAGTAATTCTTGCCACTACATGCTTGATTGAATTTTTCCATCTTTAGTTAGTTTGAGCTGAATCTTGCTTGAGGACAAGCAAGGTTTGGATTTGAGGATGTTAATGTGTCTTATTTTTATATATTTTATACCTCATTCTCATGACATATTCGGCTATTACATGTGTGTTTTATTGCAATCTAGGTACAATTGGGCTTCGAGTGCATTGAAGCAAACAAAAGTTGAAAGTGGCAACTGCAAGCATAATTTGGGCATATTTGAAAACTACGCTGAGAAACCCAACCACGTGTGTAAAATAAAGACCCATCAGGTCATAATTCAGTAACCCAAATAGACCTTGCAAGGTTTTGAGAACTAACTGACCAATAGGCACGAAGAGCGGATTGATAGGCTGCTACTGACAAATCGCCAATTGATTGGCAAGACACTCGCGACGTACCCTATGTCATGTTGCAGGTATAAATAAGGAGGAGGAAGTGTATGCTCATCATCTTTGCCTCTTCCAATCTCTTCATCTCCTTTTTGAAGCCACTACGACATCCAAGTGTTCTCAAACAACGAAGCACAGGTGGTCAGAGTGATGGGGGATCAAAGCATAGATCAATGTCTAAATCAATTGAGGGAGTCCTAGTTTCCAAGTTTTTTGCAGCTTTACTTATTAGATTTTATGATATGTAAATCTCCCATGGAGGAGTAGACCTTTAGTTCAGGGATGAAGGATGGGTAGCTCTCCGTATCCCAAATTTATATTTTACTTTTGACAATGATTGAGTTATGTTAATTTCGAACCTTTGCTGGGAAATATTCATGTCAATTAGTTTTCCTTGGATGTGCTGGTAGCCATGTTTAGATTTCCCAATTATTTTGCGTTTTGTCTCCAAGCTTGTAGCTTAGGCCATAACATAACGGGTTTTCATGCGTGGTCAAGATTGAGGTTGTACCCAAACCTAAACACAATCTCTTATATGAGGTAATATAGAATTAAGTGCAAGAAAGGAATTAAGTAATACTATTGAGATAACCTATGCTACACATAGGGTGATAAGATAGGTTATGCCCTTAGACTAGTTCACTATCCTAAGCCATAATTTAAATGTTAACCCATGCTTTGTGCGTGTAGCATAATCTTTCTATATCATTGTTATAAGTAAAATGTAATGGCGGGATTCGAATTAAGCTACCCTAAACACATTCTCTGAACTGTTCTTAACTGAATTGAAAACCTTTATGTTGTTTTAATTGCGTTATCTTCATTAATTGCACATTTCACCGACAAAAACATGATATTTGCTTTGTATTGTTTGTAATAGAGTGTGATGTGGTCCCTGTAAAAATGAAAAAAAAAGCAAATGCAAAAAAGGCACTTGCCAGGACTGGGGTGTGAGCCTAAATTAGAACCGCACATCTTTAACCTCAAGCCCTCATCGTTTTAAGAGAAACAGTTGTCATATTTTCATGTATTTGACATCATTTACACCTTGAGTTCAACTTATACTTCAAGTAAGGATATGTACCTAGCACAAGAGGTAATTTCGGTGACGAAGCAGGGTCCGTAGACACCTTTCCTCGTATACTAAAAAGTAAGAAATTAGGGTGGTGACAACCCCAAGAGCTCAGCAGTCCACTTACAAACCGAGTCAATTAGGTTTTTAACCCTTTGCACCCTTGACTTACAATAACTCAAATGGGTGTAGGTCCGACTAGATCAAGATGGAGAAAACCCTATTTAGGTTTCTGGATTAGGACCAACACATTCAAGGTCAGGCCTTTTTTGTCAATGCCCTAATCAATGGCACGAACCTAAGTTCATTTGACGTTTCAAGCAGTGATAATAGTATTAATAATAACACAATCAACTCGGCCACCAAAGCCTTAATCTAAAGCCTCAATTCTCAACTCGTCAAAATTTGGGAACAAATTAAAATAGAAAGTTCATACCTACAACAACAACAACAACAAACCCAGTGCCTATAGAAAGTTCATATATGAAACCTAAAAATATTGTATTACTGAAGAATAAAGTGTCACAAGTTGTTCTACGCTAAGCTAAGCTATGCTAAGTTACACTACTCCTAAGAAAATAGCATAAGTGTGCTGTAAAGAAAACTTGAAGAAGCTTTACATTGTCTCTATGTGTGTTTTGGACTGCAACATCGTCCCTTATTTATAGATAAACTAAATAATGGCTACGCCCTGATTCCCCGGCATTTTCTTTCACGTTAGGCCACCAATCTTCTTCTTCCGCTATAAGGATCACTGAACATGTCCATGATTCTGTTTTGGAGGGAATTCCTTGAAGCCCAGGACCGAATTTCTTGCTGAAGTCCCCTCTAAAAGCCCCACGTTCCCTTGGATTAAGTTTAGTGCCAAGTATTTGAAATTACGCTCCCAATAACGGTCTTGAGCTTGGAAACCACCTGTCTTGTAGCCTTCTTGATAGCCCCTTGTACTCGAGCTCCCTTTTTCCCTTCAACCATCTCGAGCCTCGAGTGGTTGATACCCTCGTTGGGGTAATGATCATATCTGGATACTGAGCTCGAGATGACATTGCATCAGCACTCAAAGTACCAGATTTTCCACGAGGGAGGCTTCATGTGTTAAGCACCTAGCACTCTGCTCAAAACGGCGCCATCCTAATGCCCTCGAATTTAGGATATGAACAAATACCCCCTTTTAGCTGTTGGTAAATTCAAATTTATAACAAGTAAAAAAATCTTGATTTGACTCTTAACGGGTACAGGGAGCTTGAGAGATCAATTTTTTGTCATTTGATATTCCATCCAGTGTGTTTATGACATCTAGGGCTTGAAATCCTCACAATTCTACTCTGTGCATGCTCTCTTTATTGCAATCAAGCGCTCTTTGAAACACTTGCTCTCCACTGCTCTTGAACTTTTGATTCTTGATCCAATCCGTCTTCATCCTTTTGCCTCTTCTTAAAACTGATCCAAAGATACATCAGGAACAAACACATTTGCTCCATCCTAATAGTTCAATGGTCTCTAATGTGATTCAAAGTCCAATTTATCATAATAGCATCAAAGAGGGTTTTTCTTAGTTACCTGAGGTTGACACTTCGACTTCTTTTGTGTCATATGCCCTAGGACTCATCTTTGACCCATCTCATGATGTTCCAAGCCTCTTGGACTATTTCCAGATACTAGCAAGTCTCCTTCACTCCTTACACCCTCTGCAGGTCAATCTTGGGGAGGAAGATGCATCGGCAAAAAAGCGGCATCTTTCTAAGGATGGGCGTTTTGACAAAGCGGTAAGACGAATGGGTTGACAGGGTAATATTGACCCATGGGGAAAATGGAAGAACCTACACCATCAATGAAGTCATCAGGCTTTCTACCATTGCTCTCATGTATGATTATCCCATTGTAACAGTGCTAGTCGCTTTTGTCCGACCTTATGGTTTTCTCGGTATTACCATGAAGGATATAACAGCCTTGTCATGTCGTTCACCAGAAGGAGAAGAGTTGTGATGCAGCGCCTGAGTGAAAATTTTTGGAACAAGAAGGTTCAACGTCCTTCCCTTAATTTCTTATTATGAATATAATAAAGAACAAGGGGAAAAAGTTTAATCTTAGCTCTCACAACCCAAGAACAAGAGAAAACACAAAAATAGAGAGAAAATTTTGAAAATAATAATGAACGAATGCTAAATCCTGCAGTTCCTCTTTTTTAAATGGAGGAGCTAGTTAATTAATACTAAAACTCTAAAAGCTAAGAGATAAATATAGTTTAAACTAGATAAATCAACCTAAAACTTCCTAACACTAATCAAACTCTAGTTCATTCTCAATCTCCCCAGTCGCGTCCATTGTGCCGCCAACCAACCTGGCTCGCATATTGTCATCAACTCGCCTATTGCCTCTCACCAAGGAACTTGTCAAGATGAAATTCGGGGCTGCATCATCCTCCTCAAGTTAGAGAGAATTCACCCTCAAATTCATTGGGAGGTTAATAGGATCAATGTCATCAAAGTAACGAACAAGGTGCTTGACTTTGCACACGTCATAAGTCATCATACCGAGCAGTAACTTAAGATGGTAAGCATTGTTGTTGATTTTGTCAAGAACTATTAGAGGACCCATCTTACGAGTTGTCAACTTGTTGTACTCCCATGCCGAAAATCGTTCCCCTGTTAAGATTGCCCAAACCTTGTCCCCTACATGAAATTGGACTACGCGGCGCCACTTGTCACATCCCTTCTTATACTTGGCGCTTGCTTCCAATAGTCGTGCTTGGGTCTGCTTATGTATGCTGGGGAGGTTGTTGATGAAGTTCTATGCCTTGCCATTAAGACGAGTGAGATGCGGGACAGGCGCCAAGTCTATTTGAGAATGTGGTATAAAGCCATAAACGACTTTAAATGGCTGGTTTTGGCTGCAAACAAGCAGTCGACAAGCCTCATTTGCAGCAAGCTTTGGCAGGCACAAAACCTGCACTTCTATTAATAAGGCTATTATATGGCAACTCAGCTTGGAGTAGCTTCAACTCCCAACCCTTAATGTTGTTAGCAACAAGACATCAAAGGAGATTGCCTAATGAATAGTAGGTGAGCTCAGTTTGTCCATCTGTTTGAGGACGATGGACGGTGCAAGAAAATGGGAGATGTGTTTTCCATCTTCCATAGCATCTTCTAGAAGTAATTAACGAACCTAAGATCCCTATCTAAGATGACGCTACCCGGCAACCAATGTAGCTTTCATACCTCTCAGAAATATAGCCCCACCACTTGTACGGCATTACCAGCCTTCTTGAACCCTATGAAGTGCGCCATTTTTGAGAACCGATCTACCACTATGAATATTGAATCATTGCCTCCTTGTGTCCAAGGCAATCCCAATACAATGTCCATGCTAACATCCGCCCAAGACTTACTTGGAACTGGTAAGGGTAGGTATAGGCCCGCATTGGTCACGCCGCCTTTGGAGACTGGGCAATTGCGGCGACGTTTAACAAATCTCTCCATCTCTCTCCACAACGAAGGCTAATAATAGTTGGTGCCAACCAGTTGTAACGTCTTGTCTTGTCCCATGTGTCCTTCATTGTGGTTCTTGGTAATGATATTAAGTGATAGACTCGAATCTGTAACACAAAGTTGGTTTCCTTCGAAAAGGAACCCATCATGAATGGAATAACCAGTGATGGAGCCGGATTAGGCTTCCCCTTCGATCTCATCAAAGGTGGGATTGTCTTTATACCATTGTGCAAACTACTCAAATTTGGTCAAGTTAATGCATTTATGCGCACTAGGAACTTTATTTGCTTAAAGGCAGTTTGGCCTTGGTCTTATTAATGTTCACCTCAATGCACCTCTGGTGTACCAGAAAACGAAGAAAGTTTCTAGTGCATATGCCAATGGCACATTTCAACAGATTCATGTTGAGGTTGTGGGTCCTCATTCTAAGCAACGCCCCCCTCCAATCTTCTAAGTGTTTGACTTGGGAAATTGATTTGACCACAATATCATCAACGTAGACTTCCATGGTCTTGCCAATGGGTCATGAAAGATCATGTTCATGGCTCTTTAGCATGTGGCACCAGCATTTTTAAAATCCGAATGACATAGCCACCTAGCCGAAGGTTCCTATTGACCCAGCACACCTGAATGCTGTATTATAGGTATCACCCAAAGCCATCATAATTTGATAGTATCCATAGTAGCCATTGATAAACGACAGGACCTTATGCCTCGAGCCTTGCTTAAGCCGCCAACAATCAACTCAATCGGGATGGCCCCTTTAAACTTAGTAGTAGCTCCAAAAAAGCCAAAAATTGCAACATCTGAAGTAATAAAGTCATCTAAAAATTTACCAATGATCCCCAACATATAAGAAGGCAGGACATTGATGGCCACACCACTATCCACCAAGACCCTATTCGACAGAATCCCATCAAATTTGGCCTTAACGTGCTTATTAGCAGTATTAGGCCCATCAAATATCATCTTTATTATGTTAGGCGAATTATTAGGCAAGTTGAATGTTGGGGTATTAACATTAAAAGACAAGGGATTAGAGTTACCTTTGGTGGCTGTTATTTCTACACAAGTTCTACCTAGGGATCCTCATCTGTTGCTATAACATCCCCCTCGTGGCCAAATTGAAAGAGTGGGGCAGTTCTAACATTAACCTTTTAAGGGAGCGCCCTAAATTGTATCGATACCCATTGATCCATTTCCTTTTTAGGGTTGCCATCCATGGGCACGTATAGATCATGATCTTGAGAGTTGCCATCAATTAGAATGTCCTACGCTAAAGGTCAATCTTCTGGATCAACAGCTGGGGCTTAATACTCCTCCATACGTTGGGGGAAGTCCCCTTAATGGAAGTCATTCTCAAAATCAGACCATGTTGGATAATGTTATGATTCGAGAAACCGAGACATGGAAACCATGGTAGATGCGTATTGTCCTGCTGCTGAATTACTACATTATGGTTCTGCTGATATACTACTTGCTGCTACAGCGTTACTGCTGCTGTGATGTTAGTTGTTGATTTTAGTTAATTAGGTCAATAGAAATGTAATGCATTAGTTAGCTTAGTTAGTAGTTGTTGCATTGTGTTGAATTAAGCTGTTAGTGATCTGCATTGTAAACCTGCTTTGCTGGTGTGCTGTTGCGTGTGAGTTGTGCTGCTGCTGGGCTGCTGTTAATTGCTAGTTAGATATTTTTAGATATTTTTCTAGATATTTTCTAGTCAGTTAGTTAGTTAGGTTGTCTTGATACAATGTATTAGCTTTGCTTGTTTTGCTTAAATAGACCTTTTTGCTGTAATTATTGGTATTTCAATAAAATATCAAATACAATCTCATTTTGAGATCAATATTCTCTCTCTCGTCTAACTCTCTCCATTTTCTCATCTCCTTTCCCTTCTTTCTCATCTAAACTCTATATTCTTTCTCATCTCATATTCTCACTATCACAACCAAGGTTAAGACCTAATCTTCGAAACCTTAACAATTGGTATCAGAGCCTTGATTTGGCTTCCGAATCAAGCTCATATCTGAAAATAATTATAAAATCTGATTAATTGTGTTGTAATTAATCTATGAAAGAAGGTTGGATACTGATTTGATTCAGATTTGGTGATCAGCAATTCAAATCTAAATTGATTGAAGAAGTTTTGGCAGTATTGCATCAGTTGCTGCATAAACCTGGGAAAATTGCTTTCGGTTGGGATAAATTGATTAAAATTGATCACATTACACTGAGGAAAGTATAATTGATCAGAATGCAGCTGAATCAAGGTTTATTCAGATTCTACAATTCCGAATCTGAGCTTGAGGTATTGTTTTTCTAAACTTCAAGTTGTAATTCGTTGAAGAATTGAGGTTGTTGTTGGATTATGTCAAAATTGTGTTGCTAAGCATAAATTTAGTGAGAATTCATCATAATCTACGGCGATCTTTGAGAATTATATGCTATTGAGTCGAAAATTGCTTAGGCGAAATATTGTCAGCATAGGCGAAAATCTAACAGTAGGATCGAAAGCGTTGAAATCCAATTTCGTCGTTAAGATCACTTGAGTGTGGTGTTAAGAACTTGATTTTGAGTAGATTCGAACCTAATTCAGAAGTGTGAGTCAAATTACTCGACAAAAATGCTCCTGTTAGAATCGCTTGAGGTTAGGGTTTGTTTGAAGTTTTGTTCGAAGTTGTCAGTTAGGGTTTTTAATCATTTTCGATTGTGGAACTGTTAGCAAGTGACTGTTTGTGCGAACAAAGTAGTAGAACTTCATTAAGCAATCGAGTGTCGAAGAGCTGTAAAACAAGTTTTACATTTCTGCGATTTTCGAACTGGTAACCTGCGAACCAAGCTGTTCTAGATTGAGGTTTTGTTGTCTGTTGCAAATGGCTGATGACGTGAGAACTCGATCGGAAGTCGGTGCGAATGCTACAATCGGACCTCAGAATGCTACTACTGAGGATCTTCGAGAATTACAGAAAAGCATTGATCAAAAGATGGATCGAATTCTATCAGTGTTGTTAGGAAAAGATGCAAAGGATGAAAAGGGGCAAGGTCGGTTGCAACAAACTGAGATTGTTCCAACAACGGAAGTAGTCCTACCACAAGAGTTCGTTGTTGAGCAAAAAGAGGAGGTACAATCTGTTGTTTTTGAAGATGAACTTGTTCACGACAATGCCGAAATTGTAGAACACAAGCCAGAAGAATCTAAATGTGAACAAGAGGATTCTTACGAAGACTCTATACGTGAGTTAGAGTCTTTGACGATGTTGAGAAACAATACGACGTGCATCCGGATTGGGAATTTGATTCACGTGTCTGAGGAATGATTAAGAGAGCAAAGAGTAAGTCGAAGAGGAATCGACTAAGTGTAGCATTGGGAGATGTTGTGGGAAGAAAGAAGTTGTTCAAGCCAAAATTGAAGCATGTGGTTGTGTTTCAGCCTATGATGCTTGATGATCAACAAGAACGAACTCAAGTGGCTGATCTTATCGATGTATATGCTAGTATACAAGGTTGAGATGGTATACAACGAGTTGGTATGCAGAATCAGAACTTGAGACCTGCTGTCGAGCTGATTTTTGATCAAAATTGCAGCAATTTCATGGCTGAACGATTACATTCTGTTGGCCAATCAGATGTTGCTGCAATTGTACTACCGGATACCGAACAAAGTGTGCTTTTGAGGAGAGTATCGGTGTGTTCAAAGACCCATTCATATGAAGAGTTACCTCCTGATCCGGGAGAAGATTTTCAGGTTTATGCGAAGCCGAAAAGGGTTGATTCTCTGCTGAAAAGAACTAATCAAGCTGCGAGAGTGCGTTTCAAAGTCCAACGAAGGAGAGGCAATGTGGTCGAATACGCAATTGAGTTGTTAGATGCGTATAAATGCAGTAACCTACGTGGACTGTATTCAGATCAGTCCAGAGGCTGTCCAATAGGGGTTTTAGCTAATGTAACTGATGTTGGAAGTCCCTTTGACCCGGGAAAGAATGAATTACAAGTATTTGGAGGAGCTACACACCCGGTGCTGTTGTTTGATGTTGAAAAAGGCAATGCCGGTACAGGCTTTGGAGGGGAAATGGTTGAGGCTATGGGACATTGCGTAGTTAACATCAAAGCCAGTAATAAAGACAGGAATTATACATTTCACAAGCTACATAATTCGTGTGACGATGAAGTTCCCATTGTCCCGAAATTCGTGTTGTTTCGGTTCATACAAAAGCACTTACCTAAAGGGCTGGTAGCTGTTGCTTGTGGGTTGAAGAGTTGTGGATGGTTAGAGCAGGTATTGGGCCTCGAATATGACTTCACAGCTGAAGCTCAAGACCAACTAAAGCCAACGGTGATAGCATTTGAAAATTGAAACCGAATGCGAATGGAAGCTGCTGTTCGGGTGCCGAACCTGGTGGCGCTTGGGGTGACCTGTTGTGGCTGTTCCGAATGGAAAAATAATATGCACAAGCTTTAATACTTTCTCAATATATGGATGAAAGAGTACAACAAGGAAACAAGATCCTTTCTAGCTGAAAATATTTTACATTTCAGCAGTAAGGATCAGGACAGATGTTCCCTTGCACTGAAGTTAATTTTAGTTATGCAGTTGTGCCATTGGTGCCTTGATTGGGAGTACATCTTTAAGTCCAATGATAGGAATTCGATTGTGACCCATGAGTATTCGATTTGGTGGAGCAAGAGCCCAGATATTCTAGCCAATGCCATGAAAGCTTAGTTAATCAAAGTGGGGCAGCAGGAGTTCAAGTTAGATGCTGTCATGGCTGGGAGAATTACAATTGATTCTTTGTCAACATTAGATAAGCTATTCGGACTGAGTTTGTTTGATGTTATTATGTCTTTTAGAAGGTGTAATAACTTGTTCACTTCATGTGGCTTCCACATGGACATAAACCGAGCTGCAATATATCATTATGGTCTGCATCAAGTTCACAATGCTGGATTACTGGACTCTGCAGCAGCTTGGTTGGAATTGGGAAGCAATCAAGGGCTTGTGGAGCATGTTATGAGTTGGTTCAGGGTGTGTGAGCTGAATAAGTTGAATATCTTTTCGACAGAACACATTAAATTAGCAAGGAATCAAGTTCCAGGGGCTAATATGCATTTTCGGCATGCCGATCGGCAAGTTCGAAATGAAATAATTCTGTTTTGGAGCTATTCGAACTGCGTTTGGGAATGTTTACAAGCAGAATTCAATGTTTGGATTTCTTGGTTTGAGTTTGGAAGGCCTCCCGAGATGCTCAAGGACTTTATACGCAATTTAATTGAGACAAAGATACACAAATTCAGTAATGTAGCTTACTACATGCATAAAAACAAAATTGTATCTGCAATTGGGGAATTTCAGCAACGAACCTGGGTTTTGAGCCGTGTTAACTGAACAAGAGAGGTTCGGAATGTGTTGGTGATGTTTGGTTTGATCATAGCAGACCTCCTGAAGAACATTATGTACTCAAAACACAGACATGGCATCACGATAAATTGAAGTGCTTATTGATAGTCTCAGCTGCAGATTTCAGCATACCTCACCACCTCAGATGTAATATCATATGCAATAAGTGTCTTCATTTTTACAACTCTCTTCTATTCTTGAGGACAAGAATGTTCTTAAGGGGAAGGGAATGTTATGATTCGAGAAACCGAGATATGGAAACCATGGTAGATGCGTATTGTCCTGCTGCTGAATTACTACATTATGGTTCTGCTGATATACTACTTGCTGCTGCTGAGTTACCACTGCAGTGATGTTAGTTGCTGATTTTAGTTAATTAGGTTAACAGAAATGTAATGCATTAGTTTGCTTAGTTAGTAGTTGTTGCATTGTGTTGAATTAAGCTGTTAGTGATCTGCATTGTAAACCTGCTGTGCTGGTGTGCTGCTGCGTGTGAGCTGTGCTGCTGCTGGGCTGTTGTTAATTACTAGTTAGATATTTTTAGATATTTTTCTAGATATTTTCCAGTGAGTTAGTTAGTTAGGTTGTCTTGATACAATGTATTGGCTTTGCTTGTTTTGCTTAAATAGACCTTTCTGCTGCAATTATTGGCATTTCAATAAAATATCAAAAACAATCTCATTTTGAGATCAATATTCTCTCTCTCATCTAACTCTCTCTATTTTCTCATCTCCTTTCCCTTCTTTCTCATCTAAACTCTATATTCTTTCTCATCTCATATTCTTACTATCCCAACCAAGGTTAAGTTTCAAGACCTAATCTTCGAAACCTTAACAGATAAACACGGACTAGAGGTTCCACTATGTTTATATGAGGGGGAATATTCCTCTTCATCATCAACAGATTTTTGAGCCAGTGAACTCTTGGAAAGCTGGTCCCACCAAGACTCCGACTATTCGAAAGATGAGAGACCGGTCCATCTTTCAAGCTTTTTGTGTGGACACCTTTTTTTGGTAGTTGCAACAGCTTTGGGCCAAATTGTTGGTCCTTCAAGATCCATAGGCCCAATTTTATTGCCCTTATGGACCCTAGCTTCTTCTTGATAGAGCCTAGTTAAGAAAGTATCGAGCAATGTTCTTCGATCAGCTACCTTTTTCCTTAGTTGCCTCCTCTTCATAGTTCAAGTAAGACTAGAGGGACTAACCTCCTCGTGATTAAGGTGGCTCCTTCTCCAGATAATACGGAATCGGAGCCCGAAAGCTTGGTGTCCTGACTGTCATGGTCCTTGACCAGTATCGACGTCTAGTAGGTTGTATTTTGGAGTAAGACGAGGAGGCCCCGTTAGTGATTTCTTTGTTCATAGAGATGTTTTTGTCTTCGAGTAAAGGTCCAGCCTCTTCGAACGCCAACTTGTGGCCATAATCCCCACAGATGTCATGTGTGAGGCATGAAAGCATCCTTGATGCCTGCTTCTTAGAAGAGAAGATTGTTTGCCAATGGTCGTCATTAAGAATTCCTATGGCCAACGCTTACTCCTTGGAGAGAAGTATAATTCCCTCTTCCGATTGCTTTTTTAAGAACTTGCCAAACGTAACACAATTGTGTGTCAAATGTTCAACGGTGAAGTGACACCTGCATTAATCTTCGTGAATTCTCACCAATATTCTTGGGAACCTCCGTGTCCCTGACTCCAGCAGCCTGTCAAACAAAGCGTTGGCTACAACCAGACAATCTTTGTCTGTACACATTCTGCGTAGAGATTTGCCATTAGTTTGGCTATTATGAGAATCATAAGGCTGTGCCACCTCAATAATATTAACTTGAGTAGGATTACAAGGGATCTTTATCTACACCCATCTGTCCTTCTTCCTGGAAGATCAACTCCCTTGTTTCTATGACATCCGGAACCACATTTCAAAAGATAACGCAGTTCTTCGTTGCATAAGTCAACATATTGTGCCATTTATAGTATACCTCTCCCTTAGTATAATATGGCTTAGGATTTCTATCTTTACCCATACACGCTATTTTTCTTCAGGCTTTCTTCTTTAAGACAGCCTCGTATCTAGAGGCACATTCTTCCATCTGTAAGGATGTCATAAAAGTAGAGTCTTCAAATTTCCTCCTAAACAAGCAATTCAAGGCTAGCTTGACATATTCAACTTTAGGAAGGACTACAATACATTTTAACCTCGTTTTCTTGAATCAATTAATGTAATCTTTCACTGATTCACCTAGCTTTTGTGTCAATCGAGCCAAGTCAAACATGGAAATTTCTAGATCCATCCTTCGAAACTAAGCCTAAACTTGCCTTGCCATGTCATCCCAAAAGTAGATGGAATTAGGTGGCAGGCTAATGTACCACTGAAAACTGGTCCCAGCTAAGGAGCTCGGAAACAGCCCCAGTTCGACACGCTAATTATCAGCCAGTTCTCTGCACGAGCAATTGAATCTAGCCAAGTGCTCTAGGGCAGACATAGTCCCATCTCCTGAGAAGTGGGTAAACTCAGGGATTTTTTAACCTCAAGGAAAAGGATAGTCCCTGTCGTTTTAGTCTGGGTAACGTTTGTTGCACAAGAGTCTACTAACCTTGTTAAGGCCTGGC
The DNA here is from genome assembly GCA_018398585.1 of Simmondsia chinensis. Taxonomy (NCBI): domain Eukaryota; kingdom Viridiplantae; phylum Streptophyta; class Magnoliopsida; order Caryophyllales; family Simmondsiaceae; genus Simmondsia; species Simmondsia chinensis. The sequence continues at coordinate 16,085,935 of JAGTTD010000013.1, read as the reverse complement.
CCATACATCTGCTTGATGAGGGCAGCTAGTTAGTCCTTGAAGGATAGGTTAGGTACATGGTTATGCACCTTCCATTGTCCCCTAAGTGGGTAAGGAACTCAAGGGGATCTGTACGATACCCCTAGGCACCCATTACAATTGGGTGTAGGGTTGGTGGTTGCACTCCAAACCCAGGGTAGCCACCTGATCAATTTGGCCATATGCTTGGTTGGCCATGAAGTATGTCCCAGCAGGACTTGGGTTATACGACATGCCTTGGAGCATACCAGTATTAGCAAGTTGTTGGTTCATCCTTGATTGATTAGTCCCCAAGTCATGATCTTGAGAAAGTGGGTCATTAACTTGCCCTCTCGTTTGAGAAGTACGGAGAGGTCTAGAAAGGAGAACCTAAACCTAAAAGTGGGTACCTGCCTTTGCTTTCCTACTTCGGGCTTTAAGTGGGCCTCAAGGTAAACTCTACCACCAAAGGAGGGTACAAATGATTTTCCCCCCTATATCAGGGATAGGTAATACTGGCACATTGGCATTGAGATCCCTTGAGCCCAGACAAAAGCTCTGATTCAATGGTTCCGCAACCCCAAGTGGCACATTATTTCTGTGGCTGGGTTCCAAGTGTATAAGACTTGGGTTAGCCATAGTTGGTTTTCACATTCTCTCAGGGACAGTATAGTCAACCTTAGTCACCGGTAATCGTGAGCTCGAAGGAGCCTCACAAGGATATCCAGTAGGTGCAGACGAAAGAGGTGCAAGCCCGAGTTGCCTTATATCCTCTCTAATGGCCTAAACCAATCCATTACAAGCCACAGCTTGTCTAACCAAGATAGGCTCGACCTCAACTACTGTCCCTCTTGCCACGTCCTTAGCAATAAAGATAGTAGTAGAGGACAAGGTTGAGTTTATTTCTGCCAAGACTCGGCCAGTCACTTTGTGAAGCCCATCACGCATTGAAGTTCCAACATTTTTTTATTACGGCTCCCATGGTGGCAGAGTTTTCATGCTGAGCCGCTAGAAGGTGCTCTGTTTCAGCACATTATCTCTCAAGGGCTTCCCTCATTGTTTGTTGGACTCTTTGGTCCACAGTTTCGAAATGGCAATTAAGCATAACCATGAACCTCTTGCCAGAATGGCCATCTAGCCCACTTCATTCGTCTTTTGGGATGTCATCATCACCACTGCTCTCATTGCCATGCGTAGACTCAGCTCATCCCTTTGTGTCATGCTCAAGTGGGAATGCGATCAAAACTAAGCCCAATAGCACCTCATGCTCGAGAGCACTGGACTTCATGGTTCTGACCATTGGTGAATGGTCTAAAATTACGTTGTGGTAATCCACAACAAACTAAAGATGATGAAGTCTCATTTTAAGCCTCCTACTGTGGTCGCCAAAAGGCATGTTTGCTTTATTTATTTGTAAAAAAGTGTGTTGTGGTCGCCGTAAAAATGAAAACAAAATAAACATGCAAAAGGGACTTCCCCCGACTAGGGAGTGAGCCTAAATTTGAACCGCACATCTTTAACCTCAACCACTCATCAATTTCGAAGACAAGGTTTTGATATTTTGGTGGGTAAGTTCAACTTATGCTTGAACTAAGAAGATTTGGTCGAATGTTTTTTGTTGATATATATATATGTATATGTATATGTATATGTATATGTTGGCAGAAAATAAAAGGATATGAACCAAATTCAAGTCGCAGTTACAATGAAGGAGCAGGGTCCAAAAACAACTTTTCTCGTACCCTTAAAGTCAGCAACTGAGGTGGAGACAAACCCAAGAGCTCAGCAGTCCACTTACAAGCCCGAGTCAATTAGGTTTTTAAGTCGGGCACCCTTGATTATAATAACTAGAACGGGTTTAGGTCTAACAAGATTAAGATGGAGCAAACCGTACTCAGGTCACTGGATTAGGACTAACGCAGTCACGGTCAAGCCTTGGTAGTCAAAAACCTAATCAATGGCACGAATCTGAGTTCACCTAACTTTTCAAACAGGGACAACAGTGTTAAGACGAACGCAATCAAAGTCAAGCCTTGGCCGCCAATGCCTTAACTTACCGGCTCAATTCTCAACTCGTTGAAATTTGGGAATATATTAAAATAGAAAGTTCATACCTGAAACCCGAAAGACTGTATTCCTGAAGAAGCAAGTGCAGTAAGTTGCTCTACCCTAAGCTAATCTATGCTAAGTTACGCAACTTCTAACAAAATAGCACAAGTATGCTGTAAAGAAAACTTGAAGAAGTTTTGTAGTGTCTCTGTGTGTATTTTTGACTACAACAGTGCCCTTTATTTATAGATAAACTAAATAATGGCTGCGCAGTAATTCCAGAACATTTTCACCCACATTAGGCCACCAAGCTTCTTTTTACGCATTAAGGATCAATGAACATGTCCCGGTTTAGTTTTAAGGAGAATTAAGAAGAATCAACTTCTTTAAGCCACTTTAATAAGCACCAATGCCTAATGCGAATAACTGCTTAGGATGTGAACTTCTTCACTCGGTGACTTGAGCGAACTGGATCGAAAGTCACCGACCGAAAGCTCATTACAAGGCTCCTAAGAAGACACTCCTAACCATAAGTAGCTTACCAAAAAGAAAAAGAAAAGCAAAACAAAGGGAAAAAAAAGAAGAAAACAAGAGAGAGAAGAGAAGAATTGAGATTTTTTAATTGATTAGGGGTAATTTGTAGGGCACATATTCCCTTAATTATTTTCTCTATTCGTCCTAGATATGGAAGGCTTGGAATAAGGAAAAGGGATGAAAAGTTTTGAGTTCATTTAGTAGTAAAAAGACTTAAATTACGAAAATTTTAGTTGGAACCATAGTAATAATGACATTAGATAAACATTCTTCATTATTGAGTACTCATACAAATATGTTCAGAAATTTTTTTCACAAGTAATTCTTGCCACTACATGCTTGATTGAATTTTTCCATCTTTAGTTAGTTTGAGCTGAATCTTGCTTGAGGACAAGCGAGGTTTGGATTTGAGGATGTTGATGTGTCTTATTTTTATATATTTTATACCTCATTCCCATGACATATTCGGCTATTACATGTGCGTTTTATTGTAATCTAGGCACAATTGGGCTTCGAGTGCATCGAAGCAAACAAAAGTTGAAAGTGGCAACTTCAAGCATAATTTGGGCATATTTGAAAACTACGCTGAAAAACCCAACCACGTGTGTAAAATAAAGACCCATCAGGTCATAATTCAGTAACCCAAATAGACATTGCAAGGTTCTGAGAACTAACCGACCAATAGGCACGAAGAGCCGATTGATAGGCTGCTACTGACAAATCGCCAATTGATTGGCAAGACACTCGCGACATACCCTATGTCATGTTGCGAGTATAAATAAGGAGGAGGAAGTGTTTGCTCATCATCTTTGCCTCTTCCAATCTCTTCATCTCCTTTTTGGAGCCACTACGCCATCCAAGTGTTCTCAAACATCGAAGCACAGGTGGTCAGAGTGATGGGGGATCAAAGCACAGATCAATGTCTAAATCAATTGAGGGAGTCCTAGTTTCCAAGTTTTTCGCTGCTTTTCTTATTAGATTTTATGATATATAAATCTCCCATGGAGGAGTAGACCTTTAGTTCAAGGATGAAGGACGGGTAGCTCTCCGTATCCCAAATTTATACTTTACTTTTGACAATGATTGAGTTATGTTATTTTCACACCCTTGTTGGGAAATATTCATGTCAATTGGTTTTCCTTGGATGTGCTTGTAGCCAGGTTTAGATTTCCCAATTATTTGACGTTTTGTCTCCAAGCTTGTAGCCTAGGCCATAACATAACGGGTTTTCATGCGTGGTCAAGATTGAGGTTGCACCCAAACCTAAACACAATCTCTTATATGAGGTAATATAGAATTAAGTGCAAGAAAGGAATTAAGTAATACTATTGAGATGACCTATGCTACACATAGGGTGATAGGATAAGTTATGCCCTTAGACTAGTTCACTATCCTAAGCCATAATTTAAATGATAACCCATGCTTTGTGCGTGTAGCATAATCTTTCTAAATCATTGTTATAAGTAAAATGTAATGGCAGGATTCGAATTAAGCTACCCTAAACACATTCTCTGAACTATTCTTAACTGAATTGAAAACCTTTATGTTGTTTTAATTGCGTTATCTTCATTAAGTGCACATTTCACCGACAAAAACATGATGTTTGCTTTGTATTGTTTGTAATAGAGTGTGATGTGGTCCCTGTAAAAATGAAAAAAAAGCAAATGCAAAAAAGGCACTTGCCACGACTGGGGAGTGAGCCTAAATTAGAACCGCACATCTTTAACCTCAAGCCTTCATCGTTTTAAGAGAAACGGTTGTCATATTTTCATGTATTTGACTTCATTTACACCTTGGGTTCAACTTACACTTCAATTCAGGATATGTACCTAACACAAGAGGTAATTATGGTGACGAAGCAGGGTCCGTAGACACCTTTCCTCGTATACTAAAAAGTAAGAAATTAGGGTGGTGACAACCCCAAGAGCTCAGCAGTCCACTTACAAACCGAGTCAATTAGGTTTTTAACCCTTTGCACCCTTGACTTATAATAACTCAAATGGGTGTAGGTCCGACTAGATCAAGATGGGGAAAACCCTATTTAGGTTTCTGGATTAGGACCAACGCATTCAAGGTCAGGCCTTTTTTGTCAATGCCCTAATCAATGGCACGAACCTAAGTTCATTTGAAGTTTCAAGCAGTGATAATAGTATTAAGAATAACACACTCAACTTGGCCACCAAAGCCTTAATCTAAAGCCTCAATTCTCAACTCGTCAAAATTTGGGAACAAATTAAAATAGAAAGTTCATACCTACAACAACAACAACAAAAAACCCAGTGCCTGTAGAAAGTTCATACATGAAACCCAAAAATACTGTATTACTGAAGAATAAAGTATCACAAGTTTTTCTACGCTAAGCTAAGCTATGCTAAGTTACACTACTCCTAAGAAAATGGCATAAGTGTGCTGTAAAGAAAACTTGAAGAAGCTTCATATTGTCTCTATGTGTGTTTAGGACTACAACATCGTCCCTTATTTATTGATAAACTAAATAATGGCTACGCCCTGATTCCCCGGCATTTTCTTTCACATTAGGCCACCAATCTTCTTCTTCCGCTATAAGGATCATTGAACATGTCCATGATTCTGTTTTGGAGGGAATTCCTTGAAGCCGGGGACCAAATTTCTAGCTGAAGTCCCCTCCAGAAGCCCCACGTTCCCTTAGATTGAGCTTAGTGCCAAGTATTTGAAATTACGCTCCCAATAACGGTCTTGAGCTTGGAAACCACCTGTCTTGCAGCCTTCTTGATAGCCCCTTGTACTCGAGCTCCCTTTTTCCCTTCAACCATCTCGAGCCTCGAGTGGTTGATACCCTCGTGGGGTAATGATCATATCTGGATACTGAGCTCGAGATGACATTGCATCAGCACTCAAAGTACCAAATTTTCCACGAGGGAGGCCTCATGTGTTAAGCACCTAGCACTCTGCTCAAAACGGCGCGATCCTAATGCCCTCAAATTTAGGATATAAACAAATACCCCCCTTTTATCTGTTGGTAAATTCAAATTTACAACACGTAAAAAAATCTTGATTTGACTCTTAACCGGTAAAGGGAGCTCGAGAGATCATTGTTTTGTCATTTGCTATTCCGTCCAGCGTGTTTATAAGTATGACATCTGGGGCTTGAAATCCTCACACTTCTACTCTGTGCATGCTCTCTTTGTTGCAATCAAGCGCTCTTTGAAACACTTACTCTCCACTACTCTTGAACTTTTGATTCTTGATCCAATCTGTCTTCATCCTTTTGCCTCTTCTTAAAACTGATCCAAAGATACTTTAGGAACAAACACATTTGCTCCATCCTAATAGTTCAATGGTCTCTAATGTGATTCAAAGTCCAATTTATCTTAATAGCATCAAAGTGGGTTTTTCTTAGTTACCCGAGGCTAACACTTCGTCTTCTTTTTTGTCATATGCCCCAGGACTCATCTTTGACCCATCTCATGATGTTCCAAGCCTCTTGGACTATTTCCAGATATTGATAAGTCTCCTTCACTTCTTACACCCTCTGCAGGTCAATGTTGGGGAGGAAGACGCATCGGCAAAAAAGCGGCATCTTTCTAAGGATGGGCGTTTTGACAAAACGGTAAGACGAATTGGTTGACACGGTAATGTTGACCCAGGGGGAAAATGGAAGAACCTACACCATCAATGAAGTCATCAGGCTTTCTACCATTGCTCTCATGTATGATTATCCCATTGTAACGGTGCTAGTCGCTTTTGTCCAACCTTATGGTTTTCTTGGTATAGCCTTGGAGGATATAACAGCCTTGTCAGGTCTTTGACCAGAAGGAGAAGAGTTGTGATGCAGGGACTAAGTGAAAATTTTTGGAACAAGAAGGTTCAACGGCCTTCCCTTAATTTCTTATTATGAATATAATAAAGAACAAGGGGAAAAAGTTTAATCTTAGCTCTCACAACCCAAGAACAAGAGAAAACACAAAAATAGAGAGAAAATTTTGAAAATAATAATGAACGAATGATAAATCCTGCAGTTCCGCTTTTTTAAATGGAGGAGCTAGTTAATTAATACTAAAACTCTAAAAGCTAAGAGATAAATATAGTTTAAACTAGATAATTCAAACTAAAACTTCCTAACACTAATCAAACTCTAGTTCATTCTCAATCTCCCCAGCCGCGTCCCTTGTGCCGCCAACCAACCTGTCTCGCCAATTGTCCTCAACTCGCCTACTGCCTCTCACCAAGGAACTGTCAAGATGAAATTCGGGGCAACATCATCCTCTTCAAGTTAGAGAAAATTCACCCTCAAATTCATTGGGAGGTTAATAGGATCAATGTCATCAAATTAAGGAACCAGGTGCTTGACATTGCACACGTCATAAGTCATCATACCGAGCAATAACTTAAGATGGTAAGCATTGTTGTTGATTTTCTCAAGAACTATTAGAGGACCCATCTTACGAGTTGTCAACTTGTTGTACTCCCATGCCGAAAATCGTTCCCCTGTTAAGATTGCCCAAACCTTGTCCCCTACATGAAATTGGACTATGCGGCGCCACTTGTCACACCCCTTCTTATACTTGGCGCTTGCTTCCAATAGTCGTGCTTGGGTCTGTTCATGTATGCTGGGGAGGCAGTTGATGAAGTTCTATGCCTTGCCATTAAGACGAGCGAGATGCGAGACAGGCACCAGGTCTATTCGAGAATGTGGTATAAAGCCATAAACGACTTTGAATGGCTGGTTTCGGCTGCAAACAAGCAGTCGACAAGCCTCATTTGCAGCAAGCTTTGGCAGGCACGAAACCTGCACTTCTATTAATTGGGCTATTATATGGCAACTCAGCTTGGTGTAGCTTCAACTCCCAACCCTTAATGTTGTTAGCAACAAGACATCGAAGGAGATTGCCTAATGAATAGTAGGTGACCTCAGTTTGTCCATCTGTTTGAGGACGATGGACGGTGCAGAAGATGAGAGATGTGTTTTCCATCTTCCATAGCATCTTCTTGAAGTAATTAACGAACCTAAGATCCCTATCTAAGATGACGCTACCCGACAACCAATGTAGCTTTCATACCTCTCGAAAATATAGCCCTGCCACTTGTACGGCATTAGCAGCCTTCTTGAACCCAATGAAGTGCGCCATTTTTGAGAACCGATCTACCACTATGAATATTGAATCATTGCCTCCCTGTCTCCATGGCAATCCCAATACAAAGTCCATGCTGACATTCGCCCAAGACTTACTTGGAACTGCTAAGGGTAGGTATAGACCCGCATTGGTCACGCCGCCTTTGGAGACTGGGCAATTGCGGCAATGTTTAACAAATCTCTCCATCTCTATCCACAACGAAGGCTAGTAATAGTTGCTGCCAACCAGTTGTAACGTCTTGTCTTGTCCCATATGTCCTTCATTGTGGTTCTCGGTAATGATATTAAGTGATAGACTCGAATCTGGAACAGAAAGTTGGTTTCCTTTGAAAAGGAACCCATCATGAATGGAATAACCAGTGATGGAGCCAGATTAGGCTTCCCCTTTGATCTCATCAAAGGCGGGATCGTCTTTATACCATTGTGCAAACTACTCAAATTTGGTCAAGTTAATGCATATATGCGCACTAGGAACTTTATTTGCTTAAAGGCAATTGGGCCTGCTGAATGGCCTTGGTCTTATTAATGTTCACTTTAATGCCCCTCTGGTGTACCAAAAAACGAAGAAAGTTCCTAGTGCATATGCCAATGGCACATTTCAGCAGATTCATGTTGAGGTTGTGGGTCCCCATTCTAAGCAACACCCCCCTCCAATCTTCTAAGTGTTTGACTTGGGAAATTGATTGGACCACAATATCATCAATGTAAACTTCCATGGTCTTGCCAATGGGTCATGAAAGATCATGTTCATGGCTCTTTAGCATGTGGCACTAGCGTTTTTGAAAACCGAATGACATAGCCACCTAGCCGAAGGTTCCTATCAACCCAGCACACCTGAATGCTGTATTATAGGTATCATCCAAAGCCAACATAATTTGATAGTATCCACAGTGGCCATTGATAAAAGACAAGACCTTATTCCTCGAGGCTTGCTTAAGTTGCCAACAATCAACTCAATCAGGATGACCCCTTTAAACTTAGTAGTAGCTCCAAAAAAACCATAAATTGCAACATCTAAAGTAATAAAGTCATCTAAAATTTTACCAATGATCCCCAACATAAAAAAAGGTAGGACATTGATGGCCACACCACTATCCACCAAGACCCTATTCAACAGAATCCCATCAAATTTGGCCTTGATGTGCTTATTAACAGTATTAGGCCCATCAAACGTCACCTTTATTATGTTAGGTGAATTATTAGGCAAGTTGAATGTTGGGGTATTAACATTAAAAGACAAGGGATTAGAGTTACCTTTGGTGGCTGTTATTTCTGCACAAGTTCTACCTAGGGATCCTCGTCTGTTGCTATAACATCCCCCTCGAGGCCAAATTGAAAGAGTAGGGCAGTTCTAACATTAACCTTTTAAGGGAGCGCCCTAAATTGTATCGATACCCCTTGATCCATTTCCTTTTCAGGGTTGCCATGCATGGGCACATATAGATCATGATCTTGAGAGTTACCATCAATTAGAATGTCCTACGCTCAAGGTCAGTCTTCTGGATCAACAGCTGGGGCTTAATACTCCTCCATAGGTTGGGGGAAGTCCCCTTCATGGAAGTCATTCTCAAAATCAGACCATGTTGGATAAACACGGACTAGAGGTTCCACTATGTTTATATGAGGGGGAATATTCCTCTTCATCATCAACAAATTTTTGAGCCAGCGAACTCTTGGAAAGCTGGTCCCACCAAGACTCTGACTATTCGGAAGATGAGAGACCAGTCCATCTTTCAAGCTTTTTGTGTGGACACCTTTTTTTGGTAGTAGCAACAGCTTTGGACCAAATTGTTGGCCCTTCAAGATCCATAGGCCCAATTTTATTGCCCTTATGGACCCTGGCTTCTGCTTGATAGAGCCTAGTTAAGCAAGTATCGAGCAATGTTCTTCGATCAGCTACCTTTTTTCCTGAGTTGCCTCCTCTTCTTAGTTCAAGTAAGACTAGAGGGACTAACCTCCTGGTGATTAAGGTGGCACCTTCTCCAGATAATACGAAATCGAAACCCAAAAGCTTGGTGTCCTGATAGTCATTGTCCTTGACCAGTATCGACGTCTAGTAGGTGGTATTTTGGATTTCTCCTTTGATCCCCAGTCCTCAATATGGTCTAGGTCTTTGAAGTAAGATGTCGAGGAGGTCCCGTTAGTGATTTCTTTGTTGATAGAGATGTCTTTTTCTTCAAGTAAAGGTCCAGCCTCTTCGGATGCCAACTTGTGGCCATAATCCCCATAGATGTCATGTGTGAGGCATGAAAGCATCCTTGATGCCTGCTTCTTAGAAGAGAAGATTGTTTGCCAATGGTCGTCATTAAGAATTCCTATGGCCAACTCTTCTTCCTTGGAGAGAAGTATAATTCCCTCTTCCAATTGCTTTTTTAAGAACTTGCCGAACGTAAAACAATTGTGTGTCAAATGTTTAACGGTGATGTGACACCTGCATTAATCTTCTTGAATTCTCACCAATATTCTTGGGAACCTCCGTGTCCCTGACTCCAGTAGCCTGTCAAGCAAAGCGTTGGCTACAACCAGACAATCTTTGTCTGTACGCATTCTGCGTAGAGATTTGCCATTAGTTTGGCTATTATGAGAATCATAAGGCTGTGCTACCTTAATTATATAAACTTGAGTAGGATTACAAGGGATCTTTATCTACACCCATCTGTCCTTCTTCCCGGAAGATCAGCTCCCTTGCTTCTATGACATCCGGAACCACATTTCAAAAGAAAACGCAGATCTTCGTTGAATGAGTCAACGTATTGTGCCATTTATAGTATACCTTTATCCTAGTACAATATGGCTTAGGATTTCTATCTTCACCCATGATCTTGAGTCTGTTATTTTCCTCAAACCAATCGAATATTACGTCAGCTTTTGAGAGATCAAACGTGTATTTTTTCAAGGCTTGGGATTCATAAGACTTCCATGCTTTGATATCCTTTTTAACTAAAGAATTGCAAACCATAGGAGGTCCCTTGGCGTATTCAGTGACGTCAATCTCATATAGAGGATCCCCATCCTTTTCGAATAGGTCGTTACGTAAGTCCCATACACGCTATTTTTCTTCAGGCTTTCTTCTTTAAGACAGCCTCGTATCTAGAGGCACATTCTTCCATCTGTAAGGAAGTCATAAAAGTAGAGTCTTCAAATTTCTTCCTAAACAAGCAATTCAAGGCTAGCTTGACATATTCAACTTTAGGAAGGACTACAATACAGTTTAACCTCGCTTTCTTGAATCAATTAATGTAATCTTTCATTGATTCACCTAGCTTTTGTGTCAATCGCCCCAAGTCAAACATGAAAATTTCTAGATCCATCCTTCGAAACTGAGCCTAAAATTGCCTTGCCATGTCATCCCAAAAGTAGATGGAATTAGGTGGCAGGCTAATGCACCACTGAAAACTGGTCCCAGTTAAGGAACGCGGAAACAGCCCCTGTTTGACACGCTAATTATCAGCCAGTTCTCTACGCGGGCAACTGAATCTAGCCAAGTGCTCGAGGGCAGACATAGTCCCGTCTCCTGAGAAGTGGGTAAACTCAGGAATTTTTTAACCTCAAGGAAAAGGATAGTCCCCGTCTTTTCAGTCTCGATAACGTTTGTTGCACAAGAGTCTACTAACCTTCTTAGGGCCTGGCCCATACAATTGCTTGATGAGGGCAGCTAGTTAGTCCTAGAAGGATAGGTTAGGTACATGGTTATGCACCTTCCTTTGTCCCCTAAGTGGGTAAGGAACTCAAGATGATCTGTAGGATACCCCTAGGCACCCATTACAATGGGCTGTAGGGATGGTTGTTGCACCCCAATCCTAGGGTAGCCCCCTGATCAATTTGGCCATATGCTTGGTTGGCCATGAAGTATGTCCCAGTAGGACTTGGGATATACGGCATGCCTTGGAGCATACCAGTATTAGCAAGTTGTTGGTTCATCCTTGATTGATTAGTCCCCAAGTCATGATCTTGAGAAAGTGGGTCATTAACTTGCCCTCTAGTTTGAGAAGTACGGAGAGGTCTAGAAAGGAGAACCTAAACCTAAAAGTGGGTACCTGCCTTTGCATTCCTACTTCGGGGCTTTAAGTGGGCCTCAAGGTAAACTCTACCACCAAAGGAGGGTACAAATGATTTTTCCCCCCTATATCAAGGATAGGAAATACTGGCACATTGGCATTGAGATCCCTCGAGCCCAGACAAAAGCTCTGATTCAATGGTTCCGCAACCCCAAGTGGCACTTTATTTCTGTGGCTGGGTTCCAAGTGTATAAGACTTGGGTTAGCCATAGTTGGTTTTCACATTCTCTCAGGGACAGCACAGTCAACCTTTGTCACCGGTAATCGTGAGCTCGAAGGAGCCTCACAAGGATATCCAGTAGGTGCAGACGAAAGAGGTGCAAGCCTGAGTTGCCTTATATCCTCTCTAACGGCCTGAACCAATCCATTACAAGCCACAGCTTGTCTAACCAAGATAGGCTCGACCTCAACTACCTTCTATCTTGCCACGTCCTTAGCAATAAAGATAGTAGTAGAGGACAAGATTGAGTTTATTTCCACCAAGACTCGGTCAGTCACTTTGTGAAGCCCATCATGCATTGAAGTTCCAACATTTTTTTATTATGGCTCCCATGGTGGCAGAGTTTTCATGCTGAGCCGCTAGAATGTGCTCTGTTTCAGCACATTGTCTCTCAAGGGCTTCCCTCATTGTCTGTTGGACTCTTTGGTCCACAGTTTCGAAATGGAATTTAAGCATAACCATGAACCTCTTGCGAGAATGGGCATCTAGCCCACTTCATTCATCTTTTGGGATGTCATCATCACCACTGCTCTCATTGCCATGCGTAGACTCAGCTCATCCCTTCGTGCCATGCTCAAGCAGGAATGCGATCAAAACTAAGCCCAATAGCACCTCATGCTCGAGAGCACAGGACCTCATGGTTCTGACCATTGGTGAATGGTCTAAAATTACGTTGTGGTAATCCATGACAAAACTAAGATGATGAAGTCTCATTTTAAGCCTCCTACTACGGCCACCAAAAGGCGTGTTTGCTTTATTTATTTGTAAAAAAGTGTGTTGTGGTCTCCGTAAAAATGAAAACAAAATAAACGTGCAAAAGGGACTCCCCCGACTAGGGAGTGAGCCTAAATTAAAACCGCACATCTTTATCCTCAACCACTCATCAATTTCGAAGACAAGGTTTTCATATTTTGGTGTGTAAGTTCAACTTATGCTTGAACTAAGAAGATTTGGTTGAATGTTTATGTATATGTACATGTTTATATATATGTATATGTACATGTTTTTGTATATGTACATGTATATGTTGACAGAAAATAAAAGGATATGTACCAAATTCAAGTAGCAGTTACAATGATGGAGCAGGGTCAAAAGACACCTTTTCTCGTACACTTAAAGTCAGCAACTGAGGTGGAGACAAACCCAAGAGCTCAGCAGTCCACTTACAAGCCCGAGTCAATTAGGTTTTTAAGTCGGGCACCCTTGATTATAATAACTCGAATGGGTTTAGATCTAACAAGATTAAGATGGAGCAAACCGTACTCAGGCCACTGGATTAGGACTAACGCAGTCACGGTCAAGCCTTGGTAGTCAAAAACCTAATCAATGGCATGAATTTAAGTTCACCTAACTTTTCAAACAGGGATAGCAGTGTTAAGACGAACGCAATCAAGGTCAAGCCTTGGCCGCCAACGCCTTAACTTACAAGCTCAATTCTCAACTCGTTGAAATTTGGGAATATATTAAAATAGAAAGTTCATACCTGAAACCCGAAAGACTGTATTCCTGAAGAAGCAAGTGCAGTAATTTGCTCTACCCTGAGCTAATCTATGCTAAGTTACGCAACTTCTAACAAAATAGCACAAGTATGCTGTAAAGAAAACTTGAAGAAGTTTTGTAGTGTCTCTGTGTGTATTTTTGACTACAACAGTGCCCTTTATTTATAGATAAACTAAATAATGGCTGTGCAGTAATTCCAGAACATTTTCACCCACCTTAGGCCACCGAGCTTCTTTTTACGCATTAAGGATCAATGAACATGTCCCTGATTTAGTTTTAAAGGGAATTCCTTGAAGCTTAAGTCTGACTTTCTAGCTAAAGTCCCCTCTAAAAGCCCCACATTCTCTTGGATTGCACTTAGTTCCCAAGTATTTGAAATTGCGCTCCAAATAACTGTCTACGGCTTGAAAACCGTTTGTCTTACAACCTTCTTGGTAGCCCCTTGTGCTCAGGCTCCCTTTTATCCTTCAAACATCTTGAGCCACAAGTGGTTGATACCCTCATTGTGGTAATGATCTTCTCATAATACTCGGCTCAAGAGGCTGTTACTTCTCCACCCAAAGGCTTAATTTTTCCAGAGAGAATCCTCACATGTTAAGCCCGTGGCACTCTTCTCAAAATAGCATCGTCCTATTCCATTCGAATTTAGGGTATAAACAAATGCTCTCCTTTTAGCCATCGCTAAATTCAAATTTACAACATGTAAAAAATCTTGGTTTGACCCTCAACGGCTACCGGTAGCTCAAGAGATCATTGTTTTGTCATTTTCTCTTTCTTCCTGCATGTCCATTACTAGGGCTTGAAATCTTCACCTTCTACTCTATGCATTCTCTTTTTATTCAATCAAGTGCTCTTTGAAACACTTGCTTGCTGTTGCTCTTGAATCTTCAATTCTTGATCCAATCTTCCTTCATTCGTTTGCCTATTCTTAAAACAGAACCAACGATGCTCAAATATTTTTCGCCATCTCTTCTCCTCTTCCCCGGGCTCATAGCCCTATACAACAACAAACGCATTTGCTTCCATCTGATACTTCATTGATCTCTGATGTGATTTAGAATCAAATTGATCCTACTTCAATGTTCTCTGATGTGATTTAGAGTCAAATTGATCCTAACACCATTGAAGATGATCTTTCTTGGTTACTGGAGAATAAACCTTCGTCTTCTTTTGTGTCATATGCCCTAGGACTCATCTTTAACCCATCTCACAATGCTTCTAGCCTTCTAGGCCTATTTTCAGATACTGACAAGTCTCCTTTACTTCTTACAGCCTTTGCGGGTCAATCTTGGGGAGGAAGACACATCTGCCAAGAAGCGGTGCCTTTAAAAAGATGGATGTTTTTGACAAAGCAATACGCCGAATGGTTTGCCAGCCTAATGTTGACCCATGGAGAAAATGGAAGAACCTCTACATCTATGAAGCCATCAGGATTTCCACCATTGCCCTTAGATATGATTATCCCATTATGACAGCGCTAACTTGCTGTTGGAACACCTGATATAATGCTTTTGTCTAACTTGATTGTTTTCCTGGTATTACTTTGGCAGATAAAGCTGCCTTGACATGTCTTTCACCAAGAGGAGAAGAATTACCCCTTGATTGTTTTATTTTTTTAAGAGGCTGAATCCTTTGCCTACTTATCTGGTGGTTTTCACCCCTTTGTCAAAATGTTTGTTATAGAGGCTCATGACTTTGGACACGATTCCAGAGGAAAAGAGGCATGCTTTTACTTGATTTGGCTTTTTCTTTTTCCTTTTTTTTTTTTTTTTATTTTTACAAACTCCCCATACTTAATTCTTAAGTTCCCTAGGACCATGGCTATTAACCTGGTATTTAGTAGTGGTCCATTAGCCCAGAGACCCTTACTCTTAGCCCAAGCATTTGGATGCTTTAGGGACATCATAGTTAAGGACCATGCTATCCAAATAGGTGGACCCTTTTAGCTGGTCCAACTTTATGGCTATTAACCTGGTATTTAGTAGTGGTCCATTAGCCCAGAGACCCTTACTCTTAGCCCAAGCATTTGGATGCCTTAGGGACATCATAGTTAAGGACCATGCTATCCAAATAGGTGGACCCTTTTAGCTGGTCCAACTTTAGGCCCAAGCCTACTTCCCTAAGCAATGCCCTAGAGGCCCTTATGCTCCCACATGAGAGGCAATTTCATGTTTTGGGCAACTGTTTGCTCATTGTGAGGTCCACTTACTCTTAGGATGATCCTTTAACCAAAACCTTGAGAGAATAATGTCTCCTTGAGGTGGGAAGGGGACTCAATGGACTCCCTTCAGGTAGAGAAACCTTAATCCCTGTTGGTTTAGAAAATCGGACCTTCATTGTGATGTCTCTATGGACATCAACTCATAAATATGGAGGCAATCCTATGCCCTCAAGATCTATTATTCTATCACCAGACTCATCTTGGTAGAAAGACTTACAAGCCTGGGTTTTTTCCTAGGCAATTTAGCATGGTCCAAGATCTTCCCTTTCCTAGCATGAGGACCAAAAACCTTTAATGAGCTAAGAGGATCTCTGTTCAGCACCCTTGACAAAAAGAGGCTCATGAGTTGAAACAAGAAATGAAATCTTTTTATGGGTACCACATTGTCTGTATTTACAATATGTGTGCCACACCTCGTTTTGCAACTTGTTTCCAAGCCTGTTGGTCCTTTTTGAAGACTAGAGGCATCGAGGGGCATTTTATACCTTTATTTAGGTGTGCCGGTCCTGCCTCAGGAAGAACCCAGCCAGTTTCAATTAGGCCAACTCCATAGAGGACACCCTCAGGTAAAGAGCCACTCCAAAAGTATGCGTTGGGTGGCTCTAAACAAAGTCCAATCTGCATCCTTTCCTTTCACATCAGTAGCCACCTATGAGACTTCTAGGATTGCCAAAACCAGGAGCTTCACCCCAAATTTTGCCAGTAGAGCCCCCTCCAGAAACCCCACCATCAACCCTCGAGATTGGCGTCTCAAAGAAGAGAAAGCAGGAGGTTTCGCCAAATCTCCCTGCTGGAGTCATTCAAGCAACAGAAGAGGAAGATGATGAATAAGTACCCATCTCACAACTAGTGAGGAAAAGAAGAGCTAGGCTCCCCAAACCAAGGGTATTGCCTTTACTTGATTGGTGTCTCATTCATATCTGTCAAAGTAGCTCCTAACTTGGCTTCTTCTCCAACCATAAGAGGAGCCAGCTCAAGTTATTGTAGAGATACTAGATTCTCCACCTCAAGAAATTATGCCAGAGCTCAGTTAGAGTACCGAACTATTGAGCTTGAATGCTAAAGAATGAGGAGACATGTCTGCCTCTACTGTGGAGCCAATAATCAGCTACCCCTCTGAAGAGGTTTCCTTCCAAGCTTCTTTTAACCAAGGCATTATGTAGGCTTCACTCCTCCCAAGAGGCTCATTCTCCATCGATGAAATCTTAGAAGGTAGATTCTGTAACCTGGCTTCCTCACTCTTGATGTTCTAAACCATATATGGTCCTAACATGCAAGCATTGTTCCCTAAAAGCTCCCCTCGAGGAAGACATCCTTATGGTTGAAGTGCCAGTAGAAGTCCTTCTTTTGCCGCAAGCTAAGGTTTCAAATGTAATAATAGTTCCTCTAACCTTGGTTGTTTTCCAAAGTTAAGATTCAATCTAACTCTTTTTGATATTTACCCTTTTATAGGTCATAGCTTCAAGAGCTATTCCTTGTCCATCACTAGGAAGGATGACCTCTCCTTTAGAGGAATTGGAAACAAGTGGTAGGTTTGCTTTCAAGCAACTAGATCAAGTGTCCCCGAGATTCTAGAGACTGAGGGAACTTACACATCTCCCTGTTTTGACCTTAGTTGAAAGGGCTAACTTTCAAGAAGCTATGGCTCTGGTGAGAGCCTTAAATAAGGACTCTAAGGTGGCCCCAGCCATCATCAGAGAACTCAAAGTCTTGGATGAAGTGCCTGTAAAGGTGAACGATGAGATCCTAACCCTCCATTAGCTGAAGCGGTGCTGCCAAGATGCCATAAGGAACTTAAGGCATTCAACTTACCTTAGCCGCCTGCAACTTTTGTTTGAAGAACTTCAAGCAGCCAAAAAGACCTAGAGCCAACAAGCTCGAGGATGAAATTCATCACTTGGAGGAGAGATTGGGTCATCTTAGGGAGAACTGCTTTCCTTGAGACAATAACATTCCTATCAAGGCACTATGGTTTGAAAGCTCAAGGAAGCTACCACGAAGGTCCAAAGAAGCAACCAAGTTCTCGAAGAGGAAGCCCTTCCCTTGGGCCACGAGCTGAGCAACGCAACTAGCCAATTGTCTTTTATAGAGGAGTCGTTAGTGAGGATTAGGACTCAACTCTCTTAGTTTTCAAATTATTTTTTTTAAAGAGCTTTTTTGGCCATACAAGTTACTTGCTTATATTACTTTGTATATAAGCCATGTACTCTTCGATAACATAACGAAATACGCGTTTTGTGTAAACACGTCTCTCTGCATGGTGGTTCCTTCTCTCTTTCTCTTTTTTTACTTATCCTAAGAATCATGAAGTGTATCCTTGAGACACTAATACTGAAATTGAGCCCATAATTCAGAAAATCTATACTTAAGGACTTGCTTATAAGAATTTCAAATTGATGGCACATATTTCTTTAGGAGCCTTCCATTAATAGCCCTCAGGTGAGTCTTTCCATCTAGATCTTGGAGTAAGTAAGCATTGCCTTCAAATACCTTGATAACTCTAACGAGCTCTCCCAATTTCGGGACCATTTCCCTAGAGACACTATATCTTTCTGGCCAATGGACAAAACCAATTTCCAGACTATATTCTCTAAGTCAAAAGACCAGTGTTTGACCTTTTTGTTATGCTTTGGCCACCCTTTTCCTTTGTTTTTCTAACTTATGAAGGGCGTCAAGCCTAACTTGGTCTAAGCTAGTTAGTTCGTCCGCCGTAGATTGCTTATACTCTAGTTCACAAAACTTTCCTCGATGAGCCAACCTAATAGACTAAATTGTTACTTCCACTGGGAGCGCGGCATCATGGCCATACATCAAATGGAAGGGAGTTGTCCTAGTTGCATCATGTTTGGACATTATGTAAGCCCAAAGAGCATCTAGTAGCAATTCATGCTACTTCTTGGGATTCTCTTTGATCCTCTTTTCAATATTGGCCTTCAGAATCTTATTCGTTGACTTTGCTCAGCCATTGGCTTGCAGATAGTAAGGAGTTGAATTCAAGACTTTTATGCTGAAACTCTTAGTGAATTCCATAACCTCAACTCCATTGAGTGGGATACCAAACCTACACAAGATGTATTCCTTGATAAAATCAATCACATCTTATGGATGGATATTCTTACGTGGTTTGACTTCCACCCGTTTAGTGAAATAGTTTTTGGCCATAAGGATGTAAGAGTGTTGCTTACTAGAAGGGGGAGACGGGATTGATGTCCCCTATGTTGTCCATTGCCCTCCCTCTAAAGGACCATAGTTTAACAATAGCATGCATCTCAGCTGCAAGGACCATCGATACAATGCCCATGTCTTTGGCATGCTTTGCACCCTTTGGCGTATTTTATTTAATCATCCATCATTGAGCCAATACTAGTCCGTGGATTTCGACTAGGTATAGAGTTTCCTTTACTATCTGCAGGCCACATGCCATGAGCCTAAAGCGCTCATAACAGTCCTTGCATGTTCCTTTTCTACATCATGAGGTTCCTAAGATAGCACCATTTGTATGTGATCCACGGTCGGATTTGCAATTAAAGGAACCACCATTTGTATGTCATCAGCAGTAGCAATGCCAATATTCACGTTTGTTCCACCAAAACTTAAGGTAATTGATGGCATTGCGGCTTTTGAATCGACATTCTCATTGAGAGTTGAAAGAAAAAGAGGGTCGGCATGTGTGGGTACAAGTACAAGTAAAAGGAAGAAGAGAGGAAGAAGAGCAAATAAGAACTTGCTCATTTTTTTCATGTTCATACCCAACACAAGAGAGTGAGTTGGTTCAAAATGGGTCGAGTATGCCTAGCAAAAGGAATGCCTTATATGTGACATAACTCTAATATCTATTTTTATCTGTAGTAAGAATTCTAAAATATTATTTTATATACATTTTTTTGGTAAGTCAGCATTTTTATTTTTTTATTACCAAAAAGAAAGTAGTACAATGCGTACAGGGGCATGCCCCTAACAAGTTCAAACAACCTACAAGCTAGGCGAGACAAAGGACAAAGCAACAAATGCAACAAAAGCAACTCAAAAAGAAAAACAAGGCAAAATAGACCAAACAAATGGAGGGGAAACTCCAACAAATAAAATAAAAGAAAAAATCAAGGAAAAAGAAAAGAGGGGAAATCAATCCCTATCAACAGTAGCAGTAGCCTTAGTGGCTGCTTGAATCACCCTATGCTCATCCTTTCTCAAGTGACGAGAAGAGGCGGATGTCCATCTAGTGTCCGCAGAATCCATGGCAGAAGAGGAAGAAGTCAACAGAATCCATGGCAGAAGAGGAAGAAGTCAACACACTATCGTAATCTCTAGCAGGAGGAGCAATGCTCAGAACGCTAGCCTTGCGACTCAAAGTACACTGAGAAGCTGCAACAGCCCCTTGCGGGGGCTGAGCTACTAACACCAGATCAGGTGAAACCGAAGATAAACAGAAATCAGAAAGTCCGGGGGGACTAAACGACCACGAGCGTGGTCCGGTGGAGCCTTAGACCAGGTCGTGGTTGGAATCCGCTCCAAACCAATCTCATCAGGGCAAAGATACAAAATTATATATATATATATATGTATGTATGTATGTATATGTATTTCCTTCTTTTGTGTGTTGAGTGTATGTATGGTCACTATAAATATAAACATTTTTTACCCATAGATGTGAAGATCCCACATCAGAACTTGAATAATTTTTTGACCCATGAATGACTATAAATAGGGTCTTGAAAGTTCAGTTTAGCGTCCTCAAAAAAATTCAGAAAATTAAAAGAAAATTTTTTTCTTTGAAAACTTTTCTTGAGTATAATATTTTCAAAGCCTACACTTCGGTTGCTTAGAGATATTGTAAAGAAGGTCTTGTGGTCTCCACAATTTCTCTTGGGCGACATTGCAGCCTGTATTCAAGAAATTTTCAATTTGTTTTCTTTTTTTATTCCGTTCTATTTAAATTTATTTTTTTTATTATGCCATATCTTCTATGTTATTATAAATGTATTAGGATAGAGGTCTGTAGGTGTAGAACTTAAAATTTTAAACCTTTCCACTACGTTAGTTGTGATTAAATTAGAGAACACTTTGAAAAGATTTTGCAACACTTAGTAGGTGCAATGTACGAAGGGTCCATTCACCTTTCACCACTTTCGTCTCATAAATTTCCTCGACATTCCACATTTTCTCTTCAATTTACGTTCCATTCTTCATTTATTGCTTGCTAAATCATATACACGTGTTGTAACCTCTCACATTTGTTATATACAGAGCCGCAGTCTTTAAAGAATGATTGAACAAGTGGTAAAGAAGGAAATCTATACCATCAAACAGGAAACTCGAGCTTCAAGCACAGCATTGCAAGTTATTGCTTCTAATAAAAGACACAATACTTATTAACACATCTCAAGAACATACCGTCATCTCTTGTAAGTAGCATATTTTGACATTTTTATTCCTAAAATAGTGCGCAAAATTTTGAAATTCCCAAAATAGCAAGGGAAAATTAAACAATCAAAATAGCACGCCCAGTTAGCAGGCCACATGGTAAGCCACCATGTCAATACTGGCATTTTTGTCATTTCATGTTTTCGAAAACAAAAAGGTAATTTTTTTCACACCTGCGCCAAATTTTCACTAAAATGTAAAATTAAAAATATGTGCTGCCTAAATTTTTTGTAATGTATTGTATGAATATTATTATTTGATATAACTATGTGGTACAAACTAGAAGAACTATGTGGTTCATTTAGTTAAAAATAGTGATATATTTAGATAAAACTAGGGGTATATTTCTAAAACTAGCTCTAAATGGATCCAAACTAAGTTGAGGTACATTTTAGACTGTTATGAATCAAGAACATTCTTGATTCATAACCTAAGATAGAATAGAGTTTAGATGACAAGAGAAGTGAAAGCAGATGAGAAATAGAAAGAAATTAGGGTTGAGAAGAGAAATAGAAGTACACTCATTCATCAATAATCTATTACATGATGAATCTTACTTATTTATAACAAGATAGATGCAATGAACTAAGACTAAAACTATAACCAACTTATTACAGCAGCCGCCAAACTTGACTAAGCTTGACTAACTAACCTAAGATAGAGTAGAGTTTAGATGAGAAGAGAAGTGAAAGCAGATGAGAAATAGAGAGAAATTAGGGTTGAGAAGACAAATAGAAGTATACTCATTCATCAATAATCTATTACATGATGAATCTTACTTATTTATAACAAGATAGATGCAATGAACTAAGACTAAAACTATAACCAACTTATTACAGCAGCCGCCAAACTTGGCAAAGCTTGGCTAACTAACTGACTTTCCCGCCCAAAGAACGCATTCAAATGTATTAGTAACATGTTAACTAATGATCATAACAATCCCCTTCACTTAAAAACATTCTTGGCCTCAAGAATGGAAGTGAAGAAATTGACTGCCAAGGAAATGTAATGTCTCCCAAGTGGTGTGCTGATCATGTAAATTTGCCCATTTAACCAAAGCTTCAACCTTGTGTTAAGAAGTAGAACTTGGTCTGGTATCTAGTATAGCCAATGGAGCCTGTAAAAGACCACCATCACTGGCTACTGTTGGTGGAGTCAGGGAGCTATAAGAGCCCCCCTTCACCTACTTCTTCAAGGGGGATACATGAAAAACAAGATGCACCGCACTGTCTGGTGGTAACTCCAACTTGTGTGCTACTGCTCCCACACACTGTAAGATCTTGTAAGGCCAAAAATAACGTGCTCCCAGCTTGACATTCTTGTGAACTGCAACTAAAGATTGTCTATATGGCTGTAAATTCAAATAAACTTGGTCACCTATAGCAATAGACTTGTCAATTCTATGTTTATCTGCAAAGAATTTCATTCGTGATTGAGCAAGCTGTAAGTTATCCTTGAGCTGAAGCATGAGTTATCTTTGTTACTCTAACAGATTAGATATTTTAGCAACAGATGAAACTACTCCTTAGAGACCCATTGGTGAAGGTGAATCATAACCATGGAGTTGTCTTAATAGCTAAATGTGCATGTGTGTTATACCAATACTCAACTAAAGCATGCCAACCAAACCAATGCTTGGGATGATTGAAAGTCATGCTGTGCAAATACTGCTCCAAACATTGATTCACTCGTTTAGTGTCCATCCGTTTGAGGATGGTATGAGGAACTTAGAGCAAGAGTAGTTCCCAACAAAACAAACAATTCTGTCCAGAATTGGTTGATGAAAAGTTTGTCCCGATCTGAAGTGATGGACTGAGGCAACCTGTGAAGACGATAAATGTGATCCAAGAACATCTTTGCAAGCCTTGCAGTAGTCATGGGATGATTGAGGCCAATGAAGTGTCCAAACTTGGTGAATCGATCTACTACAAACCAAATGACTTCCTTCCCTTCAAATCTAGGATAACCTTCAATGAAATCCATACTTATATGTTGCCAAGCTCTCTCTAGAATAGGTATAGGTTGTAGCAATTCTTGATAAGGAACACGTTCACTTTTGGTTTGTTGACGAACCTCACAAGTCTAAACACACTTCACCACATACTTCTTCATTCCAACCCAATAAAAGTAGTGCTTTAATCGCTGGTAGGTACCTTCATTACCCTCGTGGCCACCCCATGCAAAAGAGTGAACAGCTGAGACTATTTGCTGCCTTAATTTAGTACAAGACCTAATGTAGATCTTGCTTTTCATCCTGATTAGACCATTACACAGCTAGCTGAGGGTTTAACTCTTGCAGCAATGAGGCAATCCTGATAAAAAACATCATCCACATAAGTCTGCAGAACTTCTTCGATCCGTGAAGGAAGTGATACTGAATTGCATTGCTGCTAGCCTGATCATTCAACTCTTGACATCGGGAAAGTGCATCTGCCACCACATTCTCCCTTCCATATCTTTACTTAATCGAATAATCTAAGCCCAACATCGTCATGAGTCCCTTACGTTGTGCTCTTGTGGTGATTTTTTGCTCTAATACGTATTTGAGGCTTTGATGGTCAGTTTTAGTAATGAAATGGTGCCCCTTTAGGTAATGTCTCCACTTTTGAACCCTATGGAGGATTGCAAGATAATCTTCCTCGTAAATTGACAAACTCAAGTTCCTGGGTCCCAAAGCTTGACTTAGATAAGCAATTGGCCTCCCAACTTGGGATAACACTGTCCCAATACCAGTGCCACTTGCATGAGTTTCCAGTATAAACGGAAGCTTGAAATCTGGCAAAGCCAGCATCGGAGCTACACACATGGCAGATTTAAACTGCTAGAAAGTTGCTTGAGCCATTTCATTCCATCCAAAAGCAGCCTTCTTAAGCAATTCTGTAAGAGGCTTAGCCATCAAACTGTAACCAGAGATGAACTTACGCTAATACCCAGTCAAACCCAAGAAACTTCTTAACCACTTAATAGAAGTAGGTACCGGGCATTCTTTCATAGCTTTGATCTTTGCTGGATCAGTAGCAACCCCATTCCCTGAAACATGTCTCAGATACTCCACTTGAGAGCTAGCAAAAGAACACTTGGACAACTTCGCATACAACTGATGTTGCCTCATGAGATCAAAGACTTGCTGAAGATGGGACCAATGACTGTCAAGTGAAGAACTATATATCAAGATATCATCGAAGAAGACAACAACAAACTTCTTCAAATAGGGCTTGAACACCTCATTCATGAGTGCCTGAAATGTTGCAGGGGCATTAGACAACCCAAAGGGCAGCGCCACAAACTCATAGTGTCAATGATGAGCACGAAATGCAGTCGTATGAATGTCTTCACTCTTAACTCAAACTTGATAGTACTGTTGCCGCAAATCTAGCTTGGAGAAACAACTAGCCCCATACAATTCATTAAGCAGACCATCAATCACTGGTATAGGGAACTCGTCCTTAATAGTGAGACAATTGAGGTGCCTGTAATCAATGCACATTCGAGATGTCCCATCCTTCTTCTTGATCAAGATCATGGGTGATGCAAAGGGACTATGGCCATGTCGGATAGAATGAGTTCTGAGGAGTTCTTCCACTTGCCTTTCTATCTCATCCTTTTGGGCATAAGCATACTTGTAAGGTCTCAAACACACCAACTGAGTTTCATTCTTCAAGGTAATAGCATGGTCCAATGATCTCTTTGGAGGAAGAGTAGATAGAGGTTCAAACAAGTCACCATATTCTTGAAGAAGCCTATGTAACTCAGGGTGGAACTATTGGTGTTCTATCCCAAGCTCTATAGCTCATGTGGAAAACAAATATAAAATCCAATGATAGTTCTTCTTCTTGATGACATTCTCCAACCCTTTTCCAATCATGACCTGCAACCGACCATGCTCCTTGATGCCTTGCAGCATCACCTTTTGCTCATTTCTGTCAAATGAGATTGTGAGCTCAACACAATCAAACACAATAAGGCTTACGGTCTTCATCCAATCCACTCCTAAGACCATATCACATCTGCCTAGCCTCAGAATTCGAAAATCATAAGTGAAGCTCTGCTTTTGCATCAACCATGGGAATTGTTTACACTTAGTTTGATTTAAAATGGGATTTCCATCAGCTACCATGATTGTCAAAGGGTTAGTTTTGATCATTTTATGTCCAATTGCTCGAACAACCTTTGGATCCACAAAGCTATATGTACTCCCACAATCCACCAAAATTAAGATAGGTCTATGTCCAACTTCTCCCCTTATTCTGATGGTGTTATGGAAACCCCCACCAATCAAGGCTTGAACTGAAATCCGAGCTCATCTTCATCTAAGTCACCAGTTTTCTCTTGCTCTTGCTCTTCACTATCCTCAGGACTATCCTCAAGTTCTTCCTAATATTTAACTCCTGTGACAACCATAAGGAGTTTAGGATTGCATTTATTGGCCAAAGAAATACCTCTGATTGCACTTATAACACAAGTGTAGAGTCTTTTTCTCCCCCATATTATGGCTTCTGCTACCACCTGAAGAAACAGAGGGAGTTGCAGATGTCCCCTGACCACCTACGGATCGTGCTCCATCAGATGAAAATAAGATGGTATTCTTAAATAGATGGGCCTTGGAGTAAGCTCGAGAAAGTGTTAAAGGTTTTAAAGTCTTAGCCAGATTCTTAATCTTGAACTTTAAGCCACTGATAAAGCTTGAAACATAGTAAACCTCGGTGTTCTCTGGATAAGCAATCAACATGCGTGCTCTCAAGTTCTCAAACCTCGTCATAGGCTCCTTCACTGTGGTTTTGTATTTCCTTGCGAAAATTGTCCACAATGTCTCCGATGTCTTCCTCTCCATAGCGTTCACATAATTCCTTCACAAATTCAGCCCAAGTAATGGAAGCTCTCCCCCTCATTAATCCAAAATATCAAGTTTCATGGCCTCCTTTCAAGTATACTGCTGCAAGGTCCACTTTTTCATATTCTGATATGTGATAAAATTGAAAATAGCGCTCACATCTTTTGATCGAGGACTATGGTTTCACTCCATCAAACGGTTCCATATCAATTCATGGCTGTTCGAATCCAGAGCCTTGGGACACAGCTGTTACATCTCCACTCCCCTCTGATTTATTCTAAATAGTTGGTGAATGCAACTTACTAGCTGGTCTCAAAATCCAGCAGCATTGTCCTACCTGTCCAGTTGTTGTTGTATTTGATTAATTTGTGAATGAAGGCTCTGAGTTTCCTCAAGTGCTACTTCTTGTCTGTCGAATTGTTGCTGCATTCCACTAACTTGTATGGAAAGACTCTAAGTAGCCTCCCGGCTGTGCTGGAGTGATAGGACAATAGTATTCACTTGGCAGGTCATGTTGGCGATTGTATTAGATTGAACATCAACAACAACATTTCCAGCTTCGTTTACAACAGCTCCTGCTACAGCAGCAACATATGAAGCTGTACTGATCTGATAGTAGGCATAATTTAGAGCAACAATCATAAATCTTGTACTGAGTGATGTATCTACAAGAGACACAAAGCAATGGAACAATGCGGTGTAATTGTAAATGAGAGAAAGTTATTGTTAAGTAATGCACTCAAATGTAATAGATCCCGAACAAGGTTCAGTATTCAAGGCTTGAACAGCTAAATTTTAGATTAAGTAGCTCTTGATCTGGATCTTGATCAAATTTAATCTTGTAACAGCACTTGTTGTCCAATTCTCAACATGATCATGAACAATTATAGGTTGTTCTATGCTAGAGCAAGCAATAGTAGCAACAATTGAATTAATCTAAGCTCAAACTCTCAACAAATGCTTGAACCAAGGATCAAATGCAATTAGTTGCACTTCAGTAGCTTAATGATGCTAAATTGGAGCAAAATTCAAGCTCTGATACCAATTGTTATGAATCAAGAACAATCTTGATTCATAATCTAAGATAGAGTAGAGTCTAATTGAGAAGAGAAGTGAAAGTAGATGAGAAATAGAGAGAAATTAGGGTTGAGAAGCGAAACAGAAGTATATTCATTCATCAATGATCTATTACATGACTGATCTTACTTATTTATAACAAGATAGATGCAATGAACTAACACTAGAACCACAACCGACTTATTACAGCAGCCGCCAAACTTAACTAAGCTTAACTAACTAACCGGCTTTCCCGCCTAACGAACACGTACAAATGTATTAGCAACATGTTAACTAATGATCATAACATAGACATTAAAGAATCTTTATGAAGTCATTAGTTTAACATTGTCCCATAATTAATGGAAAATTTTGAGTAAAAATTAGAGATTTCTTCATGGAGGTATAAGCTAGTAGAGCCTTGTGGTACATTTTGTTAAAGCTCGTGGTGCATTTCTAAAACTAATTCCAAATGAGTGCGCCATAAAAACACAAATAACACAATAGTGGACACTAAAAACACTAAATAAATGCTAAGATTATCAGTGACAACATAATATTTTTGAAAATTTTTTATCTTTATGTGTTAGTCATTAAATAATGTAAGTCTTGTCATGTCAAATTGTTTTCTTTTTCTAATAAATTGTATTGTAAAATTTTTTTATAAGTTGTTAATTTTAAAAATAATTTATTTGTTATTTAAATATATATATATATCGATTGAGAGAGAGAGAGAGAGAGAAATATGTCGAAGTAAAGTATATAAGGTTATCACAATTGATATGAAAAATCAGCGTAATTATTTTAAAGCATAATTGTAAACAATGAACAAAATTATATTAAAGGTATGCTAAATATTTCTACTACTTTTTATCAGTCATTACTTGATAATGTCTTGTCTTCTTTGATTTTTTTCTATAATATCCCACCTTTTTCTTTCTTTTTTTTCAATTAAGTGAAATGGCCCTTTTGCCCTTGCATATGTGGCACATTACAATATGTGATGCTAACTGTCATGTTATTTTAGTAATTTTGAATTTTTGTGTGCTATTTTGGTAATTTCGAATTTTCGCATGTCATTTCGAGAATAAAAATTACCAAACATGCTATTTTGGAAAATCACCCCCTAGTTTTGGTCTTTTCTTGGTTTTGTATATATGGGCCTTTTTCTCCTTTCTAGAGTGTTTTAATACAAACCAACAAAACTTCCAGATCTCTCTCATGCTAGTTTTCTTCTTCCTTTTTTTCAAGGGTTTCTACCCTAATTTTTGCTTCAATCTTTTCGATCTTGTTAGCTGTTAAATCATTGCCACCCCCCAATCTGTTTAGAAACATCTCCAACAACCCCCTTGTGCAGAGCAAGTAGACACCATTGACCCCCTTCATACTTGGTGAACTAGCATTTCAACTTACCCCATTATTCTTCTCACATCGTCGATACTTATTCTTCCAATTAACATCCTATTTCCCAAGTCCTTAGTTATGATCACCTTACTACCTCCTAACAAAAATTTCCTTATCCTTACTCGTAGATATTGGCTCACATCTTACAATGAGGTACGCAATTTCCTCGTCTGCATGCAACAGTGTAGGTAGAAGTTGATACACTTACTACAGACCTTACATGCCATATGGTCATTGGTTTCACTTCCATCCAGAAAAACATCACATAAAGCACACATAGGTCTTTCCTATCAAACCTCTGTCGAGTAGTTCCATTGTGTTAGCTTCTAATCCAGAATTGAAGTCGAACCTTGTAGCAGAAAGAGTTGAGATGAGAAAAGAAGTGAAAAGGGATGAGAAATAGAGAAGGAGATGAGAAAAGAGAGTAATTCCAAAAGGAATTCTAATTTTTATTAATTGGATGATTGAAATACATGCTTATGACCCTATTTATACACAATTGGGCACATTGCATCGAGACAAATTCAAACTAACCCAACTAACAGCTGTTCCCGCCAAAAATCTACAGCAAACCCTCACTCTCGACCCGGTTTGACCGACCAACTGCTTTTGGGGCCAAAACCTACCCCAACCGACATTTAAATTCTAACAATTCAACAATGAAACACTTATCAACAATTACAACCAGAATTTACAATTAAAATTTGTCAATTCATAATATTCCCTCCCTCTTAAGAAACTTCTTGTCCTCAAGAAGTGAAATTTGAGAATTGGCTCTTCAAGAAATTTGCAATTTTCCCAAGTCATACAGCTCTTGTTCAAGTTGTTCCAAGTCACCAACACCTCTTGCACAGCACCGTGATCATGCTGCAGCGAACTCCGGGCTTTAACAACAGCAGGCTGCAGCACCAGCACCCCATTTGCTTCTGCATCATGTGGATTTCGAGCAGCTGCAGCACCATTCTTGACCTGCTTTTTGAGTAGGGAAACATGGAATACCGGGTGAATGTATGAATGCGAAGGTAAGTCAAGCTTATATGCAACATTGCCAACTTTCTCCAAGATTTTGTATGGGCCAAAGAAACGAGCACTTAGCTTGAAATTACCCTTGACAGCCAAGGAAGACTGCCTATACGGTTGTAATTTAAGGTAGACCATGTCTCCAACGTCGTAGTTTTTGTCTACCCTCTCTTTGTCGGCATAAAATTTCATCCGTGCCCGAGCTTGTTGGAGATTATCCTTAAGCACTTGCGCCATCTGCGTCCTCTGCCGTACCAGACCAGTAGCTGCGGAATCAAATTCTCCGGGTTGTCACCGCGACATTGGTGAAGAAGGATGATAGCCATACAAAGCTTGGAAGGGTGAAGTGCCGATTGATGTATGGAAGTGAGTGTTGAACCAAAACTCCGCCAAAGAAAGCCAATGATTCCACTCCTTGGGCCTTAAGAAAAGCATACTCCGAAGGTATTTCTCCACGCATTGGTTGACTTGTTCGGATTAGCCATCCGTTTGAGGATGATAAGAGGAACTAAGTGCCAATGTGGTACCCACCAACTTGAACAACTCCCTCCAAAATGTGCTTGTGAAAATCTTGTCTCGATCTGACACAATGGATTGAGGCAATCCATGTAATTTATAAATGTTGTCAAGGAAGATCCTTGCCAATTTCCCAGCGGTAACGGGTCGAGCAAGAGTAATGAAATGGCCATACTTAGTGAAACGATCCACCACTACCCATATAACCTCCTTACCTTTAGACCTCGGTAATCCCTCGATGAAATCCATGCTAATATTAATCCATGCTCCATCCGGAATAGGAAGTGGTTGAAGTAGACCCTTGTAACGATGATCTCCCAACTTCGTTTGTTGATATACTTCACAAGCCTTCACATACTCACTTACTTGTTTTTTCATGCTTGGCCATGTAAAGTACGCTTTAATTCTTTGATATGTACCTTCTACACCGGCATGGCCTCCCCAAGCTGCATCATGATGTTATGGACCGTGAATTCCGAGCTTCGGCTTTAGTTGTCTGCTGCTGTGCTGCAAGATGTTAGTCATTGTTGGCTGTGCTGTTACTGAACTGCTGCTGCATTGAGGTTGTTACATTGCTTGTGTTAGTTGTATTAGTTAGTTGGCATTGTAATAAGTGAGCTCTAGTGATATGTGCTTAGGAGGTCAATGCCCGATCAATGTTGGCGGCTAATTAGTTGTTGATGGTTAAAGTCAGTTAATCTCAGTGGTTAGATGCAATGTATTAGGCTCATGTCATGTAAGTAGTACAAATAAGGGGTATTAGCTTGTAATCCATAACTTTGATAATGAATTGATCTCATTTGGTTACTTTCTCGACTATCTCATCTCTTTTCCCTTCTTATCTCATCTCAATTCTATATTCTCTTCTCATCTCATACTCTTTCTATCCCAACCAAGGTTAAGGTTTAAGATCAAATCTTCGAAACCTTAACAATTGGTATCAGAGCCTTGATTTGGCTTCCGAATCAAGCTCATATCTGAAAAAAAAAATTTATAAAATCTGATTAATTGTATTGCAATTAATCAATAAAAACAATTGTGATACAAATTTAGTTCTGATTTTGTGATCAGAAATCCAATTCTGAGTTTTGAATTGAATTGGTGGCGGTTACTGCAGTTTTGATCAGAAGTGCCTGGGAGCTGCTTTCGGTTGGGATAAATTGATTAAAATTGTTCACATTACATTAAGGAAAGTATAATTGATCAGTCTTGGTGAATACATTCAACATCAAAGCCGATTTGGATTGAATTCAGAAGAATCGGATCCAGTAGCAGATACTGAAATTCTGTGATGAACATAATTGATTTTGATCAAATCTTCATTTGATCGGTTGACGAAGAAGCTTAGATTGACCCAATTGATCCACATTTCACTTGATCATCCTTAAAAGATTAGATACCAGCTGATTGGAGCATCGTTCAGATTTCACAACTCAGAAATTGTGATTGTGGCGAAAATTGTCAGTATAGGCGAAAATCTGACAACGTTTTTGAGCTCCGTAAGTGTTGAATTCGATTTCGTTTTCAAAGATTGCTTTGAGTATTGTGTTGAGGACTGGATTGTGAGTTAGAGTCGAGCCTAATTCAGAAGCATAAGTCAAATTACTCGATTAAACGATCCTGTCAGAAGTCACTCGAGGTTAAGGTTTGTTCGAAGTTATGTTCGAAATTTATCAGTTAGGGTTTATATTCGTTGGCGATCGAGGTACTAATAACCAGTGCTTGTTTGTGCGAACGAAGGAGTAGAACTTCATTAAGCAGTCGATTGTTGAAGAGTTACGAAACAAGTTTTACATTTATGCGATTTTCGAACCTGCATTTCTGCTGTCCAGATCGATTTTGTTGTTCAGTACAAAAATGGTTGATGATAGCTCTTGTCAATCAGTGATGGGTGGTTATTTTGAGGAAATGAAGCTAATATTCAGAGAGGAACGTGAGAGGTTGTTGCTGGAAATTAAGCTGGCATTCAATCGAGTGTGTCGACAAAATGCGAATCAGCCTTGTTCAGCTCATTAGTCTGATTGTGCGAGTGTTCTTGATACAAACGAGTTTTTGGAGCTAGGGGATAGCATTACACAGCAAAAGTTCAATGTCGAGCAAAAGGAGGAAGTGGAATCCGTTGTTGTTAAAGATGAATTCGACCACGACAATGCCGAATTTGATGAACACAAGTTAGACGAATCTGAGTCTGAACAGGATGACCCTTATGAAGACTCTTCGCTGGAATTAGAGTACCTTTATGATGTTGAGGCACAATTTGACATGCATCCAGAATGGGACTATGATTCACATGTCAAAAGAATGATTAAGAAAGCAAAGTGTAAATCGAAGAGGAGTCTTCTGAGTGTAGCGTTGAAGGAATGGTAAAAAGAAGTTGTCCAAGCCAAAATTGGAGCGTGTGGCTATGTTTCAGCATGACTTGCCTTATGATCAGCAAAAACTTAATCGAGAGGCTGACCTTACCGAGGTATATGCTGGCACACAAACTACGGATGGCACGCAAGGAGTTAAGACTCGAATGGGAACTGATGGAGGCAATGTAGCTACAGCCGTTCAACAAGAAGGGTCCTATGATGCTGTGGTTGGTGCACAGGAGTTTTTCACGCTTGATCAGGTGAAGGAATTGCTCAATCATTTACAAATACGATCAGAGGAACGCTGGGTCTCGAGGTTCCAGGAAATGCTCTTGGAAAATCAGAAATTGTTTGGTGTTGGTAGTGATGTAATTGATGTTTCGCAATGATCTGGGAATAGAGAAATGGAGTGTTCAAATGTACACTCATACGACGACTTGCCTCCTGATCCGGGAGAAGATTTTCAAGTTTATATGAGGCTGAAAAGGTTTGATTCTCTGTTGAAAAGAACTAATCAAGCTGCACGAGTACGTTTTAAGGTTCAAAAAAGGCGAAGCAAGGTTGTTATGCAAGCAATTGAGGTGTTACAAGTGTATAACTGTTGTAACATGCCGAAACCGATTTCAAATCAGTCCAGAAGCTGTCCAGCAGATGTTTTAACTGATGTGTAGGATGTTGGAAGCTTCCTTGATCCGGGAAGAACTGATTTACAAGAGTTTGGAGGAGCTAAGCATTCGTTGCTGTTGTGTGATGTTGATGAATGCAACGACATTACAAACATTGGTGGAAAAATGTTAGAGGTCGTGAGTTATTGCAAAGTTAAAGTCCAAGCTACTTGTGATGATAGGAATTATACATGTTACAAGCTAAATGATCTCGATAAATTGGGACTGAATGGACCTAATCTGGTGCATAAAACGTGTGTGTTGAGGGTGGTCAGCAGTGGTGTTTCAGAATGGAAAAATCATATGCATAAGCTTCAATTCCTTCTCAATGTTTGGATAGAAAAGATTAATGCAACACCAAGGATAAATCTAGCTGAAATTGGAGTGTATATCAGCAGCCCAATGGGGAGCAGAACATCTCAGATTTTGAAGGAGTTGTCGGCTGAACTCTATCCAAAAGACTTGCATTGGGTTTCCATTACAGAGCTTCTGAGTTCTGCAGCAAGCCAACAGGGGCATTTGAGAAGCAATCAAGTTTTGGCTGAGTTGGGTCTGAGATGGTATTGTAAATGGATGTTTAAGCAATACAAATTTTGGATTAAATCCAAGATGAAGGGATGGCTACTGCATTGTCACGTATTTGCATTGTGTTTGGCTACCTTGATCAAGAATTGGGTTTATTCTACTGAGCTTGTGGATCCTGCAGCTTTTTGGGTACAATTGGGAAGCAAACATGGATTTATTGAGCATGTCATGAGTTGGGCTAGTATGTGGTTGTGTGAGTTGAAAAATTTGTAAAACATTGCAGCAGAGCAAGATAAATCAGCAAGGCATCAAGTTCCCGTGTCTAATATGCATTTTCGGCACGCCGATCGGCAAGTTCGGCATGATTTATTACCTCATCTGAGTAGAGTTGTGAAGTATCCAAGTGCAAGTTCCTGTGATAAGCCCCCTACTGATCCGGGAAAGGTAGATCATGTTTATAACAAGCTAAAATTTGAGGCTGATTGGGAGAAAAGGGTAAACCGAGCTGCTATCTGTCATTACGAGTTGCATCTGGGTTGCATTGCTGCGTTTCTGAGTTCTGCAGCCCAACATGTGAAGTTGGGAAGTAATAAAGTGTTTGTTGAATTTGGTCTAAGCTGGTATTGTGAATGGATGTTTGAACAATACAAATTTTGGATAAGATTCAAAATGAAAGAGTTACAGCTGCAACTTAATGGGATTCTAATGTGTTGGGTTGCCTTGAACAAGAGTTTGGGCTGTTGCAGCTGCAATGGGAAATGTTTACAAGCGGAATTTGATGCGTGGTTCTCTTGGTTTGAGTTTGGAAGGCCTCTCGGGATGCTCAAGGACTTCATATGCAATTTAGTTGAGACAAAGATACACGAACTCAGTAATGTAGCTTACTACATGTATAAAAACAGAATTGTATCTGCAATTGGGGAATTTCAGCAGCAAATCTGGGTTTTGAGCCGTGTTAACTGCAACAAGAGAGGTTCAGAATTTGTTGGTGATGTTTGGTTCGAACAGGGCAGGCCTCTTGAAGAGCACTACTCATTCAAATGCAAGCATTGTGCCAAACAAGAATCACATTCACGTACCTGCTGCATTTCAGTCACTACATCATTGAAGCCCGATACTCTTATCTGCAGAATGTCTTCATTGCAATTAGAGTCCTTCATTGTTATAACTCTCTTCTATTCTTGAGGACAAGAATGTTTTCAAGGGGAAGGGAATGTTATGAACCGTGAATTCCGAGCTTCGGCTTTAGCTGTCTGCTGCTATGCTACAAGATGTTAGTCGCTGTTAGCTGTGCTGTTACTGAACTGCTGCTGCATTGCGGTTGTTACATTACTTATGTTAGTTGTATTAGTTGGCATTGTAGTAAGTGAGCTCTAGTGATATGTGCTTAGGAGGTCAATGCCCGATCAATGTTGGCGGCTAATTAGTTGTTGATGGTTAAAGTCGGTTAATCTTAGTGGTTAGATGCAATGTATTAGGCTCATGTCATGCAAGTAGTATAAATAAGGGGTATTAGCTTGTAATCCATAACTTTGATAATGAATTGATCTCATTTGGTTACTTTTACCTTCTCTACTCTCTCATCTCTTTTCCCTTCTTATCTCATCTCAATTCTATATTCTCTTCTCATCTCATACTCTTTCTATCCCAACTAAGGTTAAGGTTCAAGATCAAATCTTCGAAACCTTAACACATGAGAAGCATGTATGATCTGATTTCTCAAATCAGTAGCAGACCCCACATAGAGCTTGCCGTGAACTCGAATTAGCCCCCTCTACACTGAAGTTTCAGATTCTGATGTATCCCTTTCTGCATTATTCACAAGGACAGCAGCAACACTTTCTTGTGCAAATGGATCACCCTCATATGACTTATAAAGCTCTTCCATCCGTGAAGGAATCACCACGGTAGTAGCAATATAGTACCTAACTTCAGTGTCTTCAAACTTCCTAGACAAAGCATCGGCTGCAGCATTGTCTTTGGCCCTTCGGTACTCAATGTCATAATCAAGGCCATGCATCTTCATCAGACCTTTCTTTTGAATTCTTGACACAATCTTTTGCTCAAGGAGATGCTTGAGGCTTTGGTGATCCGTTCGAATGATGAACTTGTGACCCTCCAAGTAATGCCTCCATTTCTGCACGGCTAAGAGAATTTATAGATACTCTTTCTCATAGGTCGACATGGCTTGATGATTGGGACTAAGAGCTTGACTCAAGTAAGTAATAGGCCTTCCATATTGAGAAAGAACAGCCCCAATACCAGTACCACTTGCATCGGCCTCCAAAATAAAGCTTTAGGTGAAGCTTGGCATTGCCAATACTGGAGCAACACACATTGCGGCTTTAAGAGCTTCAAATGCAGCTTGAGATCTCTCATTCCATTCAAAAGCATCCTTCTTCAAGAGTTCGGTTAAAGGTCTGGCAATAGAACCAAAACCCTTAATGAATTTTCTATAATACCCGGTCAATCCCAAAAAACCTCTCAATTGCTTCAAGGTGATCGGAATTGGCCAATCTTGCATTGCACGGATCTTATTAGGATCGGTCGAAGCTCCCTCTTGTGAGATGAAATGACCCAAATACTCAAGCTTATGTTGAGCAAACGAACATTTGGACAACTTTGCAAAGAACTTGTGTTGCCGCATCACTACAAAGACTTATCTGAGGTGAGTGAGATGAGCTTCATAAGTTGAGCTGTAAATCAGTACATCATCGAAGAAAATGAGCACTGACTTCCTCAAAAAAGGCTTGAAAACGTCATTCACGGCTGCTTGAAAAGTGGCTGGAGCATTTGTTAAACCGAAAAGCATAACAACAGACTCGAAGTGGCCATGATGAGTTTGAAAAGTTGTCTTCTAGATATCTGGCTCGAGGACCCTAATTTGATGATACCCTTGCCTCAAATCAAGCTTTGAAAAGAAGCATGCTCCATGTAGCTCGTCAAGCAAATCATCTATGACCGGGATGGAAAACTTATCCTTCACTGTTAGAGCATTCAACCGACGGTAATCAATGCACATTCTTGCCGAGCCACCTTTCTTCTTCACGAGGATCACAGGTGAAGCAAAAGGACTATGACTTGGTCTAATGAAACTCATGCGAAGAAGTTCCTCAACTTGCCTCCCTATCTCTATCTTTTGGCCGTGAGCATACCAATAAGGTCTAATCTTCACCGGATCAGCATTTGCACGCAAGGGAATGGCATGGTCCACACTCCTTTGAGGAGGAAGACTCTGAGGCTACTCAAAAATGCCCCCAAATTCATCTACTAAGAACTGTACCTCTAGTTGTAGGTCCTACTGCAACTCTACCAAAGATAACATGAACAAATGCCCAATCCATTGTATTGTCTTCTTCTTGATTCCATCTTGCACATGTTTTCCATCAATCAACTTGAGTTGAGCTTCCTCTGATATGCCTTTCAAGGATACTTTGGTGCCATGAACCTCAAATGCCACGGTCATCCTATCAAAATCAAACACAACCGGGTTGAAGGTTCTCATCCAATCCACCCTAAGCACCATATCGCAACCTCCCAAAGGAAGAACTCTGAAATCAAAGGTAAATTGATGATCTTGCATAGACCATGGGAATGCTAAGCACTTGTTTTGAGTTTTCAAGGAGTTGCCATCAGCCACCATCACCGTCATGGGATGTGTCTTTGTCACCTCATGCTTAACCTTCTTAATCAACTTTGGATCAACGAAACTATGAGTACTCCCACTATCAATAAGGACAATGATGGAGTGTTTACCAGCCTTGCCTCTGATTTTGATAGTGTTATGAGCTCCACTACCGGTCAAAGCCTTCATTGATATCTCCACTTCATCATCACTCAATTCCTCTTGTGAAGTATAATCAACACTGTCCTGTTCTGCATCTGATCGGCCACTGCCAGAATCAGCTTCAGCACGGGACCCCCTTACATACATCAATGCTTGTGTTTTGCACCTTTGACCAGGCTGATATGGTTGATTACAATGAAAGCGAAGCCTCACAGAACTTCTGTCAACAACATGCTTAAAACCAGTACTGGAATTCTTCAGCTGAGGTTTGAATTTGCTGCCGTGCTGCTTAATCTTGTCACTTGATTGGACTTAAGTAGCTTCAACCAACTTTGCCTTTTTGTAAGCACTTTACAAAGTCTTAGGACCAATGGCTTTCACCATATTCTTGATCCTTGGCTTCAATCCACTCACAAAGCATGAAACATAATATGATTCAGCCTCCACGGGAGCTATGGACAAAACTAATAGCAAGTTGGCTCTTAAGTTCTCAATTCTGAGCATATGCACTCTCACGGTTGAAGTTTGAAACAACTTGTTAGAGCTATCCACAACATCCATTGATTCACCTTCTCCATATCGTTCACACATTTCTTCTACGAATTTGCCCCAAGAAAGATTCGGTTTGCTCTTCAACAAACTATAATACTAAACCTCATGATCAGCATGTAAATGAACTGCCGCTAGCTGGAGCTTTTCATCTTCAGGTATGTTATAATACAGAAAGTACCGGTCACACCTTCTCAGCCATGATTCCGGTTGTCTACCATCAAAAGGATCAATTTTAACCCTTGGCTGCATGTAATTACCACTCCTTCCACCAGATATAGTATCATTACTCATTGATCTATGTTGGTACTGTCGATCAGGAGGTCTGTCAAGATGATCGAGCTCATCAAATTCAACTCTACGCTGCAACACTGAATCATGTGGCCTGGCATTACGGTCTGCGTTCAAAGCTTCAGGTCTGCAATGTACTTGTCCAGAGGCTTGATCCTGATTGTCTACATCAATTTCAGGTTGCAAAGGTTGATTCTCAGCTGATCTGACGTTAGTTGAAGGTCCTACATCTGGCTGCATTATCGGAGACTTTCCTCGGTTCCTCACCAAACCTTCAGGTCTGTCTGCATTATCTTGCTGCTGATCTGCTTTAACTAAATGAAAGATCTGACTCGTAGGCTTCAAGATTGCATTAGCACTTGATTCTCCTTGTTTATTAACCTGATCTTGCAATTTTACAATTTTCTCTTCAATTTGTTGCAATCGTTCTTCCTTATTCGATTCTTTATCCAAAATCATCTTTAACATTTGCTGAATGTTGTCATTCTGCTGCTTAATGCTGTCATTCTGCTGCTTAATCTCGATTTTCTGCTGATCAAACTTAGCATTCAGCTGTTCGAACTTGTCATACAACTCCCGGTGGTGACCAATTGATGCATCAGCACCAGAACCTGTAATTGCAGCAGCAACATTCATTCCTGAACCAGGTGCACTGGCACCTCCAGCTCTAGATCTTGTTCTTACACCTTCGGTCATGTTTTCCTTTGATTTAGCCAGCCTCAATCAATCAATTGATTGCTTGAACCTGGCTCTGATACCAATTGTTAGCTTCCAGTCCAGAATTGAAAGTCTAACCTTGTAGAAGAAAGAGTTGAGATGAGAAAAGAAGTGAAAGGGGATGAGAAATAGAGAAGGAGATGAGAAAAGAGAGTAATTCTAAAAGGAATTCAGATTTTTATTAATTGGATGATTGAAATACATGCTTAGGACCCTAATTATACACAAT
This sequence comes from Simmondsia chinensis, assembly GCA_018398585.1. Lineage (NCBI taxonomy): Eukaryota > Viridiplantae > Streptophyta > Magnoliopsida > Caryophyllales > Simmondsiaceae > Simmondsia > Simmondsia chinensis. Next base: position 16,046,878 of record JAGTTD010000013.1, on the reverse strand, counting down.
TGGGCACATTGCATCAAGACAAATTCAAACTAACCCAACTAACAGCCTTTCCCGCCAAAACTCTGCAGCAAACCCTCACTCTTGACCCAGTTTGACCGACCAACTGCTTTTGGCGCTAAAACCTACCCCAACCGACATTTAAATTCTAACAACTCAACAATGAAACACTTATCAACAATTACAACCAGAATTTACAATTAAAATTTGTCAATTCATAACACATTGAAAGATACAAGGGATAGCTTGTTGCCAAAGGCTTCACCTAATAATAATGTATTGACTTCTTAACTGATGCCTTTTCCTCACTCGTCCAACGTACTGCTGTCCAAACTCTTCTCTCCTATGTTGCAACCGAAAATTGGAATCCCCTAATTTAATAATGCCTTTTTACACGACGTTTCCTATGAGATGGTCTACATATTGACTCCCTCGAGCCATGAAGTTTACAAGGTAAATGGTCACATAGTGTGTCACTTACATCGTGGTCTTTACGGTTTGTATGAAGCTTGTAAACAGTTCTTTTCCAAGCTTTTTATTGGTTCCCTTAGAGCGAATTTTTTCTAATCTCGATATGACTATAGCCTTTTTTTTTATTTTTATACTTGTAATACATTTTCCTACTTTATTGCCCTTCTTGTTCTTGGATGACATCATGGTGGCAACCAACGACATCTTTATTGCCACTAACTTCAAGAACACCCTTCATACCCATTTCTACCTAAAGGATTTTGGTCCCCTTTGTTAATTCCTTAGGTTTGAAATATCTCATCCTCCATATTTTGTATCTTTATCTTTTAATAGCAAAAAACTCTTTCCCTCCCTGAAAAATGTGACCATCTTGAAACGAAACCCAAAAAATACCCCATGGGCCCAATTCACAAAAGGACCATGTCTTTGGCGAGCTTACTAGATGCCACTACCTATTGCCCACTCATTGGGCGACTTTTATATCGCCATATTTTTACATCCGTCGTTATTTTCATAGCCGGTTCCGAAAATAATGTCTTAAAATAATTTTTAAAAAATAATTACTTTCATACAATCCATGTGTGCATGGTGGGATATAACATTATGAAGTTATAAACCCCATTTAAAAAAGGCAATTAAACCTAAAATAAACAGCATTTTCGAAATACAGTAAACCGTGTACCCAGAACTCGGTCCGTGTAGAGCTGAACTGCGTTCCTAGATGTTGACAGGAAATAAAAGGCTGTTGTCCTGAGAGTAAACCACGTTCCCATAAAGCGGGTTACTTATAGGTAAACCGCGTTATGGAAACACGGCTTACTACTTTCGGTTGGTAAACGCGGTTTACTATCAGTAACTATTTTCTTATTTAATATTGCTCTGTAGAAATATATGACAAAAATGCTTAAAGTGTCCTATTTTCATGCAATTCTCGCAGTTTTCAACTTCTTAATATATGACAACGATTTTATTGATGTCCTTTACCCAATTATAGTACATCTACAACGACAATCGACACAAACAATTATGCAGTATCAATATAGTAGTTTATGAGAAGAAACTATCACACATTTGAATCATGAAAAAAGAACATCTTTTATTCCAATAAAATGTATGTATACAACATAACAATATAACATTTAAACTAAAATTACATAGATATCAAAGTTAAGGGAAAAATAGACATCTTCTTTTGTTGCCTAGGCCTCTATCTCTCCCTCTGCCCCTGCCTCTATCTCTACCTCTATTCCTACCTCTACCTCTGCTCCTTACCCATATCATCATGTGTAGGATGTTGTCGGAAAATATCTTCTTCAAGGATAACATTTTCTTCATGAATAAGATCTTCATTAACATTTTCAGAAGGCGCATCCTAAAATTGTTGATGATCCTCGTCGTGTTGATCCCATATCCCTCTCGACGTGGCTCTGACATCGCAATCGAAAGTTATAGGAAATGAGGAAAAGGGATTAGAAAAAGGCTCTTAGAGCAGATCGGTTCATCCTAAACGTTGCAGGCATTGATGTCCGGATCTCCTTATCTCCTCTACAGTGAGCATGTTCTTTAAGCTTGTATTTCAATGACCTCCCGATGTTGAACAACCCTTGTACGCAAATCGACCATCCAAGCCATAGTCGTTAGCTATTCAATAGAAAAAATAAATATTAGAGTATGTTTTTAATATTAATTTTCAAAATTACAAGAATAAATTAAAACTACTTACAAGCAAGTAGTGATTTGACTGAATTGAAAGATAGCCATCATGTGGATGTTTAGCAGGCGGGGTTATTCTCAACAGTGTGATGCGTCGATACAATGACATGTATAGGTCGTCATCGGGGAGAGTAACTACGAGAGGGGGTGCTTCGAACTCCTCCCATCTACCCCACAATCACACACAAACCTCAAGATGTCTCGCCCAATCAACCCTATGTTTACTACGTTGATCAAGAGCATATGAATCAATCAACAAGCTAGAATTCATTGGGGTACATTGCTGCATCCCAAATTTGCGCATCACATGATCCAAAAATGCCACTCAATGATGTTAATTGACTTTGGCGGCATATGGCTGGAAGCAATGCAATGATTTAATCTGTATAAGGAATTCATACCATCTAAAATATTAAAAAATGAAAGATTTGTCATAAATGATGAAAAAAATACGAATATAAATATAAAAATGAATATAATTTTTACCTAATTACTATTTTATAAATCAAACGCACTCCTATAGTATGTTAAGGTTTTTAGGTGCATTAATACAATTATGTATCCACCTATCCAACAAATATTTGATTTGATAAATGCATAAATTCAATCATTATTACCCAAATTTATTAAATTATAAAAATATTTACATCCAAGTGAATCATTATCATCTCTAGGAAAATGGGGAGCTTGGTCTGGTCGACCTATAGGAATTCACTTCCATGCCCATAACTATATTCATATAAAAATAACATAGATCACAAATATAATCATATAAAAAATAAAATTTTACAGAAGAATATATAACAAACCTATACAAGAGTAAGAGGGCCAGCGATCTCTTGCACTCCTTGTCATGATGCCCAACATAATTGTCGATATGCAAAAGATAACGTCGCACTTCCCCTACTATATTCTTCCGCTACATCCCAATCACGAAACAGAGGCAGATATATGAGTTCTATCTCATTGCCCGTCTTGCCTCCAAATAACATACCACCAATTATTGTAAAAATATATGCTCTCATAGCATATTCAATCTAAATATCTGGGGCATCATCAGGCAAGTGGTAGAAGTACTGACGAAGCCATGTAAATCTAATAGAGTGGCCATGTAAATCAGCAAAGGATAGGCCAGATCCCAAGCAGCTCCTCTGCCAACACGACCCAATCTACGTCACTGATACCAGTGATGGGATTCCCATCTAACCTCAACCCCATCAAGATAGAAATATCTTGTAAAGTGATTGTTGCCTCCCCAGTAGTTCGATGAAAACTGTGGGTCTCCTGTCACCACCTCTCAACCAATGTAGTTATCAGAAGGTGATCTTGAGACACAATAATCAATCAATGGACTCCAAAAAGTCCAACAAATATAGTGTTAAATCCGATCATCTACCCTCCAGTGACCTAGTGAACGAGTTACATGGTGGAGACAAGTGAGAACGCGCACATCCTGTAACAACAAGCAAACAAAGATCAGTATGAGCAACAAAACATAGAAATATTTTATAAGTCTATTAAAATCAATGCACCAGAAATGCATACTATGACCCAAAAATATTGTAACAAATCAATTTTGAGATGGCACAACGCACAAGAACGACATGAAAAATTTGGTTTAAACAATTAGAATGCCAGTAGAGTACTAATGTTCCCCTCCTAGAACATCAATGAATCACCATGCCATAATCCATAAGTAGCTAGAACATTAAGAACAAATACAAACATATATCCACAAGCTTGATGGCAAACAAAGATAAATATGTTTACAAATAATACTAAACTCAAAACTTTGACCGCTAGAATATCAAACTCACCTCTCCATCCCTTATTGCAACACTTTTATGATGAGGCTGTAGCAGTATGAGGTTGGGGTCAGCCGGGGTTGGCTCCATCTATGTTGTCACACAATAAAGTTTATCAAAAATAATCACTATGTATAAATAACAAAATACTAGATAAAAAATAATATAAATAAAACATAAATTAATATCACCGTCATATATTTCATTGTTACTAGCTACTAACTGAGCCTCCTGCTATTTTTTCTGCTTACATGTCAGTACATTATGACTTTTTTCCCTTACAAAACCCACATGTGACCCTCCGTGTATCGTCATTCTCATCCATCTCATTTTCAATTGGTTTCAAGGTTGCGCTGCCTGGCTTCACTTTAAACTAGGATTTGGAATTATTTTAGGTCCATCATATGGCGCCCAGTATCCCTTACCCAGAATTGGATTGAACTTTAGCTCGTATGAATCACGATACATAGGAAGGAAATAATACAAGTTCATGAATGATAACGGATTATAATTTCTATTGTAGCATACGGCAAGAACATGAGAACACGGAATACCATGCAACTGCAATTTTTGACAGGAGCAAGTCTTTTTTTCGTGGTTAATGGTCAGTTTATATCCTCCTTTTTTTCTTGCCCTATCACCTGCCATAGTGATGACCTCATATATGCTCCTTTGGTAATCAAAACTTGAACACAATGATATCGTTCCTTTGCCTTATTGGAGTCTAATATCTCATTGATTTTTCGGCAACAAGTTTTCTCTTTAGCAAGAATCTCACCTGCAATTCCTCGCCGCCGAACAAACCACTAATTTGTTCGATAGAAGGTAAACTCTACAAAGTGACAGGAAGGCTATGAACTCCCTTTAGCACATCATTCATGATTTCAGTCATATTAGTAGTCATGAGCCCATATCGCATCTCTTGGTCATGGAAAAGAGCCCACTTGTTTAGGCTAATTTCACCGAGATAACTGTGGACATCAATATTCAACTCGCTAATTCTATCAAATGTGGAGATGAATTTCTTTGGTTGAGCCTAGCTTGCAGCATAGTGTGTCATAATTTTCAAAGTTGTATTTCAAAACCTTACATTCACATTGGATACAAGGTGTCTTGAACAAATCCTATGATATGCATTTGGCTCCCTCCATTCTCTTTTACTCAGTACATTCATTATTTCAGCATGACGATTCGAAACATAGACTTCTCTATCCCCTATTATGTGCCTTTTGAAGTACTTTATGAACCATGACCAACTAGCGTTACTTTCTCCTTCTACAAGAGCAAATGCTAAGGGAAACGCTTGATTATTGACATTAGAAGCAACAACGAGTAACAACGCTCCCTTATACTTGCAATAAAGATGGGTACCTTCGACTGATATGATAGGCGAACAATATTGAAACCCTTTTACAGCTACCCTGAACGACCAAAAAGCTTTCTCTAAAAGGTGGACAAAAGGGTCTGAAGTTCTGATGCTTCTGAATACAGTTTTTGTACTAGGATCTGATCTTTTAATGGCTGTTAAAATTTGGGGAAGATTTGCATATGAGCCCTCGAAGGTGCCAAATATATTGTCAATTCCTCTTTGTTTCGCCAACCAAGCCGTTTTATATATAATCTTTAATCAGAAACAATCGTAGATGACTTGAGCAATAGAACTCGTCGAAAAAATTACACTTGTGTTCTAACAAGGTCCGTTACTTGTTGGGCGACGAAGGATGAGCTTACCAAGCGATTGTTCTGGTCAAAAACATCACTGACATGTGTGTGAGGATTTTTGTATTACAGCTATGAAGTAAAGGAATTGCAGATCTTTGACAACAGCCCTTAACCACCATGAACAAGAACTTTTCTTACATTTCTACATTAACTTCAGCAGATTTGATTCACCTGTCTTATAAAATTGATTGCTTTCTTACCGAATACAGTTGCACAGCCTCTGCCAAATCTTGTTCGGTAAAAAAATAAATAAATAAATAAATATTTGTCCCACTGCAAATTCCCTCATAGGATCAAAGTGAAAATTGAACTCATCAGGCTCGACATCGACATTTCCATTGATACAAGCAAATTCAAGAACGGGAGCATAAGCTCTAACAAGATCTTCTTCAGTGTCATCATGTGCAAACTCCCTATCAGTTTCATCAATCTGCTCATCAAAGAGAACGTCATCCCCATGGTCCTGTTCAAGCTCCCTTTTAATTTCATCAATTCGCTCATTGTCTACATCTTCGATCAAATAGCCCTGATCATTGTCATCATAAGTTGTACTAACAAATGCTCCATCACCATCATCACCTTGTTCTACATATTCTATCACAGGATTAGATTGTGACATTAGGCATCCTTCATTAGAGATACTCACGTTTCCGAATTACATGGAATTGAATTATTGGTAGGACATTCCAATAATACAGTTAGATGAACCGGAATACGATCTTCCCCTGCATGGCTACTTGATGCACCAACTCAACCCATTCCGGAATTACATGGAGTTGTGTCATTGGACGGACATTCCAGTAATGAAAATGGACGAACTGGAATACTAGTATTGGTCCTATAATTTTGGGTCATGCTTGGAACAACCCCATAACCAGGGTAAGACATGTGATAATGCATCATATTCTGACAGTAAGAATAGGATTCTACAAGCGACAACATCTTTGAATAAGGTGCTGGATACATAGAAGTTGATTGATATTCAGGTAGGCAATTTCTCGTATTAACATTCAAATTTTCTGGCTCAAATTCAATATGCAAATCTATTGTAGACTGCTTTTGTAGCTCAAAGTATGACAACATAGTTTCTAAGGAATTGTCATTGAGAAGATCAATCATTTGATGTTCGTGTGGAGAATAAGTACCCCATTTCACTTCCAAATAAACAATATTTCAGTCAATATTACAATGCTCTCTCAACATATTGATTAACCATTAAAATTGACATCTTTTCTAACAAATATCATATTGTTATAACCTCCAATATAACTGATATGCTCTCCATTTTTCTCAGCATTTCCACCCCAACAACAAACAGTAGGATGTAAAGAAGTCATATTCCGAAAAATAACAATGATAAAAACTTTAGTTCGTATAAAACAAATAATATTTCAACAAAATTCAATTAGATAATGCACAATCAACACAAATACTAACTAAAAAAAAAAGTAAAATAAACCTAGAAAACTAATTAAATATCATTATAATATAACACTATGTATTTTTTTAAAGAGAGAGAACATTATTTCAAAAACAAAAAGTTAAAACTATCATAGTTATGAACTCCAATGAAGGAATGCTGTAGTGGTCAAATAACTCCAACAATGGTTACCAGATAGGATCTCCGGTGCGTGAACAACAGGAGGGAAAACAGCAGACTACGTTACCGACAACAACAAAGTGCTTAGGAGCGGCGGGTTTACGAGAGAGACAGAGTCGCTACGTGTGTGACGGAAGGAAGGGGACGGGTCTTATTTTTTAAAGTAAACCCCATTACAAAGACATGGTTTATTCATACTATAATCGACATCCCAGAACGCCATTCACTAATGAACTGCATCTACCTAACGCAGTTTCATTAATTAATAGCCCGAACTCCTCAACGCGGTTTTATAAATTAAACCGTGTCCTCGTAGGCGGTTTATATGAAATTTAACCGTGTCTCCTTGACGCAGTTTATTTGAAATTGAACCGTGCCCTATTGATGCGGTTGTTAGCATAAGAACCACGTGGCAAAGATGCGGTTAATATTCTACTGTCAACGCGATTCGCCTCCCACACATGGACCGTATAAATGTAGTTATTTTTTAAGCATTAATTTTTTTTAACATTATATTTGAAACCAACTCTTTTTTCCATCGTTAATAAAGTACACATAATATCTTAAAATCTTTCCCGGCCTCCTTTGTCCCTTTATCTCAAAAGTCCATTTCAAGAGTTTTATAAATGCTGATAGCACAGGTTTCCCAACTGTCAAATTCGTGACTATTGGTCCCTCTCTCATTTCGTAATGGCCTAAAATGCAACAAAAAATTGTTCCATATCTGAGCTGAGGCAAAATGTCAAAGCATTGTAGTTGGATATGGCTAACCAATCCTCTTACAATATTTCCCATCACCATTTGTCACCTGAACCTCCTATTTTGTGACAATTAGGGATAACCTATTTCGCTCAAAATCTTGTAGAGGTGGCCATGGAACGGGCTGGGCCTGGTCCGGGTAGGGGAGCATTTGAGCCGAGTTGAGCTCGAGCCTACCAAGCTCAAGGCTCAACTCATTAGCTTTAAGCTCGGCTTGGGCTTGGTTTGAAGCTCGCTGAGCTTTGAAGGTTCAGGCTCGAGCTCGACTCGTAAAAAGCTCGAGCTGAGCTCAGCTCGATCTAAGCTCGGTGAGATTAAAAGTAGGCCTGCAATATTTCTGCTTATTTAAGCTCGAGCTCGGCTCACTTGGGCTCCAATATGGCTTCATCGAGCAATATTTAAGCAAATATTCTATACCAAAAAAGTTTGCTTATGCTCGTTTAGGCCCGCGAGCCTACAAACTTGAGCTTCTCTAGGCTCATATCGGCTCAGCTTGAGCTCAAATCGAGCTGAACTTTTTGACTTTTATAGTTCGTGAGCTAGCTCGGCTCATTTACACCCCTAGTAAGGAAGGACCGCGTTACCCTCTATTTGATAATGGGGCAAAGAGGGTCAAGAATTTACCTTTTCTAGAAAAATTTTCGAGGAGGGTAAATCTTAACCTTCATTACGCCTTATTACCCCCCTTTTTGTTATCTCCCAATTCAAGGAGTAAACGAGGACAGAGTATTTTTGAGGTAAATATAAGCATTTTTGTCTTTATTTTAACTATAACGTTTTTTACTCTTACCATCTTACATAGTTGTTAAATAAGGATAACTCATTTACCCTTTTTAATCTTACTCCTTCTTACTAAACATATTCAAAAAAGTGTATGATAATCTCTTACCCTTCCCCTCGTTACTCTCTTTTCCCAGTTGCCAAATAAAGCATAGGATCATCTATAACGAATGGGAAAACCTAAAGAATCAGCATCGATGAGAGAAGTCATAACTCTAATATGCTAAGCCACACAGAAAAGCCAAATCCCCTACAACCCAAGGCCGTAAGCTAATCTGTTGGTCTATTTGATTTAGGGAAACAGTGATTAAAGGTGACTTGAACACACCGATGACTAATAAGGTGAGTATTATCCACTACAGGATGTCCGCCATAATCACATACCAACCCACAATAGCCTTAATCATTGCGTCATTATCTCTTTCATGAATAATTTCACGAGATCCAAGGCGATCAGCATGGTATGAAGTATCTCTACATATGATTCAACAGCTAGTTCATACATTTACAAATAGAAACCATGACACTTAGGTATGCAGATATTTTAATATTTATGACATAGATACTTCCTTGAAATTTTTTTACAGGGACGTGTCTTGGGGCATAGAGATTTTATAACATCGATACCTTGCATCAAAACCTGGTGAATTTTCATATAAATTGCTCTAAATTTGACTAGAAAATACCATTGTTATGCGTAGAGGTGTATTTGAGCCAAGTGGAGCCGAGACCGAGCCCAAGCCTGCAAGGCTCGAGGCTCGGCTCATTTGCATTAAGCTAAGCTCGGCCTTGGATAGAAACTTGCCAAGCTCAGAAAGTTCAAGCCTGAGGTTGGCTCGGCTCGATTCGATATAAGCTTGGCGAGCTAGAATTAAGCTTGTAATATTTTGGCTCATTTAAGCTTAATCTACGCTCATTTGGGCTTGTTTAAGCATGAGCTTGGCTCATTTAGGCTCAAATTTTGCTTCATTGGTCATACTTAATCAAAAATATTATATTAAGAACAGCTCGTTTAGGCTCGCGAGCTTACGAGCTCGAGCTTCACTAGGCTCGGGCTTGGCTCGATAAGCTAAGCAAGCCGGCTTGAGCTCAAAGGGAGCCGGGCCTTTCGAGCTTTATAGAGAGCCGGGTCACATGGGTTCACGAGCTGGCTCGGCTCATTTACACCCCTAGGTCTGGGCCCAAGCCCGCAAGCCCAATCTAGAACCGAACCGAGCCGAGCCTGGGTTTCCCCGGGCCCGCCCTTCCCCGCCCCCTTTTATATATATACATATATATATATATATGTATATACATATACATATATATATATATATATGTATATACATATACATATATATGTATATGTATATACATATACATATATATATATATATGTATATACATATACATATATATGTATATGTATATACATATACATATATATACATATATATACATATACATATATATGTATATATATATATATATACATATATATACATATATATACATATACATATATATGTATATATATATATATATATATATATATATATATATGTATGTATGTATGTATGTATGTACGTATGTATGTGTGTATGTATTCTAAAAATTATGAAAATATATAATTATTTTCACCAAAAAATGATTATAATTTATTGATGAATAATATAACAAACAAAGAACATAATCATAATTATAAATATATTTAATAAAATAAAATGTATCATAAATTGTAAATAAATACAACTATAACAACATGATACCACTATTTAAAATTACAAATATATTTTCTAAAAGAAAATATGTTGTAAAAAACTAGAATTATGTTATAAATAACTTTAGTCTAAACTTGCTGCGGTTGGTGTCGGACTTGCTGTATTAGTACTACGGCCTTCTTCTTTATCGCTTTATAAACCCAAGTTGAGTCGGTCTTGGTCTCTATCTGCTGCAGCCATCCAGTCCTTCAAGCACACCAACATTTCTAAGATGGTCGGTGCTAGCTTCGCTCTTTTTGCTCCAAGCAATCTACCACCTATACTAAAAGCACACTCCAATGCTACTGAAGACATCGGACACGTTAGTATATCGGGTGCCATGGTAGAAAGCACGTGATATTAGGTTTTATTAAAACACCACCATTCCAAAATATCGAAATTTCGATTCACCTGTGTTGGGGAGAAGTGGAGCGTAGGTGAACGCAAGTAAATATCTAGCTCATCATATGACATGGGATTTTGTTTGAGCTTTAATTGGTTTAACATATCCCACGCATATGATTTTTCTTGAGATGAAAAAGATGGTGTGGAAGAAACATTTTAGATTATCAGATGATAATCTTCGAGCATACACAGAAAATAAATCTCGCAAATTTTCATCAACTTCCGCAATGAAAGATCCTACAATATATGTTGGGTTTAATTTTTTGTAAAAATATTGTGCAAATAATTGCAAACCTGCAAGTTTACAACATGGATCAAAAACGACGGCAATACAATATGCCAGTGGTAATTCAAAATAATATTTTAAATATTTTATCCTTATGGCGGAAATAGAGGCCTTCAACATGGGGTTGGAGGCGTTCTCGCCCATCCAAGCAGCAATAATTACCAGTTTAGATATTGCTTGTGGAATTGTTGGATAATAACATCTAGAAAAAAAAAATATCATAGCATCTTTGAAAATAACAAAAAATCTACAGACTTCATATTGCGTTCCAATATGTACATTTGAATTTAAAATTCTTTAGTTCTGATAGATTTTCCTTTATATATTCAATTAAGGCATCTTTATATGGCATTATTCTTTTTAACATCTCAACCGTTGATGACCACGTTGTTTGTGTACCTATTTAAATTTTTTAAAAGGAATGCCATGTTTGTCACACAAAAGTTTTAATTTTTTTACCTAGTTCCAGATGTCTTAATTACTATAGATAATTCTCTTAAACACACAACAGAAGCATCTACTAGTTGCAAACCAGTCATTATCATTAAATGTAGTATATGACAGATGCAACGTAAAGGAAAATATTTCCCATCTAACATGGGCCTCATATACTTAATTAATTGTTTTACAACTACATTGTTGTTAGTAGAATTATCAAAAGTAATGCTGAAAATTTTGCATTATATCCCCCACTCACAGCATGCCTTCAATAAGGTAAAAATCAATTATTCGTTTTTGCAGGATATAAGAAGAATCAATCCAATGTGCCGTTATGCACAAAAAAGGCACACCGAGTTTCGACTTCCACGCATCTGACATCAACCAGAACATGCTCATGTTCGTCTTAAAAATATCTTGAAGCTCATTTTTCATATTTGCAAATTCTTTAAATGCGTCCCAATTCAAAGTGTTCCGAGAATCCCTTAGATCGGCGGGGTTTAACGCGTTTTTATAGTATCGGACGAACCTAGGGTCTTCGCCGGTGGTAAACAGCCTTTTAGCCTGAATGACGTATCTCATTAATTAAAGTCTATTAGTTTCTCGTGAAAACCTCAAGTTAGCAAGTGCACCAGTCGCTTGCTGTACGAGATATTGTTGGGCTTTATCTGTAGTTAATTCAGGGTGGCTTTTTAATAGGTGTCTTTTTATAGTGCCGGTCCCACTACCACGTGGATGACTGAAAACTTTTGGGCGATCACATAATGTACAATATGCTTTATTATGTTCGCAATCGAGTGTCAAGTGGTTCCATACGTCGCTAGTATTGCACCCACTAGTGGTGCGGGTTTTAGTTTCATCAGTGATGGGTGTGGGTTCTTTGAGAACATCCCTGACCACACGATTCAGAATAATCCTGCTCATAGTACTACTTTTATTCCCAACTTATGGTGTCTGTGTAAAAAGGTGACGGACCGGGTTGTAAAAATTTCCATTCGTGGGTATTAAGCTCAACTGCTCTAGGAGATTTAGGTGGTGGCTAAGAGCCAGAGCTAGATCGACTAGCTCCAGATGAAGATGAATTATGAGCCATAGTATTGTTAATTATAATTATAAAATGTAAGTAAGAATGCAAGTTAGGTTAATAAAAATGACAAGTAAATAAAATTTCGATACTAATTTTACATAAGCGAAAGCCAAAATTTGAACTTCTACGAGCAGAATACCGTTGAAACTTCGAATTTGAGAGATTTAGAGCAAATAATTGTATGTAAGTAGGTAGAGAAGACAAAATTAAAGAGATTGTTAGGTGATGAAATGAGAAAATGAAGTTAGTATTTATAGAAAAAAAAAATTGAAATTTTTTTTATTGAACCCGCTGAGGCTTAAGAGTCGTTGGGGTCTCTGCCCCCAGGCCTCCCCCTTGGGGAGGGGGGCCGTGGCTTGACCCGCTACTGTAGCGGGCCGGGTTGGGCCCAGCCCAACGGGGTTGGCCTGGACAAGTTCCTGGCCGACCCAACCTGCTGGCCGCCTCTAAAATCTTGCCTATTTTGGAAGGACTAAAAATATTAAGGTTGATTTATACTTCGCTTGTGACAAGATTGCTACTGGAATTCTTAAAGTTCTGCACATTGGTGCTCGTTATGAGCTCATAGACTTTCTTACCAAAATTTTTGATAGATAATGTCAAAATTAATACACAAAATTATGACATATTTACACTCTAACTTAACAGGGCGCATTAGAATATATTTATATTATTTAGAACAAAGTTCCACGAATACTTTGCCGAGTTCCAACACAGTATACAATCTCTTCTCTCTCCTACGTCACTATCTTTTGTCTGCGCTCCCGAATTATCCTCTAGATTAGCTGCTTACATCCCTAATAGGTTCCCCGACTTCTTTTTCTGTTTGTGACATATTTTTTTTTTTTTTTTTTTTTTTTTTTTTTGATATCTTTTGATAGTTTATTATTCATTGTCTATTGCAGGAATGAATATTGTTGAATTTCTTCTACAATATACTCAGTAATGTAACAAGAAATATAATTATCAAAATTGTAGATGTCTAATATCATTTATTAAGATCACCCACTGGATAATGAACTACAAATTAACAATTAAAACAAAAGGAGATTGGGGAGAGCACAGGAATTTACGTAGTTAAGCTAAAGCCTACATCCACGAAGGTGAGCACAATAATTCCACTATATCAGTTGGAGTTCAATTATGGCGTCTCAACTTTCAACTCTAACTCAGACCTTGACGGTAACCTGCACAACCTCTTTGCATATATTAGAGTCACCACACTAAAAACTTTACTATATCATGGGCTTAAATAGTATTGGCCCAATCCTAAACCTTACAAACAAATCTCAATACAACTAGGTTCACACAAAATCCAACAAAAATATAACTAAATTTGTATCTAGTTCTCATTAACATATGTCAGATGAGCTAAAATAAATAGATATAACATTGGTAGAAATGAACAATAGATAGTTTGCCTTAAAAAAGCATGCATAATGTGTTCAAAATAATGTTATTATAGTTAATGAGGCAGCCCATAGGCGCAGATGGTGAATGACGCCATATGTAGTTGGCGGGTACTCGGAATGGCGAGCAGATGGTAGAGGCTGATGAAGATAAAGCTTGAGGAGTTTATATAGGAGTAGGATACTCAATATTAGACTAAGAGATAGTTACTAATTGTTTTAGATAATTATTAGTCGTTTTAGATAATTAAGAGTTGTTTTTGTATTCAACTTTTAATTTTCAAGTCTTTTAGTTTAGATGAAGTAGCTGTTTATTTAAACAAGAAGAAGTCTACGTTTAGGAATTCATTCAATTATTCAGATTTTTCTCATTATTTTCTAGAGTGTTTTCTCCTATTCTCATATTGTGAGAATTTGAGTAACCCTTTTCTTCCTTGGTTGTATTATTTTCCTAATAAAATATAAGGGAAGACTGTTGAACCTTCCCATTCCATAAATTTTCATTTACGTGCTGCATTAGATGGTATCAAAGCTCACAATGGTTTCTAAGATGGCCCGTGGGCGACGGAGGTACGCCACTGTTGGTGATGTCTATGAGCGAGATTTTCAACAACAGTTCTAGAGGAGATTCGAGGATTTGGAGGAGAAATTCAGGCAAATTGAGCTATGTTTGGAGCAACTGGGTGCTAGGCCTAACCAAATACCTACGGCTCAGCCTCAAAACCTACCAAAGGGGGACAGAGAGGATAACACCGAGGAGCGCCACCTATTAATGTTCCAGCTAGTTAGTTTCACATCTAAGGAAGCAAAAGGAGATAGTTGGCTTTGAGATTATATCTTCCAAATGACATGTATGATTGGTAGAAGGGTATGCCACCTAGTCATTGATTCTAGAAATTGTGAGAATGTCATCTTTGAGGAAGCAGTCCAGAAGCTAGGGCTAAAAATAGAGGATCATCCTAACCTTTACAAGTTGTCATGGCTTAAGAAAGGCGACCAGATAACCCTATCAAACGTTGCCTGGTTAATTTCTCAATTGGGAAAAAATACCGGGGAAGGGTATGGTGTGATGTGATTACCACAGATGTGCGCCACTTGTTATTTGGCTGACCATGGCAATTCGCCAAAAGTGCTATCCTTGATGGGAGCCAGAACACCTACAGCTTTATGTTTGAGGCGCAAAGTTAGTCTTGTTGCCCAAGAAGGACGAAGTGCCTTGTTCGGTTATCGAAAATCAGAATCCGAGGATAGAGCCATGCTGGCCAAGGAAGTTGGCAAGAACAAGACGGGTAAGGAGTGCCAGGAGGGACAAGGTGAAGTACCAAAAGAGGTAGGATCTCTACCTAGAAAGGTTGCTGAGTTAAGTACCATCATCACGAGGCATTTAATTTTCTAAAGATTTTTATCATTGTTTTAGAGTTTTCTCTTAGTCCCAGGTGTGCGGATTTAAGTTAAATAATTTTTCTTATTTTCTTAATTGTTTTAGCAATAAGAAATTAAAGGCTGTTGATTTAACCCTTAAAAGTTGATTGAAGAAGATGAAGTTTGTGGATTGGTACTTGAAGATAGGGGCAGTGTCAGCATTGGTTGGAGCTTCAATGGAGATGTTCATGATCAAAACTGGCCTCTGTGTCACATGTCATTTGCTGCGGACCAATTTCTCAGGTTGAGGGTCCTCGGAAACAGCCTCTCTTCAGGGCAGCCCCCTTAAAGAGGAAGGTTGCGTACATCTACGCCCTCCAGACCCTGCTTCTGCAGGAGCCCTTGAAGGCACTGGATTTATTATTGTTGTAGTTGTTATTTGATTTAACCCTTATACTTTTGTCAATTAAGTCCCTGTACAATAGAAGTTATGTCAATTTAGTCTTTTGGCAAAATACACGTTAAGTTATTGATGTCATTTTTAATGATGCAATCATATTAGATGCAAGTAATCCACTACTAGTCCTCCCATTGACTCAATTTAACCCAATTCATGGCCGAACTATTAAATATTTCGTTAACAATTCAACATAAATTTTAATATAAGGACCAAATTGACACAATTTAAATTGTACGAGGACTAAAATAACATAATTAAAAGTATAAAGGCAAAATGGACACAATGGGTAAAGTATAGAAATATTTGGTGTTAATAATCCTAAAATATATTACAAAATTAATTCCGTTTTGTTTTATCCTACACTAGGGACGAAGAGGTGGATACTTGTGCCATGGAATGTGGTATAGAGTCACTGCCACTAAATCAAGAAAAAAAATAAATCAAAGCCCGCACGTTGACAATTACTTACATTGCCGCCTCCCCCGTGAACTGCAAACCCCGCTAACGTTAGAAACATTCTTTATCATATACATTTGAGTTTGATTTTATTTATTATTTAGTTATTCTATTATCGGATTATATAAAATAAAGTATTCTGAAGGTTTAAGGTTTATCACTTACATATCGTATAGGAATTCAGTCAGTTAATGCTAATATTCTTGTTCTTGACAATATGCCTCTGTTAGCCTTTAGTTATTTTTTTCAGAATACACTAATGTAATATATGATTTGCCAATATATAGGTGTTTTTCACCGATATCATGTAATATTTTCATCATAATCTATGAAACTTTGTTGAAAATGCCATTATGACACATATATAATGTCATAATTTCATGTTAAGTTAGCATTTCCATGAAAAGCTTTATGGAGCTCCAACAAAAATTCATCAAATTCTAACCGGAAAATATGAACGTATGGAAATGTAAAACATAAGTCATAAATTCACCTCCGCCCAAGAAAATATTTTAAAAAATGAAAGGAAAAAGATACAATGATCATGATTATAATAAAGAACACTAAAACTTATCTCTTAGCCTAATTCAAAAAAATAAACAATTATGCACTTGACTTTGAAATATATTAAGGGAGTTATTATTATTAGACAATAAGTGCTATGATTAAGACAATGATGTGACTTATAACAATAACAGTCACAAAATTTTATTTAATTGCTCTAACAATAACAACTTTATTCTAACGATGATATTACTATAGACCAAATTAAGATAATGTTAATGTAATCTATCTATTATATTATAGTAAAAACCCCACTTTCTTCCAAGTCCACCAAAACCTAAATACTCAATTCTTAGACCATCCCATAAAATGTCCTTTAAATAAAAAATTAAAAAAGGTTATGTCTCTTCTTGAAAAAATATGTCTTGATGAAAAAATACGCCTTTTAATACATATATCTTGATGAAAGATCACGTCTTTTAATAAAACTTACATTGTACGTTAAAGAAAAGGATTACATCATACATTAAAGAGAGTAGTTAAGTGGGAAAAATTAGATTTTTTCTGTATCTATACTCAACGATCAATTAAGGATAACTATTAATTAAAGCATATCCTTAATCTTAATGTGTGAAACTTTTTAAAATTCGAGATCTATAGGAACCGTTATTCTATGCACTAATGTTTACACATATAATATAAGGTTTACATATTTATGGTATAATATAAAATTTATAAAATAAATATGAACAACACAATAAAAAGGAAGAAAAGGAAAAAAAATAAAAAAGATAAAAAAGGAAGACTCAATATAATTATAATATGATAATATAGAAAATTAAAAAATACAATACCTTCGTGCATCACCGGATAATACTCGTTATTAATTATTGACAAGTAGACAAGTAGATCTATTTAATGCAGTGTTTAGCGTAATTTGGCAAATATTTCTCTTTGGACTTTTTCATGTTTTTGATGATGATGATAATGGAGCCCCCCTGCTGTGACTTGGATGCTCTGTGAGGGATAATGAAATTAATTAATAAGGAAAATATTAATATAATGTGATTTTGAGGGCAGATTGGGCAGTTCTCATTGTGTTCACCATTGGCTCTGATTGTTTGGAAAATGTACACGCAAAAAATATACAGGGACATGACATGACATAAATGAGATAAAATTGCCAGACCATAAGATTCTTATTTATAAGCTAATCATTTATATCATGTCTCCTATAGTCGGGATGCATTTTTTATTTTTTTTTAACTTACAACATTCCTTCATTTATTTTATTTGAAAACAAGTACGCATTACATAGATCATATACATAATTATAGCTAAATAGCTTCAAGGAGCATGATGAGAAAAACTCGATATCTTGATCCCCAGAGCCGCAACCTCTTCGATTAGTACTGGTAGGGTAGTTTATGTATGCGTTGGCACTTGTATTGAGACAAACATAGATTTCAAATAGCAAATTACGACTTCCATAGCATGAAATATAAACATCGTACCCTATTATAGGTTGTGGTTCTATCCGTTGGTACGATGTTGTGGCCCTTTAGCTTCTGTAGGAGGTTGAGTGCTCTGCTTTTTATAACATGGGTATCTGCTGCTTGAAAGTATGTTTCGACTCCTATTCCAGACACCACTCCATGTGTATACCATTCATTATTCCACATTTCCTCGTTGCTCTGACCTATTTTGTTCGACGGCCATGTTGATGGCAACTTCTGCTGTAAAGCCTCACTCTTCATGAATAAAAAAGGGAAATATTACAATCATTGTTAAAACTAAGTGAAAAGTAAATGGACTAAGGATGCTCGTGTACAGTTTGGTTATTCAATTTGTACATCCAATGAGTATACAAATTGGTGTTGAGAGTCTAAATTACTCCAACGCTATATTTTGTATGTCTAGACTTCTCATTTATTGTGAAGGTAAAGATTACTAGCGCCATCCAAACCAGGCTTCGTTTGTCTCAAAGGAAAATATTTATAATGTCAATTATAATGCTCACTACTTCATAACAACAACCACTAAATATTAAATAAGTTCTCTTCCGTTGGGCAAAACCTACCCTAAATAAGAAAGCAAAATATTTTTCTTCATGGAGGAAATATATATATATATATATATATATATATAAGTTATATTATGCATTCCACTTCAACCTCAACATGTAGCAAAGCATGAATGTCATGAAAATCAATTAAATGAAATCATTTTATTTAACTACAATGACAATCATTTTTACGAAAAGAATATTTCGAATGAAAAATATTTCCTAGGAATAAAATTCTTGGACTAAAGATAATTTTGTTGAGCCAAAATGGAACCTATGCAAAAAGAAAAAAGGTACAAAGTTTGTATTCAATTTTGTTATTTAATTTGTTTACCCAATGACATGGTTTAAAATACTAGCTTATCAAAATTTTTTAGCTTTTCATAAGCTAATGATGTGACCAATACAAAAATTGGGTTCAAAATCTAAAATACTTTCCAATTATGTAATTAGATCCATTCACCTATATATGTCTATGATCAAAACTAAAAACAAGGAGTCATTTTTGAAGTAATGGTATTAAACAACCCAAACACATAACACCTTATCAAACAATAATTCAATCCTATACATTATAAATACACCTTTTGTGTTGTAGCTTTTAGGCATACTCTCTTTGGTTTATCTTTGACATTTACTTTTTTTAGGTATTGTCCACGTTACAATGTTAAAGATCTATCAACTTCTACTAGCATGTCACCTAGAAAAAAGTATTAAAAAGAAACTTACTTGAACAAAAAACCAAATTACCACGTAGATAAAAAATAGCCCCATCTACCTTCCTCTATATGTTTCGAGAGCTGTGACAGGAGAACTTGTCGTCAGCCTTCCGCTGTCGCTGGCCCTCGTCTACCATTTAACTCTGTCACCACCATAATAATCTCTTTGTAACTCCCAGCCCAACCGCAACCCCCCCCCCCCCCCCCCCTCTTCCCCGCCATCCTCCCTTATGATATAACCGGTTCCCAACTGTAGCCAAGTCCTCACAACGCGTAATGCCAAGTACCGCTTGCTTTTGCCTTCCCGCCAAACTCTGCCTGCGTCTGCTTTGTCGCCTACTCGTAGCAACGCATAAGCAAATCCGGGCTTCTATCATTTGCCATGTCAGCTTTAGATATTTTACTAGATATTTTAGCATCATCTTCTAAAAATTTAGGGAGTTATTTATTTTTAGGGTTCATGCTAATTGTGATGTGAACTCTCTCTCTCTCCCTCAAATCTCTTCTATGTCTTTTCCCCTTTCTTCCATGTAAATCCTTCATTTTGAAGTTTATACTCATACTTTTACATCAATATATACAAAGGGGCCGCCAAATACTGCACCGTATGCATAAATGTGTTTGATCGAGTGTTAGATTGTGCTTTAGTTCCATTGTCTGAGCAACATTCAATCTAAGTTTGTATCCATAGGCATCAGAGCAATCCGTCCTCAGCACATCACTGTTCACTCACGATTGGAGCTCCACCATGGCAGACTGATTTAGATCCCATATTTCACTACAAGAGCTGGAGGAACCCATGATCGGAGGTTCACCACGCTAGAACAATTGTTGAACGAGATTTTCCAAGCTGTCAAGGGCCTCTCGGTTTAGATGAGAGGCTTGGCGCAGTTGGTTCACGATCAGCTAATACCTCCGGCAGCACTTGAGTTGCCTCATACCAATGAACGGGGTACTCCGTCTCCGTTTCCTCGGCTAGGTAGTTATCAAGTACCGATTCGCTTAACTAAGATTGATTTTTAAAAATTTAGGGGGAGGGGGGTTGATGGCTAGATTCATCGATGTGAGAGGTACTTCTCCATCGATCGGACTCCGAATCAGCCAAAAGTGATGTTGGCGATCGTGGCTGTGAATGGAGATACCCAATAATGGAATGATTCATATGAGGAATCATGGCCTTGGGAAGTTGCCATACCGTGGGAAGTGTATGCCCTATAAATCTGAGCTCGGTTTGCGGAATTATTTGACAAACCTCTAACTGAATTAATGAAGTTATGACAAACAAGTAGTGTGGATGAATCCCTTAGTAAATTCGAGTCGTTGGTAAACCGTTGTGGGCTGGATGAGGAGCAAAAGATTAGTACGCTTATGGGTGGGGTGTGTGATGATATATCAGGGTAGATTCGTATGTTTCGACCCAATTCCGTACAAGATGTCATTGTTTTAGCTAAACAATAGGAGCGAAACTGTAAGTTCATTGAGGGGGTTACCGGGAAGAGTCCCCAACGAGGAGCCCAATTTTACCATTTTCAGTTCCTCCACTCGCAACTGCTGGGTCCCCTTTATTACCGGCCCACTCAGCCTCCACCTCGCCTTTTACCCTCGCCAACGGGTCCTCCATGACCCGCTCCAAGAGACTAATTAAGTCTTACTCCAGCTGAGTTAGTTGATCTGCTTGCCTATAACCTCTGCTTTTATTGCCGGGAATGCTTCACCCCTGGTCATTAGTGCACCATACGCCATCCGAAAGCCACCAATTCGTTACTACCAGATCCTAATCCAGACCAGGTAACATATCCTCACATCTCTATCCATGCTCTGGAAGGGGTCCCGCATTGTCAGACAATGCGTGTTCAGGGTCAACAACAGTGCCGCTCATTGAGTATCCTCATCGATAGCGGCAACACTCATAATTTTTTGGATTTCGACTTTGCTAGACTCATTAATTCCCCCATCGATGCCGCCAACCGGCCTTCAGTCACTATCGCTAACGATAAACCGATAGTCTGTATGTGCATCTACCACAATTTATATTGGCACCTATAGGATGCCGACTTCCATTCCAATATGTTGTTCATTCCGTTATCCGGCTGCGATACGGTATTGGGCATCCAGCGGGGATATCCTTTGGAACTTTTCTAAGCTGTGCATACCTTTCAGCCTTCAAGGTCGTCGTTATAGTCTCTAGGATATCCGCCCACTGCTGTTAAAAGCCATTATTGAAAACACGCATTCTTCTCTTTTGACATCTTCCGCTTCCTTCTTTACTACCTTGGTTACTGCAGCATCCAGCTCGCCAATTTGTTTCTCGTTAACAACTACTCATCCAACTGAGGAAACCCCGCCTGATCTGCAGGCCCTACTTACCGAGTATGAGGATGTCTTTATTGCGTCTCTTGGGCTTCCTCCATCCTACCAATTCTTCGATCATCACCTGTCGCTTAAGGAGGGCAATAACCCTGCCAATATTTGGCCTCGCCAGTATCCCCTTTTCCAAAAAGATATCATCGACTCTCTGATCAAAGAGATGTTACTCACCGGGGTCATCCAAAACAGCAATTCCCCTTTCACTTCGCCAGTGGTCCCCGTCAAGAAAAAGGACAGTTCTTGGTGCCTCGATGTGGATTATCGGGCCCTCAATAAGATTATCATTAAGGAAAAATTCCCTATCCCCATCATTAAGGAGCTCCTTGATGAGCTTGGTGAAGCCACTTTCTTCTCCAAGATAGATCTTAAATCGGGTCATTGGCAAATCAAGATGTTTGCCGATGATATTCTGAAGACTGCTTTCCGCATGCACTCCTGTCATTATTAGTTTACCGTGATGCCGTTTGGGTTTTCAAATGCTCCATTAACTTGTCAGAGTCTAATGAATGACTTATTCCAACCTTTTCTATGCTAGTTCGTCCTCGTTTTCTTCGACGATATCCTTACCTACCGCGCAACATGGCCCGCTCACTTAGATCACATCCGTATGATCTTTGGTGTTCTACGCGCTAAGTGCACGTTTAGCGCCCAACGTATTGAGTATTTAGGCCAATTCATCTTTAAGGATGGCGCCATTACGGATCCAAAGAAACTTGAAGCTCTCGCCAAGTGGCCTTGCCCTCAGTCATTAAAATAGCTCCGTGGCTTCTTGGGTCTAGCTGGCTGCTATCATTGCTTTGTCACCAATTCGTCTTTAAGGATGGCGCCATTACGGATCCAAAGAAACTTGAAGCTCTCGCCAAGTGGCCTTGCCCTCAGTCATTAAAACAGCTCCGTGGCTTCTTGGGTCTAGCTGGCTACTATCATTGCTTTGTCACCCAATATGGCGTCATTGCTAGACCTTTGATGGACCTCCTCAAGAAAGACAATTTCTTTTGGACTTTAGAGGATGAGCTCGCCTTTGCTCGCTTGAAACATGCCTTGACGTCAGTGGCTGTGCTTGCTCTTCTTGACTTCACACAGCCTTTCATCATTGAGACTGATGCTTTCGACACCGGGATTGGCGCTGTCCTCATGCAAGGTGGCAGGACCTTGGCTTAAATCAATTGTACTTTCGCCCCACGCCATCAGGGTCCCTTGGTTTATGAGTAAGAATTGCTTATCGTTGTCTTCGCTGTGAAGAAAAGGGAACAATGTATTACATGCCATCACTTCATCATCTGGACTAATCATTAAAGCATCAAGTTTCGTCTCGAGCAGTGATTGTCCACTTCCCTCCAACATTTGTGGTTTTCCCACCTGATTGGCCTCGATTATGATATCGCGTACGAGAAGGGTTCCGAAAGCCGAGAAGCCGATGCCCTCTCCCACCTTTTAGCCACTGAAGTTCCCTACATGGCATTATCATCCATCTCTTTTGACTTCTTCGACCACTTAAAGGCTTCATGGTCTGTTGTCCCTATTTTGGAGCGCAACGTCGCCGATAAGTTGGCGGAGCCACTTTACCACCCTCGGTTCATTTGCACTACAACTGCCGTCTTCTTGTTGGTGATGATGCCAACCTTCACCAAGCTATCTTATTATTGGTTAATGACTCCACTCTCGGAGGCCATTCTAGAGTAGACACCACTTACAGTCGCATACACCCGTTATTCTATTGGAAGGGCCTTCACCGTGATATCCAAGCTTACATTCACCAGTATTCCGATTGCCAACGCAACAAGTACGACACTTTGGCACCCACTGGTCTTCTCCAACCACTCCCGATCCCTTATTTAGTATGGAACATTATTTCCTGGGCTTCATTGAAGACTTACCCCCGTCGGAGAGACGCTCTATTATTCTTATCGTAGTGGATCGTCTAACCAAGTACGCACACTTTTTGTCACTTGCTCGTCCATACACTAAGGTCGAAGTCACCAACCTCTTCTTGGATCACATCCATCATCTTCACGGTCTCCCTGAGGCTATCATCAGTGATCGTGATCCGGTCTTCACAAGCCTTTTTTAGCGCGAACATTTTTCTCGGTTGAGCACTTACCTCAATCTCTCGTCGTCTAACCACCCGTAGTCCACCAGCTAAACCGAGGTTCTCAACTGCTATCTAGAAACATAGTTACGTTGCATGGTCAGTGAGCAGCCCTGGCTATGGACTCGTTGGTTACCTTTGGCGGAAGGGTGGTAGAATACAACCTTCCAATCCTCGGCCCAGTCCACGCCTTATGAGCTGCTCTATGGCTAACCACCATCAATCCACCTTCCTTACTTTCCAAGCGAGTCCCCCATTAACGCCGTTGATCGCACTGTCACTACGCCGAAGGAAACTATAACTAGCCTATGTCATCACTTGTTTCGTGCCCAAAACCGCATGAAACAATAGGCTGATTTCCATTGCGTTGAATACGAATTTCAAGTTGGCGATATGTTTGGCTTGAACTTCAATCATACAGGACAATGTTGAAGCTTGTCGTTTCTGCAAACTTGCTCCCCGGTTTTATGGGCCTTTCAAAATTCTTGATAACGTTGGCGCCGTTGCTTACCGCCTTGACTTACCAGCTCATGCCGCCATCCATCACACAGTGCATGTTTTGCTCTTAAAGCGTTGTTTCTCTGTTCCTGCCTCCAGCACTCCCTTACCAGATGTGTGGCCTCCGGCAATTGCACCTGCCCAGCCACTCGCCATCTTGGAATATAGACTTGTCAAATGCCGACGCATTGCCACCACTAATGTCCTGGTTCAGTTGGTGGGCCTCTGCCAATGATGCCACTTGGGAGTTCCTTCATGACTTCCAACTTTGTTTTCCCTCTTTTGATCATCGACGACGAGGATCTTCCCGTGGGGGTGGCTTTTATGCAAACTCAAGTTCCCAGTTGCCGCCAAGTCCTCACATTCCATAACGCTCAGTACCGCCTGCTTCTACCTTCCGCTAAACTCTACTTGCTTTTGCTTTACCACCTATCCGTAGCAACGCATCGGCAAATCTAGGCTTCTATCTTTTTCCACGTTAGCCTAAGATATTTTACTACATATTTTAGCATCTTGTTCTTTAAAGAGGGGGAGTTTGTTATTTTAAGGGTTCATGCTAATTGTGATGTGAACTTTCTCTCTCTCCCTCAAATCTCTTCTATGTCTTCTCCCCTTTCTTTCATGTAAACCCTCCATTTTGAAGTTTATACTTATACTTTTACATCAATATATACAAAGGGGCAGCCAATTACTGCCTCGTAGGCTTAATTGTGTGTTGATCGAGTGTTAGATTGTGCTTTGATTCCAGTGTTTGAGCTAGATTCGATCCAAGTTCGTATCACCTTACCTCTTGCATTGTTATTGAAAAGTGCCCTGCCCTTATACTTCTAAATCCAGAAGCTTGAAGATCTGGAAGTTAAAGGTAGGTGACTGTCAATCAGTGGCAGATCCAGGATTTGTGACCACAGGGGGCACAATGCAAATGAAATAGATAGATAGATAGATAGATAGACATATATATATATATATATAATGGTAACGGACAATGACAAATCTAGAAAATTCAATTAATGGGAGTAACTAACAATTTTTAAACTAGCTCTAAGCATAATAAATAAATCATAATCAGCTACTAAATTGCACATATTTTCAAAATTAATACAAATTAAAGAGTACAAAATCTAAAAATTAATTAATTACACAAAATAATGCAAGTGGGACTAGAAATTAATAGAGTAAAATATTTATAACTTTTGCTAAAAATTTTATTTCTATGTTTGCAAACAGATAATTAATTGATTTGTCAATAAATTCCATGATAGTGTGTGATTATTAATAATGTGAGATCTATAATTCATTATTATAAAAGTAAAATTAAAGAATTTATTATATAATTAGTTAACTGAAATTAAATATATAATTATTAACATAAACTTATAACAAAATATTTGTTAAATATTGGAGATACTGGAATATAAAAAATATTAAATAAATGTTATTTATAAATCAATAAATTTATTTTATGTGAAATAGAATTTTTCATAAAGGGAAGAGAACTAAAGGAAAAACTTAAGAAAAAATCAATGCAAAAAGAGGAGAGATGGAGAATTTAACCCGTGACCTAATAGTAAAACTCACAACAACAACAATAATAGTCACAGTGCCTGAAGGACTCCCGCGTAAGCAGGGTCAGGAGGAGGTAGGATGTACGCAGCCTTACCCCTTTGGGGTGGGACCCTCAAGAGAGGATGTTTCCGAGGACCCCCAACCTGAAAGGTACGAAGAGCGTGAAAATCATAGAGATCACCGAGATTATAGAGATCATAGAGATCATGGAGGTCATGAGATCATGAGAAGCATGGAAGCATAAAAGCATGTGAACGTGTAAGCATGGAAGCATAGCATCAAAAGCGATAGGAAGAAGCAAACAAGCATCTAGGGGAGAGATATTACATGAGATATAATGAAATCAAATAGAGAGAATAGAGTGTATAAAGAGTATAATGAGATACAGAGAGAGAAAGCAGAGATAGTAGAGAGAGAGAGAGTATTCGAAACATCCTAATAGTAAAACTCAAGTGTACCAAGACCACTACACCACCAATTACAACATAACATCTAAGCATGCATTGTTATATATGTATAAAATCCTACAAGGTCACTGGGGGCACATGCCCCCAATGCTCAAATGTTGGATTCACCCCCACTGTCAATGTTGGCACATGGATAGGGGAGCCCAACGATGGTTTGGGGCCTTTGACGACAGGAGAGTAGTCGAAGAGGCCAACAGAGGCGTTATCGAGGTGCACAAAGGTGGGTGACGGCGGAAGGGGAGAGGAGGCTGGCGAAGACAACGTTGTTTTAGTGGGAGAGGCTGGCCTGGCAATGGCAGAGGGATTAAGTTGTTTTTTTTTTTTAATTTAAAAAATATTGAGTACCATAGAAACCCCTAAATCTTTTTAAGTTTATTCAAGATATAAATCCTGAAAGTTTGGTCCAAATGAATATAATCCCAAAAGTTGCTAATTCCTCAAGACACTGTTATGATCGGGCTGCGTTTTAAGCATTAAAAGTTGCGTTTTGGGTTAAAGGTTGTAATTAGGAAATAAGAGTCCTAGCAGGAATTGCAGTTAGTAGTGGTTAGGAATTTAAATGTTTCACTTGGCGTGTGTTTCAATTGTTATGCAAATAAGTCGGTATTAGCTTGAGTCTAGATGTAATGTATAGCTAGATATTTTGTTCTTACACCGACTTAGCTTGTCTAGTATAACAATTGAGCTCTCTTTGTAATGAGACTCATTGAATGATAATGATCTAATTCCTCTTTCTCAACCCTAATTTCTCTCTACTTCTCATCTCTTTCTTCTTCTTCTCATCTCAAATTCCTTCTCTATCTTATTTATGATTTAAGATTGATCTTGAATCATAACAATTGGCATCAGAGCTTACGTTTGCTTGCATTTGATTGCTAATTGTTTCAACCTGGTCTGGTTAGATGTAAGAAGGTTGCAGCAATGGCTAGAGGAGCTAATGCTGGAGCTAATACTGGAGCTAATCAAGCTGATCCGTTTAAGCAATTGATGTGACAGATGTAAGAGATGATTACAACGATGCAGCAATCTTAGGATCAAAAGCTGGAACAGAAATTGGATCATCAATCTCAGCAGTTGCAATAGCGGGTTAATAGATTGCAAGAGCAGCTAAATAGATGAAATTTTCCTACGGGAGCTGGAGTTTTATTAGTTGCTAGTTAGCATGCAAGACCACCAGATCCTATGCGGCCTTAAGTATTTGAAGATACTAGAGATGGAATGATTGTGGCAAAGAACACTAGATTTAGGCAGCCTCGAGTAGAAATTGAGCCATTGGATGGAATACAACCACATTCGTGGATTACAAGATGTGAAAGATGCTTTTGTTTCTATCACATAGCAGAGGTAGAAAAGGTGGAGTTGGCTACAGTGTATCTCCATGGAGATCAAGAGGTGTGGCTTTTCAATCTGATTCGCAGCAAACCTTCACTTTCTTGGCCTAAATTTGTGAAGGAATTGTGTGAGCGTTATGGTGATGAAGATCCAGGAGATGTGGTGGATAACTTCAACAAGGAGCATGGATCACTTTAGTAAGGGAGTACATGACACGGCTTGAGAACTTGAGAGCAAGGATGATGGTTTTTAATCCTAGTGCTCGTGAAGCTTACTATGTTTCTAGGTTCATTAGTGGCCTTAAGCCAAAAATAAAGAACCTTGTCGAGGCCATGAGTCCACTGACCTTGTCCAATGCTTATGTAAAGGCCAAATTTTTGAATCCATGGTTCTTGCAGCTTCTGATGACAGAGAAGTAAAAGTAGCCAAGCCACTTCTTCTCAACAATAGAGTGCGACTATGAAGCCTAAATCATTGAGCTTGGAGGAAAAGAAGGCTCAAAGGTTGTGTCTCAAATGCATTCAGAGATATTTCATTAGGCATAAATGCAATCCAAAGCTTCTTATATCAGTAACAGGAGCTAAGACTGAGGAAGGCATTGATGATCTAGAGATGGAGGCAGGATTAAATGATTAAGCTGAAGAATTGCAAGATGATTTTGAGGAGGATGAAAAGGAAATTTTTGCTAAGGCCTTCACTGGGAATGGATCTCATAACACAATAAGAATCAAAGGAGAACCAGGCCACAAGCCTCTTTTAATATTGATTGATAGTGGGAGTACTCATGGCGTTATTGATCCCAATGCTGCCAAGAGAGTGGAACATGAAGCAATTAGAGCAAGTCCTTTGGCTATGACTATGGCTGATGGGAATTCGATTCTCACTCAGACCAAGTGTAAAGGATTCAATTGGCAAATGCAAGGCCACCAATTTGTGTATGACTTTAGAATTTTGCAATTAGGTGGTTGTGATATGGTTCTCGGGGTAGATTGGATGAAGACATTTAGTTTGTTGGTGTTTGATTTCTCCCAGCTATTAGTTTCTTTTGAGATGAATGACAGTATCGTCAAACTGCAAGACATTGTGGAGCATGCTCAGCTTCAGATGATGAAAGGCAAAAGAGGAGGGAAGGTGATCAAGAAGGGAGCCTATCAGTGGATTGGACAAGTGTATTCCATTTCTGCCACGGAAGCTGTAGCTCAGGTGAATTGTAATCCTGCAACTAGCATGTTGATTGAGGAGTATAAAGACTTGTTTGAGCAGCCAACCTCCCTTCCACCAAAAAGGCCCTTAGATCATGCTATACCACTGAAGTCAAACTCAAATCCGATTAATTTGAGACCTTATTAGTATCCTCATTCACAAAAGAGCGAGATAGAGAGGCAGGTGGATGAGCTTCTAAAGACTGACTTTATTCAACATATTCATAGCCCTTTTGCCTCACCAGTAATATTAGTTAAAAAGAAGGATGGGACTTCTAGAATGTGTATTGACTACAAGCAGCTCAATTCACTAACAATCAAATATAAGTTTCCAGTTCTAATCATTGATGACCTTTTGGATGATCTTCATGGGTCACATTACTTTTCTAAGTTGGATTTAAGATAAGGGTACTATAAAATTCAAGTGCTAAAGCAAAATATACACAAGACTGCCTTCAAAACTCATCACGGAAATTATGAATTTATAGTGATGCCATTTGGTTTGATGAATGCCCCAGTTACAATTCAAGCTTTGATGAATGATGCGTTCAAGGCATTTATGAGGAAGTTTGTCCTAGTTTTCTTTGATGATATTCTGGTATACAGTCCTATAATTATGACCATGTGGCTTATCTAAGTCAAGTTTTCAGCATCATGTGCAGTCAGAAGCTATATGCTAAGCTCTCTAAGTGTTCTTTTGCCCAAACCCAAGTAGAGTATTTGGGTCATATCATCTCTTGCAAGGGAGTATCCACTGATCCATCTAAAATTAAAGCTATGAAAGAATGCCCTACACCTTCTACACTCAAATAGTTGATAGGATTCTGTTACAAACTGAAATTCCGAGGCTTGAGTTTAAATTGGCTAAATGGCGGCAAAATCTGTTGCTATTAAAATTATGTATCTGATTGGTTAAGGCTGCTGCTGCGTGTTGCTGCTCCTGCTCGGTTGCTGCTGCTATTAAGCTGGGTTTGGCGCCAAATAAAGTGTTTGAATGTTAGTTAGTTGGTTCTAGAATTTTCTAGATGTTTCTCTTAATAAGATGTCTAGTGTTGGATCTTAATCCATTGTAATTGCTTATAAATAGCTGGATGTATTGATGAGAAGAAAATCAATGAAATATAATCTGAATTTCTTTTAGAATTCTCTCTCAGTTCTCTTCTCTTTCTCTACTTCTCATCTCCTTTCCCTTCTTACTCTCATCTAACTCTAAACCCTTCTTTCTCATCGAAACTCTATATTCTTTCTCATCCCAAACTCTCAACCTATCCAAAATTATCTTAGTTTACGCTTGTGGCTCAAGCCTGAGCATAACAATTGGTATCAGAGCCTCGATCCGATTGAGTGCGTAATCAAAAATTTTAAAAAAAAATCAAATTAGTGCTGCTCAGATTGTGCAGATCTCAAACAATCAGATTGTGTTGATCAAAGTGCAAATTTCAAATTCAATTCTGATTTTGTCAGCGAAGGCGATTTCTGACATCTGACAAGGTAGCGAAATTCTGACAAGAGGCGATTTCTGACAAGCGAACTCAGGTGTTGAAATCCGATATTGTTCTTGAAGATTGTTGTGTTCCGTGTGTTTAAATCATCACTATAGATAGAAATCGAACCTATTTCGGATTCTCAGTCTGAATTAATCAAGAAAACATCATTGTCAGAAGTCGCGCGAGGTTAGGGTTTGTTCGAAGTTCTGTTCGAAGTTTATCAGCTAGGGTTTATAATCATTGACGATCGTCGAACCGATAGCAAGTTATTGTGTGTGCGAACATAGGAGTAGAACTTCATTAAGCAATCGATTGTTATAGAGTGTGAAACAAGTTTCACTCTTCAGCGATTTTCAAACTCGTCTTCTGCGAACTACTACTTTGCGAGTCAAGGCAATCAGCCAGCTTTTGCAACCGAAAAAAAAAAGAAAGGTATGGCTGGTGGAGTAACAACACGATCAGGTGCTGGTGCTGGTAATCAGGCTACACGTGTCGATCCTAATGTCTCCTATGCGGTGGTAGTTGGCTCGAATGTTGACGCAGGACAAGGAGAGGTTACAATCAGTCAGTTAAGCTCGCAAATGAGCGATATGATCAAGAAAATGCAGCAGACTGAGGCTACAAACAGTCAATTAAGCTTGCAAATGAGTGATATGTTCATGAAGATGCAACAATCGCAAAGAGAATTGCTACAAGAAGTCGATCAAAAGTATGATGCAAGAATTGCTCAACATTCTCAACAGATGGAGGAAAGAATTGAAGATCGGATCAACCAACAAGCACAAGAGTTGGATGACCGTTTGAAGCATCAATGGCAAAAGTTGGAAGTGCAACAACAGATGACAGAAGCTAGACTTACAAACCAATTGCATCAACAATTAACGAATTTTGAAGAGAAGCTTAAAGAGTTGCACAACCAGGTTGAAATTCAGAATGTGGCGTCACGTTTTGCACCACTAATGCCATCAAGCCGATTAAATGGGGCATATGTGGAGCTGGAACCTCAAAATGGTAAAGCTGCAGCTGAAGTGCAAGTCCAAGCCGAGCATAACAGGCCACAAAATCAGGCTCAAACCGAGCCTTTCAGGCCCCAAAATCAGGTCCCTGAAGTTGATGGAGCTGCTGGTATGCGTCAGCAACGGTTGGATCAAGAACATATTCGATCTTTAGGCACAAATTCAGATCCGAAGGAGCATCCTCCATACATTTCAGATCTGCATCCAGGACCGCAGTACCGAACGGAATCGAATGCAGGACACTTTGATCCGTTTTATGAGCCAACACGCGCGAGACCTATTTTTTGGAATTCTGGACACCTTGTTCAACTGTCCACATCTGTTATGCAGCAACAATATGGACAAAATGCCTCTGAAATGGTTCATGACCGAAGCAATGAAGTTACCTATGGAAATAGACACAATAGCTTCCGACAACCTCGAGTTCAACTTGAAAATTTTGATGGGAAGCAACCTCACTCGTGGATGCGAAGATGCGAGCGATATTTCCATTTCTATTCCATCTCCGATGATCAAAAGGTGGAATTGGCCGCGGTTTATCACCAAGGGGATCACGAAGTGTGGTTCTACAGCTTGCTAAAGAGCAATCCCGTTCTTACTTGGGACAAGTTCGTGTCTGAGATATGCGAGCGCTATGATGATGAAGAAGTGGGTGATGTCGCGGAAAGCTTCAACAAATTAACGCAAGTCACTACCGTGAATGCCTATATGACGAAATTTGAAAATCTCCGAGCCAGTGTGATTACAATTGCACCTCGAGCCCCCGAGTCCTTCTACGTCTCGAGCTTCATCAGTGGATTAAAGCCGAAAATCAAGAACTTGGTGAAGGCTCTTGAACCTGCTTCCTTGTCACAAGCCTTTGCAAAGGCAAAATTGATTGAGGCTTCTGACTTAGCGATTCTCGATCGGCCCAAGCATCGGGAGACATTTCTTGATCGGCCCAAGCATCGAGAAGAGAACTTCCAACACCCTCACAGGGGGTTAGACCACAAGAAATGGGATGAGCATGAAAACCCCCGAAACTTTGAGAAGGTATCCCGAAACCGCTGTTTTAAATACCATCAACCTTATGTACCCGGTCATAGATGCGATCCTAAACTTTTCATGATGGCAAGAGGAGTTGATGTTGAAGGGCAATTCGAAAGTGATGAAGATGACGCTGAGAACGAGGGGTCCGATCAGGACCATGGCAGTGAGGATGAAGTGGATCTAATAGCTCGGAGGAAGGAAATGCACGACCTCACTATGAAGTTGTACAAGTCCAAAAAACTTCAGTTTCGAAAGGGTAATGCTTCCAATGAGTGATTTTCGAGTATCGTTCTCTTTCATTCTTAAGGGCAAGAATGTTTTCAAGGGGAAGGGAATGTTACAAACTGAAATTCCGAGGCTTGAGTTTAAATTGGCTAAATGGCGGCAAAATCTGTTGCTATTAAAATTCTGTATCTGATTGGTTAAGGTTGCTGCTGCGTGTTGCTGCTCCTGCTCTGTTGCTGCTACTGTTAAGCTGGGTTTGGCGCCAAATAAAGTGTTTGAATGTTAGTTAGTTGGTTCTAGAATTTTCTAGATGTTTCTCTTAATAAGATGTCTAGTGTTGGATCTTAATCCATTGTAATTGCTTATAAATAGTTGGATGTATTGATGAGAAGAAAATCAATGAAATATACTCTGAATTTCTTTTAGAATTCTCTCTCAATTCTCATCTCTTTCTCTACTTCTCATCTCCTTTCGCTTCTTACTCTCATCTAACTCTAAACCCTTCTTTCTCATCTAAACTCTATATTCTTTCTCATCCCAAACTCTCAACCTATCCAAAATTATCTTAGTTTACGCTTATGGTTCAAACCCGAGCGTAACAGATTCTTAGTTGTGACTGGACATTACAGGAAATTTGTGGCATGATATGATATAATAGCCAAACCATTAACCGATCTTCTCAAGAAGGATGCTTTCCTATGGCCTGCTGCAGCTCAAGAGGCTTTGGAGGCATTGAATGTGGCTATGTGTTCAACTCTTGTCTTAGCTATGCCGGATTTTAGTGTGGAATTTGTTCTTGAGATAGATGCTCGTGGAAAAGGTGTAGGGGCTGTCTTATCTCAAAAAAGAAAACCGGTGGCCTATCTTAGTCAAGCCCTTAGTCCCAATCATTTGGAGCTGTCTATTTATGAAAAATAGTATCTTGCTATTCTCATGACTGCTAAGAATAAAGGCATTACTTAAAGGGATGCAATGATTGGAGTGCAAATTAGAAGATATCTTTAGCGGGAAAAGTTGTTGGTGGTCTTTGGCGGTTGCTTGTCTGGGTTTAAGTCCATTTTGGCGGCTGCATAGTTAGTAAGTTGGTTGGTAGTTAAGAATTGTCTAGATTCATTATTTTGTGTTCTTTCTTGTATTGGTATAAGTAGTAGGCTCTCATGTAAGAATCATTTTAATGAATGAAATAATATCTTGATTTCTCTCTCTCATCTAACGCTCTCTCTATTTCTCATCTTTTTCACTTCTCTTCTCATCTTACCTCTTCTCTCACCTAGGTTATGATCAAGATTCATCTTGATTCATAACAATTGGTATCAGAGCCTTGAGATGCATCCAATCAGATTGATTATTCTTGAATTCGATTGAATTATTGAAGTTTAGGCTTGTTCGGCGCTGAATTGATTGAATCGTGTTGCAACCTGGCTAGAAACAGGCGACCTGTTGGTATGGCTAGTGGAGCAACTACTAATGCCAATGCACCCAACAATGTAGCTAATAACACTGCTACTTATGCTGCTGCGGTTGCGGGTACTAATAGCGGAGCTAATCAAGGAAATCACATGGATCAAGTGCTACTTATGATGCAGAACATGATGCAATCCTTTTGGCAGGATATAAATCAGAAGTTTGAATCACAATCTCAAGAGATTTCACAGTAAATTAATGGATTGCAGCAGAGAATGGAGAGGCAGTAACAACAAGCTGGAGGTAGCATACTTTTGGCTGCAAGCTAATAGAATAGACCTCCTAATTCAAGGCCTCCACCTGTGGACAGCAGTGATACAAGGCCTCTTCCTATGGACAGCAATGATAGTGCATCAAGTGCAAGGAGCAATGGTTTTGGACAGCCTTATGTGGATCTCGATCCTTTTGATGGTACAATGGATCAATCTTGGATAAAGAAATGTGAGAGGTACTTTCATTTCTACAACATTGAAGAACGTGAGAAGGTTGAGTTGGCGGCTATGTATTTGAAAGGAGAATTGGAGGTCTGGTATTTTAGTTTAATGCACAGTAAGCCTGCAATCACCTAGACTGATTTTGCAAATGAGCTTTGTGATAGGTACGGGGATGAAGATGTGAGTGAAGTGGTGGATAACTTTAATAAAGTGACTCAAGTCTCATCCATGAAGGAGTATATGACAAGGTTTGAAGGATTGAGAGCTAGGATGCTCACTATGTATCCTGAGGCACCGGAATAATATTATGTTTCAAGCTTTGTGAGTGGACTTAAGCCTAAAATCAAGAACATGGTTAAGGCATTTGATCCCTCCACTCTTTCTCAAGATTATTCAAAGGCAAGAAAGGTTTAGAGCTCAGTATTGATAGTTCTTGAGAAGGCCAATGGATCATGTTTATCTAGATTTACACAGTCCAATAGTAGAGCTGGAAGTAGTAACAATAGAAGGCCTTAAAAGCTTTGTTTCAAATGCAATCAGAAATACTTCTTTGGTCATAAGTGTGATCCTTAGTATCTCATGGCAGCCACTGGAGTAGAAGCTATTGAGTAGAAGAAGATAAGATATTTGATTTTAGGGAGTAAGAGGAAGACAATAAGGATGATTCTAATGAAGAAGATGAGGTTGAAATCTCTGTTAAGGCCCTAACAGGGAGTGGCTCGCATAACACCGTTCGAATTATTGATACTCATTGATAGTGGGAGTACAAATAGCTTTGTGGATCCCAAGGTTGTAAGAGCTGTAGGACAAGATTTGATCAAGACCAGCCCCTTGGCTTTCACGGTGGCTGATGAAAATTCAATTTTGACACACACAAAGTGTAAGAAGTTCAATTGGAAGATGAAAGGTCACAAATTTGAGTATGACTTCAGAGTTTTGAGGTTGGGAGGTTGTGATATGGTGTTGAGAGTTGATAGGATGAAATCCTTCAGCCCCATACTCTTCGATTTCTCTCAGCTCACTGTGTCCCTTGAAAGAGAAGTGAAAAAGATCAAGCTACAAGGCATTGTGAAGCAAGGCCAGCTCCAATTGATGAAGGGCAAGAGTCTACAAAAGGTTCTCAAGAAGGGAACTTATCAATGGGTAGGACAACTCTACTTAATCACTGCTGTTTCAAAAGTTAACCAAGCAGATTCCAGCATTGCTTTAGATTCTTTGCTTCAAGAATATGGTGATTTATTTGAGCAGCCAGAGACCCTAACCCCAAAAAGGGAGCTTGATCATGCAATTCCTCAAAGGAAGGTTCTGCTACAGTGAATCTTCGTCCTTATAAGTATCCTCAATCTCAGAAGAATGAGATTGAAAGGCAAGTTGAGGACCTGTTGAAGACAAGATTCATAAGGCACAGTCATAGCCCTTTTGTTTCTCCGGTAATCTTGGTTAAAAAGAAGGATGGATCTTCACGGATGTGCATTGATTATCGCCACTTGAACTCTCTTACTATCAAGGATAAATTTCCAATTCCTGTCATAGATGATCTATTGGATGAACCGCATGGTTCTTGGTACTACCCCAAGTTGGATCTGAGGTAAGGTTATTATCAGATTAGAGTGCAAGACCAAGATATTCATAAAATAGCATTTAGAACACATCAAGGACGTTATAAATTTGTGGTGATGCCTTTTGGACTATCCAATGCCCCTGTAACATTCCAGGCTTTTGATGAATCTTATGTTTAAGCCTTACTTAAGAAAATTTGTACTTGTGTTCTTTGATGACATTTTGGTCTACAGCACTACCCTGCAAGAGCATCTTACTCATCTAGAATTAGCATTTCAGACCATAAGACAGCACAAGCTATATGCCAAGCTCTCCAAATGTACATTTGCCAAGACACAAGTGGAGTACCTTGGCCATGTTATCTTGGATGATGGGGTAGCTATAAACCCAAGCAAGGTCCAGGCTGTGAAGGATTGGCCAAAGCCAAGATCCCTCAAGCAGCCAAAAAGGTTTCTTAGGTTTAACAGGCTACTACCGCAATTCATAGCTGGATATGGGATTATAGCAAGGCCACTGACAGATCTGCTTAATAAAGAGGCTTTCCTTTGGAGTGATTTTGCTAAGGAAGCTTTTGAGCGATTGAAGTAAGCCATGACTATGGCTCCAGTATTGGCAATGCCAGACTTCAACTTGCCTTTTACATTGGAAACTAATGCCTGCAGCAGTGGAATTGGAGTAGTTCTTTCACAAAATGAATGGCCATTGGCCTATCTCAGCCAAGCATTGGGACCCAAGAATCAGAAGCTGTCCATTTATGAGAAAGAATACATAGAAATTTTTTTGGCTGTACAAAAATGGAGGCACTATTTTAAAGGTTATCATTTCGTAATCAAAACTGACCACCTAAGTCTCAAGTACCTACTTAAGCAAAGAATTTCTACCAGAGTTCAAAGGAAGGGATTGATGAAGAGGTTGGGCTTGGAGTATACGATTGAGCATAGGAAGGGAGTTAATAATCCTGTTGCAGATGCTCTTTGAAGAAGACATGAGGAAGGTGAAACAGAAGCTTCTTGTGCTGCAATTTCTTAAGTTATACCACTGTGGATGACTGAAGTGATCAAATCTTATGATCAAGATATATTTGCTTAGATTCATATGATTCACAGCTACACACAAGCAACACCTATTTATTCTGATTCAGAGGTGACAGTCAACAAGGGAATTATTCGAATTAAAGGAAAGATCTACATTGGTGAAGGAGCTGGGTTAAGGAAGTAAGTCATTGAGGCTTCTCACAACTCTCCTTGGGGAGGGCATTTTGGAGTTAGAGGGACTTACCAAAGGATCAAGCAGTACTTTCAATGGAATGTGTTGAAGAAAGAAGTTCAGGAGTTTGTGAGACAAAGTGAGGTTTGTCAGCAAATCAAGGTTGAGCATACTCTATACAAAGGCTTGCTGCAGCCATTACCAGATCCTAATGGGGCTTGGACACACATTAATATGGATATTGTTAAAGGCTTGCCTAAATCTGTAGGTAGAGAATTTGTTTGGGTGGTAGTAGATCGTTTTACCAAGTTTGGCCACTTTATTAGTCTCTCTCATCCAATTTCAGTAGAAAAGTTAGCAGGGCTCTTCTTGGATCACATCTACAAGCTTCATGGACTTCCACAATCAATTGTATCATATTGGGACAGATTATTTACTAGCACTTTCTGGCGTGAGTTGTTCCTATTTTTGGGTACTACCTTAGCTATGAGCTTCTCTTATCACCCACAGTCTGATGGCCAAACAAATAGGGTGAATCAGTGTATTGAGCAGCATTTGAGAGCAATGACCTTCTCACATCCCAAGAACTGGCACAAGTGGTTGTCCCTTTAGAGTATTGGTATAATACTCATTCACATTCTTCTTTGGGTACAACTCTATTCAAAGCTATGCCCCCTGCACCCCACCCCCCCCCCCCCCCCCCCCCCCCCCCCTCCCTCTTCTCTCTTTTGATTAGCAAAGGTATGGTTTCACATGTAGAAGGTGTTAATGAGCTTCTTAGTCAGAGGACATAGTTGGTTCGACAGCTCAAAGATAATCTTCAGCTTGCTCAAGCTAAGATGAGGTACTTTGTAGACAAGAAGAGATCTTATAGGAATTTCGAAGTAGGAGACCTTGTTTATCTCAAATTGCAGCCTTATAGGCGGAGCTCAATGGCCATTCACAAGAATATCAAGTTGTGTGCTCAATATTTTGGTCTTTACAAGGTCTTAGAGAAGATTGGTAGGGTAGCTTACAAGCTGGAGCTTCCACCAGACAGCTTGGCGCATCCAGTTTTTCACATTTCATTGCTCAAGAAGCACATTTCAGATGAAGCTATTTGTGCAGCAGCTCCACTTTAGGCTACTTTGCAGGGTATTCTGGTGTAGGAACCTGAGGCAATCTTAGCCAACCATGAGATACAACAGCAGGGTGTAAAGGTTAAGCAAGTTCTGGGTCAATGGGAAAACTTGGGTCAAGAGCATGCTTCGTGGGATAATTGCTTCTTCTTGAAATCTCAATTTCCTTCCCTACATCCTTGAGGCAAGAGTGGCTTGAGGGGAGGGTATTGTCATGATTGGAGTGCAAATTAGAAGATATCTTTGGCGGGAAAAGCTGTTGGTGGTCTTTGGCGGTTGCTTGTGTTGGTTTAAGTGCATTTTGGCGGCTGTTTACTTAGTAAGTCGGTTGGTAGTTAAGAATTATCTAGATTCATTATTTTGTGTTCTTTCTTATGTTGGCATAAGTAGTAGGCTCTAATGTAAGGATTATTTTAATGAATGAAATAAATCTTGATTTCTCTCTCTCATCTAACTCTCTCTCTATTTCTTATCTCTTTCACTTCTCTTCTCATCTTACCTCTTATCTCACCTAGGTTATGATCAAGATTCATCTTGTTTCATAACAAGGGACATCATTTTATCATCAAAACTGATCTCCAGAGTCTTTAAGTATTTACTTGAGCAGAAAATTACCGCAAGAGTGCAGCACAAAGGCTTAATGAAGATGCTTGGGCTGGATTATTCAATTGAGTATCTCAAGGGAAAGGAGAACCATGCAGCAGATGCACTGTCTCGCGGAGAAGAAGAGGTTGAATCAGGTTCTTGCTATGCAGTGCCAGTTGTTTTGCCTGCTTGGATGGAAGACGTGCATAAGTCATATGAAGGAGACAGCTTTATTTAAGAATATGTTACTGGATTTAGTATCAAGAGCACTCGTTCTGCAGGTAATTCTTGAGATTAAGTTAGCAAATAGAATCATAGTAAAGGGAAGGGTGTATATTTGTTCATAATAGATTTAAGGAGGCAAGTTAATGTTGCTTCTCATGATTTAACTTGGGGAGGACACTTTGGAGTCAAGGGAACATATCAATGGCTCAAGAATTACTTCCAATGGCCTGGCATGAAGAGGGATGTAATGGAATATGTTCAATCCTGTAATGTACATGAGCAAACTATCTGATCATAAATAGTATCATGGGTTGCTCTGGCCCCTGTCAACACCAGATCATGCTTGGCAACACATAAGCATGGATTTTATTGAAAGGTTGCCTAAGTCTGAAGGAAAGGAGATTATTTGGGTGGTGGTGGATCGATTTACTAAGTTTGCTTACTTTGTTGCCTTAAATCATCCAATTTCAGCTGAAAAACTTGCAAAGGTCTTCTTATATAACATTTACAAGCTTCATGGCTTCCCTCACTCCATCAATTCTGATCGGGACAAGCGGTTCACCAGTCACTTTTGGCATGAGTTGTTCATATTGTTGGGGTCCTCTCTTGCCTTAAGGTCATCTTATCATCCACAAACAGATGGACAAACAAAGAGGGTGAATCAGTGCATTGAGCAATACTTGAGAAGCATGACATTTAGTCATCCCAAAAATTGGTGTAGATGGTTATCCCTAGCTGAGTTTTGGTACAACACACAAGCTCATTTAGCCTTATGATGCAAACTTTGCATATGCATTAGCAAGTGCACTAGTCGTATCAAGTAATATAGAAATGAGTAGAGTATCGTCCAACAAGGATTGTTATTGAGTGAGTACCAAAATTAATAGCTTTGACGCTATTGAAAACCGAAAAATTTAGATATTGATGTGAAATAAAATAAACTAAAAAGAAATAAAATATGTTAATTGATTTTATAGAGTTTTTATGATTTAATAATATCCAAGGCATCCGATTTCGCCTAGTTGCATCAATACGCCTTTCTATTCTCTTTATTTAAGTTGTTATTATGTGTTGATGGTTGAAAACCCTAATTTACTAAATATTCTCTCTCGCGCAACATTTAACATGCTCTTTTACATATTAACCCATCACTCTCGTGCAAGAATTTAAATAAGAAAAGAATTTTTAAAGCGCTATGATTTTCTCTTAAAAACCACACAAATCGCGTTAGTCTCTCTCAAGCATTCGCTCAATTTGTGGTGCTTATCACCTTAGCACTCATCATAAATCTCCTCTCGGACTCATTATGAATCATTATAGACCTTAAATGGTGATCAAGCATTTAAAACTCATGACGAACAATGATAAACACTTCAACAACGCAATGACAAAATAATGAATACGTTGAATTAGATATAAGCATATATTACAACTTAGGCCACATCATAGCCTTGGAATAACAAAATTAGTTCATGATAAACTTAATATAAAACATAATTAATACAAAATTCATGAACTTAATGAAGAAAAGGCTAGAAAGAACTTAAAATTAGAAAATTACAAACCAAACTTCCCTCCTTCCTTCTCCTTCTTTCTCCCTCACGTTTTTTTCTATTTACATCTACTTTCTATTTGATTTTTTTTTTTAACTGGTTGAGGGATGCTCCAACACTTCACATAAACACCCCTATTTATAGTGTTTGAAGCATTAAAAAAAATTTCAAGAAAAAATACATAAACTAGCTCCGCATTTGCTTATGTGTGCGGCTACTTGTAAACATTAACAAACTTGTTATTTTATGTATTTTCTTCATCCTCCACCGCCCAAACCTGCAAGAATCAGAGCAAGGATGCTTTAGTTGATGTTTATCCAATGAATTTGGATAAAAAAAAATTGCTTAACATTGCCGCCCAAAGCAAGTTGTGTGCAAAAATTGTTATTTTATGTGGTCCTTAGCTTTGAACCGTGAATCTTGGGTGTTTTTGTTATTTTTTTACTTTTATTTGATATATCTTACTTTTATTTGTTGATGTTAATGAAAAAATCTGGCAAAATTTAGCATAAAATGGGTATTTTTGCAAGAAAATAGCAAAATAGTTCAAAATGACCAAAAACGATAAAAATTTAATGTAAAAAAGTTTAAAAATATATTAAAATGATATAAATAATTATATACTAATTTAGACTTATCACCTTAGGAACCACTCCTTTCAAAGCACTCTATGAATATGATCCTCCCTCTCCTATAGTGCTGCAAGGGGCAATAGCTTCTGTGACAGAAGTTAATGAATTACTACTTAACAGAAGACAGTTGGTGCAGTTTCTCAAGCACAATATGCAGTTGGCTCAAGCAAGAATGAAGTTTTTTTTACTAATAGGAAGCGTTCGAAGTGGGAGATATGTTTTATTTGAACCTAAAACCTTACAGGTAATCCATAGTGGCAATGCGCAAGAATGTTAAGCTTAGTGCACGTTATTTTGGACCTTACAAGGTGCTTGAGAAACTGGGAAAGGTTGCTTACAAGCTGCACTACCTCCTGATTCATATGTTCATCCTATATTTCACGTGTCACTTATGAAGAAGCGTGTGGCAAAGGGCAAATCCTGCTCTTCTACTCCTCCAGAAGCAAGTGGCAGTGGAGATATTCTGCAAGCTCCAGCTGTAAAATTGTATTCCAGGGTAGTTCAGCGGTAGGGAAGAAAGATGGAGGAAGTATTGGTGCAATAGGTCAATTTGGCCAAAGAAGACTGTACTTGGGAGGAATTGAAATTCATTCAAAGTCAATTTCCTTCCATTCACTCTTGAGGCAAGAATGCTTTCAAGAGGGGGGCATTGTTATGATCAGGTTCCATTTTAAGCAACTAAAGCTGCATTTTGGGTTAAAGGTTGTAATTAGGAAATAAGAGTACTGGCGGGAACTATAGTTAGTAGCAGCTAGGAGATCAAATGTTTCACTTGGCGTGTGTTTCAGCCATTATGCAAATAAGTCGATATTAGCTTGAGTCTAGATGTAATGTATAGCTAGATATTTTGTTCTTGCACCAGCTTAACTTGTCTAGTACAAGAATTGAGCTCTCTTTGTATGATAATTATCTAATTCCTCTATCTCAACCCTAATTTCTCTCCGCTTCTCATCTATTTCTTCTTCTTTTCATCTCAAATTCCTTCTCTATCTTAGGTTATAATTCAAGATTGATCTTAAATCATAACAGACACTCTCAACCTATTAGTTAACATCGTGATCCCCAAATATTTAGTTTTATTAAACCTCTAACTTATTGATCATACTCAATTTAACTCGTTTGATTTTTAATTTTGTGAAATTACGATATTCTCAACTATTAAAGAAAATTGATAAAGTACTCACAAATTAAAATTATTTAAGTTATTTGCTTAAGTTGATTTTCAAATTAGAGCTTTTAATAAAGAGAAATCAATTAGATTTATGAATAAAAATTAATGAGAAAGTAACTTGTTAAATAGAACATCTTTTACAAATTGAGTTATAGGGTCTATATAATACTTGTTAAATAGAATATCTTGTACATATTTTGCTCTATTTTTAGCAAATTATTGAATACTAAAAATATAATAAATTTATAATATATATGATGGAAATAATTAATTTCTAAAAATTAATATGATATTAATTTCTATAATTTAAATACTTTGACCACAATATTAGATACATAATTTGATATACAAATTAGTTAATT
This sequence comes from Simmondsia chinensis, assembly GCA_018398585.1. Taxonomy (NCBI): domain Eukaryota; kingdom Viridiplantae; phylum Streptophyta; class Magnoliopsida; order Caryophyllales; family Simmondsiaceae; genus Simmondsia; species Simmondsia chinensis. The sequence goes on along the minus strand of JAGTTD010000013.1, from coordinate 16,003,513 downwards.
TAATTTTTTAAGATTAACAGATGTCCTTAATAAAATTTAAAGCTTGGATCAAATTAAATTTAGTTAATAGTTGGATTTTTTTATTAAATTAGAAGTCGGGGCCATATTTATTTTTATGGATATTTAAATAGGTTTTTGATTAAATTAAAAGTTCAAGGATCACTCTTGCTTCGACAAATAAATTGAGGGTCTCTATGATAGTTATCTTAAAGAAGTAACATTGTTATCACTAACTAAATTTATTTTTTAAAACTTTCTTTAATTTTTTTGGTTGTCATATCAGTGAACTTTAATGAAACTCTAGCTTTGATATACGGGTTACTAGAAATCAAAATGTTACTAAAGCTTGGGTTACTATAAAAATATTTTGAAAACTTAAGATAGTCGAGGATGTAGGATAAATACCACAGACACCTCCTGTTCAAAGTTGTAATGGCCCTTCACTTACAACTTCATCAGCCAATCTATAACTATTAATCAAAATTAAGGTGATTCCCCAACTTTTAATTCAACTAAAAGGTAACTCTAAGCTATTAAATAATTGATTGTGACCCCATGAATTTTTGATTTCATAAAAGACATTTGTAAACTATTGATCTAAATCAAGAAGACACCCAACTTTTAATTTCATAAAGATTCTCCAAGCTTTTATTTGCTTAAATTGAATATGACATTAGGGATTCAACAACCAGCTTTTAAGATTAAGTTGTTTGTCAAGGTTAATGACAAAGTAATTCAAAATTAAAAAAAAAAAAACCTTGTGCAAACAGAGTTCAAAATTGCCAAACATATAGAGTTGAATTAGGAGGTTTAGGGTCTCCAAGAGGGTTAGAGGGCTTTGCTTTTTGTTTTAATCAAATTATTGATCACTAAATATATGTCTAATTTATTTATTTAATATATATGTTAAAAAAATTAATTTGTAGATTTAAATTTTATAATTTCTAATTTTTCTGTTAAAATATTAATTCAATATTTAGATTACTTTTGTTTACTTTTTTTAACCATTTTAGATATATTTGATAAAATTAGATGTTAGAAAATTATATTAATTTTAATTAATTGTTCGAAGGGCATGTTTGATAAAATAAGAGACTGGGAGGATCATATTAATTTTAAGCAATAGTTTGTCGATATCATTGATAAAATAAAAAGGTTAGAGGATCACTTTAATTTTGAATAATTATTCGTGGGGTTCCTATATTATGTATTAAAAATTAGGTCCTTTAACCATTTTTTTCCGGATGATATGTTAACTTATATATGCACCTAAATAAATGAATAACCTAATCCAACAAAATGCTAAACTAAGTTCCCATCATACTTTAACAATTTTAGATACATGAATTAGGTGTATATGAATCGCTCAAAAGCAGTAAAAGCTTAACAATGCAAACAAACAAAGTAAAGAAGTCCCCTATGCAATGGAATCGATATTCATACCAACTGTGAGATAATATGGGATCCTGGTTTTTTACAAGGTAAAGACTTTCAATTGTTATCAGCAGGCCACATGCCGTGAAGCCTAAAGCGCTCGTAACGGTTCTTGCATGTTTCTTTTCTGCAATACATAGGGTCCCAAGTTAGCACCATTTGTATATTATCCATAGTTGGATTTGCTACCGAAGGAACCATCATTTGTATGTCATAGATGGCACTAGCACTGATATTCATGTTTGTTCCATCAAAAGTTACGGGAATCGATGACATTGCGACTTCCTAATCAACCTTCTCACTGAGAGCTAAAGGAAAGAGGGGGTCGGCATGTGTGTATACGAGTGCAAGTAAGAGGAAGAAGAGAGGAAGGACATCAATTAACAAATTGCTCATTGTTTTCATGTTATTCACAAGCCATGTGAGTGAGATGGTTCAAAATGGGTTGGGTATTTATAGTAAAAGGAATGCTTTATACGCAGCATAACTTGAGTATCGGGTATTTTTTTTTTTTTGGGACCATAATTTGAGTACCTATTTTCATATGTGACAGGAATGCTAAAATATTATTTGATATTGAAAAAGCAAAGATATAAAATTATAATTAACACAAAATAATATTGCTCCCATTGGAAAAGCAAAATTATAATTGAGGTGATTAATTGAAAATTTTAAGACATTAAGGGGTGATGATTTTGTACAAAATTAAAAAAGTTGGGTTATTAAATAAAAAATTATAATTTTTTTAGGTTTATTTTTTTAAAGGATTAAACTTTATTAAATTTAAAATAGGACAGAGAGATGCTCCAATGGAGGCTTGAATTGACAGGTCATACGTGCATTATTTATGCGGAGAAAACAAATAGAATGGGTTAAAGCGATACCTTAGTATATAAATTTTTTTTTTTTTTTTTTGTGCACATAGTATATTAATAATTAATTTACTATATAGTTTAGAAAAATTATCACTTGGATATCTTGAGATTTCAGTTATTTATTAGCTAAATATCATAATATTTTAGTATATATAATAAGGTACCATGAGGTTTGAAAATTTTATAACTTAGGTATCTTATGCAGTAATTTGAAAAGTTTTTATAAGAATCAAACTAAATTTATACAAAATATTTTAATGTAGTATATAATTATGATAATATATATAAGTTCTTTTAATATTTTCAATAAATATTTAACGAATTAAGATGAAAATGTTCATTTAGTTTAGATGCAAACTATCATTGTAGTCCCCAAATCATGTGTCATATCAGAATTTTTGGTAAAAAATATTAAATTCTAATAAAAATACTTATTTATTATCGGAATCATATTATATGTCGACATTTTTTAACGAAAATCTATTCAATTTTGGAAGGAAGGTACTTGATCGATAAAATTTTAAAATTTTAGGTTACCTAATTTAAAAAAATTTAAACCTTGAGATATCTCATTGTATCTTTTTGCACATTAAAGACACAATCAGATATCTTAAGGTTTAAAATATTAAAATACTTAAATAATAAATGATAAACTTTATGATATATATAAGTTTTTTTTTTTTTTTTATGAACATAGATACATATACAGATATATATATATATATATATATATATATATATATATATATATATATATATATATTTAAGTGATAATATCCTTGGAGGACTTTTTTACTAAACTAACACATTTTTTAAAAAAATTTACGAAAATAGTAACTTCGCAAAAATATCTACCAAACTAGCACGGTGTAATGTTTATTTACTTAAATAAGCCATTTAAAACGGCATTTTTAGTTAGTATGTATTAAAAACGTGTTTTATATAAATTTTTTTTTTTGTAAGTTTTCATATTAAACCCTATGATATTTTTTTGGTAAGTTATATTAATGGTATTTTTATATTTAATAATATATTGCTAGAAAAAATTATTATATTATATGCTTATATGTTATATTTGAATACATTTGTGATTTTGATGGTTTTTATAATTCTTCAGTGTTGTACTTTAATATAACACCATTGATATCCATTTTTTTTATTATATAATATTTAGAAAACTACTTTTTGAAATGTAAAATTATATTTTAAATGTTTGTAATACTTTAAAATATTTAAAATAATTTATAGATATATTATAATTATTGTAATGTGACTTTACAAATTTTTTGAATATTTAAATTTGATTTTATTTAACATTTTTTACATTTACAATTATTTTTTACACATATTAAAATTATTTTAAAGTGATTCAAAATTTTAAGATATTAAAAATTGTAAGAAAAACTATTATGTTGCATGTTTGTATGATTATATTTGAAAATACTCATGTTGTTGGTAACTTTTGATATTTCGTCAATTTTGCCCTAAAAATGTTAGAAATTATATTTTCAAATATGTAATTATAATTTAAATTTTTGTAATAACTTTACGTAATTTAAATATATTTTAAACATATTATGCCTATCATAAGGGTGTCTTACTTGGTATTATCTCCTACTCATGCGATCATCGCCTAGGGGTCAGAAGTTCGATTTTTACTGAGGATATATTAATAACTTACCTGCTAATTGGGGTTTGGGCATCCTCATTGGGCCGAGGTTAATTGGGACAACCCAATTCCTTATTACCAAAAAAATTACAATTATTTTAAGTGCAAAAATCTAGTATTACAAAAATATATTGGAAAATTCGAATTTAAACATTTAAAAAATTCATAAAGTCATATTAAAATAATTATAATATGCCTACAAAACATTTTAAATATCTAAAAGTATTATAAATATTTAAAAGATAATTTTATATTTTAAAAAATAGTTTTATTAATATCATACAATCAAAAATAAACAAATATTATTGGTGTTATATTAAAGTGCAATATTTAAGAATTATAAAAGCCATCAAAATTACAAGTATATTTAGATATAACGTAATAATTTTTTTCTAGCAATATATTATTATATATTAAAGCACCATTAATATAACTTATCAAAAAAATGTCATAAGGTTTAATATAAAAACTTACCAAAAAGGGGTTTAATAACACCGTTTGTAACGTCGTTTTATATACTTACCAAAAAAAAAATTTTTTAACATAAAATGCCATTACAAATGGTGTTTTTAATACATACAACCAAAAAACGATGTTTTAAATGATATATTTAAGTAATTAAGTAGTAAACTGCGATAATTTGAGAAATATTTTTGTGAAATAGCTATTTTTGTGAAGTTTTTAAAAAATTGTGTTTGTTTGGTAAAAAAAGTCATACCGTTGGAGAGGGGTGGAGAGGGATCAGCGGGGGAAATAAGGGAAGTAACTTTTGCAGAGACCAATGGATGAGGTGAGGCTGCCTGCTAGTGCTAACTCTGCTCAACGGCTCTCTAACCAACCACTCCAGCTCCATGAATCTCATGGAGCGCTTTGCGCCTTTTTTTTTTTTTTTTTGAGCCCTAGTGCTTTGCTGCAATGAATCTCAATAAATTAAATATTATCATGTTTCGTACATTTATATAAGTATATATTCATCCATCATTCTTTTTTTTTTTTTTTTCAAGCAGACATCCTTCTCTTTTTTGGGACAATATTATTCATTTATCCCCACCCCTATATAAAAATATACATTTAAATAAATACTAAGGTAGTACCAGTACATTTAAATTGTGTTAATTTAGTTTTAAGGCTAAATTAAAGTTAAGTCTATAACGTAGTTTTTAACAATATAATTGTAGATAATTAAACTTTTTCTTTTATAAATTTTAGGATAAATTACAAAAACCCTTATATCTTTAACTTCAAAAACAAAAAACCCACCTCACAAATAAAAGCACAGACAAAACCCTTTAACTTTTAAAAATTTATCACTTAACCCCATTAAGTTTTTTTAGCCATTTTGCCTCTCAAAAGTGAGAGGTTCAAATATTTAATTATGTTTTAACAAGAAAATTTTATATTATTAGATAAAAATTAGAAAAAAAAAATTTATGTTTTTTGTAATAGAATTAATGAAATTTTATATATTTATAAAAATTATACAATAGCAATAGTCCCAGTGCCTCAAGGGCTCCCGCAAAAGCAGGGTCTGGGGGGAGTGGATGTACGCAGCCTTCCCTCTTCAGGTTAGAACCCTGAAAAGAGGCTATTTCCGAGGACCCCCAACCTAAGAAACGTGTCATCATGAAAGCACGACAGCCTATAAGCAAAAAAGCAGCGAATCATAAAAGCAGGGCGTATCACAAACAAACACAAAGCGAGCATCACGCCGCACTAATCAATCAAAGGCAACGAAAGACAACTAAAAGGCAGGATAGAGAAGTAAGCAAATAGACATATGAGCAAATAGGAGGGCCACATGAGGCTAGGTACACCTAGAAACACTTGTGTTAGTTGTACTTGACAGCACTGCTCTGAGCCACTACATCAGCTATCTGGATACTTGCCCTCCATCAGGCTCAATCTAAGGTCATCTTCTCCCGTAGGTTCAGGTGGGTGAGGTCCTGTCGAATCGTGTCGAACCATCTCTTATTTGGTCTACCTTCCCCTTTTCTACCTATCGTGGTATGGAGATGTTCACATCTCCTGACTGGAGCATTGATCGGTCTCCTCCTAACATGACCAAACCATATCAAACGTTACTCCTTAATTTATCCTCGATTGAGGCAATGGCTAGCTTTCTTCTTATGATATCATTCCTGATCCTATCCTTTCTTGTGTGTTCGCACATCCACCATAGCATTCTCATCTCCTCTTCTTTCGTCTTTTGTGTATGGTGTTGTTTCATTTGCTGACATTCCGCCCCATACGACATAGCTGGTCTCACTGCCGTCTTATAGTATTTTTCCTTTAGCATTTATAAAAAGTATAATTGCTTTAATTAGTTATAGTAGTGGTATTATAAGTTTAGATGATAAAAAATATTTTTAAAATTTTTATAAATAATATTATAAGATAAAATATAATATTTTTATTGATATTATAATGTCACTACTATATAATTAATTAAAGTAATAACTTTTATAATTATCTAAAAGCCTTTTTTCTGTAAATTTAAAAAATTCTTATTTTATCTTAAAATATAAAATCCTACCCAAATATAAAATAAAATACTAAACTATTTTATTTTGAGGGCAAAATGGTTAAACAAAAAGAAAAAACTGTTTGGGGCAAATTGATAATTTTTTAAAAGTGAGGGGGTTTAATGAGCGTTTTTATTTTTGGGGGGGGGGGGGGGAGGTTTCAGTTTTTGAAGCAAAAGTCAGGGATTTTCTATAATTTACCCTAAATTTCAATTGGTTTAATAAATAAAATAAGTTGACTAGTTTCAATTTCACCTCCAAAAACAAATAAAACAAAGTTTAAAAATTTGAGAAATACCTAAAAAGCCCCTCTTATTTTAAAATAGTTTTCTCCATAGATGAACCAGCCATTCTTCAGTTGAAGGGATACAAAAACGAAGAGAGAAATAGAGGACTTTAAATCTTCTTAAATTCTCTGAACTAAAATCTCAAAAATCCAACCCCATTTTTCAGTTTAGAGATCAAGCACCGGTTCACTGTATTAAAGAAGAAATCTCTTGATTGAGATCAAGCATCCTACCCTCGTCAAGAAATCAATTCATCATCAATGTTCGACGGTGCAAAGGATATCAATTCATAGAATTTTCGTATATTTGTACTTAATAAACACATACAAAGAGATTGTACCAACATTTATTTCTTAGTACACTTTCCGTTTTATTCAAATTTTGTGATTATGAATTTGGCACGCTTGGTGGGATACTCTCTGCCTTTCATCTCTTTCTCCAAGAAATCGAATGGCACCCAACAAGAACGCCTCTCAAAATTCTTAAAAACTTGAAGAAATAATGGCTCATAAGTTTGCTTCCACTACTTTTGAAGCCGGCAATCTTTTCATTGGAGTAACAACAAGAAGCAAATCCAAATTTAATTGTGCTCTTCTCTCTTCCAAGACATCTTCTGGTAGTTCAAGTGCCCATCAAGAGTTACTCGGCTTTGGATCCTGTCAAGACCTAGAAATCCATACTACTGGTGGGAGAAATATGTCCGCTCATTTCAATCCAACATTCCAGCCATTCGGTGAATCAATAGAGGGGGATCATAGTGGTGGTTAATTTTCCGCATTGCCACAAAGAAAATTAGTGGAATCTGTTGGATCAACTGGTGTCGTAATGATGACTAGCATTATCCCTGTAGAGGAGAAATTGTGGAAAATTTCGCCAGGGTTGTAACTGAGAAAGATGCACAAATCCATGAGTAAAGCCTCCATATTGCTGCCTTGCAAAATAGGATTTCTAAGAATGAATTCGGGAAGGCCATCGGGAAGATTGTGGCTGATAGTAATGATTCAGATTCGGATGACAAAGATGTTAGGAACAATGTCCTGAAATCCAGATTTATTCTAGATACATTATTTTAATTAATAAATAAAATTAAAGTCCCAGTCGTTTCCTAGTTAAATTCGTGTATGTGAGCATTTATACTGCATGTAATTTTCTTTTGGGAGGCATCCATGAGATGGGTGTAATCCTTATACTACAATTTATATGTTTGTTCTAAGTGGTTTATGAGACTAAGTCACAGATAGACTTGGAACAAATGATATGGATTGTTGTTTGAAAGACTCGTAGTCGAAGACATGTCTGGACCGCTTGTATGTTAAGACTATAACGAGACACTTTAGATGGCTTGTCTTGGTCATGTGGATGGAGATCCCAAAGTGTTAAGTTAGTGTGTTTGACACACTGAGTTGGACCATGTGGGTTACTTATTTCTAGACTACTATCGGAGATGAGTGATTCACGTTGTACTGTTTGAAGGACGACTCTAAATTCTAAGGGTATTCTGGACTTGTGCATGGAGCGTTAGTTACTTTGGTGTGCTATAAGTAAGGTCTAAAACGAATGACTGAAATCCCACGTACACCGGGTAGCGGCGTGAAGTGTGACAAGGATCGGGTATCCAATAGGGAATCTACAGTCTCTTATGAGATATGGTGTCCCCTTAGTTGATTCACAAATATTTGAATGGTTCGGAAACTTTGGCCAAAGTATTCCAAGTGTTTGACATTTGGAATTTATACTGTGAATATGTTCAAGTATAAATGAATTATTCAGTGAAGGGCGAGTCGGTAACTAATGGGGAAGCTATGAGAAGGATAATGGTAGTAGTTATATTTATCCTTTATCATGGACATCTAGTGGAGGGGTTGTTGTCATCAATACAGTATATTAGGGAGATATCGAATAAATAATTTGATTCTAGAGTGCAGTGAGATTTATTTAGTGGAGTTAAGTCTCATTAAATGGTAATAAAATTAATATCATGAGATGATTTAATTTAACCCATTTGGAGCTAGATTTAAATTATCCTCGAGGTCCCTACGCAAGCCTCTGTATTTTATTGCCACTAGAAAAATATTAAAGAATTCATGAGATGAATTATTTATCTATAAGATGGGTAAATTAATTTTGCCAAACATTATTCATGAGATGAATAAAAGTTAAAAATTATAAAATAAAATAATTTTGAAAAATTACAACTCATAAGATGAATTTTTACATGTGAGAAACAAAGCCAAAAAAAAAAATCGCGTATAAAACCTGCACAGTGGTGATCCATGAGAACCAGATCTAACGAACCAGCGCGCGACAAGTGGGGCGCCCACAAGGGCCATCCGCCTGCCAACGCGGGGACGAATCATGCGGTGTCACGTGGCATGCGATGACAGGCCCTCAAAGGCAGTTGCACTATTAGTAAACGCGGTGTTTTGAACCTGTTTTAAATAAAACGCTGCATTTTGATGCTAACTGTGCAATCCCTTTTCAATTTTAATTATATTTTTTCTCTCCGGTATATTTCTATAAATAGCGTGGCTTATTCTGAGGTTTGGTATTAGAGTCAAAATATTTATTGAGGGTTTCTGAAATTGTTTCGGAGATCAAGTTTAATATTTTTCCGAGCCCACCCTCCGGGCAGTTCGAGGTTATTGCGTAGGAGGTCTCGGGGTCTCGGTTTTGAAGAATATTATTGTCTTTCTGGTTTTCTATATTATTGGAGCAAATCTAGGTATGTTCTTTTTCTTTTATTCTTTTTCGCTTTTCTATTTATTTACAGTATTCGTTATTACACCTGTTTAAGTTTATATATTGTTATGAATGTATTAGAGTAAAATGCTTGTAGATCTTAATTAAGAATTTAGGTTTGATGATTTAAATTATGAATTTAAGTTAGTAGATTTAAAATTAGAAATTTTGAATCAACCCTAGGTTTAGAGTTATGAATTCTAAACCTGTACCGCTGCGTAATTTTTGGGGAGAATTTTTGAAATTCATCTCAACAACCGGTATTAGGGCAAAAGGTTTATAGAGATAAACCTATTCCCGGGAACTCTCGCACGTGAGGTGTCAGGAAGCGTGACTCTCCGACCGGGGGTTTAGGTAAAGAGAAGAGTCTCCTACTCTAAGTGCTCTATTAGGTGCCTATTGTTGTGACCATAGTTGAGAACTGTGAACCCAATAGTCAGCATCAGAGTTTATTTTTCAACAAAATTCGTATCTTTTTCCCAACAATTGGTATCAGAGCCAGCCTCTGATTACATTCATAATATACATGACTAGGTATAATAAGATCGAAATAAATAGATTTACGATTTAATAAAAAAAGAGATTTTATTAAGAAGAAAAGTTAGTTTAATTTGTCGGTTTGATTTAAATTGTTTAAATCAGTAAAGAATTAATAGTTAATTCAGATGATTGTTTGTATTTGTAATTTAAATTGTTTGAATCATTAAAGTAGTTAATTGTTAATATTTTAAAGTATCGATTTAAATTGTTTAAATCGGTTAAAAGAGTTAATAGTTAACTAGGTTGTTTATAGTGATGATTTAAATTATTGAATTGTTAATGAATTAATCGTTAATTCATAATAGCCCATAAGTTTGCGATTGTATTTTTCGTATAATGAGATTGTACGTTCTCAGTCATGATTTACGAAATTGGACAAATTTGATCCAATAGGATTAGAGTCAAATATTTTTATAAGTTTGGATAAAGTTGATCTAATGAGATTAGATTTAATTATTTTATACGAAATCGGATAAAATTGATTTAATGAGATTAAATTGAATTTATTTTAAAATTAAATATTTTAAGTTTAAAATTTATAAAAATTTCTGACGCGTTTTGTTAGCGTCAAAATATTTAAAATTTTTTTTATTTACTGATTTGCATAACAATTATTAATTAATTATTTTATTAATTAATTTTCTTTTAGAATGAGATTCTAAATTGAATTATTAGATAATTTAAATTGTAAATCAGTGTAATTTTAAATAAAAGTTATTTGACATTGTTTTAGAATAAGATTCTAAACTAGACTATTGGATATTCTAAACTTGCTTAATTTTAGAATAAGATTCTGAAAAACAGACTATGGGATAGTCTAAGCACAAAATCGCCATTGATTTTAAATAAAATTATTTTAATTTAATTTTGAAATCAGAATTTGAAAGTAGATTATGTGATAATCTAAATTAAATATTGATATTATTTAATTAAAATTAATTAATTAATTTTAATGATTGAATTTTAGAATGAAATTCTAATGTAAGATTATGAGATAATCTATACTGTAAAACGATAATATTTTGAATAAATTAATTAATTAATTATGGTTAATTTTAGAATGAGATTTTAAAGGGGATTATGAGATAATCCTGGTTGTAAATGCAAGTTAATTAAAAACCACTAGTTGTAAAAATCAAGTGGGAGCGAGTTTTCAATTGTTGTAACCTCACGGTCTCCATTACCGGTCTAGCAGTAGAGTAGATCGATAGACCTCCCTGCAGAGGATGTCGGTTTGCAGATTACAGGGTTAGACTTCTTTAGGATAAACCAAAATGCAAAGAAGCGATGCGACCATGCTGCCGTGAAATATTTCGTGTATTTGTATGGAGGTTGAGGTAATGGTTTACACTTGACTAGCGTGATGCATTAACCTCCCCGAGGAGCTCTGTTGTGTCATGTTAGAGACTAAGGTAAAGTGGTGAGTTAATCATGTTTAGTAAGAGTTACAAGAAAAATAAGTTAATTGAGAATAGTTCTCACCTAAACTAGCTTCATGCAACCCCGCTGTCGTGGAGTAAGAAGTGGTATGTTTGGGTCATCATTGTATGCATGATAGTACAGTTTGGTGGATATCTGACTTATTGTGTATGCTAAATTAAAAGAAAAATATATCACTGCATTATACATGACTCATATAAGGTAGTTACACGATTGTTTGCATTTACAGTATTTTTGAAATGGCTACGACTGGTGCACTTCATTTAATTCTGAAAGATAATGCTTTAACTTGACCGAATTACTTCACCTGGAAAATGAACCTGGACATAGTATTAATACATGAGGGTCATAAGTTTGTTCTCACTGAAGCTCAACCTACGGTGTCCGCTAATAATTCTGCAGTTGCTGTTAAAGAGCATTATGAACGCTGGAATAAGGCTAATGAGTTAGCCAGATGCTACATTTTGGCCTCTGTGACCAATGTACTCAGGCATCAGATGCTTAAGATGGAAACAACAGCTGAAATGATCAAACATTTAAAGAAAATGTTTGGTGGTCAGGATAGGATAGCGAGGCAAGATCTGATGAGGAAGCTCTTGAACATGAGGATGTCAGAAGGGTCCCTAGTTCTGGAGCACGTCATGAAAATGATGGCGTGCTTGTCTGAGTTAGAGATTCTGGGTGTTGAGATTGATAGTCAGTCTCAACAGGACATCATCCTCAGCTCTCTGTCCGGCTCTTTTACTCAGTTCAGGCTGAACTACACAAAGAATAATAAGGATTATTCATTACCTGAGATGATGAAAGAGCTGTAGGTAGCAGAGGGTGTTATGCGAGCCAAGGGGAGTGTCCACTTGACTCAGGTATCGAGGACTAGTGGGAGCAAGCAGAATAAGGGACTGACTGGAAAAAAAGTAGGTAAAGGCAAGGTTGCTAGTGCAGCAACTAATCCTAAAAAAAGGCCAGCAAAGGGAAAGTGTCACTTTTGCGGAAAGATGGGCCACTGGAAGAGAAACTGCATAAAGTACTTGGCTACTCTTCCTGCAAAGACTGCTAATCCATCTTGTGAAGGTATGTTGATATCTCACTGATTTGAGTCTTGTGTAGTTGTGAGTTCACCAGATTCCTGGTGTGTGCACTCAAGTTCAACTAACCAAGTCTGTAATATGTTACAGGGGCTCAGGCTAACCAGGAGGCTACATGATGGGAGCTGTACCTGACAGCTAAAGGCGATACAAGAGTGGCAGTCTTAGTAGTAGGATGCGTTAGCTTAGTCTTTTGTGTTAGAGTTTTTTGTTTTAAAAGGTTTTGTTTATTTGTACCTGCATGGGACAGGAATTTGGTTTATGTGGTTTGAAGAATATTAGTTATTCATTTTTTTAATGGTTGTGAACCTTTATTACAAGAAATAAAAATTTTATTTTATGTGGTTTGAAGAATAATAGTTATTCATTTTTTTTATGGTTGTGAACCTTTATTACAAGAAATAAAATTTTTATTTACTAAGGAAAGTGTGTTTATGATTTATTCATGTTGTTTTTCCTTACATATGTGAACAATGCGAAACACTTAGAGAAGGTTTTTGCAAGTAAGCTACAAAACAAAAACAAAATAGTTTTAAAAGAAAATGGCAATAATTCTGAACAGCTACACACAACTTAAGTCATAGTGGGAGCATTAGATGCGCCTACTAATAGGAACGAGAATGTTCCAGGTACACGAGAGCTTAGGTGTGGTGGGAGGATTGTCAGGACACCTGACGGGTTCATAGCGGGAGCCTTAGTGGTTGACCATGGCATTGAATCTAATCCTTTTAGCCACAATGAAGCAATTAAGTCTTCTAGTTTAGTGCAATCGGTTGCTCAAATCATGCGTGTACAAACGATAGTAAGAGAGAGTAGTGACTTTCTTAGTGTTATATGTCAACGATACACTACTCATTGAGAATGATGTAGGGGTGTCATTAACTGTAAAGGTTTGGTTGTCATGATAGCTCAATATGAAAGACATAGGAGAAGCCAGCTCTACTCTTAGGATTAAGCTTCTGCGAGGTCGTAAGAGTAGAATGTTGAGTCTTTCTTTAGCCAATTATATTGACAAGATGTTGTCAAGGTATAGCATGTAGTCCCTATCTCTTTTGAGTAGTGTTCTAGGACACCTCAATAGGTGGAGCAATTGAGGAATATTCCATGTGCTTTGGCAGTGGGAGCCTCAGGTATGCCATGTTGTGCACGAGACTTGATGTCTGCCATGCTATGGGATAGTATGCAGGTGTTGGTCTAATCCGGGTCCAATGGACTAGGTGGCAGTGAAGTGCTTTCTCTAGTTCTTGAGAAGAACTAGATTTCCTATGCTGATCTTTCAAGGTAATGAGCTGGTTCCAGTTGGTTATACTAATTTAAGATTTTCAGTTAGATTAATATGATAAACGTTCGACATCTAAGTATGTCTTTACCCTTGGAGTGGGAGCCATTAGTGAGGGATTGTCAAGCAGTATTATATTGTTGACTTCACAATAGAGTAATTGTGCTCACTAAGGGTTAGGCTCAGTAGATTTTTGGCTCAAACTTAAAACGGGAGAGTATGGACTTTGTCATAAATTGGATTTAGGACAAGTGGGAGATTGTTACGAGCAGTGTCCGGAAATCAAGATTTATTCTAGATATATTAATTTAATTAATGAATAAAATTAAAGTCCCAGTCCTTTCCTAGTTAAATTCGTGTATATGAGCATTTATACTGCATGTGATTTTATTTCGGGAGGCATCCATGAGATGGGTGTAGTCCTTAGACTACAATTTACATGTTTTTTTCTAATTGGTTTATGAGACAAAGCCACAGATAGACTTGGAACAAATGATATGGATTGTAGTTTGAAAGACTAGTAGTCGAAGACAAGTCTAGACCTCTTGTATGTTAAGACTATAACGAGACACTTTAGATGGCTTGTCTTGGTCATGTGGATGGAGATCCAAAAGTGTTAAGTTAGTGTGTTTGACACACCGAGTTGGACCATGTGGGTTACTTATTTCTAGACTACTATCAGAGATGAGTGCTTCACGTTGTACTATTTGAAGGACGACTCTAAATCCTGAGGGTATTCTGGACTTATGCATGGAGCGTTAGTTACTTTGGTGTACTATAAGTAAGGTCTAAAACGACTGATTGAAATCCCACGTACGCTGGGTAGCGGCGTGAAGTGTGACAAGGATTAGGTATCAAATAGGGAATCTACAGTCTCTTATGAGATACAAGTGTCCCCTTAGTTGATTCACAAATATTTGAATGGTTCGAAAATTTTGGCCAAAGTATTCCAAGTGTTTGACACTTGGAATTTATACTGTGAATATGTTCAAGTACAAATGAATTATTCAGTGAAGGGCGAGTCGGTAACTAATGGAGAAGCTGTGAGAAGGATGATGGTAGTAGTTATATTTATCTTTTGTCATGGACATCTGGTGGAGGGGTTGTTGTCATCAATACAGTATATTAGGGAGATATCAAATAAATAATTTGAGTCTGGAGTGCAGTGAGATTTATTTAGTGGAATTAAGTTTTATTAAATGGTAATTAAATTAATATCATGAGATGATTTAATTTAACCCGTTTGGAGCTAGATTTAAATTATCCCCGAGGTCCCTACGCAAGCCTCTGTATTTTATTTCCATTAGAAAAATATTAAAGAATTCATGAGATGAATTATTTATCTATAAGATGGGTAAATTAATTTTGCCAAACATTATTCATGAGATGAATAAAAGTTAAAAATTATAAAATAAAATACTTTTGAAAAATTAAAATTTATAAGATAAATTTTTACATGTGAGAAACAAAGCAAAAAAATAAAAAAATAAAAAAAATTCGTGTTTAAAACCTGTACAGTGGCGATTCGTGTGAACCGGATCCAATGAACCAGCGAGCGACGCCCACAAGGGCCATCTGCGTGCCCACGCTGGGACAAATCGCGTGGTGACACATGGCAGGTGATACAGGCCCTCAGAGGGGGTTGCACTGTTGCTAAACGCGGCGTTTTGAACCTGTTTTAAATAAAACGCTGCGTTTTGATGTTAACTGTGTAATCCCTTTTCGATTTTAATTATATTTTTTCGCTCCGATATATTTCTATATAGAGTGGCTTATTCTGAGGTTTGATATTAGAGTCAAAATATTTATTTAGGGTTTTTAAAATTGTTTCGGAGATCCAATTTAATATTTTTCTAAGCCCACCCTCCGGGCAGTTCGAAGTTATTGCGTAGAAGGTCTCAGGGTCTCGGTTTTGAAGAATATTATTGTCTTTCTGGTTTTCTATATTATTGGAGCAATTCCAGGTATGTTCTTCTTTCTTTATTTTTTTTCACTTTTGTATTTATTTACAGTATTCGTTATTATACTTGTTTAAGTTTTTGTATTGTTATGAATGTATTAGAGTAAAAGGCTTGTAGATCTAAATTAAGAATTTAGATTTGATGACTTAAATTATGAATTTAAGTTAGTAGATTTAAAATTAGGAATTTTAAATCGACCCAAGGTTTAGAGTTATGAATTCTAAACCTGTTCCGCTGCGTAATCTTTGGGGAGAATTTTTGAAATTCATCCCAATAACCGGTATTAGGGCAAAAGGTTTACAGAGATAAACCTATTCCGGGGAACTCTCGCACGTGAGGTGTCACGAAGCGTGACTCTCCGACCGGGGGCTTAGGCAAAGAGAAGAGTCTCCTACTCTAAGTGCTCTAATAGGTGCCTATTGTTGTGACTATAGTTGATAACTGTGAACCCAATAGTCGGCATTAGAGTTTATTTTTCAACAAAATTCATATCTTTTTCCCAACAAAAGAGGCATCTGTAAATCCTACAAAGGTTACTACTGTACTAAAGCTTGCCTCAACTCCAGAGTTTACATCGCTTATCCCCTTGTCGATCCAATAGATTTTACTAGTTGATTGCCAACACTATCAAAGCTCATATGAGTGGAACTTTTTATGGAAATCATCACTGCCAAAAGCCATACACTCAAACGATTGGCAGCCTTAGCACGCTTATTGGTTATTTGCCATCAAAACTCCAGCAGTTCAATCGGAAGGGTAACCCTCGCCCGGACATTGCTCATTTGTGGAGGTATGTCATAACGCCGGCGTTAATGGTGATCTGCTGGTGAAGCACTTTGTGCTCTCTCTCAAAGTACCACTTTTGATTGATACATTGTGATGCAGCCAGTAACAACTTGGCGGGAAGCATTGGCGGCAAGGGTCTTGGCGGCTAGCATTGGGACGCGGCAGAACACGGATAGAATTAGAGTTTGATTAGGAGTTAGTTTTATTTTTCACATTTAAATTTTTAATTATCGCTTAGTATTTCATTGCAATCTAAATAGCTCCTCTATTTAAGTTAAGGAAATCTAGGGTTTTGCACATTCAATTTTTTAGATTTTATTTCTATATTTTAGAGTTCTCTCTCTTTCTCGGATTGTCAGAAATTGAGTTAATTTCTCCCTTATTTATTAGTTCAAAATAAAATTAAAAGAAAGGCCATTGATTCCTTCCCGTTTTCGCAATTCTCCATTACGCGCTGCATTAGTTGGTATTAGAGCTCAGAACGACTTCTGAGATGGCCTATGAGTTATAGCGATATGCCGCCACTAGACATGTATATGAGCAGGATTTTCATCAAAAACCGAGAGCAGCTTGGACGCGTTTGAGGAGAAATTCCAGTGAATTGAGTGTTGCTTGATTCAGTTGGGGCCAAATCCTGACCAGGAGCCAGGAGCCTAGCCCCAGCACCCGCTAACATCTGGTGGGGAAGAGGAGATGGACGAGAGCTTCTAGAATCCGTTCCCGGACGCAGAGCTACCGGATCCTAGGCGGAGGAGACAATGGCCAAATACTGACAACACTACTGATTTGGATGATCGGAGGTGGAAATCCTGCCTCCAAATTGAAATCCCGGAGTTTAATGGAGGAGGAAACTTGGAAGATTTATGGGATTGGCTTGCGACAATTGAGGAAGTCCTTGAGTTTAAGGAGCTTCGGGAGAGCAAGCAAGTGCCATTAGTCTCTACCTGGCTTTGGGTAGGGCAGCCGCCTGGTGGTAGCAATGGAAGCATACACGGCTTCTTCAGGGAAAGGCAAAGATCGAATCATGGGAGAGGATGAAGAAGCATATGAAAGGCGCCTTCCTGCCTCACAATCACGCCAAGGTGATGTATAACCGAAGGCAGGTGTTGCGATAGGATTCTAGATCAGTGCAAGAGTATAAGGCAGAGTTCTACTTGTTAGTCACAAGGAATGACTTGGTGGAGACGGGAAAGCAATTGGCAGATCGTTGCATCAACAGATTGAAGGAGTCTATACAAGAGGTGTTGAACATGTTCGACTTCTTTTCTATTTCAATGGCAAGCCAAAGAGCTGGGAAAGTTGAACAGCAGCAGAGGCGCTGCCAAGTTGGCGAAGCTTGGGAAGCACAGGTTGGCAGAAGAGATCAAGTGAGACTATCGCCAACTTAGGGTGCACGGAATAGGCCAATAATCGTCAATACCGGTGAGCCAATTACTCAAGACGTGGCAGGAACTTCCAGAACTCATTTCTTCAAGTGTGGAGAGGTGGGGCACTATGCTACTGAGTGTCATAAGGGTGATGGATCCAGTAAGGGTCTTTTTATTAGGGAACTCCATAGAGAGGATCGTGAGGTTAGTGATGAGGAGGCCCAAACCGAGTTGGCGCCACAGGAAGAAGCAACTGTAGAGGGTGATGAAGGATGCCTACTTGTGATTAGGCATGCTTGTTTTACACCAAGAGAAGGTTCGGGAGATGCATGGCTGAGGAATAACATCTTGTAGACAACCTACACCATTAGCAGTAGGGTGTGCCGCATGGTGATAGTCTTGGGAAGTTGTGAGAACGTCATATCCGAAGAGGCAGTTGCCAAACTGGGGTTGAAGATGGAAGCTCATCCAAGGCCCTAAAATTTTCATTGCTCAAGAAGGGAAATCAGGTAACCGTGTCTAAAAATTGCTTGGTTAACTTTTCCATTGGGTCGAAATATAAGGATCGCATGTGGTGTGATGTGGTAACCATGGATGCTTGCCACTTGTTGTTGGGGAGGCCATGACAATACGAAAGAAGCACCATTCATGATGGACGGAAAAACACCTATAGCTTCATCTTTGAGGGAACGAAGATTATCTTGTTGCCCAAGAAGTATAAGGCGTCATGAGCTTTAGTAGCTCAACACCCGAACATATAGGGGTGAGCCATGTTCTCTAAGGAGATTGGCGACACCAAGATCTTTTTTGTGTTGATTGAGAAGGAAAGCAAGATGAACCCAGGGGAGATACCGAGTGAGGTTACTGCTTTGTTGAAATAGTACACTGATGTCTTTCCGAAAGAGTTACCAGAAACGTTGCCACCATTATGAGACATACAACACCGGATTGACCTAATGCCGGGTGCTACTTTGCCTAATAGGCCTCACTACCGTATGAGTTCATTAGAGCATGAGAAGTTGAGGCGCCAAGTAAAGGATCGACTTGCCAAGGGGTTTATCAGAGAAAGCCTAAGTCCTTGTGCAGTGCCGGCTTTGTTGACTCCAAAGAAAGACGGTAGTTAGCTGATGTGTGTGGGTAGTCGCCCCATCAACAAGATCACGGTACGTTATTGATTCCCTAGTCTGAGTTTGGGTGATTTGCTTGATCAACTGCAGAACTCGAAGGTATACACGAAGTTAGACTTGAAGAGCTAATACCCCCAGTGATGCTTACTTTGCGTATGCTTAGCAAGTGCACTAAGTCGTATCAAGTAATATAGAATGAGTACAGTATCGTTCCCACGAGGATTGTTATTGAGTGAGTACTGAAACTAGTAGCTTTAGTGCTATTTGAAAGACCAAAAATTATAGTTGTTGAAATGAAATAACACAAAATAAAAAGGAACAAAAATTGTTTACAACTTCTTATGAAAAGTTTACTGACTTTTTCGTTGGTTTTTATGATTTAATAATATCAAAGGCATCTGATTTCACCCAATTGCATCAATACACCTTTATATTCCCTTTATTCATGTTGTTATTACGTGTTGATGGTTGAAAATCCTAATTTACTAAATATTCTCTCTCGAACAACATTTAGCATGATCTTTTACGTATTAATCTATCACTCTCGTGCACGAATTTAAATAAGAAAAGAGTTTTTAAAGCTCTATGATTTTCACTTAAAAATCACAAAAATTGCGTTAATCTCTCCAGAGAATTCGCCCAATTTGTAGTGCTTATCACCTTAGCCAACATAATAAATTTCCTCTCAGACTCATTATGATTCATTAAAACATTTAAACATTTAAAACCCATGAAGAACAATGAAAAACACTTCAACAACGCAATAACAAAACATTGAATACGTTGAATTAGAAATAAGCATATATATCAACTTAGGCTACATCGTAGCCTTGGAATAACAAAATTAGTTCATGATTAACATAATATAAATCATTACTAACACAAAATTCATGAAGTTAGAAGATGAAAAGGCTAGAAAGAACTTTAAAAATGCAAAATTATAAACCAAACTTTTCCTCCTCCTTTCTTCTTCTTTTCTTCACCCTTTTTTTCTCTCAATTATTTCTCACTTTGTTCTAATGTTTTTGCTGGATGAAGAAGGAGATAAAACACACACCAACACTCCCTATTTATAGTATTTGAGGTTTAAAAAAATATGAAGAAAAATTGTATCAACTTGATCCTCATTTGAGCTTGCTTGTGGCAGCCTACACAAGTTGCATTCGTTCATTATTTTATGTGATTTTCAACGGCAGCCACCGCCCGCAAAAATCAAAGCATGTTGATGTAGTATACAATTCATTTGAGTTAAAAAAATATGAAAAATATTGCCGCCCAAATGCAACTTGTAGCAAAATCTTGTTATTTTATGTGTAATTTTATGTAAACCGTGAGAATTGGGTAGTTTTGTTATTTTTTTGCTTTTATTTGATGTATCTTGCTTTTACTTGTTGATGTTGAAGATAAAACCTAGCAAGATGTAATATAAAATGAGTGTTTCTTTTCAAGAAAATAACAATATAGTTGAAAACAATCAAAACCGAGCAAAAGCGATTAAAGTTTGATAAGAAATGGTTAAAAATGATATAAATAATTATATACTAAATTAAACTTATCAAAATACCCCCAAACTTAAATCTTGCTCGTCCTCGAGCAAGGCTAAATTTTGAAGCACAGGATCTCATGCTTTTTAAAAATGCTTCCACAATTCAAAGCAAGTATACTCCAAATTAGAGAAGAATAACTGAGGCTCAAAGTTCAAGATTTTAAAGGCAAAACCATCTTTTCCAAGGAAAAATCTGTCAATTACCTAAGTAATTGAATTCAAAAGTTAGCTAAACAAATTAAGTTTATCCGTTCTTTCTAATCTTAAGATATTCAAACCAAATAGAGCACAAAAACCGTATCACTCATAACAAGACTTATCAAGTGTACCCAAAACTATTTTTTTTTTCGCCATTTTTTTGGAGGAATTTATTTACTTTAGTCAATTTGGGCTTGTGACTTTATCTTCAGAGAAAATCAAGCTCCGACTCTTGGGCGATGACCTATAAGTAAGAGAAGCCACCCCGGAGATGCCTTCATTATGACTTCCCGAGTATATCTTCAGTGAGAATCAAGCTCCGACTCCTGGGCAATGACCCATAAGTAAGAGAAGCCACCACTGAGACCGTCTCTTAATGGGTAGCACATAGCTTAAAATTGTTTATGTGAGATAGTGGTGCTAGAGATGCTTTCCTCTTTTTCTTTTTCTCTTTTTTTCATATTTTTCTTTAGATTTAGGGATAACTCTTTAAAGTCTATTATGTAAATGATAATTTTAATGCAGTCCATTCAAATTTGAGCATCTTTGAATCAGAAAGAAAACTAAAACAACCATGCTAACTAGTAAAGTCAAATACTATAGTTTTATCAAGATAGTGCCTTAGATTAGATCGTGTTTTGCAATTAGAACACAAAAATAACTGATTATCAGGTTCTTTAAATCTAGTTCGAGTAAAAGAGCTAAAAATAGCAGAAAAATTTGCTTAAAAAGTATGATGATAAGTTCTTTTTCTCTCTCTCTCTCTCTCTCTTTTTTATAATATTATTAAAAAGACTAATGATCTAATCTATAGAAAATAGACAATCTTTTTGTTGGCCGACACTATTTACATCCCCATACAAAGGCTCCGAACTCTGGGAGGCACTGAAGCCGACTCTAAAACATAAAGCAGAAAACTTTTCAAAAAGAAATTTGTTCAAAATAAAAAAAATAAAAAAGTTGTTTCTCCCGCCTCCAAACTTAAAGTTATGATTGTCCTCAATATTAAAAGAAATAAAGAGCGAAGTAGTAGGTGAGAGATACTTCCTAGGTTTGAGGTTTGTTTATTGATGGTGCATATTGGTATAATGTTACCCCCAAACTGGCTGCAAAATACCTATTTGACAAAAAAAATGTACAAAAATATAAGAAAATGAAAATAAAAGGAAAATAAAATAAAAGTGGTAAGGATAAGAGCACTTGGGTTGCCTCCCAAGAAGTGCTTTAGTAATAGTTGTTAGCTCGACTCCTTGAGTGGATTGTTCAATGTTGTTGAGATGAATGGAAGTCTTTTGTGGTTCGAACTCTCCATCAATATTCAGTTTCAGCCTTTGACCGTTAACTTTGAATGTGCCCTTCTTCTCATCTTGAATCTCGACTGTGCCATACGGAAAGACACGAGTTATAACAAAGGGTCTTGACTATCTAGAGCGCAATTTCCCTAGGAAAAGTCGTAATTGGGAGTTAAAAAGTAAAACTTTTTGTTCCACTATGAATTCCCTGTTCAGAATGTGCTTGTCATGCCATCTTTTGGTGCGCTCCTTGTAAATTCGAGCATTTTTGTAAGCTTCATTCCTGAACTCATCCATCTCATTGATTTGCAGTAACATTTTTTCTCCTACAGCTTCTAAATTGAAGTTCAAGGTGTTTATGGCCTAGTATGCTTTATGTTCCAATTCTACTAGTAAATGACATGCCTTGCTATAAACCAATCGATATGGAGACATTCCAATCGGTGTTTTGAATGCTATTCTATATGCCCAAAGTGCATCATCTGGCTTTTTTGACCAATCTTTCCTAGACGCACTAACTGTTTTTTCAAGAATAGTTTTCAATTCTTGATTTGAAATCTTCACTTGACCCCTTGTTTGAGGATGTATGGAGCAGCCACATGGTGTGTGACTCCATACTTAATAAAATTTTAAGTTGACGGTCACAAAAATGTTTTCCGCCATTGCCTATAATTGCTCAAGGAGTTCCAAATCGAGAGAAGATGTTTTTTCTTTCATTGTTTATTACAACTCTAGCATCATTGGTCAAAAAAGCAGCTGCTTCGACCCACTTTGATACATAATCTACAACAACTAAAATAAATCTATTAGAAAATGAAGAAGGAAAAGGACCCATGAAATCAATCCCCCCAAACATCAAATATTTCAACAACTAAAATGTTGTTTAAGGGCATTTCATGTCTCTTGGAAATATTTCTTGTCCTTTGACATCGATCACATTTACTAACAAATTTGTAAGCATCTTTAAACAGTGTAGGCCAATAAGAACCTGATTGTAAAACCTTAGCTGCAGTCCTTGTTGCTCCATAATAGCCATCAGTTTCCAGAGAGTGGCAATGGCCCAATGTATCTTCCATTTCCTCTTCAGGAACACACCTTCTAATGATTTGGTCTGCACAGTGCCAATATAAGAATGATTCTTCCTAAAAATAATGCTTTAAATTAGCAAAGAACTTCTTCTTTTGTTAATATGTCATGTCCTTGGGCAGTTCCTGTGCAACCAAATAATTAACAATGTCAGCATTCTAAGCGTAATCAGGATTTTCGCTTACCATCAGAAGACTTTCATCCGGGAATTTTTGGTTGATAGAGGGACTTTCTTCCTCTCATTCAAGGCGTGATAAATGATCCGCCACAACATTTTTCGTTCCCTTTTTGTCCCGGATTTCTAAATTGAATTCTTGAAGCAATAAAGTCCATCTTATCAGTCTCGGTTTTGCGTCCTATTTCTCAGAAAGGTATTTAAGAGAAAAATGATTAGTGTAAACAATTAACTTTAAATTTAGCAAGTACGAACGAAATTTGTCAAATGCAAAAACTACAAAAAGTAATACTTTCTCAGTTGTAGCATAGTTTACATGTGCATCTGTTAAAGTCTTGCTAGCATTATGAATTACATGAAAATTTTTGTTCCTTCTTTGCCCCAACACGGCTCCTACTGTATAGTCACTAGCATCGCACATAAGTTCAAAGTGTAAGGCCCAATCGGGTGCTACAATTATTGGTGCTGACACTAGTTTTTTCTTCAAGGTTTCAAAGGCATGCATGCAGTCCCTATTAAAATTAAAAGGGACATCCTTCGTCAATAAATTGCAGAGAGGTTTAGTGATTTTAGATAAGTCCTTAATAAATCTTCTATAGAAACCTGCATGTCCTCAGAAACTTCGAATGCCATTAACATTGGTAGGATGCGGTAATCGCTCTATAACATCAGTTTTTGCTCTATCAAACTCAATTCTTCTTTTTGAAATCATATGCCCTAACACAATTCCTTCTTGTACCATAAAATGACATTTCTCCCAATTCAAGACAAGTTCAGTGTCAGTGCATCTTTGTAAAACCATGAAGAGGTTAGCTAAACAATCATCAAATGAGGCACCAAAGACTGAAAAATCATCCATAAACACTTATATGAAAATTTTCACCATATCACTAAAGATTGCCATCATACACCTTCAAAATGTGGTAGGAGCATTGCATAGCCCAAAAGGCATTCTCCTATAGGCATAGGTACCACACAGACAAGTGAAATTGGTATTTTCCTGATCTTCCGGGGCTATGGCAATTTGGTTGTATCCTGAATAACTATCAAGAAAACAGTAATATGAATGGCCTGCCAGTTTTTCTAACATTTGATCAATAAATGGTAAGGGAAAATGGTCTTTTCGGGTTGCATCATTCAGTTTTCGATAATCTATACACACCATCCATCCTATAACAGTCTTAGTAGGGATGAACTTATTTTTCTCATTTTCTACTACGGTTATTCCCCCTTTCTTTGGAACTACTTGAACTAGGCTTACCCATGGACTATTAGATATAGGATAAATGATCCCTGTATCTAATAACTTAACTTTTTTTTCTTACCACCTCTTTTATGGCAGGATTTAACCGCCGTTGGGGTTGCACGGTAGGTTTGAAGCTATCCTTCATGAGAATCTTGTGCTTGCATATAGAAGGGTTAATTCCCTTTATATCAGAAAGGGTCCATCCGACATATAGAAGGGTTAATTCCCTTTATATCAGAAAGGGTCCATCCGATTGCTGATTTATGCTCTCTTAGAACTCTAAGCAACCTTTCTTGCTCAACGTTACTCAATGAGGCATTAATAATAACAGGATAAGTGTTGGAATTACCAAGATAGGCATATTTGAGATGAGGTGTCAATGGCTTGAGCTCTAGATTTGGAGGTTCGTCTTCTTCCATTATCTGTTGAGTTTCAATTGCTTGAATTTCTTCCACTCTTGTTTCATGGTGCGAATCGAGAGATTCGCAGTTCTCCAAGTATTGAGCACATTCCCTTATCAACTCGTTCTCTGTGTCTAGGTTCCCAGACTTTGTTAGACACGCTTCAAGGGGTAACTTAGGGAATGTGTCCCTAAATGTCTCAGCTACCAACTCATCTACAATATCAACCTCAAAACAAGAATCCATGTTAGATGGTATTATGTATAGCATTGAAAACATTGAAGGTTACCTATTCATCTTGCACCCTTAATATAAGTTTCCCTTGTTGCACGTCTATTAGGGTCCTTCTTGTAGCGAGGAAGGGTCGGCCTAGAATAAGAGGTATCTCACGATCCTCTTCCATATCAACCACTATGAAATCCGCGGGAAAGATGAATTTGTCAACCTTCACTAAGACATCTTTAATTACACCTCTAGGATACTTGATTGATCTATCCTCAAGTGGGAGAGATACAGTGGTAGGCTTCACTTCTCCTAAACCAAGCTTCCTGAGCACAGAAAGAGCCATTAAATTTATACTTGCAGCTAAATCACACAAAACCTTATCAAAACTAATGGAACCAATGGTGCAAGGTATCGTGAAACTTCCTGTATCTTTTAGCTAGGGAGGCAACTTCTTTTGTAGTATGGCACTGCATTCCTCAATTAGTGCCACCGTTTTGAACTCTTCCAACTTCCTTTTGTTAGACAAGATTTCTTTCATGAATTTTGCATATTTGGGCATGTATTCTAACACGTGAACAAAAGGGATATTAATGTGTAACTTTTTGAAAATTTTCAAAAATTTAGCAAATTGTTCTTCTACTTTTGTTTTTTTCAAATGTTGAGGGAAGGGGACTTTTGGTTTGTAGGATTGAGGTTCAGCCCTTTTTGGTTCGCCTTCATTTTGGATTTTTGTCCCTTCCTCATTTTCAATTTCTTGATTAGTATCTGTGGACAGGTCAATTATGGGTTGCTCATTTTGTGTGATCTTGGTTACTGGAGCTGGTTCATTCTGAGTTTTCCCATTTCTTAATTCAATTGCTAGGACGTGCTCATGTGGGTTAGTGATTGTGTTACTAGGCAAGGAACCTTAAGACCTTTCAGAGAGTTGTTTTGAAATTTGTCCGACTTGGGTCTCGAGGATTCTAATTGAAGCTTCTTGATTTCGAAGATTTATTTGTGTTTCTTGCATAAACTTATGAACAAATCTTCGAGATTAGTTTTCCTTTTTGGAGGTTGAAAAGGTTGTTTTTGAATCCCTTGATTATTCCATGAAATATTTGGATGGTTTCTCCACCAGGGATCATAAGTGTTGGAATAGGTATTATTTTGTTGTTTTTGAAATTTTGAAACAAAATTAGCTTATTCGCGGCTTAATGGGGAGAAAGGATTCCCTGTTTGGCACTCTATGCTAGGATGATTCCCTGCACAAAATTCACACGTTAGCATAGGAGAATTTATGGCATTCACATTCATATTACCTATCTGTTTTTGAAGCATTGAAACCTGGGTGGTTAACTTTGTTATTGCCTCCAGCTCGTGCATACCCACAGGTTTCTTTTGCTCAGTTGCCCTTGCATAGTTGTTGCTAGACATTACTTCTAGCAATTCATACGCTTCATCTGGGGTTTTGTGATTTAGGGATCCTCCCGCAGCCGCGTCTACCATCGTTTGAGTATTAGGTGCCAATCTATTGTAAAAAGTTTGGACTTGCATCTAACTGGCAAACCATGATGTGGGCACCTTCTCAAAAGTTCTTTGTAACGTTCCTACGCTTCATACAAACATTCCGTATCGCATTGCACAAAGGAGGTAATGTCATTCATCATCTTAGTTGATTTGGCTGGTGGAAAATATTTAGCAAGAAATTTTTGAGCCAAATCATCCCAAGTGGTGATAGTTCCGGGTGGTAGGGACATTAACCACGATTGGCTTTGTCTCTAAGTGAGAACGGAAACAGCCTTAAGCGAATGGCCTCATCACTAACACCATTATGCTTAAATGTATTGCATATCTCTAAGAAGTTAGCGATATGCAGGTATGGGTCTTCACTAGGTAGACCGTCAAATTGAACAGTTTGTTGAATCATTTGTATAATAGCTGGTTTAATTTCAAAATTATTTGCTTGTATTGGTGGACGTCGAATGTTGGAAGTGCACCCTTCAACAGTAGGTATAGCATAATCTTTCAAAGTCCTTTCGTCATCATTAACATTATTGTTATTAGCCATTGTTCCGGTCCTTTTAGTTTTCCTGATTAGTCGAAGTGTTCTTTCGATTTTAGGGTCAAAATGAGTTATTTCTTTTTCGTTTTGGTTTTGCATACAATGTAAAAATGAACAACCGGCAAGTTAAAGGAAAAGGATAACAGCAAAGGTAAAACTTTAAAAGTTACAAAGTATAACACAAAATTTAACAAAGCTAAATTTTTAGGAGGAAATAGGTACTATGAAAGGTTTTCAAAAACTTAAAAATAACAAACCTAACTTTGAAAAACCTATCTAGATGAAAAAAGTAAAATAAAATAAAGTTAAAATTGATCAAGAAAAACCTAAAAATACAACAATCTAAAACAAAAGTTAAGAAAACACAAATTTTAAAGAAAAAGAGGGGGTGATAACCCTAATATTTTTGAAAACTTTAAAATAACAAATTTAACCCTTAAAATTTTAACAAAATGAACTTTTAAGTAAAATAAAGATGAAAATAAGGAGCAAAAACAAGAAAAATAACAAAATAACACAAAACTAACAAAATTTAACAAAAGCACAATTTTAGGAGGGTACATTCTCTACGAATTTTTTTAATTTTTTATTTATTTATTTTTTTTGAGAATTAGTTTTATAAATGAATAAAAGGAGATTTATTTTTCAAACTAAAACAAAAGTTACAAATTATTAAAAATTCAAATTAGTACTAAAACTAGGTGGTATCAATATCGCTCAAATAGAGATAATCCCCGCCAACGGCATCAAAAACTTAATGCTTATTTTGCGTATGCTTAGCAACTGCACTAAGTCGTATCATGTAATATAGAATGAGTAGAGTATCGTTCCCACGAGGATTGTTATTAAGTGAGTACTGAAATTAGTAGCTCTAGTGTTATTTGAAAGACCGAAAATTATAGTTTTTGAATTGAAATAGCACAAAATGAAAAGGAAAAAATTTTTTTTACAAATTTTCATGAAAAGTTTATTGATTTTTTAGTTGGTTTTTACGATTTAATAATATCCAAGGCATCTGATTTCACCAGTTGCATCAATACGCCTTTTTATTCTCGTTATTCAAGTTGTTATTGCGTGTTGATGGTTTAAAATCCTAATCTACTGAATATTCTCTCTCGAGCAACATTTAGCATGATCGTTTACATATTAAACCATCACACTCGTGCATGAATTTAAATAAGAAAAGAATTTTTAAAGCTCTATGATTTTTACTTCAAAACACACAAATCGTGTTAGTCTCTCTCGAGCATTCTCCCAAGTTATGGTGCTTATCACCTTAGCAATCATCATAAATCTCCTCTCGGACTCATTATGAATCATTATAAGCCTTAAATGGTGATCAAGTATTTAAAACTCATGAAGAACAATGATAAACACTTCAACAACGCAGTAACAAAACATTGAATACGTTGAATTAGAAATAAGCGTATATTACAACTTAGGCTATATCGTAGCCTCGGAATAACAAAAGTAGTTCATGATTAACATAATTTAAAACATTACTAACACAAAATTGATGGAGTTAGAAGAAGAAAAGGCTAGAAAGAACTTTAAAAATGCAAAATTACAAACCAAACTTTTCCTCCTCCTTTTTCTTCTTTTCTTCACCCTTTTTTTCTCTCAATTATTTCTCACTTTGTTCTTGTGTTTTTGCTGGATGAAGAATGAGATAAAACAAACACCAACACCCCCTATTTATAGTATTTGAGGCTTGAAAAAAATATGAAGAAAAATTGTATCAACTTGATCCTCATTTGAGATTGCTTGTGGCAGCCTACACAAGTTGCATTGCTTCATTATTTTATGCAATTTTTAGCGGCAACCACCGCCCAAATCTGCAAGAATCAAAGCATGTTGATGTAGTTGATGTAGTATACAATCCATTTGAGTTAAAAAAATGTGAAAAATACTGCTGCCCAAATGCAGCTTGTCGGAAAATCTTGTTATTTTATGTAAACCGTGAGAATTGGGTAGTTTTGTTATTTTTTTGCTTTCATTTGATGTATCTTGCTTTTACTTTTTGACGTTGATGATAAAACCTAGCACGATTTAGTATAAAATGAGTGTTTTTTAAAGAAAATAACATTATAGTTGAAAACAAGCAAAACCAAGCAAAAGTGATTAAAGCTTGATAAAAAATGGTAAAAAATGAATTAAAATGATATAAATAATTATATAATAAATTAAACTTATCACCCAGATTTGCGTATCATCGGGATGCGAGTGGAAAAACGCTTTCAAAACATGAGAGGTGCATTACAAGTGGTTGGTCATGCCATTCGGATTGTCCAAAGTGCCAAGTACATTCATGTGGTTTATGAATCAGGTGTTGCGTCCTTTCATCGTGAAGTTTGTTGTGGTCTATTTCAATGACATTTTGATTTATAGCTGGGATCAAGTTGAGCATATCAAGCATCTAGAGGAAGTGCTGAGTACCTTGCGAGAACATAGTCTATTTGCCGCCTTGAAAAAGTGTGAGTTCATGAGGGACGAGGTCACCTTCCTTGGGTTCGTTGTATCTAAGGACAGTATATCAGCTGACGAGGGGAAGATAGCTGTGGTACGGGACTGGCCACCACCAAAGACAGTTGGCAAAGTCCAGAGCTTCCATGGATTGGCATCTTTCAATGGACGGTTTGTGCCCAACTTTAGTTCAGTAATGGAGCCAATCATGAATTGCATGAAAGTGAGTTCCTTTTTCTTGGACTCCAGAGGCAGCTCACGCCTTTGGAAAAATCAAGAGGAAGCTAACCATGGCACTAGTATTAGCCCTACCATACTTTCAAAAGACGTTCAAACTTCACACAAATGCCTCCAAGGTTGGAATTGGCATTGTGCTCAACCAAGAGGGGAGGCCAATCACATACTTCAGTGAGAAGTTTAATGGGAGTGGGTTGAATTATTCCACTTATGATGTTGAGTTCTACACGATAGTTTGGGCACTAAGGCATTGAAAGTCCTACCTTGCCAACCGAAAGTTCATATTGTACTTTGACAATGTCCCTTTTAAGTATATAAATAGCCAAGATAAGCTATCAGATTGACACGCTAAGTGGGCAAGCTTCATTCAACTTTTTCACTACATGATTAAGCACAAGTCTGGCGCCTTGAACAAAGTGGCGAATGCACTAAGTAGGCGGAACCTCATATTATCGTAGAGTAGGGTCACAGTAACCAGATTTGATCAGTTGGTGGTTCGGTATCAGGATGATTCCACTTTTGGCAAGATATGGTGGGAAGCACAATCGGGTTCGATTCCCAGTTACTCCGTTGGGTTCCTTTTTTAAAGGGAATCAACTTTCTGTCTCGGACTCAAGTTTGCGGTTTAAGATCATTGAGGACACGAACAATACAGGGGCACGTAGAATGAGATAAAACGGTGCAGCTCATTACCGCTAATTATTTCTAGCCTACTTTGTACAAGGAGGTCAAGAGGTTTGTTAGACGCCACCATTTTTGTCAAGTCTCGAGGGTGGAGTGACCAACGTAGGCCTTTACATGCTATTACCAGTTCCTAGTTAGCCATGGACGGATGTGAGTATGGACTTTATGTTGGGCTTACCAAGGACTACTAGTGACATTGATTCTATTTTCGTTGTTGTAGATCATTTCTCCAAGATGGCTCACTTCATTGGTTGTAAGAAAGCCGTCGACGTTGTTCATGTCGTGGGATTGTATTTCCGGGAAGCTTATAAGCTTCATGGTTTGCCAAGAAGCATTATTTCTGATAGAGACGTCCAGTTCATGAACTTCTTGTGGAAGGCATTATGGATTGGAGCATGCCTCTCTCGCCTTTAGCAGTGTTCATCACCCGCAAACTGATGGCTAAATCGAGGTAACAAACTGTTCATTGGGGAACTTACTTCGTCGTTCAGTTGCTGACAACGTCTGGGGTCAGGAACAAAAGCTAGGTTGAATTCGCCTACAACAGTTAGGTCAACAGGAGTACAAGGTTTCTGCATTTCAAGGTTGTCTATGGATTTGCACCGAGAGCTTCGATTGATTTGACGCCAGTACCAGATCTTACTCGCCCGAATGGTAAAGCTAAGGACTTCATCTCCCATCTCTAGGATATCCATGAGCAGACCCGTGCACGTCTCCTTGAAGCAAGTGCCAAGGTTAAGGTGGCGAGTGATGGGCACATACGCTAGGTCCAATACAACATCGGTGACCGGATCTGGGCTATCCTCACATGAGAGCGGTTTCTGGCTTGGGAATAGATTAAGTTGATGCATGCAAGATTGGACCTTTGAAGATCATTGGCAAGGTGAATGACAACGCCTATTGTGTCCAGTTGCCAGCCGGTATGCGAATTTATGACATCTTCAATGTTAACCACTTGACTCCAGTCTTTGGCGACAATGATCCAGTTGTTGCATTGGCGAATTTGAGGGCAAATTCTCTCCGGCTTGGGGAGGATGATGCAGTTGGTAACAACTCGGCTGGAAGCATTCGCGGCAAGGGTCTTGGCAGCTAGGATTGGGACACGGCAGAACACAGATAGAATTAGACTTTGATTAGGAGTTAGTTTTACTTTTTAGATTTAAATTTTGAATTATCTCTTAGTATTTTATTCTAAGCCAAATAGGTCCCCTAATTAAGCTAGAGAAAATCTGTGGTTTCGCACATTCACTTTTCTTATTTATTTCTATATTTTAGAGTTTTCACTCTTTCTCGAGTTATGAGAAAATTAGTTAATTTTTCCCTTATTTATTAGTTCATAATAAAATTAAAGGGAAGGCTATTAATTCCTTAACAGGTTTTACAATACTCGTCGCACTCTCTCCATGGTTGAATTTATGAACATGAAGCAGTGGAAGGATGAACCAGAGTTTGACTACATTTAGCACTGGTGTGTGTAAACACCTAAATTTAGACTATAAGAAATTTTTTTTTAAACAAAGACAACTAGTCATGACAACCTCAATTAATTAAAGGATGATAATACAAAAGAAGAAACGAGCCTAACTTCTAACTTGGTTAGAAATTCAAAATGTTAAGTCCACATACTATAAACCTGATCACTATGACGTATATATAAATCCACAAAGGGAACATAAGGAAAACAAGTTGAAAATAAATATAAGTAATTTTGAAATTAAAAAAGGATAAAAGAATGAATATGAAAAAAAAATTCCTAATTGAAAAATAAAAGCAAAAATGAGAAAACCCCAATTGAAACATAAAAGTGAAGGAAAAAAAATTACTAAAAAAGAACAAAAAAATAAATTGAGAGAGACGAGTAAGAGGGACAAAAATTAGGAGAGAGAGGAGACATTGAAAACTTGTTACACATTATCTCTAATGTCATGCACATGATGGATTTTAAGACAAAAAATATGAAACATGTATTAAATTAAAAAAAATTAAATAATAATGGACATATGATATGGTAGCATAATTTCCTATATTTTAGGGAAGGTGTTTGATTACTAGACAAATTAAATAAAAAAGACAC